>OY998167.1:110628946-111999571 GCA_963921995.1 Oxystoma pomonae
CAAGAGTATTTTGTCCTGTCAATAACGCCACCACTCTTAAGTATATAAATATGTTCCATTTGCGATCTTCGTACTTTACACATCTGAGAAACATCTTAAGATCCTTTCATATTAACCAAATGACCTATAGGAACCGATGGATGCTCATTCCCATTAGACTTATTTTGAACAAATCTATGAGTGGTCTCCCTTGATCTGGCATATATGGTAAGTTCAGTTCGGTTATTAGGCCAGGTATGTCATGGCAAAATACTAAATCACCTTCCATTGCAAAAAAAATCTGAGAGAGTAGATTGTCTTTTCCTGTAGATGAATACTTTAACTCCTTTTTCCAAGAGGTTCCACTGCTACAGGCAGGATCCGAGAAGTTCAGCTTTTGTTTTCGGGAGGTCATTCACCTTGAGTAATTAAATGAGTTATGTTGGGAATTTGGAACCTTTGGTTGCACTAAAACAAAGTTATGATTGTTTTCCACAAACCAAAACTACACTTTTTTGCACTCGACGCGCGTTTCGCTAACAACGTTAGCATCATCAGAAGACGATAAACAATGAACTAAATTAATCTACGCTCTATCTTATATACAATCCTTTAGTGGGCGGAGATAAGACTAATAATTTGTGATTGATCACGATTTTGAATCCTATCCCAAAGGATAAAGTGTACTAAACGGGATGGGTCCTCTTCTTTATTTAAACTATTTCTGGATTTAACGATTTCCATACTTTCATATGCATTCAAAAGTCTTTTGTTTGGTACACTTTTTAGAAGTTTTAGGTTATCTAATGTGAATCTTTGATTGTTTTCAAAAGCATGCTCGGCCACACTTGACTTTTCTGTTCTTCCGTATTTTAAGTGTGCTAAGTATTCTTTAAAACGTGTTTGAATAGAGCGTCTCGTTTGGCCAACATATTTTTTGTCACAATCCATGCAACTAATTTCGTAAATTCCACTTTTTTCTAGAGCTGTAGTTTTATCCTTGGGATTTCCTAGTAATCTTCTTATTATGTTACCGGATTGATATACTAATTTAAGACCGGTGTTATTAAATACTTTTTGTAATCCTTTCGTATAATTAGGATTATAAGGAATTGATACAAATTTTGAGTCGCAGGTATCTTTTTGTCTGAAAAAAGTGGAATTCCGAAAAGAATGTCTATTAATCAGCTTATTTATCAAGCCTTCGTCGTAACCGTTTTCGCCAGCTATATTCCTAATCCTCTTCTTTTCTGCTTCAAATCTTTCTTTGTTTAAGGGGAAATTTACTAATCTATATGATAAAAAGTGCAAACTTGCAAGCTTATGTTTTAAGCAATGAAAAGAGTCATTTGGAATATACCTGTTGGTGGCCGTTCCTTTTCTGTATAGGTCAAAGTCCAATTTATTTTTATTTCTTATAACTAAAGTGTCTAGAATTTTGTTATTTATTTTTTCCATCATGTATCACGCAAATCATGAGAACTAGTTATACATAGCTTGGTCGAGCTTCTTTTGGAGAACCTTCAGAGTCTGATTCGGAATCAAGCGTGTAACTCCTACGTAGCTGGGGAATGAGTGGTAAGTTGTCATGGGGCACTGTTTGTAATGCAGAAGAAATATTGGGATAAAGAATGCTACGCTTGGTTTTGCTAGTAATTCTTTTAACATTCGTCATGCAAAAATAACAATGATCTGCGTGATTACGAGGTTCCCTTCAAACCATGGGAACTGTGAATGGCATAGATTTATGAGTACCTTTCAACTATCCCGTTAATGTTCGCCAACACGAACTGCAACAAAGTTTTGGTGCCCACGACTTAACTTGATCTCCAACTTTGCATCGGAAGTACAGTTCATAAGCCTTTTTTACCAGTGGAGATGGGGGCTCTTGGTAGGCTTTCGCAATAACTTCACCGCAAATATAACAGAGGCTATTGGCTTTATTAATGCAAACTTGCGACGACATTTTTGTTACTATTTTAAACAGGCACAGCACGTAAATCAAAGCGAAAATATGAATAGATGTTTACTTAATCGATATAAAGTAAGGACTAAGGTAAGCACAGATCCAACTAGAGGCCCTGTATACGAGTTTTGACAGTTATTATTTTGCCAGAGCAACACCGTTCTCAACTAAAAAGCCAGTTTACTCATTTTCGTTTTAGTATCCTTTGGCCTATGATCGGTGCCATATTGACACCAAACTGACAGAAAATCTATGTTTTACTTGTCAATTTGGTTATAAAAATGGCAGCCACAATAGGCTAAAGGGCACTAAGGCGGTGGGAGTTAACAGGCTTTTTAGTTGAGAATGGTGTTGGCCAGAGGTGATCAACGGGATTTGTCAGTTGTTAGGGAAATGTTTGAAATTTGGTAACCCCTGACAATAAATAACTTTGTCACTGTCAGATTTTTGATTAAGAAACGTCAGGTTTAAAAATGGAATTCTGCTGTATCAAAAACTGTAAGAATACGTGCCTCGACGAATTTATATTGTTCCTTTGTCCCAACGGAGAAAGAAACTTAGGAAAAGTGAAAAGAAAACATGCATTTACCAAGCTGGAAAATTAATAAACATAGCCGAATTTGCGAGGCAAGTTAGCTACAAGCAGTAGGTACAAACATACGCATTTAGCATGTACTTCGTTAATAAATAACACATTATGTTTCCATGTTTTATTGCAAGAAAAAGAGTAATAAAAATATAGACCATAGAAGTCTTTATATTTTACCTATTAGTTACATTTTTAATATCTACTGAGTTCATTCACTGTTTATTTTTGTTTTTTTGTCAAAAAAGAAATCAATCTTTCAAAAACTGTCTGGGGAAATTATAAAAAGAGACAACAAAACATCAGTCCAAAGAGAGAGAGCAATATGAGTTGCCCATCTCTGGTAAAACAACAACTGTCAAATGTATAGAGGGTCTCTAGATCCAACTACCTGCAGGTAATAATGGGAGGCCCCTTCCTACCTATAGTAAATGGGCCTAGTCAACCCTTTCAAGAAATCTGAGGCTAATATGAACATTTGGGGGTCAATTGTATATTAGTCTAGGTCCAAATCTTATAATCCACACAATATTTTTATTGGGAGGATTTTTGTGTCAAACAGTGAATCGAAATACCTGCCTAAAAGAGGATCACACCCGGATTTGCATTTTGGAACGTCGCAAAGGTCTCCATTCCAGCCGGGTAAACACTTAACTTCCCCATCGTCGGTGCAAGTATAATGGGACACTGCGTTTTGGGCCGCCGGGATTTCGCATGCCTGCCAATTTCAACATATATTTTTATAATATAAAGCCGGGTCCAGACTATCTAACAAAACATGCTGCATGACACAGAAGACACAAAATCTTGTATCTTGGCTAAGTAGTAGAGCAGACGGCGCTCTCATTTGATGATGATGATAAAGAAAATGTTGGCATCGAGATTCTCCGTGGAGAAGCTGCTCTCGGGAATAGCAGCTCATTATGGGAGGTTCAACTTTGACGAGGTGGCGAAACCAGAGTGTTTGACACTATTTAGGTTTGAAAAACACCACCAGAGGCACCAGATATGCATATAGTAATCAACTTTCTTTTGATCTGGGATTACGCATTACGGTGTAACGATCCAAGCAGCACAGTCTGTACACTTTAGATTTTACAGCTATCCTATAGCTGTCACAAAGTTGCGGCAACCACGTTTTTGCTGTAAAGTAGCTACCTTTATTTAGGCTGCCTTTTTAGCTGTCAAATTGTTATGTTAACCTACTTTAATAACCAAGTTGTTACTAATGCAAAGTTGTCTATTAAACTAGCTATTAAAGGTGTGTGTTGCGTCACGATAAATGTTGATCCTCAGCTGCACCAAATAGTTATAATTTTTACTTTTTTTGAAAATGTATAGCCAAAATCCGGTGTCTAGAAAACTTACGATAATCAATTGCGTCTAGCCCACATTCCACCTTCTTGCAACTGATATCTACTTATATTTTTGCAGAAAAAAGTGAGAAGGATTAGAAAATATATTGCCCTTTTGCTCAATATAATAAAGAAGGAAATAATGGGCTGCGGAAAGAAGGTAGAATGTGAACTAGGCGCTACTTCCAGTTCTGCTCTTCTTCTTTTTTATTCCACTGAGCCCAAAAAGTACTTTGCTAGTAACTGACTTTAAATTGTCTTCTATCCACAAAAAAAAGCAAAACCTTATCGGCGTCTTTCTTCTTTGGACGACTATGATTTTTTAAGAAAACAGAAAATTGTGAATGTAAAATTAAAATTATTTATTGAAAAGTACATTATTTTACCAAATAGTATTATTACAAAGTATGCATTTTTAACACTTTCTATTGAAATTCCTTGGAAAAGGGTAAATACAATGGCAACCTGTATAAAAATGCTGAATTTCATTGTATTTTAAGCTTGGAATACACAGCTAAATTGCTGCCCACAACATTGTGACAACCAAAAAATGAGGGGTGAAAATAGCTGTTAAAACCTTTCTACAACCGTAGATAGAGGAAATACTGAAGATAGGTAACCTTACGAGCTAAAATGTTAGCAAAAATTTCGTTCGTGGATAACTCCCCAGAGCACGCATAGTCGCTTTTGGACAACTCGACTGTCATCAACCCAGTGCATTTCGCCGCAGCGAAATCTGTAAGCATAGAAGACATAATCAATTTTCCTTTGCAATCTGTAATAACTCTCCAATGTTTCACTTGACTTCGTATAGGTGGCGCTATTAACTTAGCATTAACATTCCTCCTGCGCTAGATAGTGTAGAAAATAGAAATATCACGGCCATTGTTTAGATTTGGTGGAAATCGAACCGTATATCATTGGATTTAACTTTTTATGACGACATAGAGAATATTCTTCTTGTTCTTATCAGTACTTTTTTAGTGTTAGAAAAAAAAAGATGATCTTGTTGATTTTGTGATTTTTGAAACAAAAACAGTTTTATTCTTGTGATTTATTAACGCTTACAGGTAAGTGTTCCTTATTTTGCATGTTTTTATTTTATAGTAACAAAAAACTGTTGGTAAATGTTTTCTCGGTAATTATGCAGTATACGGTTTTCTGCCATTTTTGATTTTTTATGAAAAATTCTTTATGGGGGCACCTATACTAGGGTCCCTAGGACCCCAAATCCGCCTGCGCCCGATTTTTTTTTAAGAGAAAAAAGGGTGCTCGGGGGGGGGGGTTGTAATGTTTTTCTGATTGTTTTGGGTTGGGTTGGGTTGGACTGTGTTGGATTGGGTGGTTTTAGTGAAAAAAAAACATAAAAAAAATAAAAAAAAAACAACCGGCGCAGGCGGATTTGGGGTCCTAGGGACTCTAGTAGGTGCCACCATAAAGAATTTTACATAAAAGTTCGGGAATTTCCTAGAAAATTTCAGTTATAAACAAAATATTAAATATAAATAAATTTGGCTTAAGATATTTTAGCATAATTAAAGGGGTAACGTTTTTGTTTAAGAAATTTTTATGCCAAGATTTTGTTCCCATTGTATAGCCTTCTTTCCAAACTTTTGATTTTTAGAATAAAACACTCAGTTTTCTCAAGTTTTCACTTTTTTTTTAGCTTCAAAAAAGTACTGTAATAAAACCATTTTTCTCTGTTAAAATGAAAAATATTTAAGGTTGTTGAAGAGAGACAGCAGGCTATTAAAAAGTATTTTAGAGAAAGATGGAAATAATTTAAGGCAATTGTTTACTAAAAATTTCTGTTTTGTCATCTGTCTGTCATCTTGAGTGTTTTTTTTTATCCAAAAAACGACAAAAATTGTAATTGTTTATCGTGTAAGTCATAAGGTGGTATTAATTTCTTTCAATCAAAGTTCTTTATAGTGTTTAAAATTACAAAAAAACGTGTATATAAGTGTATTTTAGCACATGTTAAAATAATTGAACAGGTATTTAACTAAATTATTTCCAGGTTCATCATGGTAGATGATTTTATTTTGTAATGTGGCCGCTAAATATTTAAATTTGAAAACAAATTGTTGTTAAGTTAAAATAAAAAAGCATATTTAAAAAAATTAAATACAATAAATACCTATAATAGAAATAAGATTATAGCATTTATTATATTTATGCTCATCAACTAATATAATATATAATAAAATATTTTTTTCCGAAATATTTTTGCAATGCTTAAATGCGACACTCTTGTATCCCAAAACTAAATTTTTGGAAAAAAAGGAACTTTTAATCCAAATAGCTACTGTCATAGGGAGGAGAATTTATAATAAAATGGCAAAATAAAAATCATATGCACGACACCACTAAAGATGACAGATGACAACTAAAATTTTTAGTACACAATTGCCTTAATATTTTTGCACTTTACTCAATTATCTCTCCATCTACCTCTAAAATTCTGCCCTCTCTCATTAAATATTTTTCATTTTAGCAGAGGAAAGATGTTTTTGCAGTACTTTTTTGAACGCTAAAAAACCGGTGAAGGCTTGAAAAATTTGAGTGTTTTATTCGAGGTTTTTTTCATAATATTGTATTGTCATCGGATCTACTTTGCTGTGCCAAATTTCACTAAAATCGGTTCACGGGAAGTGTGTCAATGAATTTAGCCCCTTATTTTTAAACCTTAACCACCCCCTACCCACCAATTTTTTTTTCATAATATTGTATTATCATCCGAACTACACTACTGTGCCAAATTTTATTAAAATCGGTTTACGGGAAGTGTGTCAAAAACGAATCGCAAAATTTGATAGTCGGGCAGACTGTAAAGTTAAATATAATCGTTTAATAATAATTGCTTCATTCAGCATATTCATGAATTTATATTATGATCTCTCTACCAGCTCCCATTCCCTTGGCAACAAGTTCATTCATTTACGCCACTGATAAACCGGTATTCAGCAAAGAATCAAAAACTTGCGGTAATTCCCCTTTCATGGCTTGGCTGGCTGTTCGGATACCGTCGGCTTTCGTCGGATATTAGCATGTATCCTCGTTGCCAGCACTACCTATTTATTGCGGTCTCCGCTAGCGCCCTCTAACAGTTACTCGGCAAAACAAAATTTTTGGTTTCCATACTTTCCGCAAGGTAAATGGGGGGCACCACTTGCCTGATCAGGGTTTATAACGAGTGGAAGTGCAACGGACTATTCTCACTTCCACTTATCAGCTACATATCTTAAGTATTTTCTATCTACGCTACAACTGATTTTCAGCAATCTGTGCTACTTGGGGATACACCGCGCGTAAAGCGTATCATACGTTTAAAGTTTACTGCACATGCGCACTTGATCAAAACTTACGCTACGTCGAGTTACGTGATGTGGCTCATAACCGCTATTAAATGTGATGGTAGTTTTAGTTTTACGCTGAGATTCTTAGCATCTGGAAATTCCTATTTATACAAATTTTCTAAGCAAAGTATTTCGAACATTGTACCCGAAGTTTGTGAAGCTCTCATTGATTATTTGACCGACAGAATTATTTTTTATATTTCTAATAATAATAAAAATAAAAATAAATATTTTTATTGTCTAACAACAAGTTTCAGATATAAAGAAATACATACAAGACACCTATTGTATATTCAATAAAATGTGTGTAAAATTTAATTCATCCTGGTTATTGTCTTCTGCGCCTGTGAATGATTAGTGTCGGTGTCTGTTTAAATTGAATGGATTGGTGTAACTGATGGAGCAGAGGGTGTAGGCCGATGCAAGAGAAAAGTTTTATCAACATCTTATCAATTGTAGACAAGTCAGGGAATATAGGCAGCAAGTCAGGGCATGTTTTACAACAAAGTTCTATATCTTCCTTTGATCTTTACCGACATCTGATGGATAACATAAAACATGTTATATAACCAGCAAAATGTTGTACAACACCGTGTTATATAACTTTTCTATTTAAAATTCTCTAACAAGTTATAAAACTTTGTTATATAACGTGTTTTGTTAGAGTCTGGACCTGGTTTACGAAGGTAATTAATGTGAAAACACCAAAAATGAAATCTATAATTTTGTGTCTTCTTTGTCATGGAACATATTTTGTTAGATAGTCTGGACCCGGCTTAAGAATTTCTTCAAATCATAATTTTTTATATTTTCTTTAGTAAATTTCTTAAATGAAAGATCCCCCTGAATTTACCAATGAGGACTTTAAAAAATCTTATTTTATTACTAGAATCGGTGGAAAATTTTATCTAGCATAAGATCCAGTGAAAATCGGTGCATTTTTTTGTATATGTCAGTAACAGTGACATTTTGAAATTTTCTAGTTAAAAAAATCGGATTACGCCACTGGAAAAATTTAGTTTTCTGATATAATTGCCTGGTACTCTTAGGTTCAGAAACCTTGGTGAAAATGCTAAAAAGGAATATGCAAGAAACTGCTCAAATTGGCATTATTTTTTCTTGGGTTTTTTCAATTTTTCTGGTAGAAGGAGTGGTTTAAGCTACTCTATCACAATTTACTTGAAGAATTATTTTTTCCACATTTTTCCTATTTGTTACTTTTGACAATTTAGAAGTTATCTAAGAAAAACGCTTTTTTGGAGTTTTTGGAGGTTATGAATGACAGTTCCCGGGGGGATAGGAATGGGCTGAGCTTGCTATAAAAAAAAAATTGGGTTCTTATTTTTTCCTTTATTTTTCCTATGTAGCTTAGCCTAAGATATGAGCAGGCAATACTCCATATTTGGATAAATATTTCAAAAAAATAAAACTCAAAATTCAAGATTTAAGCTTTATCTTTGAAATGAGAGTAAAATTTCTGAAAAATTAATATATTTGGTTAGAAAAACGTGGATCCAAAAATACCCTCGCCAACAAAATATTGCATGAATAATACAATCAAGGAAAGCTATCAGCTAACTTAAAATCATTTAAAATTTTTAGCACAAGGACTTATTCTTTAAAAGTGCAATTTGTCCTTTAATCTAGAAAGTCCACAAAGATCTTCATCAAAAATCATTTTAATAACATTTGATTTTATCGGGCAAACTTACTTGCTTTTTCCAATTGGGCACAAATTTCTCGCCAAAAACACAATTCGCAAACAAAATCAGGGTCACGCAAAAAACACCTTTCATAGTTTTCTAGTTGAACACATTTAAACACTTTTATGACGGCCAGAAAAAAACACAAAATTCTATCTGTTCCTGCTCAGGCTTAATAAAAACTAACTTTTTTATTGTTTTAAAAAATTTTGACAATTTAACTATTATATGTAGCTATATAATAAACAAAACTTTCTTTTGTTTCGAGAAAGAGTGTAGCGCATTCAAGTCCATGAACTTGACTTCACTTATTGTGTCTTCAATATAATCAAGTATGCTGGTTCTTCAGTTAATCGGTTCCACTGACCTGGATTTTCGAGTTTGTTAACTGTTAAACTTGCGTCGAGTACCATCGGGTACTGCCACTAGACCCTGATTCTTGAATTTATTTAAGCCATATACATATTAGCTTAAACATGCGCCTTACCCAGTAATCCAGGCAAATTGTAATTTTTCTGGAAAGTAAAAGTGAGCAAGCTGAAATTTTTCAGGGGTGTAGGGTACTACTGGGAAAGCTTGATTATAGATTTGCACAAAAAATTATTTACGAAAGAACAACAAGTTTCTTAAGTGCACATAGTATCCTGTCCACATACCAGCACGGCTTTCGCAAAGGTTTTTCAACGGAAAGTGCTGGTGTAAACTTAACACAGCATATCTTTGAATGCATGGACCGAAATGAGCATATTGTCGTTCTATTTTTTGATCTCACACGAGCTTTTGATTGAGTGGATCCAAACTTTGTCTCTGTGAAACTGGATAGAAAAGGAATAAGGGGAAATATTAATAATCTTTATAAGTCTTTTTTAACCAACAGACCATTTTATGTCAAAATCACACTCCGCAGGGAAGTGTTTTGGGTCCTTTGATATTTACGATATTTAACAATGATGTATGTAATTTTGTAAAAAGTGCAAAGATCTTTGTTTATTGTGACGATACTACAGCGGTAATCGTAGATCCAAACCCTGAAAATTTGCATAGAAAAGTATTGGCGTGCTTTAACCCAACTAGCAATTTGTCGACGTCTCAACGTTGTGCACCGCGTGCCAACGTTGCGTCGCAACGTTTACTTTTACTCAAACACCACCCACTTTTGCACCAATTTGGTGGATGATTTTTTGATTGAGTCAACGTCGCGATCGCGACTACAGTTGAAGTAATAGTTCAATGGGTTTTGGAGTACAATTATTTGTTCAAAATACTATTTATTTCGTAAAATGATAAATACACTATTCGACTACAAATTAAACTATTTCTAACACCATCATATTATTAAAGTAAAATGATATTCTATGTCATATATCATGTTTTGCATCATCATAACATGTGAACCAATGCCAAAATATATAAACAGACGGTAGTTTACTGTCAAATGTATAGTTCGTAGCTCTAAAAAACAAGTGCGCCCTCGATTCAGATGATTTTATGAAATAAAAAAAAAATCTTGATTTAAAAATCGCTTCGAAAATCCTCTAAAGATGTTGCTTAGGATTCCTAAGAACAAAATACGGATTTTTATATGTAAAAAGATCGTAGTTTGTTGTAGAAAAAAGCAAAAAAATAATTTTTATTGTTTGTTTACAAATTAGCATACAATAGTTTTAACAATCAATCATGGCGGCACTTATTAGTTTCTATGACAACCAAAGGAGTCCCGTGTCTCGACTGCTT
The DNA here is from genome assembly GCA_963921995.1 of Oxystoma pomonae. Taxonomy (NCBI): domain Eukaryota; kingdom Metazoa; phylum Arthropoda; class Insecta; order Coleoptera; family Brentidae; genus Oxystoma; species Oxystoma pomonae. The sequence continues at coordinate 110,639,629 of OY998167.1, forward strand.
TAACTACTTAACTGTGTTTTGAACGATTCCCCTAACTTAAAAGATGCGAACACGCCTCAATTTTTACCCAATCGAAATTGCTCCACAGTTTGGCTTTCTGCTGCTCACCTAATTTCCATCCTTGTTGTTTACACAGGACCTTCCTCTTTTTTTCCGCCACACTGGGGAATCACCTTCAATGACAGCTGTCACATGTCAAAATATCGAAGAATATTTATACCATTTGTTCCTTTTCATAGTGAAAAATGTTCAAACAAAACTAATAGAAACTTTACATAACACTTGTTAGTTACTTTTACTGAATTAATTGATGTTTGTATGACAGACAGCAGTGCTCCAAAATTGGTTTGTTGAAAACATAACAGAAAAATTGGTTATATGAAAACAGGCAAGGCCGCGTCTCCAACAAACCGGCCAGAAAACGTGGAGTAAATTGATCAATTTTTGGTTTAGCACACACCGGTTTGTAGTCGGGGCCTTCACAACCAAGGAATTACTGTTAGTACAATAGACGGTCATAAATAGTTGTGATGGCGACTGAAGTTGTGATAAACGTTTAGGCGTCGTATAATAGTCGACGTTGTCGACCGTCGCCATCATAACTATTCTTTATCTGTAAAACAACGTTTAAAATTAGTGCAATTCTAATTTTTACAACTTGCACAACTAAAAATTGCTAGTTGGGAATGAACTTTCAGAGTGGTGTAAATCAAACAAGTTGATGCTTAAACACTCAAAAACGAATGTGGTTGAAATTTGTAACAAATACCGAAAATCAAATAACTTTTAATTTAACTTTGAAGGACATTTTATTTCTTCCTCAAACCATGCAAACTTTTTGGGCGTTACTATTGACAAAAATATGGGCTAGGCTAAGCATATTGTTTCTCTTTCCAAAAAGCTAAACCGGAGTGCATTTATGATCAGTCGGCTTAGGAATTCACTTCAGATTAACGAACTTTTAAATGTTTACTATAGCACAGCACACAGTCGAATTGGGTATAACGTAATACTATTGGGAAATGCTGGGGGGATTGAAAGGATTTTTATAATTCAGACAAGAATAATAAGACTTCTTTTTCACATACCTTACCGGAAGTCATGTAGGGAAATATTTAGGACAAAAAAGATACTAACGGTTGCTGGAATTTTCTTACTTAAACTTCTCGTCTTTGTTCTTAAAAATAAAAATAGATTAAACTGCGTTGGAGATAGACATCTCCACAATACACGGTGTAGAGATAATCTACTTCTGACCAAACATAACCATGAATTCTTCAAAAAAGCACCATTTTACTCCGGAAGTTATTACTTCAATATCTTACCAACTGAAATAAAAAACAGCCCCACTTCTTCAAACTTTAAATCAAAACTTAAAGAATTACTTCTAAAAAATACTTTTTACACTACTTCGAAGTTTTAAGTGTTAGTTTAATGAGGTAATAGTCATTTGTATTTTAGGTTTTTTTATATTACATTTTTGTTCCTTAAAATTAAAGTGCGTGTCTTGTTATTTTAGTTTACTTGTATTTTGTCTTAAATAAATGTAAATATCACTAGTTAGGAAGTTAAGATATATACTTTCCTTTTCTTTTTAAATAATGTATTCTCATAATTGCTATAAGTAAATTCCTACTTAAGTTTTTTTAGTTTGTTTATTGTTTTTTTTATAACAACAGTACTTTCGAGTACAAGACTTTATTTAGTATTTTTTCCTTCATTTCTTTTGTCGTTTAGAATAGTAACGTAAAGAAAATAACGATTTTTTTTGGAATCAGTGCTTTGCGTAAATCGATTCCCGCACATCCGATTACAAGAATTTGCAAAGGTTATACTTTTAAATAAAATAATTTTGCAATAACAGATTCTTATTTAAATAGAACATTTATACGACATGTGCAACCGAACCCAGATATTCCTTTCTATGGCATTTGAAATCACGAATTGTTATTTATTATTATCATAATTCGCAATTTTACGAAAGGTCGATAACATTGGATTTGAAGGTAAAAAATCGTATCCATCTACTTTCTTTAGATTTCTCATTTTAACTGAAATGGAAATGTGTTGCATTGCATATACATGCGGAAGAAATACATTATACAAACATGCATAGATGTATTTTTTAAAGAGTTTTTTAAACAAGTTGCCTAATTTTATAAGTCGCAGTTAATAGCTGTATGATTAGGAGCAGAACAAGTTTTATCTACGGAAAAGATTTGTGGCGTAGAGGGCAAAGGGTGAGGGAATAAATCCGAAAAAAGCTTTTCCTCGACCAGGATTTGAACCCGGGACCTCTAGAATACAATTCTAATGCTCTACAAACTAAGCTACCGAGGAACTGGGGTTTTAACTGGCTATTCGGAAATCCTTTCGTCCGATTTATTTGTCAGTAGTGGGGAGATCTTTGAAGCCTACTGCGGCTTTAAAAACCTAGAGATGTTATAAAAAAACTTGTAAAAAAGTAACTAAGTATAATCAGATAGTGTTGAAGTTTAGTTACCTTACTACTGATTGAGACTATAAATATCAATCACCAACCGGCTCCTTTATTCTTTTTATTTTAAAGACGTCTCAAATAAAGCAAGCAACAAGTTTAATTGAAATTCTAGCGCTTACTTACATTCCACGCCAAATATTAATCTGTATTTCGATACTTCTCCTGTAACTCCAGTTACGAACGGAATGTTCTTGATATACAGGGTTCCTAAGATTTTCCTTAGGGATAGGATTTCAATAAATCAAACAGAAATGGCATAGAAAGTTCTGCGCGCACAAAAGAAACAGGTATATTGAGCAATGGTGCCAGTTTGTTATTATCTCCGGACTGCTTTCATGAGAAAAAATTGTCGCCACTCTTTTATTGTGAGCATAAATCATAGTTGCAATAATAACCGTTGACAAGATGTCTGCAAATTCCGCTAGATGGCGGCCACAACATGAGATGAATTTAGATGTTTTCAGGTCCAAACTACAGCTTTTTCTTGCTTAAAGGAGGCGGCAGGGTCCATTATTTACGATACTGAGCAATAAACTCGTGAGGTTGTTAACATGAGAAAGAAATATCTTCGCTTTTAATTAAATTTCTTTCCATTCTGTTCTACTAGTGACATCTATCCGGAAACGGCCAAACCATGTAGCTAGCACTAGCAGCCAAAGAAATCAATAAACGGCGCTGTTTTTCCTTCAGAGCTTTTTGCTTGCGATATTATTGATTTTAAATAAAGCTGGCCCTACACTACATTTGATATTTTCGAGGTGTTTTATGTCATGATCTCGAAACATGTAGCGAACCAATTCTTCAAAACTAGCGGGAGGGTAAAAGCGAAAAATAAGGGGCTGCCAATATTTGTAACACTCAAAAAGGGGTGAAAAGATTTATTTTGCTCTGTTTCTTTACAAAAAACGTTTTTTTTTTACGGAAAACTTGAGCTCTGCCACTTTTTTTATTATTTTTTTTCAACTTTCTCGAAATTTTCGTCATACCGTAGAAAAAAATTATTTCCCCCATGGTCATACTCTACTTTTATTCGAAAAAATTTAGAAACAGAGACGGGATCAGTTTTCCTAAAACGGGGGATCTTGGTTTCGAGTGAGAAGATAAAGGGCGCCGCAGGCAAAAATTTTTCAATTAAATTAGCCGAACGCAAAAATGTTAGAAAAACAAAGCACGAAATAAAAATGCCGCTTACAATTTTTTTTCAAAAATTACGTAATTTCGGGAACGCAAAGAAATAGGTCTAAAGAGTATAATTTTTAAGAAGAAAATATCAATTTTCTCGCCCTCCTCCACTGGGACTACAGGGACCGTGCACAAATTACGTAACGGTCATAGGGGGGAGGGGCTTACAAAACGTTACGTAGGGGTGAGGGGGGTTTTCGACAGCGTTTGCATTTGTGTAATACTAAGAAAATTTGAAATGAAAATAAGTGAAAAGTTTTTTTTTGGTCTTGAAATCGTTACGTAATATTAGGGGAGTGGCGTGCCAAACCGTTACAAAACATTACATAGGGAGGGGGTCCAAAATTGGTAAAATCACTGTTACGTAATTTGTGCACGGCCCCCTCCTTTTTGATTTCGAATCAAAGTGCAAAACCCGGGTTGGACGTTCGAAGGCGTCAACCCGTCCTATTTGCTTGATAAAGTTTCTACGGAAATATCTCAGTCGATTTCTCCGGCCGTGTATGAACGCTTTAGGTTAGGCATTTGCATGTATCTCAGTCCCCAGCCTGTAAACAGTGCGTAAGGACAATGGTTACAAAATGAAAAGCGGAAAAATATTTTTTTTTACGATATCTTTCATCAGTTTGGTATTAAAGTCGAGCAAAAACAATTTTTATTCCAGTCCTAAAGGTATGAAAATGGAAAACATTAGAAAACAACAACCTGGAATGGATTTACTACGTGTAAGATGTAGTGACAACATCGGCCCATGCCCATCCTTTTCTGCCTAATGTGCTTTTTCGTTTGTCTGCGTCTTATACACGGCTGCTTGCCCCCCTAAGGATTTGCTTAGGAACCCTGTATAAAAATATGTAAATCACAAATATACATAAATTATCTAAAGTGAATACTTTTGTGAGACCTCTCTTATTAAAAACGGTTGTGCCCAAACATACAATGTAATATTTATTATGTTTAACCTTGTATATAAGTTGCATAATTTTTTGTAAACTTTCAATAACGCCCTTGAAAAGTAGCAGCTGTCATCGCACTTCTCAAATTTTGATATTAACTTCTTTATTATAGGTATATTTTTTAAAATTTAGAGTGGCCTTTTTTTCCTGATTCCAAAAATATATAATAAGTTTGATTTCTTTCTGACGGTTCTCGAACCAAAAGAAAAATACTTTTCCATCACACCCCGGTTATCGCGGGCAATATTAATGAAGAAAAAATGTTTTAATGCCAGATTTGAATAATTTTGTCCAAATATTTTGAAAACTTTGACCAATGCTGTCAAATGTCATTCCACATGTCCAATTTTGACACCAACTTTCTTATTTTAAATTGAACATCCTCTATTTTTTTTATTTTGTTAAGTTTTGTTGACCTTTCTTATTTCTAAAATAAGTCAATTGTCTAGGTGCGGTTCAGTTTTTTATGGACCACTCTATTTTTAAATACGAACGACAACAACAGCGACAACAAAAAAGTTACTGATCTAACAAATAATCTAACAAATCAACACAAAGTTCATAGGCCAGAAATCGTGTTGATTATTTTATTCCTCAGGTTTCTATTAATATTAATTGCTTCATTATTTCCTCGATTTTCAACTTCTTCTAAGGTGTTCGCGCGATTTGAGTAAATAGTCTACTTTAAATGGTCCCACAACCAAACAAGTTTGGTGACCATGGTATGGTCCCATTGTTTTTTGATTTAGAAAATTTGTTATTGCTCGAGTATTGTGAATTGATGCCCCGTCCTGCTGCCATATTATTAGGTGCTCTTGGATATCCAATGGAAGGTTATTGATGGAATTTTTTTACCGAGGAAATTTTAACGGAATAAGGTATTTAGCATTTTGGAATGTGATATTGAAAATTTTATCAAGAACCTTTAGCAGGAACAAATTATCTAAATAAAAATTATCCCATATGGCTTGGTTCAAATGGGACCATACCATAGCCACCAAACTTCCCAGATTTAACACCTTCGGATTGTGGGACCATTTAAAGAAGACCATTTACTCAAATCGCCCGAGTACTTTAAAAGAAAATTACAATCGAGAAAATAATGAAGAAATTAATCTTAATACAAAACTTGAGATATAAGATATACAGGGTTCCTAAGCAAATCCTTAGGGGACCAAGCAGCCGTGTATAAGACGCAGACAAACGGAAAAGCACATTAGGCAGAAAAGGATGCGCATGAGGCGATGTTGTCACTACATCTTACACGTAGTAAATCCATTCCAGGTTGTTGTTTTCTAATCTTCTCCATTTTCATACCTTTAGGACTGGAATAAAAATTGTTTTTGCTCCACTTTAATACCAAACTGATGAAAGATATCGTAAAAAAAATATTTTTCGGCTTTTCATTTTGTAACCATTGTCCTTACGCACTGTTTACAGGCTGGGGACTGAGATACATGCAAATGCCTAACCTAAAGCGTTCATACACGGCCGGAGAAATCGACTGAGATATTTCCGTAGAAACTTCATCAAGCAAATAGGACGCCTTCGAACGTCCAACCCGGGTTTTGCACTTTGATTCGAAATCAAAAAGGAGGAACAGTCAGATGTGGGGCCGTGCACAATTTACGTAACGGTGATTTTACCAATTTTTGACCCCCTCCCTATGTAATGTTTTGTAACGGTTTGGCACGCCACTCCCCTAATATTACGTAACGATTTCAAGACCACTACCCCCCCCCTCCAAAAAAAAAACTTTTCACTTATTTTCATTCCAAATTTTCTTAGTTTCACACAAATGCAAACGCTGTCGAAAACCCCCCTCCCCCCTACGTAATGTTTTGTAACCCCCCTCCCCCTATTGACCATTACGTAATTTGGGCACGGCCCCTGTACTCCCAGTGGAGGAGGGCGAGAAAATTGTTATTTTTTTCTTAAAAATTATACTCTTTAGACCTATTTCTTTGGGTTCCCGAAATTACGTAATTTTTGAAAAAAAATTGTAAGCGGCGCCATTTTTATTTCGTGCTTTGTTTTCTAACATTTTTGCGTTCGGCTAATTTAATTGAAAAATTTTTGCCTGCGGCGCCCTTTATCTTCTCACTCGAAACCAAGATCCCCCGTTTTAGGAAAACTGATCCCGTCTCTGTTTCTAAATTTTTTCGAATAAAAGTAGATTATGACCATGGGGGAAATAATAATAAATAAAAAAAACGTTTTTTGTAAAGAAACAGAGCAAAATAAATCTTTTCACCCCTTTTTGGGTGTTACAAATATTGGCAGCCTCTTATTTTTCGCTTTTACCCTCCCGCTAGTTTTAAGGAATTGGTTCGCTACATGTTTCGAGATCATGTCATAAAACACCTCGAAAATATCAAATGTAGTGTAGGGCCAGCTTTATTTAGAATCAATAATATCGCAAGCAAAAAGCTCTGCAGGAAAAACAGCGCCGTTTATTGATTTCTTTGGCTGCTAGTGCTAGCTGCATGGTTTAGCCGTTTCCGGATAGATGTCACTAGTAGAACAGAATGGAAAAAAAAATAATTAAAAGCGAAGATATTTCTTTCTAATGTTAACAACCTCACGAGTTTATCGCTCAGTATCGTAAATAATGGACCCTGCCGCCTCCTTTAAGCAAGAAAAAGCTGTGGTTTGGACCTGAAAACATCTAATGTTTAATTAGATTAGATGTTCGCCATCTAGCGGAATTTGCAGACATCTTGTCAACGGTTATTATTGCAACTATGATTTATGCTCACAATGAAAGAGTGGCGATAAGTAGTCCGGAGATAATAACAAACTGGCACCATTGCTCAATATACCTGTTTCTTTTGTGCGCGCAGAACTTTCTATGCCATTTCTGTTTGATTTATTGAAATCCTATCCCTAAGGAAAATCTTAGGAACCCTGTATATAATAATCGACACTGGCCTAAGAAGGCGTTATGAACTTTGTGTTGAAGTAAATGGTGATGTGTTCGAGCATTTGTTAAATTAGTAAATTTTTTGTGGGTGTTGTTACAGTTGTTGTCGTTCTAATTTAGTACTACTTTAGTTTAGTTATTTACGCATTTGCCATAAAATTTTACTCCTAAAAAGAGGTAACGTTCACAGAAAGTGAGAAACAAAAACGCTTTGTCCGATATGCCACGAGCGTTACTTTCATTTTTATTTGCGGACACGAGCATAGGTTAAGGAGCTACAATAGATACGACAGTTACGTGTTAAACGGTTCGGAACTATTTGGAGTTTGGCGAGTCTGCGCAGATATGCACGCGACCAATAACCATACTTTTATATTGATTTTTCTTTTTTAATTTGTAATACGACCACTAGATGACTCACGGTTAAATTCGCGATAACCGTACTATCGATTTTTGTTAGTTTGTAATATGACCACTAGATGGTGCTCGTTTAAATTTTCGCTTTTTTTTAAGGACCCTGCACAAATTACATTGAAAATGGCTGTCGGCTAAATGTCATAATTTTTTTATATTTTGTAGTACTCGATCAACAAAAAACAAAAATAAAAAAAAAACGAGATAGGGAGCAGGATTACTTTCTGAGATATATAGCTTTAAAGTTGACGTGTTTTTAGGCTATATTTTTGGACATGGTACAAGTTTTTTTTTCACAACTTTGTTGATTACCGCCGGTTGGTTGGTGGTACCAAATGACCCATATAAGAACATTTTTACTTGGATGGAAAGGGTGTTTCATTCAGGACAAATACAGAAACGAATTATTTTATTTTGGCGGTAATCAACAAAGTTGTGAAAAAAAAATTAGAACATGACCAAAGATATAGCCTTAAAACACGTCAACTTTGAAGCCCCATATCTCAGAAAGCTGCTCTGTATCTCGGTTTTTTATTTTTGTGCTTTGTTTATTGAGTACTACAACATATAAAAAAATTATGACATATAGCCAATAGCCATTTCCAATGTAATTTGTGTAGGGTTCTTTCTTTGCAAGCAATTTGTGTTTAGTTTTTAGACTAGACACAAAACAAAATTTTTACTTATGTTAAGTTAAAATAAAAAAGCATATTTTTAAGAAATAAATACAAATTACCCATAATAATGCACTTGTAGTACAATACCTCTGGTTCTTTATTATAAAAGATTATGGCATATTTCGAAACATGTTAGTTTATATTTTTCACAATAAAGAAAATATTACAATATGATCTTGTCTGTGCTTTTTTAAATATTAAATAATTTTCTTTAAAATGTTTATATCTTGTTTTTAGTACATAAAAAACAATAAATGCCACTCTTTTGTATTCCAAACTAAATTTGTGAAACAGAAAAAAATAATTTTAATCCCAATGTATGTATATGTGGGGCAATTTATGGTAAACCCACACATTAGAAAAAGTCTTGGTGTAAATAATATTAATACCCCTGGTTTGGAATACACAAGTGTCGCATTTTCTAACTTATTATTGATATCCACAAAAATTAGCCATACTAAACTTGATGAAATAAGGAAAGGGTGTTTTAACACTATATATAAATAGTTAAATGTAGTCCAAATGCAAGTGTGGGACATCACTCTCTAAGACCTCTGCGTCCAGTCTGCAAAATGTCCTCTGGAGCAAAATATTTATCACACACGTAAAATCTGTTCATCAGCACTTAGTTTATTCGCGTTTAACGGCTTCACTATACTTCTGAAAAATTACAGGATTGCCTTTGGGGAAACGATGTCTCCCCGTTTCTTTATTGGGATCATGGCACGGTCTCCGCAGCTTTGAATACAACACACTCTAACTCTTTGTTTCTCAGCCATTGTAATCGACGGATAAAATCACAATTTTTTGAACAGGAATAATCACAAAATCACTTTCTAAAAACCTTGGCAAACCTCAGTTTTCAAAATGGAACTCATAAGTTATGAGTCATTATCGACATTCTGTCACTTTTGTCATAATGTGCCCTCTGACGGACAACCCTAGAAGGGGTAAGAGGAGGAGCTGCAGATTTCTAGAAAGAATATTGCCAACCTAAATATTATTATGTTGGCAGTTCCTTTGCACGCGGAAACATAACCGCACTTTTCGCGAAAAATAATTATTGGCGGGAAGGGTGAAGTGAGGGATCTATAGTTCCTTAATCTATGGACACGAGATTCATTCTGTTGTTTTTTTTAATATTTTGGCTTTATAGTTCTGCGCAACAAGCCTCCGCCGGAGCGATTGCTTGCTGATGCCTTAAAATTGGGGTCACGTAGTATGAAGCTCCCATTGGGGGGCGGTGCTGCTGTGAACGTTACCTCTTTTTAAAAGTCATGTTACAGCGACCTTATACTTTTACAGGTTTCTACTTTATAACCTGCTGAAAGGTACAGGATTCTGTATTTACGGTGTTCCGCACTTTTCAATTTTGATGTTTTTGTTTCTCGGTTTATTCGACAGGTGGCGCACACAGTTACTACGTCTCCACGGATTAAAAACTTTTTGTTTTAAATTCGAGAGGTGTGTATGCTCACTGTGTGAAAGGATGAAACAGGTCTGTAGGTGTCTGGATTCTCCATTAGACATTGAAGGCCTGGTCGTAATAAAGTGAGAAACAAAAACGCTTTGTCCGATATGCCACGAGTGTTACTGTAAAAAATATTTTTTCCAGATCTAATAATAAGGAAGGTAAGAGAAGGTGGGAAATATGGTGAATCACCCTGTACTCGTCTGAGTTACCCTTGGTGGTTATGTCATGTGACCGCAGTTATGAAATTATCAGTCAGAAACGTAAAATTTAGAACTCACTATCCTGAAAAAATCCCAAAAAAAACAATTTGTTAGACTTGCGGTCAAATATTAACAAAATTGTCGTGAGAAAATTATCATAAAAAGAATGCAACAGCGTTTAATCCCAATGAGCATTTTTGTCTATATAAAAGTTACAGCAAATAATATAAAACCTTCATAAAATAACCAAAAGTTATATTATTTAGTGTTGCTGATAATTTTATAACTCTAATATATCTCTTAAATGAGTAAAAAAGACTTGAAAAACAACTGTTCAACACCAGCTTATAAAAATTTATGGTACATAGTAATGGATAGAAAAACAACATATAGATTTTATAAAACTTCCTTATGAGCCCTCAAGTATAGAGATTATTATAAAAAGGTTTTACAACTGTTCTAACAACACTACATAACAAATTAAAGGTTTTTATGGATTTAGAAATATAGATTTTCCATCTTTCTTCCCTTTGCTGGTTATGTATTATTCTTTTTCTTTTTACAATAAAAAAATTTATAAAATGGTGTTTAGCAATCTTCTAAAATAAATAAAAATGAAAGTGAGGTAAGCTGAAGGAGGAATATGAATATTTATATACTATAGTCATATAAAAGCTGTTTTTCAAATCATCCTACTCTGAAAATCAGCTGCGGTCCCGTGTGTACTGTATAGTTTTCGAATACACTCACGTAAATTTCATGGGCTCCAAAAATACTTGAGAAAACGTGAAAAAAAATATTCATTTAACTATCAGTTTTTTTTTTCATACGCGTTTTTTTCTTTCTGGGACAAATATTGAATTTCGTATGTTGTTCTTAACCCTAACAAGCAATATTTCGATTGAAACACATGTTGAAACCCCATAAATAACGTTTTTATTTAGGCCAAAAACCTATTTTTGTAATCCAAAATGGCGAAAATTTCCGACAATTCTATAAAAAAAACAATACGACTATACCACTGTTTACCTCGACAACACTATTTTATAACCCTTTTAAAAAATGATGCTACTTGGAACAAAGGGCTACAGATGGCGCAGTGTTGAACACTGATGGTCTGTTTCTGCGAGCTTAACATAGTTACCATTGTTCTCTTTTCCTAAATGCATTCCTCGAGAGATCCAGCATACTACCCATACCAGGAAAAATACCCGCCTCCACACACTTCAAGCCCGCATAACTATCAGAGGTAACTATCTCAAGAATATAGTTAGATTGCGGGGTCGAAGGGTGTACAGGCGAGTATTTTCCGGGGTGTTCACATTTGCCGCCGACCAGCAGTATCAGCATATGCGCTCGACGTTTCACGGTGCGTTTTTGCAACCTTAACACGGTTACTATATTGTTCTCTTTTTCTAAAACACGGTTCCCATCTATGCGGTTCTCATTCGTGGGTCCCCCGAATCAAAACACGCATCACGTGGTCTAAGCGAGATTTGCCTATACAAGTTCATGTCTGACCACGTGATGAGTTTTTTGAGTCAGGGTGACTGCGCATCGGAAACGCTGGTGGGAATCGGGTGCAAAATGCATTCGATCCCGATATCTGTCATCGGCAACTATCTCAAGAAGATTTGGATCTCTTATCTCTCTCAGATTGATGTAATTAAAATAAGATAATAATGGTATGGTATCTCGCAAAAACGCGCCTCTTGATGTCGCAAAAACGCTCCTTTCGATTTCGCAAAAACGCGCCTTTTGATGTCACAAAATTAACCTTAAAAAATCTTGTTTGTTTTGTTATTATAATTGCCAAAATAAATTAAAATTGTTTTTTTTGTTCTAAAAACAGTTGTATTATAATCACTGTATAAAGAAATTAATAACAATATTATAAAAAAAACCTTATGGGCAAAAAAGGTTTATGAATGAGTTCATAAGAATATTACAGACACCAATTTATATAACTATTGTGTGTGAGTTCCCAAGTTTTTATAAGTGTCTCTCGAAATATTTTCAATCTTATCTTATATAAATTTGTTGTTGGTTAATTAAGTTTTATAAGTGGGTTGATAGCAACATTTTAAAAACCAATCTATTATATATCTTTAATTGATAGTTACTTACGGTTTTATAGGTGGGTTGACAGAAAGATTTCAAACACCAATTTATATAACTTTTGTCACTGATGACTTATATTTTTATAAATATGTTGGTGGAAACATTGTTAACACCAATTTATATAACATTTGAACCGATGACTTTAATTTTTATAAAGATGCCCGTGGAAATATTGTTAACGCCAGTTTTATGTTACTTTAGGGTACCATCAATTTAGAGCCTTTAATAAAACAAATATACAAACTCAATTCTTGTAGGACACTTCTAAATACCCTAGGGTATCAATGGAACCCTCTTTATAATAATTATATAAATATCTGTCTCCAGAAGTTTCTGAAAATGCTCATTGGGATGCCTTGAATCCCTTTTGTCTGCCATGGGTAAAACAATTAATTTTTGTTGATTCTTAAATTATTATATCTCAACAAAATAACAATGAGTAAATAATGATTAGAATTATGTCTGTTGCTATCGCTGCGGATCTGTTTTTGTTTCCCATCTACACTTCGTATAAAAAATCTGAATTTGAAAATCTAAATCAGTGCCATTTGGATTTTTCGATCCATCAAAATGAACTTTTGAGAGTTTACTGTTTTTGCAGTCCTGTGTTTGGCACTAACCAGCGCGAATAAAAGTAATTATTTTTTGTTTGAAATTTTATTATATTTTTAAAATGCCTCATATAATAACTCGATTCAAAAATTGTTTTTTGTCCCGATTTAATTTATTTTTTATTCTGAAGTCTGAAGGTGTCTTAAAGTTAAGTTTTGCAACATTGACGCCGAATGTGGTGTGTTCTATGAAAATAACAAAAACGTTGAACTACAAGAAGCAATCCAAAAATAATGGTCCTAAATAAAAATTCTAACATATACGACTCTTGCACGACATATGTGTCTATTTTGTCAACATAATTCGATATTTTCTCTATTTAAAATTTTTTTTTAAAAAATGATGAGCACCTATATAACTCGACAGCAGTTTCACCAACGACACTAAACCTCAGTACATCAAGTCCATCAATCGCTGAATCAAGCACCGCAAGTCCATCAACCGCTAAACCAAGTACAGCAAGTCCATCAACTGTTAAACCAAGTACATCAAGTCCTTCAACCGCTGAATCAGGCACTGCAAGTCCATCAACCGCTAAACCAAGTACAGCAAGTCCATCAACTGCTAAATCAAGTACTGCTAGTTCATCAACCGCTAAACCAAGTACAGCAAGCTCATCAACAGCTAAAACAAGCTCATCAAGTCCATCAACCGCTGGATCAAGCTTACCAAGTTCATCGTCCGCTAGGTCAAGCTCGAAAAGTTCATCTACCGCTAGAGTAAGCTCAGAAAGTCCATCCACCGCTAGGCCAAGCTCAGAAAGTCCATCCACTGCTAGAGCAAGCTCTGCAAGTCCATCGACCGCTGGATCAAGCTCACCAAGTTCATCAACTGCTAGGTGAAGCTCACCAAGTTCATCAATTGCTAGGTCAAGCTCAGAAAGTTCATCCATCGCTAGAGCAATCTCAGAAAGTTCATCTACCGCTAGAGTAAGCTCAGAAAGTCCATCCACTGCTAGAGCAAGCTCTGCAAGTCCATCGATTGCTGGATCAAGCTCACCAAGTTCATCAACCACTAGGTCAAGCTCACCAAGTTCATCAACTGCTAGGTCAAGCTCAGAAAGTTTATCTACCGCTAGAGTAAGCTCAGAAAGTTCATCTACGACTAGAGTAAGCTCAGAAAGTCTATCCATCGCTAGAGAAAGCTCTGCAAGTCCATCGACCGCTGGATCAAGCTCACCAAGTTCATCAACCGCCAGATCAAGCTCACCAAGTTCATCAATTGCTAGGTCAAGCTCAGAAAGTTCATCTACCGCTAGATCAAGCTCAGAAAGTTCATCTACCGCTAGAGTGAGCTCAAAAAGTCCATCTACCGCTAGAGCAAGCTGGACTAGTCTATCGACCACTGGATCAAGCTTTGCAAGCCCATCGACCGCTGGATCAAGCTCATCAAGTTCATCCACCGCTAGGTCAAGCTCAGACAGTTCATCTACCGCTAAAGCAAGCTCAGAAAGTCCATCTACCACTAGAGCAAGTTCAGCAAGTCGATTCTCCGCTAGACCAAGTTCAGCAGAATCATCACCCGCTAGGCCATCAACTCCATGTCCAGAAGAACAATCAACAGGCACCTCAAACTCCGCTAGCCCATCTACAGCACGACAATCAGCAAAAACAACGTCTAGGCCAGTCGCACCAGGTTAGTACAAAATTTATTATTACTCACTCACTATGCTTTTTGGAAGGTGCGGATCTCAGTTGACATTATTATTTACTAAATTGTTACGTGTTGGGTCTTTTTAACATCTAGTTTCCCAATATTAATATATTAGGAAAACTTTTTATGGTATTCGCCTTTCAGATCAGATTTAAATCGAATATTCTTTAGAAACGTGTGTCATGCCTTTAAAAAATTTTTAAACAAATTTACTTGGTGTTCTATATTCTAAACAACTATTTCAAATCAGTCGCTGATTGGTTGAGCTTTTATGTCTATTTTTTTGAATGTTACTCTAACTTATTTTCATATATCTAAATATGCCTATTTTCTTTTAGAATGCGGATGCGAACGTGGCCAATATCTTCTTAATTATAAAGACTGCAGCAAATTCTATCATTGCTCCAGGGGTCGCTATTATTCAGCCTCCTGTGCCTCCGACCATCTGTGCTTCGATGTCAAACTTAACGTGTGCGTAAGGCATAATTTGCACATCAACTGCGTTTGCAAAAAGTCACAAGATGACTATTCCGAAGAAGATGATTCCCAAATTCCAAAGAATAAGATAACAGCTTTCTAGTCGTTCTAGAACATGGCTCGACGTGTAAAAAAGATTTACATTATACTACATAAAAATCTGTTTAATTTTTAAATGAAACTCAAAAGCAACGCTTTACTACAAAAAGTTTACTATGGTAGCTGTTAATAAGTTGAGTCTTAGGATAATAATTATAATCAGATCCACGCCATGATTTTTGTAAATTTTCGTTAAAAATATTATATTTATTTTTAATATATTTATTATTCATGTTTCAACCGCATTGAATGTTCTTTTTTTATCATTTTTAACCTTTAAATAATATTATATTAAAAATAGTATTATAATAAAGACGAACGAAAAATCCTCGTAGGGCCTTAGAAGGATATGGTGAGGATTAAACTTATGTCCATCTTATACGAGCCCAAATTAAAGATTTATTTATCTCCACAGTGCTCTTGAACGAGGTATAGGTTTCATAAACCAAAAACTAGTTGTACTTCTTGAAAAAGGACCATTCCATAAACACAAAACCGTATTTATTAAAATCCCAGCTAAAGCTGTTTATGAAATTGTTCACGCAGTTTTGTAAAAAGCCGATTTTGATAAAATTTTCATGTTATTGGCGTGGCAAAAATACACAATTTTTTTTTTCATGGTAGACCTTTCAGTACACAGAAGTAGCTAGAAATCGAGACCAAATTTTGAATATCGGTATTTTAAGAAACCCCAAGTGCAACGTTTCTACAGCAAAAACATACAGACCGCTTCATGCTACTGCGAACATAGGCCGGAAGAAGTCCAATTTGCCAGTTTACGTACATGCAGGGACACCGCACACCTATCAGTGGAGCAACCAACACTCAGGCTTCCGATCGTCGTTCGCCGCCGTTCGCCTTTGTATTTAGTACGCCTCTAACCACGGTGCTATGTGGAGCGTAGTCAATCAAACCGTAATTTGGTCAATAAATACGCAAATTTTTATAACGTATTTTTCTTGTTTTTTGTCACTGATAAATTAGCACGTTTTATTTTCAACTGCTCAGATTTATCACTAACAACGTATTACAATGAAAATAATAAGGAGAAACAAAATAAAAACAAGTTCTTAAAATAAAATAATACATTCTAAAAACCAAAAAGATTCTCCCAGTCAAAAAAAATTTAAAGCAAATGTTCGAAAAGTCCTCCTTGCTCTGCTAGACAATATTCGAGCCTATTATAAAAACCCCTTCTAGTAGATCCAAGTATCTAGGACCATTCAAATTGCCGTAAATAAAAAATAGCCCAAGTACGTGTTCCCCTATAATACCACCCCAAACATTAAAAAAAAAATACAAATGCAAATTTTCCCTCGACCAATATCGAACGTGTGTTGGGTTATGACGATTCAATAATGGAAAAGTGCTTTCATCTGTGAAAAGAATAGATCTCAGAAAGTTTTCAGCACGATTAGCTCTTTCCATCATTGTTTGGCAAAATTCCATACGACGATAGTTGTCCTCGGAAAAAATTTGATGCGTTTTTGACGCTTTGTAAGAATGATAACCATTCTTTTTGAGAACACGTAAGACAGTGGCTGAAGACGTATCAACTGCTTCGGCAGTTTGGTGGCTAGTTAACTTTCGATTTTCCTCCACAGCAGCGCAAATCATCACACCTTGTACTTCCTGCTCGTCATTCAAAAGAGTGGGTTTTTTATGGTTTCTTGGCGCTACACAATCAAACTTTTCAAAATTCTGCACAAACCTATGAATCGTTGATAACTAGATTCTGGGCGATTTACAAAATTCTCCAAAAAAAGTTCTTGAATAAGTCTCAACGGTCTGCCTTGATTTGACTATCTGTACTTATTCGGCAACTTCGTAGACATCCATTTTTAGTTTTAAAAATGTATTATTTCACTTAAGAACTTATCAATCTGTTTCTCGAGCAAGGCAGAAATAAAACAAAAGAGTAAAAATAAAATAAATTTGCAAAAGATAACACTGCAGCGTGCTTCGAATCCATCTCGGTCGTACGGCACGGAGAGTAAACTGGACTTGATTCCCCCTATGTTCGCAGTAGCCTGAAGCTCATTGTATACAATAATTCTTTTGCTGTTTTCTACAACGTTTTAAAAATGTCATTAAAATGTTGCCACATCTATTTTGAGGAAATTTTTTGCCTGTGACAATGTCAAGGGCAACTAAAAATACAGCATTTTTTGGACATGCATGCAACGTTGTTTAAAATTTGACTTCCCTGTCAAAAAATGTATTTGAGAGTACCAATTATAATAAAATTGTCTAAAAGTATTCGTAAATAATAATTAAAAAAAAAACATTTTGAGAATTTACCGGTGGTCAAATCTTTGTGCAAAAGCCCGTTTACTAATGAAACCTATTATGATACCTCATTCAACTAGACGACCTCAAAAATTTGAGATCTTCACTGTTTTTATTTATTTTTCTTTTAAGGTTATATTTATTTTTTCGAAAGATTATTTTCGAAACAAATGCTAAAACACAGATTAAATATATATAATACTGTAATACCGTATTTAAACATCTTTGTTTACATAACGACACTTAAAGTTGCACAAATAGAGAGTGCTTAACCGTAATCGTATCTCAGTGCACATACTCAGAACGGCTGCAGTATTCGTACGCGGCTAGCGTATCCTAACCTTTTTGTTATTTGTGGGTTTTTTATAAAAGCCTGATCTACAATTTCACCCTCCCCTACACACACCCCTAAAACTGTGCATCAAACATTGAACAAGAATTGGTTTGGTTACGTCGTACGTTGTAAGCACAACTTTAACCCGTTTTTTAAGGACGCTTTCACAAACGCATCAAAAATACTCTAACAACACGGAATCAAAAATAGCTGGTCAACTTTAAGTGACTGATATAAACCAACCCTGCCTCACAGTTTTTGACAGGAATGTTTTCCGTTTTTGACTAGGTTAACACATTTCTTGCGTGAGTTGTTTCGAGTATTTCAGGGGTAATTTTACAACCAAAGGTAAAACTCCAGATTAAACCATAGTTTAAACTTCAGTTTAATCTTCGGATTAAACCATTGGTAAACAAGTTTCTCAATTTTATAAGTTGCAGTTAAACCACGGCCCGGCAGAAAAGAAGAGCTGTTGGATCAACTGTAGGATTAGGAGCACAACAAGTTTTTTTCTAGTTTAAAAAGACTACATTTTTTTGGCATATGGTTGATTATTTTAACAATATCTTTAAAATAGTACCAACTAGAGCAAAACCCAGCATAGTCACCAAATTTGATAACAATCAGTCAAGTAGTTTTCGAGATATTAGCGTTGGTTACAGACAAACATACAGCCAGACGCCACAACAAAAAATATTCAGAATTGTCAGAAACGCAAACATATATAGTATACAGACCGCTTCAAGTTACTGCGAACATAGGGCGGAAGAAGTCTAATTTGCCAGTGTACGTACATGCAGAGACACCGCACGCCTATCAGTGAAGCAACCAACACTCAGGCTTCCGATCGCCATTCGCTGCCGTTCGCCGCCTTTCGCCTTGTATTTAGTACGCCTCTAACCACGGTGCTGTGTGGAGCGTAGTCAATGAAACCGGAATTTTTATAACGTAATTTTCTTATTTTTTGTCACTGATAAATAAGAGCGTTTTATTGTCAACTGCTCAGATTTATCAGTGACGACGTGTTACAATGAAAATAATAAGGAGAAACAAAATAAAAGCAAGTTCTCAAAATAAAATAATACATTCTAAAAACCAAAAAGATTCTCCCAGTCAAAAAAAAATTAAAGCAAATGTTCGAAAAGTCCTCCTTGCTCGGCTAGACAATATCCGAGCCTACTATAAAAACCCCTTCTAACGTTTCCAAGCATGTTAGGGGTGATAATTTGAAAAGCTTCTTCAAAAACAGATAGAAGTCATTAGGAGCAAGATCGGGAGATCGAGCTGGCCATAAAATAGTTCCCCGTATACTTATAACCCGAATAGGAAATACATTATCAAGATATTCCCTAACAAGGCCAACATTGTGAGCGGAACAACCATCTTGTTGAAACCATGTTTCACCAAATCTTACACCTAACAACTGCCTAGCAGTTGGAATAATGTGCTGCTGCAGTATTTCCAAGTATCTAGGACCATTCAAATTGCAATTGCCGTTAATAAAAAATGGCCCAATTACGTGTTCCCCTACAATACCCCCCCCCAAACATTTAGTTTTTGGGGATACTGTGTTCTTAGGTCAAAATACAAATGCAAATTTTCCCTCGACCAATATCGAACGTGTGTTGGGTTATGACGATTTGACCATTTGACCATCTGCACTTTTTCTGCAACTTCGTAGACATCCATTTTTAGTTTTAAAAATATATTATTTCAATTAAGAACTTACCCATCTGTTTCTCGAGCAAGGCAGAAATAAAACAAAATAATAAAAACAAAATGAATTTCCAAAAGATAACACTGCAGCGTGCTTCGAATCCACCTCGGTCGTACGGCACGGAGAGTAAATTGGACTTGATTCCCCCTATATTCGTAGTAGCTTGAAGCGGTCTGTATATTATATAGTGTGAGCTCGGTGTGAGAATAAAACTTGTTGTTCCAACTCTTGTCGAATTTCCTCGTACTCCTCCATGGATTTGTTCTAGGAATAATTTTTGTTCTTCTTGGTGATCAAAAATAAATTCTAAGTCACCTATCATCGCGATTTCACTAAATACTTACAGTTTTTACCAAAAACTAATTTTAAATAAATTTTTAATAACTATTTCGAGGTTAGAATCTTTCGGTATTTATTAAACTGAAGTTTAACTCACACCCAGACCGCCGATAACGGTTAAACCGAAATTTGTTGTTAAACTGCATCTATAAAACGTAAAAAAGTCGACATCCGTGGTTTAAACTGAGGTTTGACGTTTAACTATGAGTTGTAAAATTGCGCCTCAGGCGGACAACTAGAAGCATGGATTTTCACAAGCCGATAAAAAATACCAATAAACAGAAGGCGGTAGAAGGCGCGTCATTTACAGCTGGTGTTTAGCATTGGTTTTAGCTGTATAAGTTAAAAAAATGCTAAAATTTATTCTTGTTTGGTCAGCTGAGATTTAGCTTTTAGTTTAAAATAAAACAAGCTGTAATAGCGCGTTCCCATACAATTATGCATTGGAAAATTTGGATGTAACAGTAAGTTGCTACTATTATGACAGTTAAAAATACAGCTTAAATTAAGCTAGCTACTTCACAGCAAACACGTAGGTGTCACAACATGTGTACAGCTATGGAGTAGCTTTAAAATCTAAAGTGTATAGACTATTACTTGGGACGTATTTTGATGTTCCTGGTGCTTGGATTTTAATATTTTTGAGTATATTATTAGGCCGGTGAAGTTTTATATTTTTCATTTTAGCAAGCAAAAAAAATATTGTTTTTCAAACTTTGATCATGATTTGTAGCTCCCCTGTACATATTAAAACGTCTGACGCGAAGAAAAAATCGTGCATTTTTGCCACGCCAATAACATATTAAAGCTTTGTCAAAATCGAATAAAAATATTTTTTCTTAATAAACTGTGTGCCAAATTTTACAAACAGCTTCAGCTGAGATTTTAATAAATACGGTTTTGTGGTCATGGAAAAGTCCCTATTCAAAAAATTCAATTAGTTTTTGGACTCAGTTTTATATAACCTATAGCTCGTTCAAAAGCACTGTGTCTCCTTATACTAGGTTTATACCTCCAATGAAATAAAAAAAGAAATAGGCATTAACCCCGCGATTGGTCAAACATGATCATGTGATCACAAATATGGTTTTTAAGTTAGTGTTCATATTCTAATATTATTATATTTTGCAGCATTAGTCCTTGGAAACTGTCTTTTAAATAATTTTAACGCGACTTCTGATCAAGTCGGCAATCGTTATTAAAAAAATCATCAAAAAATTTAAAAACAAAATGATAAAAGCAAAAAACAGCTGATTAAATGACATTAGTGACATTCATCAAGAAGGCTCATCATCATAGATGAATTTACAAACTCGATTGTTTTCATCGGTGAACTCATCGGTGAATTAACAAACTCGCCCTTATTGGACATTTGCCAAACGCATAACAAATACAAGATGGCGGCTCAAACATAAAAAAGAATAATTTTGGAAAATTTACAACTTTTTTATTTGTGCACAATTTTTTTTAAACTAATTTTATTTCGTTCGCATTATAGTGCGCTTTTAGTATAAAAAAACAAACGCTTGTATTTTTGATGCTTCTGTGACAGAACAAGACATATCCTGCAATATCTTGTTTTTTTACGTGTGTTTTTCTTTTTATATACTAACAGTCCATTCTTCAAAAAAACTCACAGCACAAAAAAAAGATGTGTATTAACACATGCCACACTGTATTCAACCCCAAACATCAGTTACACTCTTACATTTTTCCAAAAATTTTAATGTAACACTTAAAAAATTCACTTAGGGAACAAAGTAGTTTCAAATGTTTAAATAGACCAGATTTTGTTGGGAATTTGGAACCTTTGGTTGCACTATAACAAAGTTATGATTGTTTTCCACAAACCAAAACTACACTTTTTTTGCACTCGACGCGCGTTTCGCTAACAACGTTAGCATCATCAGAAGACGATAAACACAACAAACAAGTCCCAAAGAATCCCTTACCAAAAATGATTAACGAAGTAAAAAACACAATTAAAAAATGTAACAATGTTATTACTGACAATATTAAATATAAGCTACAAGTAAGCAATCCTACTATGCCGAAACTGTATTGTCTTCCGAAAATTCACAATCCTGGAACATCGGTTAGACCTATAGTTTCTGCTGTAGGATCACCTACTTACAATATTTCGAGATGGCTAGCAAACGAGTTTGAAAATTTACCTATAAAGGAAAAAAGTTTTTCTGTTCAAAATTCTCTTGAATTTATCAACAAAGTTAAAGATATTTCAATCCAAGAAGGTGAAATTTTAATCTCGTTTGATGTTAGTTCATTGTTCCCTAGTGTGCCGATCCCCAATACCTTACAATACTGGAGAAACTACTAAGAAAAAACAATCTAGAAGACAAACAGACTTTAGAATACCTATCTTTAACAAAACTCTGCATGAATCAAAATTACTTTTAATATAAAAATAACTACTACCAACAATTAGAAGGAACCACAATGGGTAATAGTTTATCACCTTTTATTGCAAACCCCTTTATGAAAAAATTTGAATCAGATATAAGTAAAGAATTTAAGTATTTCCCCAGAGTATGGTTCAGGTATGTAGACGATGTGTTTGCAGTATTCAACACTAAAGTAACTAGTGTTGAAAATTTTATGGAAAAAATAAATAACAAATTTCCCACAATTAAATTTACTTATGAAACAGAGAACAACGGTACACTGCCATTTCTAGACACTTTAGTTATAAGAAATAAAAATAAATTGGACTTTGACCTATACAGAAAAGGAACAGCCACCAACAGGTATATTACAAATGACCCTTTTCATTGCTTACAACATAACCTGGCAAGTTTGCACTTTTTAAGATATAGATTAGTAAATTTCCCCTTAGACAAAGAAAAATTTGAAGCAGAAAAGAATAGGATTAGGAATATAGCTGGCGAAAACGGTCACGACGAAGGCTTAATAAATAAGCTGATAAATAGACATTTTTTTCAAAAGACCTTTCGGAATTCCACTTTTTCAGACAAAATGATACATCCGACTCAAAATTTGTATCAATTCCTTATAATCCTAATTATACGAAAGGATTACAAAAAGTATTTAATAAGACCGGTCTTAAATTAGTATATTAATTCGGAAACACAATAAGAAGTTTATTAGGAAATACCAAGGACAAAACTACAGTTCTAGAAAAAAAGTGGAATTTACGAAATTAGTTGCATGGATTGTAACAAAAAATATGTTGGCCAAACGAAACGCTCTATTCAAACACGATTCAAAGAACACTTAGCACACTTAAAATACTGGAGAACAGAAAAGTAAAGTGTGGCCGAGCATGCTTTTGAAAACATTCATAGATTCACATTAGATAACCTAAAACTTCTAAAAAGTGTACCAAAGAAAAGACTTTTGAATGCATATGAAAGTATGGAAATAATTAAATCCAGAAATAGTTTAAATAAAGATCCCGTTTAGTACACTTTGTTCTTTAGTTGAGGGGAGATAGGATTATAAGGCGTGATCAATCACAAATTATTATAGTCTTATCTCCGCCCACTAAAATATAGTATATAAAATAGAGGGTAGGTTAATTTAGTTTATAGTTTATCGTCTCCTGATGATGCTAACGTTGTGAGCAAAACGCGCGTCGAGTGCAAAAAAGTGTAGTTTGGTTTGTGGAAAACAATCATAACTTTGTTTTAGTGCAACCAAAGGTTCCAAATTCCCAACAAAGTGTGCAGACAAATTCTGGTCAATTTAGACAATTAAAACAACTGTATTCCGTCGCTGAATTTTTGAAGTCTTATATTAAAATATTTGGAATGTAACTGTCTAACTGATGTTTGGAATTGAATATATTGTTGTACGTGTGTTAATATACATATTTTTTGTGTCCCGTGAGTTTTTTGTGATGAGTGGAGTATTCAAAATACCTATTTTTAAAAAAGCCCCCATCTTTAATTTTTAATAAATGTCAGTTTTGACACTGGTTCTAAAGCTTTTAAATAAGTTCAAGCATACTAAAATTGTTTAATGGTTAAAAAATATATAGCGGTGTGTTTTTCGCGCTCCTATAGATATGCAAAATCGAGTGTAGGCAATATGTAAGCCGCCATATTTGACAAAACATCAACTTCTTTTCAAAACCATCATGAAAACTCTTATCAAATCCTTTTTTCGTTGGTAATTTTCAAGGTCGATTCCGTTTTTTTTAATTGTTACCGAATCCGAAATGATCGGGCTAGAAATAAGCTATTAGCAATTTTAGAATACTGAAATACAAAACTACATAATAAGAATAGACCAATTGATAAACATAAAGTATTTTAATTAAATAATTAACATTATGGCGTTCACTGGAATCTGAACAAAGTAAAAGTAAGTACTACTAATGCAATACATGGCCAGCGCACAGCACTCTCTTCCTCAATTCAGGTAGTGCACAAAAAATTTAAGTATGTATATTTATTATGTATTCTACTTATTGTTAACATATCTCTTTTCCTAAAGGAAAATGAAAATGTTTAGACACTGATGATCAGAATGGGCTACATTATTTTAAGAAAAAAAAAGTAATTTAATTTAATTTAGGGAAATATAAATTTTAACAACTCAATGTTTAATGCCGTTAAATACTGCTTACATTTCTTTTTTAATTTTGCTGTATGATTTATTTGCTTTTTCAGTTTGACTGGTAAAATATTATATTTCCGCAGTTAGATTCATAATTTGTCTTGTATCACGAATGTTTGTACTTAGGTTTCGTATTATATCTTAGTTTTTAGAAATTTAAAGTAATATTTTGTAGACATAGAGTTGTTTTAACCAACGAACTTTACATTCTCTATATAAGAAATCCGTTGAAAATCACGAGTTTTTTTCAAAATTGTTTTTACACAACGGTTTTGAATAATTTAAACGCAGGCCAATGATGAATTGTAACTGCTTCCCCAGTCAAGTATGCGCTACTGAAGCACAGAACCAAAGATTGCATGCTAAACTGTTTTGAGATTTTCAGTGTTAAGAAAGCTACGCAGCTTTATCATAAAAATTGTTTTTCTTAATTTTCTGGACAAGCTTTTAGCGTGGGCTTTAATCTGAAGCTGATTGTCAAGGACAATCCCTAAATATTTTAAGTTGGCTGATTTAAAAAAGATTTAAAAATTTAGTTTCTCGTTGATTTTTTTTATACTTTTTAAGTAATGATCTTTTTTAATGTCTTACATTAAAGCCACTTAACGCCTTCTTGATCTCGCAATAAAAAATATTAAAGTTTATAAGCGGGTACATAACTGGCGCTTAACATAAGAGACCTTATTTACCTATACACAATATTAAAAGAAAATATATTTTTTTTATATATTCATCAAAAACATGATTTTAGTAAGTGTGTAAGTGTGCAAAAAAAGATTTCTGTCCATTTTTTACCAAAAACTTAAAGAGAAATAGCGGAAAATAGTAATACTGAAGATATCTAATTATTCTTGCCTAAAAATTAAGCAATTTCCGCCAGTTTTCACCAAGTATTTACGAAAAAATAATTTAAAAATATCGTAAAAATATCAACTGTCAAAGATTAAAATGTCGCAGCAATAAACGTCACCGAGTAAAAAGGCACATCGCTATGGCAACCATTGTTATTTCATTTACCAGCCGCCTTGATTTATAGCGTAAAGATGGTGTGTTTTGCGAGAAGTACTCTTTGTTCGAGATTTTTGAAAGTATTTTCCTGTTTTTTTTTTGGATTTTTTATAAAAATATTAAAAAATATAGTGTTCGCAACTCGTGGATAAACTGTACTTTTTTACTCGCTTTTTTAAATACCTCGCTGCGCTCGTTATTTAAACCAACGCTTGTAAAAAAAACACTATTTTAGCCACTAATTGTGAAAATTACTATTTTTTATACCTTAATCAAAATTTTTGGGTAAAAATAACTAACGCATATTTACCCAAAATTAAAGAGAAATAGCGGGGAAATAGTAATATTGAAAAAATCTAATTATTCTTGCCTAAAAATTCGGCAAGTATTTACGAAAAAATTATTTAACAACACCGTCAAAATATCAAACTGTCAAAGATTAAAATGTCACAACCATGAACGTCACCGAGTAATGGAAACCATTGTTAGTTCATTTACCAGCCGCCTTGATTTATAGTGTAAAGATGGTGTGTTGCGAGAAATGCTCTTCGTTCGAGAATTTTAAAAGTATTTTCCTGTTTTTAACAACTTGCGTTTTTAAATACCTCGCTGCGCTCGTTATTTAAACCAACGCTTGTAAAAAAACACCATTTTGGCTACTAGTTGTGAAAACTACTATTTTTTAGTAGATGCTATTAGCGATGAGTTCGTCTCTGCTGCAATTTCAAAAAAATCATTGGATTTGACATTTGATATTCAAAATCGCGGCCAAACTATCGAAAAAAAGTAACTCTCCCCTTCTGGTGTAGTATTTACATTAACGTCATGCAATACATCAATTTGAATTAAATTGAGGACGCTTATCTTAAAAATTGTAAAAAAAATGACCCATATTAAGAAGCGTCATTATTTTTCTGCACGTTAGCAATTTTGCACAAACCAAAGCAGTTAAATTCGTTTTAAAATGTTTCCTTAAGTTAAACACAAAGCACTTGGCAAAATATTGGGTTGCGCTAAGTAAGACATATCCATTAAAACATCAACAAAACTACTACATTTTTTCACAAACAAAAGCACTTAATATTTCCTAATTTGAGAAAATAAAAGTTGGTAGGGGTGGTTGGGAAGTATTAGAGGGTTGACATATTTAAAAATTAAGGCTGATACGAATATGCAGTTTTTAGGTTTAAGTTCCATTCAATATTTTCCAGTAAAAAGAAATCTTTAAAAAAAACTAAGTTAGTGAGGGGTGCTTAACGCTGTGACAAAAACCTGGATATATTTAAAAATTCATTACTTTGGACAAAATTTGCTATGACTATGCAGTTTTCAGATTATGAAAAAAAGCGCCTCGTCTGAGAGTGTGAGAGGGATTTGATATAATTAAAAATAATTTAAATTTTTTCTAAAATCACACTGTTTCGTATTAAGTATTAGAGTATTTAGTCGCACAAATATTGACTTTTTTATTTAATTGGATTTATGATTTTTTTTAAAGGTAACATTGTAATCGCCATCAAAACAATAAATTTTTGTTGATTCTTGGTTTTTTTAAGCCAACAAAAAAACAATGAAGAAATTAGTATTAAGATTAACTCCATGTGTTTTTGCCGTGAGCCCTTCCTATAAAAAATCAAAATTTCGAAAATTTCAATCAGTTGCAGTTGAAGCAGAAATGCACTGTTTGAAGTTTTTTGTTTTAATCACTGCCTTACTGGCAGTGGCAAGCGCTAATTATGGTAAGTTTTATAGTATATGTATATAGTATATAAGGGTAAATTTAATTTTTATTTATTAAACAAAAAAATTGCATTAATCTTTTTCGAAATTCAAGACCTAAAATTTGTGGGAGATTGTGCCAATATATATCCTAAGTTTTTTTATTAAAAAGTCCCTTAAAGAAATGATATCTCTCTTGAGTGTGGACAATTCCCCGCACCTGATATTTTTAAAATAAATGGATTCTTGTTTATAAAGAAGGAAAAAAAAGATGTAAATTATTATAGACTCAGTAGACACTTAAAGTAAATATTTCAACGCATCGGTATCGGTATGCCTAACGCGTTCGAAACAAATAGCAATTTTTTGTGAGCTTACCATAGTTACTATTATTCTCTTTCTCCAAATGCATTCGGCTGAGAGAGATCCAGCTTACTTCAACATACCAGAAAAATGGCCTGTCAGACCCGACTCTACACCCTTGGACCCCGTATATCTGTCAACGATAACTATATCAAGGAGATAGTTATGTTTTATAGGTAGAGGGGTGCAGAGGGAGCATTTTCTGTTAAGCTTGATCTCTCTCAAACCGATGCAATTAAAAGAGAAGAACAATAGTAACTATAGTCAGCTCACAAAAAATTGCTAAAAGTCAAAATTCATTACATTGACAGAACAGCTGATTCCACTCGTTACGTACGGAGGTATGTACGTAACGTAACGGATCCACAAACGTACGCAATGATTTCAATCCGCAGTTCTGTCATCGCACCCTTCAAAAAAGCGGGCATCTTTCGAAACATCACCATTTTCTAACGTTTTTCAATATTGTTGTAAATTATTTTCAGAAATTCTTGTCCAAGTTTAATAATATCAGTACTTTTCCGCACGATTTTTCGTTTTAAAAGTTGTATTTTTCCGCACGATTTTATTTTTCCGCATGATTTTTACTTTTCCGCACGACTTTTAATGAAACGCACGATTTTCACTTTAAAGAACAATATTTTAATTCAAGATATAGTTTAATAGTAGTTTACATAACAAGCATGTTATGATGCTCATCAAACGCGAAGATTTAATTATCTGAGGGTGTAATGACCATAACATGCGAGTTAGTTAGTTAAATTATTAAAAATGTGACACGCGAACACTCTTAAGTCAATAAACTTCACAACCTGAAGTGTCTATGACGTTCTATCTAGAACGTCAAAACAAAAAAAGGTTGCTAAGGAAATCCTCATATATCTTTTTAAAAACAAGATTTTTGTTTTTTAAAAATTAAGTACTAAAATTATATTGGATTAATTTACGTTTAATAAATATTTATTGTCCTAAAAATATAGAAAAATAATTCAGATTTTTACGCCAATTAATGCTCCTATAAAATAAAGTTTTATCGCCTGTCACGCCATCTTTTGGTTTACGTCTAAGCTTTATTATTATCCTAGGACCGTAAATGAACCATTAAAATCGTGTTGAGATAGAGTACAATTAATATTATTCGTTGGTCGTGGGTAAATCAAACTACTATCTATATGGATACTATTTTTCATTCAGCAAATTCATAGCCTTAAACAAAAAAAAAGTCAGATGCAGGCACATTACTAAAAAAATCGTACGGAAAAGTAACTTTTCCGCACGTTTTTTGTATTGTTAAAAACGAAAATATTTAGTACTAATTAAGTGATTTATGGACCTATTCTATCTTATGTATGATTTTGTGGCATTATTACAAAATCTTTGCGTATTAGAAACATTTACTCGCCTGTACACCCTTCGACCCCGCAATCTAACTATATTCTTGAGATAGTGACCTCTGACAGTTATGCGGTCTTGAAGTGTGTGGAGGCGGGTATTTTTTCTGGTATGTGTAGTATGCTGAATCTCTCGAGGAATGCATTTAGGAAAAGAGAACAATGGTAACTATGTTAAGCTCGCAGAAACGGACCATCAGTATTCAACACTGCGCCATCTGCAGCCCTTTGTTCCAAGTAGCATCATTTTTTAGAAAGGTCATAAAATAGTGTTTGTCGAGGTAAACAGTGGTATAGTTGTTTTGTTTTTTTTATAGAATTTCGCCATTTTGCATTACAAAAATAGGTTTTCAACATGTGTTTCAATTGAAATATTGCTTGTTAGAGTTAAGAACAACATACAAAATTCAATATTTGTCCCAGAAAAAAAAAACGCGTATAAAAAAATAACTTATATTTAAATGAATATTTTTTTACCCGTTTTCTCAAGTATTTTTGGAGCCCATGAAATTTACGTGAGTGTATTCGAAAACTATACAGTACACACGGGAACGCAGCTGATTTTCAGAGTAGGATGACTTGAAAAACAGCTTTTATTTGACTATAGTATATAAATATTCATATTCCTGCTTTAGCTTATCTTACTTTCATTTTTAATTATTTTAGAAGATTGCTAAACACCATTTTATACATTTTTTTATTATAAAAATAAAAAGAATAATACATAACAAGCAAAGAGAGGAAAGATGGAAAATCTTAATTTTCTAATCCATAAAAACCTTTAATTTGTTATGTAGTGTTGTCAGAACAATTGTAAAACCTTTATATAATAATCTCTATACTTGAGGGCTCATAAGGAAGTTTTATAAAATCTATATGTTGTTTTTCTATCCATTACTATGTACCATAAATTTTTATAAGCTGGTGTTGAACAGTTGTTTTTTAAGTGTTTTTTACTCATTTAAGAGATATATTAGAGTTATAAAATTATCGCCATCACTAAATAATAAAACTTTTGGTTATTTTATGAAGGTTTTATATTATTTGCTGTAAGTTTTATATAGACAAAAATGCTCATTGGGTGGGAAGGGGTGGGGGGTAATTATCTAACCTAGTCCTATTTGGTTTAAAAATTTAAATTACTTCGATCACTTTTATTATGGTATCAGAAAGCTAAAATTTTATTTTCCACTTTTCAGTGCCTTTTATAAAGGCTTGTTATTAAAAAATATTTTTCAATTCAATTTGTTAATGATTTTTATTATAATAAGAGCTTAAATGCGATTTTCTATGGTAAAATGCGTTTTTTTTAATGACCGAAGAGTTGCCAAGTTCTCAGAGAGCCCGCGCAAGGCTGTCGCAATCACCGTTTTTTAGGAAATGTCGTTCTTCTGCCCTGCCTGAGGGGGGGGGGGGTGGGGTAGTGCTTTGCTTGATGACTCGTGTTATTAAAAGAAACTTTCTCTCAAGTAATCGATCACTTCCTACACTTGCAAAAAGAAATATTTGTTACAAAGAAAGGCATATTTGAATCTTTAGCAATTAGTAATGGATTTTAAAGATTCCGTTAAAGCTGTAGTTTTGGTGGTATTCTGCACAGCCGTTAATCCAAAAATATGAGAAAATCTGTCACATTAAAAACATATATTTTTAAGCTTTTTAAAATGTCATATAAATGACATAAACGTATATAAAATGCCTTCACATCTGCAGGTTTGATGACACACAAAGGGCGTTTAATTTAAAAATTAAAAGTTAACCTTGTTTTCATGAAAATGTAATAGTTTGACATATGTCAATAGAACACAGTTTTGAGCTTTTATCAGTTTTGTCAAATTTTAAATTTTTAAACTTTTATCCTGAAAAATAAAGGCGCTAAGTTACCGTACCTATCCTTTGTCATAACCGATATATTAAACAGCTTTTTTTTTACCTTTTTTTTGCTCACGCAAACACAATAGGCACTCCAAGCACAGAAAGTCCATCAACTAGCGAATCAAGTTCAGCAAGTTCATCATCGGATAAACCAAGTTCAGTAAGTCTATCAACCGCCAGACCGCCAACTGCAAGCCCATCAACAGCTAAACTAAGTACAGCTAGTTCATCTACCGCTAGGTCAAGCTCAGCAAGTCCATCCGCCGCTGAATCAAGCTCATCAAGTTCATCCACCGCTGGATCAAGCTCATCAAGATCATCTACCGCCCAGTCAAGCTCAGTAAGTTCACCTACCGCTAGATCAAGCTCAGCAAGTCCATCTACTGCTAGATCAAGCTCAGCAAGTCCATCTTCCGCTAGATCAAGCTCAGCAAGTTCATCTACCGCTAAACCAAGCTCAGCAAGTCCATCTACCGCTAAACCGAGCTCAGCAAGTTCATCTACCGCTGGATCAAGCTCAGCCAGTTCATCCACTGCTGGATCAAGCTCGCAAAGTACTTCAACTGCAAGCTCATCGACAGTAAAATCATCAACCTCTGAACAATCGACAGAAACTCCGTGCTCAGAAGAACAATCAACAAGTACTTCAAGCACAGCAAGTTCATCTACTGCTAAGTCAAGCTCAGCAAGTCCATCGACCGCCAAGTCAAGCTCAGCAAGTCCATCTACCACTAAACAAAGCTCAGCAAGTTCATCTACTGCTAGATCAAGCTCAGCAAGTCCATCTTCCGCTAGATCAAGCTCAGCAAGTTCATCTACCGCTAGACCAAGCTCAGCAAGTCCATCTACCGCTAAACCAAGCTCAGAAAGTTCATCTACCGCTGGATCAAGCTCAGCAAGTCCATCTACCGCTAGATCAAGCTCAGCAAGTCCATCTTCCGCTGGATCAAGCTCAGCAAGTCCATCTACTGCTAGATCAAGCTCAGCAAGTCCATCTTCCGATAAGTCAAGCTCAGCAAGTCCATCTACCGCTAGATCAAGCTCAGCAAGTCCATCTACTGCTAGATCAAGCTCAGCAAGTCCATCTTCCGCTAAACCAAGCTCACCAAGTCCATCTACCGCTAAACCAAGCTCAGCAAGTTCATCTGCCGCTGGATCGAGCTCAGCCAGTTCATCCACTGCTGGATCAAGCTCGCAAAGTACTTCAGCTGCAAGCTCATCGACAGTAAAACCATCAACCTCTGAACAGTCAACAGAAACTCCGTGCTCAGAAGAACAATCGCCAAGTACTCCAAGCTTAGCAAGTTCATCTACCGCCAGATCAAGCTCAACAAGTCCATCTACCGCTAGATCAAGCTCAGCAAGTTCATCTACCGCTAGATCAAGCTCAGCAAGTTCATCTACCGCTAAACCAAGCTCAGCAAGTCCATCTACCGCTAGATCAAGCTCAGCAAGTTCATCTACCACTAAACAAAGCTCAGCAAGTTCATCTACCGCTAGATCAAGCTCAGCAAGTCCATCTACTGCTAGATCAAGCTCAGCAAGTCCATCTTCCGCTAGATCAAGCTCAGCAAGTTCATCTACCGCTAAACCAAGCTCAGCAAGTCCATCTACCGCTAGATCAAGCTCAGCAAGTCCATCTACTGCTAGATCAAGCTCAGCAAGTCCATCATCCGCTAGATCAACCTCAGCAAGTTCATCTACCGCTAAACCAAGCTCAGCAAGTCCATCTACCGCTAAACCAAGCTCAGCAAGTTCATCTACCGCTAAACAAAGCTCAGCAAGTCCATCTACCGCTAAACCAAGCTCAGAAAGTCCATCTTCCGCTGGATCAAGCTCAGCAAGTCCATCTACTGCTAGATCAAGCTCAGCAAGTCCATCTTCCGCTAAACCAAGCTCAGCAAGTCCATCCACCGCTAAACCAAGCTCAGCAAGTTCATCTGCCGCTGGATCAAGCTCATCAAATTCATCTACCGCTAAGTCAAGCTCAGCAAGTCCATCTACTGCTAGATCAAGCTCAGCAAGTCCATCTTCCGCTAAACCAAGCTCAGCAAGTCCATCTACCGCTAAACCAAGCTCAGCAAGTTCATCTGCCGCTGGATCAAGCTCAGCCAGTTCATCCACTGCTGGATCAAGCTCGCAAAGTACTTCAGCTGCAAGCTCATCGACAGTAAAACCATCAACCTCTGAACAGTCAACAGAAACTCCGTGCTCAGAAGAACAATCGCCAAGTACTCCAAGCTCAGCAAGTTCATCTACCGCCAGATCAAGCTCAGCAAGTCTATCTACCGCTAGATCAAGCTCAGCAAGTCCATCTTCCGCTGGATCAAGCTCAGCAAGTCCATCCACCGCTGAATCAAGCTCATCAAAATCATCTACCGCTAAGTCAAGCTCAGCAAGTCCATCTACCGCCAGATCAAGCTCAGCAAGTGCATCTACCGCTAAACCAAGCTCAGCAAGTTCATCTACCGCTAGATCAAGCTCAGCAAGTGCATCTACCGCTGGATCAAGCTCATCAAATTCATCTACCGCTAAGTCAAGCTCAGTAAGTCCATCTACCGCTAGATCAAGCTCAGCAGGTTCATCTAGCGCTAAACCAAGCTCAGCAAGTCCATCTACCGCTAGATCAAGCTCAGCAAGTCCATCCACTGCTGGATCAAGCTCGCAAAGTACTTCAGCTGCAAGCTCATCGACAGTAAAACCATCAACCTCTGAACAGTCAACAGAAACTCCGTGCTCAGAAGAACAATCGCCAAGTACTCCAAGCTCAGCAAGTTCATCTACCGCCAGATCAAGCTCAGCAAGTCCATCTACCGCTAGATCAAGCTCAGCAGGTTCATCTAGCGCTAAACCAACCTCAGCAAGTCCATCTACCGTCAGATCAAGCTCAGCAAGTCCATCCACCGCTGGATCAAGCTCATCAAATTCATCTAACGCTAAGTCAAGCTCAGCAAGTCCATCTACTGCTAGATCAAGCTCAGCAAGTCCACCTTCCGCTGGATCAAGCTCAGCAAGTCCATCCACCGCTGAATCAAGCTCATCAAAATCATCTACCGCTAAGTCAAGCTCAGCAAGTCAATCTACCGCCAGATCAAGTTCAGCAAGTGCATCTACCGCTAAACCAAGCTCAGCAAGTTCATCTTCCGCTGGATCAAGCTCACCAAGTTCATCCACCGCTGGATCAAGCTCATCAAATTCATCTACCGCTAAGTCAAGCTCAGTAAGTCCATCTACCGCTAGATCAAGCTCAGCAAGTCCATCTTCCGCTAAACCAAGCTCAGCAAGTCCATCCACCGCTAAACCAAGCTCAGCAAGTTCATCTGCCGCTGGATCAAGCTCATCAAATTCATCTACCGCTAAGTCAAGCTCAGCAAGTCCATCTACCGCTAGATCAAGCTCAGCAAGTCCATCTACCGCTAGATCAAGCTCAGCAAGTCCAGCTTCCGCTGGGTCAAGCTCAGCAAGTCCATCCCCCGCTGGATCAAGCTCAGCAAGTTCATCCACCGCTGGATCAAGCTCACCAAGTTCATCTACCGCTGAATCAACCTCATCACGATCATCTACCGCTAAGTCAAGCTCAGCAAGTTCATCGACAGATAAACCAAGCTCTGCAAGTCCATCATCCGCTGGACCAAGTTCAGCAAGCCCATCAACAGCCCAACCGTCAACTGCTGATGAACTGTGTTCAGAAAGTTCATCAGAGGCGAGTTCATCCACCAGAAAACCATCAAAACATTCAACCGTTAAGCCCTCAACATCACGTAAGTCAATTTAATGTGTGTTCTTGTAAGCGATATATTATACTGCAGATCTTCGTTCCAAAAGGATTACGTGCTGGAAATTGACGCTAGCAAAGAATAATTTACCGGATTTTTCCATCGAAATGGGAAGTGGTAAAGTTGATTTATAGAAACCTTTACCATACCTCTTTTTTGTAACATATTTACTAGGTATACTAGATAGTTTTTGTCATGCCAATTATTTGACAGTTCAAAATGGCCCCTCATTCAAACTGAACCGTAATAAACTAGATTACGTGATCAGTTTGAGTCCCCGGAATATGATAAATTACATCACGAGGCCGGTAAAGTAACTTTACCGGACTGAAACTTGAATTTATTATTTTAAGTAACACACAAATTACAGTAAAGTTACTTACAAATGTTAACGATAATACTGCAGTTTGAATGATTTTAAATATTTACAGGAGTAGCATCATGTATATTTTCGGATTTATGTTTGGTTACTAATCCATGAAAAAGAAATTTTTGTCCACATGTCCAATTCCACTCTTTTTTATAAATTTGAAAAAACTTTATAAAAAAATCCTTTGATGCACTGGGACAAAAACAAACTGACCTGATACTGTCAGAAAATGACATCGGTGCATGATTTTTTCACAGAATTCCCAATTAATACTTTAAATTGAATGAAACATCAAAATAACCCGTTGATGGAAGTGATCTAGTTTCTCATTTGCTTATTTCCTGTCTAACGTTATTTCTTGCATAAAACCAGCATAGGTCAACAGTAAAAAAAGATTTAACCAGATATATGTGCTTACTTATAATAATAAATAAATTAAAATGGTCCTCTCCATCGAAAATATCTTCTTAGGAAACGTATCTTCTATGTATTTTTTTCATAATAATGGACATTTTAAAGAAAGGTATAGTCAAATTCTCAAAAAAAAACAATAAAACTAAACATGCACTGATGCTCCACGGGCTATGGGCGATCATGCAAGAAAACGTGCACTCAGGGCAACATAAGCTGCACTCGTTTTTGAATGGAATGGCAAAACGAAAGTAGTGCAATCAAATGGAACACAATTCCCTCAGTGCACACCAGTGCATCAAAAGGAAAACTCTATCATTCTTTTTATTTTTATTTTTAACTGTTCCCTTTCAGAACCCGGTTGTGAACGTGGCCGATTCCTTCCCGACTTGAAGGACTGCAACAAATTTTATCAATGCTCCCACGGAAAATATTATTCATTCACTTGTGACACAAAAGCCCTTTGTTTCGATGTCAAACTGAACGTCTGCGCGTGGCGCAATCAACCCAACAACTGCCGTTGCCTTTCAGAGGAGGGTGATGATTCAGAAGAAAACTGTTCACAGGAAAAAGATTCAGAAGAAAAACGTTCACAAGAAAAAGATTCAGAAGAAAAACGTTCACTAGAAAACGATTCAAAAGAAAAACGTTCACTAGAAAACGATTCAAAAGAAAAACGTTCACAAGAAAAAGATTCAGAAGAAAAACGTTCACTAGAAAACGATTCAGGAGAAAAACGTTCACTAGAGAATGATTCAGGAGAAAAAGATTTATCGGAAGAAGATTGCGAAAAATAATTTAGACTTTTAAATTCATGTGAGAACAAGGATCGACAGCAAAAAGTTAAATTAGCGACCACCTAGTAGGGTTTCAGAAAAAAAATTGTCTTTAACAATGCAAAAAGCTCTAGCAGACTTTTAATAAGTCGATCCTTAAAATAAATAGATCCAGGCAATATTTTTTGTTAATTCCTATGTAAAATATGTATTTCATGTATATTTTGTATATATATTGTAGTAATATATATTTTACTTGGTACCCTTTTGTTTATACCTTATTTATCAACCACTGTTTTTTTAATTAATACATCAGTTCCATAACCCAACTAACATTTAAAGTTATCACGACGTAACCGGCACCACATAGAATTTGTCGTCAAACTGGTTAGTTTGGTTATGGCTAGTATGCATTATTATGCGATCAAAAAGCGTAAAGATACAAAAATAGAGAGTTAAAGTAATTACCTAGTTGGGGATTCAAACGTTGGCTACTTCAATGAGGCTTAAATTTATTGAGGCAATTAAGTAACGATTAAAAGTCGGGGCTACTACAAATTCATGAATGAGAAGGAACCTTGGAGGGACGGGAACTTCGTAATAGACACTTTAACTTGGTCATGACACATACGAGGTGCCCAGTGGTATACGTAAAATTTTCCAGCTCGGATATTTCTGTCTTTTACATTATATTAATATTTATTTGTATCTTGCTTTCCTTGTTTCGGCCGCTCATCTATTGATTTTTGATTCCGTCGCGGTCGGCAAAACTTGCTGCGTATATTATCATATCTTCACGTTATCAACCTGCCGCAGACACTATACTACTTAGATTGGCGTCATGTCTGAACGTTACATATGCTAAAGACGTAACCTTTGGTTTTGTACAGATAAAAGGAAGACAGAATATTGCACTATACGCCACGTTTGCGCTTATCTTCTATGACTAAATTAAAGTGTCCCATCCCATGGTGGTAAGAAATACTTTCAAAAGACACTAATAAACAATTCGACTTCGAAGTGGTTTCTTCGAGTAATTATTAAGTAAGGTTCACTTTTACGCGATACTAGAGAGTATTCCAAACTTTTAAGCGCAAATTATTGTTCTGATGACCACACTGCTACTAGAAAAAAGTAGCGAAGCCTTTACCTATGTATTATCTGTTACTATTAATGTTAGTTTCGAAACCATTATTGATGCCGACGTCACACTAATCTAATAGCGCTTTCGCTTTATGCACTCTCAGATCAATCCGAAGTGGAGTGCCGATTCTTGAATTTCGAGAGAATCGTCGCCTGGGAGCGTTCACATCCCTCATTTCGACCAATAAGAAAGCTCAGAAGCTGCCAACCTTGTACAGTGCACACGCAAAGCTAATTGATGCACGCGCAAAGTTGATGGTATTATCGCTTTTCAAAAGCGTCCGTTCTCCTGCTCACAGGCAGGTGTATGAAAGTGTAGGAAGGTTCCTTCGATACACAGCCATCGGGTGAAGTTCGGTCGTGGTCGGATAGGTTTCGGATCACTCGTGATAGCTTTAAGGCGTGTTATCGGTCGATATCAGGGACGTGACCATGCCCGTGCGATCTTTCCTATAAAATTCAAGAATCGGCACGCTGGGGGTGGTGTGAATCCTAACTGGAGAGCGCGTACAAAAAAGTAAAAGCAGTCTAGTCGTTTGTATCTAGCCATAAAAATAATTGTTCTTCTGCTTATTCAGTATTATCGGGGACCACCTCAGACACATAATTGGGTATTTTGGCCCGCTTTTGGGGGCTATCCCTATCGAATACAAGTTGGACAAACATTTCTTCCTCCTCGGAGGAAGTAACAGAAATAACAATTTCAATATACTTTCGATCCATTTTTTTCTGTGACCAACAAAAATTTGCAAACAGCAAAAAAAAATTAATAAAGGGTTATGACATTGTTTTACTCTAAATTCTCTATTCACTACAGATTCGGAAAACCGAACACGCTACTCGGAACAGAAGTACACAAACGAACATCTAAATCCTTTTCGGAACGATCTTGGAGTACGCGAGAGTGGTTTTATGCCCGTGCGCACCAATTCCCCTTAGTTCTTCCACTTATTCAAGTGCCACTTGAACTAAAGATGACCCTTGAGATTTAATTGGTTTGCAAAAGTTCCGAATATGTTCCACTTGGAAAAAGTCAGGAAATTATTGGCAACGTGGCAGCTATTTGCATTATTCTGTGTTTTTTGTGTGGTGACCAAGATTATTACCTGTCAGCTGTCAAGAAACAACGCAAAACTTGAGGTTTAAGGTCGTAGTTAGAATCTGGGGAATTGTTTTTAGCAACACCGTACAAGAAATCAATTTAACTATGTCGACCTGATTTTTTCGCAAAATTTTACGTCATTGAATTTGTTTTGCATGGCAACGCGAATACTTCTTTATTTTTGTTTATCCACAGTGAGACACCAGAGATTTTTTAGCACCGGGATAAAAATTTGGGGTTAGGTTACTTATTTTGACTTTTCACGATCTGTGCCGCTAAAAAAACCAAGTAAAATACTAAAATAAAGGAAAACCATTTATTGCAGAATTACCTGCTAAAAAAACGCTACTGAAGAACTACGTATTAAAGTAACTGGAGTAATGTTTCAGGTTGCGTTTACAGGTGCATTTATAATTGAATTGGAAACACTCCCGCTAGCTGACATCGATAACAGGTTAACTTAAAAGCATGCAGATTTAAAAATCTGCTACTGGTGCTAGAAGAAATAATTGTATTCTATTTTAAACAGGAGCGTCAACGACTAGCAAGAGTGTTTCCAACCTCTAAATGGAGCTTTACTGACCTGTTTTGTTAGTACTCAAGTATCCGTGTGTTTTTGAAACTGCACTCCAAGATTTCACTGGTATAATTGCACATAACTTTGCCGCAATAATTTAAATTTAAAAAAAATGGTTGAATCAAAATAAAAACAAAATTATGTGGGGTTATGGGCGCCGAATGTTTCTATGCGAATTCCTAGTAATCCCAGCGAGTAACTAAAGTTCTCTTAGTTCTTTGAGAGAGTCGGGGTAATGCCCGCGCAGCGCTAGTTCTTTTTCGGCGGGAGACCGCACCCGCGGAGTGGTTTCATATTTACATAACCTCGAACGGTTTTCTGTCAGAAAACGTAAAAATAATCTTCTGTCCCACTGCGGCCCGATTTAAAGTTTGTTAACAAAACATCTGCAGTTACCATGGAATCGTATAAATTCTGCAGTCTATCGAAAAACACTTGAATTGCATGTGTCTCCCAAATTCGATGAAGTGTGTTTGATTGATCGGTTTTCTTTTCCGGAGTGCACAGGCTTTTAAAAAAAAGGAAATTTAGTTTTTATTTTCGCTAAAGCTAATATAAAAAGGAAAAATGTAATCCAGAGGAAATTGTGAGTATTTCTCTATTTTTTTTTGTAAATCAGGTTTGTTCTAAACCGCAATTATTTTGAGGCTTTTGGGATAGATGATAGCACCAGAGCTTTATTTTGAAAAAAAAAATAGAGAATTTTGAAAAAGCATTTAAAAATGATCACCCCTGCAAAATTTCAGCTAAATCTGATGTTTAAATTTACTTGTGTACTCTGGCAAAAGATTAAAAAATTAAAGAACAAGGCGTTGCCAGGAGGGCAATTCTAGTGGGCTATCGTTATGAGATAACGATCGCTATCGCCATTTTTTTCACTGTTACGGCAACATCGCTTATTGTTAATTAAAAAGAAGAC
The DNA here is from genome assembly GCA_963921995.1 of Oxystoma pomonae. Taxonomy (NCBI): domain Eukaryota; kingdom Metazoa; phylum Arthropoda; class Insecta; order Coleoptera; family Brentidae; genus Oxystoma; species Oxystoma pomonae. Next base: position 110,679,625 of record OY998167.1, read on the forward strand.
TTGAATGGCACGCAACCCGCAATACTTTCCCAAAACAACTGTCAAATGCCGACAGTCAGTGAAGTTTGTTTACCCTTGGAACTTGCGGGGAAATTTCGCGAAAATAATAATTTTCATGAACTTTTTGCACGCAATATGGACTAAAAATTTGATCACAATGTGATGGAGGACGACCGTTAGCAATTTTTGATTGAATTTTATTTGGAAAAGCCACGTTCTTTGTGAAGAAAAACCCACATGGGCCTTGTGTGGAAGTGCCGCCAGATTTTTTGTTTGGGTAAGTACTTATACTTAAGCTGGGTTTATACAGGAAAAATTAAAACTAAATTAAGAATAAAGTTAAATTAAAAATAAAATTAAAACTAAGAACTTTTTGATGGTTTATAGAGGAATTAAAATTATTTGTCATTTTTATATTTTAATAATTTACAAAAATGCATTAATTTTTAACACCTTCATATATTTTATAGCAGTGTCTTATCAGGGCTGTGCCATCAGAAGCTAATGGTTGTCCAAGTCACAAACTCCCTTATTTCAGCAAAATTAGTGTCAAAACCTTTCCTTACCTTTTTATAGCAAAATACACCACAGGACCAAAATTATAAATCTTTTAAAATAAAAAAAATAAAATTAAAAAAAAACAGAAAAGTGAGATTATAAGTAAAAAAATCAATGTTTCCTGGCATGCGCACATCCATTTTCAGTTAAAATTAAGTTAAAAAGATAAAAGTTGACTATGTTTTAATTTTAATTTAATTTTCTTAGTTTTAATTTTAGCTGTACAAACACTTACAAGTGTTCCTATAGGTTTAACTCTTATTTTTATTTTTAATTTAATTTAATTTTTTAATTTAGTTTTAATTTTTCTTGTATAAACCCAGCATTACTTTATCTTATGTTCTATTCTGTTCTTTTTGGTGCTTAAAGAACACTACCTACATAATGTAAACAAAAAGATATAGTAGGTCAGTTTTAAGTTCAGTTTATACATTTTGAAAAGACGTGAGCCAGTGGTCAGAAAGCCGAAAAATAATTTTACAAAATATTCAAACATTATAAGAAAAAAAAATTGGAAATTAGTCAAGTATGCAGGATTCGTTTGATCCAAGGTTATTACACTAACTTTTTATTGAAAAAAATCTGACATCAACTAATATCGACCTATATATTGAGAAAAACTCAAATATAATTTATTTGGACACTATACACTTGCTCGCCTATTTATCATACATTGTGTTTATGCTTGTATTTTTTGTGGTTATCGCCAAATTACTAAATATGATGCCTTGTACAAATGATAGTACTTATAACAGAACGCATCGAGTATCTAGTTAAAGAGAGGCAGCTGATTCTGATTGCTATGCACCACCAAGCAAAAATTTTGCATCCCTTCTCATACTCTCCCCGCTTCTTCAATTATTTTCTTTTGCACAGGATAGTAGATGTTTTGAACTCCCTCCCTCTCTCCGCTATCACCATTTAAATGGATAAATGACAGAAAAAAATCGTGTACCTAACTTTCGTATATTTAAATTGATTTTTTTTAAACAAATTCTGATCTGATGAAAATTTTAATGTAATGTAATGTACTGTTCGTTTTTTTAGATCAACTGTTGAAAATCTACAAGAGCAGGACTCATGCTGTAGTGCTAATAAGAGAGAAAATAAATTATGAAGTTTGGGAATACACAGTTACCATAGCTGCTCAAAGTATATTGATAAATTATCCATAGAAATCAGTTTTCGTAAGTTTTCAATTCCAACACCAGATTTTAAATTTGTAGGTACACCTATTGTCAAGTACTGCAAACTATCCTAAGATTTTGTCTCATACAGTCAAGTATTGTTAGGTATATCGAGTTTTTGTACCTACACCTAAATTATTGGAGGTGTTGGCCTCTCGGTTTTAGATTCTGAGATTAAAAATGTTCACTTAAATCTCTAATTAATAATAAGGCATGTTTAAAAAGTAAACAAAAACTTCTAGTAAATTTTACCATCAGTACCTATAGACATTGGGTCATTACTTTTTAAATCCACCAATTTGGGATTAATTTGTTTCTCAATATTTTTAAAAATTAATAATTTTTGACACTTGTACACTATAATATACATTTATTGGTTAAAAAAATCAGATTTATTTTTTTACTGTTTGTAAATATGTACTTACTTGCTTATCATTTAAAATTGTGGTTTTAATAAAGCCAATCTAAAATTATATACAGAATAGCTAGCAAATAGAAGCTTTCTAAAGACCCTGTTTAATTGGTCTAATTTTTGAAATATATTTTTTAGAGAAACGAAAAAATTTTGTGTATATGTAATATTTTTGTGTAAAAGTAGAGTATTGTGGTTTTTAACGAATCATCATTTTAAGTTTCGCAATTATGTCATTTTTAAATATTTAACCTTTGCGTTTCTACATAATTTTAAGACCAATTTTCTCATCTTTGTCAGAATCAAAATGCATAAAACTTTTAACTTTTCAAGCTCTCTACTGTTGATTAAATTCCTGTTTAAAAAACTCTTTTAGTTTTTATCCACTGTTTTACAAAGTTTACTAGTTTTTATCAGTAAATTATTTAACCCATCATCACACAAAATTAGTAAAGTTAAAAAAAATTAATGTGCAAAATGAGGCAAATAATTTAATAATAATAAAATGAAATTTTACTCGGAAGTCATTTTATTGGGATTATTTCGTTTTTTTAACCGATATCAGAGAGTTTTTACCTCGACTACCCCTTCCTTTGGGACGCCACTGTGTAACCATATATACCTATTTAACAAATCTTATGCATTTTTGTTGGATAACGTTACATTTTTTATGCATAGATTTTATGAATGTCACTAATAAAAAAAATAATTAAGTAAAATTGTGTTATAAAAATCTAAACTTTTTACATGAAAAAGTTAGCTCATTTTTTTCCTCGTATTGAAAGATCCATATCTCAATAACTGAAAGAGTCTCATGTAAAGAAATTTGGTCATCAGTAGAGCATGAAAGAATAACAATATATATATATAGGCCTAGATGAGAAAATTAACTTTAAATTTGGCAGAAAATTGGAAAAATATTGCGAATAAACAAAAAACAATAGCACATGGTATTCCTATTGTCTAAAATATTAATTCAAGTGAACTAACTGGTTAGCTGCTTCGACTATAGATTTGCATACATCACACCTATAATAAATTACTTTAAATTTTATTTCAGATCAATGATTTCTCGTCATTATTAAGAGGTATGATGAAGACATTTAAGCAGGCAGTATCCCACCCCACCCCACGCAACGAAACATTTTAGCAGAATCCGGCAAAATCATATGAAGAACAAAACACATATGGTAAGCTACCTTCACATTAAAAAGAAAACATTTTAAAATCCAAAAATTTATCTGTAAAATAACAAAATTTGACTACTTTTTGGAAGATTGTTGTCGTTTCAACCAAATACAAATTTTCACTTCTTTATTGCTGTAATTTAAGTTTTTGTTTTCTACTATTTTTATTAGCCACCAAAACATAAATATTTCAAATTTCATTGGTGAAATCCAAGGTAGAATAAGGTTTTAAGGTAACCTGTCCACAGGATAGTTCAAAAAAAAACATTAAATAACAATTGAAGATCTTGAGGTAACTAGGGGATAAGCAACACTTATTTCGTTAATTTACAAGAAAAAGTCAAGAGTCTTTTTCCACTTGAATCCCAACTTGTTAGATTTTCTGAACTCGTTCCCTTTGTTTTCCCAAGGTTTTTAATTATTATTTATTATCTTGACAGTTTTTTTGATCGAGAATTTACATTATTTTTTCTAAATAATATATACAGGAGCCAATTCATATTCTTTTTTTTAACAGGCAAGTTTTTTTACCACCTTAGCCAGAAAGTCGTTTATCCTCTCCCTAATTTCTAAATTAAAGTGCGTTGGACCAAATTCACACAAGCATTGTCCATCACTTAAGTTTCTAGTTAATCTTAAACATACACAAAAAATAGTCAATAATAAAAATTTCAAAGTAGAATCTGATGTAAAACTTGGTCTGCACTTTTCTAAAAGAAACTAAATTGGCAGACAGCAATAAAACTGGAGGCAAAAAAAACCGCGGTGCCAAAAAATTGGTGAGATATAGGGCGAGGTGAGTTACTATTGGTGTAATTGATTGATTTTACAAACCTGAAAGCTTTCAATCTTAAGTAGCCAGTTCACTGGCGTACATTTTGAAATACATCTTATTTTTGTTTCAGGTTCGCAGTGTCCAAGCTGACGAAAGAAAAAATGCAATCCACCAATTATTGAAATATTAGAAAACAATTTTTAATTCTAAGTAATATTTAAACCAATAAGTAAAATAAATCAGTTTTTTTTCCCAAATTTTATTATTTTTTAATACCAATGTTAAAAGTGACAAAATCAAGTCAAATCATTTTTTTTTGTAACATCATAAATTGGTAATATTAAATTAAAAACTAGTATAAGTATAAATCTAGCCAAAAAATTAAATTTACATAAATGCATTGTAAAAAACTTGTCATGTCAGTCAGTAAACCTTGTTAATTTAAAAATGCAGCACACATTTTAGGCCCTTTATTTGAAGTACTAAGTAGGTTTCTTAAATTATATTACTCAGCTTTACATTCTGAGGTAAGCATTTATTTGATTGTTTAGAATCTATAACTTTGAGTTATTAGTTTTTCTGGGAGCCGTAAAAATAAGTTGACAAAGCAAATATTAAAAAGGTATTAAAAATTAAAATAATTTGCTTAATTAGCCAACTGTTATATGAATATCATGCTATGCTGTGTGTGTGGGAAGAAATATCATTTATGTTATTTAAAAATGGATGTAAAACAATAAAGAAATATCATTTAGGTAAATATTTTTTATAGCAATCAGAGCTGGCAATAACTTAATACTGTACTTAACTTTCCCCAAAAAACCAATCAAAAGGCTCTTGAAAAAAAAAACTCTGTCTTATTATAAAATGTTTGTAATAACTTAAATTAATAGGTTTAAAATAAAGTGGTTTTACAGGTGTGGCGTTGAGCAGTAACTGTGAACCACTCTTTTTCGATGACTCCCCCAAAAAATCTGCGAATTTTCATGGAGAAGTTCTAAAATCGTAGTTACAATAGGTCCAATGTTCTATCACTATCACTTAAGTGACATTTAAATTTTTTAATTTAAACAAATGTGGCCTAACAGAATTAAATAATATAATTTTATTTCTGCATTACCTATATTTTACACAACTTTTTAATTCTTTAAAAGTTATCTTATTATTTTTTTTTTTAAATGGGATCACGAATAACATTTAGCATACATGTACGTATATTGCATCAGTTTCTTCTGAAAGTTAGTTTCACTATGTCTATTGAACATTGAATCTTTGTCTACTTTCCTCTAGTGACTTGGAAGGTTGGTCTATGTCTTACTTGAATCCATCCATTCTTAATTTGTGGCCCGAGTTGTGCGTACTTGATCGGAGACTTGATCCTACTAGAATGATTCTTACATGTAGCTCCATTCACATACCCTAGCATGTTATACCTAAAAAGAAGTATACATAAGTTTTATCAAAATAGTACTTATCCAAAATCTGATCACAGCTTTAAGTAGTTATTTTTTATATGGTTAACTGCAAGAATCTAAGTCAGTAGTTTTTATTTTAAATAAACTATCTTAGTAGAACTCAAAAGATATATATGGACTCAATGGCCCTCCCCCCAAAGAATATATATGTCATATATGCTCACTTGTTAACTTTAAGTCCAAAATAGTAAAGTTGTTGTTGCATAAACTGAGCTTTCATTTCTTTTTAAAAAAAAAACTTGAATCCTAGGGCTTGTGTGTTTCCTTTTACAAAAGAGTATAAAATATAAACCCACCTTAAAAGAGCAGTCTCATAAATAGCTAGTCGGGAAGTTATGATGTACAAGTTTGGAAGTAAAACAAATATTTCCCCATAACAAAAGCTAGTTTTACTTACTGTGCTGCTCTTTGTGGGCTCCAAATATGGTGTCAACTGCAACCATCGCAGAAGAAATTATGTTAGTTTTTTTCAAACATTGTAGCACCATTATTAGTCAAAGTTAAATTGACACGGCCGCGGCCATTGTGAAACAACAAAACAAACCGCGAAAACGAATTCGTTACGTAACGATTTCAGTATGAGCCAATGGAATAGCCCCCCAGTTATACTATTTTTATTTAAAATCTGGGGAGAAACTACCCAATGAGCATTTTTGTCTATATAAAAGTTACAGCAAATAATATAAAACCTTCATAAAATACCCAAAAGTTATATTATTTAGTGTTGGTGATAATTTTATAACTCTAATATATCTCTTAAATGAGTAAAAAAGACTTGAAAAACAACTGTTCAACACCAGCTTATAAAAATTTATGGTACATAGTAATGGATAGAAAAACAACATATAGACTTTATAAAACTTCCTTATGAGCCCTCAAGTATAGAGATTATTATAAAAAGGTTTTACAACTGTTCTAACAACACTACATAACAAATTAAAGGTTTTTATGGATTTAGAAATATAGATTTTCCATCTTTCTTCCCTTTGCTGGTTATGTATTATTCTTTTTTTTTTACAATAAAAAAATTTATAAAATGGTGTTTAGCAATCTTTTAAAATAAATAAAAATGAAAGTGAGATAAGCTGAAGCAGGAATATGAATATTTATATACTAGTCAAATAAAAGCTGTTTTTCAAGTCATCCTACTCTAAAAATCAGCTGCGGTCCCGTGTGTACTGTATAGCTTTCGAATACACTCACGTAAATTTCATGGGCTCCAAAAATACTTGAGAAAACGTGAAAAAAAATATTCATTTAACTATCAGTTTTTTTTTCATACGCGTTTTTTTCTTTCTGGGACAAATATTGAATTTCGTATGTTGTTCTTAACCCTAACAAGCGATATTTCGATTGAAACGCATGTTAAAACCCCATAAATAACGTTTTTAATTAGGCCAAAAACCTATTTTTGTAATCCAAAATGGCGAAAATTTCCCACAATTCTATAAAAAAAACAATACAACTATACCACTGTTTACCTCGTCAACACTATTATATAACCCTTTTAAAAAATGATGCTACTTGGAACAAAGGGCTACAGATGGCGCAGTGTTGAACACAACAGAGAGAAAATAAATTATGAAGTTTGGGAATACACAGTTACCATAGCTGCTCAAAGTATATTGATAAATTATCCATAGAAATCAGTTTTCGTAAGTTTTCAATTCCAACACCAGATTTTAAATTTGTAGGTACACCTATTGTCAAGTACTGCAAACTATCCTAAGATTTTGTCTCATACAGTCAAGTATTGTTAGGTATATCGAGTTTTTGTACCTACACCTAAATTATTGGAGGTGTTGGCCTCTCGGTTTTAGATTCTGAGATTAAAAATGTTCACTTAAATCTCTAATTAATAATAAGGCATGTTTAAAAAGTAAACAAAAACTTCTAGTAAATTTTACCATCAGTACCTATAGACATTGGGTCATTACTTTTTAAATCCACCAATTTGGGATTAATTTGTTTCTCAATATTTTTAAAAATTAATAATTTTTGACACTTGTACACTATAATATACATTTATTGGTTAAAAAAATCAGATTTATTTTTTTACTGTTTGTAAATATGTACTTACTTGCTTATCATTTAAAATTGTGGTTTTAATAAAGCCAATCTAAAATTATATACAGAATAGCTAGCAAATAGAAGCTTTCTAAAGACCCTGTTTAATTGGTCTAATTTTTGAAATATATTTTTTAGAGAAACGAAAAAATTTTGTGTATATGTAATATTTTTGTGTAAAAGTAGAGTATTGTGGTTTTTAACGAATCATCATTTTAAGTTTCGCAATTATGTCATTTTTAAATATTTAACCTTTGCGTTTCTACATAATTTTAAGACCAATTTTCTCATCTTTGTCAGAATCAAAATGCATAAAACTTTTAACTTTTCAAGCTCTCTACTGTTGATTAAATTCCTGTTTAAAAAACTCTTTTAGTTTTTATCCACTGTTTTACAAAGTTTACTAGTTTTTATCAGTAAATTATTTAACCCATCATCACACAAAATTAGTAAAGTTAAAAAAAATTAATGTGCAAAATGAGGCAAATAATTTAATAATAATAAAATGAAATTTTACTCGGAAGTCATTTTATTGGGATTATTTCGTTTTTTTAACCGATATCAGAGAGTTTTTACCTCGACTACCCCTTCCTTTGGGACGCCACTGTGTAACCATATATACCTATTTAACAAATCTTATGCATTTTTGTTGGATAACGTTACATTTTTTATGCATAGATTTTATGAATGTCACTAATAAAAAAAATAATTAAGTAAAATTGTGTTATAAAAATCTAAACTTTTTACATGAAAAAGTTAGCTCATTTTTTTCCTCGTATTGAAAGATCCATATCTCAATAACTGAAAGAGTCTCATGTAAAGAAATTTGGTCATCAGTAGAGCATGAAAGAATAACAATATATATATATAGGCCTAGATGAGAAAATTAACTTTAAATTTGGCAGAAAATTGGAAAAATATTGCGAATAAACAAAAAACAATAGCACATGGTATTCCTATTGTCTAAAATATTAATTCAAGTGAACTAACTGGTTAGCTGCTTCGACTATAGATTTGCATACATCACACCTATAATAAATTACTTTAAATTTTATTTCAGATCAATGATTTCTCGTCATTATTAAGAGGTATGATGAAGACATTTAAGCAGGCAGTATCCCACCCCACCCCACGCAACGAAACATTTTAGCAGAATCCGGCAAAATCATATGAAGAACAAAACACATATGGTAAGCTACCTTCACATTAAAAAGAAAACATTTTAAAATCCAAAAATTTATCTGTAAAATAACAAAATTTGACTACTTTTTGGAAGATTGTTGTCGTTTCAACCAAATACAAATTTTCACTTCTTTATTGCTGTAATTTAAGTTTTTGTTTTCTACTATTTTTATTAGCCACCAAAACATAAATATTTCAAATTTCATTGGTGAAATCCAAGGTAGAATAAGGTTTTAAGGTAACCTGTCCACAGGATAGTTCAAAAAAAAACATTAAATAACAATTGAAGATCTTGAGGTAACTAGGGGATAAGCAACACTTATTTCGTTAATTTACAAGAAAAAGTCAAGAGTCTTTTTCCACTTGAATCCCAACTTGTTAGATTTTCTGAACTCGTTCCCTTTGTTTTCCCAAGGTTTTTAATTATTATTTATTATCTTGACAGTTTTTTTGATCGAGAATTTACATTATTTTTTCTAAATAATATATACAGGAGCCAATTCATATTCTTTTTTTTAACAGGCAAGTTTTTTTACCACCTTAGCCAGAAAGTCGTTTATCCTCTCCCTAATTTCTAAATTAAAGTGCGTTGGACCAAATTCACACAAGCATTGTCCATCACTTAAGTTTCTAGTTAATCTTAAACATACACAAAAAATAGTCAATAATAAAAATTTCAAAGTAGAATCTGATGTAAAACTTGGTCTGCACTTTTCTAAAAGAAACTAAATTGGCAGACAGCAATAAAACTGGAGGCAAAAAAAACCGCGGTGCCAAAAAATTGGTGAGATATAGGGCGAGGTGAGTTACTATTGGTGTAATTGATTGATTTTACAAACCTGAAAGCTTTCAATCTTAAGTAGCCAGTTCACTGGCGTACATTTTGAAATACATCTTATTTTTGTTTCAGGTTCGCAGTGTCCAAGCTGACGAAAGAAAAAATGCAATCCACCAATTATTGAAATATTAGAAAACAATTTTTAATTCTAAGTAATATTTAAACCAATAAGTAAAATAAATCAGTTTTTTTTCCCAAATTTTATTATTTTTTAATACCAATGTTAAAAGTGACAAAATCAAGTCAAATCATTTTTTTTTGTAACATCATAAATTGGTAATATTAAATTAAAAACTAGTATAAGTATAAATCTAGCCAAAAAATTAAATTTACATAAATGCATTGTAAAAAACTTGTCATGTCAGTCAGTAAACCTTGTTAATTTAAAAATGCAGCACACATTTTAGGCCCTTTATTTGAAGTACTAAGTAGGTTTCTTAAATTATATTACTCAGCTTTACATTCTGAGGTAAGCATTTATTTGATTGTTTAGAATCTATAACTTTGAGTTATTAGTTTTTCTGGGAGCCGTAAAAATAAGTTGACAAAGCAAATATTAAAAAGGTATTAAAAATTAAAATAATTTGCTTAATTAGCCAACTGTTATATGAATATCATGCTATGCTGTGTGTGTGGGAAGAAATATCATTTATGTTATTTAAAAATGGATGTAAAACAATAAAGAAATATCATTTAGGTAAATATTTTTTATAGCAATCAGAGCTGGCAATAACTTAATACTGTACTTAACTTTCCCCAAAAAACCAATCAAAAGGCTCTTGAAAAAAAAAACTCTGTCTTATTATAAAATGTTTGTAATAACTTAAATTAATAGGTTTAAAATAAAGTGGTTTTACAGGTGTGGCGTTGAGCAGTAACTGTGAACCACTCTTTTTCGATGACTCCCCCAAAAAATCTGCGAATTTTCATGGAGAAGTTCTAAAATCGTAGTTACAATAGGTCCAATGTTCTATCACTATCACTTAAGTGACATTTAAATTTTTTAATTTAAACAAATGTGGCCTAACAGAATTAAATAATATAATTTTATTTCTGCATTACCTATATTTTACACAACTTTTTAATTCTTTAAAAGTTATCTTATTATTTTTTTTTTTAAATGGGATCACGAATAACATTTAGCATACATGTACGTATATTGCATCAGTTTCTTCTGAAAGTTAGTTTCACTATGTCTATTGAACATTGAATCTTTGTCTACTTTCCTCTAGTGACTTGGAAGGTTGGTCTATGTCTTACTTGAATCCATCCATTCTTAATTTGTGGCCCGAGTTGTGCGTACTTGATCGGAGACTTGATCCTACTAGAATGATTCTTACATGTAGCTCCATTCACATACCCTAGCATGTTATACCTAAAAAGAAGTATACATAAGTTTTATCAAAATAGTACTTATCCAAAATCTGATCACAGCTTTAAGTAGTTATTTTTTATATGGTTAACTGCAAGAATCTAAGTCAGTAGTTTTTATTTTAAATAAACTATCTTAGTAGAACTCAAAAGATATATATGGACTCAATGGCCCTCCCCCCAAAGAATATATATGTCATATATGCTCACTTGTTAACTTTAAGTCCAAAATAGTAAAGTTGTTGTTGCATAAACTGAGCTTTCATTTCTTTTTAAAAAAAAAACTTGAATCCTAGGGCTTGTGTGTTTCCTTTTACAAAAGAGTATAAAATATAAACCCACCTTAAAAGAGCAGTCTCATAAATAGCTAGTCGGGAAGTTATGATGTACAAGTTTGGAAGTAAAACAAATATTTCCCCATAACAAAAGCTAGTTTTACTTACTGTGCTGCTCTTTGTGGGCTCCAAATATGGTGTCAACTGCAACCATCGCAGAAGAAATTATGTTAGTTTTTTTCAAACATTGTAGCACCATTATTAGTCAAAGTTAAATTGACACGGCCGCGGCCATTGTGAAACAACAAAACAAACCGCGAAAACGAATTCGTTACGTAACGATTTCAGTATGAGCCAATGGAATAGCCCCCCAGTTATACTATTTTTATTTAAAATCTGGGGAGAAACTACCCAATGAGCATTTTTGTCTATATAAAAGTTACAGCAAATAATATAAAACCTTCATAAAATACCCAAAAGTTATATTATTTAGTGTTGGTGATAATTTTATAACTCTAATATATCTCTTAAATGAGTAAAAAAGACTTGAAAAACAACTGTTCAACACCAGCTTATAAAAATTTATGGTACATAGTAATGGATAGAAAAACAACATATAGACTTTATAAAACTTCCTTATGAGCCCTCAAGTATAGAGATTATTATAAAAAGGTTTTACAACTGTTCTAACAACACTACATAACAAATTAAAGGTTTTTATGGATTTAGAAATATAGATTTTCCATCTTTCTTCCCTTTGCTGGTTATGTATTATTCTTTTTTTTTTACAATAAAAAAATTTATAAAATGGTGTTTAGCAATCTTTTAAAATAAATAAAAATGAAAGTGAGATAAGCTGAAGCAGGAATATGAATATTTATATACTAGTCAAATAAAAGCTGTTTTTCAAGTCATCCTACTCTAAAAATCAGCTGCGGTCCCGTGTGTACTGTATAGCTTTCGAATACACTCACGTAAATTTCATGGGCTCCAAAAATACTTGAGAAAACGTGAAAAAAAATATTCATTTAACTATCAGTTTTTTTTTCATACGCGTTTTTTTCTTTCTGGGACAAATATTGAATTTCGTATGTTGTTCTTAACCCTAACAAGCGATATTTCGATTGAAACGCATGTTAAAACCCCATAAATAACGTTTTTAATTAGGCCAAAAACCTATTTTTGTAATCCAAAATGGCGAAAATTTCCCACAATTCTATAAAAAAAACAATACAACTATACCACTGTTTACCTCGTCAACACTATTATATAACCCTTTTAAAAAATGATGCTACTTGGAACAAAGGGCTACAGATGGCGCAGTGTTGAACACTGATGGTCTGTTTCTGCGAGCTTAACATAGTTACCATTGTTCTCTTTTCCTAAATGCATTCCTCGAGAGATCCAGCATACTACACATACCAGGAACAATACCCGCCTCCACACACTTCAAGCCCGCATAACTATCAGAGGTAACTATCTCAAGAATATAGTTAGATTGCGGGGTCGAAGGGTGTACAGGCGTGTATTTTCCGGGGTGTTCATATTTGCCTACGACCAGCAGTATCAGCGTATGCGCTCGACGTTTCACGGTGCGTTTTTGCGACCTTAACACGGTTACTATATTGTTCTCTTTTTCTAAAACACGGTTCCCATCTATGCGTTTCTCATTCGTGGGTCCCTCGAATCACACGTATCATGTGGTCTAAGCGAGATTTGCCTATACAAGTTCATGTCGGACCACGTGATGAGTTTTTTGAGTCAGGGTGACTGCGCATCGGAAACGCTGGTGGGAATCGGGTGTAAAATGCATTCGATCCCAATATCTGTCATCGGCAACTATCTCAAGAAGATTTGGATCTCTTATCTCTCTCAGATTGATGTAATTAAAACAAGATAATAATGGTATGGTATCTCGCAAAAACGCGCCTTTTGATGTCGCAAAAACGCTCCTTTTGATTTCGCAAAAACGCGCCTTTTGATGTCACAAAATTAACCTTAAAAAATCTTGTTTGTTTTGTTATTATAATTGCCAAAATAAATTAAAATTGTTTTTTTTTGTTCTAAAAACAGTTGTATTATAATCACTGTATAAAGAAATTAATAACAACATTATAGAAAAAACCTTTTGGGCAAAAAAGGTTTATGAATGAGTTCATAAGAATATTACAGACACCAATTTATATAACTATTGTGTGTGAGTTCCCAAGTTTTTATAAGTTTCTCTCGAAATATTTTCAATCTTATCTTATATAAATTTGTTGTTGGTTAATTAAGTTTTATAAGTGGGTTGATAGCAACATTTTAAAAACCAATCTATTATATATCTTTAATTGATAGTTATTTACGGTTTTATAGGTGGGTTGACAGAAAGATTTCAAACACCAATTTATATAACTTTTGTCACTGATGACTTATATTTTTATAAATATGTTGGTGGAAACATTGTTAACACCAATTTATATAACATTTGAACCGATGACTTTAATTTTTATAAAGATGTCCGTGGAAATATTGTTAACGCCAGTTTTATGTTACTTTAGGGTACCATCAATTTAGAGCCTTTAATAAAACAAATATACAAACTCAATTCTTGTAGAAAACTTCTAAATACCCTAGGGTATCAATGGAACCCTCTTTATAATAATTATATAAATATCTGTCACCAGAAGTTTCTGAAAATGCTCATTGGGTATAGCCTTAAAAAAAAACAATTACTATAATTGGTCAACTATAAAACCTGACTCTTTATTATTACACAAACAGACCAACCCAACCCTTTTTTAAGTTTCTTTGTAATAAATTTGCGAAAAAAAGGTGAATTATTCGCTTAGCGAAAAAAGCTTACTTTTAAGTACCGTACAAAGTTTTAATTTTTTTTAACGCACGAACCTCATTATTGGATGTGTGCATTGTTTTTCTTATCTTTTTAATTTTTTGAAACATAAGTGGAAAATGTCTCAGCGAAAAATGTGTACACACCTTAATTGTAAAACCTTAACCAACCAAATGTATAAAAATTGACAAAAATATGCTCAGGCACTATTATAGCCGGACAGTAATTTGGCATTGTTGGTTTAACGCCGGCCGTAATAATGTCATGACATATTTTTTGTCATTAAGGTCGTGGTTACTGTCTGGGAACAATCTGGGGAATTGTTTTCAGCAAAAATAATAACTATTTATGTACCTAGGTTATAAAGGAGGCGTTTAACGCCCGCGGCGTGGAAATAAAAACACGAGCTGCCAGGCGAGGGTTTTTACACGCTGAGGGCGTTAAACGCATTTTATGACTGAGATACGTACAATGTTTTATGCACAACACATGATTTTTGGAAAAAAAAATAATTTCAATCAATTTCAAATCTCTCTAATATTTTGACAATAGATAAATCACCAGTTGACAAATAGTTAAGTATTCGAAAGTTACCTGTTGTATGGTTATTTCTGAGACACAAACAGTTGCTTGTCGTTAGCAACCATATCAACAAAATCATCATTACAAATAATGTTGCGTTTTAGTTGCAATTTTACCGTTTTTCTTGTAAAATATTATGGAATTTGAAGAAGAAGTAATCCCTAAAGATATACTGGAAGCCGCTGAAGAGGCGAAGATGAATCTTTTGCCGGACAAATCAAGAAAACTATACGAAAAAACCTATAAAGATTGTTTTGTGCTGTACTGAGCCGCGTTCGACATTAGATGCAACTGCCTCAAAAGGTTAAACTGCATCCTTCTAAAATTTTGATAAGGCTACCTGTCATTAAAAAAAAAGAGATAGCAACAGAAGCGGCATGCATTAGGTGTTCTCAGCTGTATAGAAAAAGCCGCACGGAAGAGACCGAATATTCGCGATATTTAAATCATCTGTTGAGCAAATGGTGTTACAAAGCTCCAAAAATTAGGTGGTGGCAGTTGCGGGGTACAGGCGGAAGTAACTGTAACACAAGTTTTCGCGCGCGTAATCAAAGATTGATCCAAGACGGACGTCTACTGCATGTCTCAGGCATACAGCGTTTATCACCGAGATCGAAATAATTTTTTTTGTTATTATTTTTCGTAAATTTGGTTTATGAAATAGTTAAAAAAGGTTATTGGTGCATTCAGATTACAAAAATGTAAAAAGTTCTTTATCTTATATTTGAATTAGTTTAATTTATATGTAAAAGGCCTCCTTCATTTAAGGAGGTTGTGTCCTTGACTAAAAAGAGCGTGAATGCCCTAGCTCGAACGAGGCTCTGGTAAAAAGATTCCGCAAAGCAACTCAATCGTAAAAGAAGATGCCTTATGGTCAAGCCATGATGGTAATTTAAGTCTTAAAATATTTTAGCATAATTTAAGGAGTAACGTTTTCGATGAAGCAATTTTTTACTATGTTTTTCACATTTGTATGCCATTCTCACATTTTAAAGCTTTCTTTCCAAACTCTCGATTTCTAAAATAAAACACTCAAGTTTTTTAAGTTTTTACTGTTTTTTAACGTTCAAAGAAAATACTGCCAAAAAACATTTTTTCCCTGTTAAAATGAAAAATATTTAAGGTTGTTGGAGAGAGACAGCAGGCTATAAAAAAGTATTTTAGAGAAAGATAAACATAATTTAAGGCAAATGTTTACTAAAAATTTCTGTTATATCATATGTCTGTCATCTTGAGTGGTGTCGTGCATATGAGTTTTATTTTGCAGTTTTTATCCAAAAAACACCAAAAATTGTAATTTTTCAAAGTGGAAAGTGTGTAAAACATAGGGTGGTATTAATTTCTTTCAATCAAAGTTCTTTACATTCTTTAATTTTACCAAAAAACGTGTCCTACTAAAGTGTATTTAAGTATTTAAGAAAACTATTTTAAGGTTCATCATGGCTTGATCATAACTTGCATACTTCAACGAAAAAGTGAAACAACACAAGCCGTCTTCCCTATGGAGTTATTATAGTTAGTTATTATTATTATAGTTATTATTTTTTTACTATAGGTAATTTTATTGATGCGTTCACTTAATAAAAATTATTGCTTTTAGCAGTTTTCAGCAAATTTTAAGAGGAAGAAGTTGATAAAGTTTAAATGTTTTTGACAAGTTTATATGTTCTCAGAAGCTCAGAAGAAAATAAAGTTAATAAGATTCCACAGGATTTCATGAGGTTACCATGTTTTCACCAGTTTTTAAAAGACCCACCCTCCATCAGATTTTACTAGATTACATGAGAAAATCCACATGTTTTTAGTAGTTTTAAGTAGATTTTAAGAGAAACCAGTTAATAAGATTTCACTGGTTTTGACAAATTTACATTAAATCTCTATTAAATATTCTTTTTAATTTATATTTATAAGTATATAAAATCTTTTAAATTCTCATTTTGCTTGTCAAATCTGGTAGGTTCTTGTCTATTTTCTAGACTTTAATACTTATATAATCTTGTCAAATCTAGTAAAATCTCATACAAATCTTGCTCGCTAAACTAAACTAAAAAAATCTGTGTTTGATATAAACTAAACGAAATCTCGAAAAATCTCTTGCTATAGTCAAATTTTGTTAATTATGGATCTTTAAAATCAATTATGAAATTTTATTGTCTTAAGGATCTTTTGAAATCTTGTGAGTTTTCAATAGTCAGAAATTATTTGAAAAACATCATAAGAATTAGTCAGTTTTCATGTGGCTACATTTTTGCCAGGTCAAGTCTCTTCAAACCAATAAAATCTGTTAAAATCTCATCAAGACTTGATCAGTTTTTAAGAGTTTTGAAGTGGTTTTTTTGGTATATAGTATAGCCTTTTGTCTATCGTGATTCTGTATTTTTTAAAAACAAAAACCTATAGAAATATGACGTTTTTAGACTATTCGCTGATTATTCTCTTTTGTGTCGCTTTTTTGCATTTGTTTAAACTGAGAGAAGAATGAGGTTTTTAGATGATTAACAAAACATTTTTTTTTTAATAGCGACGAGAAATCTTCATAGACACCGGAATCTGGTGGTTTAAAAAAAGTATCGCTCATTGTCTAACTAATTAAAAAAATATATGTCATTTTTAAACTATTCGAGTATTGTCTTTTGGCTGTCGCTTTATTGCAATTCTTTAAACCGATAGAAGAATGTAGTTTTAAGATTATTAACCAAAAAAGTTAGCTAACTTTAAAAATTGGTGCTAGAAAGCACGGATTTGAACTTTATAACAAAATTTTTGGGTAATACTTCCCAACTAGCAATTTGTCGACGTCTCAACGTTGTGCACCGCGTGCCAACATTGCGTCGCAACGTTTACTTTTACTCAAACACCACCCACTTTTGCACCAATTTGGTGGATGATTTTTTGGTTGAGTCAACGTCGCCATCGCGACTACAGTTGAAGTAATAGTTCAATGGGTTTTGAAGTACAATTATTTGATCAAAATATTATTCATTACGTAAAATGATAAACACACTATTCGACTACAAATTAAACTATTTCTAACACCATAATATTATTAAAATAAAATGATATTCTATGTCATATATCATGTTTTGCATCATCA
Source organism: Oxystoma pomonae (assembly GCA_963921995.1). Taxonomy (NCBI): domain Eukaryota; kingdom Metazoa; phylum Arthropoda; class Insecta; order Coleoptera; family Brentidae; genus Oxystoma; species Oxystoma pomonae. The sequence continues at coordinate 110,697,464 of OY998167.1, forward strand.
TAAGATGCGAACCAATGCCAAAATATATAAACAGACGGTAGTTTACTGTCAAATGTACAGTTCGTAGCTCTAAAAAACAAGCGCGCCCTCGATTAAGATGATTTTATGAAATTAAAAAAAAAATCATGATTTAAAAATCGCTTCGAAAATCCTCTAAAGATGTTGCTTAGGATTCCTAAAAACAAAATACGAATTTTTATATGCAAAAAGATATTAGTTTATTGTAGAAAAAAGCAAAAAAATAATTTTTAATGTTTGTTTACAAATTAGCATACAATGGTTTTAACAATCAATCATGGCGGCACTTATTAGTTTCTATGACAACCAAAGGAGTCCCGTGTCTCGACTGCTTTAACTACTTAACTATGTTTTGAACGGATTCCCTAACTTAAAAGACGCGAACACGCCTCAATTTTTATCCAATCGAAATTGCTCCACAGTTTGGCTTTCTGCTGCTCACTTAATTTCCGTCCTTGTTATTTACACAGAACCTTCCTCTATTCTTCTGACACACTGGGGAATCACCTTCAATGACAGCTGTCACATGTCAAAATATCGAAGAATATTTATACCATTTGTTCCTTTTTATAGTGCAAAATGTTCAAACAAAACTAATAGAAACTTTACAAAACACTTCTTAGTTACTTTTACTGAATTAATTGACGTTTGTATGACAGACAGCAGTGCTCCAAAATTGGTTTGTTGCAAACATAACAGAAAAATTGGTTAGATGAAAACAGGCGCGCCTGCGTCTCGAACAAACCGGCCAGAAAACGTGGAGTAAATTGATCAATTTTTGGTTTAGCACACACCGGTTTGTAGTCGGCGCCTTCACAACTAAGGAATAACTGTTAGTACAATAGACGGTCATAAATAGTTGTGATGGCGACTGAAGTTGTAATAAACGTTTAGGCGTCGTATAATAGTCGACGTTGTCGACCGTCGCCATGATAACTATTCTTTATCTGTAAAACAACGTTTAAAATTAGTGCAATTCTAATTTTTAGAACTTGCACAACTAAAAATTGCTAGTTGGGTTACAAAAACCAAAATCCGAAAACCGCATATCAATAGCATATATATATTTTAACATCATATATTTTAACGTTTTCTTCAATAACTCGGGAACCAAAATTTCCACAAATTTGAACTGATCAACAAAATTTGAAGTCTATATTCATGGAAAATTAAATCTGAAACCCGTATATCGCTATTTGTTTTTGTTCCAAAGTTAATTTTTTTTAAATATTTGATCCTCCATTTCCCCCCTTCAACCCCCACCACCCTACCCAAAAGGTAATCAGTTCATGGTAAGCTGATAAAGGATTTTTGTACCAAATTTTGTTGAAATCAATTAAGGCGTTCTTGAGTTATCGTGTATACAGGCAGACAACTTTTTTTTCCTCGATTAAGGTATTTTGGAACCCTAGTAACTCATTTTTGATAAAATTAAAAAAAGTCACAGTTTCACGATTTTAATAGTCTTCCACATTATATTGGTATGGAGGACTAAAAAATAAATTGTTTTATACCCAAATTAAATTATTACGAGCAAAAAAAGCTGCTGATTGTGAAAACATAACCCCAAAAACAACAAAGAGAAAACTTCATCAGCTACAAGAAAACTGCAGAATTGTGAGAGCGCGCTTGTTTTTTTGCAATAAACGTCACTTATATTTCACATTCAAATTTTCTTCCCAGTTTAATTTTGACTCTCTATTTGTGTATCTTACGCTACTACTACGCTTTTTGATCGCATAATAATGCATACTAGCCATAACTAAACTAACCAATTTGACGACATTGTTTCTCGTGTTAATTACCTTCAGCAAATTCTATGTGGTGCCGTGATAACTTTATATGTTAGTTGGGTTATGGAACTAATGTATTAATTATAAAAACAGTTTTTGATAAATAAGGTACAAATGAAAGGGTACCAAGTAGAAAATATATTACTGTAATATATATATATATATACAAAATATACATGAAATACATATTTTACATGGGAATTAACAAAAAATATTGCCTGGATCTATTTATTTTATAGATCGACTTATTAAAAGTCTGCTAGAGCTTTTTGCATTGTTAAAGACAATTTTTTAGTCTGAAACCCTACTGAGTGCTCGCTAATTTAACTTTTTGCAGTCGATCCTTGTTCTCACATTAATTTAAAAGTAAAAATTATTTTTCACAATCTTCTTCCGATAATTTTTTTTCTCCTGAATCATTTCCTAGTGATCGTTTTTCCCCTGAATCTTTTTCTTGTGAACGTTTTTCTTCTGAATCTTTTTCTAGTGAACGTTTTTCTTCTGAATCTTTTTCTAGTGAAAGTTTTTCTTCTGAATCTTTTTCCTGTGAACAGTTTTCTTCTGAATCATCACCCTCCTCTGAAAGACAACGGCAGTTGTTGGGTTGATTGCGCCACGCGCAGACGTTCAGTTTGACATCGAAGCAAAGGGCTTTTGTGTCGCAAGTGAGTGAATAATACTTTCCGTGGGAGCATTGATAAAATTTGTTGCAGTCCTTCAAGTCGGGAAGGAATCGGCCACGTTCACAACCGGGTTCTGAAAGGGAACAGTCAAGAATATTAATAAAAACGAATGATAGCGTTTTCCTTTTGATGTACTGATGTGCACTGAGGGCATTGTATTCCATTTGATTGCACTACTGTAGTTTTGCCATTCCATTTGAAAACGAGTGCAGCTTATGTTGCCCTGAGTGCACGTTTTCTTGCATGATGGTCAATAGCGCGTGGAGCATCAGTGCATGTTTAGTTTTATTGTTTTTTTTTTGAGATTTTGACTATACACTTCTTTAGAATGTCCAATATTATGAAAAACATACATAGGAGATACGTTTCCTAAGAAGATATTTTCGATGAAGATGACTATTTTAATTTATTTATTATTATAAGTAAGTACCTATATCTGGTTACATCTTTTTTTACTGTGACTTATGCTGGTTTTATGCTTCTGACAGCACCAGGTCAGTTTGGTTTTGTCCCAGTGCATCAAAGGAACGTTTTTTATTTTTGATAAAGTTTTTTCAAATTTATAAAAAAGAATGGAATTGGACATGTGGACAAAAGTTTCTTTTTCATGGATTGGTAACCAAACATAAATTCGAAAATATACATGATGCTGTTCCTGGAAATACTTAAAATCATTCAAACTGCAGTATTATCGTTAACATTTGTAATTAACTTAATTGTAATTTGCATCAATAAAAGTTGTTTAGAATTACCGTTGTGTTAATTAAAATACAAAATTCCAGTTTCAACCCGGTAAAGTGACATTACCGGCCTCGTGATGTAATTTATCATTGTTCGGGTACTCAAACTGACCACGTAATCTAGTTTATTACGGTTCAGTTTGAAGTAGAGGCCATTTTGAACTGTCAAATAATTTTCGTTGTCGGCGAAGTGATCTGGCTGAAAATTGGCATGACAAAAACTATCTAGTATACCTAGTAAATTTGTTACAAAAAAGAGCATGGTAAAGGTTTCTATGAATCAACTTTACCACTTCCCATTTTAATGGAAAAATCCTTTACACTGTTCTTTGCTAGCGTCAATTTCCAGTACGTAATCCTTTTGGAATGAATATCTGCAGTATAATAAATCGCTTAGAAGAACACACATTAAATTGACTTACGTGGTGTTGAAGGCTTAACGGTTGAATGTTTTGATGGTTTTCTGGTGGATGAACTGGCCTCTGATGAACTTTCTGAACACAGTTCATCAGCAGTTGACGGTTGGGCTGTTGATGGGCTTGCTGAACTTGGTCCAGCGGATGATGGACTTGCAGAGCTTGTTCTATCTGTCGATGATCTTGCTGAGCTTGATATAGCGGTAGATGGACTTGCTGAGCTTGATTTAGCGGTAGATGATCTTGATGAGGTTGATTCAGCGATAGATGAACTTGATGAGATTGATCCAGCGGTGGATGGGCTTGCTGAGCTTGATCCAATGGAAGATGAACTTTCTGAGCTTGATCCAGTGGTAGATTGACTTACTGAGCTTGATCTAGCGGTAGATGAACTTGCTGAGCTTTGTTTAGCGGTAGATGGACTTGCTGAGCTTGATCTAGCGGTAGATGGACTTGCTGAGCTTGACTTAGCGGTAGATGAATTTGATGAGCTTGAGCCAGCGGTGGATGGACTTGCTGAGCTTGACTTAGCGGTAGATGAATTTGATGAGCTTGATCCAGCGGTAGATGGACTTGCTGAGCTTGACTTAGCGGTAGATGATCTTGGTGAGCTTGATCGAGCGGTGGATGGACTTGCTGAGCTTGATCCAGCGGAAGATGGACTTCCTGAGCTTGATCTAGCGGTAGATGGACTTGCTGAGCTTGATCTAGCGGTAGATGAACTTGCTGAGCTTGGTTTACCGGTAGATGGACTTGCTGAGCTTGACTTAGCAGTCGATGAATTTGCTGAGCTTGACTTAGCGGTAGATGAATTTGATGAGCTTGAGCCAGCGGTGGATGGACTTGCTGAGCTTGATCCAGCGGAAGATGGACTTGCTGAGCTTGACCTAGCGGTAGATGGACTTGCTGAGCTTGATCTAGCGGTAGATGAACTTGCTGAGCTTGACTTAGCAGTCGATGAACTTGCTGAGCTTGACTTAACGGTAGATGAATTTGATGAGCTTGAGCCAGCGGTGGATGGACTTGCTGAGCTTGACTTAGCGGTAGATGGACTTGATGAGCTTGATCCAGCGGTGGATGGACTTGCTGAGCTTGACCTAGCGGTAGATGGACTTGCAGAGCTTGATCTAGCGGTAGATGAACTTGCTGAGCTTGATCTAGCGGTAGATGAACTTGCTGAGCTTGGTTTACCGGTAGATGGACTTGCTGAGCTTGACTTAGCAGTCGATGAACTTGCTGAGCTTGACTTAGCGGTAGATGAATTTGATGAGCTTGAGCCAGCGGTGGATGGACTTGCTGAGCTTGATCCAGCGGAAGATGGACTTGCTGAGCTTGACCTAGCGGTAGATGGACTTGCTGAGCTTGACTTAGCGGTAGATGAACTTGCTGTGCTTGGAGTGCCTGTTGATTGTTCTTCTGAACAGGGAGTTTCTGTAGATTGTTCAGAGGTTGATGATTTTACCGTCGATGAGTTTGCAGTTGGTGTATTTTCCGAGCTTGTTCTAGAGCTAGATGAACTTGATGAGCTTGATCCACCAGTGGATGGACTTGCTGAGCTTGATCTAGCGGTAGATGATCTTGCTGAACTTGGTTTAGCGGTAGATGGACTTGCTGAGCTTGACTTAGCGGTAGATGAACTGGATGAGCTTGATCCAGCGGTAGATGGATTTGCTGAGCTTGACTGAGCGGTAGATGACCTTGATGAGTTTGATCCAGTGCTGGATGAACTTGATGAGCTTGATCTAGCAGTAGATTGACTTACTGAGCTTGATCTAGCGGTAGATGAACTTGCTGAGCTTTGTTTAGAGGTAGATGGACTTGCTGAGCTTGACTTAGCGGTAGATGAATTTGATGAGCTTGAGCCAGCGGTGGATGGACTTGCTGAGCTTGACTTAGCGGTAGATGGACTTAATGAGCTTGATCCAGCGGTGGATGGACTTGCTGAGCTTGACCTAGCGGTAGATGGACTTGCTGAGCTTGACTTAGCGGTAGATGAACTTGCTGTGCTTGGAGTGCCTGTTGATTGTTCTTCTGAACAGGGAGTTTCTGTAGATTGTTCAGAGGTTGATGGTTTTACTGTCGATGAGTTTGCAGTTGGTGTAATTTCCGAGCTTGTTCTAGAGCTAGATGAACTTGATGAGCTTGATCCACCAGTGGATGGACTTGCTGAGCTTGATCTAGCGGTAGATGAACTTGCTGAACTTGGTTTAGCGGTAGATGGACTTGCTGAGCTTGACTTAGCGGTAGATGACCTTGATGAGCTTGATCCAGCGGTGGATGAACTTGATGAGCTTGGTTTAGCGGTGGATGGACTTGCTGAGCTTGGTTTAGCGGAAGATGGACTTGCTGAGCTTGATCTAGCGGTAGATAAACTTTGTGAGCTTTGTTTAGAGGTAGATGGACTTGCTGAGCTTGGTTTAGCGGTAGATTGACTTGCTGAGCTAGACTTAGCAGTCGATGGACTTGCTGAGCTTGACTTAGCGGTAGATGAACTTGCTGTGCTTGGAGTGCCTGTTGATTGTTCTTCTGAACAGGGAGTTTCTGTAGATTGTTCAGAGGTTGATGGTTTTACTGTCGATGAGTTTGCAGTTGATGTACTTTCCGAGCTTGTTCTAGAGCTAGATGAACTTGATGAGCTTGATCCATTAGTGGATGGACTTGCTGAGCTTGATCTAGCGGTAGATGAACTTGCTGAACTTGGTTTAGCGGTAGATGGACTTGCTGAGCTTGACTTAGCGGTAGATAAACTTGATGAGCTTGATCCAGCGGTAGATGGACTTGCTGAGCTTGACTTAGCGGTAGATGATCTTGATGAGCTTAATCCAGCGGTGGATGAACTTGATGAGCTTGATCCAGCGGTAGATGGACTTGCTGAGCTTGACTTAGCGGTGGATGATCTTGATGAGCTTGATCCAGCGGTGGATGAACTTGATGAGCTTGATTCAGCGGCGGATGGACTTGCTGAGCTTGACCTAGCGGTAGATGAACTAGCTGTACTTGGTTTAGCTGTTGATGGGCTTGCAGTTGATGATCTATCCGTTGATGGGCTTGTTGAGTTTGGTCTGGCGGTTGATAGACTTACTGAACTTGGTTTATCCGACGATGAACTTGCTGAACTTGATCCACCAGTTGATGGACTTTCTGTGCTTGGAGTGCCTATTATGTTTGCATGAGCAAAAAAAGGTAAAAAGAAAGCTGTTTAATATAACGGCCATGAGAAAGTATAGTTACGGTGACTTGGCGCCTTTATTTTTCAGGATAAAAGTTTAAAAATTTAAAATTTGATAGAACTGATAAAAGCTCAAAACTGTGTTCTATTGACATATGTCAAACTATTACATTTCCATGAAAACGGGGTTAACTTTTGATTTTTAAATTAAACGCCCTTTATGTGTCATCAAACCTGCAGATGTGAAGGCATTTTATATACGTTTGAGTCATTCATATATCATTTTAAAAAGTTTAAAAATATATGTTTTTAATGTGACAGCTTTTCTCATATTTTTGGATTAACGGCTGTGCAGAATACCACCAAAAGCTACCTACGGCTTTAAGGAAATCTTTAAAATCTATTACTAATAGCTGAAGATTCAAATATGCCTTTCTTTCTAACAAAGATTCTTTTTTTAAGTGTAGGAAGTGATCGATTACGTGAGAGAAAGTTTCTTTCAATAACACTAGTCGTCAAGCAAAGTACTATCCCCCCAGACAGGGCAGTTAAAAATGCGAAAATTTCATTTAGGCTCTTATTATAATAAAAATCATTAACAAATTTAAGTATAAACTGTTTTTTAATAACAAGTTTTTCTAAAAGGCACTGAAAAGTGAAAAATAAAATTTTAGCTTTCTGATATCATAATAAAAGTGATCGAATGAATTTAAATTTTTAAACCAAATTGGACAAGGTTAGATAATTAACCCCCACCCCTTCCCATTTTAAGAGGGGGAGAACTGTTAATACGACAAATTCGTAATCATTCACTACAAAAATACCTGTATACAAATTCTAAAAGAAATCGGACTTTTTGAGATGTCCTCCCCCCACCCGAACTTTTAAAATCTGATGAAAAAAATCCTGTTCCTTGACACTAAAAACTCCTAAATACTAATTTTGAACGAAATCGGAAATACTTAGATGGTACGACCCTCTTTACCCCTTTCGAAGAGAAGGGGAGATCTTCGTCTCCAAATCTCAAAGCAGGAAAATACAAAAAGTTTACAAATTAAATATTAATACCCCCTCCATCCCCTTAACCTCCTCCTACCAACGTAGATTTTACCTCAGAAATTGGAAAATATTTAGTGGATTTTAAAAGAACGACCCCGCAGTTTTTTCACAATATTGTATTGTCACCGGAACTATAAACGCATATCAATTTGAAGTTGATCGGATATGTAGAAATTAGTCAAAATTTGTGAAAATAATACTAACTAACAAAAACATGTGAAGTTAAATAAAAGATTGTAAAGTGGAAATTTTTCATTATAGATCATGGGCTACCGATATGAAGCCCTTCCCCCCCTCGTGGGAATATCCGACACATATATTTTTTTGTTGCTATTGTTTTTTACTTCCAGATTTTTGTGTGTTTACCTAAGAGGGTCGGGGAACCTCCGTAAAAAAAAGTGGTCAAAGTGAAAAAGTCACTACGGAAACTTACCCCCCAGATGCACCGTAAAAATATTCGGATTAGTTTAGCTGATCCATGCTTCCTCTTTGTTCCTTTTTGTGGGATCGAGAGAGAAGAAGAGTGGATTAGATAGCCGCGATTAGGTCCCTACGGTGCATTTAGGGCTTAGAGAAGACTACTATTGCTTGAAAAAATTGACACGCGTAAACATATCGGTTCATTAGGTCCCGAGATATAAGTGTTCCCTACTTCATAAATGTTATCTTTGAAGCTCCACAACTTAACACAATGAAGCGATATTTTTAATGATGACAATTTTTTGAAGGAAAAGTTTTCCTCTATAAATAATTTTCATGGTGACGTTTTGACTCTGATTTTTTTGAGGGGGTCCCCCGAAACCCCTGAATAAACGCTGTAATTGATAAGTGTCAAACAAGTAAACCTGAAACTAGATACCAATAAAATGAAGGAAAGGTATCTGAAGAATGTATAGAATTTTTTTTTTATGAGTTGATCCCTATTTTTATTTTGTTTAATAATTTTTGTCATATTTCTGATTAAGTCAGTCACAAAAAGTCAATTTGAAAATAAAAACAGAGACAACATAATAACTTACGGAGACTAACAGAAAGATAGGGCCGCGCAGAAACTACGTTCCTGTAGAGCATAGCGCATGAAAGTAAGGCTTGTATTAATTAAACACCGACCTTGCCCCGTCCATCTCTTTTTATATGAACATAAAAGAAGGACAGAACATTTTTCCATGTCGAAATATATTTCACACAATTTTAATTTTGTACCTGCCGGTTTTTGCCACCGCTTATCAAGGTCTGTCAAGCATGGGCAAGTAGTTTCTTTAGATTTTCAAAAGTGAATTATTTTAATCAGTTTTGGTTAGATATCGCGCGAGTTTATGGGATTAGCTATATAGTGGATTAACAACTTATTATAAATTTTAAAATGCCATTCAAATCAGGCTGGATCACTACCACTAAAGCTAGAGAGCATGGGACTATTTGAAGAGTCCCGAAAACTGGGGTTTAGATTTTTGCGAACCAAATCCCTGAAGAAAATATTGTGATGATTTGTACAGAGTTAAGCAAGAAAATAATAGGTTAAAATACAGCCAAAAAAAGAGATATAGCTTAAAATATTTATAAAATTTTACACCAAGTTTTGTTTAAAATAAAAATAATGTTTTTTGACCTTTCAGCACTAGTGCGGAAAAGTTACTTTTCCGCACGATTTTTTTAGTACTATGGCTGCATCTGACATTTTAAATTTATTGGTAAAGGCTATAAATTTTCTTAATGAGAAATAGTATATTTTTGTACTCTATCTCAACACGATTTTAATGGTTCATTTACGGTCCTAGGATAATAATAAAGCTTAGACGTAAACCAAAAGATGGCGTGACAGGCGATAAAATTTTATTTTATAGGAGCATTAATACCTAATTTTTAAGAAACAAAAATCTTGTTTTTAAAAAGATATATGAGAATTCCCTTAGCAACCTTATTTGTTTTGACGTTCTAGATAGAACGTCATAGAAACCTCAGGTTATGAAGGACTTAAGAGTGTTCGCGTGTCACATTTTCAATAATTTCTGTTATTTATGTATGTTTTATGTAATGTACTTTGACTTTAGAAATTTTTTGTGAGCTTACTATAGTTACTATTGTTCTCTTCTTTTAATTGGATCGGTTTGAGAGAGGTCAAGCTTAACGGAAAATACTCCCTCTGCACCCCTCTGCCCATAAAACATAACTATCTCCTTGATATAGTTATTGTTGACAGATAAACGAGGTGTATAGTCGGGTCTGACAGGCCATTTTCCTGGTATGTTGAAGTAAGCTGGATCTCTCTCAGCCGAATGCATTTGGAAAAAGATAAAAATAGTAACTATGGGAAGCTCAGAACATTTTTCTATTTGTTTCGAACGCGTTGGGCATACCGATAGCGATGCGTTGAAATATTTACTTTTCTACTAAGTCTATAATAATTTACATCTTTTTTGCAGGTGCAGGGAATTGTCCACACTCAAACGATTTGTTTATCAAATAACTTAATGGTGATATGATTTCTTTAAGGGACTTTTTAATCAAGAAACTTGGAATATGTGTTGGCACAATCCCCCATAGATTTTAGGTTTAGATAGATTTTTTTGTAATGAAGCCTAAATATACCCTTATATACTATATAACTTACCATAATTAGCGCTTGCCACTGCCAGTAAGGCAGCGCTTAAAACAAAAAACTTCAAACAGTGCATTTCTGCTTCAACTGCAACTGATTCAAATTTTCAAAATTTTGATTTTTTTATAGGAAGAGCTCACGGCAAAAACACATGGAGTTAATCTTAATGTTAATTTCGTCATTGTTTTTTTGTTGACTTAAAAAAACCAAGAATCAACAAAAATTTATTGTTTTGATGGGGATTCGAGGTGTTATACAATGTTAAATCACTTTTTTTTAAAAAAATGATAAAACCAATTAAATAAAAAAGTCATTATTTGTGCGACTAAATACTCTAATAATACTTAATACGAAACACTGTGATTTTAGAAAAATTTATAATTATTTTTAATTACTATATCAAATCCCTTTTACAATCTCAGCCCAGATGCTTTTTTTTGTCCAAAGTTATGAATTTTTGCATATATCCAGGTTTTTGTCACACCCATAAGTAACCCTCACTAACTTAGTTTTTGTTAAAGATTTTTTTTTTACTAGAAAATATTGAATGGCACTCAAACCTAAAAACTGCATATTCGTATCAGCCTTAATTTTTAAATATGTCAACCCTCTCACACTTCCCAACCACCCCCTACCAACTTTTTTTTTCTCAAATTAGGAAAGATTGAGTGCTTTTGTTATATGTCTTACTTAGCGCAACCCAATATTTTGCCAAGTGCTTTGGGTTTAAGTTAAGGAAACATTTTAAAACGAATTCAACTCATCCTAAAACTGCTTTAATTTGTGCAAAATTACTAACGTGCCGAAAAATAATGACGTTTTTTAATTTTAGTTGCGGCATGACGTTAGTGTAAATACCACACCAGAAGGGGAAAATTACTATTTTTTAATACCTTCATCAAAAACATGATTTTAGTAATTGTCTGCAGATAACTAAAGCATAGCTTTTTTGGTTACCGATGCAAATAACCTTTTTTTTTGATCACGGGTGCAAAAAAAGATCTCTGTCCGTTTTTTACGCATATTTAAAGAGAACTAGCGAAAAATAGTAATATTGAAAACATCTAATTATTCTTGCCTAAGAATTAAGCCATTTTCGCCAGTTCCCACCTAGTATTTACGAAAAAATCATTTAAAAATATCAAATTGTCAAAAATTAAAATATTGCAACAATGAACATCACCAAGTAAAAAGACACATCGCTATGGAGACGATTGTTATTTCATTTACCAGCCGCCTTGATTTATAGTGTAAAGATGGTATGTTGCGGAAAGTTCTCTTCGTTCGAGACTAGTAAAAGTATTTTCCTGTTTTTCTTGGATCTTTTAATAAAGGTAAAAAAAAATAGTGTTTGCAACTCGCGGCTAAACTGTGCTTTTTTTACTCGCGTTTCTAAATACCTCGCTGCGCTCGTTATTTAAACCAACGCTTGTAAAAAAGCACTATTTTAGCCACTAGTTGTTAAAACTACTATTTTGCATCGGTAAACAAAAAAGACATGCGTTAGTTATCTGCAGACAGTTGTATGTACACTTCCGGCCACATAAAATTCATACAGCAGAAGTTAGCTGAAGTTCTGTTGAATTTCAGTTTTGCTAATTGCGTTGCTTATTGTAACTGACTAACTTGACGTTTTCGAATTACAGGTTAGATCTTTTGACATTGTAAACACAAAAATAAGGAGACTGGCCACACTTTACTAAAAGACTATAAATAAACTAACGAATAAAACTATTTTTTAAATTATTGAACATTCTATTATAAAAATTTATTCTTAAAGCTCATTATGAACGAAACAAGACCACAATGTAGGATCGGTAAATTTGAGTAATGCAAGTCTTTGCAGACAACCAAAGCTGTTCAAAGTCAAAAAGAAATTATTAAAAAACACTACCTAAATTAAAACAAAAAACAAGAAAACGTTCCTTCAGTATCGTGTCATTGCCCCGTCAGCCTCGATAATATTTGCCAGTCTTCGGAATCTGCTAAATTTTGAAATAACTTTGGATTTTAAACAGTGACTCCGTCGTACCCTCCAAGACTATGAGCTCACACATTTTCAATGAAATTGGCGTCAAGAGTTTTTGCCGGCCATGGCAAAATGTCGATGTTGTTTTGCTGGACCCACTATTTAAAAATGCATGCGGTATGGGATAGGACAGTTATCCTGTTGATACAAAAAACCTTCTGGATGAAGAATGGTTGCTTCTGGAAGCATAATATTTCTTATTATATCAACATAAACCTCAGCCGAAAATCTTTGCCGATATCCAACTCCACACAATCACGGAAAATCTTCTAGCCCGGTGTTCGTTCCCAGCAATATATTTTTCGAGATGTGTTCGTGGTGGGCGATGTACCAAAATTTGTTTGCTGTCATTGTGGGACTGAAAGATTTTCTCATTCGTGAAGACCACAAAATTCTTCTTGTAGGGAATAATTTAGTTCAAAAATTAACCTGGCTTGCTTCTTTTCCGCACTAAGTAAGATGTTCTTGGCAGCAACGCGACCTCTAAGCGTAAAATGGCTTATCCGTCTGCGCGTCGCTCTTATGGATCCAGGAAAATGTGCCTAAATTTTCGCCTCTGAGGCCATAGCAAATGGGTTGGTCTTCAAGAAAGTGTTCTTGATACTTTCTTCTGATTCTTACAATTGTATTATTTCGTCCATAATGAGCCGCTACTCTTCGAACCGACCAGCCACCGTTTAATTCTGCCAAAATTTGAGCTTTTTTGAATTCGTATAGTTGGGGCAATTTTTAATATAAGCGTATGACAACAACAAAATCTGATGGTTACATTTTTTGTCAATTTGAAGTATCTAAAAGGTTGCTGAGTTGCTAGGCCCATAATACACTATATACGCGTACGCATTTTATGTGGCCGGAAGTGGTGTATTCAAAACTGGTGGTTAGCTCTCTGAGCCATGCACTGCGACCTCAAATGGGCCTATTGTGCCCAGGTATCTACTGAAATTTTAAAGATCGCAATTTAAAGACATACGACCCAGGAAACTAAAAAAATCTTGCAAACTACAAAATTTGATTTAGGCTTGATACTGTGTCTTCAACTTATGCCAGTTGAAGCTTTAGTGAAAGCCACAAAGTAGACAGTTTTTAATATTGTCTATAGGTCTCTTATATGTTCGACATATTAAGCGCCATCTTTGTACCCGCTTATAAACTTTAATATTTTTTATTGTGAGATCAAGCAGCCGGTCATTAATCATTAATCATAATGATCATTAATTAAGGAAAAAAAATCAACGAAAAACTAAAGTTTTTAAATCTGGCAGCCATTTTGTTTTGAAGTGGCATATGTCATGTCACCCAATTGATTTCGATGTAATTTTTTTGAAAACGTAGAAAACAAATTTTTTCATAACTTTGACAGCAGCCATCTTGATTTCTGGGGCCGGAAAATGGGGGCTCCTCGACTGGAATTTTCACTTTTAGTATTAGGGTCGCGATTCTTCAAAAACCGTCAGAAAATCTCGCCCTTACAGAAAATCTGACGATTTTTAAACAGAACTTTAAACTTAATACCTACTTTTTTGTCACGACTTTTGCTAATATTCAATAAAATTTAGTTTCTTAATACTGTTCTAGTAAATAAACAATATGTCAGTTTTAATTTTTGTAGGCTGTTTTTCTGAAAACCGTGTTTTTTATTTAAAAATATATGTTATTAAGCTTATTTTTATGTGTAAACAAAACTTTAAAACTTTCTTACAAATCCATACCCAATAAACATTTGGACGTGACAGCGACGTCGCCTCAGGCTACCCGACGTCGACTACCGACGTCATATGTCGTACCTGGCGACCCAGTAGTAGTAAGGGGGCGGCCCGCAGGCCTGGCAACTAGGCCTTTGCATGGGCCCTTCTGCCATACCCCGTCTCGCACCCTTATCCTCCCACTCCCTCTACAATTCTTGCCTCTTTCTCTCCGGGCCTTCCCGCCTTCGTTACGAAGGACAGCACGTCAGCCCATCTTAGAGAGTGTAGCTCCTCCTCTTCTATTGTGAGGGCACCCCACGTCTGCTGCCTCAATCTGGCGTACCCGTCACACTCTCCTATCAGGTGCACCGCTGATTCTTCTGCCCACCCACATGTTGGGCAGGCGGAGTCGTCCAACACTCTGATCCATGTCAAGTGCTTGCGCAGCCGATTATGCCCTGTCAGCTTTCCTACTAACAATCCAATGTCCTTGCGAGTTTTTCCCAGGAGCCATTTAGTTCTGGCTGCGTCTGGTCCACTCACGAACAGTTTGGACTGTCTGCACTCTCGCTCTTCCCTCCAGGACGACTTCAGTTGATCGCTCGCCCATTTATTGAGCTCGCTCTGCACCTGTTTTCTTGTGATTCCCAAGAGCGGTTCCGGTCCAATATATTGGGTTTCGGCATCAGCTTTGGCAAGTTCGTCCGCCTTCTCATTCCCCGGTATTCCCTCGTGGCCCGGGACCCACATCAGTGTTACCCTCTTGTCTTCAGCTAATGTCTGTAACGCGTTAACGCACTCTTCCACTAGGCTACTGACAATTTTTGGTGAACTAAGAGCCTTGAGGGCAGCTTGGCTGTCGGAACATATGGCGTATACCTTCGCCTGAAAGACCGTAGCGTGCTCGCCAAGCGGATATCTTTCTTGAACCTCTAGGTCTTCCGCATACACTCCTGCGCCTGTTGTCTGCCTGGCTGACAGTTTTGATCCGTCAGTGTAGCAGACCGTCGCGCCTCTGCCTAATTTGTTTCGGAATTCTTCTCTCTGCCACCAATCCCGTTCAGGTATTGTGACTTTGTACTTTTTGTCAAACCTCCACGATTTCGAAGGAGTCCCTACTGGCATCTTTAGGAGAGGCAACTCTTTTGTTACCAGTTCCTCGATTGCCAGATGACCCACTTTTTCCCCTCTGCCCTTCCATAGGCCCTTGTCTCTCAGTCGTAGGTGCGTCGCCAGAAGAGCCCCTGCAGGCTCATGAGCGTTCTGGAGGTGGTCAGGTTTTCTACTACAGGCCACCAGACCACTGACCCATATTGGATTCTTGGTCGTATGATGGCCTTGTATAGCCTTCAATAACCACTGGCGACCAAAATTTCTACCTAAATGGAGTATACGAATTTGGGTCGTAACGACGTCGGCTGCCGATCAACCATAAAGCAGGAGAGTTTATTAAAACTGACGTTAAAATTTTTTTTTACGAGAAATGTAGTAGAGAAAAATTGGACAAGCTGACAAAGTAACATTGATAATAATTGACTTTAAGGAATGTTCCACATCGAAATTTCCATGCGACGGGTATTTTACTGATAAATATAGTAAGGTTAGGGGGAAAGAAATGCATGGGCTTTAAAAATAAGGCAAATTTAATGTTTCTTGTATTTTTTTGCAAAAAAAGAAATTTTAAAACTATGTTTTTTAAGTCATGTTTTAAAACATATCATAAAAACTAGCATAAAAATTACAAAAATTATGATATTTGATCATAAATAACCGCTCAAATCTATAAAAAGCGCAACTTTTTTTAATGGCGGCCAGCGTTACATTCTCCGTTTAGCAAAAATATGGCGTAGTTAATCAATGCACCTAATTTGCCCGCGTCGGTTAAACAGAACCCCACAAAAATACGTCTCATTGACGTCTGTAGATTAGAATTCCAATGCCCGACAAAATTGCGACCTTGAGTCATTTGAACTACTAATATTCTCCCACCGAACGATGTTTGGCTCTATCGTTTTTGGTAATGCCTAAAAATATCTAAGGTAAGAATTCAGATACTTGCACAAGAACAATAATGATCGATCAACTTCGTGGAAAACAATGAAGTAGATCCAAGATGGAACGCTGACCCAGTCCTGAAATCTGTTTAACTTAATGTAAGTATCTCTATAAGACACGCTATCTGACGACACATACACATTACCAACAATAGGTAGGTGCCAAAAATGAGTAAATCAAGACTGGGCAAATACCTCTTTGGCTTTACTTACCACTGTGTTTTTTATATTCATAAGTAGTTTGTTCCTTTTTCTATAAAATATGTTAGTATGCCTTAGTTCTTTTTAGGCATATTTTTAAAAGACGGTTTTTTTTATTTTTTTAATTTCCAAATTCAAAACCTAAAAGTGAGGTTAGGTTCCCAATAGACAACTTTTGTCACTTTTTTTTACGAAATTGACCGTTTCTGCATGACGTTGAACCGAGGTAGGAATCTGTTCAGAATTTTTTACTTAAAATTACTTTCCACTCGAAAACGTCGCTACCAATAACACTGAAACGCCGGAAATTTTACTACAATTCAGTTCCATGTTGGTGACCGTCGGATAGTGAAGACTTCCAAATTCGAACGAAAACACGACGATAATTCAAGGTCGAATGAAGAACTACAATATTTTTTACCTAAAGTGAGGTCGCGATTGATGCAAATTTGGTCGCGCTTAAAGAACTACAATATTTTTTACCTAAAGTGACGTCGCGATTGGTGCAAATTTGGTCAGAAGCCAGAAAAATGTTTATTGTCCAGAAAAGTCACAGACATTCTGCTTTCCTTTTTAATGTTTATTGGTACGTGTAGTAACAATTTCACTCCGCCATAAACTAGTCCTGCAGAATATCTTTAGAATATTAAGTTTACAAAATGTTATTAAAAAAATGTCGCAGTTTCTTTTTCAACGTTAGGATAAATATTAAGAAAGCTGTGTTTTTATTTTAAATGAGGCAATAAATAAAATTTGCCACGTTCGATAACGAATTTCGATTTTCTGTCGTTTCTAAAGAATCGAGTCCTAGTATCACTATCTCAAATATCAAAAATATACCCTTTTTGCAGAGCTTTCTATTGAAAATCCTTACGAATTTACTCCACTATTTAATTTACTCTCAAATTCAACATTGTTTACCACCTTTACACAACAAACATTTTACCATTATTTACTGCAAAACGACTTCATAATTTCTAAAATACTTGGTGCCATTTTATCTTTGGGTTAAGAAAGTTCGATAGGGATTCTTTAAAAAGCTCAACAAATGGACCAACACCAGTTTCTAGTAGGTTTGTACACTAATTTTATATTTCTTTCTTTTTTTAACAAACCATGCGAAAATGACAGAGATGAAAAATTGAGTACCTAATTTAAGTTGCTGCATAAATTTGCTCTTATATTATATCAAATAGTAACCAGGTCAACTAAAACAACATAAATAGATTTATAAAATACCTATTAGAAAAAAAATACTAAAGGCAGATTCAGAGTTTCGTAAAGTAAGTGGTATGAGGTATGCGGTAAGACACAAGGAAAATAAACAATGGGAAACACATGCTGCTCTTACCGCTTATCACTTGTGGCTTACGGATTACTATAAACAGCAGCATGTGTTTGCTACAGTTTCTTTTCCTTGCATCTTACTGCATAGCTCATACCGCTTACCTTACGGAACTCTGAATCTGCCTTTAGTATTTTTTTTCTAATAGGTATTTTATAAAAAACAAAGGATCAAAAGATCTTGGGTGGAAATAACGAAAATTCAAACTTGGATGAGTATCCCACAAGGAACACACAAAAGATCAAAGCGAAAAGAGAAATGAATAAACGATGTTTCGCCCTGGGTAACCAGCGTGGGCTCATCAGTAGTTTCACTGGTTACCCTCCACTATACATCATTAAACACCATCATACACTTAGATTTCCAACCTTGAACCACTCACAAATAGGCATCGTTCCGCACTGGTACTTACTTATCCAAGTTACCTAATACGAATTCGTCCTGGCGTGTTAATATTTCCAGTAGGATTATGCTCCTAAGGCAATTAAAACAAAGAAGAAGTTAAAAAACCTCCAAATCAGTTACTTCAACCGAAAAGAAACTAAAAAACAAAGGATCAAAAGATCTTGGGTGGAAATAACGAAAATTCAAACTTGGATGAGTATCCCACAAGGAACACACAAAAGATCAAAGCGAAAAGAGAAATGAATAAACGATGTTTCGCCCTGGGTAACCAGCGTGGGCTCATCAGTAGTTTCACTGGTTACCCTCCACTATACATCATTAAACACCATCATACACTTAGATTTCCAACCTTGAACCACTCACAAATAGGCATCGTTCCGCACTGGTACTTACTTATCCAAAGGAAATAACGTTATTTCCACCCAAGATCTTTTGATCCTTTGTTTTTTAGTTTCTTTTCGGTTGAAGTAACTGATTTGGAGGTTTTTTAACTTCTTCTTTGTTTTAATTGCCTTAGGAGCATAATCCTACTGGAAATATTAACACGCCAGGACGAATTCGTATTAGGTAACTTGGATAAGTAAGTACCAGTGCGGAACGATGCCTATTTGTGAGTGGTTCAAGGTTGGAAATCTAAGTGTATGATGGTGTTTAATGATGTATAGTGGAGGGTAACCAGTGAAACTACTGATGAGCCCACGCTGGTTACCCAGGGCGAAACATCGTTTATTTATTTCTCTTTTCGCTTTGATCTTTTGTGTGTTCCTTGTGGGATACTCATCCAAGTTTGAATTTTCGTTATTTCCACCCAAGATCTTTTGATCCTTTGTTTTTTAGTTTCTTTTCGGTTGAAGTAACTGATTTGGAGGTTTTTTAACTTCTTCTTTGTTAGGTATTTTATAAATCTATTTATGTTGTTTTAGTTGACCTGGTTACTATTTGATATAATATAAGAGCAAATTTATGCAGCAACTTAAATTAGGTACTCAATTTTTCATCTCTGTCATTTTCGCATTGTTTGTTAAAAAAAGAAAGAAATATAAAATTAGGCACTAAATTTAAAAAAATTGTGCACTAATTTGCTGGGTTGACACATCTAATATATACAAAATGTATCATATAGAGAGAGAATTAAATAAATAACCAAAATATGTTTTCTTGTTTATTTTAGGTTACTGCAGAGGTCAGAAAAACCTTTTCGGCTAAAAAGTTGACTATTGGAAAAATACCAGTGCTTCACTTGACAGTAGGGTTACATGTAGTTCCCACCTATGCGTGCTGACCCAGACTCAAAACATTTACAACATTTACAACTACATTTACAACAACTGCAAATCTATGTCCTGTAACGTGGTGCGTTTTTTGAGTCAGGGTGAGCACGCATAGGTGGGAACTGGGTGTTAGGTATTATAACTTTAGTTAGAAAAAGTTTGACGTCGTATTAAAGTAAATGAACATGGTTTATTGGGATAGACATTAATTTTAGTAAAAAACAAACGAAATATGGCTGTTGCAATGGAAAAACAAGAGTTTTTTGTACTTCAGTGCAAAACTCTTTTTTTTTCATTAATTTTAGTGTTTTTTTAAGGTTTTATTGGTGTTTATTTAAAGTATTTACGTTTTTTAAAAATTTAACTAGAAAAAACGAATTTTAATGTAACTCTCTTATATATTAACCTCAGTAAAAAGTAAACGACCAAAAAATGGACATAAAACAAAAATCATTTAATCAAACGGATCTTTTAAAAGAGTATAATAATTGTTTCCAGAGATTATGGCCTCCTATTTATGTCCTGAAAATACCAAAATCAACTTTATTGCAAACCATACTTTGTTTGCATAAGCGAGGCAGACATGTGTCCTATTTAACTTGAGGCTGTGTGTTTCCACCACAAAACTTCAAACATTTAACAAAAATCTACAAAACATTCTTTACAATTTATTTTCATATTTAAGATTGCCAACCCAAAAAATAAACAATGTAACCATGACTTCTAAAATGCCTAGGATAAATGTGACGTCATGGTAAGGTGTAGTTACTCGTAAAAATACCGGTCACCTTGTTACTATACATACCGGTATGCTGTATTAACCCCGTAAAAACTGGCCTTTAGTAATAATAGAGACATAAAGCTATTTGTAACTCATCGCGGTATACGTATCCGCATCTAGCGAGAACCAACCACATTAATTGGTCAGAAACTTGTACCACGTTCGAAAAGAGCAGATATATGCTAATCTAAGGTGTTCTTGAACGCGATAGGTGTTGAGATGCGTTAGGTATCACGTATCGTTATGACACACGTATCGTATATCAGCACCTATTAATTCGAAAAAAAGCTTAAAATAAGCTAGATTTTATTAGATGGAATATCTGGTAAATAACCTACAGTCTACTGTAGAGATAGTTTCAACTTTCGAGGTAAAAAAATATCTGAAAGCGGCCTTCGTCGGCCCGATGTCGATTGCCGAATTTGCCCTCATTGGGATGACGTAGCCTGCCGTAGGACCAATGGTAAATTTTACTTTCTGCTGACATCAGCATACCGTCGCCGTACGATTAAGGACCGATATGGTTTAACCACATGGTACCGAACATCGGCCCATAAAGCTGCTTAATTTGGTCGGTCTAACGTAGGCAAGCTGGTCTCGGCCCGACATCGATAAACTATTCAAGTCCGACATTCGTTTCCTAAAGCGGTCCAACGTCGGCGATTGACGAAGGTCCGTCGGGGTAGCTTAAAGCGGCCCGACAATCGCAAACCACAAAGGTTCGATAATGGGTGGATAATAAGCCCGTCGGTGGTTGCTTGACACGGTCCGACAAACTAAAGGCTTGTAGAGAAGTGCCACCATCTTGTCAAGTCCGCATTCTAGTTTTAAAATATCTTTGCTCATTATATATATACTATTATCTTCCACTGTACAGGGAACATAGTGACAATGGCGCCATCTTCACATACTAGGAAGAAACTATTAAGAAGTTTAAAAATTTTAAGGTAACGTAATCAATCGGATCATCCTCAGTTGCCGATCCTCGACCAAAAAAAAATGACACATGTCATTCCCAAATCAAGATGACCGCGACTAAAATTAGGAAACGTCATTATTTTTCTGTACGTTAGCAATTTAGCACAAAGCAAAGTAAGTAAAGCACGAAGCACTTGGCAAAATATTGGGTTGCGCTAAGTAAAACATATCCATTCCAAAAACAAAAAAAGCGGCACCTGTCATTCACAAATCAAGATGGCGGCAACTAAAATTAAAAAAAAAACAACTTTCTTTTTTTTTCGTTTACATTTTTTCACAAACAAAAGCACTCAATATTTCCGAATTTGAGAAAAAAAAGTTGCTAGAGGGTGGTTGGGAAGTGTGAGAGGGTTGACATATTTAAAAATCATGGCTGATACGAATATGCAGTTTTTAGATCTAAGTTCCACTCAATATTTTTTACTTAAAAAAAATCTTAAGAAAAAGTAGGTTAGTGAGGGCTGCTTAAGGGTGTGACAAAAACCTGGATATATTTAAAAGTTCATAAGGGTGAGGGTGTGAAAGGGATTAACAGCCATTTGCACCAACATATTTAAGGATCACCTAGATCTAGATTAGTTTTAGGTTAGGGGAGCGCTAGGGGACTAAAAACGGGCCCCTAGATTTACGGTTCTCCTAAGGTAGTTTATGGGAGTTCTAAATACAAACAAAACTCTTCTCTAACCTAGTACTTAATGTAATTAAAAATAATAATTATTTTTTCTAAAATCTGTTGCAAAAAATATTTCGTATTTAGTATTAGAATATTTGGTCGCACAAATATTGACTTTTTTATTTTAATTTGTTTTATGATTTTTTTTTAAATGGTAACAGACTTAACATTGTATAACACCTCGAATCCCCATTAGAACAATGAAATTTTGTTGATTTTTGATTTTTTAAGTCAACAAAAAACAATGACGAAATGAGCCTTAAGATTAACTCCATGCGTATTTGCCGTGAGCGCTTCCTATAAAAAATCAAAATTTCGAAAATTTGAATCAGTTGCATTTGAAGCAAAAATGCACTGTTTAAAGTTTTTTGTTTTAACCGCTGCCTTACTGGCAGTGGCAAGTGCTAATTATGGTAAGTTGTGTAGTATATAAGAGTAAATTTAAGCCCCTATTCTATATCGAAATTCCAGACCGAAAATCTGAAGGGTATGGGTGTTTCAAATTCGATGCTCTTCATGGGGATCTCCTAAACGGAAGGAGATACGAAAAGGTTTAAATTAGGGCAAAGTTGCGCAATTTGATGTTTTGCTAAAAAGTTTACAAATTCTGGATAGTTCCGGAGACGGAACAAAACGAAATCTTTATTTTTAGTTTCTACTTTTCTGCGCCCTTATTCTGAAAGCTGTCATAAAACGCTTAAATCTTTCTACAGGCACTTTTTAGGATCTACCAAGTGAGAGGTTTGTTTTTGACACTTGACATTTTAGTGTCTGTCAAGTTCATTTTTTCGTGTGGACACATCCTTTTTTTCTCCTGCCGTTTGGTTCATAAAGGTTGACAGATAACATTTGCAAGCTTATTTTGACAATAGTCACCTGACGTTTTGGGTTTATTGACCATCATCAGCCCAAATTGTCCATAAGAAATCTCAGAAATGGACCTCTCATTAAATACATCTTAAAAAAGTGCATGTAGAAAGTTTTAAGCGTTTTTTGACAACTTTGAGAATAAGGGTGCAGAAAAATAAAAACTAAAAATAAAGATTTCGTTTTTTTTCGCCTATCTCCGGAATATTTAAAATTTAAACCTTTTTATTTGGGCATCCTGTCCAAGTTTCTTGATTGAACAGTATCTTAAAGTAGTCCAGACCGCATCGTATACCTCCGCAAAAAAGATCTATGTCCGGTATTTTGACTTTTGATTCATATTTTTGGATCTTTGTAGGAGTAATTTATCTTGGATAGACATTGATCACCCGGGCCAAACTATTTTAGTGAGCACCCTGTATTTTTTATTATAAAGCTTAAAATTTGCATTTTGTTTGTGTTTCCCTTGTGGAAAAGAACTAAATATCACAAAGTACTTGGGCAATCGAAAAAAGAAAACCACGGATCGAAAGATAATTTTTTTTCTTCGTTTTGCGTATTATGTTCTATGTTAAAGATAAGGGTTGCCATGGAAACCGAGATAAACAGGATGGTTACGCCAACTTATGAACGTTTTCCAAAAAAATTCGCAGATTCCATATAGCTTTTCTGATTTTATTTATTTTTGTGGATTTTATTGTCTAAGCCAAAATAAACTATACTTAAATAAAAGTAATTTTCAGTATTATACAGGGTGTCCAAAAAACGACTTTAAATGCAAGTTTTTAAAATATTAACCAATTTTTGTAATTTTTCAATACGTGATAGAAAAAGCTCCAACAAACATTTTTTATTATTACTATTTTCCTTCAATTGTACAGGGTGAGCCAGCAATGAAGGGTAAAATTCCAATAATGGCCGTTTTGAACCTTGGTTTATGAGAAAACCCTAAGGTTTATAAAAAAGTTCCTTTCGAAATATGCTTGCACATGCCATTATTATTAGTTTTTATTTGGCACTTATCTTCGTATATACTCGGGTGACTAAAAAAAAAACGTTTGAAAACACCCTTAATCGTACCCCTTAAAATAGATTTTCGAAGTGGTGTAACACAATAAAAGTTTTTTCTGACATATTACAAGGCATTGTAAAATATTTTTTGTCCAAAGGCAACAATCAACTAATTTGTATACAGGATGAGCCAAAAAAAGAGAATTTATTATGTGAATTTTCTTGACCAAGATCGACTTATTTTTCTTTATATTATTGAGGAATAGTATTCATTTATATGCAGGGTGAGTGAAAAAATTTAACTAAAATTATTTAAAATCGCTTACTTCCGATTTTGTCTTTAAGTGTCCATTTTGTGACAAAGAAGACATTTTTGTGTAGGATTTGATAGTGGTCTAATATCTTAACCGGTGATTTAAACATATATATTTTTTTATATCTTTATCAAAGACACAATTTTAGTCACTATCCGCAAATAATAAAACCATGGCCGGTTACCGGTGCAAAAAAAATTGTTAAACTTTTTGTCAAGAAAAAAAACATTTTTGCTTTTATTTTTTGCTAAATAGGGGTTCAAAATCCTGAATAATACAAGTTTTTCTACAGGTGGTAACTTTAGCTTTCAAATAATTATAGGGCAGAGTGCTCACCCTGTACATAAATGAGGAATAATATAAAGAAAATTAAGTAGATCGTGGTCAAGAGAATCATATATAAAATCCATTTTAGAGGATGCGATTAAGGGTGTTTTCAAATGTTTTTTTGGGTCACCCCGAACATATACAACGTGTGCCAAATGAAAATAGTTGACAATGGTTAAGATGATTATTCAATAAACAACTTTATTAAAATTCTTCTTGTGATGGTCTATCTATTACTCTCTATGGATAATATTTTCCATTCAGAAAATTCATAGCCTTAACCGTCATACTTAAAAATCATATGCAGATACAGTACCAAAAAAATCGTGCGGAAAAGTAACTTTTCCGCACTAGTGCTGACAACTCGAAAATCCTTTCGTCCGATTAATTTTGTTAGTAGGAAGGTGATCTTTAGAGCTTACTGCGGCTTTAAAAACCTAGAGATGTCATAAGGACAAGGAGGTACAAATTCGTAGTTATTAGTTGTGCGAAATTTATATTTATCGATCAACCAAGGATACATGACATATAGCGTTTTATTGGAAAATTCAGATAGCGAATTTCCAATTAATAATTTCTGCTGGAAAAAAAAACTTTTTTTACCGGTTTTAAATCACTTTTGACTGAACTGAACTGAACCATGACTGATGTGTTTTTATCCCAAAGTTTCTGAGAGAGATTTTTCCCCTACTTTGTCATGTTTTTATCGGAAATTAGGAATATCCTTCCTTCATTGTATTGGTATCTAGTTTCAGGTTCACTTATTTGCCACTTGTCAATTATATCGTTTATTCATGGGATTCGGGGGGACCCATCTCAAAAAAAAGTCAGAGTCCAATAGTTACTACAAAACTATTTATAGAGGACTTCTATTTCTTGACATTTATAAAGAAAGAAACGCTTATATCTTGGGACCTACTGAACCGATATCTTTATGAGTGTGTAATAGTAGTAGTCTTCTCTTAGTTTCCGTAGTGACTTTTTCACTTTGACCACTTTTTTTTTACGGTGGTTCCTTGACCCCCTTAGGTAAACACACAAAAATCTGGAACTAAAAACAATAACAACAAAAAAATATATTCCATCCATTTAAAAATATTGCTATAAGGGTTCTTTGATACCATCAGAAAAGTAAGTGATTTGTACATTTTAAAAATAAAAGAAAATGACCGTATTTCAAAAAATTAAAATTTTTATTTTCTTTAAAACAAACGGCTACATTTTAATAGTTTTTACATATGTTAATAAAAATAATACTAGTAAGCTATAAAACACATTTTTGCTTGGGTGGTAACATTAATTGGGAAAATGGTAGTTACCTTTAATGCTTTTTAATATTTTTGAAATATTGGTGAAATACGAAAAGTGTTTTAAAATATCTTATGGGTAGGTTATACAAACTTTTTCTGGAAAAACTGAATTTAAAAGCCGGGTACTAATATGTTGGTACCGATAGGTATCCATTGGTACTGGTATTTGACCAATAAAATTGCTTGTGTGTTATATGCTAACTTGGGGTTGCCCTTTAACGAATATGATAACACGAGCAATTTGATTGGTCAAATACAGGTACCAATGAGTACTGATTGATACCAACATATTGGTATTAAGCTTTTGGTTTGGATTTGTCCATAAAAAGTTTTTATAACCTACCTATAATATATTTAAAATCACTTTCCGTATTTCTCCATTATCAAAAATATTGAAAAATATTAAAGGCGCCTACCATTTTTGACATTTATGGTACCACTCAAGCTAAAATTTTCTTTTTAGCCAAATGGCATTATTTTTAATAACATATGTGAAAATTTTTAAAATCGGCCGTTTGTTTTAAAGAAAATGAGAATTGTCATGTTTTAAAAAATGGTCGTTTTCTTTCGTTTTTAAAACTTACAAATCAGTGACATTTCTGGTGGTTCCATAGAAACCATATAAAAATACTTTTAAATGGATGGAAGGGGTGTTTCATTCCAGACAAATAGAGCTTCGAATCATTTTATTTAGGCGGTAATTAACAAAGTTGTGTAAAAAAACTTGGACCATGTCCAAAAATATAGCCTAAAAACACGTCAACTTTAAAGCTCCATATCTCAGAAAGAAATCCTGCGCCCTATCTCGGTTTTTTTATTTTTGTGCTTTGGTGATCAAGTTCTATAACATATAAAAAAATTATGACATTTAGCCGAAAGCCATTTCCAATGTAATTTATGCAGGGTTCTTTGATATGCGTTTATAGTTCCGGTGACAATACAATATTGTGAAAAAATTGCGTTGGTGGGAGGAGGTTAAGGAGTTGGGGAGGTGTTAATATTTAATTTGTAGACTTTTTTTATTTTCCTGCTTTGACATTTGGAGGGGAAGGTCTCCCCTTCTCTTCGATAGGAGCAAAGAGAGTAATAATCTAACCCAGTTCGATTTGGTTTAAAAATTTAAATTGCTTCGATCACTTTTATTATGGTATGAGAAAGCTAAAATTTTATTTTCCACTTTTCAGTGCCGTTTATAAAGGCTTGTTGTTAAAAAACATTTTTTACTTAAATTTGTTGATGATTTTTATTATAATAAGAGCTTAAATGCGATTTTCTATGGTAAAATGCGTTTTTTCTTGGAGAGCACGGGCAGTGCTGCCGCCATCACCGTTTTATAGTTTCTGTCTGGGGGGGGGGTAGGGCTTTGCTTGATGACGTAATTGACGTGTTATTAAAAGAAACTTTCTCTCAAGTACTCAATCACTTCCTAAACTTATAAAAAGAAATCTTTGTTACAAAGAAAGGCATATTTGAGTCTTTAGGTATTGGTAATGGATTTTAAAGATTCCCTTAAAGCCGTAGCTTTTGGTGGCATTCTGCACAACCGTTAATCGAAAAATATGAGAAAACTGTCACATTAAAAACATTTATATTTTTAAACTTTTTAAAATGACATATGAATGACACAAACGTATATAACATGCTTCCCATCTGCAGGTTTGATGACACATAAAAGGCGTTTAATTTAAAAATCAAAAGTTAACCTCGTTTTCATGGAAATGTAATAGTTTGACATTTGTCAATAGAACACAGTTTTGAGCTTTTATCAGTTCTGTCAAATTTTAAATTTTTAAACTTTTATCCTGAAAAATAAAGTCGCTAAGTCATCGTACGTATCCTTTGTCATACCCGGTATATTAAACATATTTCTTTTTACCTTTTTTTTGCTCATGCAAACATAATAGGCACACAAAGCACAAAAAGTCCATCAACTGCTGGATCAAGTTCAGCAAGTTCATCATCGAATAAACCAAATTCATCAAGTCTATCAACCGCCAGACCAAACTCAACAAGCCTAGCAACGGATAGACCATCAACTGCAAGCCCATCGACAGTAAAACCATCAACCTCTGAACAATCGACAGAAACTCCGTGCTCAGAAGAACAATCAACAAGTACACCAAGCACAGCAAGCTCATCGACCACTAAGTCAAGCTCAGCAAGTCCATCTACCGCTGCATCTAGCTCATCAAGTTCATCCACTGCTGGATCAAGCTCATCAAGTTCATCCACTGCTGGATCAAGCTCATCAAGTTCATCCACTGCTGGATCAAGTTCATCAAGTTTATCTACCGCTAATTCAAGCTCAGCAAGGCCATCCACCGCTAGATCAAGCTCCGCAAGTCCATCCACCGCTGGATCAAGCTCATCAAGTCCATCTACCGCTAAATCAAGCTCAGCAAGTTCATCCACCGCTAGGTCAAGCTCGGAAAGTTCTTCAACTGCCAACTCATCGACAGTTAAACCATCAACCTCTGAACAATCGACAGAAACTCCGTGCTCAGAAGAACAATCAACAAGTACTCCTAGCATAGCAAGTTCATCGACCGCTAAGTCAAGCTCAGCAAGTCCATCTACCGCTAAACCAAGCTCAGCAAGTCCATCTACCGCTGGATCCAGCTCATCAAGTTCATCCACTGCTGGATCAAGCTCAGCAAGTCCATCCACCGCTAGATCAAGCTCCGCAAGTCCATCCACCGCTGGATCAAGCTCATCAAGTCCATCTACCGCTAGATCAAGCTCAGCAAGTTCATCCACCGCTAGGTCAAGCTCGGAAAGTTCTTCAACTGCTAACTCATCGACAGTTAAACCATCAACCTCTGAACAATCGACAGAAACTCCGTGCTCAGAAGAACAATCAACAAGTACTCCTAGCATAGCAAGTTCATCGACCGCTAAGTCAAGCTCAGCAAGTCCATCTACCGCTAAACCAAGCTCAGCAAGTCCATCTACCGCTGGATCCAGCTCATCAAGTTCATCCACTGCTGGATCAAGCTCAGCAAGTCCATCCACCGCTAGATCAAGCTCCGCAAGTCCATCCACTGCTGGATCAAGCTCATCAAGTCCATCTACCGCTAGATCAAGCTCAGAAAGTTCATCCACCGCTAGGTCAAGCTCCGCAAGTCCATCCACTGCTGGATCAAGCTCATCAAGTCCATCTACCGCTAGATCAAGCTCAGCAAGTTCATCCACCGCTAGGTCAAGCTCGGAAAGTTCTTCAACTGCCAACTCATCGACAGTTAAACCATCAACCTCTGAACAATCGACAGAAACTCCGTGCTCAGAAGAACAATCAACAAGTACTCCTAGCATAGCAAGTTCATCGACCGCTAAGTCAAGCTCAGCAAGTCCATCTACCGCTAAACCAAGCTCAGCAAGTCCATCTACCGCTGGATCCAGCTCATCAAGTTCATCCACTGCTGGATCAAGCTCAGCAAGTCCATCCACCGCTAGATCAAGCTCCGCAAGTCCATCCACCGCTGGATCAAGCTCATCAAGTCCATCTACCGCTAGATCAAGCTCATCAAGTTCATCCACCGCTAGGTCAAGCTCGGAAAGTTCTTCAACTGCCAACTCATCGACAGTTAAACCATTAACCTCTGAACAATCGACAGAAACTCCGTGCTCAGAAGAACAATCAACAAGTACTCCTAGCATAGCAAGTTCATCGACCGCTAAGTCAAGCTCAGCAAGTCCATCTACTGCTAAACCAAGCTCATCAAGTTCATCCACTGCTGGATCAAGTTCATCAAGTTTATCTACCGCTAATTCAAGCTCAGCAAGGCCATCCACCGCTAGATCAAGCTCCGCAAGTCCATCCACCGCTGGATCAAGCTCATCAAGTCCATCTACCTCTAAATCGAGCTCAGCAAGTTCATCCACCGCTAGGTCAAGCTCGGAAAGTTCTTCAACTGCCAACTCATCGACAGTTAAACCATCAACCTCTGAACAATCGACAGAAACTCCGTGCTCAGAAGAACAATCAACAAGTACTCCTAGCATAGCAAGTTCATCGACCGCTAAGTCAAGCTCAGCAAGTCCATCTACCGCTAAACCAAGCTCAGCAAGTCCATCCACCGCTAGATCAAGCTCCGCAAGTCCATCCACCGCTGGATCAAGCTCATCAAGTCCATCTACCGCTAGATCAAGTTCAGCAAGTTCATCCACCGCTAGGTCAAGCTCTGAAAGTTCTTCAACTGCCAACTCATCGACAGTTAAACCATCAACCTCTGAACAATCGACAGAAACTCCGTGCTCAGAAGAACAATCAACAAGTACTCCTAGCATAGCAAGTTCATCGACCGCTAAGTCAAGCTCAGCAAGTCCATCTACCGCTAAACCAAGCTCAGCAAGTCCATCTACCGCTGGATCCAGCTCATCAAGTTCATCCACTGCTGGATCAAGCTCAGCAAGTCCATCCACCGCTAGATCAAGCTCCGCAAGTCCATCCACCGCTGGATCAAGCTCATCAAGTCCATCTACCGCTAGATCAAGCTCAGCAAGTTCATCCACCGCTAGGTCAAGCTCGGAAAGTTCTTCAACTGCCAACTCATCGACAGTTAAACCATCAACCTCTGAACAATCGACAGAAACTCCGTGCTCAGAAGAACAATCAACAAGTACTCCTAGCATAGCAAGTTCATCGACCGCTAAGTCAAGCTCAGCAAGTCCATCTACCGCTAAACCAAGCTCAGCAAGTCCATCCACCGCTAGATCAAGCTCCGCAAGTCCATCCACCGCTGGATCAAGCTCATCAAGTCCATCTACCGCTAGATCAAGTTCAGCAAGTTCATCCACCGCTAGGTCAAGCTCTGAAAGTTCTTCAACTGCCAACTCATCGACAGTTAAACCATCAACCTCTGAACAATCGACAGAAACTCCGTGCTCAGAAGAACAATCAACAAGTACTCCTAGCATAGCAAGTTCATCGACCGCTAAGTCAAGCTCAGCAAGTCCATCTACCGCTAAACCAAGCTCAGCAAGTCCATCTACCGCTGGATCCAGCTCATCAAGTTCATCCACTGCTGGATCAAGCTCCGCAAGTCCATCCACTGCTGGATCAAGCTCATTAAGTCCATCTACCGCTAGATCAAGCTCAGCAAATTCATCCACCGCTAGGTCAAGCTCGGAAAGTTCTTCAACTGCAAACTCATCGACAGTAAAACCATCAACCTCTGAACAATCGACAGAAACTCCGTGCTCAGAAGAACAATCAACAAATACTCCAAGCACAGCAAGTTCATCCACTGCTGGATCAAGCTCATCAAGATCATCTACCGCTAAATCAAGCTCAACAAGTCCATCTACCTCTAGATCAAGCTCAGCAAGTCCATCCACCGCTAGATCAAGCTCCGCAAGTCCATCCACCGCTGGATCAAGCTCATCAAGTCCATCTACCGCTAGATCAAGCTCAGCAAGTTCATCCACTGCTAGGTCAAGCTCGGAAAGTTCTTCAACTGCCAACTCATCGACAGTTAAACCATCAACCTCTGAACAATCGACAGAAACCCCGTGCTCAGAAGAACAATCAACAAGTACTCCAAGCACAGCAAGTTCTTCGACCGCTAAGTCAAGCTCAGCAAGTCCGTCCACCACTGAATCAAGCTCATCAAGTTCATCCACCGCTAGATCAAGCTCAGCAAGTCCATCCACCGCTAGATCAAGCTCAGCAAGCTCATCCACCACAAGATCAAGCTCAGCAAGTTCATCCACCGCTGGATCAAGCTCGGAAAGTACTTCAACTGCAAATTCATCGACAGCAAAACCATCAACCTCTGAACAATCGACAGAAACTCCGTGCTCAGATGAACAATCAACAAGTATTCCAAGCTCATCAAGATCATCTACCGCTAAGTCAAGCTCAGCAAGTCCATCTACCGCTAGATCAAGCTCAGCAAGTCCATCTACCGCTAGATCAAGCTCAGCAAGCTCATCCACCACAAGATCAAGCTCAGCTAGTTCATCCACCGCTGGATCAAGCTCGGAAAGTACTTCAACTGTAAATTCATCGACAGCAAAACCATCAACCTCTGAACAATCGACAGAAACTCCGTGCTCAGATGAACAATCAACAAGTATTCCAAGCTCATCAAGATCATCTACCGCTAAGTCAAGCTCAGCAAGTCCATCTACGGCTAGATCAAGCTCAGAAAGTCCATCCACCGCTGGATCGAGCTTAGCAAGTTCATCAACTGCTGGATCAAGCTCATCAAGTTCATCTACCACTAAGTCAAGCTCAGCAAGTCCATCTACCGCTAGATCAAGCTCAGCAAGTCCATCCACCGCTGGTTCAAGCTCAGCAAGTTCATCCACCGCTGAATCAAGCTCATCAAGTTCATCTGCCGCTAAGTCAAGCTCAGAAAGTCCATCTACCGCAAGATCAAGCTCAGCAAGTCCATCCACCGCTAGATCAAGCTCAGCAAGTTCATCTACCGCTAGATCAAGCTCAGCAAGCCCATCCACCGCTGGATCGAGCTCAGCAAGTTCATCCACTGCTGAATCAAGCTCATCAAGATCATCTACCGCTAAGTCAAGCTCATTAAGTCCGTCTACTGCTAGATCAAGCTCAGCAAGTCCATCAACGGCTGGATCGAGCTCAGCAAGTTCATCCACCGCCAAATCAAGCTCAGCCAGTTCATCCACTGCTGGATCAAGCTCGGAAAGTACTTCAACTGCAAACTCATCGACAGTAAAACCATCAACCTCTGAACAGTCGACAGAAACTCCGTGCTCAGAAAAACAATCAACAAGTACTGCAAATTCATCGACAGATAGGCCAAGCTCTTCATCAGAGGCGAGTTCATCCACCAGAAAACCATCAAAACATTCAACCGTTAAGCCCTCAACACCACGTAAGTCAATTTAATGTGTGTTATTGTAAGCGAATTGACGCTAGCAAAGAATATTTTACCGGATTTTTCCAATGAAATGGGAAGTGGTAAAGTTGATTCATAGAAACCTTTACTATGGTCTTTTTTATAACAAATTAACTAGGTATACTAGATAGTTTTTGGTCATGCCAATTTTCAGCTAGATCACTTCGCCGACAACGAAAATTATTTGACAGTTCAAAATTACCTCTAATTCATACTAAACCGTAATAAACTAGATTAAGTGGTCAGTTTGAGTCCCCGGAATATGATAAATTACATCACGAGGCCAGTAAAGTAACTTTACCGGACTGAAACTGAAATTTAGTATTTTAAGTAACACAACGGTAATTCTGAACAACTTTTATTGATGCAAATTACAATAAAGTTAATTACAAATGAGCAGTTTGAATGATTTTAAATATTTACAGGAGCAGCATCATGTATATTTTCGGATTTGTGTTTAGTTACCGATCCATGAAAAAGAAGCTTTTGGCCACATGTCCAATACCCAAGGGGATTTGTCTTTTTTAAACTCAAAGACTGTTAATAAATTTATTACTTTTAGTTGGTTGACGGCAACGTTTTCAATTTCAATTTATTTCTAAGATACATACGTTTAGTTCAATTTATCACAATAAAATAATGCTCCCAGAAACATTATAACTAGTGATTTCCTCAGTGGGCATTAGAAAAAGCTTTGTTTTCACTAATTATTTAAACGATTTTAAATTAACTTTATTTTTTATTATGAATTTTTTTAGTCTGTTGGCAAGTAATTAAAAACTTTTGGAACTAAATGCATGTGATATCTCTCACCTATATTTTTGAAAGCTTTTTGCTCTTCTATGTTGCGTTGATCTGTAGATATTGTATTTCTATTTTGTGAGTGCAGCTTTAGATGATTCCTATTTTTAAAACAGAACCAGCTAAACTATGCTTTTGATTGATATTAATCTATGCTTTGGAGTCTTGGGATAATGTGTTTATAGGATACAGGAATTATAGGATTTAAAATAGCTTTTTTTTGCCTTGCTACCTGTTCTACTCTTTTTTGTTATAAATTTGAAAAAATAAAAAGTTTTTTTTGATGCACTGGATCAAAACTTAAATGACCTGCTGCTGTCAGAAAATACCTAACGTTATTTCGTACATAAAACTAGCCTAAGTCGACAATAAGAAAACATGCAATCAGATATATGTGCTTACTTATAATATTCTTAAGAAAGTTATCTCCTATGTATTTATTTTATAATATTGGACATTTTAAAGAAAGGTATAGTCAAAATCTCGAAAAAAAAACAATAAAACTAAACATGCACTGATGCTCCACGAGCTAAGGGAGACCATGCAAGAAAGCGTGCACTCATTGCAACATAAACTGCACTCGTTTTCAAATTGAATGGCAAAACTAGAGCAGTGCAATCAAATAGAATACAAATATTGCACTCACTGCGCACCAGTGCATTAAAAGGAAAACGCTATCATTCGTTTTTATTTATGTTCTTTTAGAATCCGGTTGTGAACGTGGCCAATTCCTTCCCGACTTGAAGGACTGCAACAAATTTTATCAATGCTCACACGGAAAGTATTATTCATTCACTTGTAACACAAAAGCCCTTTGCTTCGATGTCAAACTGAACGTCTGTGCGAGGCGCAATCAACCCAACAACTGCCGTTGTCTTTCAGAGGAGGGTGACGATTCAGAAGAAAACTGTTCGCAGGAAAAAGATTCAGACGAAAAACGTTCAGTAGAAAAAGATTCAGAAGAAAAACGTTCACTAGAAAAAGATTCAGAAGAAAAACGTTCACGAGAAAAAGATTCAGGAGAAAAACGTTCAGTAGAAAATGATTCAGGGAAAAAAGATTTATCGGAAGAAGATTGTGAAAAATAATTTTCCCTTTTAAATTAATGTGAGAACAAGGATCGACTGCAAAAACTTAAATTAGCGACCAGTCAGTAGGGTTTCAGACAAAAAAATTGCCTTTAATAAGTCGATCCTTAAAATAAATGGATCCCGGCAATTATTTTTGTTAATTCTCGTTTAAAAATTGTATTCCATGTTTATTTTGTATATATATTATAGTAATATATGAATTATGTTCTACTTGGTACCCTTTTATTCATACCTTAATAAATAACCACTGTTTCTTTAATTAATATATCGGTTCCATAACCCAACTAACATTTAAAGTTATCACGACCTAACGGGCACCACATAAAATTTGCTGAAAGTGATTAACAAAAAAAACAATGTTGTCAAATTGGTTAGTTTGGTTATGGCTAGTATGCATTATATATGCGATCAAAACGTATAAAGATACACAAATAAACTGCGAAGGAAATTTGAATGTGAAATATTCGTCACGTAGCTGATAAAATTTTTTCGTTGTGGTTATGTTTTTACAACCAGCAGTTGGGCCTCTTAAAATGTGTTGAATATCGACGTTTGCTGATCATAATTTAATTTGGGTATAAAATAATTTGCTCTGAGTCTTAACCGGAGTGCTCGTGCATAGTATGATTATCGGACACGCCATTTATTCGAAAAATGACACTACTCGGGTCGTTTGTACCTAGCCTTCAAAATAATTTTTACTCTGCTTATTTGCTCCTCATTATTATCGGGGACAACCTCAGATACATAATTGCGTGTTTTAGCCCGCTTTTGAGGGCTACCTCTATCGAGTACCAGTTGGACAAACATTTCTTCCTCTTTGGAGAAAGTAGAAGAATTGAAGAACAATTCTTCAATTTCAATAAACTTTGTTTTGGGATCCATTCCTTTCTGTTTTGACACACAAAAATTAAGAAACACAAAAAAAAATTAAAATGTTGCCAACAACGTAGGGTTATGACATTGTTTTGTTCTAAATCATCTACTCTCGCGATTTTGAGGGAGCAAAAAGATCGATCTGTTTCAAATCCGGAGTAACAGATTCGGCAAACCGAACACGCTACTCGGAGCAGAAGTTCATAACCGAACACCTAAATCCTTGTCGAATCGATCTTGGAGTACGCGAGAGTGGTTTTATGCCCGTGTGCACAACTTCCCCTTTGATTGATTTGTTTGTGAGTGTGTCAGTATGGCACTGTCCGCTGCGAACACTATTGGGTCTATTGTGGCTCACTTTTAACATTTTTTGTTGCTACAGAATATTCAGCCCCTTAAAGAGGCTCGCAACTGACTTTGGTGAAGCATCATTCAGATTTACCGAAGATACGCTGACGTGCAATGGCTGGACATTCCCACAGCACATGTCTGGTCGTCTCATCATACTCCATACAGAGCCTACATTCGGTATCCTCACTTAGACACATTTTGTGTAATGGTACTTTCAGCCTGCAGTGTCCGCTGTATAGATCAACTCTCTTCCTGCAGGGTTCTGTCATGAACTCTTTGGAATATGTCAGTCCTGGCAATTCTCTCCAGTATTGTTGATTATGTTGTACGCTATTCCAAGGTCTAGTTCGGGGCCAATAAAAACGGCAGAGGCCGCTTTGCGGCCAGCTGATCGGCAGTCTCATTTCCCCGATGCCCAGAATGTCTCGGAATCCATACCAGCGACACACTGTTTATTCGCCCAAGGGTATTCAGTGTGTCCTGGCAGCTCCTAACGGTTCTCGATGACCACCTATAGGATTCAAAAGCCTTAAGGGCCGCTTGACTGTCGGAGAGTATCTTTATTGATCTGTTGCGCCAGTTATTATGTATCATCCAACGTGCGCTCATTTCAATGGCGAAGAGTTCCGCCTGGAAAATTGTAGCCATTTTTCCAATATTATGTATAATCCTGATATTTTCCCGGCTGCAACAAGCTCCGGATCGAACGCCTGAAGGCATTTTGGATCCTGGTACTACTTGACTTGCTCTGCCACCCCATTGGTTGGCTATGATTCTGTAGGTTGCCTCCATAGCTTCTTTCTCCAAGACAAGGTGTAGAAGAGGAAGACATTCAAGCCCTGCTGATGGTGTGGTGCTCATAGCACTACATATCACCATATTTGCTTGACGTTGGATGTTTGTTAGTTTGGCACGAGCCAGCGTTTACCTGCCCTTCGTGTACCAAACTTCTTCTTACCTCTTTCACTTATTCAAGTGTCGCTTGAAATAAGGATGACCCTTGAGATTTACTTGGTTTGTAAAAGTTCCGAAAATGTTCCACTAGAAAAAAGTAAAGAAATTATTAGCAACGTGGCAGTTATTCGCATTATTTTGAGATTTTAAGGTGGTGAACAAAATTATTACCTGTCAGCTATCAAAAAACAACGTAAAATTTGAGGTTTAAAAAGAACCACATTTTATTGATGATTATATTGAGGAAAAGGCAAATAAAATTACTATAATTGGTCAACTATAAAATTTGACTATTTATTATTTTACTACCAGCCCAGCCCAACCCTTTTTTAAGTTTTTTTCAAGCGAATTTGCGAAAAAAAAGGTGAATTATTCCCTTAGCGGAAAAACTTTGCTTTTAAGTATTGTGCAAAGTTTTAAAAACATTTTTTTGGGGCATTCTAAATCTTTTGTAAAAGGTATCCTCATCAAAAGTGTTGAAATAATTCATTCTTTGAAAAATCATTCTTGGTATTCCATTAATTACAGTTGAATTCTTTATCTTCTTCGTCATCTAGAAGAAGTTCCATTTTAAGCACAGACTGGTAATCACAGAAATCTTTTAAGGCAACGGAACAATTTTATAAACTCATAAAATTAATGGCTTTTATTTAAAAACATTACCAAAAAAATACCTCACATAACCTAAAAATGCACTTAAGTCAAAGTAATTCTACCGCTTATTTTAACTACAGCTTAAGTGCCACTTACATGATATTCCAAACCTTTGCAAACCAAAACTAAATCTTAAGCTTGGCTTATATGTCAAGCCAAACCCGTGCACACGGGCATAGAGGGCGCACTTTTGCATAATACTCCTATTACCTAATAGTGGATTTAAGCATTGGAACCAATTATGGACACGGAACGGCTATGTGATGGTTTGCTTCGACTCCCTAATTTTCTTTGACGGCGCAAAATGATTGAATACGGTGACCTTCGCCAAATTTGTCAATGTTGCGGATATTTATTAGCCGAGGCGAAATCGAACTCAAATCAGAGATAAAACTCCTAGGAGCTACTTTGCAGATTCTCCCTGTTAATATATCAAAAACAGGAATTTCGGATTTTTTATTTCGGACAATTTTCGTTTTGGAAAATTTCTATTCAAATTCAAATTCAAAAAGGCTTCATTATCCGAACATAAAAATTCATTGACATGGCAGTTAGGTAATTGTAAAAATTTATAAAAAAACCGTTAACAATTATTGACTGTACTAAAGTAGACTTAAAGTAAAAAAAGTAAAGTCAAAGAAAAAGTCAAAAATAGACATAATAAAAATAAAAGGTCCTAAAGTCCACTATAACACAAATGAATAAGTATAAATAGAAACATTAAAACAATTAAAAAAGGCACTTATAGTGTAAAAAATAACTAAAATAAAACAGTAAATTCTACGTTAAAATTAACAAACAGAACAATACATATTATAAAAAGAGAAGATAAAAAACCTCCAAATCAGTTACTTCAACCGAAAAGAAACTAAAAAACAAAAGATCAAGAGATCTTGGGTGGAAATAATGAAAATTCAAACATATTTCGCCCTGGGTAACCAGCGTGGGTTCAGTGGTTTCACTGGTCACCCTCTACCATACATCAGTAAATACCATCATACACTTTGATTTCCAACTTTGAATCACTCACAAATAGACATCGTTCCTCACTGGTACTTATCCAAGTTACCTGATACGGATTCGTCCTGGCGTGTTAATATTTCCAGTAGGATTATGCTCCTAAGACAATTAAAACAAAAATAGAAGTTAAAAAATCTCCAAATCAGTTACTTCAACCGAAAAGAAACTAAAAACAAAAGATCAAGAGATCTTGGATGGAAATAACGATAATTCAAACTTGGATGAGCATCCCACAAGGAACACATAAAGGACCAAAGCGAAAAGAGAAATTATTAAACGATGTTTCGCCTTGGGTAACCATCGTGGGCTCATCATTGGTTTCACTGGTCACCCTCTACCATACATCACTAAACACCATCATACACTTTGATTTCCAACTTTGAATCACTCACAAATAGGTATCGTTCCGCACTGGTACTTATGAACGCCCTCCCCCCTGAACATTATCAAAGTTTTAAAAACATTAAAATTTGCTTCATACCATCAATATATGCGAGTAATACCCTAACTAATTATTTTAAAAAATTTAAGAAAGATGAGATAAAAGAGGATGTTGATAACATAAACTTGAATAAAACTCAGGGCCTGTGCAAGAGACATAACAGAATACTCCTGGTTGTAGTAGGTACCAGTACCAAAGTTTTGTCGGATAATTTTGTTAAAGATTTAAGTGAGGACACTTCATCAGTGTGTTATGATATTGGTACTTTTGTACCTAAAATAAGTGACATAGCCGACTACACCATATTTCAACTTTTCACAAATCATTGGATGCCATGTATCAATTATGTATATGGGGAGGAAAAACGCTAAGTGAATGAAGGCCATTTTGAATTTAATTGGCTGATTTTTTCTCACCAAGTCAAGGGTTATTTTGTAATATTGCAGTATTTTTTTTCGAACACCTTAGTTGGAGGACACAAAACCATTTTGCCTAAAAAGTTGGTTACAGAACCCTTACAAAATAATTCCAAACTATTGAGGCTGATGGTAATGAGATGACAAATTATATAGATAGGTAAAATGAGTGTTATTCATCGACAAAATAACCCTTGACTTTGACATTTCTCTTTACGTTTTGGTCCTTTGTGTGTTCCTTATGGGATGCTCATCCAAGTTTGAATTTTCGTTATTTCCACCCAAAATCTTTTGATATCCTTTTCGGTTGATATAACTGATTCGGAGGTTTTTCTTTGAACTTCTTTTTTTGTTTTTAATTGTCTTACCGGAACGATGCCTATTTGTGAGTGATTCAGAGTTGGAAATCAAAGTATATGAGGGTGACCAGTGAAACCACTGATGAGCCCTCACTGGTTTCCCAGGGCGAAACATCGTTTAATCATTTCTCTTTTCGCTTTGGTCCTTTGTGTGTTCCTTGTGGGATGCTCATCCAAGTTTGAATTTTCGTTATTTCCACCCAAGATCTTTTGATATTCTTTTCGGTTGATGTAACCGATTTGGAGGTTTTTTTAACTTTTTTTTAACCCTTGAATTTGTTGAGAAATCATCAGCCAATCAAATTTTTCAAAATGCCCCTTATTCACTCAGCTATTTCTTTTTTCTCCGAACGGCAATATCTTCTATCATTTCTTTTTTAATTATAGCCTTTTGAACTGCTCAAAAAATCCTCCCTTTACTTTTGGTGTGCAATGGTGTGGAATATCATGTAAGTGGCACTTAAGCTGCAGTTAAGATGAGCCGTAGAATTACTTCGGCTTGAGCGCATTTTGAGGTTATGTGAGGTATTCTTTTGATTATGTTTTTAAACAATTAATCAGATTATAAAATTTTTCCGTTGCCTTAAAATCTTTCTGTGATTATAATAGTGGTCTGTGCTTAAAAGGGAACTTCTTTGGGATGAAGAAGAAGATGAAGAATTAGCCTTTGTATTTAATGGAATACCTACCAAGAAGGACTTTTCAAAGAATGAGATGAAGATACCTTTTACAAAAAGTTTAGAATGTCCAAAAAAAATCATATTTTTTTCGCTAAGCGAAGAATTTACCTTTTTTGCAAATTCGTAGCAAAGAAACTGAAAAATGGTTTGGGTTGGTCTGGTGATGTCACGCCCTTTGTCGTAACAGAGAACATGCTCTATGAAAGAAAAAGAAGACAATTTTTTCAATACACATTGATTACGATGTGAAAACATATACCAAATAAATAGCCAGGTTTTATAGTTAACCAATTATAGTATTTGTATTT
The DNA here is from genome assembly GCA_963921995.1 of Oxystoma pomonae. Classification (NCBI taxonomy): domain Eukaryota; kingdom Metazoa; phylum Arthropoda; class Insecta; order Coleoptera; family Brentidae; genus Oxystoma; species Oxystoma pomonae. Next base: position 110,738,022 of record OY998167.1, read on the forward strand.
GCCATTTCTTCCATACAATCATAAATCATCAATAAAATTTGTTTTTTTAAAACCACCTCAAATTTTACGTGTTTTTTTGACAGCTGACAGGTAATAATCATGATCACCACAGAAAAAAAAACACAAAAAAAATGCAGGTAACTGACACGTTGCCAATAATTTTCTTACTTTTTCCAAGTGGAACATATTCGAAACTTTTGCAAACCAAGTAAATCTCAAGGGTCACCCTCAGTTCAACCGGTACTTGAACAAGTAGAAGAAGTAAGGGGAAGTGGTGCACACGGGCATAAGTCATTTTTCCCTTGTCTTGCAAATCAATGTCTGTTAGCATTTTACACATAAAATGCAGTATGCTTGGGCGCAAAAGTAATAACCAGAAAATAATAATAAAAGTGGAATTGAACCTTGATATACAATCATCGGCCTACTTACCCACAAAACAAGAGCAGATCTTTTATATTCTTTGTACGCGGCCATTTATTGTTAAATTATTATTTAAATATAACAATATCTTATTGTTTCTATTGTGTTTTTTTTTATAAAGTCATTTTAAAAAACTTCATTATACTGTTAAATTTTGGAGTCAGAAAGAAGCACCCGCATTGAAAAAATTTCTTCAGGGTGTCTAATTTTTAGAAAAAGTAACATTGCCGCCCGCCTTAATGCCTGGCCGCACGAATAGCAACCAAAAAGATGCTTTTTTGTAAACCATCTGAGTATGTGAAATTTGCCTTTTCTCCTTTTTTGGCTTTGGTTTGGAGAAATTAGGGACTTATCGGTACAGGGTGGTTCACCATATTTTCTCGACTACATAACTCGTTTATTATTAAAGATCGAAAGAAAGTTTAAAAACAAAAGTTACTTAGTTTCTCGCATGTTTTAAGAAAATTTAACTAAAATTTTCAAAATTTCATTTAAAATGTCAAATTTTCTTCTTCTCCTTCTTTTTTGTGTATTGGCTCTATCGTTTTCCGAGATAATTTTCCGGCTCTTTTCCGTAGAATCCAAAATAGTCTGGCTCTTGGCCACTTGGTTTCTTATCTGTATTATGACGTACTTTCTTTCTTTCCTCAACCTTACTTGTTCTTTCTTTGTTGATTTCTTTTCTCTCTTTTTTTAAGAAAATTTAACTAATATTTTCAAAATGTCATTTAAAATGTCAAATTTTCTTCTTCTTCTTCTTCTTATTTTTTGTGTATTGGCTCTATCTTGTTCCAAGATAATTTGCCAGCTCTTTTCTCTTGGCCACTTGGTTTCCTGTCTGTATTCTTCCTCCACTCTTTATTATGACGTAATTTCTTTCTTTCCTCAACCTTACTTGTTGTTAATTTCTTGATTTTTTTTCTTTTCTTTGTTTTTATTTTTTGTTTGATTCTTAAGACTGTAAATTCATTCATTGATCACTCTTTCACACACATGTAGATTTGGACTAGACATGTTAAAAATATTGCTCTGACCATTGAGGGTGAGTAGATTCCTTAATTTTTGTTCATGTTTTCAAATGTGATTTAAATTTTTAGATTTTTTTATTTGTTTTTTCTTCAGAGGTTTTTTTTGTTTTTTTTGTGAGAAAATACATGATTTTTTTAATACTAACTGGGGTGAGATTTTTCATCACAGTTTCCGCTGACAGCAATATTCCAGATTCAGAGAGGGGATCAAAATCTAGCAATTTATTTATAGAGCATTCGAATAGAATATGAGTTATATTCTCAACCTGTCCACATTCGCAGAGAGGTGTTTCTTTAATTTTCAGTTTAAAGAGATGGTTTTAAATTTTTATTTTAGTTTTAAATTTTGTAATATTAATTTTCCTATGCACCGCCACTGATTTGGATCGATAAAAATAAGCAAGATTGAAAGCATACCATACCTACTACCATAGTGTACAAATGATTTTAACTTATGCCTATTTCATCACTTATTGCCATTTCTTTTGCGAAGATGCAGTGTAAATTTGTCCTGGTGAATACAGGGTGATTCTAAATTTCCTAGAAACACTTTAACTGTATGTAGAATTTGTTGTTCTGTTCAAGAATCAGTAAAATATATTTTTGTATACTCTTTCATTTTAGTCATATTTACATTTAAAAATCCTTAATATTTCTGAGAGAAACAAAACAAAAACCTCCAAATCAGTTACTTCAACCGAAAAAAAACTAAAAAACAAAAGATCAAAATATCTTGGGTGGAAATAACGAAAATTCAAACTTAGATGAACATCCCACAAGGAACACACAAGATCAAAGCGAAAAGAGAAATGATCTTTGTGTGTTCCTTGTGGGATGCTCATCCAAGTTTGAATTTTCGTTATTTCCACCCAAGATCTTTTGATCTTTTGTTTTTTAGTTTCTTTTCGGTTGACATAACTGATTTGGAGGTTTTTTACTTCTTCTTTGTTTTAATTGCCTTAGGACGCCAGGACGAATTCGTATCAGGTAACTTGGATAAGTAAGTACCAGTGCGGAACGATGCCTATTTGGGAGTGGTTCAAGGTTGGAAATTAAAGTGTATGATGGTGTTTATTAATGTATAGTGGATGGTGACCAGTGAAACTACTGATGAGCCCACGCTGGTTACCCAGGGCGAAACATCGTTTAATCATTTCTCTTTGATCTTTTGTGTGTTCCTTGTGGGATTCTCATCCAAGTTTGAATTTTCGTTATTTCCACCCAAGATCTTTTGTTTTTTATCAGAATGTTTGTTTGAAAGTTTCGGACTTCCATTGCCTATATTTTATTTATACACGACGTCTCGATCAGTACAACCTCTGGTCGTCTTCAGGTGCAAACTACAATCTATTCCTAAGGCTACGTACTTATACACTATGGGAAATCACTCAACCGTGAAGATTAAGAAGTTGGCTCCGCCCAAGGAGGGGCTTCTTAATATTTGGAATTTCAACTCTTGGTTTACTGAAAACCCCCTGATTCTGCCCAATAAAGGCAGATTCAAAGAATTTTCGTTTCTTCCAGTGTGACTTCTTGTGCAAAACCTTTGCTTCTGTCCACTTTATTCGGTATTGTTTTGACCATGCGATTACTGATTTCGTTGTTTCACCTCTTTGGGTATTCGTCTGATGTTCTTTAAGCCTAACAGATAGTGGTCTATTTGTTTCACTTATGTGTGGTTCACCACACTCACAAGGGACTTGGTAAATGCATTCTTTATTTTGTTTGTTCTCGGGTTTTGTTTTACTAAGAAGGCTTCAAATTGTTTTAAAAGCTGTTTTAATATTAAAGTTAACGTACTTTTCTTAGATTAATGATATCTGACCACTGTTCAAATCTTTTAGGGGATTTTGAATCACCCTGCATAACGATTATTGAATGGTCTCGCAATTTAAACTTTAAGCCTTAAATGGCTGTTGACATTTTTTGCATGAGCAACCAGGAAAAGAGAAAAAATGTTATAATTATCCAAGAAATTGCAAAATATAATTCATTACAAAAAATTAGACGGTAAACAGGTGTCTCAGTTAAATCCCCTGTTGGCTGTTAGCTAGTTCAACACGAGAGATCGAAAAAAACTTTAAATGCACCTGCCTCAAAAGCTAATTATTTATCATTGCAATTTCAAATTTAGTCGTCAGGTTTCTATACTATTGCATTTTGAAATCGGCCGTTCCTTCCTGATTTCAAACACGTTATATCTATCTATAGTGGTTTGGGAAAAAATTGTAAAAATCCGAATTTCTGAAGTCAGGAAGGCAAGGCCAATTTAAAACTGCAATAAATGTATAGGGTGTTTTATTTAAAAATACAAACCTGATTCCTAAATTTGACATTTGATATAACAATTAGCTTTTTTTGACAGGTAAATCTAAAAGCACTCATAATATAATAAAACGTTTGCGTTTATAGATATTTACATCACTAGACCGGAAAATTGATCTTTACAGGTCGACACAGGAAATTTACAGGGCGAACCGCAGGCGAGTCCTGTTAACCTGCGGAGACTTGTAGAGACATTTTCAGTTTGTTTATCGTACGTACTTTTTTTCAACCTACTAATATTCGCATATTTTTACATCTAGAGGTAATTAATAAATTTTTTAGTATACAAATAAAAAAAAAGTAACCAAAAAATTACTTAAAAAAATCAAAAAAAAAATTCCAAAGAAAGAAAATCCAAAAAAAAATAACGACAAATAAAAAAAACACACAAAAATATTAAAAAAAACAAAAAAAAAGTCAAAAAAGAAGTTAAAAAAACCTCCAAATCAGTTACATCAACCGAAAAGAATCTAAAAACAAAAAATCAAAAGATCCTGGGTGCAAATAACGAAAATTCAAACCTGGATGAGCATCCCACAAGGAACACACAAAGGACCAAAGCGAACAGAGAAATGATTAAACGATGTTTCGGTCTTGGTAACCAGCGTGAGCTCGTCAGTGGTTCCACTGGTCACCCTCCCCATACATCATTAAACACCATCATACACTTTGTGTGTGTTAATATTTCCAATAGCATTATGCTCCTAAGGCATGAGCATTGATGTAACTGATTTGGAGGTTTTTTTAACTCCTTTTTTGATTTTTAATTGAGACTTTTAAGTGTGATCTTTCAGTGGAAAGTTTTGTCTGATGATTTAGCTTTTAGATAAAGTTAATGTTTTAATTTCAGTTTGTAAATAAATGAATAGGTACAGTTGTTTTGAATTATTTTCGTCGAAAACAGTTTTCGTGCATAATCAGTGACCTTCAATTATGTTTGTTTTTCCTTGTAGTGCCCTCATAAATATATTTTTTGTGCTGAAAATGGGTTCAATGGGCGTTTTTCTGGATAAAAATAGAGGTGATTTAAAATTTAAATTTAAATAAGGTAATTTAAAATGAAGGGAAAATTCAGCGCGCTAATAATTTAATTCTTGTAAAAACGGTTACTTAGGGAAATTATTAACAAACTTATTACCAATTGCCACAAAATAATCTTTTCTGGGGGCTATAAATTTAAACTATCCCCGGGAGGTGGTCTAAAAAATCACCTACTTTATAACCTCAAACATAGATTATGAAGCTATTATGTGCCTAATTTTTGGCGTACTCACCATTTGCCATTTTGAAACCTGTAAAAAAAAATAGTTTCAGGACATTATCTCCTAAAATATGGTACATTTAAAGAAAGAAATTGGTGCTAGAAAGCACGGATAGTCCACCATACAATCAATTATTTTATGTTGAAAGGAAATGAAAATATCTCCACAACTGTAGCTTTGTAAGATTTGAACCTTATAACAAATTTTTTCGGTAATACTTACGAAAACCAAAGTCTGAAAAAACGCATATCAACAGCTACTTTACTTCTAAAGTAATGATTTTTTTTATATATCTTAACTTTTGTTCAAATAACTCGGAAACTGAAGCTCCCACGAATTTGGACTTTATAACAAAATTTGTAGTCCATATTCATGGAAACTTAAATCTGAAAACCATATATCGCTACTTGCTTTTGTTCTAAAGTAACAATGTTTTTAAATATTTTTTCCCTTTTTTCCCCTCTTTAATCCGCCACCGTTCTACCCAAAAGATAACCAGTTCATGGTCAGCCGATAGAGGATTTTTGTACCAAATTTCCTTAAAATTAATTAAGGCGTTCTTGTGTTATCGTGTACATAGACAGACAACAGACCGACAGACAACTTTTTTTTCGTCGATTAGGGTGTTTGGGAACCTTAGTAACTCATTTTTGATAAAATTGAGAAAAATCAAAATTTTACGATTTTAGTTTAAAAAATTTAAAATTAAACAGCAGTTTGTTTTTGTTTCTCTCGTATCTACTAATTCAATGTTACAAAGAGCTATACATAATATACAACAAGTCAAAAACTCTGAGTTTCGGAATTCCATTGTCTATGTTTTATTTATACACGATGTTTCGATCAGTATAATCTCTGATCGTCTTCAGATGCAAACTATGGAAAATCACTCAACCAAGTTTACAGAATCATAGTTTGGGTGGTTTGCTGCAAATTTTTGTATTTTATAGCAAAGTTGAAGTAACCTTAGATAACAAAATATTTAAAAGACAAATAAAAATATTTTTTACCGTAGAAAACCTAAATTATATGCTCTCTGCTTTTTCCTAAATTATTACAAGTAATAATTATTAGAAGTTCATTTAAAATTGCATTAAATATAAGTATGTACGACAGTGATAAATCGATATTAGACACTTACAGTTAGATTTCAGTTTTATCAGCATTCGTATTCTTATCTCTATCGAGTCGACCAATCAAGCAGGTGCACTTTTAAAATCATGGCGAATGCGTAAGTGCTCCAGCTGATTAAATGCACGAAAACCTCGTTAGGTACGATAAGGAAGTCGCAACGTTACGACCGTCCCTGACGCATTTGATCAGCTGGAGCAGTCACGCATTCACCATTAGTTTAAAAGTACACCTGCTCGACAGGTCGACTCGATAGACATAAGGATACGAATGCCGATAAACCCGAAAATTAAGTGTCTATTCATTCAACGCTCGGGATTATTGCCGTTTTAATTTTAAATATTGCCCCGGTTTGTCCTGGCGCATTCAGCTAATAATCAAAAACTCGCTGTGAATCGCATTGGCTTGCTGGTCGGATATTACCATTGCGTGTCCTCTCTATTTAGATTTATATGCTCTCTGCTTCTGGACATGATGAAATCTCATAAGAGTAGTTTTGGCTGGATTTAAGTAAAGAGAATGTGGTGGAATGAAGAAGATTGTATGTGAATGTGTGTTGTGTGTCTTAATAATAAAATTTTGTGAGAAATTCTTTCGCAAATATCGCTTTTGTCCATTGAGAATAAATTTATCGAAGAATCGAATTACATTAAAAGTAGGGAAATTTTTTAAAAATTGCTTTCCTTACTTAAAATTTTACCGCATGCGGCTGCTGCGCTTGCATAGAATAAGGCTTAGTCAATTCAAATTATAAGCAAATATCTGCATAAAATCTGGGTACAAAAATATCACTAGCGATTTCTTACAATGATTAATCTATTTTCAACGCAATATACAGATTACCAATAACGATTTTAACTAACCAATTATCAACTTCTTTGGAACAAAAATAAAGTTAAATCAAAATTTTCACATTCTCTTAAACAGGAAGTAAGAGCGGATTTAGCCTTTTAATACGGGAGGGGGGTCACATCAGTGACGTAAAGATAAGAGGACATATTTGCTCCTCCTAAGACGAGAAAAAAAAACAAAAAAGCCAAACGATTAATTACTTTCTCCACTTCCATAGGAACGTTTTTATGAACATGGAGAAGCGCCAATCCTGTTAGTACGTCTGGAGAAAACCGCTCTTGAAGGTCGTTTATTTTGGAGTCTAGAAGAGCGATATAGATGGTCCTGCGAAAATAATATACTGGAGAACAAATAAATGCAACACCATGGATAATTATTTGAATGAAAATTATTTATGTGTATACCTCCTCTCAAAAGAAATGTTTGATCAATTTTTTGTCTTCTAATCTTTTCTTTTTTCACAGATTTTTTCTATTCATTTTCAAAAACAACCAACACATAAAAGACCTTTTCTGAAAAATGAAAATAGTTTTTCTCGTAGTTTTTATTCTTTTTGGATTGCTCACAGTTTGTTGGCAGGACGCATCGTGGGTATGAAAGAGGCTGGTTTTGGTTTAAGGGAAATTGCAAGAAGGGTTAATGCCAATCCATCAACAGTGTTCAGAGTTTGGAGAAGGTAGTCCAATGATGAGACTTATAGACGTCTTGCTGGTTCTGGACGCCCTAGATTTTTACAAGGTCGTGATTTACGGCATCTCAGACTTCTTCCTCTCAGAAATCGACGGGGCTGAGGGCTTACCGTCCTCTTTTGGTGCTAACTTTGACCCCACAACATAAGGCTCGCTGCTTGGAGTGGTGCAGAGCTCGGCAAAACTGGAATGGATAATGGAATACCATAATCTTCAGCGACGAATCCAGGTTTAGTTTAGGCGGCCATCATAGACGCATGAGGGTTAGGCGATTTCCTCATCAACGGCAATCTGACTGCTCGGTGATATACCGATGAAGTGCTACAGCCAGTTTTATATCCCTACCTACAAACTATCCCAAATCCAATCTTTCAACAGAACGCATATTTCTCGTGAAACAATGGACTTCTTACATGAAGTTGGCATAGAAACTTTGGTATGGCCAGCAAGATCGCCTGACTTGTCGCCTATCGAACACGTATGGGATATGATAGGGCGCAATCTTAGTCGATTACCACGTCCCCGTGGAAACTTAGGCATGCCGTAAGGAGTATTTGGATGAGTGTTCCTCAATATGATATAGACCATCTTATTTTGTCAATGCCCACTAGAACAAATGGGTACATCAATAAGCATGGAGGAACCACTCATTATTAATTTTTTGATGATTATCATGGAGGAATGTTTTTGGAAATGTAATCATTTAATAAGAGCATCCTAATGTATTAATATATAGAGATAAATTACTTTAAATATATTTGTCCTTTCTCGTGTTGCATTTTTTTGTTCTGCAGTATATTTTAACGATTTTTCAAATAACTTGGAAACTGAAGCTTCCACAAATTTGGACTTTATGACAACATTTGTAGTCCATATTCATGGAAACTTAAATCTGGAAAACGTATATCGCTACTTGCTCTTTTTCCAAAGTTACAATTTTTTTAAATATTTTATCCCCCTTTTCCTCCCTTCAACCCCACACCACCTTACCCAAAAGTTAATCAGTTCATGTTCAGCCGATAGAGGTTTTTTGTTGAGTTATCTTTTATACAGACAGACGACAGATCGACAGACCGACAGACGGACAGACAAATACGCAACTTCTTTTTTTCGTCGATTAAGGTGTTTTACAACCTTACTAACTCATTTTTGATAAAATTAAGAAAATGACGACTGAGTCACCCCTCGGGAAATGCCGAAGTGCCATATAAGAAATTAAAATCTACTTATATGTTATTACTACGGTTACTACCACGAAAAAATCAACTTCTACCATCCCCATATAACTACTACCATTAAAAAAGCATGCAACATCTGCCATCCTAATATGGCTACTACCATTGAAAAATCAACTACTACCATTTCCATATAGCTACTACCATCGAAAGACCAACAACTACCAGCGTCATATAGCTACTACCATTGAAAAATCTAGTATTAACATCCACATATGGCTCCTACCATTGAAAAATCAACTACTACCATCTCCATATAGCTACTACCATCGAAAAACCAACAACTACCACCATCATACAGCTTCTACCATTGAAAAATCTACTACTGAAGATGGTAGTAGTTGATTTTTCAATGTTAGTAGACATATGGAGATGGTAGTAGTTGATTTTTTAAAGGTAGTAGGCATATGGGCATGGTAGTAGTTGATTTTTCGATGTTAGTAGTTACATGGAGATGGTAGTAGTTGATTTTTTAATGGTATTAGCTACATGGAGATGGTAGTTTAATTTAATTTAAAGTCGTTTATTAATCCAAAAGAAATACAATAGATTAATTGGCTATTATGGCAGCCTCCCGGCCTTTACAACCTAGGTGCTGTTTAAGCCGTTAGAACCATATTTTCAAACATTTTGTTCTTAACTTAAGAACTTCTTAATCTAATGACAAGCCCTTAAAGCTATCATTTTACAATATGAGTTTTTCTACTACTACTACAACTACATAAGTGTAAGTCTTAGAAAATAAAAATTTCGTACTATTTTCAACAAATTTTAAAGATTAAAAAAAGTAAATCACAAATTTGACAAAAAAATAAAACATGATTTTAGACATTTAATAATAAAATAAAACTATCCTGAGGATAAAGTGATAGAAATAGAGTCATTTTAGGTATATTATATTATAAATTTAGCTGTAGTATTAATTATAAGTTCGTTCGCTGTTTATCGAAAGTTATTGATTTCAATTTTAATTCAAAACTGTTTATTGTGTAGGAAAAATTAGTAATTTTGTATTTGTTAAGAAGAGTTGCTGCATTATAAGAAAAGGAGCGTTTAAAAAGCTCTTTATGATGCCTCTGAATTGAGAACGAAACAGAGAATCTTAAGTTGCGATCATGAGATTGAGAACGAAAATGTATTTTTGTGAAAAGATAAGATGGGGTTTTAGTTTTAACAATTATGTAGAAAAAGCACAACGAATGGTGTAGGCGTCTGTTAAACATGTTAAGCCAGTTAGCGTCAATAAGTTTATGGGATATTCCTTGACGGCGACGAATTCCATATATAAATCTTAAACATGAATTCTGAACTTTTTGTATTCTTCTGGTATTTATAGAGTCTGACGATGGACCATAAAGACTATCACAGAAGTTCAATTGTGAGAGACAAAGACTTTCACATAACATTTTTTTGGTACTTTGATTAAGATAATCGTTCGTTCTTAAGTTTGGCGGAAATATGTTCGCTAAATCTAAGTTTATAGTCAAAGATAACCCCCAAATTTTTTGCCTAATTTTGAAAAATGATAGGTGTGGTATTAATTGAAATTTTCAGGTAGTGGTTGGTTTTTCAATGGTAGTTTTAAAATTTTTGGGCATTAAAATTCGTCTCGCAAATAGACATCAGAATTGACTGAACTTTGAATGCTAAGCACACTTTAATTTTTTGCCGAATAAGCTAGAATTCCTGTCTAAAGGCGCATTTACACAGAAAAACTTTCCTTTGATGTTGAAATGCCGACAAACATTTACACGAGCCTCTTGAGCAAAATGTTCAAAGAAATGTTCGAGCAAAATCTCGTACAAAAAAACACACGTAAATTTTGGAGAGAATGTTGAGCAAAATTTATTTGAAGAATTGGGGGTATAAAAATTTCTTTACAAATTTAAATTTTATAGTTTTATGGGAATTCATTGAACTTAACTGAAAATAGAAAGACTAAGTTTTAAAACAAGGTATTTTAATTAAGTGCTTTCCGACGAAAAAACGATATGATGTCGAAATTCACGATTTACCTCATAAGCAACTTCGATTAATTTGATTTTTATAAGGGATATGCCAGTATACCATAATTGGCACTTATTTGTTGCTGATGCTGGGTTAGGAGAAGGTAAAAACCGTAGACTAGTGAGAAGAAAAAGATTTATTTTTTTCAATTTCAATCAAAATTGGCATACAGGGGTTTTTAGGGAAGAGAATTATCGAAAGGATGGATTTATGATAGTCTAAAAATTAAAAAATTATTTTAAATAAAAAGAAGCTTTTATAAAATATAAAGTGCACTAAAAAGTAGAAAATAAATTTTAGCATTCTCATATCATAATAATAAAAGCGACGGGCGCAAACTAAAACTAAAAATGTCCATCCATATATCAGAGAAACGTAGAGTAGTTTGGGTCGAGTTGGGTTGGATTTACTTCACAAAAAATTGAACTTACAATACCAGATAAAAAATTCTTTATATTTACACGTCGTAGTTGTGGTGCGAGTATTTTTTGTACTTATGGTAGTTATTGTCTTTTTGATACGTTAGTTATAAACGCCTTACCACTCATATCTCTTTATATTACTTCCTAGTTTAGTCTTTTACAATAATAATTAAGTCAAATGAAAAAATCTATTTACATTTTATTAAATCTCAAATATATGAACAAAAGCACGTTCGATTTAAATAATACCCGTTTATTACCCACTTTTACAACCCTACGATCCCGACCCTTGTCTAAAAAATATAATTTAGCAGTAATAGACTAGACTTTTGAATCGGAATGTTGCCCCTTTGCATATTGTTTGTTCAGTGTCAGTAATGGACCTTGATTATTACATTAAATTGACAGTAAATATCTATCTTCAGCATTTTCATAAACCTTTTGCTTTTTTAAGCAACCCTTGGGGCCTTAAACTAAGTAGGTAAATCTGGTGTGAGGAATTAAAAAAAAAAACAATCAAAGCTAAGGTTAAAGTAAAGTTACAAAAATATGTTTTAAAAAAAATCCCCTCCCCACCACTCCTCATAGTCGTGAGTCGCGGATTACCGCTTAAAAGTGCAATTTTTGGGTTTTTTGCCGATATTTGAAAAATTCAAAAATTTTTTGGAAAAGAAAAATTTTCCTGGGTTGTTTTTCGAATTTAGGAAAAAAACCCTTGGAAATAAAAAACTCGCAAGAAAGTCCCAAAAAAACCCCCGGGCAAAAAAATCCGGAAAAAACCCTAAGAAAAATATTATAAGTAACCCTAATCCATGTGACACAATAATGTTTCGCTTGCCGTCCGCTTTTTTTCAGAAAAATTTAAAATAAAAGATGGTGTTCCATTTTTTAAAGAATTGAGATCACTGATTACTGATGTGAAATGTTATTTATTCTCATCTTTAAAAATATGTTTCCAAAACAGATAGCAATAATTTGCCCGAACAAAATGTTCAAAGAAAAGCTCACAAAAATGTTCGCGCAAAAAATTTTAAATCTTTTGCACGAGCTTTTGTTTGAGCATGTTCGTCTGTGTAATTGCGCCTTAAGGCCAACAATTCGATATATTCAAACGGTTGAACAATAACAGTCATTTCGTTTCGCAGCTATACAATTTTGGTAAAGTTGTAAATCCAATTAGATTTTATGCAAACAGGTGTATCTGGCTGTGTGTATCCGAAGACGAAAAGTGAAGGGAAATATATAAGACTCGCTGTTCTATCACGATTAGTCAGTAGATAGCGCAATAACAAGTGATCACTTTTGAAAGAAAAAATTGTGGAAAATGAAATCGGTAATTATTTTTTTTTCAATTAATTTAATGTAGTGAAAGTGGAGAAACAGGATAACATTTGACCAAAGGAGCCGAGGTTTGAACTGCTTAGAATAACGTTGAGAGAATCAAATTTTTTCTGCAGTTTAAAATTCTAGACAAATAAGAAATAATATTGTACTAATTTTATTGACGTAAAAACATAACTGACTCTTTTTGAGTCGAATCAAATATTTAATTTAAATTTTTTACAAACAAAACCCCACGTTATCTTAATTATACAAAATAATAAAACATGTCTGTAACTAAGCCGCTAAAAGTATTATAATAATAAAAAGGCGGATTTTTTGTTGATGCAAGAAAAAATTTTTATTTTAAAAATTTTCTAAAATGTAATAACGGCTTTTGGATTTTTATTAGTCCACCACACTAATACGGTATAAGGGACTATTAAAAAAAATTGTACCTTTTCTAATTTTACCAAAAATGAGTTACTAAGGTTCCAAAACACCTTAATCGACGAAAAAAAAAAGGTTTCTGTCGGTCTGTTGTCTTTTGTCTTCCTAATAACTCAAGAACGACTTAATCGATTTTAAAGAAATTTGGTACAAAAATCATCTATCGGCTGGCCATGAACTGACTGAACTTTTGGGTGGGGTGGTGGGAGGTTGAAGGGGGGAAAAAGGGGATAAAATATTTAAAAAACTTGTAACTTTGGAACAAAAGCAAGTAGCGATATAGGGTTTTCAGATTTAAGTTTCCATGAATATGAACTACAAATTTTGGTATAATGTCCAAATTCATGGGAGATTTAGTTTCCGAGTTATTTGAGAAAACGTTAAACTATATAAAAAAAATCATAAATTCAAGGAATATGGGCAAATTCTTGATAGAATTAGAACAGAATGTTTATTTGTACAAAAATAAAATTTACAAGTATTAAAATAGTAATAATACAAAATAAACATTCAAATCACCATTTAACTGTCTTCTAGGTGCAAGAGAGAAATTTTTTGAAAATTTTGTATAAAAATTTTGTCACTAATTTTTAAAACGCCAAAATTGGTAATCCAATTCTAATGGAGAATCCAGACACCTACAGATCTGTTTCATCCTTATTAGGAATCATCAGGGAGTCATAGGATTGTACCTGGCAGTTGAAGCTACACAGTGATAAATTCGAGAGGTGTGCGTGGTGCCTGTGTAGCTTCAACTGCCAGGTACAATCCTATGACTCCCTGATGATTCGTAATAAGGATGAAACAGGTCTGTAGGTGTCTGGATTCTCCATTAGACATTGGAGGCCTGGTCGTAATGAAGTGAGAAACAAAAACGCTTTGTCCGATATGCCACGAGTGTTACTTTAGTAATTACAATATTCGTTGTAAAAAGTCGCATTTGGTGAATTACTGCCTCTTTTAGACATTTTAATATCCATTAACGATTATTTTGATCTCCAAAGTACAAAAATAACACTATTCAAGACATGAAAAAGGTCGGCAGTCTTATAGATTTTGACCTACTCGACAAAAATCCATCGCAGAGTAGTTTTTGTGTGTGTATTTGAATTAAGGTAACTACAGGTATTGTTACTTTATGGTTAGTTACTAGGTATTGTTAATCTACTTATATAAAAGGAACATATTCCAATATGAAGCTTTTGTTGGGAACTAACTGTGCAATATAACAAATATGGCTAGCAAGGAACCCCGCCAATTTCTTATGTAGCGGGGGAACGCGTTAAAATTATTTAAATTTAATATATTATAGGGGAGGGTTAGATATATATTTGTTATCATTGCCATCCCTCCCAATGGGTACAGGATGAGCCAGAAAATAAGGTTTAAATGATTGATGCCATGGCTATTTTTTACTTTTATCTTGTATTATAACTTTTTGTGTTCTCATAAACGAAATTTATTTTTTGCCTGCATGAGATAAGAAACCCATGGAGTGAGTTGGGGTTAGTTCGAACTCGTCGTTCAGAAGTTAGTTGTTATTTTTAGTGTTTGTTTGTTTTTTAAAAGTGTTTTTTAATAAATATTTATTTTTTAATTTTTAGATTCTGAATCCGCCATATCGAAATTTTCAAATCTGATCAAAAATTCATATCCCCTTCCCGAAAAACCCCTGTATGCCAATTTTGATTGAAATCGAACAAACTAAATCTTTTTCTCCCTCCACACAAAACGATTTTACTGTATTTTCACCGGAACTATAAATGCATATCAAAGTTGAACACAATGGGATGTGGATAAGTCAGTTAAAATTGGTTAGTAAAACATGACCGAAAATCCGCCAAATTGAATTTTTAAAATCTGTTTTGAAATTCGTTATCTGCATCTCCAAGTGCCCCAACAAACCAAATTTCAACGAAATCGGGCGTACCACCCTCCACCCCCTTAGAGTAGAGGGAGCTGTCAATTTAATAACACTATATTCTTGTATTGTCACCGCAACTATATAAGCATGCCAAATTTGAAACCGATCGGATGTCGGGAAGTTGTTCAAAATTAAGTTGCAAGATTCCACCCGAACAAAAATAATAACATACATACAACAATGCAAGTTAAATAAACGCTTGTAAGTAAAAATATAACAAAACAAATAAAAGATATATTTTTTTTTTGATGCACGAACCCCATTGTCAGTGGCACACCGAGGGGGGAGGGATTTTGGGTTAAACGTCTGCCCTGGAAGCCTGGATATGGTCACATTTTTACTTCAAATTAAGATTTTATTTTAATATTTATCCTTAACCCCCCCCCCCCCCCCCCCGAAGTCAATTCCTGAGTGCGCCACTGCCATTGTTATGATCTTGGATTTCAACTTATTGACATAAATAAACTAGATAAACATACCTTTCAATTAACAATCGTGATAGGAAGAACGTTTCAATGCTAAAAAGATCACGTAACTTCTTGGATTGTTACAGTGAACTAAAGTTTTATTATCCACCGCGGCCATAGGCGACTTTTCAGAGTTTATAGCAGTTGGCTGTGGACAACACGAATGGTTTTTTATTTGGTAAAATTAGATATAGTGAAGGGGTGTGGGTAAGTCCGTGTGATTTTTTAATGAAGAAGTTTTTTGACTATGTGGGAATGATAGCTCTTTAGTCACACAATCAAGTGTTACCGGGTATTTTCTTCGCATCTGTGTAGAAGGGGTTGATATGACGTCATCTTTCAAGATGGCGTCCAAAAATCATAAAAAATACAACTTTCGCAACAAGGCCATGATTATACCTGATTCCATATAACTCGAGGACAAGGACTCCAAAAAATTAACATTTAAGGTCATCGAACATTAAATAACCTTGAAAATCGCAAAAAACAAGACTTTTGCCATTTTCTCTTCAAAAAAATCTTAATAATTTGACGTGTTGTCAGACCAACTTCCAATGTACCTCAAACTATTAGGCATGTATGCCAAATTAAGTAAAATTAACAAATTGCAAAAATAACATACTAAAGGGCGCTATTTATCAACTATTCAAGCGAAGAGAACCAAATTTGGCAACAAAGATAAAAAGGTCAAGTCGAACAATTTTGTTAAAAAACATTTTGTTCAGCCATGACGTGTTTCAATAAGGCGGCTATAACCACATTTTATTTTATCCAATTTCGTAAAAAAGTAAAAATGACAAGGTGGCCATCAATTCTTGTTGACATATCTCCGCTTACTATGAAAGAAAAAGTTTAGTTGATGCATAACCCCGATTGACCTTGAAAATACCATGTAAAATTGCAAAACCAGCTTTTTGTAGTGTTTTTTCCAATTTACCACTACGCAAAAACTTTAAGTGCCGGAGATAAAATTAACATCTTAGCCATAAAAAAATCACTTTATTTTAAACCTCCCTACCATTTTTTTTGATCGGGCGTTCCAGATGTTGGTGTAACAAAACGTTACATTATGGAGATTTTTTTTTAAAGAGAAAATGACAAAAATCGTGTTTTTTGCGATTTTCAAGGTCATTTGAGGTCGTATATGGTAATTTCTATCTAACTTCTACTACCTCTTTTATATGTAATTTAGCGAGTAGAACATAAAATTCACAGTTCCAAAACTAAAAACAAAAGGCATATAGGTCATTTTTAGCGAGGTATAGCATAAACATCTGAGACGCCTGATTAAAAGAAAATGGCAGAGAAGTTTAAAATTAAGTGTTTGTTTATGGCTAAGATATTAATTTCATCCCCGGCACTTAAAGTTTTTGGGTAGTTGTAAATTAAAAAAAAAAACACTACAGAAAGCTGGTTTTTCAATTTTACATGGTATTTTCAAGGTCAATCATGGTCATGCATCAACTAAATTTTTTTATATTAAGCAAAGATAAGTCAACAAGAGTTGATGGCCACCTTGTTATTTTTACTTTTTTACGTAATTGGATAAAATAAAATGTGGTTATAGGTCTCTATTTTGAGATATCAGCCGCCATATTGAAGCGCGCCATAGCTGACCAATTTTTTTTTAACAAAATTGTTGGACTTGACCTTCTTATCCTTGCTACCCAATTTGAATCTCTTGGCTTTAATAATTGATGAATAGCGCTCTTTAGTATGTTATTTTTGCAATTTGTTAATTTTGCTGGGGTATTTTTCAAGGTCCTGAAGCTTCAAACTGCATCAAACTCTAAGGACCCAATTTGGCATATATGCTTAATGGTTTGAGGGTACATTTGAAGTTGGTCTGACGAAACGTCGAATTATTTAGATTTTTTGAAGAAAAAATAGCAAAAATCTTGTTTTTTGCTATTTTCATGGTCATTTAAGGTCGGATGACCTTGAAAGTAAATTGTTTGGAATGCTTGTCCTCGAGTTATGTGGAATCGAGTATAATCATTCCCCGGTTGCGAAAGTTGTATTTTTTATAATTTTTGGCGCCATCTTGAAAGATGTCATCATATCATCCACTTCTACACGGATGCGAACAAAACACCCGGTAACACTTGATTGTGTGACTAAAGAGCTATCAATTCCACATGGTCACAAAACTTCTTCATAAAAAATCCCATGGGATATAAATTATCGACATATGCCCCTACACTAATAGGTTTATACGCCACTAAAATAGTAGATTACATAACTAGTGCGGAAAGTACCACTTTTCTGCATACGTTTGCTAACGCGTCGTTCGGCCAGCAATTAAATGCGAAAAAATCACTTTACTCGCGAGTTAGGTAAAACATTTTCTCTACTCGCTTGACTAAGTATTCATTTAAAAAGAATTTTACAAATGTTACTCACGCACGCAAAACAGTGCTGAAAAGTGAAGTTTCCGCACGCTAGTAGAAAAAAACGTATTTTTCATTAGTTTCTAAGTTTATTCTTAAAATCGTTTTTGAGACTGTAATAGAACTATTATTTTTATTTATTTTAATTTTTGTGTGTTAAATAGGCCAAATATTATCAACTTTATCACAATTCATTAAATTTTATGTAGATCAGACTTTATTATTATGGTTTCTGTCATAGATCAAGGAAATATAGATCCGTCACTTCACCCTTTCTGCCAACAATTATTTTTCGCGAAAAGTGCGGTTATGTTTCCGCGTGCAAAGGAACTGCCAACATAATAATATTTAGGTTGACAATATTCTAGAAATCTTCAGCTCCGCCTCTTTCCCTTCTACGGTTGTCCGTCAGAGGGCACATTATGACAAAAGTGACAGAAAATCGCCAAGATTTTTAAAAAAAGACATCGTTTCCCCAAAGGCAATCCTGTAATTTTTCAGAAGTGGTTAGACATAGTGAAGCCCGTAAACGCGATCAAACTAAGTGCTGATGAAATATGTAACAGATTTTACGTGTGTGATTGCTCCAGAGGACATTTTGCAGACTGGTCGCAAAGGCCTTCGAGAGTGCCGTACACACACTTGCATTTGGACTCCATTTACCTATTTATATATAGTGTTAAAACACCCTTTCCTTATTTCACCAAGTTTATTATGGCTAATTTTTGTGGATATAAACAATAAGTTCAAGAAAATTCGACATTTATGTATTCCAAACCACGGGCATTAATATTAATTACTCGAAGATTTTTCCTAATGTGTTTAAAGAAACATTTAAAAAAAAAATATTTAATATTTAAAAAAACACAGACAAGATAGTATTGTAATATTTTATTTACTATCAAAAATATAAACTTACTTGTTTTGAAATATATGCCATAATCTTTTATAATAAAACAACCAGAGGTTTTGTAATACAAGTGCATTATTATGGATAATTTGTATTTATTTTTTTGAAAATATGCTCTTTTATTCTAACCTAACATAATTAACAATTTTGTTTTGTGTCTAGCAAAAAAGCATATTTTTAAAAACTAAAGACAAATTGCTTGCAAATTTAAAAAAAAACGTAGTACCATCTAGTGGTCATAATACAAACTAACAAAAAATCAATAGTACGGTTATCGCGAATTTAACCGTGAGTCATCTAGTGGTCATATTACAAATTAAAAAAGAAAAATCAATATAAAAGTATGGTTATTGGTCGCGTGCATATCTGCGCCAAACTCTAAGTAGTTCCGAAACATAACCTATGGATGCCGCTGTCGTAAAGAGATATGTCTCAGAATTACGGAAAATCGTGGTTGTTTTCATTCCGTCTTTTTTTCTGTCTATTGGTAAAGGAAAGAAGCATTTCCCGACCAAAACTTTAAATTTGTGGATATACTCTATCGTTGATTATTTCCACCAGCTCTCAAAGTCGTTGGCTTTTTTGTTTTTAATTTAATGCGGGCAGTGCCCTATGTGGTAAAAATGATATAAGACTCGTCGTCGTCTTGCTCCTTACAAGATTTTTATTCTGACCGGACATTGAATTTCTATTAAATAGATAGGCCTTGTGAGTTGATTTTGGTTTTATTTAAATAAATCACTTTATTTTTTTGTGTTTTTTAATAAAGGGGACTCATATATCTACAAACACATTTTAGTTATTTTTTTTAAATATTAGACCTTAATCCTACTGAGTACAACTCGTTCTAACTAATTCCATATGACAAGCTAAGCTATCATACATAATAAAGAACAAGTCAAATAAAGATAGCCATATCTTTCATTCTGGAACCCTCAATACACAAGCAAGCACTACAAGTTGAATATTTTTTACTCGTCTCGATCACAACTACGTTTACATTTAAACGAATAACGCTTTTGGAACCGTTCGAGTAAAATCTTCGTTCACGCAAGTACTGTCACGACCGCCTTTTGTGGTTTTAAAAGCGCAACAAAAAAAGCAAAAAATCATAATTACAAAAAAGTTAAATTAATCATTGCATTGTGTTTTTAGTCAAAAATTTGAATCCATTTTTAAGTGGCTGAAACTGCATATACCATACTTACAGAAGGTCCAAAAAATCTTTAAATTGGCTGAACCAAAGAAACCAAGTTAAAAATATTAATACTAAAGTTTGCAGGTACAGAAACGTCCGATCCAACAAATTCCACGTCCCAGGCACATCTTGATTTCCAAAAAAACTCATACATGCATTTTTTCCTATGCCACAAAATTTAGCTTTCCATTAGTGTATACTATTATAAGGCGCCACCAGCTTAGTATGCCTGACAGCTTAAAATTCAGTGTAACATCCTTAAAAATGCCACAGATATCAACATTTACAAAAGTTCAAATTATCACTCGAGTTATAGAAGACGGCTGGTCTATAAGAAGAGCGGCCACCCATTTTGGAGTTGATAAAATAACCATAATGCGATGGAAAAAGTGCTGGATTGAAAATAATTCTACGGATAGGAAAGATGGATCAGGACGACCAAAAGTAAGTTCTGAAGTGTAAGATGAGAGACTTATTGACCATCTCAGACAAAATCCTTTTTCAACGTCGGTTGAAGCAGCCAATGTAACATTATTTCCGGGTTCTTTAGCAACAGTAAATAGAAGAGTAACAAAATCAGAAGTCTCTTGTCGAGTTGCTGCAAAGAAGCCTTTTCTAACAGAAGAACAAAAACAGGCCAGAGTGATTTTTGCACTGAACAACGTTCTTCGTGATAATGACTTCTAGGAAAGATTGGTTTTCACTGATGAAAAAATTTTTTAATCATCTTCAAACAGCAGGAGAATTTTAGTTTATCGTCCACCAAATTCTAGATTTGAACCCGAATATACAAATCAAATTAAAAAAGCTGGACATTTTTCTGTAAACATGTGGGGCTGGTTTAGTGCTAGAGGTTTGGGTTTTTTTTGAGAATCGAAGTAAGATTCAATAGTGAACGATATATTGAAATCCTTGAAAACGTTATGCTGCCATCTGAACAGGCTTTACATGAAAATATTGACTTCGTTTATCAGCAGGACAACTGTCCAGTACACACGGCTAATGTTGTTCGCCAATGGTTTCAGAATAATAATATAGAAACACTTCCTTGGCCAGCCAACAGCCCTGACCTTAACCCAATGGAAAATATATGGGATCGAATCGTTAAAATAATATACCAAATGAATTGGAGACCACGAAATGCTGAAGAGTTAAGCGATGCTATTTATCGCGCATTGGATCAGCTCTCAGAAGACCATCAGCATTTTCAAAATTTAACCTTTTCAATGCCCAGACCTTTGCAGCTTGTAGTAGAGAAAAATGGTGATCCTATTAAATACTAAATTATTTATTTTAGTTCTTTTTTAAGTTAAAATAATTATTATTAAGTTTACCATTGTTTTTGTCCTAATCCAGCGCTGTTTCCAAACTATTATTGTTATTTTATCAACTCCAAAATATGTTACCGCCCTCTTTATAGAATAGCCTTCGCCCGTTACTCGAGTGATAATTTATTACTAAAACATTATTTTTGCTGATTTTTTAGTATTGCAAAATTTAATATAAAAATAAGGTTGCCTTTAATTTAAGTAAAAAAATATTTTCAGTTTTAGAGACCTTTTGTAAACAATATGACAAATTAAAAAACAAAAGATCAAAAGATCTTGGGTGGAAATAACGAAAATTCAAACTTGGATCAGTATCCCAAAAGGAACACACAAAAGATCAAAGCGAAAAGAGAAATGATTAAACGATGTTTCGCCCTGGGTAACCAGCGTGGGCTCATCAGTAGTTTTACTGGTCACCCTCCACTATACATCATTAAACACCATCATACACTTAGATTTCCAACCTTGAACCAGTCACAAATAGGCATCGTTCCGCACTGGTACTTACTTATCCAAGTTACCTGATACGAATTCGTCCTGGCGTGTTAATATTTCCAGTAGGATTATGCTCCTAAGGCAATTAAAATAAAGAAGAAATTAAGAAACCTCCAAATCAGTTACTTCAACCGAAAAGAAACTAAAAAACAAAAGATCAAAAGATCTTGGGTAGAAATAACGAAAATTCAAACTTGGATGAGTATCCCAAAAGGAACACACAAAAGATCAAAGCGAAAAGAGAAATGATTAAACGATGTTTCGCCCTGGGTAACCAGCGTGGGCTCATCAGTAGTTTTACTAGTCACCCTCCACTATACATTATTAAACACCATCATACACTTAGATTTCCAACCTTGAACCACTCACAAATAGGCATCGTTCCGCACTGGCACTTACTTATCCAAGTTACCTGATACGAATTCGTCCTGGCGTGTTAATATTTCCAGTAGGATTATGCTCCTAAGGCAATTAAAACAAAGAAGAAATTAAGAAAACCTCCAAATCAGTTACTTCAACCGAAAAGAAACTAAAGGAACCCAGGGCGAAACATCGTTTAATCATTTCTCTTTTCGCTTTGATTTTTTTTGTGTTCCTTTTGGGATACTCATCCAAGTTTGAATTTTCGTTATTTCCACCCAAGATCTTTTGATATTTTGTTTTTTAGTTTCTTTTCGGTTGAAGTAACTGATTTGGAGGTTTTTTAAATTCTTCTTTGTTTTAATTGCCTTAGGAGCATAATCCTACTGGAACTATTAACACGCCAGGACGAATTCGTATCAGGTAACTTGGATAAGTAAGTGCCAGTGCGGAACGATGCCTATTTGTGAGTGGTTCAAGGTTGGAAATCTAAGTGTATGATGGTGTTTAATGATGTATAGTGGAGGGTGACCAGTAAAACTACTGATGAGCCCACGCTGGTTACCCAGGGCGAAACATCGTTTAATCATTTCTCTTTTCGCTTTGATCTTTTGTGTGTTCCTTTTGGGATACTCATCCAAGTTTGAATTTTCGTTATTTCCACCCAAGATCTTTTGATCTTTTGTTTTTTAGTTTATTTTCGGTTGAAGTAACTGATTTGGAGGTTTTTTAACTTCTTCTTTGTTTTAATATGACAAATTGTCTTACTTTTGAGTATTTTAGGCATTTTAGCTGGTAGTCCGTATATATTATACACTTTTAGAAAGGTCAATTGTGTGACTGCATGTATGCGTTTTTTTTCTAAATCAAGTGTACGTACTATGACTATCTTAAACTGCCTAGTATGTCACACGCAAACTATACGCTATTTGCTACAAGTGCCCAATATTTTTAATGTTAAGGATTTAAGAACATAACGGATTGTAATAAATGAGAATTAATTTAATAACACGCTTTACAATTTGTTGTTATTGAGCTCATTTTGAAATGTTTATTTATTTATTTATAGGACATGACCAGCCACTAGAGTTTTAAACTACCAATAAATGCCTATATTTAGGTAAATTAATTTTATAGTTAGGTATCTTACATAGGAATAATAGCTCATTAAACCTTTTAAAACGCCCGAGACGTTTTTTCATATTCATCTATTTCAAAAAAGTTTCAAAACCATGACATCACATACTACGACATTAGCTTGACAAGTCGCCTGTGGCTAGCTTCGCTCGAATGGCTCCAATAAACTAACGTTTTATCGGCTCCATCTTTAAAAACTATACTATCGACTCCAGCAAAGTTAGCAACAGTACCACAGATAAAGGTGGGTTGGTTTAGACACCCTGTATACGATTTTTGACAGTTATTGTTTTACCAGAGGTAAATAACTGGATTTGACAGTTGTTAGGGAATTGTTTGAAAACAAATTGTGGGTTAGCAATGATAGTTGGTAACCCCTGACAACAAATATTTTTTTTTTATACCTTCATCAAAAACATGATTTTTAGTAACATTCTGCAGATAACTAAAGCAAGACTGTTTTGGTTACCGATGCCAAAAAAAACTTTTTTTTTTGATCACGGGTGCAAAAAAAAAACATTTCTGTCGGTTTTTTACCCAAAATTAAAGAGAAATAGCGGAAGATAGTAATATTGACAAAATATAATTATTCTTACCTGGAAATTAAGCCATTTCCTCCAGTTTTCACCAGGTATTTACGAAAAAATAATTTAAAAATATCGTCAAAATATCAAAGTGTCTAACATTAAAATGTCGCAACAATGAACGTCACCGAGTAAAAAGGCACGTCGCTATGGAAATGAATGTTATTTCATTTACCAGCCGCCTTGATTTATAGTTTAAAGATGGTGTGTTACGAGAAGTGCTCTTCGTTCGATGTTTTTAAAAGTATTTTCCTGTCTTTTTTTTGAATTTTTTGATAAAGGTATTAAAAAAAAATGTGTTAACAACTCGCGGCTAAACTAGTTGTGAACACAACTATTTTTTATCACGGGTGCAAAAAAAGATTTCTGCCAGCATTCACCAAGTATTTACGAAAAAGTTATTTAGAAACCAAAATATCAAACATCGCTATGGAAACCACTGTTACTTCATTTACCAGCCGCCTTAATTTATAGTGTAAAGATGGTGTTTTGCGAGAAGTGCTCTTCGTTCTAGATTTTCAAAAGCATTTTCCTGTTTTTCTTGGACTTTTTGATAAAGGAATAAAAAAAAATACCGCTAACAACTCGCGGCTAAACTGTACTTTTTTTTATTCGCGTTTTTAAATACCACGCTGCGCTCGTTATTTAAACCAACCCTTGTAAAAAATGCACTATTTTAGGCACTAGTTTTGCAAACTACTAATTTATAGCCTTTAACAAGCTTAAATATTTTTCATTTTAACAAAGAAAAAAATTTTTTTGCAGTACTTTTTTGAACGCCAAAAAAACAGAGAAAACTTGAAAAATTTGAGTGTTTTATTCTAGAAATCGAAGGTTTGGAAAGAAAGCTTTGAAATGTGAGCAAAATCATGGCATAAAAATGTGAAAAACATAGTAAAAATTGCTTAAACAAAAACTTAAATTATGCTTAAATATTTAAAGCCTTAAATTACCGTCATGGCTTTACCATTATAATAATCTTGATACCTAATATAATAATTATTGCCTTCTCATAATTGGTATAGTAATTTCAATAGTCGTAATTTTAGTTGTAACGGACGCTCTGTCACTGTCCTATTACCAAGAAAGACAGTGACAGAGCATTCCCTATAACAAAAATTACGACTATTGCAATGACTATACTAATTACGAACGATACTTAACTATTTATACAGGGTTCCTAAGATTTTCCTTAGGGATAGGATTTCAATAAATCAAACAGAAATGGCATAGAAAGTTCTGCGCGCACAAAAGAAACAGGTATATTGAGCAATGGTGCCAGTTTGTTATTATCTCCGGACTGCTTTCATGAGAAAAAATTGTCGCCACTCTTTCATTGTGAGCATAAATCATAGTTGCAATAATAACCGTTGACAAGATGTCTGCAAATTCCGCTAGATGGCGGCCACACCATGAGATGATCGAGGAAAAAATTAGATGTTTTCAGGTCCAAACCACAGCTTTTTCTTGCTTAAAGGAGGCGGCAGGGTCCATTATTTACGATACTGAGCGATAAACTCGTGAGGTTGTTAACATTAAAAAGAAATATCTTCGCTTTTAATTAAATTTCTGGCCCTAAACTACATTTGATATTTTCGAGGTGTTTTATGACATGATCTCGAAACATGTAGCGAACCAATTCTTCGAAACTAGCGGGAGGGTGAAAGCGAAAAATAAGGGGCTGCCAATATTTGTAACACCCAAAAAAGGGTGAAAAGATTTATTTTGCTCTGTTTCTTTACAAAAAACGATTTTTTTTTACGAAAAACAGCTCTGCCACTTTTTTTATTTTTTTCTTCAACTTTCTCGAAATTTTCGTCATACCGTAGAAAAAAATTATTTTCCCCATGGTCATACTCTACTTTTATTCGAAAAAATTTAGAAACAGATACGTGATCAGTTTTCCTAAAACCGTGGATCTTGGTTTCGAGTGAGCAGATAAAGGGCGCCGCAGCCACAAATTTTTCAATTAAATTAGCCGAACGCAAAAATGTTAGAAAAACAAAGCACGAAATAAAAATGTCGCCGCTTACAATTTTTTTTTTAAATGACGTAATTTCAGGAACGCAAAGAAATGGGTCTAAAGAGTATAATTTTTAAGAAAAAAATATCAATTTCCTCGCCCTCCTCCACTGGGACTACAGGGGCCGTGCACAAATTACGTAATGGTCATAGGGGGGAGGGGGGTTACAAAACGTTACGTAGGGGGGAGGGGGGTTTTCGACAGCGTTCGCATTTGTGTGAAACTAAGAAAATTTGGAATGAAAATAAGTTAAAAGTTTTTTTTTGGGGGAGAGTAGTGGTCTTGAAATCGTACGTAATATTAGGAGAGTGGCGTGCCAAACCGTTACAAAACATTACATGGGGGTCAAAAATTGGTAAAATCACCGTTACGTAATTTGTGCACGGCCCCACATCTGACTGTTCCTCCTTTTTGATTTCGAATTAAAGTGCAAAACCCGGGTTGGATGTTCGAAGGCGTCAACCCGTCCTATTTGCTTGATAAAGTTTCTACGGAAATATCTCAGTCGATTTCTCCGGCCGTGTATGAACGCTTTAGGTTAGGCATTTGCACGTATCTCAGACCCCAGCCTGTAAACAGTGCGTAAGGACAATGGTTACAAAATGAAAAGCCGAAAAATATATTTTTTTTTACGATATCTTTCATCAGTTTGGTATTAGAGTCGAGCAAAAACAATTTTTACTCCAGTCCTAAAGGTATGAAAATGGAAAACATTAGAAAACAACAACCTGGAATGGATTTACTACGTGTAAGATGTAGTGACAACATCGCCCCATGCCCATCCTTTTCTGCTTAATGTGCTTTTCCGTTTGTCTGCGTCTTATACACGGCTGCTTGGCCCCCTAAGGATTTGCTTAGGAACCCTGTATAAATAATTATTGGTAAAAAATAAATTATACTACAAATGAGGTTAAATTTTGAAAAAAAACAGCTGTTGTGTTGTCATGCAAAGATGCAAAGTTGGTTGGTTCGAAAAAAGCGCGTTCAAAAACTTGGAGTGAAAAACTCGGAAGTTTCCCTTTGGGCCACCGTATATTTCTATGAATAAGATCCGCCATTTCGTGCAATTAAATTAAAATAACCTGCTCGTTAAAAACTTCCACTCTCCTGATCCTTTTCTTTAAATTGTTAATTAAAAGAATGTACCCAATAACTTTATTTTTGTTTACGGTGTGTTAACTTTTTTCCTTTCATGAAACCATTGTTTTAAAATGATTTGGTGATAGCAGCAGCTGTTAAATGCAATAATTGTTAATTTCCTTGATTTTTGTTCGAAACTGAAGCAAAAACATTTCAAACAAAGGTATTTAAAATCAACTTGAAAAATGTATAAACTGGATTTTTGGCTCAACATTATAGCTTATTTAACTAGTTTTTGCAAAGCTTTTTATTACTTCTAAAAGCAAAACATGAAAATGAAAATATTACTCGAAAAATAACAAACCACACAGTCAACAAAGGATGTATAAATTAAAATGCCAGAGTCAGCAAAGAAATAATTTTGGTTGGTTGACGGGTCACGAAAGCATGGCCCATAGTTTTATTTTTAGCTTCGTTTAAAAACCCTAAGCATATACTAACTAACCAAATCTGTAGCAATATTAGAGAGCTTTTGCACCTCTTATGAAAAATTCCCGTTAAGTGACCTTATCGCTTAATAACGCTTTGCGACATAGCTAACGGCACGTTATTTTTAAGGTTGCATTTTTATTTTTCGCACGCCGTATTTGATTTGTTCATAGACGAATGAATACGGTAATTATTATTATCAAGATTTACGAAAAGAACTGGTCCAATAATATTTTTCAAATAAAACAACTTATTCCTGGGTTTTC
Organism: Oxystoma pomonae; assembly: GCA_963921995.1. Classification (NCBI taxonomy): domain Eukaryota; kingdom Metazoa; phylum Arthropoda; class Insecta; order Coleoptera; family Brentidae; genus Oxystoma; species Oxystoma pomonae. Next base: position 110,765,817 of record OY998167.1, read on the forward strand.
TACGGTTAATTTGACTTATTAATAATCTTTAAAAACTCGAAAACACAACAGAGAAAAGGGAGGTTATAATAAACAAATTGGAATCATCTTTACAATTAAAAAGAATACAGAACATATTTGCATTCAGATATCAATTTAGATATTTTATTTTTTTACTTAAGGCTATAGTTTCTCCATAGATTTTAAGTAAAAAAAAAGTACAACTGGCAACGCCTTGTTCTTAAATTTTTTAATTTTTTTTCAGAGTGCACAGGAAAAACTAAACATCATAATTAGCTGAAATTTTGCAGGGGTGATCATTTTTAAATGCTTAACAAAAATATCTGAAGGATTTTTCAAAAATTCTCAATTATTTTTTCTTCAAAATAAAAGCTCTGGTGCTGCCATCTATCCCAAAAGCCTCAAAATAATTGCGCTTTAGAACAAACCCGATTTACAAAAAAAAAAGAAATTTCATCTGGCTTACATATTTCCTTTTTTGTATTTCCTTGCTTTAGCGAAAATAAAAACTCAAGTTTCCTAAAAGCTTGTGCACTCCGGAAAAGCAAACCGATCAATCAATCACACTTCATTGAATTTGGAAGACACACGCTTTTCAAGTGTTGGCCGATAGATCGCAAATTTTTTTTCGATTCCAGGGTAACTGCAGGTGTTTTGTCAACAAACTTTAAATCGGGCCGCAGTGGGACAAAAGAGTATTTTTACGTTTTCTGACAGAAACCCATTCGAGGTTAATAACCAAGAGAACTTTACTAGCTCGCTGGGATTACTAGGAATTCGCATAGAAACATTCGGCGCCCATAACCCCACATAATTTCGTTTTTATTTTGATTCAGCCATTTTTTTTTAATTTAAATTATTGAGGCATAGTTATGTGCAAGTGTACTAGTAAAATCTTGGAGTGTAAAGGATAGATTTTAGAACTTCAGTTTCAAAAACACACGGATACTTGAGTACTAACAAAACAGATCAGTAAAGCTCCATTTAGAGGTTGGAAAGACTCTTGCTAGTCGCTGACGCTCCTGTTTAAAGAGTGTTTCCAATTCAATTCAATTATAAATGCACCTGGGTAGCGTTTTTTTTTAGCAGGTTATTCTGCAATAAATGGTTTTCTTTTATTTTAGTATTTTACTTGGTTTTTTAGCGGCGTAGAACGCGAAACGTCAAAATAAGTAACCTAACCCCAAATTTTTGACCCGGTTCTAAAGAATCTCTGGTGTCCCACTGTGGATAAACATAAACAAAGTCTCCGCGTTGCCATGGAAAACAAATTCAATGACGTAAAATTTTGCAAAAAAATCAGGTCGACATAGTTAAATTAATTTCTCGTACAGTGTTGCTAAAAACAATTCCTCAGATTGTAACTACGACCTTAAGGTTTTACTTTCGGCCACCATGTCAACTGTAAGGGATACAGTATTCACCCGCAGGTAACGTCCCACTGTATTGGTTGCTGCGCATGCCCGAAATAAGCGATAAACTAAAAAGGCATCAAAATTATATGTGCAAAAGGTCACTATTACCCACTTTCGTATTTCGCTATTTGATGTATGCCCTTAGTTACAGTATTGCAAGTTCTAACGTCAATTAAAGAGTTCGATAATTCTCTATTATTTGCTTAGGTCCCTATTTACATGCCCAAATTAACGTAGAAATATAAAATTATTAATTAAATGCGCGTTTCCGTCCACTGCTCCAGCGTATATATTTTTATGCATGTCGCAATACTTTCCCTTATTAGCAGCACCAAATATTTATTACAGTAATTGGTCTTACATTTTTTTGTTGACTCTTAGTATACGGGGTTCCTAAGCAAATCTTAGGGGGCCAAGCAGCCGTGTATAAGACGCAGACAAACGGAAAAGCACATTAGGCAGAAAAGGATGGGCATGGGGCGATGTTGTCACTACATCTTACACGCAGTAAATCCATTCCAGGTTGTTGTTTTCTAATGTTTTCCATTTTCATACCTTTAGGACTGGAATAAAAATTGTTTTTGCTCGACTTTAATACCAAACTGATGAAAGATATCGTAAAAAAAAGTTTTCGGCTTTTCATTTTGTAACCATTGTCCTTACGCACTGTTTACCGGCTGGGGACTGAGATACATGCAAATGCCTAACCTAAAGCGTTCATACACGGCCGGAGAAATCGACTGAGATATTTCTGTAGAAACTTTATCAAGCAAATAGGACGGGTTGACGCCTTCGAACGTCCAACCCGGGTTTTGCACTTTGATTCGAAATCAAAAAGGAGGAACAGTCAGATGTGGGTCCGTGCACAAATTACGTAACGGTGATTTTACCAATTTTTGACCCCCTCCCTATGAAATGTTTTGTAACGGTTTGGCACGCCACTCCCCTAATATTACGTAACGATTTCAAGACCACTACCCCCCCCAAAACAACAAACTTTTCACTTATTGTCATTCCAAATTTTCTTAGTTTCACACAAATGCAAACGCTGTCGAATACCCCCTCCCCCCTACGTAACGTTTTGTAACCCCCCCTCCCCCCTATGACCATTACGTAATTTGTGCACGGCCCCTGTAGTCCCAGTAGAGGAGGGCGAGAAAATTCATATTTTTTTCTTAAAAATTATACTCTTTAGACCTATTTCTTTGCGTTCCCGAAATTACGTAATTTTTGAAAAAAAATTGTAAGCGGCGACATTTTTTTAATTTAATTGAAAAATTTTTGCCTGCGGCGCTCTTTATCTTCTAACTCGAAACCAAGATCCCCCGTTTTAGGAAAACTGATCCCGTCTCTGTTTCTAAATTTTTTCGAATAAAAGTGTTGTATGACCATGGCGGAAATAATTTTTTTCTACGGTATGACAAAAATTTCAAGAAAGTTGAAGAAAAAAATAAAAAAACTGGCAGAGCTCAAGTTTTTCGTAAAAAAAACGTTTTTTGTAAAGAAACAGAGCAAAATAAATCTTTTCACCCCTTTTTGGGTGTTACAAATATTGGCAGCCCCTTATTTTTCGCTTCTACCCTCCCGCTAGTTTTGAAGAATTGGTTCGCTACATGTTTCGAGATCATGTCATAAAACACCTCGAAAATATCAAATGTAGTGTAGGGCCAGCTTTATTTAAAATCAATAATATCGCAAGCAAAAAGCTCTGCAGGAAAAACAGCGCCGTTTATTGATTTCTTTGGCTGCTAGTACTAGCGACATGGTTTGGCCATTTTCGGATAGATGTCACTAGTAGAACAGAATAGAAAGAAATTTAATTAAAAGCGAAGATATTTCTTTCTAATGTTAACAACCTCACGAGTTTATCGCTCAGTATCGTAAATAATGGACCCTGTCGCCTCCTTTAAGCAAGAAAAAGCTGTAGTTTTTCCTCGATCATCTCATTGTGTGGCCGCCATCTAGCGGAATTTGCAGACATCTTGTCAACGGTTAATATTGCAACTATGATTTATGCTCACAATGAAAGAGTGGCGACAATTTTTTCTCATGAAAGCAGTCCGGAGATAATAACAAACTGGCACCATTGCTCAATATATCTATTTCTTTTGTGCGCGCAGAACTTTCTATGCCATTTCTGTTTGATTTATTGAAATCGTATCCCTAAGGAAAATCTTAGGAACCCTGTATAATATCTTCATATTGTAGACTAAGAGTCATGCAGCGTAATTTCTATTAGTAGAAGTAATTTAGCTATGGCCGGGCACACAGCAACCACCAACCACCTACTCGGTGACACTCAATATGGGTTTCGACAAGGACGCTCTACTGAGCAAGCAGTATGTGATTTTTTCGAACAACCTTGATGGATAAGGGCAATATGGTTGAAAGAATTATGGATTTTTTGAAGTGCTGTCTGCAGAATTCTTATTTCCAGGAGAAGGACAGATATTTTCGACAGGAGGGTGGTCTACCCATGGGATCTCCACTTTCGCCTGTAGTGATCAATGTCTTGGAATCCTTTGAAGAAGAAGCTCTGCAAACATCATGTCAGAAACCCAAACTATGGCTAAGGACCACAACACACTAGAACAATTCTTCAATCATGTCAACAGCATAAGAAACTGCATCAAATTCACTTTGGAAAAAGAAGAAAGTTGTTTTGTTACTTGGGTGTAGTTAAACCCAAAAAAATAGTTTTTGTTCAGAAAACAAAAAAAAGTCGGAATTTGTGGCTGAGTAATCTTAAATCTCTTGGTCTATCTAATAAGAGGTTTTTACCTTTTTTACATTTTTTTAATGTTAAACATATACCTATACCGCGAACATATTTAATTTTGATTTATTTAACTTTATGCATTATACAACTGGCATATTTCTTGAACTAACATAATTCAAATTAGTCAGTGGTGGTTACAAAGCGGAAATTTTAAGACATTTAATACGTATTTACAAGCCGAATTGCTCTGCTAACTTGTTACGATGCAATTAATAGATAGTTTCAGTTGCCCATAGAACGAGTGCGTAGACGTGGTATATAGTCCAATATTCTGTCTTCTTTCTGTCGGTAAAAAACAAAGACTTCCCTTCAAATACGGATATCAGAATTCCATCTCTGCGGTCTTGCGTTATTTTTTTTTTTGATCAAGGTCACCTCTCTTGATGGTCAAATTTTCTTTTTATAGTGAACCGATCGTGGACTGTCCCATTCGCAGAAAAAAAATTGCTATTTATATCTTTCGTATTGTATGTGTATAAGTAGTCCAGGAAAATTGTACTTTTCACAATGCTTTTCTGGGAACTAAAAGCAAGCAAGCTGAAATTTGAATCAAATAGTTAAATAGGTTTTTCGCTCATAATTTCTGTTATTTTGTACTAGAAAACAAATCAAAAATCGATTATTTAAACAAAATGAGCATAATGATATCAGTTTTTCCACTATTTCTAATTTCCTGTTATTTTGATTGAAAAAAGTTTGCAAAAAATATTGTATAGCAGAAATTTCTCTACATTTTTTTTCTTAAGCTAATTCTTTTTATTGTACACCACGCTCTGCGCATGATACAAAAATCGCTGGAGGACGAGGATTCGTTATGGTATCGCTTTTTTATAGCCGTTTTTCGTAATTTGTTTACATAAGCCTCATTTAAAGCACGTGATCAATGATATTTTAAAAAATATTTAAAAATTTCTTCATTTAATTTTTCTTTTTCTAGTCCGTTTTGACAAATATTAAGTGAACTACGTCAGCGCCATCTACAAAAAAGCTAAAGCGATGAAACTTGCCACAATTGTTAAGCACTTGTGGAAAATTAAGCCTATTGATTTTCAGAAAATATCGGAAAACGGCAAGTGCAGTAGAAATGGAAAAAAGTGTCAAAAATATCCGTTGTTGGGCCATTCCACGGTCACGTAAAAGACATTTTTTTGGCATTTTTTTTTTACTTTTTGTGTTTTTTAAAATACTTGTTGTCCCGAAAAGTAGTATACAGACCGCTTCAAGCTACTGCGAACATAGGGCGGAAGAAGTCTAATTTGCCAGTGTACGTACATGCAGAGACACCGCACGCCTATCAGTGAAGCAACCAATACTCAGGCTTGCGATCACCACTTACATGACTTTCCTTTGGTATTTAGTACACCTCTAACCACGGTGCTGTGTGGAGCATAGTCAATGAAACCGGAATTTGGTCAATAAATACGCAAATTTTTATAACGTAATTTTCTTATTTTTTGTCACTGATAAATAAGAGCGTTTTATTGTCAACTGCTCAGATTTATCAGTGACGACGTGTTAAAATGAAAATAATAAGGAGAAACAAAATAAAAGCAAGTTCTCAAAATAAAATAATACATTCTAAAAACCAAAAAGATTCTCCCAGTCAAGAAAAAATTAAAGCAAATGTTCGAAAAGTCCTCCTTGCTCGGCTAGACAATATCCGAGCCTACTAACAAGGCCAACATTGTGAGCGAAACAACCATCTTGTTGAAACCATGTTTCACCAAATCTTACACCTAACAACTGCCTAGCAGTTGGAATAATGTGCTGCTGCAGTAGATCCAAGTATCTAGGACCATTCAAATTGCAATTGCCGTTAATAAAAAATGGCCCAAATACATGTTCCCCTACAATACCCCCCCAAACATTTGGTTTTTGGGGATACTGTGTTCTTACGTCAAAATACAAATGCAAATTTTCGCTCGACCAATATCGAACGTGTGTTGGGTTATGACGATTTAACCATTTGACCATCTGCACTTTTTCGGCAACTTCGTAGACATCCATTTTTAGTTTTAAAAATGTATTATTTCAATTAAGAACTTACCCATCTGTTTCTCGAGCAAGGCAGAAATAAAACAAAATAATAAAAACAAAATGAATTTCCAAAAGATAACACTGCAGCGTGCTTCGAATCCACCTCGTTCGTACGGCACGGAGAGTAAATTGGACTTGATTCCCCCTATGTTCGTAGTAGTTTGAAGCGGTCTGTATAAAATATTTTTCATGTAGTTTCATTTATTGGGAAAATAATAAAAAGGACTTTAGTAACTCTATCCACGAAGTTGACTAATCGTCTTCAAATTTTGCACGAATTAGGCCTCAATTACAGTAACGAAGCATATTAAAAATGGGCTAAATCGGAAAAAGACGAGACGTTTCTAAAGGCCCGCACGGTCCCATTTTACGACATGTAGTAAAATAGATGAAAATTTGCCGGAATATTTGCCGTTTTTTAAGATAACTCAAACCATTACTCGAGAAGCAGCAAACCGATTTAAACCAAATTTTGTACAATCATAAGGCCGAATGTGTGCTCAGTGAGTGTATAGTTGACTTTCGAGATTAGTTTTTAGTTCATGAGTTTTTCCCAAGTAAAAAAATTTTACAGTGGGATTTACTTAGATCTAAAATAGTACTCCCCACCTCTAAATATTTACACCTGTGGAGGGTACTAAATTTTAAAACCAATTTTCAAAAAACATTACCCGTACAGAAAAGACACAAAGTTATTGATTATTTTGTATTGTTATTGCAAAATACCACTGAAAAACTGCTTTTTTTTCTCAAAACACACCATATTATAGAAGAAAATGCCCTAAAACTAATTTTTCTTGACAGGTTTCAAAATGGCAAATGGCGAATACGCCAAAAATTTGGCACCTAATAGCTTCACTATTTGTATTTGAGGTTAAAAAGTTGGTGATTTTTTAGACCACTTCAGGGGGGTGGTTTAAATTTATAGCCCCAAGAAAGTATAAGTTCGTTGATAATTTCCCTAAGTAACCGTTTTTATAAGGATTAATTTACCTTATTTAATATCCCAAGTTGTTCATTACCCAATAAAACACCTCCTATTTTGTCCAGAAAACGTTCTCAGCACACAAAATAAAACAAACATAAGTAAAGGTCACTGATTATGCACGAAATATACACCAAACAAAAAAACTTAAAACAACTATTAATTTATTTACAAACTGAAAGTAAAATATGGAGGTTATCTAAAAGCTCAGTCAAAAAAACTTTCCTTACTCAAAGCTGTAACTTGCATCAGTGGAGGTTGGTGCAAGCCAAGGTGCAAGCAGAGCTAAAAGATCCGAACTCGCCGTTTGTAATTGAACGCAGCGCTAATATTTTGAAACTGACATTTCGACAGTGACAGAAATTGTTTTTTTATACATTTCATAAATAAAATCACCTTTTAAATAAATACAAGATTAATTTACTCCCTATTTTATTATTACTCATCCAAATCGTTGTGTGACATCAACTATTAATTGGAAAAATTAATTTACAAGGGTAAGTTTTAATTAGAGTGACATATAACCCCAATGATATCTTATTCTATAGAGTGTTTACTATTTAAACCCCGCGCTGTTTTAATTTTCTTTTCTTCTAAATTGAATATTTCCTCTTAAATCCCACAAAACATTGTGTTAAGATGATTATCCAATAAACAAATTTATTAAAACTCAAGGAGGGTTCGTTTAAAATGCTGAAAACAAAAAATTTCACTTAAACTTAGGACCTTTTTAAAATAGACTAAACCTTTTTAGTAAATCCCACTGTTAAAGTCCAATATCTCAAAAACTGTTGAACCCAGTGCATATAAATAATATATTTCTGAAATTAAGAGGAAACCTAGAATTCAATAATCCAAAAAATACAGGGTGTTATATTTAAAATAAGAAAGTAGCTATGAATGTTTGGCACTTCGAATGACAGCTGATTTTTTGACTTTTTGAACTATTTTTGAAGATGTTTATAAATCAAATAACTTCTGCATTTAAACATTTTTTCTGGCTCACATATTACCAGATATAACAGGGGTGGCAATTTATAATGAAACACCCTGTACCCTACACCCCTGCAAAATTTCAGCTTACTCGCTTTTAGTTCCCAGAAAAATTACAATTTGCCTGGATAAAGGTTTATTTCATATGGACTGCATGACCAACTGTTACTGAAGGCAACTTGTTTCCATTATAAGGTCGTAGTTACAATCTGGGAAATTGTTTTTAGCAACACTGTACGGAAAATCAATTTAACTATGTCGACCTGATTTTTTTGCAAAATTTTGCGCCATTGCGGAGACTTTATCTATGTTTATCCACAGTGGGACACCAGAGATTTTTTAGCACCAGGTCAAAAATTTGAGGTTAGGTTACTTCTGCGCCGCTAAAGAATCAAGTAAAATAATAAAATAAAAAAAACATTTATTGCAGAATTACCTGCTAAAAAACGCATTTGCAGGCGCATTTATAATTGAATTGGAAACACTCCCGCTAGCTAATACCGACAACAGGTTAACTTAAAAGCATGCAGATTTAAAAATCGGCTACTGGCGATAGACGAAATAATCGTATTCTATTTTAAACAGGAGCGTCAGCGACTAGCAAGAGTCTTTCCAACCTCTAAATAGAGCTTTACTGACCTGTTTTGTCAAGTATCCGTGTGTTTTTGAAACTGAGGTTCTAAAATCTATCCTTTGCACTCCAAGATTTCACTGGTACACTTGCATAACTATGGCGCAATAATTTAAATTAAAAAAAAAATGATTGAATCAAAATAAACACAAAATTATGTGAGGTTATGGGCGCCGAATGTTTCTATGCGAATTTCTAATAATCCCAGCGAGCCAGTAAAGTTCTCTTGGTTCTTTGATATACTCGGAGTAATGCCCGCGCAGCGCTAGGTCTTTTTCGGCGGGCGACCGCACACGCGGAGTGGTTTCATATTTGTTTTAGAACAATGTTTTAGAAAACACATTTTTGAAAGACAAACAGAACCTCGAATGGTTTTTTATCAAAAAACGTAAAAATACACCTCTGTCCCACTGCGGCCCGATTTAAAGTTTGTTGACAAGCACCTGCAGTTACCATGGAATCGTATAAATTCTGCGATCTATCGGCCAACACTTGAACTGCGTGTGTCACCCAAATTCAATGAAGTGTGATTGATTGATCGGTTTTATTTTCCGGTGTGCACAGGCTTTTAGGAAAAAGGAAACTTAGTTTTTATTTTTGCTGAGGCAAGGAAATATAAAAAGGAAAAATGTAATCCAGAGAAATTTGTGAGTATTTCTCTATTTTTTTTTTGTAAATCGGGTTTTTTCTAAACCTCAATTATTTTGAAGCTTTTGGGATAGATGACAGCACCAGAGCTTTTATTTTGAAAAAATAAATAATTAAGAAGTTTGAAAAACCCTTCAGATATTTTTGTTAAGGATTTAAAAATGATCACCCCTTCAGCTAATTCTGATGTTTAGTTTTCCTTGTGCACTCTGGCAAAAGATTAAAAAATTAAAGAACAAGGCGTTGCCAGTTGAATCAATAAAAAGTCTCCAGTCTTTTGAATCATTGTCCAGATTAAAGCTGTCGTTAATCCGTCAACGTCGATACAGGCTACCAAGTTATTTTTTATGTTAAAAAATGGCGTTGTGTTTTTTAACGGCACACTAATTCCTAACAATAATTGAACCAAACAATTTAGGTTTTCTGTTATAAGTATTAAAGCATTTTATAAAGTACAATTGGTATAATAAATCCAGGTATTTTTTATTTAATCTATAAAACCCGTGCTATAAATAAAATAAGCAAGATTTTGCTATTTTGGTCTGGGTGACGTTTCTGCTGTTCCCCAGTGTTATCTGAATATTTAAAACCTTCTAGTATGGTGTATATTTTTTTCATTATTAATTTTATGACCCGATTTTCAGATAATATTCACAACATTAGCCCTAGCCTGTGCAGCCCATACTTCACGAACACAAAGATTAAGTACCTCTCTAGATTCATCCTACCCATCTAGTCAATACGGTTTAGGTGAGTAACTTTATACATTTCTCGTCTAGGGTGCCAAAACGCATGTGTCTGAGTAAGAACGTTATTGAATTCAGATACACTGAAGAGATATGCCGGCTGGGCAACGTTGTCAAGCAAACAGTTTAGGAAAACTGATGCTTTAAAGACGCGAGCGTGAAGGAGATCGTAGACATTAATTATCTTAAGATTATTTTTATTTACACTGGAATACCATAAGCTATAGCGACGAATCCAGGTTTTCTTTAGGCAGCCATAATGGACGCATGAGGGTTAGGCGATTTCGAGGTGAGAGACAAAATGTTGACTTTGCTGTTGAACGTGATACAGCAAGACAGCAAAGTATCATGGTATGGCGTGCTATATGTGCAGGAAGCAGATCACCTCTAATCCTTATCAACGACAATCTGACTGCTCGGCGATATATCGATGAAGTGCTGCAGCCAGTTTTACATCCCCACCTACAAACTATCCTAAATGCGATCTTTCAATAAGATAATGCCAGACCGCACATTGCTCGTGAAACAATGGACTTCTTACATGAACCTGGCATAGAGGCTTTGTAATTACCAGCAAGATCGTCTGACTTGTCGCCTATCGAACACGTATGGGATATCATAGGGCGCAATCCACGTCCGTTTGGAAACTTAGATGAACTGCCGTAAGGAGAATTTGGATGAGTGTGCCTCAATATAATATAGACCATCTTATTTTGTTAATGCCCAGTAGAACAAACGAGTGCATAAATAACCATGGAGGTTATCACGGAGGAATCTTCTTGGATGTAATCAACTACTAGGAGCATCCCAATTTGTTAATATATAAATAAATTACTTTAAAAATATTTGTCCTTTCTGGTGTTGCATTTCTTTTTGTTCTCCGTATATTTGATACTGAAATGATGCAACACAAAATATTTTTTAGGTAAGACCTCAAGAGTAGGCGTCCCTTTGCGACTCTGTACATATGTCTGAGGAGGGGAGAGGACCCCCGTTTAATAATGGAGTCTACAAGAGTCATCATTTTAAAAAAAAACGCTTCTCTGTTATTAAATTTAACAACAGCTTTAAATTCATTTTAAAGTTAAACAAGATGTGAACAAAGTTACAAAAACTGTTCTAAATAGAATGAGTTGGGGTTGCAGATTAAAAGACTGCGCTATGTTGTTTTAATCTTTATTATTCTTCTAAAAAATTATAATTTTGTTTTAAATTTATTTCAACAAAATATTTCGTGAGAACGCGAGACTGATACGATAAATTGTCTCGTAGAGTCGGAACAAGGGTTATGAAAGTCAGGCTCAGACTTTTCGCAGCTTTATTGAAAGAGCAACGTCAATCTGTAGTAAAAGTTTGTGGATTCTAATTTCAAACCAAAATAAGAAAATACTCATAATCACTGTTTTACGCTCTTTGAAGGCAACATTTATCGTTAAATTTGACGGGATCTTACTTAGGAATCTTTCAGTTAATTGTGCGTGACATGGGCAACAGCGCATTGGTTCCTCAAAATTATTATCTCTTTCGCTCTCATTTACTAGCCATTGCGCTTCTTTTTCAATACACGCTATTTCGGCACCCTAGACAACAACTGTCGAACCCTGTATATAATATATCCGCCGTAAGATAGGCTAATAAACCCACATTTTTTTCCTGCCCATCGTATTTCCGGTCGGGCAAAATTTTGTCATTCGCCACCATTTGAAATTCGTACCAAACAACCAGTCATACTTCTTTTACTCTCCGACAAAAATCATGTTTTACCTGGTTATTTTTTTTAATTTTTAGGTACTTACTTTCTTAAACCAGTGAAGATAAATTATTTTTACCTACGACCAACTAATAATACTAATGCTATGACCATCTCAACACGATTTTAATGGCTCATTCATGGTTCTAGGATAATAATAAAGCTTAACCGTAAACCACAAGATGGCGTGACAAGCGATGAATTTTTATTTTATTTATTTTTCTATATTTTTATGACAATAACTATTTATTAATCGTAAATAAATCCAATATAATTTGAGTACCTAACCAAAAATTAGTCCCGTTAAATCGATATATCACACATTTTTAAGAAAAAAAACCCTGTTTTTAAAAAGATATAATAAAAGTTCCTTATTAATCTTATTTGTTTCGACGTTTTAACGTTATTGAAACTTCAGGATATGAGGGCTGTTGACTTAACAATAACTATGCCAGCCAAGCCATGATGGTAATTTAAGGCTTAAAATATTTTAGCATATTTTAAGCAATTTTTACTATGTTTTTTACATTTTTATGCCATGATATTGCTCACATTTTAGAGCTTTCTTGCCAAACTTTGAATTTCTAGAATAAAACACGTTCAAAAAAAGTACTGCCAAAAACATTTTTTCTCTGTTAAAATGAAAAATATTTAGAGAGAGAGGTAGATGGAGAGATAATTTAGTGAAGTGCAAAAATATTTAATGTTGTTGAAGAGAGACAGCAGGCTATAAAAAGTATTTTAGAAAAAATTGTTTACTAAAAATTTATGTTGTGTCTGTCATCTTGAGTGGTGTCGTGCATATGATTTTCATTTTGCCATTTTTATACAGAAAACAGCAAAAATTTTAATTTTTCAAAGCATAAAGTGTGAGACATACGGTGGTATTAATTCCTTTCGATCAAAATTCTTTACAGTCTTTAAATATACCAAAAAACGTGTCCTACTATAAGTGTATTTAAGCACAACTAAAAATCATTTAACAGGTATTTAACTAAATTATTTTAAGGGTCATCATAGCTTTACAATTACACTGTTCGTGCTTGATATTTTTAATAATTTCTGATATTTATGATGATATTTTCATTGGTCGTAGGTAAAGTATAGTAACTAACTCGCATGTTATGGTTATTACACGCTCAGATAAATTAAGACACTCACCTGCGGCTCGCATCTCAATCTTCATCTTCTCGTTTAATGACCAACATAACATGCTTGTTATGTAAACTACTATTATAATTTTCAGGAAATGAGGATAGCAGCGGTTATGGGCTGAATGGCGTAAGTGTGACCTTATCGTCATCAAATCAATATTCTGGTGGGGGAGGTGGACAGTTTTTGCCAATAGAGCAAGGTAAGTGTTTTGTTGCTTCTCTTGTTTTCTTTAAATTTATTTCAAAAATTGTTGCTCTCTCATATGACAAAGACTTGGTTACTACTGTATAACTTTGAGATATTAGAGACCTTTTGCACCTCTTACAAAAAATCCCCGTTAGGTGACTTTATCGCTTAATAACGCGTTGTGACGTAGCTAACGTGACGTTATTTCTAAGAAAGCATTTTTGGTCTTTGCACGCCGCCTTTGATTTGTATATGGCCGAATTTATACGGTATTTATGATTTTAAAGATTCACAAAAAGAATTTGTCCAACAATATTTTTCATTTAGAATATCTTATTCTTGTGTTTTTAGTTAGTTATATAAATTGGGGTTTGAAATCTTTCTGCCAACCCACCTATAAAACCGTAAGTAACTATCAATTGAAGATATATAATAGATTGGTTTTTAAAATGTTGCTATCAACCCACTTATAAAACTTAATTAACCAACAACAAATTTATATAAGATAAGATTGAAAATATTTCGAGAGACACTTATAAAAACTTGGGAACTCACACACAATAGTTATATAAATTGGTGTCTGTAATATTCTTATGAACTCATTCATAAACCAGTTTTGCCCATAAGGTTTTTTCTATAATGTTGTTATTAATTTCTTTATATAGTGATTATAATATAACTGTTTTTAGAACAAAAAAAACAATTTTAATATATTTTGGCAATTATAATAACAAAACAAACAAGATTTTTTAAGGTTAATTATGTGACATCAAAAGGCGCGTTTTTGCGACATCAAAAGGAGCGTTTTCGCGACATCGAAAGGCGCGTTCTTACGAGATAACATACCATTATTATCTTGTTTTAATTACATCAATCTGAGAGAGATAAGAGATCCAAATCTTCTTGAGATAGTTGCCGATAACAGATATCGGGATCGAATGCATTTTACACCTGATTCCCACCAGCGTTTCCCATGCGCAGTCACCCTTACTCAAAAAGTCATTACGTGGTCCGACATGAACTTGTATAGGCAAATCTCGCTTAGACCACGTGATACGTGTTTTGATTCGGGGGACCCACGAATGAGAAACGCATAGATGGGAACAGTGTTTTAGAAAAAGAGAACAATATAGTAACCGTGTTAAGGTCGCAAAAACGCACCGTGAAACGTCAAGCGCATACGCTGATACTGCTGGTCGGCGGCAAACACCCCGGAAAATACTCGCCTGTACACCTTTCGACCCCGCAATCTAACTTGAGATAGTTAGCTCTGACAGTTGCGGGCTTGAAGTGTGTGGAGGCGGGTATTTTTCCTGGTATGTGTAGTATGCTGGATCTCTCGAGGAATGCATTTAGGAAAAGAGAACAATGGTAACTATGTTAAGCTCGCAGAAACGGACCATCAGTGTTCAACACTGCGCCATCTGCAGCCCTTTGTTCCAAGTAGCATCATTTTTTTAAAGGGTCATAAAATAGTGTTGACGAGGTAAACAGTGGTATAGTTGTACTGTTTTTTTTATAGAATTGTCGGAAATTTTCGCCATTTTAGGGTTAAGAACAACATACAAAATTCAATATTTGTCCCAGAAAGAAAAAAACGCGTATGAAAAAAAAACTGATATTTAAATAAATATTTTTTTTCCCGTTTTCTCAAGTATTTTTGGAGCCCATGAAATTTACGTGAGTGTATTCGAAAACTATACAGTACACACGGGACCGCAGCTGATTTTCAGAGTAGGATGGCTTGAAAAACAGCTTTTATTTGACTATAGTATATAAATATTCATATTCCTGCTTCAGCTTATCTCACTTTCATTTTTATTTATTTTAGAAGATTGCTAAAAACCATTTTATAAATTTTTTTACTGTAAAAAGAAAAAGAATAATAACAAGCAAAGGGAAGAAAGATGGAAAATTTATATTTCTAAATCCGTAAAAACCTTTAATTTGTTATGTAGTGTTGTTAGAAGAGTTGTAAAACCTTTTTATAATAATCTCTATACTTGAGGGCTCATAAGGAAGTTTTATAAAATCTATATGTTGTTTTTCTATCCATTAATATGTACCATAAACTTTTATAAGCTGGTGTTGAACAGTTGTTTTTCAAGTCTTTTTTACTCATTTACCAGATATATTAGAGTTATAAAATTATCACCAACTCTAAATAATATAACTTTTGGTTATTTTATGAAGGTTTTATATTATTTGCTGTAACTTTTATAAAGACAAAAATGCTCATTGGGAAGGATACTAAAACAAAATTGAGTTACCTGGCTTTTTAGTTGAGAATGGTGTTGGCTCATATTGTGCCATTCTTAAAGTTGACAAATTAAAGTTAATGCCGTCCTTTATTAAAGGCAGCCACAAAATTTATGAAAGTCGAGATAATTTTGATGGTAAATATGACATATTTAGACAACAACAATGTCAGAATCCTTTTAAACTTCGTGCGGAATTGTCAAAAATAGTGCCGTCTTTTTTAAAGTAAGGCTATGCCGACTTTATGTACTGATAAGCTCCTAGTAAGGGATTCCGTTATTACCTGGTAACTGCGCATACCCCGAAATAAGTGACTGCCTTTCCCGTAATTTTTATCTTTACGTCCCGTCCGTTCAAATACAAAGTAAGCTAGCCGTAGAAAAAATATTTATCCTTACTCATGCCTAAAGTATTTTTCTCGCCATTGCCTCGCTTGTCCGAACTCCGCTCCACGTACCTAGTGAATTTTGATGTTGACGATTTTTGGAAGGTTAGAACCCGACCCAACACGACCAACGAATAATAGTAATTTTACGACCATCTCAACACGATTTTAATGGCTCATTTACGGTCCTAGGATAATAATAAAGCTTGGACGTAAACCACAAGATGGCGTGACAAGCGATGAAACTTTATTTTATAAGAGAAAAAATGTGAATAGTTTTTCTATATTTTTAAGAAAATAAAAATAAAATAAATAAATCCAATACAGTTTTAGTGCCTTACCAAAAATATGTCTCGCTAAATTGACATTGACACGCAATTTAAGAAAAAAAACCTTGTTTTTAAAAAGATATATGAAAAGTCTCTTAGTAACCTAAGTTTTAGATAGAACGTCATTGAAACTAAAAAAAGAGCTAAAAAAATCAAGTAAAATACTAAAATAAAAGAAAACCATTTATTGCAGAATTACCTGCTGAAAAAACGCTACCCAACTACGTATTAAAGTAACTGGGTGTAATGTTTAAAGTTGAATTTACGGGTGCATTTATAGTTGAATTGGAAACACTCCCACTAGCTGATACGGATAACAGGTTAACTTAAAATCATGCAGATTTTAAAATCGCCTACTGGCGCTAGACGAAATAATCGTATTCTATTTTAAACAAGAGCGTCAACGACTAGAAAGAGTCTTTCAAACCTTTAAATGAAGCTTTACTGACCTGTTTTGTTAGTACTCAAGTATCCGAGTGTTTTTGAAACTGAGGTTCTAAAATCTATCCTTTGCACTCCAAGATTTCACTAGTACACATAACTATGCCGCAATAATTTAAATTTAGAAAAACTGGTTGAATCAAAATAAAAAAAAAAATATGTGGGGTTATGGGAGCCGAATGTTTCTATGCGAATTCCTAGTAATCGCAGCGAGCCAGTAAATGTCTCTTGGTTCTTTGATAGACTCGAGGTAATGCCCGCGCAGCGCTAGACCTTTTTCGGCGGGCGACCGCACACGTGGAGTGATTTCATATTTGTTTTAGAACAATGTTTTTGAAAACACATTTTTAAAAGATAAGCATAACCTCGAATGGTTTTCTGTCAGAAAACGTAAAAATACTCTTCTGTTCCACTGTGGCCCGATTTAAAGTTTGTTGACAAAACAGCTACACACAGTGCTCTTGAACGAGGTATAGGTTACATAAAACTAGTTGTACTTCTTGAATAAGGACCCTTCCATAAACACAAAACCGTATTTATTAAAATCCCAGCTGAAGCTGTTTATGAAATTTTTCACGCAGTTTTGTAAAAAAAAATATTATTAGCCGATTTTGATAAAATTTTCATGTTATTGGCGTGGCAAAAATATACAATTTTTTGTTCATGGTAGACCTTTTAGTACACAGAAGTAGCTAGAAATCGAGACCAAAGTTTGAATATCGGTATTTTAAGAAACCCAAGTAACAGTGTGCTGTGCAACGTTTCTACAGCAAAAACATATACAATAATACTTTTGCTGTTTTCTACAACGTTTTAAAAATGTCATTAAAATGTTGCCACATCTATTTTGAGGATTTTTTTTGCCTATGACAATGTGAAGGGCAACTAAAAATACAGCATTTTTTGGACATGCATGCAACGTTGTTTAAAATTTGAGTTTCCTGTCAAAAAATGTATTTGAGAGTACCAATTATAATAAAATTGTCTAAAACATGAAGACATTAAATTAAATATTAATGACGATGTTTACCTAAACCAGTATTCGTAAATAATAATAAAAAAAATACGCATTTTGAGAATTTACCGGTGGTCAAATCTTTGTGCAAAAATTTGAGATCTTCACTGTTTTTATTTATTTTTTCGAAAGATTATTTTCGAAACAAATGCTAAAACACAGATTCGATCGATCACCAATCAGTTTATGCATATTTCGTTCTGTTTGTAAATTTTTTTTGATTAAATATATATAATACTGCAATACCGTATTTAAACATCTCTATTTACATAATGATACTTAAAGTTGCACAAATAAAGAGTGCTTAACCGTAATCGTATCTCAGTGCACATACTCAGAACGGCTGCAGTATTCGTACGCGGCTAGCGTGTCCTAACCATTTTGTTATTTGTGGGTTTTCATAAAAGCCTGATCTACAATTTCACCCTCTCCCTCTCACTTTTTTCGACAAGGAAGTAAATAGAAGCGAGCGGCATGAAGTAAAACTGTGCATCAAACATTGAACAAGAATTGGTTTGGTTACGTCGTACGTTGTAAGCACAACTTTAACCCTTTTTTTAAGGACGCTTTCACAAACGCATCAAAAATACTACAAGGAATCAAAAATAGCTGGTCAACTTTAAGTGACTGATATAAACCAGCGCTGCCTCACAGTTTTTGACAGGCATGTTTTCCGTTTTTGACTAGGTTAACGAATTTCTTGCGTAAATTGTTTCGAATATTTCAGGCGGACAACTAGAAACATGGATTTTGACAAACCGATAAAAAATACCAATAAACCGGAATTTTAGGGCGGCCGATATAGGAATACCGCGATTTACGCGAAGGCTTTTTAATTGAGAGGTGTTTTGTATGTGCGGTAGAGGGCGCGTCATTTACAGCTGGTGCTTCGCATTGGTTCTAGCTGTATAAGTTAAAAGAATGCTAAAATTTATTATTGTTTGGTCAGCTGAGATTTACCTTTTATTTTAAAATAAAACAAGCTGTAATAGCGCGTTCCCATACAATTATGCATTGGAAAAAATTTGGATGTAACAGTAAGTTGCTTCTATTGTAACAGTTAAAAATACAGCTTAAGTTAAGCTAGCTACTTTACAGAAAACACGTAGGTGTCACAACATATGTACAGCTATAGAGTAGCTGTAAAATCTAAGTGTCTAGACTGTTACTTGGGACGTATTTTGACGTTCCTGGTTCTTGGATTTTAATATTTTTGAGTATATTATTAGGCCGGTGAAGTTTTATATTTTTCATTTTAGCAAGCACAAAAAACATTGTTTTTCAAACTTTGATCATGATTTGTAGCTCCCCTGTACATATTAAAACGTCTGACGCGAAGAAAAAATTGTGCATTTTTGCCACGCCAATAACATATTAAAGCTTTGTCAAAATCGACTAAAAATATTTTTTCTTACAAAACTGTGTGCAAAATTTTACAAACAGCTTCAGCTGAGATTTTAATAAATACTCTATTTTTTTGTAAATCGGGTTTGTTCTAAACCGCAGTTATTTTGAGGCTTTTGGGATAGATGACAGCAACAGAGCTTTTATTTGAAGACAAAATAATTGAGAATTTTGAGAAATCCTTCAGATATTTTTGTTAAGCATTTAAAAATGATCACCCCTGCAAAATTTCAGCTAACTCTGATGTTTAGTTTTCCCTGTACACTTTGAAAAAAAACTAAAAAAAAAACAAGGCGTTGCCAGTTGCACTTTTTTTAACTAAAATCTGGGGAGAAACTATAGCCTTAAGAGTATTCGCGTTTTATATTTTTGATAATTCCTGATATTTATGATGACATTTTTATTGGTCGTAGGTAAATTATAGTACACTAACTCGCATGTTATGGTCATTAAATAATAACCCAAACCTCCTCGTCCCTTTACAAAATTTCTGTGGGCGCCCTTTGGTTTAATACTGCAGCAGCACAAATTAAATAAAAATGTTTAATTTTTCGCTTTATTTAATATTAGTTGAAACATCAAAACTGCATTTTCCTGTTAAACGAAGCGTGTGACAGGTAATTAAAATGCGGCAAATTAGCCAAATTGGACCAAAGGGAATATAAAGAGCGTCCGAAAGTTTGGAACGATAATTTTTAAAAAGTACCCGATTTTCATTGCCACCAAAAATGAGTTAAAGCATAGTAATATTTCCCACAAAAAAACTATTTATAGGAAAACCAATGGGGTGGCAGGGCAAGTCAAGTAGTACCAAACCCTTTAACGCGGGCAATTGCGAGCCACTGCATTCTAGGGCTGCTACCGGACCTAATGCCCGCAACAGTAAACAGCAAAAAGCTATACAACCCTATTCTCCCAGATAGGGAGGACTGGACGACAAACCGGATAAGTTTCTCAAGTGAAGATAGCTGCTGGTACTCTGACGGATCCAAAATGCCTTCAGGCGTTGGATCCGGAGCTTATTGCAGCCGGGAAAATATCAGGATTATACATAGTCTTGGACGAATAGCCACAATTTTCCAGTCGGAACTTTTCGCCATTGAAATGAGCGCACGTTGGATGATAAATCATAACTGGCGTCATAGAGACAGTCAAGCGACCCTTAGAGCTCGTTAATCCAATAGGTTCTCATCGAGAACCGTTAGGAGCTGCCAGGACACACTGAATACCTTAGAGCGAATAAACACTGTGTCGCTGGTATGGATTCCGGGACATTCTGAGCATCGGGGAAATGAGACTGCCGACCAGCTGGTGCGCGAAGCGGCTTCTGCCGTCTTTATTGGCCCCGAACCAGCCCTTGGAACAGCATACAACACAATCAACACTGCTCTCTCAGGCTGAATGGGAAACAACTGCTACCAATACTGGAGAGAATTGCTGGGATTGGCACATTCCAAAGAGATAAAAGTGAGTCACAGTAGACCCAATAGTGGCCGCAGTGGACAGTGCCATACTGGCACTCACAAACGAATCAATCAAAATCAAATCACTTAAAGTGGTTACTATTACGGTTAAAAAATGACCACAGGGGCGTAAAACTATAAAATTATACGCGAAAGTAATATATTCCACTATGTAACTATATACCATTACTAGAAGCACGAAAAATCCTTACAGTCCGGGGCTAACTTCATAGTTACACATGTAATTTCTTTAATATTACTTTTACGAGGTAACGATTTTACTAATATTAATTTGGTTGCAATTCAGTAGTCCCTACTCAATAAAAAACTACAAAAAGTTAAACTTCCAAATCAGTTACATCAACCGAAAAGAATCTAAAAAAGAGAAGATCTAAAGATTCTGGGAGGAAAGAACGAAAATTCAAAATTGGATAAGTGTCCCACAAGGAACACACGAAAGGAGAAACAATTAAACGATGTTTCCCCCGGGGTGACCAGCGTGGGCTCGTCAGTGGACTCACTAGTCACCCTCAATCCAGTGTAATTATTTACTCGTGGGAAATTATTTAGAAAAAGGAAAAATTGTTGTTAAAATTTGACTCTTTTTCTTTGTATTTTATAATAATAAAAATGAATTTATTCCTTCTTTCTTTTAATTAAATGCCTAGGTATGACTCAATGTTTTGTAATGAGAGCACAGGGCGTGGGTTCAAACCTAAGTTGCAAATATAAAAAAAGGAATTTTGAAATAAGAATTTTTAATATTAATTTTGAAAAATTTTACTTAAGTAACAGGTTGTATCTTCTTTAATTTTATCTTTTACCAAACTATTTTGTGGGCGCCCTGTCTATTAGTTGCAAAGACAGAAAATTGAACTGCTCAATTTATTCAAATATTTATTTCAGAGTACGATTTTAAGTTGAGCCTCTTAAAATCTATTTTCAAAGATTCATATTATGAAATTAAACAAAAATATCTCAACTAGTAAATGTATTAACAAAATAATTTTATAAAAAAATTAACAAGATTTGAAAAAAAATCAATAAATAATTTACAATGACTAAAATCTCATATTAATTAATATAGTTAACTTAGCATAGTGTATATAACGGTATATGACAGTATATATTACACGCAGACAACTTTGTGGTCTTTCCGCGAAAAGAAATGCATCAATATATTACACAAGGTACAAAAGTGTGGTCTTTCCACAAAAAGAAATGCATAAATATATTACACAAGGTAAGAAGTGTGGTCTTTCCACCAAATAAATGTAAAGTGAAACTTATATGTTACACAAGATAATAAAGTGTGGTCTTTCCACAAAATAAATGTAAAGTGAAACTTATATGTTACACAAGATAATAAAGTGTGGTCTTTCCACAAAATAAATGTAAAGTGAAACTTATATGTTACACAAGATAATAAAGTGTGGTCTTTCCACAAAAAAACATAACATGGTTTGAAACCAATAAAGGCAAAGGAAAACAACTTAAGGACAAAAATAAGTTGCCTGGGCAATCTTGACACATCAATAAGTTCTTATAGTCAAATAACGTGCTAAACACCTAGTTTCTGTAGTACAGAAAAACTTGACTATAGAAAATATTGTGTTGCCAGATTTTAAAACAGCAATTTTAGGTAGGCAGATTTGCCCAAAGAAACAATCTAGCACATCAACCACCCCTACATAATCTGTAACGTGCTAAACACATCCTTGGCCTTCCAAAAATCAGAATTATGAAAAGTTATTGTGATACTAGATCATGCATATGCCTTCTTAAGAACATATTAACGCACTATACCAAGTTGGCATAACCAACCCTAGGAGTATGAATGGACACATTATAAATAGTCATACTCTAGGTTAATTACTTAAATTTAAAAGTATATAACTCCACCCAGTATCCATTTATCAAAAAAAATAATAAACTGCAAAACTATATTACCAAAACAAAGGTTAAATAAAACCAAAAAGGTCACACGGTTTATAATTCTGAAGGAATTATAAACCAACATTTATGGGTGTAGGTAAACACACTAAACTATACAATAGTTAGTTACACTCCGTAAATAACGAAACTTAAATATATTTGGCTTCACCACTTCCAAATATAAGTGCCAAAAAAATTTATAAAAAAATCAAAAAAAATTGTGAAAAAGGCAAATTTGACCATGTTGACCGCTTGAGTTGAAGAAATTAAGACGCAAGGAAAGTTAGTAAGAATAAAAGCAGGTGTACTTAGCTTTTAACCGTAGATCCTAATCGCACCAGACATCAGTACCCCTCCCTGGACTCTCGATAAAACTGCTGACGCAATCCATGCCACATGGAAACTCAAGAACTCCGGGTGGACACAGGAAGTTGGATGATTGGATTGGAAATCTCTGAACTTGGTCTTAATTCATCGTAGAAGTAAAAAGATGGAAAGTAGCTTGACGGAAACGCTGGTTAAAGAGTTGGTCGTAGGCTTTAAACCATGATGTGGCAGTTTAAGCCTAGGTGGTCATTATGAGAAGTGTGGTCAGTAGAAAGGTGATCTTAGAAGTTGGTAGAAGGGTAGCCCTTGAAGTTGGTAGAAGGTTAGCCCTTAAAGTTGGTAGAAGGTTAGCCCTTAAAGTTGGTAGACGGTTCGCCCTTAAAGTTGGTAGACGGTTCGCCCTTAAAGTTGGTAGACGGTTCGCCCTTAAAGTTGGTAGACGGTTCGCCCTTAAAGTTGGTAGACGGTTCGCCCTTAAAGCCGGTTGTTCTGGCTTATGAATCTGTCAGATTACATTTTTCACTTTGTTGTTAATTTTTTTGGACACCACTTAGTGCTGCATTTCTAGTGTTGAAAAGAGCTCATCTTTTGGTGTCTTTCTATTTTATAGTAGTCACTCCCTTTACCCCGGGACCCCTTAAAATTCACTGGTTCCCCAACTACACTCCGACTTGACTATTTTTTATTAAATTTTTTTACACTAACCAAGACGACTGCTTCGTCGAATTTAACACTTTAAATGCATTTATAATATTAAAATTTTAAATAGTAAAGATTACCGTTCTACGTAGGCTGTCTTTATTACTTGGAGAAAGATGAAAAAGGATAGATATTCTCTCGCATTATCTGCTTCGACGTATGTGATTCCTGTACCTTTTTACGTATGTTCGACAAAGACAACTAGATGGATGGCTTTCGCATACGTTGATTAGGCTAGTAAAAACCGGCTTTGCGACGATTTTGTAGCATGCTGGAGTAAATAGCAAGATTAGTGTAGGAATTCAGGTTGAGGTATTGAGAAAATTGGTAGGTTTGCTTTTATTAATTTGACTTGTAATGTTTTGACTAAAAAAACATTACAAATACCCCCCTTCTACGAAAAAATAAGATTTGCCTTTGACACTTACAAAATAATAGTTAAAAGGGTACATCATTTAGGTTTTCTTATAATTACTTAGTTACTAGTACAAACTAACTGACTTAAAGGCTAGGGATGCTCACTTTCAGAGTCCGATTCACTCAAGGTTGGTTTTAAGTCTTTAACATGGATCCGGGTAAAAACCTGACCTTTACCGTCCAGAAGATCATATATTAAAGGACTGATTTTCTTGGTAACTTGACATTTAATAAAACGCTGAGCAAGTCCAGCAGCAAAAGCTTTAGACGCACTGGAGAGAACATAATTTTTCTTGTAAACCGTATCACCCACCTGAAATTCAATGTTTCTCTTTCGGAGATTGTAATATTTTTCATTCGTTTGGTGTGATTTTTGAAGCAAAACAGAAACCTTTTGGTATATCTCTGGTAGTTTAGCCAATTCACCAACCAATGTTTCAGCGTTAGCAAATTTATAGGGACATTGATACCTATTTTCTAGTTTTCCATAATAATCACCGTAAATCGGTACAATCCGCCCGAACACCAGAAAAGATGGACTATATTTGGTAACTGAATTTACTGAATTATTCAAAGCACTCATGATTTGGTAAAGATATTTATCCCATTCTTTATGTTTGTTTTGATTTAAAAAACATCGAATACAAGTTTTAATAGTGCGGTTATAACGTTCACAAAAATTTATCTGAGGATGGTATTTTGCATTGTACCAAATATGCTTAATCTTATACCGTGAAATAAGGTCCCTGAACTCGTTACTAATGAATTGGGCCCCGTTATCACAGACAATAGTCATAGGAGTACCAAATGTCAAAAACATATGATTCTCGACAAACTTGCAAATTTCTTGAGCGGTAGCACGTCTCAAGGGATGTAAAATTGTAAATTTAGTGAACCAATCGACAACGACAAACAGATATGAAAAACCTGACTTGGACCTAGGGTACGGACCCATGATATCCATAGATATTAATTGAAAAGGCATATCAACTTGTTTTCCAACCCCCATTACACCAAGGCGGCCTAATTGTGAAGCTTTCTGTTGGTTACATATATCACACTTTGAAACGTATCTTTTTACATCCTTTTTCAAGTCTGGCCAGAAATATTCTTCTAAGATACGATTATAAGTTTTATTTACGCCAAAGTGGCCTGATAAAGGGGAATCATGATGATTTTTAATAATATTAATTCTCTCTGACTTTGGTATCACTAATTTCCAATTTTTTAAGTTGGTATTAATCCCGTGAGAAGACTCTATATACCTATACAACCGATTTTCTTGTACTGAGTAATTTGGGAATTTTAAAGGGTCATCAGATACTTGTTTTAACATTCTGTCATACCACCTGTCTGTGTAACATTCAAAGGAGGATATTTCAATTCTACTTAAAGCATCCGGTACAATGTTATTTTTACCTTTTCGAAAAATGATCTCATATGTGAATTGAGAAAGAAAGATAGACCATCTAGCTAACCGTCCCACTGGTTGTTGAATTCTTGACAGCCAAAGTAATGCATGGTGATCAGTATAAATTTTAAAAAAACTTCCCTCAATGTAAGGCCGGAATTTAGTTACGGCAAAGATTATTGCATAAGCCTCTCGCTCAGTTACCGTCCAATTTTGCTCAGTACGCGTTAAAGTTTTAGAGGCATAACAAATCACTTTCTCATCATCACCCTCACCCTGCACAAGCACAGCGCCAACCGCAAAATTGCTGGCATCAGTTTGAATAATAAATTGTTTTGAAAAATCGGGATTGGCCAATACCGGCGTGGTTATAAGGCGGGTTTTAAGTTCTTGAAAGGACTTTTCAGCTTCATCCGTCCAGTCAATTTTTTGCTTTTTATTCTTTCCTTGCATTAGTTTGGTTAAAGGACAAATTAAATCAGAGTAACCCCTTATAAACCGTCTGTACCACCCAGTGACTCCTACCCATCTTTTAACTTCAGTGACATTTTGAGGCCTTGGATATTTAACAATAGCAGATACCTTTTCCGGGTTAGCATGTAGACCATTTCTATCAATTACATATCCCAAAAATTCCAATGATGGAAGGCAAAATTTACATTTCTTTAAGTTAATAGTAAAACTCGCGGATTTTAATGTTTCAAAAATTTTTGTCAAGGTTTCAACATGTTTCTCAAATGTATCCGTACAACACACTAGATCATCAAGGTAGACAAAAATATCATTCTCAATTGATGGGTCAAAAAGGGTATCCATTAGCCTCTGTAAAGTTTGCGCTGAATTACAAAGACCAAAGGGCATTTTTGTAAACATAAAATGACCTTTACCAACCACGCTAAAAGCTGTTTTCTCCATTGAATCCTGGTCATGTAACGGAATTTGCCAAAACGCATGTTTAAGGTCAATAGAAGAGAGATATTTCGCGTTTTTAACTTTATCCAGGATTCTGGTTAGATTTGGTAATGGATATCGGTCTTTCTTAGTAATTTTGTTAAGATCCCGACCATCAAAACATAACCTCTTTTCCCCGTTGGCCTTAGGCACAAGAAGAACGTTTGAGCTGTAAGGGCTACGAGAGGGGGTAATAACATCTAACTTTAACATCCGGTCAATTTCATCGTTAACATGTTTATGCATATAAGGACTTAAGAGAAATGGTCTTTTGCGAAATGGCTCTGGGGTGGTAACTTCAATTTTATGAGTTATTAGGTTAGTGCAACCCAATTTTTCTGACACTAAGGTTTCAAATTTCTTTATAACCAACTCCAATTTCGTTTTTTGTTCAGGGTTTAAATCACTTTCAGACTGAATACAAGCTTTAAATTTCTGTTCTTGAACAACAATTTCGTCAATGGAGATCTGAGATAAAATTTCATCAATGTCATCAAAAAAATTTTCATTTTGTAAAAGGTCTAGTAAATCCAATATAGGGTCATTAGTAGAGGGTGGTTTATTGATCGACTGTTCAAATTTTATTTCAGGAAATAGTAAGTTTGTTGTGTGTATCTTTTCATTACTGATAGGATTATTTTTAAAAAAATTGTTGACTATATCTTTAATTAATAAGAATTGACAATCATATTTAAAGCTAGGGTTTTTATGTTGAGAAATTGATGAAATTTGAGAATGGCCAGGGGTATTTCTAATTTGAGGGACTGGTGACAAATTTTGATTTATTTTAATTTTATTATTACTGTTTAGGGATGATAATTGATTATCTTGTGATGTTTCATTGAAACAAAAAGAATTATCCGCAAAATTAAGATATAAATTAAATTTTCTACAAAAATCTATCCCTAAAATCATTTTGTGTTTTATACTGGGCACTATTAAAAACTCAAGTTTTTTTGTGTGATTTTCAACAGAAATAGGAATAATAACCCGACCCTTTACTTCTTGAGAATTCCCATCAGCTGTGCTAACAGAACTGTAATTATGTGGCAAGATTTGTATTTTATTTTTTAGCATTAACTCATATCCCGATTTGCCCAAGACAGATTTCATAGCTCCGGTGTCTAATAAAGCTGAAATATCTAAATTTTTGAATTGAATGGATATATATGGCCTCAAGTCGTTACCATGTTGAAGGAAAAGCGGTGAAATTTGATTGTTAAGAAAAAAATTTTTGACAATATTAAGCCATTCCGACCAGTTGTTTTGCTTGGAGTATTCTTTATGATTGGGTTTTTGAGCTTTAGTTCGAAATTTTGAAGGTTTATTTTTATTGAGAAAATGGTCTTTTTGGGAGGATTTTAAGTCGTTATTTGGTAGGTTCTTGGTTAAAGAAAAGTTTTTAACAAATTGAAGCCATTCTGACCATTTATTTTGCTTGAAGAAATTTCGGCTATCATATTGAGTTTTATTTTGGTCAGAATAAGTTTTACTTTTGTCACCTTGAGTTTTTTTATTGTGAGTAAAGTTTTTATGCTGTGTACGGTCAAGGGGTTGTAAAGAACTTATTTGAGGGGATATATTTTCTGTTTGGGTCTGCGCTGATGTAAAGGAAATAGTTTGAGTGGAAACAGTGGAAGTAATGATTTTTTGACCAGTTTGGTCGGTATTTTTTATGCATTCGCAGTCCCACCCGACCTTGGAGCTGCGCTGGGCAAGTTTTTTGAACACACCGGGCATTCACGCACTGTTTTATTTTTGTAACCACATTTATAACAAAATTTCGTTCTGGGTTTGGTGCATTTTTGGAAAGTATGGGTATCTTTTTCTCCACAATTCCAACAAATTAAACTGTTTAGGGCACTAATGTTTGGTTCAAGGTTTTCAGTTTGACTTGGGGAATTTGATTGAAGTTGAATATTAGAAGTTGAAACGCTTGTACCTTGAGAATTTTCATTTGTAAGACTTGGATTTTGGTAAAAAGGATCATCACAGGAAATTTCATTAATCTTAAAATTGTTCTTTGGTCGTTGATAGGCTAATTCTGGTGCCATTAAGTTTATATTATTATTTGTAGAAGGAGTCTGAAAGTTTTGTGATCTAATTTTTGTTTCCTCTATCATTCTACACAAATAAGTCAATTCATCGAGGTTCATAACTTGTTTCAATGCCAAATGATTCTGGTAGTAAGGTTGCAAATTTTTTATTACAATTTGGACCTGTTCCCATTCACTAACTTGTCTCGTTAAGCGAGTAAATAAAGTTTGCATAATACTAATGAAAATGATTGGCCTTTCGTTAGGTCCCTGAGTCCTAGAATGTATTTCTTGCCAAAGTTGATTTTCAAAATTAGTCGGTAAAAAGTTTATTTTTAATTCCCTAACCAAATCGTCCCAAGAATTTATTCTTTGCTTTATTTGTCGATACCAAGTTCTAATTTGACCCTCAAAAAATTCATGTGCAAATGTTAGAAGTTGATTTTTATCAATGTTGTATGACAACACAAACTCTTCGACTTTATCTAAAAATGTCAGTACACTCCCACTACCAGTAAATTTAATATTGTTTTGATGAATATAACCTATTTTTCTGAATAAATTCGCATCATTGCTATGTTGACCAGAATAATTTTTTGAATGAGAAAATTGTTGGATCCCATACTGGGGTAGTTGAGTAGGAACTTGAGGCAAGGGATTGGCAAAATTTAAATTATTATTGTTGTTTTGAAAGTATTGACGTGGAACAAAATTTGGGTGGTTACTGGTTAAAGGAAATTGTGAAAAAGTATTAGTATTTAAATTTTGAGAATTAAAATTTTGATTAGATAAAATCTGATGCTGAGAGTTTAATTGAGTTTGACCAAATGTTTGATGGGTAAACTGTTGACTAGGTATTTGGTTGGTAGCAGGCTGAAAGTTTAAATTTTGGTTGGAAAAATGTTGTGAGTTGTTCAAGGTTGGGTTGGTCTGATAATTACCTATTGGGTTTGATAATTGTTGGTTAAAATTGACCTGAGGATTAAGTGGACAACCTGACGTCTGATTATATAACTGGTTTTGGTTTGAATTTAAATTTAAATTGGGTAAAAAATTAGAGGCTGGATTTATACCGCTACTTAGAGTAGGTTGGTAGTTGATATTTTGATTACCAAGGTTTTGATTTTGACATGGTTGATAAAAATTTGAGCCCATCATGGATTGATAGTTTAAAATTTGACCAGCATTGCTTTGATTCAAGTTGGCGTTGGGGTTGTTTGGATTGTTTATAGCCTGTATTTGTAAGGGTTGGTTGATATTTAAGCTTTGACTAGTCTGATTTTGGTTTGACATATTTTGGCCTGGATTTGACATTGAAATTTGACCTACATTGCTTTGATTTAAATTTGTATTGGGGTTATTCATAGGCATAATTTGTAAAGGTTGACTAAAATTTGAACTTTGAATAGTTTGAACTTGGTTTGACATATTTTGACATTGATTTGACATCGGGTTTTGACCTACATTGCTTTGATTTAAGTTAAAGTTGGGGATAATGGTGTTATTTATAGGCAGCGTTTGCAAGGGATGATGGAAATTTAAACTTTGACTAGTTTGATTTTGGTTTGCCATATTTTGACATTGGTTTGACATTGAATTTTGACCTAAATTATTTTGATTTAAATTAGCATTGGTGTTGATCGGGTTGTTTATAGACGGGGATTGCAAAGGTTGGTTAAAATTTAAGCTTTGGCCAGTTTGACTTTGGTTTGACATATTTTGACACGGGTTTGACATGGAATTTTGACCTATATTGTTTGGGTTTACATTGGCCATGGGATTAATGGGGTTATTTAAAGGCAATGTTTGCAAGGGTTGATTAAAATTTAAACTTTGACTCGTTTGACTTGGGTTTGACATATTTTGACATGGACTTGACATGGAGTTTGGTGCCGATGTACCAGCTGTTTGCGATGTGGGCTGATTTGTTGGAGTTAAACTTGTTCCTGGTATACTTTGGGTTGAAATTTGAATGTTAGGTTTCGGGTCTTTTTTGGTATAACTAGCAATTCTATCTAATATTTGGGAGAGGTCTAATTGAGAAATATTCTGGGGGGTTGACTCTACTTGATTTTCCGTACCGTCGTCTAAAGGAGAAACATGTTGGGTGCTTGACATTAAAACCAATTCGAGATTTTCGTCATCTGACGAGTCATGCACACTTTCAGTCTCACTATCTTTATATACTTCAGATTCATAGTTATCTTCTTCAATTATAGATTCTCTTAAGCTTGGGGATTTTAATAATAATAAAGATTTGTTGGCTTTGGCCTTTTGATTTAAAACTGTCAAGAGGAAGGAGACTTTCGAAGAAAGTTCCTGTTTGGTTTCTGATTTTGCTTCAGGGAACCTTGAAATTCGGTTTAGAATATGCGCTAGGCGATTTGTTATAACCCGATATTTAGTATGGCGCTTGGTGAGATTAAACTTAACTACCATACTCTCCAATGTTTCCAGCTTATCCCTGCATAGGCCATTCTCATTGTCAAAGTCGAGGCTCACTTCTGGGTAGTTGATAGGTCCTGCTTTTTCCGTTTTCCGAAGTTCTCTCAGCAACTTGTTCTTTTCTTTCCGCTCACCTTGAGTGTCTCTGGATCTGATCATCAGCTCCCAATCCAATTCGTCAATCAAAAGGTATGAGGGTTCCATTTTATCTAAAATCGTTACAAAAATGTGAATAAAAGACAACTCAGTAATAGAAAATCAGGGAAAATTTTATCAATTTAATGAAAGTTGAACAATAATGATCAAAAAAATTTAAATTAAAACGTTGAGATATTTTGTTGAGTCTGGTATAAGATACCCAGCCACTATAAGTACTTAAGTAAATTGTTCTACGTAAACTTTAAACTTGGAATGTCTTTAAATTTACAAAGGCATTACAAACACCCCCTTTCAAGGGAAATAAAAACTCAGAAAAATACCTGTAAGATTACAAAAAACTTTAGGAAAAAAAAACAACGCCCCACGTTTACAGCGCCATTTGTAATTATTTACTCGTGGGAAATTATTTAGAAAAAGGAAAAATTGTTGTTAAAATTTGACTCTTTTTCTTTGTATTTTATAATAATAAAAATGAATTTATTCCTTCTTTCTTTTAATTAAATGCCTAGGTATGACTCAATGTTTTGTAATGAGAGCACAGGGCGTGGGTTCAAACCTAAGTTGCAAATATAAAAAAAGGAATTTTGAAATAAGAATTTTTAATATTAATTTTGAAAAATTTTACTTAAGTAACAGGTTGTATCTTCTTTAATTTTATCTTTTACCAAACTATTTTGTGGGCGCCCTGTCTATTAGTTGCAAAGACAGAAAATTGAACTGCTCAATTTATTCAAATATTTATTTCAGAGTACGATTTTAAGTTGAGCCTCTTAAAATCTATTTTCAAAGATTCATATTATGAAATTAAACAAAAATATCTCAACTAGTAAATGTATTAACAAAATAATTTTATAAAAAAATTAACAAGATTTGAAAAAAAATCAATAAATAATTTACAATGACTAAAATCTCATATTAATTAATATAGTTAACTTAGCATAGTGTATATAACGGTATATGACAGTATATATTACACGCAGACAACTTTGTGGTCTTTCCGCGAAAAGAAATGCATCAATATATTACACAAGGTACAAAAGTGTGGTCTTTCCACAAAAAGAAATGCATAAATATATTACACAAGGTAAGAAGTGTGGTCTTTCCACCAAATAAATGTAAAGTGAAACTTATATGTTACACAAGATAATAAAGTGTGGTCTTTCCACAAAATAAATGTAAAGTGAAACTTATATGTTACACAAGATAATAAAGTGTGGTCTTTCCACAAAATAAATGTAAAGTGAAACTTATATGTTACACAAGATAATAAAGTGTGGTCTTTCCACAAAAAAACATAACATGGTTTGAAACCAATAAAGGCAAAGGAAAACAACTTAAGGACAAAAATAAGTTGCCTGGGCAATCTTGACACATCAATAAGTTCTTATAGTCAAATAACGTGCTAAACACCTAGTTTCTGTAGTACAGAAAAACTTGACTATAGAAAATATTGTGTTGCCAGATTTTAAAACAGCAATTTTAGGTAGGCAGATTTGCCCAAAGAAACAATCTAGCACATCAACCACCCCTACATAATCTGTAACGTGCTAAACACATCCTTGGCCTTCCAAAAATCAGAATTATGAAAAGTTATTGTGATACTAGATCATGCATATGCCTTCTTAAGAACATATTAACGCACTATACCAAGTTGGCATAACCAACCCTAGGAGTATGAATGGACACATTATAAATAGTCATACTCTAGGTTAATTACTTAAATTTAAAAGTATATAACTCCACCCAGTATCCATTTATCAAAAAAAATAATAAACTGCAAAACTATATTACCAAAACAAAGGTTAAATAAAACCAAAAAGGTCACACGGTTTATAATTCTGAAGGAATTATAAACCAACATTTATGGGTGTAGGTAAACACACTAAACTATACAATAGTTAGTTACACTCCGTAAATAACGAAACTTAAATATATTTGGCTTCACCACTTCCAAATATAAGTGCCAAAAAAATTTATAAAAAAATCAAAAAAAATTGTGAAAAAGGCAAATTTGACCATGTTGACCGCTTGAGTTGAAGAAATTAAGACGCAAGGAAAGTTAGTAAGAATAAAAGCAGGTGTACTTAGCTTTTAACCGTAGATCCTAATCGCACCAGACATCAGTACCCCTCCCTGGACTCTCGATAAAACTGCTGACGCAATCCATGCCACATGGAAACTCAAGAACTCCGGGTGGACACAGGAAGTTGGATGATTGGATTGGAAATCTCTGAACTTGGTCTTAATTCATCGTAGAAGTAAAAAGATGGAAAGTAGCTTGACGGAAACGCTGGTTAAAGAGTTGGTCGTAGGCTTTAAACCATGATGTGGCAGTTTAAGCCTAGGTGGTCATTATGAGAAGTGTGGTCAGTAGAAAGGTGATCTTAGAAGTTGGTAGAAGGGTAGCCCTTGAAGTTGGTAGAAGGTTAGCCCTTAAAGTTGGTAGAAGGTTAGCCCTTAAAGTTGGTAGACGGTTCGCCCTTAAAGTTGGTAGACGGTTCGCCCTTAAAGTTGGTAGACGGTTCGCCCTTAAAGTTGGTAGACGGTTCGCCCTTAAAGTTGGTAGACGGTTCGCCCTTAAAGCCGGTTGTTCTGGCTTATGAATCTGTCAGATTACATTTTTCACTTTGTTGTTAATTTTTTTGGACACCACTTAGTGCTGCATTTCTAGTGTTGAAAAGAGCTCATCTTTTGGTGTCTTTCTATTTTATAGTAGTCACTCCCTTTACCCCGGGACCCCTTAAAATTCACTGGTTCCCCAACTACACTCCGACTTGACTATTTTTTATTAAATTTTTTTACACTAACCAAGACGACTGCTTCGTCGAATTTAACACTTTAAATGCATTTATAATATTAAAATTTTAAATAGTAAAGATTACCGTTCTACGTAGGCTGTCTTTATTACTTGGAGAAAGATGAAAAAGGATAGATATTCTCTCGCATTATCTGCTTCGACGTATGTGATTCCTGTACCTTTTTACGTATGTTCGACAAAGACAACTAGATGGATGGCTTTCGCATACGTTGATTAGGCTAGTAAAAACCGGCTTTGCGACGATTTTGTAGCATGCTGGAGTAAATAGCAAGATTAGTGTAGGAATTCAGGTTGAGGTATTGAGAAAATTGGTAGGTTTGCTTTTATTAATTTGACTTGTAATGTTTTGACTAAAAAAACATTACACCAGACATCATTTAACACCATCGCACTCTCTGACTTCCAACTCTGAATCACGCACAAATGGGCATCGTTCCGCATGGTACTTATTATAAGTCATCTGATACGGGTTCGTCCTGGCGTGTTAATCTTTCCAGTAGGAATATGCTCCTAAGACAATTAAAACAAGAAGTTAAACTTCCAAATCAGTTACATCAACCGAAAAGAATCTAAAAAAGAGAAGATGGAAAGATTCTGGGAGGAAAGAACGAAAATTCAAAATTGGATAAGTGTCCCACAAGGAACACACAAAAGACCAAAGCGAAAGGAGAAACAATTAAACGATGTTTCCCCCGGGGTGACCAGCGTGGGCTCGTCAGTGGATTCACTAGTCACCCTCAATCCAGACATCATTTAACACCATCGCACTCTCTGACTTCCAACTCTGAATCACACACAAATAGGCATCGTTCCGCATGATACTTATTATAAGTCATCTGATACGGGTTCGTCCTGGCGTGTTAATCTTTCCAGTAGGAATATGCTCCTAAGACAATTAAAACAAGAAGTTAAACTTCCAAATCAGTTACATCAACCGAAAAGAATCTAAAAAAGAGAAGATGGAAAGATTCTGGGAGGAAAGAACGAAAATTCAAAATTGGATAAGTGTCCCACAAGGAACACACAAAAGACCAAAGCGAAAGGAGAAACAATTAAACGATGTTTTCCCCGGGATGACCAGCGTGGGCTCGTCAGTGGATTCACTAGTCACCCTCAATCCAGACATCATTTAACACCATCGCACTCTCTGACTTCCAACTCTGAATCACACACAAATAGGCATCGTTCCGCATGATACTTATTATAAGTCATCTGATACGGGTTCGTCCTGGCGTGTTAATCTTTCCAGTAGGAATATGCTCCTAAGACAATTAAAACAAGAAGTTAAACTTCCAAATCAGTTACATCAACCGAAAAGAATCTAAAAAAGAGAAGATCGAAAGATTCTGGAAGGAAAGAACGAAAATTCAAAATTGGATAAGTGTCCCACAAGGAACACACGAAAGGAGAAACAATTAAACGATGTTTCCCCCGGGGTGACCAGCGTGGGCTCGTCAGTGGATTCACTAGTCACCCTCAATCCAGACATCATTTAACACCATCGCACTCTCTGACTTCCAACTCTGAATCACGCACAAATGGGCATCGTTCCGCATGGTACTTATTATAAGTCATCTGATACGGGTTCGTCCTGGCGTGTTAATCTTTCCAGTAGGAATATGCTCCTAAGACAATTAAAACAAGAAGTTAAACTTCCAAATCAGTTACATCAACCGAAAAGAATCTAAAAAAGAGAAGATGGAAAGATTCTGGGAGGAAAGAACGAAAATTCAAAATTGGATAAGTGTCCCACAAGGAACACACAAAAGACCAAAGCGAAAGGAGAAACAATTAAACGATGTTTTCCCCGGGATGACCAGCGTGGGCTCGTCAGTGGATTCACTAGTCACCCTCAATCCAGACATCATTTAACACCATCGCACTCTCTGACTTCCAACTCTGAATCACACACAAATAGGCATCGTTCCGCATGATACTTATTATAAGTCATCTGATACGGGTTCGTCCTGGCGTGTTAATCTTTCCAGTAGGAATATGCTCCTAAGACAATTAAAACAAGAAGTTAAACTTCCAAATCAGTTACATCAACCGAAAAGAATCTAAAAAAGAGAAGATCGAAAGATTCTGGAAGGAAAGAACGAAAATTCAAAATTGGATAAGTGTCCCACAAGGAACACACGAAAGGAGAAACAATTAAACGATGTTTCCCCCGGGGTGACCAGCGTGGGCTCGTCAGTGGATTCACTAGTCACCCTCAATCCAGACATCATTTAACACCATCGCACTCTCTGACTTCCAACTCTGAATCACGCACAAATGGGCATCGTTCCGCATGGTACTTATTATAAGTCATCTGATACGGGTTCGTCCTGGCGTGTTAATCTTTCCAGTAGGAATATGCTCCTAAGACAATTAAAACAAGAAGTTAAACTTCCAAATCAGTTACATCAACCGAAAAGAATCTAAAAAAGAGAAGATCGAAAGATTCTGGAAGGAAAGAACGAAAATTTAAAATTGGATAAGTGTCCCACAAGGAACACACGAAAGGAGAAACAATTAAACGATGTTTCCCCCGGGATGACCAGCGTGGGCTCGTCAGTGGATTCACTAGTCACCCTCAATCCAGACATCATTTAACACCATCGCACTCTCTGACTTCCAACTCTGAATCACACACAAATAGGCATCGTTCCGCATGATACTTATTATAAGTCATCTGATACGGGTTCGTCCTGGCGTGTTAATCTTTCCAGTAGGAATATGCTCCTAAGACAATTAAAACAACAAGTTAAACTTCCAAATCAGTTACATCAACCGAAAAGAATCTAAAAAAGAAAAGATCAAAAGATCATCACCAACCCAATGGGTTGGGTCATGTTACAGTGAAGTTATACTTTTACAGGTTTCTTCTTTATAACCTGCTGAAAAGTACAGGATTCTGTATTTACGGTCTTCTGCACTTTTCAATTTCGACGCTTTTGTTTCTCGATTTATTCGACAGGTGGCGCACACAGGTACTACGTCTCCGAAGATTACAAACTTTTTGTTTTAAATTCGAGAGGTGTGCATGGTGCCTGTGTAGCTTGAACTGCCAGGTACAATCCTATAACTTCCTGATGATTTCTAATAAAGATGAAACAGGTCTCTAGGTATCTGGATTCTCCATTAGACATTGGAGCCGTGACTCTTTAATTAATAATAACGCTGCTAAATGGGGGGGTCAAAATATAGTGGGCCATCCTGTACACTCTCACTCTTTTGTAATTAGTCCACCTTGATAACAATTTAATTTATTGGACAACGATAACATAATCAGATTAGCGTTAGGCTCAATGTCGCAACTATGCAGTAAATTGTCATGTTGATAAATGACTGCAGATTTTCTCGATCCTGTGTATCCGCAAAAACTCAATAATATTGAAGATAAAGCCCCTTTTTAGTCCACCATACCAATATGGTATGAAAGACTATTAAAATCGTTAAATTTTGACTCTCCTTAATTTTATCAAAAATTAGTTACTAAGGTTCCAAAATACCTTAATCGACGAAAAAAAAGTTGTCTGTCGGTCTGTTGTCTGTCTGTATACACAATAACTCAAGAACGCCTTAATCGATTTTAACAAAATTTGGTACAAAAATCCTTTATCAGCTGTCCATAAACTGATTAACTTTTGGCTAGGGTGGTGGGGGGTTAAAAGGGGGAAAAAGAGCATAAATAATACTTTTTAAGTACTTGATTTCCGCGCTGCCAACAACGACAAAGTACTAAGTAGGAAGTACTTAGTTAGCATTGATTTGGAACAACGGCCTACATCAGGCCAGCATGTATATATTTAGTAGAAAAAAAGCTGCAGTTTTACTTTATTTTTTCTTAGTACTTTTTTAGTAATGGTAAAAACATAACGGACATGTACTAAGTAGAAAGTAGTTTAAACAAAAATAAAAATTAAATAAGAATAAAGCAAACAACATCACCTTACACCCTAATAGCACAGTACATCCCCGAAATGATTCCTTTCCATTTAGGTCAAATCCCAACCCGCATAACTCCAGAAGAGGATAATGATTCTTAAAATCTTCTTGATAATAATTTTCAAGTTGCCAGTTCTCGCTGTCTAAACAAATATATCTAATGGTAGTATCTTCTGTAGAGTAGAAATATTGAAAGTAGCGCCATCTACTTACAATAGATGCAGGCTAACTATTTTGTAACAAGATTTAAGTGTTTTGTACAATACTCGCTGATTTTAACTTCTGTTGTACATGTTTGCCACTACTAATAATATGCTTGTTTTTTTGTTTTAACTCTAGCTGTACTAAGATTTATTTTAAAATAAAGTGCAATTTCTTGCTTTATTAAAAACAAAGTACTAGAATGTTTCTTTTTTCGCACTTTTATAAAATACGCAAATTATGCAATATGCCAGCCAGCAGTTGCTAGCGGTGAAAGTAAAATATTTGTAACATACCAATAGATCGATGTTTGGTGGGTTGTAACTTGGAACAAAAGCAAGTAGTGAGTGAGTGGGTTTCCATGAACATGGACTACAAATTTTGTTATAAAGTTTCCGAGTTATTTAAAAAAAAAATGTTAAAATATATAAAAAAAATCATTACTTTAGAAGTAAAGCAGCTATTGATATGCGGTTTTCAGATTTAGGTTTTCGTAAATATTACCCAAAAAACTTGTTAAGGGTTCAAATATTTCAAAGCTACAGTTTTCAAGATATTTTCATTTCCTTTCAACATAACATAATAGATTATATCCGTGCTTTCTAGCACCAACTTTTGCATTTGGAAAATTAAGCTAAAAACGTCCTGTATGTAGTTTTACTACAAAGAGTGGAACAAAATTTAAATTATTTTTATTAATTTTATTAATCACATTATTTTTTTTATCCCAAACCTGCACGTTATTATGTCTCTAGTTTTGACCGGTTTGCGTTATGTAATTAGTTCCATTACCCCCCGACTGCGATAATAACCTCAGAACGTAACGCTTATTAGGGACTAACAGTCTCTCATTGGTGACAATCGCCAGAGGTGGGCGTTTCCACCTCGACTAACGCGATATCAGCTAACGGGTCAGGCGACGCGACGCAACGATACAGCACCTAGCGCGCGCTAGCTCTCGTATCTCATCTCATGAAAATCAGTCTCGCAACTTCTGTCGGATATGACCAATGAGGTTGCTGGAAATCGGCGTACGATACGTTCAAGAAGAGTGGCGTGGCTTTTACTCTCTATTATATACTGGAGAACAAAAAAATGCAACACCAGAAAGGGCAAATATTTTTAAAGTAATTTATTTATATATTAATACATTAGGATGCTCTTAGTAATGATTTCCAAGAAGATTCCTCTATGATAATCATCAAAAAATAATAATGAGTGGCTCTCCATGGTTATTTATGCACTCGTTTGTTCTATTGGGTATTAACAAAATAAGATAGTCTATATCATATTGAGGAATACTCATCCAAATCCTCCTTACGGCATTCCAGAGTTCATCTAAGTTTCCAGGGGGATGTGGTAATCGACTAAGATTGCGCCCTATCATATCCCATACGTGTTCGATAGACGACAAGTCAGGTGATCTTGCTGGCCATTCCAAAGTCTCTATGCCAAGTTCATGTAAGAAGTCCATTGTTTCACGAGCAATAAGCGGTCTGGCACTATCTTGTTAAAAGATCGCATTTGGGATAGTTTGTAGGTAGGGATGTAAAACTGGCTGCAGCACTTCATCGATATCTCGCCGAGTAGTCAGATTGCCGTTGATGTGGACTAGAGGTGATCTGCTTTCTAAACATACAGACCGCTTCAAGCTACTACGAACATAGGGGGAATCAAGCCCAATTTACTCTCCGTGCCGCACGACCGAGGTGGATTCGAAGCACGCTGCAGTGTTATCTTTTGGAAATTCATTTTGTTTTAATTATTTTGTTTTATTTCTGCCTTGCTCGAGAAACATATGGGTAAGTTCTTAATTGAAATAATACATTTTCAAAACTAAAAATGGATGTCTACGAAGTTGCCGAAAAAGTGCAGATGGTCAAATGGTAAAATCGTCATAACCCAACACACGTTCGATATTGGTCGAGGGAAAATTTGCATTTGTATTTTGACGTAAGAACACAGTATCCCCAAAAACTAAATGTTTGGGGGAGGGGGTATTGTAGGGGAACACGTAATTGGGCCATTTTTTATTAACGGCAATTGCAATTTAAATGGTCCTAGATACTTGGATCTACTGCAGCAGCACATTATTCCAACTGCTAGACAGTTGTTAAGTGTAAGATTTGGTGAAACATGGTTTCAACAAGATGGTTGTTCCGCTCACAATGTTGGCCTTGTTAGGGAATATCTTGATAATGTATTTCCTAATCGGGTTATAAGTACACGGGGAACTATTTTATGGCCAGCTCGTTCTCCCGATCTTGCTCCTAATGACTTCTATCTGTTTTTGAAGAAGCTTTTGAAATTATCACCCCTGGGACTGGGAGAATCTTTTTGGTTTTTAGAATGTATTATTTTATTTTGAGAACTTGCTTTATTTTGTTTCTACTTATTATTTTCATTGTAACACGTCGTCACTGATAAATCTGAGCAGTTGACAATAAAACGCACTTATTTATCAGTGACAAAAAATAAGAAAATTACGTTATAAAAATTTGCGTATTTATTGACCAAATTCCGGTTTCATTGACTACGCTCCACACAGCAGCGTGGTTAGAGGCGTACTAAATACAAGGCGAAAGGCGGCGAACGGCAGCGAATGGCGATCGGAAGCCTGAGTGTTGGTTGCTTTACTGATAGGCATGCGGTGTCTCTGCATGTACGTACACTGGCAAATTAGACTTCTTCCGCCCTATGTTCGCAGTAGCTTGAAGCGGTCTGTATAGCACCCCATACCATGATATTTTGCTGTCTTGCTGTATCACGTTCAACAACAAAGTCTATATTTCGTCTCTTACCTCAAAATCGCCTTACCCTCATGCATCCATCATGTCCGCCTAAACAAAACCTGGATTCGTCGCTGAAGCTTATGGTATTCCATTCGTCATTCCAGTTTTGCCCAGCTCTGCACCACTCCAAGCTGCGCGCCTTATGTTTTGGGGTCAAACATAGCACCAAAAGCAGACGGTAAGCCCTCAGCCCCATACCAAGCAATCTTCGATTGTCATCATTGAAAACACTTGTCCTGTAAATGCAACTAGAACATCCCTTACTTGGCGTTTATTGTCCCGTCGATTTCTAAGGGCAAGAAGTCTGAGATGACGTAAATCACGACCTTGGAAAAATCTAGGGCGTCCAGAACCCATACGACGTCTATAAATCTCATCATTGGACCACCTTCTCCAAATTCTTAACACTGCTGATGGATTGGTATTAATTTGGTTCTTGTAATTTCACGTAAATCAAAACCAACTCAAAGTCGGTTAAATGATGAAATTGTTGGCAACCGCGAACTCTTGGCATTTCTATTTTTTAAGTAAACTGTATGTAATTCAAAAAGAACGAAAACTACGGAAAAAATTATTTAAAATATAATAATAATAAAGCTTATTTATTATAAATAAAATACTAAAACTTAGTACACGACCTCGGCAACATTTTGCACTCGTTATTGTAATGAAACTCATACCGAACTATTAATATAGATAACTATTATACGTTGCCTTTCCATTGCAGGGTAGACGTGTTATTAATAGCACGGTTACTAGAACTCAGACACATTGGGAAAGTTTAAAATTTAATGAAGGTTAGGTACCTGGAACTTTGCCGACAGAAAATAGTGGCTGTAAAACTGTTGCGGCCTTATTTTAGCCGTAAGTCGAATTCCACAAACTCAGCTGCTTTTGAAACGTTTATAAGTTGCAATAACACTAGTCAACACAAAAAAAAAAGTTCGCCGATAAAAATAGCTCAGTCTTATAGATTTTGAACTGCTCGACGCAAATCTATCGCTTAAAATATTTTCCAAGGTCTGGTTTACATTATTTGGCCAGTATACCTGATGTCTACGACAAAGACTCATCAAAAGTAAGTCATAAAACGGTATTACTACATAATGGCAACATATTTTAGTTCCAATTGGCTATGCTGCTTATAAAGAAAACTAACCCATGGCATACAAGTGCTTATTGAGTTTACAGTGACCTTTTAGGAGCCACACTATTTGTCTGACAAGCTTCCTTTCCTTACTAAGAAGTTCTGCTGTCAGCTTCGGTGAAAGTTCTTTAATGAACTGTTGGGCCTGTCTTTGTCCAGGCGTTTGCTCCCATAGACCGTTCGTCTCTTTGGTGAACCACTCTTTAATAGATTGTTTGGCTCTGATCTTAGCGATCCCACAAATTGGTTCAGGCCCTGTGAACCTTATTGCCGAGCCTTGTCTGGCCAATTCCTCGGCTTTTTCGTTTCCAGAGTATCCCCGATGTCCTGGGACCTCGGCTAGTGTGACCCTTTTGGTGCTTGCCAGCCTATTTAGAGCTGTTCTGCAGTCTCAAACCAGTTTGGACGTCACTTGCACTGCTTCTAGAGGCTTAAGTGGATCTGGACTATGTGAATATATAACTACCGAATGAGAGTTTTGTTCTGCTCTTTGTATTTCTTCGGTACAGTGATGTATTGACGCTACTTCAGCTTGGAACACTCTGCAACCGTTTGTCAGGCTTATAGAGACTAAAGTCTCGTATTTTTGCCCGTATATGCCAGCTCTTACGCCCTCGTCAGTCTTGGAGCCGTCTGTGTACCAGATGGACTCCGCTCCGAAAGCAGGACCTCCCTCCCAGTCGGCTATCTGGAATTTTGACTTTGTATTTCTTTTCGAAATTGTACTTGAAGACCATTAAGTCGCTCGGAAATCCCAGGAAGGGATCTTTTTTGAGCTCGTTTTCAAGTCTTTCATGCTCAGTTCCACGTGAGCTGGTAATGAGTGCCTGACTCTGCGTTAGTCTGTAGGTAGTTAGCTACCTCTCGTGCTTCCGCCTAAATTAAGACATGCAGAGGTGGAAAATTCAGTAGAACTTCCAAAGCTGACGTTGGGGTGGTCCTCATAGCACCTGTGATGCTTAGGCAGGCTTGTCTTTGTATGCTATTCTGGAGTGCTATGGCCCCGGCCTGTTCGGTTGTCGTCTACTAAGCCACCGAACCATAGGTTATTATGGGCCTTACCACCTTTGTATATGAGCAAAGTCACCTTGGATTTAGCTCCCAGTTTTTCCCACACCAAACTTCCCCTTGATGAGAACACTACTAAGTCATCTGAGTAACCGAGTAACCGAGTACTCTCCGTACCCTACGACCGAGGTGCATTCGAAGCACGCTGCAGTGTTATCTTTTACAAATTTATTTTGTTTTTATTATTTTGTTTTATTTCTGTCTTGCTCGAATAACAGATTGGTAAGTTCTTAAGTGAAATAATACATTTTTAAAACTAAAAGTGGATGTCTACAATTTTGCCGAAAAAGTGCAGATGGTCAAATGGTACTAGCAAGGCAGACCATTGAGACTTACTCAAGAACTTTTTTTGGAGAATTTGGTAAATCGCCCAGAACCTAGTTTATCAACGATTCATAGGTTTGTGCAGAATTTTGAAAAGTTTGGTTGTGTAGCGCCAAGAAATCATAAAAAACTTAATGTTTTGAATGGCGAGCAGGAAGTACGAGATGTGATGATTTGCGCTGCAGTGGACGAAAATCGAAAGTTAGCTAGCCACCAAATTGTTGAAGCAGTTGATACGTCTTCAGTCACTGTCTTACGTGTTCTCAAAAAGAATGGTTATCATGCTTACAAAGCGTAAAAAACGCATCAAATTTTTCTGGAGGATAACTATCGTCGTATGGAATTTTACGAAACAATGATGGAAAGGGCTAATCGTGATGAAAACTTTCTGAGATCTATTCTTTTCACAGATGAAAGCACTTTTCCATTATTGAATCGTCATAACCCAACACACGTTCGATATTGATCGAGGGAAAATTTGCATTTTTATTTTGACGTACGAACACAGTATCCCCATAAACTAAATATTTTGGGGGGTATTGTAAGGAAACGGCAATTTGAGTGGTCCCAGACACTTGGATCTACTGCAGCAGCATATTATTCCAACTGCTAGGCAGTTGTTAGGTATAAGATTTGGTTGTTAGGGAATATCTTGATAGTGTATTTCTTAATCGGGTTATAAGTACACGGGGAACTATTTTATGGCCAGCAGCAAAAATAAAGTTTACGGGCATGAAAGGGCTAATAATTTGGAAGAACTTCGGATTAAAATTGAAAAAGCTTTTCAAACTATCACCCCTAACATGCTTGGAAACGTTCGAAGGGGTTTTTACAATAGGCTCGGATATTGTCTAGCCGAGCAAGGAGGACTTTTCGTACATTTGCTCTATATTTTTTTTGACTGGGAGAATCTTTTTGGTTTTTAGAATGTATAAACGCAAGCCGCGAGCGGTGATCGTAAGCCTGAATGTTGGTTGCTCCACTGATAGGTGTTACGACCTATGTTCGCAGTAGCCTGAAGCGCTCTGTATAAAGCCGTGGTTGGTGAGTTTGTTCAGGATGTCATCCACTAGGTTC
This sequence comes from Oxystoma pomonae, assembly GCA_963921995.1. Taxonomy (NCBI): domain Eukaryota; kingdom Metazoa; phylum Arthropoda; class Insecta; order Coleoptera; family Brentidae; genus Oxystoma; species Oxystoma pomonae. Next base: position 110,810,178 of record OY998167.1, read on the forward strand.
GCCCAGAGCAGAGGTGACAACGCCCTACCTTGCGGGGATCCTCCTCCTGCTCTGACCTCTATAGTCTTGCTGCCTAAAGTGGACATTATTATCATTTCTATGCTAAGTGAGCGGATTTGAAGGTAGTAGCTGTTTTACTTGTTATGCAGTTGGGGTATACAAAATACTGTTGTTTTCTATGCGAATGGTATTGCCGATCTAAAGAGGATCAACATAAAAAAATAATTATCCAACTTGGCTTATTTAAATCGCTATGCTAAAGCTATGAATAGATATCTTCCTGCCTTCAGTCACATAAAATAAAAAGTTCGCAGAATAAGATGAATAAAGAAGAAATCTTTGTGGGACCCCAAATAAGAAAGCTTCTTGTGAATTCGGGATTTGCCGCTGTTCTTGAGGGATAAGAAAAAGAGCAGAAAATTATCCAGAGATGTTAAATAAAATTCTACAATAATATGAAAAATATAAAAAAAAACAAAAAAAAAACAAGAAAGAAGAAAAAAAACAAAAAACAAACAGAATAAGTGAAGCCAATATTAAAGAAGAAATTCTTGTGGGACCCCAAATAAGAAAGAAAAATTATCCGGAGATTTTAAGTAAACTTCTACAATAATATGAAAAATATAAAAAAAACAAAAAAAAAATAAAAACAATAAAAAACAAAAAAAACAAAAAAAGCAAAAGAAAAATTATGTTTTTTATGAATAATGTCCTTAAAAATACACTTTCCACATTCTGACTTAGACTACTTCCCCGAAAACGGTGGATTCCATCAAGAAATTACAAATATGGAAAAAAGATATCATGGGAAGTAGGATGTTTCAATGTTCGCGGATTACTGTAGGACCCTTTGTTGATGGGAGCCAGAGGATGTGTATAGGATAAACTTAAAAATACATAAAAAAAAGTGATTAGTTTAATTTGTCATTATTTTGGTTAAATATGAGTTAATTATACCTAATATTAGACTAATAATTAAGTATAGTAGTTCTCATAATATAGAGAGATATGGTAGTTTATGAAAACCTGAATTATTGGTTAAAAACAATGTCATACTAAAATTATCAAATGGCGGGTCTATGCAATAAATGGTACCAATATATTGTGGTCCTATTTTTTATTTACGACCTAAGAAAATTTTTCAAAAAACATTATGGCTCTATTTCAGTCATAAAAAATCGAAAAACTTTACCAACGGCCTTTAAAAAAAATTAAAATTTGTTGCCTAGTGTAATTAGTTATAATTTCACTTTAACTGAAAAACCGTAATTAGAATATCTGTTGTTAACCAGACTCTTGACAGCCTTTTGACGCGTAAAGTTATCCAGGCAGCTTACATCAGGATGGGGTTAATATTAAATAATTTAGATTTTTTTGCACTATCGCTGTAACGATTTTCTACCGATCTATAGAGCGCTAAAGTTGCACAGCGGTGTAGCATGGGGAGCCAGGGGGGTTTCTCGCCCCCCCCCCCTTCCCACTGGGTCTTGCGCTCTTTGGGTGCCCCCAGCATATAATAAAACAATAAACATTACAATAATATAAAAAAAGTAATAAAACATTTTTATTTTGAGCAGTTTATATTTTAGAGGCGCCCACAAATAAAGATTATTTATAAGCAGTCTATAATAAACGTGAGTTACGCGCGCCGCAATATGTAACAATTACTGACCAATGAATAAACGATAATCGGAAGTCTTTCTCTTTTGCAATAAAAAAGAAGATGTCTTTCTTGTTTTGCCAGTGGCAGAAAAGTGTTTATCCTGTGATTTATTGGAAAAAATAATGAAAATTAATTGTGAAAAATCAAAAAAGAAAAAAAAATAGGAAATTTGCTCTTTTGGAAAAGCAAAAAAGGTTTCTGGAAAGCGTTGGGACTGATCAGTACAAAGACTTATTTGATTTTTTTTTGGAAATGCTCATAATATAGATAAAACGTAAGTGTCCATATCCTATTTCTTTCTATATTTAAATCTGATTAGAATAGGTAAGTAGGTACCTACTATTATTAGAACTCATCAAAGTTTATGTTATACCATGCTCATCCAAGCATAGATCTAGACTTTAAAATAAATATGTTCTATGTGACATTCTACATACATTTAAAGTCTTTCTAGGTAATTTTGAATCACCCTGTATATTAAACTGTGAATATACTATTGAGCCTTCGGCCCCCCTCGCCCTTTGAGTGAATGAGTCCATTCCAAACACCGACTAATTTAGTATTGAGCCTTAATTGGAGAACTTTTGTGTCGTGCTTACGCGCATTAGAACCTAAGTATTAAACGCCACAAATTCTTGACAAAATGTGCTCGATTTTGTATTCTAACATTGATTTCAATTTCGATAAAAATGCCAGTTTAGTCTGCTGACAATGAAATGCCGATAATATAGATGGAAAGTTCGTTTAAGCAAAGAATAGTGGAAGCGTTAGTTATAGTCAACGGTGTGCCAAAGTGCACACTAAATGCAATAACTTTTTTAACGATATTTCTTGGCTGGAATAAAAGCATTTTGTAAATATTTAATGATGAACAAAAGATGACTGGCCGAAACGTGCCGCAGTCGAGCCGCCAGCTGGCTTCGGAAAAATTGTAAGAGATGCGCTAGCGTCCAGACCACGTTGTGTTTGTTGGGTAGGCTCTACCTACTTCATCAAGCCAGTGGCGGATCCAGCAATTTCACCAGGGGGGAAAGCAAGCAATAAAACTCAAGCGACCAGCACTAGTTATACAACATATTTAAAATTAGTTGAAACCGACCGAGATATGTTTTATAGGAGTGTCCTGTGCGTGGTTCTTTAATGTTTTTAAGACTCTGTTAATGTTCAGGGGGGGGCGCCCCCCCTCCCTGGATCCGCCACTGCATCAAGCAGAGGTTCATTTCATTCGGTGAAAATACGGGCGCAGCAATGAGAGCGCGCACTGACAGGCTAACATTGTTTGCCTATAAATTTTCTAACAAATTATACAGACCGCTTCAAGCTACTGCGAACATAGGGCGAAAGAAGTCTAATTTGCCAGTGTACGTACATGCAGAGACACTGCACGCCTATCAGTGAAGCAACCAACACTCAGGCTTCCGATCGCCATTCGCTGCCCTTCGCCGCCGTTCGCCTTGTATTTAGTACGCCTCTAACCACGGTGCTGTGTGGAGCGTAGTCAATGAAACCGGAATTTGGTCAATAAATACGCAAATTTTTATAACGTAATTTTCTTATTTTTTGTCACTGATAAATAAGAGCGTTTTATTGTCAACTGCTCAGATTTATCACTGACAAAGTGTTACAATGAAAATAATAAGGAGAAACAAAATAAAAGCAAGTTCTCAAAATAAAATAATACATTCTAAAAACCAAAAAGATTCTCCCAGTCAAAAAAAAATTAAAGCAAATGTTCGAAAAGTCCTCCTTGCTCGGCTAGACAATATCCGAGCCTACTATAAAAACCCCTTCCAACGTTTCCAAGCATGTTAGGGGTGATAATTTGAAAAGCTTCTTCAAAAACAGATAGAAGTCATTAGGAGCAGGATCGGGAGATCGAGCTGGCCATAAAATAGTTCCCCGTGTACTTATAACCCGATTAGGAAATACATTATCAAGATATTCCCTAACAAGGCCAACATTGTGAGCGGAACAACCATCTTGTTGAAACCATGTTTCACCAAATCTTACACCTGCAGTAGATCCAAGTATCTAGGACCATTCAAATTGCAATTGCCGTTAATAAAAAATGGCCCAATTACGTGTTCCCCTACAATACCCCCCCCCCCCCAAACATTTAGTTTTTGGGGATACTGTGTTCTTACGTCAAAATACAAATGCAAATTTTCCCTCGACCAATATCGAACGTGTGTTGGGTTATGACGATTTGACCATTTGACCATCTGCACTTTTTCGGCAACTTCGTAGACATCCATTTTTGGTTTTAAAAATGTATTATTTCAATTAAGAACTTACCCATCTGTTTCTCGAGCAAGGCAGAAATAAAACAAAATAATAACAACAAAATGAATTTCCAAAAGATAACACTGCAGCGTGCTTCGAATCCACCTCGGTCGTACGGCACGGAGAGTAAATTGGACTTGATTCCCCCTATGTTCGCAGTAGCTTGAAGCGGTCTGTATAGTTTTTTTTTCCAAACCGACTTAAATCTTTATTTGGTATTTTTTCGTTACTTGGGTGTAGCTTAACCCTTAAATATAGTTTTTGTTCAGGAAACAAAAAAAAAAGTTGGAAATTGTTCCCTAGTGAAAAACTTTCTTATCTGGAGTTGGTTTAACCACCTCAGATAAAATGTAAAAAAAGTTTTGTAACTTTGTTATGAGTATTTCGCATCAAAATCTGTGTGGTTGCAAGTGAATGCGAATTCGCAGTAAACGTGGAGAAAATTACTGAAATTTTAACAAAACTAGAAGCAAACAATAGCATCCGTTTTCCAGCTGTCACAGAGCTTTTTTCGTTTAAAAGCTTTCTATTAATTTAACGGTTTGTTGGTGTTTGAATATTAACAGATATGCGAACGAATTCAATTATGTAGATAATTGATAATAAAGTGCAGTTACCAAAATTACATACATTTTAAACAAAACAACATTGCTCAACAGTTTATTGACTGCACAAGATGAAAAATTATACATATTATTTGGTTATTAAATTTCCCTTAAACCTCGTTTCCCTTGCCAACTACTGATAATCTTGATTATTTAAAAAATAAAAATATTTTTCAGCTGACTTCTACACACCATTCAAGGACAACATTTACTCAGTAGCCTCTTCAAACTCAGTCGAAAAGCCAGTTCAAGAGGATCAAGACACACCTCCTCAACCTCAGCCAGGTAAGCCAAATTAACAAAGTGAATTTAGCCTCCGCGCAAAAAAAATTAAAATTCTGATAACCAGGCCGTCAAAATCTAATCTAATCTAATTTGTAGTCCGGACATTTACAGTCTCATCCTTTTAGGGTATTCATAGGACAGTCCCTAGAATACCAATCAGCATTCAACATTCAAGCAATCGTGTTACCAACCATTTTGTGCTCTTGGTCACCTAAAAATGTGCGATTTTGCAGAAAATTATGCTTTTTCTACACTACTGGTCCGATGTTGGCCAGATTGCGATTTTCAGTTTTCGGTCATTACTACAGTCGACTTTATGCCGACACCACTTTAGGACCGACGATGGTCCGATTGGAACTTTGTTTAATCGATCGAAAATCGGCAACTGACGATGGCCCGATTTACTATAATCGACTTTATGCCGAAGCCCACTTTATCTGCTTTAGGGCCGGCGACGGTCCGATTGGAACTTTGTTTAATCGGACGAGAATCGGCAACTGACGATGGTCCAATTCACTTCAGTCGACATTATGCCAACGCAAACCTTATCTGCTTTGGGGCCGATGATGGTCCGATTGGAACTTTCTTTAATCGGTCGAGAATCGGCAACTGACGATGGCCTGATTTACTATAGTCGACTTTATGCCGACACCACTTTAGGACCGACGATGGTCCGATTGGAACTTTGTTTAATCGATCGAAAATCGGCAACTGACGATGGCCCGATTTACTAAAGTCGACTTTATGCCGACGACCACTTTATTTGCTTTAGGGCCGACGACGGTCCGATTGGAACTTTGTTGAATCGGACGAGAATCGGCAACTGACGATGGCCCGATTTACTATAGTCGACATTATTCCAACGCAAACCTTATCTGCTTTGGGACCGATGATGGTCCGATTGGAATATTCTTTAATGGGTCGAGAATCGGCAACTGACGATGACCTGATTTACTATAGTCGACTTTATGCCGACACCACTTTAGGACCGACGATGGTCCGATTGGAACTTTGTTTAATCGATCGAAAACCGGCAACTGACGATGGCCCGATTTACTATAGTCGACTTTATGCCGAAGCCCACTTTATTTGCTTTAGGGCCGACGACGGTCCGATTGGAACTTTGCTTAATCGGGCGAGAATCGGCACCTGACGATGGTCCAATTCACTATAGTCGACATTATGCCAACGCAAACCATATCTGCTTTGGAGCCCACGATGGTCCGATTGGAACTTTCTTTAATCGGTCGAGAATCGGCAACTGACGATGGCCCGATTTACTATAGTCGACTTTATGCCGACGACCACTTTATCTGCTTTAGGGCCGACTATGGTCCGATTGGAACTTTGTTTGATTGGTCAAGAATCGGCAACCGACGATAGTCCGATTACGACATTTTAAAATTTTTAATCTGCTTAATAGTTTCTTCCTAGTATGTAGAGGTGGCGCTAATGTTATATATTATATTATCTAATATTATATATATAATTAGCAAATATATTTCAAAACTAGAATGAGGACTTGACAAGATACTTCTCTACAAAAATCAACTGTTTTGCCACTTAAACCAGCCCGGCTGGTTCAGCGCCCGCATTATCGAAACTTTGTAGTTTGCCAATGTCGCGCCACTTTAAGCTACCACCGACTGACCTCCATCAATCACCGACGTTGAACCGCTTTAGGTGGTTAGACCATATCAGACCTTAATCGTACGGCGACGGTATGCCGATGTCAGCAAAAAGTAAAATTTACCATTGGTTCGACGACGGGCCACAGTCTAACGCCGCATCGGCAAACATACATTGGGCCTATATCGCAAAGCAGACAAAAAATGCTGCTGGTCCGATATCGTGCCGATGACGATAAATTCGGCAATCGACATCGGACCGACGAAGGCCCAAGAGAACCTTTGCTGGGAATGAATGAAAAAATGTATGTGTAAAATTAACCTTTGAATAAAATTTCAAAAATGGCAGCTCGTGTAATAGTCATGAACAATTGCAAAACTGCCAGTCATTTACAGTGGGATTTACTAAGATCTAAAATAGTACCCCCCACAGGTCTAAATATTTACACCCGTGGGGGGTACTAAATTTTAAAACCTATTTTCAAAAAACACTTACCCATACAGAAAAGATACAAAGTTATTGATTATTTTGTATTGTTATTGCAAAATACCACGGAAAAACTGCTTTCTTTCTCAAAATATTCCATATTTTAGGAGAAAATGCCCTAAAACTAATTTTTCTTGACAGGTTTCAAAATGGCAAATGGTGAATACGCCAAAACTTTGGCACATAATAGCTTCATCATCTGTGTTTGAGGTTATAAAGTTGATGATTTTTTTAGACCACCTCTGGGGGAGTGGTTTAAATTTATAGCCCTCAGAAAGGATTGTCTTGTGGCAATTGGTAAAAAGTTCCTTTACAATTTCCCTAAGCAACCGTTTTTACAAGAATTAATTTACCTTACTTAATATCCCAAGTTGTTTATTAATCAATAAAACACCTCCAATTTTGTTCAGAAAAACGCTATATTTTGAACCCGTTTTCAGCACAAAGAATATATTAATGAGAGCACTACGAGGCAAAACAAACATAAGCGAAGGTCACTGATTATTCACGAAAACTGTCTCTGAAAAAAATCCAAAACAACTGTACCTATTCATTTATTTACAGAACAGAACAGAACAGAACTGAAATTAAAATTTTATCTAAAAGCTTAATCATCAAACGAAGCTTTTCACTGAAAGATCACACTCAACTCTGCAGCACCGAACAGTTTGTTCAGCCGACATGACTCCTTTGTGAACGCATCAGTCTGATTTTAGCCGCATTTTTTCATGACCTACTTTGATGAAATATTTTTATTTGTGGTCTGCGATTGCGATAGCTTTGTGTTTGTAAAGTTTTTTCATACTTTTGATAGATAAAGTGAGTGTTAATCGCGAAAATCAATAAACAAGGGTAAGTTTTCATAAGAGTAACATATAACGTCAATTTTAATGTGCTCAACAGAGTGTTTACCATTTAGATCCCCCCTATGGTTAAAAAAAACTTCTTTTAAATAGAAATTTTCTTCTTAAATCCAACAAAAGATTGTGTCAAGATGATTCTTCACTAAAAAAAAAAACAATTAAAATTATTGTTATAAATCAAACTATGTCCAAAACTCAAGGAAGTTGGTATTAAATGCTTAAAACCAACAATTTCACTTAAACTTAGGACCTGTCTAAAACAGGCTAAACCCTTTTAGTAAATCCCACTATAAGATTATGTTTCTTTTAATTTGGCTTTTTCTTTGATCCAAGAAAATGCGCAAAAATGTGCTATTATTTTTAATGGGCTCAAATTGTGCTATAGCCCTAAAAATTATGCTCAAATAGCACAATTATGCTACAATTGGTAACACCATAGAGAAAGTAACAGCTACGCGAGAGTGACCGATACTGTGTTATGCTTGGGGAACATTGTTGTGGCGACACGAGCGAAGCAATAAATTTGCGAAAGGTTTTAGCTCTATATAAACCTTAACCAACCTTGTACTGTTCCATGCACCTAAAAAACTTTCTTTAGCTTACAAAAAGTTTTTCCGACCCTTTAAAAATCTAAAATAGGAGGAGCGGGTTATAACTGTGTTGAGGAATATTATCAAATATTAAAGGTAACCACATTTTATTAGGTATGTTATTTTCTTGTATTAATCCCAGTATAAATGTCTTACAGATTTTATAAATGTTTAAACCAATACCTATTATCTTCTTGCTTAACTCTGTATAAATCATCACAATATTTTCTTCAGGGATTTGGTTCGCAAAAATCTGAACCCCAATTTTCGGTGCTCTCCAGTCCCATACTCTCTAGCTTTAATGGTAGTGATCCAGCCTGAATTGAATGGCATTTTTTTAACCCACTTTTGAAAATCTAAAAAAAAACGGCTTGTCAGGCTTGACAGACTTTGACAAGCTGTGGCAAAAACCGGCAGGTACAAAATTAAATTCTGTGAAATATATTTCGACATTGAAAAATGTTCTGTCTTTCTTTTCTGATCATATAGAAAGAGATGGACGGGGCAAGGTAGGTGTTTACTTAATACAAGCATTACTTTCACTCTCGGCCGCAATGCGCTAAGAGGAGCGTAGTTCCTGCACGGCCCTATCTTTCTGTTAGTCTCCGGAAGTTATTATGTTGTCTCTGGCATTTTCTTTGATCCGAGAAAATGTGCGAAAATGTGCTATTATTTTTAATGTACCCAAATTGTGATACAGCTCTAAAAATTATGCTCAAATCGCACAATTATGCTACAATTGGTAACACTGAAAGCAATCAAACCTCTTGAATTTAAACGAATTCCGTCGTTCTTCGTAGGCAAAGTTATGCTATGCGCGCCACCTGTCGAATAAACTAAAAAACAAATTGGTAATTCAAATAAAGAGTTCTAATAACTACAAAAACTGAATTTGCAATTTTTGCAAAAATAGGGGTTACAATGTGACTTCAAACGAGCGCGGATTTCTTCAAAATCAGACTCTAAACATGTGACTTCAAACGAGCTCAGCCACATGCCATATACAGGGTGTTCATTTGAAAACTTTCCATCCAAGATTTACATGTTTAAAGTCGAATTTTGGAGAAATCCGCGAGCACGTCGATTTTTCGTGAGTCTGATTTTGAGGAAATCCGCGGACACGTCGATTTTTCGTTCGGGGACACATTTTGGTTATTTTGAAATTTTTGTAGCACGCACCTCCTTCGAGGGGTAAACTTTACCCCTAAATTTTGATTAGGGAAAGTGGGTCGAGTGATACCTTAATTTGAAGGTCCCTTAAAAGTCTTGACAACAGTAGAAAAATGTTTAAAATCTAACGGCTCGTTTTTGAGATATTCCTTTTCACAATAAACTCAAAATTTACTTATTATTTCTATTAAAATCCAAAATTCCGTATTCTGGGACCGGCCGATCGCACAAAAGTCATTCGGACGACGCACGGTGATCGATTTTCCGGAAAACGTGGACATAAATGGAAAAATTAAAAAATTCAAAATGTATCTAAATTTTTCTCTATATGGTTGTCAAGATACTAGGCGAATAGTTGGCCAAAGAATAAACTATGCTTTTTACGAGTTTGACATTCCGCATCAGTATTCAACATCAAATTTCAAAAAGAAGACCGACAGTATGACAGTATTCAACTATTAATATCTTGAAAAAAGTTGAAGATCGACAAGGGTACGTTATATAAAAATGCTTAGAATTTAAAAACAAAATGCAAAAATGCAATAATATACTGGTTGTTTCATTTGATATTTTCGGTTGGCATTCTTTTTAATATATTTTCTTTTTCTAAACTAACATTTTTACTTTAATTTAGCTAATTAATGCATATATATCTTTTTTCTCTTAAAAATGTCTTAAGATAAATGTGAAAATTCGCACGATCATCTTGTCTGTTTATTAAAACTAAATATTTTGTACGATTAAATAACAATGTGGAAGTTTTTTTTAATGTCCGCATTTTTACAAAAATCGACCACTGTGCGCGAGTAAAATATCGATCGGTCGTTCGTCCAATAGCGTGCTCTGAAATAATACAAGTGACCATAGAAAAAAAATTGGGTTCGGTCTGTCTGGCAGACCAGAATGTTCTGCTGTACTGTGCTACGGAACTAATTATGACCTTGGCGCCCGACATAGAAATAGTTCAGTGAAACACAAATAGATGGAGCACCACACATGATAACCACAAAAATTAATACTACAAAAGAATATGGATTTTTAAATAAAAAATCAATATTACTTTACAAATGTAATGTGATATTGATTTTTCTTGGCATAGCAAAAAGGACCACAATTGCTATGTTTTCATGGGTATTGAGTTCGTTTTCAAAACTCATTGTATCTTTTTCTTTTATATAGCGTGTTCTTTATCAAGACCAAGAACACGCTATATAAATTAAAAGATAGAATGAGTTTTGAAAACGAACTCAATACCCATGAAAACATAGCAAAATATGCCCAAAAAACAAAAAAATTTTAAAAGATAAATCAAAAGTTGAGGTTTTTGTGAATTTTTTAAACTTTTTTTGTCTTTGGGTACACTGAACTTAAAAGACAAATGTGTACTTTTGACCCAAATGAAATGTTATGAAAAAAACATTTTGCCTTTTAATTTCATAGGTGAGGTCCTTTTACAAAACCCTTTATTGTATAGTTTCATTGAGAATTTAACTTATAAAAGGTTGGGTAAAAAGATAAAGACAGATGATAAATAAGTATGTGTAATTTTAAAAAAAATTGAAGTACATTTCCCAAATACAGGTTTAAAAACAAAACAAGGGTTCATTATATTTTTCACTGCCTTAACTCATTATTGGAGTGTTGAATACAAGAATTCCTTTATTTTTTTTTACAAAGTTTAACATTTGTTATCCCTCCAATGCTAAGGGAGTAAAGGTAAAAAGGGTAAAAAATATAATGAATCATCTGGTAAAATAAGTAAAAACATAAAATATTACCTTATAGTAAAAATCGAGATAAAAATTATTTAAAAAGAAAATAAATGACCAAGAAATAGTTATTGTTAAAATTATTCCACAGATAATTGTGAGGATAATTGCCTTTAGTCATAATTCAACATTCATTCATAAGAAAACATAATTTTTTCCAAATCATTTTTGTTTGGCTTCATGAAATGCTGATTTTTTTTATTTATCGTAATAATCTCCTCTTTTTATACTATTAGAAAATCTTAAAAATCTTATTAACTTGCTTACACCACCAGAACAAACACCTAATAATTAACTTTATTATTGTGGTTAGTTTAGGGATTAAGAAATATAATAAAGTTTGTGTCTTGCCAAATAAAAAATGAAAGTATGTTCCTGGTTTTGTCAACTTACTGTTTTTATACTGCAAGGCATCAATAAGTTCATTGACAACATCATTATCATGACTTATAATTAAGTTTACTCCTGCAAACTTCACAAACAGTTTTTTACTTTTCTACTTTTCTACTTGGCAAAGCGAAAATCTTAGACAATAGCCTGTACGTCTTACCAATTGATTTAAAAATACTGAGGGAGAGAATCTTTTCTTCTAAAGTAAGTCTTCTGGCTTTAGGTTTCTGCTGCTGTACTCTAATCTGGCATATAATAAGCATTTTCTGCGAGTGCTAATTTTCTCTAGAATGACATAACTGGTCATTTTATGCAATCGCTTACTACTATCAATAACTTTCCTATAGAAATGTCATGCTTTTGGTGTGAGATTAGCTTGTCTGGGCACATTGACTTCATTAGGAATTAAAGAGCGCCTTCTTTTTAACTGTAAAAAGAAATAAAACAAACATTAGCTAATTAGTTAAAATCATAACATTTATAAATACATTAAATTTGTAAAAATGTAACTAAAGCAAACAAATTGATCATTCTCAGGGTAACCACCAGTTGGGGTGTAATTTTTTTTAATAAATTTGTGACCAAATTTTCAAAATTTTATGATTTTATGACTGGTGGTCACCGTGCTTTCTCCACTGAATTTATTTTAAACCCGACATGTTTTGGAAGCTCAGGCTGCCATCATCAGGAGTCCCTACCAAAGTTTTATTAAGGGAGACTAGGCCGAATTAATGGACCAGTCTTCCATATTGGAAAAAGCAAGAGAGGCTGAAACCCATTGTGAGAAAAACTTTAAAATTTAAAAAACAAAATAAACATATAAATATGCAATACATTATAGTTATTTAATTATACCATGGATAGACTTTGTGGGGTACTAAGAAAACTAAGCCTGACTTCTGTTTAAGCCTCAGTTTAAGGTAGGTACTGTAAACACTTCTAAGTACTGGGATAGTCACGTTTTTTTTAGGGAGTGTCTAAAGAGCGTGCAATTCAGCTGAATAGCCGTGAGGCTAAAGAGCCAGCAATAATTATTTATTATGTGTTTTTCATATTTTCTTTTTTTAAATTAAATTAACCCAACCTAACCTAAACAGACTCAAACCAACTTATTAAAAGACAAAAAAACACAAAAAAACACACTTTAAACTAAATTAACCCAACCTTAACCTAATTAAACAAGTCAAAAAAAGATGTAGGGGTTGTAGTGTGTTTTTTTTTGGGTTGTTTTGTCTTTGAATAAGTTGGTTTGAGTCTGTTTAGGTTAGGTTGGGTTAATTTAGTTTAAAAAATTAAAAAAAAACGAAAATATGAAAAACACATAATAAATAATTATTGCCGGCTCTTTAGCCTCACGTCTATTCAGCCGAATTGCCGGCTCTTTAGACACTTCCTTTTTTTAATTTTATAAGATAAAATATGCTCGCTTTATGATCAGCTTGTCATACATACAACGCTTTAATGTATAGGCAGGAGCACTAAAGACACAGAAGATTAGTCCCTCTTTACAGAGTAAAACAAAACTTCTCAATACTTTTTGACTAGGGCTATAATATTTTTGTGAACAGTTTTGGTATCTACTAAAATTTAAAAAAAGCTTACATGCCTTTCTTTCTGGGTTGCCCCATCATGGTGTCGTCTCTAATATTTTATAAAACATAGCTTAAATTTGATATACGATTGTACTACACCTCATACTACACTTTATTTTACTCATCGTACACTATAAAAGCCTGTAGCTTGTAATAATTCCTTTCTTTTCCAAAAACCAAAAATAACCTCAACAAACGCCATTGTCGTTGTTGGCTAAAAATCAATAAATCCGCCTCTACGCGCTGGCGTCAGCTAAGGGAGAGATATGACAAATTTAGAATTTTTGTACTACTATCGCCATCTATTAAAAAAAAATTACCAGACCCCGAAATAATTATACCTAGTACTGGGTCTAGTCGGGAGAACGGCTTCGCTCAAAAACTGTTGTTCGAGGCAGCTCTGCGCATGCCCATGATAGATTGATGATTCTTCGATCGTCTCGTCACTGCTTTTAAGCGCGTTTATTGGTTGAACCTGCTTCCCTTTTCTCAGGCAAAAGATCACTTCCTATGACTTCCAGAATCGGTACCCAGGTAGGAATATACCATAAGAGAAAGAAAGCAATGATAAAATGTATCTTTAATAAAAGCAAAGTCGACGCGTCCCGGGATTTCTCAAAAATTAAAATTTGTAAAGAAAACTAATTTTGCATTGGTTCATGCACCTGTAAAAGTGAATATCTCAGAAACGAATCGACGGATTTTCGAAGTTTTTACGCGACTGTAAAGATACTTAAAATACCTCCTAAACAAGGTGTCATTCGACCCACTTTTCCTATTCAAAATATAGGGGTAAGTTTAACCCTAGATGAAGGCGCATGTAACAAAAATCAACGTGTATATATGGTTTGTTTCAAATTCAAATAGTAATACCTAATCAATCTCTAAATCTAATGAAATAAAAAAAAAAAATTAAGAAACTTAATTTCTTGTTAGTGTTAAAATGTCACAATTTGGTTTCACGTCACAATTGGTAAACGCTATATAATTCCTATCTATACTATCAACAGATAACAGTAGTTTAATAACATAACAGTTTTAAATAGATTGCGTATAATAAGTCTCTCATTACTATCTAACCTTTTTTTTAAATTCTTTTTAAATATTTCTTCAAATAATGTTGACGCGTGTCCTATATCTTTTCTATTTAATGGTATTTTATTACACCTGGTTTCCACCTACGACTTTTTCGTGCGTGTCCGCTCACATGACTGTCATAACATTTCATATTGACATCATGTGACGCGTGAGTGAGCAAACACGAAAAAGTCATAGGTGGGAACCGGGTGTTACACTCGTTTTTGAATCTTGTATTGTGTGGGTGCGATACCGTGTTAAGGGTAATTAAAGTAAGTAAATTTTTGAGTCGAAGTATAAGTGATCACTAGAGTAGGTTCGATTTTTTTCAAAACTGATTTTTACGACCGATTTTTGTATCACATCAATGTTTAGAAGGTAAATGACTCTAACTCCTTCCCATCCAGCAATTCCATAGTTTATTTGAGAGTGGAACAGCCCAAAGTAAACTTGTTTTAAGTGTTTAACATTAAAAAAATCTCCAAGATAGGAAAATCTAGAGGTCCTCTATACAGACCGCTTCAAGCTACTGCGAACATAGGGCGGAAGAAGTCTAATTTGCCAGTGTACGTACATGCAGAGATACCGCACGCCTATCAGTGAAGCAACCAATACTCAGGCCTGTGATCACCACTTGCATGACTTTCCTTTGGTATTTAGTACGCCTCTAACCACGGTGTTGTGTGGAGTGTAGTCAATGAAACCGGAATTTGGTCAATAAATACGCAAATTTTTATAACGTAATTTTCTTATTTTTTGTCACTGATAAATAAGAGCGTTTTATTGTCAACTGCTCAGATTTATCAGTGACGACGTGTTACAATGAAAATAATAAGGAGAAACAAAATAAAAGCAAGTTCTCAAAATAAAATAATACATTCTAAAAACCAAAAAGATTCTCCCAGTCAAAAAAAAATTAAAGCAAATGTTCGAAAAGTCCTCCTTGCTCGGCTAGACAATATCCGAGCCTACTATAAAAACCCCTTCTAACGTTTCCAAGCATGTTAGGGGTGATAATTTGAAAAGCTTCTTCAAAAACAGATAGAAGTCATTAGGAGCAAGATCGGGAGATCGAGCTGGCCATAAAATAGTTCCCCGTGTACTTATAACCCGATTAGGAAATACATTATCAAGATATTCCCTAACAAGGCCAACATTGTGAGCGGAACAACCATCTTGTTGAAACCATGTTTCACCAAATCTTACACCTAACAACTGCCTAGCAGTTGGAATAATGTGCTGCTGCAGTAGATCCAAGTATCTAGGACCATTCAAATTGCAATTGCCGTTAATAAAAAATGGACCAATTACGTGTTCCCCTATAATACCCCCCCCCCCCCCAAACATTTAGTTTTTGGGGATACTGTGTTCTTACGTCAAAATACAAATGCAAATTTTCCCTTGACCAATATCGAACGTGTGTTGGGTTATGACGATTTGACCATTTGACCATCTGCACTTTTTCGGCAACTTCGTAAACATCCATTTTTGGTTTTAAATATGTATTATTTCAATTAAGAACTTACCCATCTGTTTCTCGAGTAAGGCAGAAATAAAAAAAAATAATAAAAAGAAAATGAATTTCCAAAAGATAACACTGCAGCGTGCTTCGAATCCATCTCGGTCGTACGGCACGGAGAGTAAATTGGAATTGATTCCCCCTATGTTCGCAGTAGCTTGAAGCGGTCTGTATACGTACTACCAGCTAAAATGCCTAAAAACTTCAAAAGTACGACAATTTGTCATATTGTTTAAAAAAGATCTTTAAAAATGAAAATATTTTTTTACTTAAATTAAAGGCAACCTTATTTTTATATAAAATTTTGCATACTACAAAAAATCAGCAAAAATAATGTTTCAGTAAAGTCTTTATTAAACAATATCAAACTATCACTCGAGTAACTTACGAAGGCTGTTCTATAAAGAGGGCGGTAACCCATTATGGAGTTGATAAAATAACAATAATACGATGGAAACGGTGCTGGATTAAAAACAATTCGACGAATAGGAAACTTGGATTAGGACAAAAACGATAGTAAACTTAATACTAATTATTTTAACTTAAAAAAGAACTAACATTGAAAAGGTTAAATTTTGAAAATACTGATGGTCTTCTAAGAGCTGATCCAATGCGCGATAAATAACATCGCTTAATTCTTCAGCATTTCGTGGTCTCCAATTCCTTTGCTACATTATTTTAACGATTCGACCCTATATATTTTCCATTGGGTTAAGGTCAGGGCTGTTGGCTGGCCAAGGAAGTGTTCCTATATTATTATTCTGAAACCATTGGCGAACAACATTAGCCGTGTGTACTGGACAGTTGTCCTGCTGATAAACGAAGTCAATATTTTCATGTAAAGCCTGTACAGATGGCAGCACAACGTTTTCAAGGATTTCAATATATCGTTCACTATTGAATCTTACTTCGATTCTCCAAAAAAACCCAAACCTCTAGCACTAAACCAGCCCCACATGATTACAGAAAAATCTAGAATATGGTGGACGATAAACTAAAATTCTCCTGCTGCTTAAAGATGATTGAAAAAATTTTTCGTCAGTGAAAACCACCCTCTCACAGAATTCATTATCACGAACAACGTTGTTCAGTGCAAAAATCACTCTGGCCTATTTTTGTTCTTCTGTTAGAAAAGGCTTCTTTGCAGCAACTCGACAAGAGACTTCTGATTTCGTTACTCTTCTATTTACTGTTGCTAAAGAACCCGGAAATAATGTTACATTAGCTGCTTTAACCGACGTTCAAAAAGGATTTTGTCTGAGATGGTCAATAAGTCTCTCATCTTGCACTTCAGAACTTACTTTTGGTCGTCCTGATCCATCTTTCCTATCCGTAGAATTATTTTCAATTCAGCGCTTTTTCCATCGCATTATCGTCATTTTATCAACTCCAAAATGGGTGGCCGCCCTTCTTATAGACCAACAGTCTTCTATAACTCGAGTGATAATTTGAACTTTTGTAAATGTTGATATCTGTATCATTTTTAAGGATGTCACACTGAATTTTAAGCTGTCAGGCATACTAAGCTGATGGTGCCTTATAATAGTATACACTAATGGAAAGCTAAATTTTATGGCATAGGAAAAAATGTATGTATGAGGTTTTTTTTAAATCAAGTGTAGCTCACTTACCTCGCAAATTCGGCTAATTTTATTAATTTTCCTTCTTGGTAAATGCCTTTTTCACTTTTCCTAAGTTTCTTTCTCCGTTGGAAAAAGGAACAATACAAATTCATCAAGGCACGTATTTTTACAGTTTTTGATACATCAAAATTCTATTTTTAAACCTCACGTTTATTAATCAAAAATCTGACAGTGACAAAGTTATTTATTGTCAGGGGTTACCAACCATCATTGCCAACACACAATTTCAAACATTTCCCTAACAAACTGTCAAATCCAGTTTGCTCACCTCTGGTCAACAACGTTCTAAACTATAAAGCCTGTTAACTCCTACCTCGTCGGTGCCCTTTAGCCTAATGTGGCTGCCATTTTTATAACCAAATTGACAAGTAAAACATGGATTTTCTGTCAATTTGGTGTCAATATGGCGCCGACCATAGGCTAAAGGATACTAAAATAAAAATGAGTTAACTGGCTTTTTAGTTGAGAACGGTGTTGCTCTGGTATAGTCCAATTTTTTGATGAGCGTACTGACGTCATTTTTTTGGATCTCTATTTGAAAAAAAAATGGACTATAAAGCAATAACTGTCAAAAATCTTATACAGGGCCACTAGGAAAATCTTGTGAAAGATCTTGTTTTATTAGTAAGGTTTTGAATGTATTTGACCCATCTAAAATGACAGTCTATAAGGACTCCCAAGTATTTTCATTTATATCAAATTGTTCGAAATCTAGTAGAGTATTTGCATAACACGAAAAAGGTAAGATTTTATTTTTTGTTTTATTTAGAGTTAGCTTCTTTTCTTGAAACCAGTTATTTACATGTTTTAAATCAGTTTCCACTTTATCTTTTAATACTTTCCAGTCTTGTGCAAAATAGACTAGCTTTATTGAAAGGTTTTCATGACAGACAGTATCGAATGCTTTTGTTAAGCCTACAAATATACAAAGAGATGCTTGTTTTTTGTCTATCGAATCATAGATTTCTGGAATCCAAATTTTTCTTTAGAAATTATTTTATGGTGATCTAGAAATTATTGAATAATAATGAGATAGCCCTGTAGGTATGCAAATCTTTCCTCGAGTCCTTTTTAAAGAGAGGTTTTATTTCTCACAATTTAAGGGCGCTCGTAAATAAGATACTGTCAGTAGCTAAGATTCGTCCGGTTATAGCCGAGTTTCCGAAATGATCCAAAACACGTAATTATTTTTAGGTCCAGCTGTTATTCCCCAGCAACCCCCACCAGCCGTGCCAGTCAATGCGGTTGCTGCCAACGTACCGTCCAATAATGGGGCCGTATTTCTGGGATCAGGATCCCTGGGCGTTATTGATTTGGGAAATGGTAAATTACAGCTATTAAATAGTGCTTAATATTACCCACTAAGCAAGGTCTATTACATCACAGGATTTAAACGTTGAAAAAATGTAAAATTGATGTAACTTTGTATACGTTAAGAAAAATGTTTAAAACAAGTAAAAAAATCATAATCAACATTATATGTGAAAGTATCGCTGGTACACGAAAGAAGCACTGATTTTACGTTAATGTTTAATCTTGGATTTAACAAGAAATGTAAACGATAAAGTAAATGAAAAATAACATTATTTGAAGTTTAATAAATGTCACTGTCGAAACAATTTTACTTCTTTACAGTTACATGTTACCGAACAATATTGAAAGTTTATTAAATGTCAAATTTAAAACAAATGTTGTTCTTTATTGCGACATGACAAAATGCAATACTGTAAGTTAATAAACATCAAAGTTGAAACAACTTTAGTCTAATGATCACATGAAAGAAGCAGTATTGTGAGCTGAATTTATGTCAACTTTAAAACAATTACGTGGTTACTTATTGGAAAATGACTAAATACAATTGTAAGTTTTATGTAAAAATTCCAAAATTAATGAAACTTTTAACCCAAATATGGCGAAAATTTTTGAAAAATTAAGGAATGATATTAAAAAGTTTACTGTTTTTATCAAAATTCTGCCTTTTTTTTCAAAATCCTGCCTTTTTTTCAAAAGAGAAACTAAGTATAAATTTATATGTATTTGCAGTAACATACTTATAATTACTTTATCATTTGATTTGTTTACAGTTTTTATTCCCAATGACATCATTGCATTAATATACCGTGAATTGGTGACAGTTCTTAACAAAACCGAGATGGCCTAGTGGTCTAAAGGCGCATTTACACAGACAAACTTTCCTTTGATGTTGAAATGCCGACAAACATTTACACGAGCCTCTTGAGCAAAATGTTCAAAAAAAAGTTCGAGCAAAATCTCCTACAAAAAGACTCACGGAAATTTTGGAGAGAATGTTAAGCAAAATTCGTTTGAATAAATGTTGGTATAGAAATTTCTTAGAAATTTAAATTTTATGGTTTTATGGGAATTCATTGAACTTAACTGAAAATAGAAAGACTAAGTTTTAAAACAAGGTATTTTTAATTAAGTGCTTTCCGACGGAAAAACGATTTGATATCGAAATTCACGTTTTATCTCATAAGCAACTTCGATTGATCTGATTTTTATAGGGGATATGCCAGTATACTTGTAACTTTTTTTGGGTTGTAAAAAAAAACGAGAATAAAAAAAAATAATAGTTGGCACTTATTTATTGCTGTTGCTGGGTTAAGAGAAGGTAAAAACCGTAGACTAGTGAGAGGGGGTTTTGGTCAAATTTACATTGACACACAAAATTACATGACAACAAACCAGGGTCAACGAAGTTTTTTTATGAAAGTTTTAGAACAAATCTTTCCATAAAGAAAGGGCTCTCCGACGCAAAACAAAAAAATTTCCTTGAGTACGCTTTAATTTGTTTATTTCGTTTTATTTTATTGACGCGTAGAACTCGCATTTTGGATTTCACAGGTAGTAGGCCGTCCACCCTTTTGAATCGGAATGTTGCCCCTTTGCATATTATTTGTTCAGTGTCAGTAATCGACCTTGATTGATTATTACATTAAATTGATAGAGATTCACTTTGTTGATATCTATATCTTTAGCATTTTCATTAACCTCTTGCTTTTTTAAGTAACCCTTGGGTCTTTAAACTAACTAGGTAAATCTGGTGTGTGGAATAAAAAAAAAATCAAAGCTAAGGGTGAAGTAAAGTTACAAAAATATGTTTAAAAAAAATCACCTTCCCACCACTCCTCATAGTCGTGAGGCGCGGATTACCCCTTTAAAGTGCAATTTTTGAGTTTTTTGCCGATATTTGAAAAACTCAAAATTTTTTTGGAAAAGAAAAATTTTCCTGGGTTTCTTTTTAAATTTAGGAAAAAAAGTTTGGGAATAAAGAAAACTCGAAAGAAAATCCGAAAAAAAACCCGGGCAAAAAAATCCGGGAAAACCCATAAGAAAAAATATTATAAGTAACCCAAATCCATGTGAAAAACTGATGGCCAATAATAATGTTTCGCTTGTCGTCGGCTTTTTTTCACAAAGATTTAAAATAAAAGTTGGTGTTCCATTTTTTTAAAGAATTGAGATCACTGATCATTGATGTGAAATTTTATTTATTCTTATCTTTAAAAATATTTTTCCAAAATAGATAGCAATAATTTGCTCAAAAATTTACCCGAACAAAATGTTCAAAGAAAAGCTCACAAAAATGTTCACGCAAAAAATTTTAGATCTTTTGCACGAGCTTTTGTTTGAGCATGTTCGTCTGTGTAATTGCGCCTTAAGGCGCTGAAACCTTCGTGCTTCAGCGCTTTTTTTTTCTTTTATTTTTGTTATTAAGATCTAACCACGTAGATAAGATATTTTAGAGGAGAAAAATATATTCTTTATGTTGTTTGAACAAATATTTAACAAGTTCGAGGTAAATTAAAAAAAAAATATTTTACCTAGCACACATACTTGTTAAAAAAAATCGAATGTAACACTCCCAATGAGCATTTTCAGAAACTTCTGGTGACAGATATTTATATAATTATTATAAAGAGGGTTCCATTGATACCCTAGGGTATTTAGAAGTTTTCTACTAGAATTGAGTTTGTATATTTGTTTTATTAAAGGCTCTAAATTGATGGTACCCTAAAGTAACATAAAACTGGCGTTAACAATATTTCCACGGACATCTTTATAAAAATTAAAGTCATCGGTTGAAATGTTATATAAATTGGTGTTAACAATGTTTCCACCAACATATTTATAAAAATATAAGTCATCAGTGAGAAAAGTTATATAAATTGGTGTTTGAAATCTTTCTGTCAACACACCTATAAAACCGTAAGTAACTATCAATTAAAGATATATAATAGATTGGTTTTTAAAATGTTGCTATCAACCCACTTATAAAACTTAATTAACCAACAACAAATTTACATAAGATAAGATTGAAAATATTTCGAGAGACACTTATAAAAACTTGGGAACTCACACACAATAGTTATATAAATTGGTGTCTGTAATATTCCTATGAACTCATTCATAAACCTTTTTTGCCCATAAGGTTTTTTCTATAATGTTGTTATTAATTTCTTTATACAATGATTATAATACAACTGTTTTTAGAACAAAAAAAACAATTTTAATTTATAATGGCAATTATTATAACAAAACAAACAAGATTTTTTAAGGTTAATTTTGTGACATCAAAAGGCGCGTTTTTGCGAAATCCAAAGGAGCGTTTTTGCGACATCAAAAGGCGCGTTTTTGCGAGATACCATACCATTATTATCTTGTTTTAATTACATCAATCTGAGAGAGACAAGAGATCCAAATCTTCTTGAGATAGTTGCCGATGACAGATATCAAGATCGAATGCATTTTACACCCGATTCCCTCCAGCGTTTCCGATGCGCCACCCTGACTCAAAAAACTCACCACGTGGTCCGACATGAACTTGTATAGGCAAATCTCGCTTAGACCACATGATACGTGTTTTGATTCGGGGGACCCACGAATGAGAAACGCATAGATGGGAACCGTGTTTTAGAAAAAGAGAACAATATAGTAACCGTGTTAAGGTCGCAAAAACGCACCGTGAAACGGCGAGCGCATATGCTGATACTGCTGATCGGCGGCAAATGTGAACACCCCGCCTGTACACCCTTCGACCCCACAATCTAACTATATTCTTGAGATAGTTACCTCTGACAGTTATGCGGGCTTGAAGTGTGTGGAGGCGGGTATTTTTCCTGGTATGTGTAGTATGCTGGATCTCTCGAGGAATGCATTTAGGTAAAGAGAACAATGGTAACTATGTTAAGCTCGCAGAAACAGACCATCAGTGTTCAACACTGCGCCATCTGTAGCCCTTTGTTCCAAGGAGCATCATTTTTTAAAAGGGTTATAAAATAGTGTTGACGAAGTAAACAGTGGTATAGTTGTATTGTTTTTTTTATAGAATTGTCGGAAATTTTCGCCATTTTGGATTACAAAAATAGGTTTTTGGCCTAATTAAAAACGTTATTTATGGGGTTTCAACATGTGTTTCGATCGAAATATTGCTTGTTAGGGTTAAGAACAACATACGAAATTCAATATTTGTCCCAGAAAGAAAAAAACGCGTATGAAAAAAAAACTGATAGTTAAATGAATATTTTTTTTCACGTTTTCTCAAGTATTTTTGGAGCCCATGAAATTTACGTGAGTGTATTCGAAAACTATACAGTACACACGGGACCGCAGCTGATTTTCAGAGAAGGATGACGTGAAAAACAGCTTTTATTTGACTAGTATATAAATATTCATATTCCTGCTTCAGCTTATCTCACTTTCATTTTTATTTATTTTAGAAGATTGCTAAACACCATTTTATAAATATTTTTATTGTAAAAAGAAAAAGAATAATACATAATCAGCAAAGGGAAGAAAGATGGAAAATCTATATTTCTAAATCCATAAAAACCTTTAATTTGTTATGTAGTGTTGTTAGAACAGTTGTAAAACCTTTTTATAATAATCTCTATAATTGAGGGCTCATAAGGAAGTTTTATAAAATCTATATGTTGTTTTTCTATCCATTACTATGTAACATAAATTTTTATAAGCTGGTGTTGAACAGTTGTTTTTCAAGTCTTTTTTACTCATTTAAGAGATATATTAGAGTTATAAAATTATCACCAACACTAAATAATATAACTTTTGGTTATTTTATGAAGGTTTTATATTATTTGCTGTAACTTTTATATAGACAAAAATGCTCATTGGGCTGTTACGTAACAACTGAGTAATGGCAATGTAATATCCTCGTCAAGGTTACAAGCCGTACAGGTCACAAAAATACGTTAAGGTAATGTAAATGTAACAGGTTTCTGCTTAGTGGGTACGTAAAAATTGCATCACATGATTACTTTGTTACATAAATTCTGCGTGCATTTAACGCATAGTGCCATGCACAAAGTTCTCTACTTTTTATTTAAATAAGATGTAATTCAAATAACGTATATATTACATGGCCACAAAAAAATGGAAAATGGCAGATATCGATTAACTAGTTACTAGAAACTATGTTGGGAATTTGGAACCTCTGGTTGCACTAAAACAAAATTATGATTGTTTTCCACAAAACCAAAACTACACTTTTTTGCACTCGACGCGCGTTTCGCTAACAACGTTAGCATCATCAGGAGACGATAAACATTGTTTATCGTCTCCTGATGATGCTAACGTTGTTAGCGAAACGCGCGTAATATTTATGTATCATTTACGTTATAAATTTATGTAGCAGTTACATAAAGAGGACGTTATTTACCTGACATCAAATTTAACTTGATGTGACTTGTAAGAGATATAAATATTATGTAAACAAATTGACCCCAATTTTAACTTTGTTTACAAATTTTATCGTCTCCTGATGATGCTAATGTTGTTAGCGAAACGCGCGTCGAGTGCAAAAAAGTGTAGTTTTGGTTTTGTGGAAAACAATCATAATTTTGTTTTTAGTTACTAGAAAGTAAATCGAAAGTTAAAATTGGGGTCAATTTGTTTAAATAATATTTATATCTCTTACAAGTCACATCAAGTTAAATTTGATGTCAGGTAAATAACGTCCTCTTTATGTAACTGCTACATAAATTTATAACGTAAATGATATATAAATATTACGTATAGCAATGAACCATTTATGTAAAATTAATTTAATTTTTTGACCTTAGATTTACGTAAATACAATGTTAAAGTAATTGATGTGTTTGCTGGGAGGCTGTGTGCCAGGGCTGGTACTTTTATTCTCTAAAACATCAAGCGTTTTTGATACTTTATAAGAACAAAAGTATATGTAAGTAATTCGCTTGGTTAACTGAACAAATTCTTTTAAAATTAGTCTCATTTTTGATTATGAAGCTGCTAAAGGCATCCTAATGCTTTCCCTGCCAAAAAAACGCATTAAATCTCATAAAAAACGCACCTGATTTTTATCAAATTTTATAAGTTTTATAAGCTTTTGTGAGGTAAAATTTTAGATTTATTAAAGTTTGTAACAATTCATGTGGTTTAATATTATATTTCTTTTTTACCTGATCCTATATTCTGACAGACTCATAATTATGTAAATATAAAATT
Source organism: Oxystoma pomonae (assembly GCA_963921995.1). Taxonomy (NCBI): domain Eukaryota; kingdom Metazoa; phylum Arthropoda; class Insecta; order Coleoptera; family Brentidae; genus Oxystoma; species Oxystoma pomonae. Next base: position 110,835,251 of record OY998167.1, read on the forward strand.
TTATAGTACAGGAGATAGGCATCCTAATACTTTCCCTTCCAAAAAAAATCACATTAAATCTCATAAAAACCGCACTTTATTTTTATATTTTATAGCTTTATAGGTTTTTACATTTTATAGCTTTATAGGTTTATAAGCATTTGTGAGGGAAAATTTTAGGCTTGCTAAAGTTTGTAACAATTTAGAAGATATGTCCATATATCTGTTCTTTTACCTGACCCTATATTCTAACTGACTTATAATTATGTATAATATGTTTTAGTACAAGTGTTTTATTTTCAAATTTTTCATAGGTTTATGAGAACACACAAAGATTAAAACATTTTATAATCAGCTACACCCTTGTTTTTTATAATGTATTATGTGTTTGCATAAACATGTTTTTGAGATTTTTGAAAGATTTTACGATTAGTCAGACTCATAAAATTTTAAGAGTTTCTATGAACATTTCGTTTTATTAATAGTTTGCGATGCGTCGTAAAAACGCAAGTTTTTATAAGCCATCCATTAAATTTTATATTAAGACAAACAAAATTTTACAAGGTTTTATGTATCCATCCATCCACAATTTTTATGGGTTTTCTATAATAAATTTACTATTCTTTTATAATCTTACTTGCTACATGGCTATAGCCTTTGAATCTTATTAAATTTTATAAACAATATCTATTTTTAGCTCATAAAATATATATAATATAAAGAAAGCCTCACAAGATCTTAAAAAACTTTTTAAGGTAATAAGATCCTACCTGTCCCAACCTGTATACCCTTTGAAATACTGCCTCAAAAAATATCATAAGAACCTGTCAAATTAACATTTCTTCCACAGCCTCTTGCGATAAATATACAAAAACAATTTCCTATTAGATATGTAAGCCTGTGCGGGCTCCTTATTATGCTACCATTGCTAGAGTTGTGTGTTATAGAATTTTTTAAAGCTCTATGAGGAATCTAGTCAAAAATTATAAAATATAATATTAATATTTATATTAATAAAAATTATATAAGCATAATATTTATTTAGGGATTTTTGGCAGGGTATGTATTAACGAAAAACCATTTTTTCCTGCCATCAAACCTTGTCTCTGGCACTTTTTATATACTCTGCAAGGCTGAGGATCGAAAACGGTGGTCATCTAACAAGAGTTCATCACCACGCTCTACCCTTTAAGAGCAAATATATTTAGCGGTTATATAGTCAAAAGTCTCACAGTGCTTTAGAATGTTATGAGATCAATAACAATCGAATTGTATTTTAGGGCAATACGCACTAGGAGCAGGCGGTATCGGATATTCCGATACCCGACAGCAACCCAGGCCTAACCTAAATTCACCGTTGTTTCCTCCACTGCCAGCGAGCCCAAATTTGGTGCCTGCCGCCACCCCTAGTCAGGTAGGTAACGCAAGTATACAGGGTTCGACAGCTGTGGTCTAGGGTGCCTGAGTAAGAAAGTCATTCAAAAAGAGATGCAGGCTAGGCAACGTTGTCAAGAAAACAGTTTAGGAAAACTGATGCACTTTCTAGGTTTTATTAGCGTCCCTCTCATTTAGAGTGCGATTGCCGTTAAAAGTGCTTTAGTCTGTTTTATTATTATTATAGGCGTAAAGGGGATCGAAGACGTATTTTTTCTCAATTAATCACTTAGAAGATATTAATTTCTATTTATTTGATACTGAAATGATGAAACTAAAATACCACAAAATATATTTTATGTAAGACTTGAAAAGCATGGCAGGCGTCTCTTCACGACTCTGTACATCTAAGGAGGAGAGAGGAGCCCTGTTTCCTCGGAAATTTTTGTAAAATAAGAAGTCAGATTAAAAAAAAAACACCAATTTATTTCAACAAGGTATTTCCCGAAAACGTGAGACTGCTAAGATAAATTGGCTCGTAGAGTTGGGACTTTAGCGTAACTGGTTATGGGAGGTCAAGCTTCCACGATAAAATTAATTATACAAATCACAAGACACGTGTTAAGCGTTTAGGTGGGCGCGCGGAGATCAAGTGGTTGTTTCGTGCATACGATTGTTTGCTGCTGGTCAGTTTTTCTGAGCTGCAGAGTTACTCCGTCCTTTTCCCAACTGTGCATAGTAAAAGAGACAGAATGTGTCGCGTCGTCCTGCTTAAGGTCGTAACTACAATCTGGGGAATTGTCTTTAGAAACACTGTACGGGAAATCAATGGACAAGTTAAATGTCCATTTCCATGGCAACGCGGAGACTTTATTTATGTTTATCCACAGTGGGACACCAGATATTTTTTAGCACCGGGTCAAAAATTTGGAGTTAGGCTACTTATTTTGACTTTTCGCGTTCTGCGCCGCTAAAAAACCAAGTAAAATACTAAAATAAAAGAAAACCATTTATTGCAGAATTACCTGCTAAAAAAACGCTACCCAACTATGTATTAAAGTAACTGGGTGTAATGTTTAAGTTTGCATTTACAGATGCATTTATAACTGAATTGGAAACACTCCCGCTAGCTGATACCGACTACAGATTAATTTAAAAGCATGCAGATTTAAAAATCGGCTACTGGCGCCAGACGAAATAATCGTATTATATTTTAAACAATAGCGTCAACGACTAGCAAGAGTCTTTTCAACCTCTAGGGAGCTTTACTGACCTGTTTTGTTAGTACTCAAATATCCGTGTCTTTCTGAAACTGAGGTTCTAAAATCTGTCCTTTGCACTCCAAGATTTCACTAGTACACTTGCACTTAACTATGCCGCAATAATTTAAATTTACAAAAAAATGGTTGAATCCAAATAAAAACAAAATTATGTGCTATGCGAATTCCTAGTAATCCCAGCGAGCCAGTATAGTTCTTTTGGTTCTTTGATAGACTCTGGGTAATTCCCGCGAAGCGCTAGGCCTTTTTTGGCGGGCGACCGTGCACGCGGGATGGTTTAATATTTGTTTTAGAACAATGTTTTTGAAAGCACATTTTTAAAAGATAAACATAACCTTGAATGGTTTTCTGTCAGAAAACGTAAGAATACTGTTGTCCCACTGCGGCCCGATTTAAAGTTTGTTGACAAAACATCTGCAGTTACCATAGAATCGTATAAATTCTGCGATCTATCGGCCAACACTAGAACTGCGTGTGTCCCCTAAATTTAATGAAGTGTGATTGATTGATCGGTTCTCTTTTCCGGAGTGCACAGGCTTTAGAACAAAGGAAACTTTTTGAGGCTTTTGGGATGGATGACAGCACCAGAGCTTTTATTTTGAAGAAAAAATAATTGAGAATCTTGAAAAATCCTTCAGATAGTTTTGTTAAGCATTTTAAAATGATTACCCTTGCAAAATTTCAGCTAATTCTGATGTTTAGTTTTCCCTGTGCACCCTGGCAAAAGATTAAAAAAATTAAAGAACAAGGCGTTGCCAGTTGTATCTTTTTTACTTAAAATCTGAGGAGAAACTATAGTCTTAAATATTAGATATGCGCAGCGCGCTGTGATTTAAATTTTAAAAACAAAAAGAGTAACTTATTAGGTAATCGTATATTTAAGATTAAAAAATAACAAGTCAATCATTAACAGTAAGAAAATACATATAATCACAGTTTTACGCCCTTTGCTCGTTAAATTTGACGGGATCTTACTTGGTAATCTTTTAGTTAATTGTGGGGGACATCGGCAACAGCGTATCGGTTTCTCAGGTTTATTATCTCTTTCGCTCTCATTTACTAGCCATTACGCTTCTTTTTCAATACATGCTTTTGGGTAGCCACGTCACACCGTCAAGCTCTAAAAAATAGTTTTGTTGCCGTTATTTTAGTTCGACCTTTAATGGAAATAAGTCGAAAAAATGATGAGATTAAATTTGCTCCAAACTAGCTAGCATTTATTATCTATTGATCAGCATCTTTTATTAGGTTCCAATTCAAATACCTCAAGGAGTACCACCTAGTCAAATAAGTCCAAATGGGTTCCATTTCAGTCAGCCATTGTTTGTCCAAGCGCAACCACGGCTGATTGGTAAGTATCTTAGATAAACTACTTAAAGATACCCGATTCTTACGGTACTTTGGTTATAATGGGTGATAGAGGGGGGGGGGGCAAAACAAGCAAAAAAGTTCATATAATATGGGCGTCAAAACTTAGTTGGTTTCGGAAATATACGACTTTTAAGGTAAACACAGTTTGACAACAATGAGCTTTTAGGCAACAATGCACTTTTAGGTGCGAAAAATTTAAAGGAGATCTCAAATCAACAAAGAGTAAGTATACCAACCTTAGGATGGTTTTTTTTTCACATCTTACAAATTATTAATTATTTCAAACCAGTGAAAAGCAAAACAATATATGCGTACTTACCGAAAATTAGTTTTAGCGTTTCGTCGGTTGCAAAAGTTTATTTAAAAGTCCTTTTCGGTAACGAGATAAAGTTTTCCTAGGTCCACTTTTATTATAAAAAAGTTATGACACTTATCATACAATTTTCAAAGTTCTTTTTAATTTTTAAACTCTTTTTATTATTTTTTTAAATTAAAATCACCTATCCTAAAGTTTTTAAACTGTTTTTAATTTGTAACAACTTTTTTTTCATTTTAAAAAACACTAAAAAAAAACGAGTAAAAAACACTTCTGTCGCGATACATTTGAACAGCAAAATTTGAGTTTCTGCGAGCTTCACCGTATACTAATAGCATGTCAGCATATTCCTGATTGGAGACAGTTTTAATTCAGTTTAATTTCACACCAAACTGCCGCGACTCGCGCGACTGACAACCTTCACAACGAACAGCGAAAGATGCACTATGCAATGTGCTTTAGAGGGGGGAGAGGGTCAGAGGTCAGAGAGTTAATTGCGTTGTTGCCTCAGACTAATAACTAAAGAGAGACCAAACATTCCCTATTGAAATCCTCTAATGTTTACAATCCAACACCCTTCTGGACGATTATATGAACAGAAAAGAGATAGAGCAATAAAACGGCAACACTGTCAAAAATTGCTTTTCCCATTACCAGTGGCGGCGTTAATTTTAATTTAAATATATAAATGTGAAAACGAGATATAAGGTAGGGTTGGTCGGATTTTCTTATTCAAAAGAATTAACTGCCAGAACTTGCATAACCACAAAAAAATAGATTTATTCAAGGATAAAGTTTAGTTTGAGGAATGTAGGTATTTACGAACAGATCAAAAGTTTACCAAAGAGCACTTGAAATGATTTTTAGGTCAATTATTCAAGATGGCTGTTATATATTTTTTTTAATTGTGCAGTATCCCACAAAACAAAAGTAAAAAAAAATATTTTCATAGCAAAAAAAACGGTTAATAACCCGTTTTATAACGTTTTTGTCCAAAAAAAAACACGCTAATAAACGGCTTATTAAGCGTTTTTTTCACTATGATAATAATGTCTCTTTTAGTTTTCTTTAGTGGAATATAAACTTTATTTATCAAATTAAGAGAACTTTTTGTGATGTTAATTATGAAAATTTTAAGGCCAACAAATTTTATTCTTTACACATTGGCTGCATGTTCATTTCTGAATACAGAACACAAGGAAAATTTAAGGAAGAGGTAAAAAATTACTAGTAGTTTTTCAGGACACAGGAGTCAAAAGGCAAAAAAATAAATAATAAATATTAATGAAAATAAAAATAAGATTGGCTCAGAGTAAATATCTCCAAAATGGTTTTATTCACATTATAGAAAGTACCCAGGTACCCATTAAAATACAAAAAATACCTGCCCCAGTACCTGACTATCAGCACTTGGTCTTATTGTCTTCTCTTGTTATGTATAAATTATAATAAATAAATATTTTACATGCTGCAAAAGGAGCAAAATTATCTGGTACTTTTGTTTCTTAAAAAAGATTAGTATTAGTCTTAGATTTTTGATGTATTAATAGTATAATCATAAGCTTTTTACCCAGTTTTTTACCTCATACTACGCCCATGACTAACGTAAAATGACAGGAACTTTCTTACCTCCGAAATATTAGTTCTGGGCTGGAATATCCGCTTTTATTGCATACCAGGCAATGGTAAACCATTTTGTTGGTCCTCAAAATAGCTTGATACAGTTCTTTTTTCACAAATAGTCACAATAAAATTCAAAAATCACCGAACAACACAAACCCCCGTTAACAACAACGCCGTCAGCTGCAACCAAACATGTCGGCATTTATTCGCGGCTCGTCGAAAAAAACGTTGCCGGCTTGTGTTCTTTTTTATAAATCTCGAAATTCTACTTATTAAAAATTAAAAAAAGTTAATTATTGAGACTAAAAATTAGGACTAAGAATTAAGTTATTAGCATAAGAAAAATTATCCTATATAAAAATATGTCAAATAATCAATAATATTATCAAAAGAGCTTCAAGAAGTTTATGAATTGTTTTGTTTCTAGAAAAACCCCGCGGTAAATTGGCAACCATGTATTTTTTGGGAAATAAACATTGTGGCTGGTTGATCGGGGTAATATTGTTTACTGTTATATCTCATTTTTTTTATTAATCTGAGGTTGTTGCCAAGTGTTTTTTAAATCTTTAACTGAAAGGAAATCATTATTATTTTTTTAGACAAAAACTGTTTAGTTTTGCCCCATAAGTCATATGAACTTTTTCACTTGTTTTGACCACCTCTTTGATCACTTAAAAGGATGACTTTGATATTGTTTACACCCTGGATAAATGGTTTTGAGATTAAATATTTATGCAATTGATTTTTCCAGGTGACAATGACACATAATGATACTTTTTTCAGAAGTTTTCCAAGTTCTTTTTTGCCTTCTTCATTTTCCATGTGTTTTCCAGCGACGTACGAAGCCTATAATAATAAATATACAAAATATTTTTCAGGCATACTTAGTTGTAGTATTAAGCAGTAATTTTGATTAAAATATTAATTTTTCATCAAAATAATTCAAATTATGCTACAGAATCATAAAGTGTCTAATACAGTTTATTGTTTTTTAAGGTTTGAATAACACAAGTAGAAATTCAAATAATAATAAAGGTTTCAATTTGGCATTAAAATACATGTAAATAATTTTAACTACGAGCAACGAATAATACTGATTTTACGACCATCTCAACACCATTTTAATGGCTCATTTACGGTCCTAGGATAATAATAAAGTTTAAACCTAAACCACAAGATGGTGTGACAAGCGATGAAACTTTTGCACTAATTGACGGAAAAGTGTGAATTATTTTTCTATATTTTTAAGACAATAAATATTTATAAACCAATATAGTTTTAGTACCCAACCAAAAATAAATCCCGTTAAATTGACATGTTACGCATTTTTAAGAAAAAAAACCTTGTTTTTAAAAAGGTATACAGGGTTCCTAAGCAAATCCTTAGGGGGCTAAGCAGCCGTGTATAAGACGCAGACAAACGGAAAAGCACATTAGGCAGAAAAGGATGGACATGGGGCGATATTGTCACTACATCTTACACGTAGTAAATCCATTCCAGGTTGTTGTTTTCTAATTTTTTCCATTTTCATACCTTTAGGACTGGAATAAAAATTGTTTTTGCTCGACTTTAATACCAAACTGATGAAAGATATCGTAAAAAAAAATATTTTTCGGCTTTTCATTTTGTAACCATTGTCCTTACGCACTGTTTACAGGCTGGGGACTGAGATACATGCAAATTCCTAACCTAAAGCGTTCATACACGGCCGGAGAAATCGACTGAGATGTTTCCGTAGAAACTTTATCAAGCAAATAGGACGGGTTGACGCCTTCGAACGTCCAACCCGGGTTTTGCACTTTGATTCGAAATCAAAAAGGAGGAACAGTCAGATGTGGGGCCGTGCACAAATTACGTAACGGTGATTTTACCAATTTTTGACCCTATGTAATGTTTTGTAACGGTTTGGCACGCCACTCCTCTAATATTACGTAACGATTTCAAGACCACTACCCCCCCCCCTAAAAAAAAAACTTTTCACTTATTTTCATTCCAATTTCTTAGTTTCACACAAATGCAAACGTTTTGTAATCCCCCTCCCTCCTATGACCATTACGTAATTTGTGCACGGCCCCTGTAGTCCCAGTGGAGGAGGGCGAAAAATTGATATTTTTTTCTTAAAAATTATGCTCTTTAGACCTATTTCTTTGCGTTCCCGAAATTATGTAATTTTTGAAAAAAAATTGTAAGCGGCGCCATTTTTATTTCGTGCTTTGTTTTTCTAACATTTTTGCGTTCAGCTAATTTAATTGAAAAATTTTTGTCTGCGGCGCCCTTTATCTTCTCACTCGAAACCAAGATCCCCCGTTTTAGGAAAACTGATCCCGTCTCTGTTTCTAAATTTTTTCGAATAAAAGTAGAGTTGAAGAAAAAAATAAAAAAAGTGGCAGAGCACAAGTTTTTCGTAAAAAAAACGTTTTTTGTAAAGAAACAGAGCAAAATAAATCTTTTCTCCCCTTTTTGGGTGTTACAAATATTGGCAGCCCTTTATTTTTCGCTTTTACCCTCCCGTTAGTTTTGAAGAATTGGTTCGCTACATGTTTCGAGATCATGTCATAAAACACCACGAAAATATCAAATGTAGTGTAGGGCCACCTTTATTTAAAATCAATAATATCGCAAGCAAAAAGCTCTGCAGGAAAAACAGCGCCGTTTATTGATTTCTTTGGCTGCTACTGCTAGCTGCATGGTTTGACCGTTTCCAGATAGATGTCACTAGTAGAACAGAATGGAAAGAAATTTAATTAAGAGCGAAGATATTTCTTTCTAATGTTAACAACCTCACGAGTTTATCGTTCAGTATCGTAAATAATGGACCCTGCCGCCTCCTTTAAGCAAGAAAAAGCTGTGGTTTGGACCTGAAAACATCTAATTTTTAACTAGATTAGATGTTCAAATCTGTCCCCTTCTTGAGCCTCACAATATCCCAATCTATTGTAAAACTCTTGGCGCGTAGCAGCCAACATGTCAGGGGTGATAGAGTTGCCCGCCTCCAAAATTTTCGCTCCTGTATAGTCGTAGGCCATAAGTGAGTCATTTGGCGCAAAATCTGGTGATCGAGGAGGCCATCGGATATTTCCATACGTGGAAATAATTCTATCACCAAATACCTGACGAAGGTAATTTGTAGCCTGGCGTGAATTGTGGGATGAACAGCCATCTTGCTGAAACCACAATTCGTCCAAATTTATGTTGAGTTCCCTCAACCGTAGTAAAACCTGGTGTTGGAGAAGATCAACATATTTTTGGCTATTCAAATTACCTTCAATGAAAAAGGGTCCAATAATGTGATCCCCGACAATACCGCTCCAAACATTTAATTTTTGAGGATGTTGCGCTCTAACACTTGCGTGCAGATGTTTATTTTCGCGGGACCAATAGCGGCTATTTTGTGGATTGTGAGAGCTATGAAGTTCAAATGTCTTCTCGTCACTAAACAAAACTTTTGATAGGAAATTTTCGTTCCTGTCACATTTATCCCTCATATCCTCACAATATTCTAACCGGCGAAAATAATCACCTGGTTGCAATTCCTGCGACTTCCCAATCTTAAACGACTTGTAGCCGTATTTTTTTAGGATCCATTGGCAAGTACTGTTGGGAATATCCAGTGCCTCCGCAATCGGTTTCGTCGAACATGGTTCATGTGCCTCAACGTAAGCGCATACCATTTCGTCTCGTTCCACCCTGTGTGGAAGAACGGGATGCTCTGGTATTTCGCCGTCGTGGTAACATTTTCTACAACCATTTATGCACCCGTACCTTTCAAAACGATGATAAATGTTGTAGACAGTTTGAGCCACAGGAACCGGTCGATCTGGAAACGCAAAAACATAAAGCCCAATGACCTCGTCCGCACTGTCACTTTTTATGTAGCGACTGAAGCGACTCGAAAGGAAATAAAAATGCAATGCCTGTGAATCCCAGTTTTTCCTCGATCATCTCATGGTGTGGCCGCCATCTAGCGGAATTTGCAGACATCTTGTCAACGGTTATTATTGCAACTATGATTTATGCTCACAATGAAAGAGTGGCGACAATTTCTTCTCATGAAAGCAGTCCGGAGATAATAACAAACTGGCACCATTGCTCAATATACCTGTTTATTTTGTGCGCGCAGAACTTTCTATGCCATTTCTGTTTGATTTATTGAAATCCTATCCCTAAGGAAAATCTTAGGAACCCTGTATGAAAAGTTCCTTAGTAACCTTATTTGTTTTGACGTTTTAAGCAGAACGTCATTGAAACTTCAGGTTATGAAGTTTGTTGACTTAACAGCGTTCGCGTTTGATATTTTTAATATTTTCCAGATATTTATGTTGACATTTTCATTGGTCGTAGGTAAAGTATAGTAAACTAACTCTCATGTTATGGTCATTATACGCTCAAATAAATTAAGACACTCGCCTGCGGCTCGCGTCTCATACTTCATCTTCGCGTTAAATGACCATCATAACATGCATCATTATAACGTACTAGTGTAATTAATAAAATCACCGACACAACAAGGTAGTGAGTCGAAGTTGACATTACACGTGGGATAAGGCCAAAACATTAAATCGTAATTTAGAATTAGAATTCGATCGGAAATATATCAGTAATTGCTGATATATCGCTTATTAACCACAGTCTATGCATGGCACATTTAGCACGTTGTATGGACAGATTAGCTGTCAAATCTAGGTAATTGGCATTAGCTTTGAAGTTCAGTAATTATTTGCTTATTGCCATGTAAGCATTATTAGGGAGTTTTTGGACACCATAACACCAATAACAACCTTTTTGGTTATCGTTATTTGACAAGCCGTCAAGAATAGAGTTATTTCGGTTTATTTTCCTAACTATTTCTACGCTTACTTATAAGCAATGTATTGTGTATTTTTCTTAATGAAACAGTAAAAATTTTAAGCTTTATTTTTGCAAAGTTCGTCGAAAATACAAACGGTTTGACGTGAATTGACAGAAGTAAATATAGACAAAATAAAGATAACTTCAAAAATCGTTGCTAATAACCACCAGGCGTGCTTATTACCGTGAAAATTACATTATTTTTGTGGTTATGTTTATTTTGTTTATATTTACTTCCGTCAATCCATGTCAAAGCGTTTATGTATTTGACGAATTTTGCAAAAAAAAGCTTAAAATTGTTACATTTTGATTAAGGTATTATGGGTAACCGCAGAAATATGTATAGTTAAGAAAATAAACCGAAATAACTTTATTCTTGACGGCTTCTCAAATAACGATAACCACAAAGGATGTTATTTCTGTATGCTCACCAAAAACTCCTTAATAACGATAAACAAAAACCTTAACGCCCGTGTCAAACAAGGCAAAAATTCCCCAATTGAACTTAATTCATGAAAAATAGTTACTACGTTTATACGTGCCTAAAACCGGTTTTACATAAGATTTTAAATAAAAGTGTCAATTTAAAAAGAAAACAAATAAATAAGTAAATTAACAACATATGTTTCGGTAAAACCAGTATTTCTTTAGGTTGGAAGCATCAAAGTGTTTATATTTTTTATCCCAGTCTGATATCACACCGAGTAAAAAAATGGGTATCAGAACTCAAATATGATTTGTTTTAACCCAGAGTGGTGGTTTAAATAGAGGACAGCTCAGACCTTGAATTACAGCAAGTAATTTTCTAAAGTTGCAAAAGCCCATGACTTTGGCGTTACCATGACCCACTTTATAAATTAGTTTTATGAATTATCACAGCTCACTTTTTGGGTCCGAGAAAAAAAATACCAACACACAGGAACTATTTCCGCGAATGCGTTTAAATGGGCTGGGGTAACTCATATAAATAGGCTAGGGTAACTTTTGTTTGGATCTAGATCCAGGCTTTCTGGTTTTTGTCGCATTTACCAAAAATTTTATCACCCGTTCCATGGGCGTATTTAACGATGCCGAAAGGTTCTTACTAAATAAAGTTTATAAGGACCGTATTCATAGTCGTTTCTCAAAGCTCCCTCCTTCCTTCACCCACAAGAATTTACTTTATCCGAAGAAGGATGAAACCTTGACAGCGACTATATATAAGGTGCTAAAGGAGCTCAATCTACACCTATTGCGTTGCAAAAAAAAACCGGTATTCAACCACACTTTTATGATTTACGACCACGAATGTAAAAAAAAAGTGGATTGATAGTAACCTCATGGGAAAATCACTGCCGTTGTGAAGATTTAGGTTGGCGATATTGGTTTCCTTAATTTTAAATAATAGTGTGCGTACACTGTCAGCCAACAGTGTCAAAGTGACGTATCTATGAAAGGTTATTTTTTTTGTTGTTTTTTAATACAAAAACAAAAAATTAAAGAAACAAGCAATAGACATAAAAATACTCGAACGGCCATGCCATGAATAATCTCTCTCATTTTGTCTGGGGAATGTTCAAGTTTCGAACAAATAAATTACAATATGGAAACATTACCACCGATTTATAAGCTCAAAGGGTACTGTCAACCATTGCTGCTAGCGCTCCCGCTCAAGATAAACCTTCACTAATTTATTCTGAATCTGAAACAGGAACTAAAACGGCTACAGACAGATATGCGCCGACAGTTTATAAATCCGAGGTTGTTATAGGTGAGAAGACAAGAAAAATAAATGAATATAGGAAGATACTGAGTTTGATAATAGCATATATGGATCAGCTGAAAGCCAGAGCCATGGCAAGCGATCACAAATAAGTACATCTTTGACATATGGCGTTTTACAAAATTAGAACAATACTTCATGAGTTTAAAAAAAAATTATTATAGTGATATTACCAGATACAATTCAAGAGTTCCTATACCACCAATTTTAATATTAATTTTAATTTGTATTTTATCGATATCTTTTTTCCTTTTTCTTCTTGTCATTTCCATGTGTTTGTAACTTTCTATATATGTAATAATAAGTAGGTGGTTTAAGATTTTATTGTCAATGTGTGATATTGTAGCCAGTATTTTTTTTTAGATTATAAGACAATGATTATAAGATGTTTTGCCAGTTTATTTGTAATAAAAGTTTTCTGATTCTGAAGACCCCAGCAGAAAAAGTTATTACTAAGATATCCTTAATTACCAAAACTCAAGGATATCTTAGTAATAATTTGTTAACTTAGAGAAGATATGGTCGACACAGATGTTAGTTAACAGGTTTTTCCGCCAAGGTCTTCAAATATTGTAAAATTCCATGCTCGACTCCATGTGTCAAAGATGTACTTTTTCTTGTGATCGCTAAATGTTGCTTGGCTTTCCATTAATTTATTTTTTATTACAGTATCACGTTGTTGCATCTGTTCTTAGCTGTTTTAGTTCCTGTGCAGATTTAGTACAACTTAATCAAGGTTTATCTTGAGCGGGAGCGCCAGCGGCAATGGTTGTACCGATCGTTTACAATTTATAATGTGAAGCTTAACAGTACCCTTTGAGTTTATAAATTGGGGGGCAATGTTTGCATATTGTTATTTATTTGTTCGAAACTTGCACATACTCCAAAACAAATGAGATAGATAAATGGCGTGAAACAAAAATAACCTTTTAAAGAAACGTCAATCATATTTTGACACTGTTGACAGTAGTGTTCCCACACTAATATTTAAAATTAAGGAAACCAATGTCGCCAACCTAAATCTCCACAACATGGCGACAAAAATGGCGGAAGACAGACGGCAGTGATTTTCATGAAAATTTCCCGTAGGTATTAGCAATCCACTTTTTTTATATCCGTATTTACGACGCATAGTCTAAGAAAATTTTGGCTTTTGCGGTGATCAGCACATAATAAAATGCGGTTTCTACCGGAGACCAATTTGGAAATGAAATACATGGGTTAATTTTGTTTAGAGTCAGTCTTCGGACACTTTCGGAAAGTTCCGTTGTTTTATATGCACAATTGGGGCTGTTACCACTCAAAACTGTGATTAGACAGACCCGAAGGTGGTTTGGGAGAATACATTTATGTATTTTCTGGTTTAGATCAATTCGCAAATGTGCATAGTCATTGCCTTGAATTTTACAGCCCAATAAAATCGGCTTGGGACAGTCCTAATATTTGGTTACACCAAGATTTTATAAACACTTGTGAGTTGTCTTAAACCCAGATGCTCGGAGCTCTTGCAAGTAATGAAAATTACTTGTAGCAATTAAGGGAGGGTCTAGGAGGCACCAGTAAAGCCAGTTTTCCGAGCCCCAATTTTGTAGCCCAGAGCTTTGCCTAAGCTTGGTTTTTTCGGTGCACAGTTCTGGGCGCACAGGGTTGATACTGTGTCCAGAACGCAGCTGAAAATGTAACTTGCATTGTTATAATTTAAATGCTCTTCTTTAGATCAAAATGGCTACGAAAGTCTAACAGCAAATGATGCTGGATTTGGATCCCCAACGCCCACAATAAGGCCACTAAAGACCACCAGTAACTACGCAACCCCAAGTCAACAACAGGTACGTTGAAGTCGTAGAATAATCGGCCCTTATGCCTATATAGACCAATTTGGACGTTTTTCTATAATTAATAAATTTGATTTGCAGCCATTTGCACCAACATATTTAGGGGTCACTTAGCATTAGGTGGCACCTAAATCTAGATTAGTTTTAGGTTAGGGGAGCGCTAGGGGACCAAAAACGGGCCCCTAGATTTAGGGATCACTTAAAGTAGTTTAGGGGAGTTCTAAATACAAATGACACTCTTCCTTAATCTAGGTGACCCCTAAATAAGTAAATATGTTGTTGCAAATGGCTGAAGAAAGAAACAGGTTTGACTCGAAAGATGGAACCCTGATGACGTTACTCATCTTTTGTATTTTTTTCGTGAATGTCTAGGTCATCATCCAGCCCTCAATCTCTATAGATTTTTTTCAGTTTTTTTAAATAACAAGTATTCAAACATAAAATCTTTTATCCTTATTTAACCGAACAAATTCAACCGATTAGTTCTAACAGTCGAGACGAAATAATCAGAAATCCTTTAGGGCCGGTTTCTCAATAGCGGGTTACCAGAGAGTAAAATTAACTCGGGCTATAAAACCCAGTTTTTCAATGTTTTAAACCAATATTTTTTTAGGTTAATCCTGAGGTAAGGTAACTTACCCTCACCTTGAAGCCCTCGTTGCCCTGGAGTTAATTTTAACCCGCTTTTTAAATATTTTTACAAGGTCATGTTGCCCCTAGTTAACGCTGAGCCGCTATTGGGATATCGGCAATAGGGATCAACACTTAAAAGATAAAAATTAATTTATAATTAATATTAATATTATGTAATTAATTTATACTATATAAAATTAAATATAATTAAAATTATCATACCTAAAGCCTTTACCACAAATCCAAAACTCACTAATATGATGATATGTTTATGTCATCTTTTGACGCTGCTGCATAAATATGTGAATTAAAAAAAAACGCTTTAATTTTTTGAAAATTTTAGCTTTTTTGAGTTTTTTCCAACTTTTTCGATTTTTCATCGTTATTTTTCTTTTTGACTTTTATCTAAATTTTTAGTTAAAATATTTTAATTTATTTAAACAGTCGGGATCCCCCCCATTCCAGATCCTACCTCAAAAGTTGGGTTCGCAGCAATATCTACCACAACCACAGCTGTCACCTGCCTTTGGCGGACAAGTTCTCCAGTATCAACCATCAGTAGCTTTAAAATATCAATAAAATATGTACCTGGGTTTAATTGTATAATTTAGATTTACTTTTAAGCGCACATAGAATATTTTTCAAAAAAATTTGTGCGTTGTACGTAGCCTAAAATTTGTATTTTCCTCGTTTTATTTAGTGTTTTGTAAATTATTATTTTTTAAGGCATCTACGAATAATGTAATTTTATGTTAAATTCGCCTAGATAAAATATCAAATTTTTACTATGCCAAACTTTGTTCATTGTTCAGGGCTATCTATTATCCCTATATCTCGTCTGTTAGAGACTCTAAAACATTCGCATAAAAACTGAAAAAAATGAGTTAATATAAATAGTGCAGGGGCATTTGCCGATAATTTCTATCCCGTGGGATTCTGAATGAAGCAGTCCCACAATCAAGTGTGACCGGGTGTTTTGTTCGCATCCGTGTAGATGAAGTTGATATGACGTAATTTTTCAAGATGGCGGGCAAAAATCATAAAAGATACAACTTTCGCAACCGGGGCATGATTATACTCGATTCCATATAACTCGAGGACGGGAATTCCAAATAATTCACTTTCAAGGTCATACAACTTTAAATGACCTTGAAAATTGCAAAAAACATCCCCTTTAAAAAATCTTAATAATTCGAGGTTTTGCCAAGTTCAAATGTACCCCAAACTATTAGGCATATATGCCAAATTCTATCCGTAGACTTTGGTTCAGTTTGAAGCTTTATGGCCTTAAAAAATACCCCATTAAAATTAACACATTGCAAAAATAAAATACTAAAGGGCGCTATTCATCAACTAATAAAGCGAAGAAGACCAAATTTGATAAGATAGAAAAGAAGAGCAAGTTCAACAATGTTGTAAAAAAAAATTGGTTTACTACGACCTATAACGACGTTTTACTTTATCCAATTTCGTAAAAAAGCAAAAATAACAAGGTAGCCATCAATTCTTCTTGAATTTTCGTCTATGAAAAAAAAGTTTGGTTGATGGGTGACCTTGATTGACTTTGAAAATACCATGTACAAGTAACAAACCAGCTTTTTGTGATGTTTTTTCAATTCACCAATACGCAAAATATTTAAGTGCCGGAGATGAATTTAACATCTTAGCCATAAACAAACACTTCATTTTAAACCTCCCTACTATTTTTTTATGCTATACCCCGGTACAAATGACCTATATGCCTGTCGCTTTATTAAGTTTCGGAACTTCTACATGGAAGCGGTGCCACATGACTAAATAGCTGGTAAATCCTTATCCTTGAATTTTATTATGAATGTTAATAAACAAGTGTAGTCATGCCCTACTGGCATAATTAGAATTTTTTATGCTTTTTCGCCCGCCATTTCGGTAATAAAAACGACAGGCATATAGGTCATTTTTACCGGGGTATAGCATAAACATCTGGGACGCCATTTCAAAAAAAAATGGTAGGAAGGTTTAAAATGAAGAGTTTATTTATGGCTAAGATGTTAATTTCGTCTCCGGCACTTAAAGTTTTTGCGTAGTGGTAAATTGGAAAGAACATCACAAAAAGCTGGTTTTTCATTTGTACATGTTATTTTCAAAGTCAATCAAGGTCATACATCAACCAAACTTTTGTTTCATAGTAAGCGGCGATAAGTCAACAAGAATTAATGGCCATCTTGGCGTTTTCGCTTGTTTACGAAATTAGATAAAATAAAATGTGATTATAGGTCGCCATCTTGTTATATAAGCCGCCATATTGAAACGCGTCATAGCTGAACCTAATTTTTTTAAACTTATTATCTTCTCCTTATGTGCTGGTATCAGGTTGAACAGTGACGTCACTTCGACCAGCCTTACAGATATGGATTCAAGTATAATTTGTATCCACAAATATTCTAAATTCTAAAAGAAATTTTTATTTTCAATAGTCTAAAACATTTTTCTTTTAACCATAGAAGTACTTGTTTTTGTTTCAAGATCAGGTGCTAACGCAATCAGATGGATACTATATCTCTGACTCACCTAAAGTTGACAAAAAAATCAAGAAATATATAAAATAGCAAACATATTTGGAAAACTAACACGTAAGAAATTTTTTTGAGCTGCAAGCCCCATATAGGGGAGGACGCTCTTACTAATAACTTTTTGAATTTCGGTATTATTATAAAAATTACTGAACCCGAAAAATTTAATTGATAATATAAGATATGACAATTTTTTAATTAAAATCAATTAAACAAGTTGACAAGGTAAACATTTTTGCCAATAGAAAATTTTAGAACAATTAAAATAAAATATTTTGTGGTTTTCGTGGTTTTTGTTGTTTGTAAAAAGGCGTGGTAACAGAAAAGAATGAAGGCAAATCAACTACCAATAATGGTAAAGCCATGATGGTATTTTAAGGCTTAAAATATTTTAGCATAATTTAAGGGTAACGTTTTTGTTTAAGCAATTTTTACATTATGAAGCTTTTTTTCAAAACTTTCGATTTGTAGAATAAAAAACTCACATTTTTCAAGTTTTCAATGTTTTTTAAACGTTCAAAAAAAGTACTGCCAAAAAACATTTTTTTCTCTGTTAGCACAAATAGTAGTTTTAACAACTAGTGGCCAAAATAGTGTTTTTTTTTTACAAGCGACGCGAGTAAAGAAAAGCACAGTTTAGCCGCGACTTGTTAACACTATTTTTTTTAATACCTTTATCAAAAAATCCAAAAAAAACAGGAAAATAATTTTAAAAATCTCGAACGAAGAACACTTCTCGCAACACACCATCTCTAAATGAAGGTGGCTGGTAAATTAAATAACAATGCGGTTTCCATAGCGATGACAGTTTGATATTTTGACGATGTTTTTTAATGACTTTTTCGTAAATACTTCGTGGAAACTGGCGGAAATGACTTAATTTTTAGGCAAGAATAATTAGATTTTTTTCAATATTACTAATAATATATAATAATATATTTAATTTTGGGCAAAAAGCGGACATAAATCTTTTTTTGCACCGTGATCAAAAAAAAAGTTTTTTTGCATCGGTAACCAAAAAAGCCATGCTTTAGTTATCTGCAGATAGTTACTAAAATCATGTGTTTGATGAAGGTATCAAAAAAAAATATTTAAGCTTGTTAAAGGAGACAGTAGACTATAAAAAAGTATTTTAGAGAAAGATGGAAATAATTTAAGGCTCTGTTATTAAATTTAATAACAGAGGGGTATTTTTCTTTTAATTCTGATTTTTGCATAAGAACTTTTTTATGTAAGAAATTGTTATTTGATTTTTCACCTGCAATGTTTGAACTTTGTAAAACCCAAATAATTTTTTTTATTTTGTCTGGTATTGTGGCTGTGAATATCATTATGAGTTTGATCATTTTGTTTATTTTCTACAACATATTTTAAGCATTCAAAAATATACAAAGATGTAAGGGTAAGAATACTAAAAAGTTTACTACAGCAATACAAATAAATTTTGAACAAAATCCTCAAAAAAAAAACATTTTTGTGCAAAATTTCAAAAAGAAGATGCTTAAAACAAACTATTTATAAAAAAATATAAATTTATTAAATAATCTTTAACTTAATGACTAGTCAACAACCAAACAAAATCTAAGAGGATAGTATTTGCTGGGAGCCATCCTTGTCTTAGTCCTGAAAAATGCTATTTGCACGAGTGTTTTTGTCCCCACATTATTCTATTCAAATACAAAAATTGTTCAAACATTTTGTTCTCATTTTAAAGATAAAGCCTGAATATAGGGTTCTCTAGTGGTTCTGTTTGCAACTTTTGTCTAGTCTTGCAAATATAAACAGAAGAAAAAGGCACATTTGTATCCACATTTCATAATTAAAGTCAACTTTCTAAAACTATTACTAGAAAAGATTAAAGCGTTGTCTTTAAAATGAGACTAGAATTTCGAAAAAAAAGTCTGTATTTGAATAGAAAAATGAGTAGCCAAAAAGACCGTTGCAAGTGAAATTTTTCAAGAGTAAAACAAGCTGCCATGAGCGAAGACTATAATTTAAAAAAAAAAAAACTCAAAACAAAATTACCACCAACTATTCTTGTGGTGATGGTGATCGTCGTGTTTGTGCACTTTCACAACTTGCACGGGGTCCAAATGAGCGTGGATAGCCACAGGTACTTTGTGCTTGATAACAACTGGAACGGGTACCGGTACTGGTACCTTCTTCCAGACTTTGTGTGGGACAGGAACATATTTCACAACTTTGTACGGTTCTGGTATTTTTACTTCAACCGGTACTCTTACCGGATGCGGCACCGGTTTGTCGACATTAACGGGAATGTCTCTGTACTCGATGACGTCATACGGTTTGGGTACTCTTACCTCGTAAGGCCTGTCAACTGGAACGTCGTATGGTTCGGGTACCTCGTGAGGAATTTTCCTTTCGACTGGCACGTTGTAGGGTTGAGGAACGGGGACGCCGATTTTGTGCAAAACAGTCACGTGACGGCTGATGGCATGCCCCAAATGGTAGTGCGGTTCGTTTGAGTGAACGTCGGGACCTCCGAGAGGACCTGGGAGAGGTCCAGCACCTAGGAAAATGTAAATTTATGAATTAAGTTAAGCAAGAAGTACATAAAACCACGCAATGTCCAAGACTAGTGTTGGCTTTCGGTTGGAATGGGCTGGGCGTTTGATATGTTATAGATCTGTTTCCCCTGATCAACGTTTAAATCGGCCTCTTTTTGGTCCGATCCACGGTTTCAGAGATATAGGTGTTTAAAGTTGGAGGTTTCAGATTTAAGGGATTTTTCACTAAAATCATTTTTTTGCCTATTTTGTTGTATTCGAGTAGCTAACTTGCTACTTCCAGTACACCAGTTTTTAGGCAGAGAATTAGGCTATTGAATGCAATTAAGAAAATTTACATATTTCATTTACGTCACACAGTGGCGGCACAAACCTGAAAAACGTAAATTTTTTTTTCAAAATGCAATTTTTCGTAAAATCGCGGATTAAAAGAGAACAAACGGTGAAATATTTTTTTGTTTCTTGATATGTTATAGAAAAATTTTCATAGAAAAAAAAAGATAAGCCACATATGTATAGGCTTATCACACTTTGTGAAAAACGCCCGTGAACCTAGAAAATACTCGGGTTATTGTCTCCATTTCCACTTTGTATATGTGTATGCCATGACCGGAAAGCTCATCCGATTTTAACAAAAGTGGTACCGCTGGAGTGCTCTGACTCTCAGAGGTATTATATGTCATATATTTTTCAAAAAGAAAATCAGTATGGCGGATGCAAGCTCCCATTCTGTAATTTTTTTATACTTTTGAGATATAACTTACAAAAATATAAGGCCATCTGATAATATAAATCTTTTTTCTTTGGTTTCTTTAAAATAACCACCCAATACCATTTCTCCTGCTTCAGACCCCTCCCCTCTCTTCTACCCCCTCGTTTCCCCAACCCAGGTGACCCGCTTAAAAATATGTAATGCAAGGTGTAGCATATGAATTTCAATCCAAATCTGCCCAAATAAACTCACCCCCTCCTTTTCAGCCCAGGTTACCCCCTTAAGAAATGAGTAATGTGTACCTACACATCACCCCCTACCAAAAAGTGTCCCCCTCGCAAACAAACTCGACGTGTCCTGGAAAAAAGTTAATATCTGAAGATATCATGCTCAAAAAAGCATTATGCCCATGGGATGTTTGACAGCAAATATCTCAAAAACCATTTCACCGATTTTCGAAAAAAATACGTCGTTGTAAAGATAATCAAAAACCCTTCAAAACAAGGTGCCACTCGACCCACGCTTCCTATCTAAAAATAGGGGTGAAAGTCAGGGAAGTGCAAATTCCAAAACTGCTAAAAAGTTTCCCCCTTGCAAACAAAATCGACGTGTCTGAGCATTTCTCTAAAAAATCAAAAATTTCATTAAAAAAATGGCGGCTCGCATGCACCATATTGATTTTCTTATTGAACAATATATGGTATTTAGTACCTCTGAGATTCAGAGCACTCCAGCGGTAATACTTTTGCCAAAATCGGCGTTTTCGCAAAGGGTGATGAGCTTATATATATGTAACTTATACTTCTTTTTTCTCTGAGGATTTTTCTATAATATATTAAAAAATAAAAAATATTTTACTGTTTGTTCTTTTTTAATCAGCGATTTTACAAAAAATTATATTTTGAAAAAAAAGGTTTTTCCGTTTTTTAAGTTTGTGCCGCCACTGAGAGTGACGTAAATGAAATATGTCAATTTTCTTAACTGCATTCAATAGCCTGGTTCTCTACCTAAAAACTGTTGTACTGGAAGTAGCAAGTTAGCTAGCCAAATACAACAAAATAGGCAAAAAACTGATTTTAGTGAAAAATTCTTCAAATCTAAAACCCCAAATTTCAACACGTATGTCTCTGAAACCGTGGGTCGGATCAAAAAGAGGTCTATTAAAACGTTGATCAGGGAGAACAGATCTATAACATATCAAAAATCATATTTGCTCAACCAGCTTTACCCCTATAACCTTTCAACCTACCAATAAATGTATTCCAACTTTTTTGGTAAATCTAAGCAACTTAATTTATCATTTGGTTTATTTTTAAGTTTAGGTCTAAACAAGCTCTAATATTTTTATCACTTGATACCTTTTTTCACGCTATTGTGTACACTAACAAAAATATGCCCACTCACACAGGACAACATTTAAATCGTGGTTAAAATCAATCAAACCAAACAAGGCATAATAAGAACTTTGTATAACAGAGCCGTTCAAATTTGTAACAATTATCATATCCTATACATCGAAATAAGAAACATTAAGAAAGATCTGTAGCAAAATGGTTACAGCCTTAAACTTAAAACAGATACTATTTGTAAATTTCACCAAACAGGACAGAGATTACAAGACCAAAACCAGGCAAATGCATTCCTTACAATTCCATATATTAAAGGAGTATCAGAGGAAATTCGAAGAGTTGTTCAACTTTAATATTAAAACAGCTTTTAAATCTAATAATAAAATTCAAAGCCTTCTTAGTAAAACAAAACCGGAGAACAAACAAAATAAGGAATGCATTTACCAAGTTACTTATGCGTGTGGTGAATCATACATAGGTAAAATAAAAAGACCACGATCTGTTAGGCTTAAGGAATATCAGACGAATACCCAGAGGTAAAACAGCAAAATCAGGAATCGCCGAACACGCATGGTCAAAACAACACCAAATGAAATACACAAAAGCAACAGCACAAGGAGTCAAACTGGAAGAAGCGAAGATTCCTTGAAGCTGCCTTCATTGGGCAGGATCAGAGTATTTTCAATAAACCAAATGTTGAAATTTGAAATATTTGGAAGCATCTTCTTGAGCGGAGCCAACTTCTTAAACTTCACGGTTGAAAGATTTCCTATAGTACATAAGTACACAGCCTTAGGAATAGATTGTAGTTTGCACCTGAACACGATCAGAGATTTTACTGATCCAAACGTCGTGTATAAATAAAATATAGGCAATGGAAGTCCAAACACAACACAACACACACAAAAAAAAATATGTTAGTTTTCGAAACCCGCTATTGTATATCTTAAATTTCTTACGATAAGTGCTTCTCATGTTTGTAAAAGCTCAAAATGTAGAATTATTTGCTTACCTGAAGATAAACTTGCAGAGGCCGCTCCAAACGACTGTCCACCCGCAAAATCAGGTGATCCACCATCTAGTGACGATCCACTGTCAAAGGGATGAGATCCACCTCCATGATCAAAATCACCACCACTTCCAAATGATGATGAAGACGGTCCACTAAACCTATTGCTTCCAAAAGATTGGGGTACCCCGGAAGGTGGGTGTACTCCTCCTGAATTTAGGCTATTGTCCAGGCCTCCAGCTCCTGAAGACACGACTGGTACATCGATGTGTCCGTTGCCAACTTCTAAGCTCCCTGAAGCGATCGACTGATACGCCCCAGCTAAGCCAAAAAGAAGAACGAACGCCTGAAAGAAAAATATTCAGATTATCGCTGGTAAAAAACTTGTCATTGCAAGGCTAATTTCCTTGATGTCTATATTTAAAAAACTACCCATTTTCATATTTTCTTTCCATGATATTTATTAGTTCACTTATTTATGTAGTACAAACAATTTACAATATAAAAAAAATTTAGAAATAGAGAATTTAGTATTTAACTACATAGTTAAAAAGTCAATAATTTAATAAAGAATAATTTCTTAAAATAATAAATTATAATAACTAAATCAAGACATAATAACATTAAAGCCAAGGTACTCTATTACAAAAAGCTTGACGATATCTCTTAGTTTAATTTTTACCCTTTCTATCTGAGATAACGATCTGCAAACGTAGCACCTCTAGTTGTACCACAGAGTACCGAACAGACCGTGGTTGTACGTTATACCCATTGGGAAACAAGTTGATTTTTAAGTGAGAAAATAGCATATAGATAAATTTCTCTGATTTTAAATTGTCTAGTATTCAAAAATAGTTGTTCAGCACAGTTAGCAAAAACGACAATTTCAAAACAAAAAATATATAAATTTTCCAACCCTTGAATTTTTAATTTTTATGGTCCCTTGATAAAAATGAAGTCAAATATAAAATCCTGTATGTACGATTTTTTTGTACAGTCGACAAAACAATAAACGTTTAATTAAAAAATACTTTATTTTATGAATATTATGGGACTTTCTTACAAAATTGATTAAACATAAGATATGGAATTAATTTTCATTAATTTGTACAGTCAATCACACAATAAATATTCTGCGCTACTTATATTACCGCTCAAAATGTTTTTAAAATAATCCCCAAAATATAAAATAAAATATGCGTTTTTTGAACAGTCGACAAAACTATAAAGTCCAAATAAAAAAACATAACTTTTTTGTAACCAAAACTAATAATAATAATAAAAATTAAATTAAATTAAGTGTTGGCTATTATACGTTGAAATGCACCTAACTAAATTAAACGAATAATTTTTAGCGTTTTTGTTTCAATTATAGTTTTAGGCAAAATTTTTAAATGAATGATGAGATTTTTCGCTTGCTTGTTCTGAATAAAAGCCTAATGGTTTTTTTGTCATTTCAATGAACTCTTGAACATGATACACCACTGTATGTATTTTTGGGGTAACTTAAAGTTTGCTTTGTTTAATTCTTCTTTTAATTGTTCCATATAAATAACATAATTTGCATCCAAAGAGGTTCCAAAGCAACTGGCCACTACTTTGTCAAAACTTTTTAGAACTGGTATGTATACATGTATAGCTTATTCTAAAATGACACTGCCTGCCTGCCTACATGATTTAAAATTTAAAAAAATAATATAAATAACCTGTTGAGCATAAATTTTCCAGTACGTGTACATGTTTAAGTAATTTCCTTACATTGTTGCCATTTAACTTTTGATAATAATCCAGCCTTGCTCCAGATTTTTTTAACCAGGTGTCAACTATTTCTGGCAATATTGGTTTTATGGAATCAACTATTTTTTGAACTCAGCTGGTGGAATATATTTTAGTGCAGGTGTATCCTCATCCCCGATGATAAGGGGGATATTCACACAGTTCTCTAAAAATATTACCAAAAATAATTAAACTAAAGAATAAAGAGGGAAAAAAGCGGAAAGGTTTTGAAAAAAGAACTTAAAATATTGAAGAAATTAGGTTTGGCTCAACTTATGAATTTATAAGTTCCACGACATGAGTCATAATAGATCATTGAGAAACAGAACCGAGAGTTGACTACAAAAAACATGGCCACGTACCTTGGCTTGGCCTTTGATGTATCCTTAAGAGTTTCTTGTTGCCATAAACTACATTTATTGGTGATGCTTTTTATTAAACGTGCCTGACCTCTCTCTTTTAGTTGTTTGTGAGAGGTGACTACAAAAAACATGGCCACGTACCTTGGCTTGGCCTTTGATGTATCCTTAAGAGTTTCTTGTTGCCATAAACTACATTTATTGGTGATGCTTTTTATTGAACGTGCCTGACCTCTCTCTTTTAGTTGTTTGTGGAAGATGTTGCACCATGGACATGGATAAGAGGATGAATTTGATTGCAAACCCAGCAATATCATTATTAATTTTAAATCAGCAGAAAACGAATAGCTGCATATTCCGCAAATAGATTGCAAATTGAGCGTTTCTAGTTAAATTTTTATGTTTTGGTAGGTTTCAGTCATTTCCGGTCCTAAACCTATGATAAATAATTTTTTTATTCCAGAGTTTTTCCTATTCTCACAAGGTTCAAAATCCTCGCTTGGTAACACCGATAAACAAATTTTTAAAGATCCACCCCCCAATGTCAATGCCAATCTTTCGGTGGAAATCATTTGTGTCCATATTGCGCTTCTCCAACACATGAACGAGAAATTTCGGCAAATTATTGCAATACACAAATGGTAGCGAATGACCAATTTTGTTTTTTTTTCAATTTCCAATTCCCTGCGTTGAGTAATTTTTTACATTGAGTTCATAGAAAGGTTGCAATCTACCTGGATTTCTCTAAGGATATCGCGTGAAATTTTCGATGCTGGTTTTTCATCTTCTTTTCGTTCTATTAAAACTGTCATGTGGATTCCCCTACCTTTATTTAAAGTAATGGAATTAGAGGAACTACATTGTTCTTGTTCAAGCAAGATCTTACTAGCCACTTGTTCATGACATCCTTCAGCTAACTGAAAAATATTTTCCACTTTGGTAGATAAATTACAGCTATGTCTTTTGCCTTTTTGTATTCTTGAATTACAAGATAAACAAATTTTAAGTGTTTCCGGCTTTATATCATTACTTTGAATCGAGGGTCTAACCACTGACTGCTTTTTGGTAATAAAATTAAATGGTAGATTTTTGCTAGGTGCCATTGGACTGGGTTTAAATCTAGCCATTTCACAAATTTGACAAGTGCATTTTTCATTATTTCGCGAAATTATTATTTTAATTTTGCTGTAATTAAAATTTTTTTCTAGTGTGTCTTACTTTAATGTAGCAGCTGCTACAAAGCACCGTTGGCGTCGTGGAATTATTTTTATCGAAATGTGGAACTATTTTCTTAAATAATATTTCTGTTTTACCGCTAATATGAAACTTGTTTTTTACCTTATTAAAACAGCAGTAACAAACTTGTGATTTGGACTTGACATGCTTAAATATTTTTGTAAAAATAAACTGTTTTACTTGATGGTTACTTTGATGACAAGACTGAGTATTTTTCTGTCAAAATAAGCAGTTGTTTTTCACTCTTTTTGTCATGGCCTACTATTGCTAATATTGTACTTTGTAAGTAGGTACGTATTAAATTTGTTTGTCATTTTAAAGTACCTAAATACTATTACCTACATGATGATTTTGAAGTCCTCCTATTCTATGCCAAACCTATCAAAGCTTCAAAAACACGCTATATTTAAATATTTTTAAATAAATACGCAAATAATATTCATATTTTGGAAAATACCATTTTTAGACAAATTTTGGGCAGTAAAGTCCCTTAAAATTATTTTTTATTGTGAAATCGACTGTACAAATACACAGAATTTTCCTTTAAAAATTATAGTTTAAATATTTTTGGGAAAAAGTCCCAAAATATTATTTTTTTTAATTCAAAATAAATTATTGCTTTTTTTTGAATTGAAAATATATTGTTTTGCCGACTGTACAAAAAATCGCACATACAGGATTTCATATTTTGACCCAATTTTGCCAGGAGACTATGAAGATTAAAAATTCAAGGGTTGGAAAATTTATATATTTTTTGTTTTGAAATTGTCATTTTTGCTAACTGTGTCAGATCAATAGAATTTTCATTTAAAATGTAGTGTAAGTATTTACACTACATATTTCCGTGGAAGTATAGGGTGAGCCAAACAAATTGGGACTTTTAGATTGCTTAGAGATTTGAAACTAGGGGTGTAATTTTCACAAAATTATAGGTTTGGAAGGAATATACGTCGTATTTTTCAGAACAAGTATAGACAATGACGTTTTGTAAGATAGTGAACAATTTTAAAAAGTTGAAATCTTTCGCCACCCATAAAACTTTTTTTATGTGAGCCATTTTGAAATTTCTAAAAATGTCAAATTTGACGTTAAATTTTTAACGTCTAATGTATTGGCTTTTTAAATGCTTTAGTTCATTAAAATTGGTTAAGTCCCTGTCAAATTAAATCCAAATTAAAGACTTCATTTAAACAATATCTAGCAAAATATATTAAAAATAGACCAAGTACAAAAACCTCTTGCATTGTTAATTCTTTACCGATTTGCACAAGTGATTTTTGTGTTCGGAAAAAATCCATCTTTTATAAGGTAACATTATTTTTGTGCCAGTGACGCACAGAAAAAAATGTCGTTTTTGACAATTGCTCTTAAAAATATGTGTAACTTGTTGAATCGATCTATTGGTTTTAAAGTCATAGGCAATCGAAACAGTCTCATTTTTTGTTGTATATATATTCCTTAATTTATAAACTTTCAAAATCGTTTTTCTAATTTTAGTGGTCACGTAGTTAATATATATATCCCAACGTAAAACCGGTCTATTTCTATACCCAACAGAACTAGCCTGCCTTATTTTAGTTTGGCAGTCACATTGATTATTATTGAAAAGGTATGAAGTATCATGAAAAATGAAGTTATTAACATTTGAACCCAATCTTCGGTCCATTAGAGTCTATAAGACAGGTTTTTAGTTTGACAAGTTGCCAGAAACCAAATAACTGTGTTAGCGATTGGAAACTTAGCAGACTATTAACATATTATATTAAAAATAATATCGGTCCTAAAACTGTTCCCTGAGGTACGCCAATGAGCATTTCTTGTGGATCACTGAAGCCATTAATATTCACTTTTTGCTTTCGTTTAGTTAAATAAGATTTAAATAAATTGTTGACTCTGACTCCAACAAAATGAAGATCCGAAATACTTATTTTAGTGATAAAAAGCAACCTTTTTTAAAAGCTTATTGATGCCGGGACAAAAAAAAAATTCTCCAAAAAATTCCTTACTCTTAGTTTTATTCCTGCTGGTCAAAGTAGTGGGACTGTAATAATTGTTAACTTCGGATTTATTACCGATATTATAAAGTGAAAAAATTACAGATATTTCAAATACATCCGGATGTTCGCCAGATAGTATTTATTAAGTGCAACAAAGGATCTAATAGAGTTTTATGGTTATTTTTTATTAACTCTAAAGCAATACCATCCTATTTATAGGTGTAAAAAATATTGTGTTTTTCTGAGGAATACTGTTATTTACCTACCAAATTTTTATACATTCCGAATTTACGGGCTAGCTTTTCACCGCTGTCTGAGATTGCATTGTCATTTTGTGATTTTATTGAAGTGATGTTTCCACCAAAACACTCATTGGTTTCCTCATTTATCACATTTCAAGTATTTATGAGATCATTATTGTTGCTATTAATTTTATCTTTATAGTATAGAATTTTGGCTTTTTTATTTATTTTTGATAGAATTTATACCTTAACACCTGCAAGAGCCTCAAAGAAAAATTAATTGCAAAAATGTCTCTAATCTCTTTTTTAATCTGCTGCAAACTAATTGACTTATTTTATTCTTAATAATAATTAATATAAAAATGACTTATCAGTTACTTACAAAAGTCTTCATTCTGCCTCAATAAAAAACTAAAACTGGTAGGACACTGACGAAAATTAGCTAAAGTTTGTTTTTATATGATAACCATAAAAACAGGTGGGATCCTATTAATTTTGTCTAATCGGCGGCTTTCTTTATTCAAATAAGTTTTTACGAACTTGTGTAAATTTGGAACCATATTAAAAGTATCTTTAGAGAAATATAGCGAAAAAACAACGTAATGTTAGCGTACAATATAATATTAGTGACCTTTCGCACCTCTTATGAAAAATCCCCGTTGGGTGACTTTATCGCTTAATAACGCATTGTGACGTAGCTAACGTCACCATATTTTGAAGGCAGCATTTTTTATTTTGGCATGCCACCTATGATTTGTTTTGGAGACGATTTTATAAGGTATTTATTATTATCAAGATTTACGAAAAGAATTTGTTATATAATATTTTTCATTTAGAATATCATATTCTTGTGTTTTTTACGGTGAATTTTTATTATTAATAATCTTTCAAAACTTGAAAATACAGCAAAGCAAATGGAGGTTCTGATGAACAGATTGGAATCACTTGTCACGCTGCCAGTACACTTAAAGTAAATATTTCAACGCATCGGTATCGTTATACGTAACACGTTCGAAACAAAGTCAAAATACGCTACTTTTTTGACTTGTTCATGCCATGTTTCGAACCCTTCAAAAAAGCGGGCATCATTCGAAACATAAAATCATAAACAAGTCAAAAATATGTGTATTTTGGCTTTGTTTCGAACGCGTTAGGTATACGGATACTGACGCGTTGAAATATTTACTTTAAGTTTTAAGATTAAACAAAAATTGACAGTTATCTTTAAAATTAAAAAGAATAGAGAACATATTTGCATTCAAAAATCAATTTAAATATTTTGTTTTTCTACTTAACGTTTTTCTATCGGTAACCATGTCAATTATAAGGGATACGGTATTCACCCGCAGGTAACTTTATTGGTTAGTAAGGTATTCCGTTATTAAATAAGCGATAAAGTAAAAAGGCATCAAAATTATAAGTAACGCTCGTGTCATATCGGACAAAGCGTTTTTGTATCTCACTTCATTACGACCACTAATGGAGAACTCAGACACCTACAGACCTGTTTCATCCGTATTAGGAATCATGAGGGAATCATAGGATTGTACCTGGCAGTTGAAGCTACACAGGCAACCACGCACACCTCTCGAATTTAAAACAAAAAGTTTGTAATCCGCGGAGATGTAGTACCTGTGTGCGCCACCTGTCGAATAAACTGAGAAACAAAAACATCAAAATTCAAAAGTACAGACGACCGTAAATACAGAATCCTGTACCTTTCAGCAGGTTATAAAGAAGAAACCTGTATAAGTATAAGGTCACTGAAACATGACTCCTAAAAAGAGGTAACGTGCGCAGCAACCCCACCCCCAAGCAATCGCTCCGGAGGAGGCTTGTTGCGCAGAACTAAAAGCCAAAATATTTAAAAATCAACAAAGTGAATCTCGTGTCCGCAAATAAAAATTAAAGTAACACTCGTGGCATATATACTCACTTCATTACGACCAGGCTTCCAATGTCTAATGTAGAATCCAGACACCTACAGACCTGTTTCATCGTTATTAGGAATCATCAGGGAGTCATAGGAGTGTACCTGGCAGTTGAAGCTACACAGGCAACCATGCACACCTCTCGAATTTAAAACAAAAAGTTTGTAATCCGCGGAGACGTAGTACCTATGTGCGCCACCTGTCGAATAAACTCAGAAACAAAAACAGCAAATTTGAAAAGTGCAGAGATAGGTGCAAAAGGTCACTTTTTACGTAACGTTTTTTAAAACTATATCCTGGGTCAAATCAATTTGCTTAATAATTGTAGTCTAGCTTCAATTTGCCTTCAAGTATTTAATTTTGGTTTAAAATTGGCAAGGATCTCGAGCAATTAAATTTACGGGTTTATTATGGCGGTTTGTTTCATTACTGTGGAGAGATTACCCTTAATGGACAAATAAAGGCATAATTTAAACGTTTTCGAATACAGGGTGACCGTTTATAAAGTTCCACATGGGAAAACTGGAACTTTATAAATCAAAAACTGAATTACTTATGAAATTAGGTAGATTTCTGTAACATTTTCAATTGAATACCCTGTATATTTTATAAAATTTTAATAGATCTTTTTTTCTGACTCCTAAAATATATTATACAGGGTTCCTAAGATTTTCCTTAGGGATAGGATTTCAATAAATCAAACAGAAATGGCATAGAAAGTTCTGGGCGCACAAAAGAAACAGAAACAGTTTGTTATTATCTCCGGACTGCTTTCATGAGAAAAAATTGTCGCCACTCTTTCATTGTGAGCATAAATCATAGTTGCAATAATAACCGTTGACAAGATGTCTGCAAATTCCGCTAGATGGCGGCCACACCATGAGATGATTGAGGAAAAACTGGGAAACTTGCTTAAAGGAGGCGGCAGGGTCCATTATTTACGATACTGAGCGATAAACTCGTGAGGTTGTTAATTACATTACAAAGAAATAACTTCGCTTTTAATTAAATTTCTTTCCATTCTGTTCTACTAGTGACATCTATCCGGAAACGGCCAAACCATGCAGTACTAGCAGCCAAAGAAATCAATAAACGGCGCTGTTTTTCCTGCAGAGCTTTTTGCTTGCGATATTATTGATTTTAAATAAAGCTGGCCCTACACTACATTTGATATTTTCGAGGTGTTTTATGACATGACCTCGAAACATGTAGCGAACCAATTCTTCAAAACTAGCGGGAGGGTAAAAGCGAAAAATAAAGGGCTGCCAATATTTGTAACACCCAAAAAGGGGTGAAAAGATTTATTTTGCTCTGTTTCTTTACAAAAAACGTTTTTTTTTTACGAAAAACTTGAGCTCTGCCACTTTTTTTATTTTTTTCTTCAACTTTTTCGAAATTTCGTCATACCGTAGAAAAAAATTATTCCCCCCTGGTCATACTCTATTTTTATTTGAAAAAATTTAGAAACAGAGACGGGAGCAGTTTTCCTAAAACGGGGGATCTTGGTTTAGAGTGAGAAGAAAAAGGGCGCCGCAGGCAAAAATTTTTCAATTAAATTAGCCGAACGCAAAAATATTAGAAAAACAAAGCACGAAATAAAAATGGCGCCGCTTACAATTTTTTTTCAAAAATTATGTAATTTCGGGAACGCAAAGAAATAGGTCTAAAGAATATAATTTTTAAGAAAAAAATATCAATTTTCTCGCCCTCCTCTACTGGGACTACAGGGGCCGTGCACAAATTACGTAATGGTCATAGGGGGGAGGGGGGTTACAAAACGTTACGTAGGGGGGAGGGGGGTTTTCGACAGCGTTTGCATTTGTGTGAAACTAAGAAAATTTGGAATGAAAATAAGTGAAAAGTTTTTTTTTTTGGGGGGGGGTTGAGGTCTTGAAATCGTTACGTAATATTAGGGGTGTGGCGTGCCAAACCGTTACAAAACATTACATAGGGAGGGGGTCCAAAATTGGTAAAATCATCGTTACGTAATTTGTGAACGGCCCCACATCTGACTGTTCCTCCTTTTTGATTTCGAATCAAAGTGCAAAACCCGGGTTGGACGTTCGAAGGCGTCAACCCGTCCTATTTGCTTGATAAAGTTTCTACGGAAATATCTCAGTCGAATTCTCTGGCCGTGTATGAACGCTTTAGGTTAGGCATTTGCATGTATCTCAGTCCCCAGCCTGTAAGCAGTGCGTAAAGACAATGGTTACAAAATGAAAAGCCGAAAAATAGTTTTTTTACGATATCTTTAATCAGTTTGGTATTAAAGTCGAGCAAAAACAATTTTTATTCCAGTCCTAAAGGTATGAAAATGGAAAACATTAGAAAACAACAACCTGGAATGGATTTACTACGTGTAAGATGTAGTGACAACATCGCCCCATGCCCATCCTTTTCTGCCTAATGTGCTTTTCCGTTTGTCTGTGTCTTATACACGGCTGCTTGGCCCCCTAAGGATTTGCTTAGGAACCCTGTATGTAGGTTTTCTCTTTGGCGGTTCTCGAGTAAAATCAAAAATAATTTAGGTCAGTTAAGGCACACCCCCCCTCCCCCCGACCCCCGAAAGATATTTGAGTTTTGATATGCTTATAATTTCGAATCAATTTCGAACTAATTTTGAACCACTTTTAAAAATTTTGGACCACACATATCACCAAAAAGAATTTCCAAATATCCACTTGTACCTGTTTTTTTTTAAATATGGTGGGGGGTACAAGTTGACGTCAAGGCACACCCCCCTCATAAAAATTTCGAACTTTGATATGCTTATAATTTTGAACTAATTTTGTACAACTTTTAAAAAAATTTATCCACCCTAATTTCTGTGATTTTTTATATTTATTCAAAATTAGGGGGTTTAGCCAACTAAAATCCAGTCAGTTTTAAAGATATAGAAATATATAAAAAAAAACTAGAAATCACGTAAGAAAAACTATTTTCATCTTTGTTGGACTTTTGGTACCTACAATATGTGCATGTGTAAAGCACCTGATTTTTCCAATGGTGCTTCTTAGCTGATGCGGACTACATGAACAGAGAGATCTTTACCCTGCCAAAGAATCCGCATAAAACCTCATAAAAACATACCAGAATTTTATCGGTTTTTATAAGGTCTATGAGCTTTTGTAAGGAAAAATTTTAGGATTATAAAAGTTTGTCTGAATTTATGAATTATGTCTTTGATTTTGGTAAGAAGTTATGTGGTTTCGCATGTGTGTTTTTTATCTGATCCTATAGACAGTCAGGCTTATAAATGTTTATAAAATTTGATAAGTGCAGACATTTTTTTAACATATTGTATTTTCTTATAAAAGCACGATTTTCTAAGAGATTTTATAATCAAACCGACACATCAACTTTTATGGGTTTTTATAATTACATTCTTTTTCTTTTATGATGTATTATGGGATTATATAAACCGATGTTTTTATAGTTTTCTGACAGATTTTATAGACAAACCAACTGATAACATTTTATGGGTCTCTATGATTACACCCTTGTTTTTTTTATAATATTTTAAGAGTTTGTAAAAACACGTTTTTCATGAGATTTTGGGATTATAAAGTTTTTAAATATATTTTATAGTCAAGACAAATTACAACATTTTATATATTTTTATGAGTCCACCCTGTCAAAAAAAACCTCATTAAATCTCATAAAAAACAACTGATTTTTATAGGTTTTTTCGACCAACTAAAAACTAATTAAAAAAAGCTATACTTAGTATACTTCTTCAAAAAGTTACTTTTTGACTCATGATCCCTTCTGATCAAAAATTGGTATAAACCCCTGTATGCCAATTTTGATTGAAATCAAACAAACTAAATCTTTTTCCCCTCCACTTCCCTCGTTAGGCGGAGGTGGGTATCTGAGAATACCATATTATTGTATTTTCACTGGAACTATAAACGCATACCAAACTTCAACTGTCCCCATTTCCACCTCCTTCGAGTAAGGAGGAGTTGTCAATTTCATCACACCATATTCTTATGTTGTCACCGCAACTATATAAGCATGCCAAATTTGAAGTTGGTCAAAATCAAGTTGCAAGATTCCACCCGAACAAACATATCTTGTTCCTTATATTCGTATTATATACATTGCAAGTTAAATAAAAGCTTGTAAAAGAAATAGTTTTTGGCTTATGAAATCTCATAGATATTTATCAAAGTAACATGTCTCCCACAGCTCCTGGCGATAAATAAGTACTTATACGAGAACAATTTTCTATTAGGTATGTAGATATTGTGTAAGCACAAGGAGTGTTATAGTATTTTAGTGGGTTAGGTTGTCGCAGTTTATAGTTTAGGATATGTTATAGTTTAGTTTGACTGTATATTAATCTCTTACATTACTTTCACTACTATTACTAATGCTACAACTGCTAAAGTTGAGCAGTAATTTTTGATTTTGGAATGTTACCGGTAGATCTTATTAAATCTTATAAAATCTTATAAAACTTTAATAGGAATTGTCATATTAAAAATCATAAAATATTGTAAACTTTTATAAGCCAACTGCCTGATATAATATGATGAACTCCTATGCGGGATTTGTGTTTCACTTTCACTAGTCAAAAATTTTAAAATATTATTAACTTATGATGTTTTATCTGTTATTTGCTATGATTTTTGATGAGGTTTTTTTGGCAGCGTATTGCGTAATCAATAGTGGATTTTTCGAAATTCTTTTTGATGATATTAGGAGTTTGAAATTAGTTTTTAATTTTGAGATAGTGTAGCTTGACGTCCAACTGCACCTCCCACTTGGAGTTAAAAAAAGAACTGGAAGGAGTTTGGTTCAAAATTTTTAAAAGTGGTTTATAAGCATATCAAAACTCGAATATCTTTCGGGGGGGTGGGAGGGTGGCTTGACTGACCTAATATGTTAGCGAAGGAAAAATAGTTTAGGTGGTTCTTTGCTCAACACATTACTCTTATGGCCAGGTTTTTGTGAATTTGCGCAATGACCATTCAGTATATTTTAGGAGTCAGAAAAAAAAGACCTCATGGCCATCATGCGTGTAACAGGTGATTAAAAAAAAAAGTTAAACTGTAATAGAAATCTACATAATTTCACGAATAATTTACTTTTTTGTTTATCTTTTTATGACGAATAATAAAAAAGTTTTCCCAGGTGGAGCACCCTGTACACAGATACCCAACGCTTTTATGGTGGACGCCCTGACAGAACAGCTGATTACAATCTTTGCGTACGTAGCGATTAAACCGTTTGGCATTTTCGTTTGACCAGACAAAAAAGGACAGGTGTAGAACTGCCCAAGCGTCGCAAAATGGGCACTGTCTGGGGAAGGCCAAAGGCGAAAAATCTACTGCGCATGCACTGAGAAAGCCATGCCAGTGTCGTAGTGACCTTAAGATAATTAAATGACAAGGTATTAATTTGAGCGACAGTGACTACGACATCTTGAATAGTATTTGGTTTTGTTATCGTTTTATTCTTAAAAATTGCTCACTGCAATGTTCATACTTCTCTTTGTTATAGTCATAACAATCAATAAGCAAGTACATTTAACCTCACTTTTTTTATGTTTTGTTTTATTTACTTTTATAAGGAAAAAAGGTTTAAAAGAAACAATATTTTTGTGAAACCTACAAAACACTCAGCAACTTGTTTTTTGCTTTCAATTTTCCTGTAGAAAATATAGTTGGGCTCCATACTTAAAATTTGGAACTCTGGCATGCGCACTTATATTTATTATATTAATAGTCGTAATTTTAGTTACATAAGTTGAAAGTGGCCAACTTTTCCTTAGAACTTCGACTAAACCTACGACAAAGCATAATCCAAAACATTGCGTGAACACTTTCATAAGAAACACGGGTTTTAACTATTTTGTTATAAAGACTGTAACAAAAATTAAATCATCCCTTGGATACCGATACTTAAAAAAATATAGGCTAAAATATCACATTAAAGATGTCCTCCGCATTAATGCATTAACTTTCTTGTTGTCGAAAAAAAAATCGAGTAGAACAGGGGGGAATACTAAAAAATTTTGCGGCGGGGGCCTCAGAAAAATCTGACACGCTTTTGCACGGAATGCCTACAAGAGCCAAAGATCCTGCTTTTTATTTTCTAATCTTTTTAAAATTATCACCATGACTGGAAAGCCCAGGCCCCCAGTCCCCGGCAGGTCTTAAGTGAACAGAGGGTGCTAAGAATCTCCAATCCAGTAATGATGAAGATTGCAACCTGAAACGTACAAAGTATGTTTCTGCCAGGAAAAGTGGACAATGTTCTCAAAGAAATGAAAAGATTAGACATAGGGATCTTGGGAGTTAACGAAGTAAGATGGCCTAACTCAGGGGATTGCCAAATAGACGAACACCATATCTATTATGCAGGCAATAACGACCCAAATCGCTATAACGGCGTAGCAGTCATTTTAAATAAAGACACTCAAAAATCACTAATCTCCTTTGTCCCTGTGTCAGATCGAGTCATTTTCCTTCAACTAAACTCAAAGCCTTTTAACGTCAATATTATTCAGGTGTAACCGGAGAATCTCCAGATGGTGCTGTAGAGGCATTCTACAATGAAGTTCAAACTGCCCTTGATTTTGCTAAAAAATCAGAAATTACTATTGTTATGGGGGACTTTAACGCAAAAATTGGAAGATATTGTTGGAAAGCACGGTCTTGGTATACCAAATGATCGTGGAGATCGCCTTTTCCAATTCTGCCAGGAAAGGTATTTTGTCGTGTCAAATACTTTCTTTAAACTTCCCAACAGGCGCCTATACACCTGGACCTCTCCTGCTGACACTCCAGAGAGGATCGTTGGGAATCAAATAGACTATATATTAATTAATAAACGATACAAAAACTGCATTAAATCAGCAAAAACCTACCCTGGCGCAGGCGTAAATTCAGATCATAATCCAGTTGTAGCCAAAATTAGATTTACCCTAACGAAAAATCGCCCAACAAATAACAAACCCAGACTCAGGATTGACAAACTTCAAGATACCATGCAAGCAGCTGAACTAAGAGACGAACTGAACAAAAAACTAAGAGATATTGATACATCTGCCAAACAAGATGCAGAAATAGTCTGGACAGATGTCAAAAACGCCATAGTTGAAAGCACAGCACGCCTATGAAAGAGTGAACCAAGGAAAAAAACGAAAGTTTGGATGACCGATGAAATCCTGGACCTAACGGATAAAAGGCGCAATAAAAAAGGTACCACTCAGTACAAAGAAATTCATAGAGAAATAAAAAACAAAATCAATTCAGCAAAACAGGAATGGCTAACACAACAATGTCAAGAAGTAGAAGATCTGGATGCTAAACATGACACTTTTAATTTACACAAACGTATAAAGGAAGCGGCCGGTTTAGTTAATAAGAGACAAACAGGAATCCTTGTTGACAGTGAAGGAAAAATCTTACCTGATACCAAAGAAAAACTAAGAGAATGGTGTAACTACAAAGAAAATCTCTTTTCAAGTCAAGGCGTAGATATAACACCGTAAGAAGTAGAGTATGCAATATCTTCAGCTAAAAACCGAAAAGTAGTAGGGCAAGACGAAGTATACACGGAAGTTTTAAAACTTATCAAAAACGAAGAGTCGCTGAATATTCTTGTCAAACTTTTTAATCTGATTTATCTTAGTGGTAAAATCCCAGCTGATTGGCTAAAATCAACCTTTGTTACATTGCTTAAAAAACATTCAGCAAAGAAGTGTAGTGATTACCGTCTAATTAGCCTAATGAGCCATATGCTAAAAATATTTTTAAAGATTATTCATAAGACAATTTATAAAAAATGCGAATTCTTTATGAGCGATACGCAGTTCGGATTTCGTGGAGGCTTATTTGACGTTATTTGGAATTCAAGTCTTGGTTCAATGGTCTAGAGAAGTGTCAGTGTCAGTATATGCCTGTTTTATAGATTATGAGAAGGCCTTCGACCGAGTCCAGCACGAAAAGCTTATGGAATCTCTTAAAGAAGTTGGTCTAGATGATCGAGATATAAAAATAATTGCCAACCTATACTGGAGCCAGACAGCTCAAATAAAAGTTGATGGTCAACTGTCCGGAGAAGTCTGAATAAAAAGGGGTGTTCGCCAAGGCTGCATATTGTCTCCGCTGCTATTTAATATCTATAGTAATAAAATCGTCGAGAATGCACTTCACAGCTGCGAGGAGGGTCTAACTATAAACGGCATAAAAGTTAACAATTTGAGATATGCTGACGACACCGTCATAATTGCGGATACGTGGGTTAGTATTACGACACTTTTCAGAAAGGCAGTGGATAGGGTGCAGATCGCGCTGACACTAGACAACTTAAATTTGTTTTTAGGGTAGTGTCCACTCTTTTAAGAAATTTTCCAAAAGTACACAAAAATATTAAACATAAACCTAAAATTTCACTGTCAGATGGTTGTCAATTGCTTTGGCGCTTGCCCGGTAGACTCCTCGTATCTGAATTATTTTCAGGATAACTTGATTGGGAGAGTTCTTGTCAATATGCAACCTATCAGTATACGATGTAGAAACATTGTGCCCAATAATTCTCTAATAGTGAATAACCTTATGTAAAAACGATTGATTAAAATTAATGTTTATTTCCTTATGCTTTCTTCAAAAAACCTGTACGGTAGACCAGAAGATGTTCCAAAGAAAGCGAAATTATAGAACATAAGTATTACAAAATTATGTAAAAATATGTCTGCATTTATAGTAAACAAAAGATGATAAGAACAGTTTGGTAATTTAGCCCAAAAAAATTAATATACTAACCTTTACCAAAAGATTGGTAAATGTTCCAAAAAGCTGATGGAAAACCAACGGCAGAAAGTTATTATCGGTATGCATTTTTCTCGGGAAATGCAATTAGCTCATAGTTATACAGGGTGATTCAAAATTCCCTAGAAAGACTTTAACTGTATGTAGAATTTGTTGTTCTGAATAAAAATTAGTAAAACATATTTTTATAAACTCTTTCGTTCCAGAGATATTTGCATTTAAAAAGCGTTAATATTTTCTGAGAAGCTCTCTTTACTATGTGGCAGAAATATCAACTTTTGAAAACAAAACTTTGACAACTTCAAAATGCTTGACAAAATCCTTAAAACATGTCATTGTCAGCACACGTAGACTTGATAAATTCTCAAAAAAATACGAAATTTTAACGTAATAACTAACTTTTCTTCGATTAATGTTATCTAATCACTGTTCAAATCTTTCTAGGGAATTTTAAATCACTCTGTCTACCTGACCCTGATTTTGACACAGATTCATTTCAAAATTTATTTGTTTGTTATCATATCTTCTTCTTCTTCTAGTGCCATGCTCTCTTCCAACGTTGCCTTTTATTATCAATTTTAAAAGTTTATATTAGTATGTTAAATATTTTGATGGTAAATAAAACTTCAGGATCTTTATTATTCTAAGCAAAACATCCACATTAGTTACTCTGTCCATCCAAGATATCCTTAGTATTCTACGATAACACCACATCTCGAATGCCTCTAACTTTTTGCACATGGCCTCAGTCAGTGTGAATGCTTCCATGTCATAATATAAGATGCTAAAAACATAACACCGAAGCACACGAATTCGGAGAGTGGTAATAAGATCGCGAATACACAACACTGATTTCATGTTGTCCCAGTTCTCATTGAAGAGGCAACCCAAGTATTTGTATAAATCCACGCGTTCGACTTGCTGCCCATTTATTTCTAATATGCCTCTGACATCATACCCATACCCATCATGTAGTAGTTTATTATTTACTTGTTTTATAGTTTAGCAATATCATTAAAAATTCTTTTGTGGAACATATTAACTAAAATTACTTTTTTTTTCATTTTAATCCTTTTGATATGGAAAGCGTTTCTATTATGTTTGTAGCAGCTTAGTGGTGAAATTTATAAAGCATTTAAAATTAAATTTCTGCGGAGGAATTTTGCGGTCGAAAATGCTGCAAAGTATAGAGTGTGCCAAAACAAAACGATTTTTACTTCCCTCGCTAAGGGAAGTAATGTAATCATCTAAAAGTCGCACTTCGAGATTTTCATTATCCTCCACGAATTTTGAGGTTACGAATAGTGATAAGCACGAATCCAGACGCCGTCGCTCTGTCTGTCGGTCTGTCGGTCGGTCTGTCTGTCGACTAGTTTGTAGCCATTCTAACTCAAAAACTCCTGCATCAATCATAACAAAATTTTACACAGTAATTACTTGTGTTGACGCGCAGACCCCTATTGTTTTGAGCATTCCTCTATTAGACCCTTTGGAGCTACCCCTTAAAAAAAATTTCGTACCGTGTGATACCGCTTTGGAAAGCTTATAAAAATCGTAGTTGAATGGCGCCAAATTTTTAACTACATATATATATATATATATTTATATATATATATATCACATACAAAATGCAAAAAACTCTTGAAAAACTCAATTTTTTGTGGCATATATGTCGAGTTGTTAAATAAAAGTAGCTTAAGTTAACATCCATGTCACATCCTATTGTCCTATCAAATTTCATACAAATCGGTGTAACCATTTTTGCGTTATTAACGGACAAAAATCTAAAATTTTTGACAACATATATATATACGAGTATATATAGATATATATAGCACACTTAAAACGAAATATTTTTAGAAACAATAAGGTCACAATCTATATATATATATATATATATATATATATATATATAGTACATATAAAATCTATTGCAAAAGTCCGTCTACACGAAAGAAATTCTGGATACACCCTGGAAAAGTCTGGATAAACCCCGTAAAGGTCTGGATACACCCTGGAAAAGTTCGAATACGCCCTGGAAAAGTCTGGAAACACTCAGAAAAAGTCAGGATACACTTTGAAAAAGTCTGGAAAGACCCTGGAAAAGACTGGGTACACTCTGGAAAAGTCTGGAAATACCCTGAAAAACTCTGGATACACCCTAGAAAAGTCTAGATACACCATGGAAATGTCTGAAAAGACTCTGAAAAAGTCTGGAAAAACTCTAGAAAAGTCTGGAAAGACCCTGGAAGACTCTGGATATACCCTGGAAAAGTCTGAATGCCCTCTGGAAAAGTCTCGAAAAACCCTGGAAAAGTCTGGAATCACGCTGGAAAAGTCTGGAAACACGCTGAAAAAGTCTGGACAGACCCTGGAAAAGTCTAGAAACACGCTGGAAAAGTCTGGAAAGACTCTGGAAAAGTCTGGATAAACTCGGGAAAAGTCTGTAAATACCCTGGAAAATACTGGATACACCATGGAAAGTCTGGATACATCCAGGAAAAGTCTGGATGCATCCAGGAAAAGTCTGGATACATCCAGGAAAAGTCTGGATACACCATAGGAAAGTCTAGATACACCATAGAAAAGTCTCTAAAGACTCTGGAAAAGTCTGAAAAGACTCTGGAAAAGTCTCGAAAGACTCTGGAGAAGTCTGGATATACTCTGGAAAAGTCTGAATACACTCTGGAAAAGTCTGGAAAGACCCTGGAAAAGTCTGGAAACACGCTGGAAAAGTCTGGAAAGACCCTGGAAAAGTCTGGAAACACGCTGGAAAAGTCTGAATACACTCTGGAAAAGTCTGGAAAGACCCTAGAAAAGTCTAAATATACTGTGAAAAAATGTGGAAAGACTCTGGAAAAGTCTGGAAAGACTCTGTAAAAGTCTGGAAAGACCCTGGAAAAGTCTGGAAACACGCTGGAAAAGTCTGGAAAGACCCTATAAAAGTCTAAATATACTGTGAAAAAATATGGAAAGACTCTGGAAAAGTCTGGAAAGACTCTGGGAAAGTCTGGAAAGACCCTGGAAAAGTCTGGAAACACGCTAGAAAAGTCGGGAAAAATCCTTTAAGTCTGGATACACTCTAGAAAAGTCTGGAAAGACTCTGGAAAAGTCCGACAGACGAATTTCCGTCATAGTGTTTTTAAGTACTTATTTTTTCAATCTTCTGAGGTATAAAAAGCATCTTTCTGAAGAAGCATTTCTTACTGGCAAACATCCAAGAATGTTTCTATCAACGAAAAAAATCGTCCCACTGGTTCGTTGCCTCGAAAACGTTATCAGGTATGTTTTGATTTAAGCTTTTGCCTACTTACGTACTACTTGCCTACTCAAATAAAAGTTTAAAAGTTTCTGTTTTGGATTAATCAAACAGTTCATAGTATATAGAAACGACTTTAGTTAATTTTGGCTTGATTTTGACTTCACGTTGTATAAAACTAGGTATGAATATGTTCAACTCAAAAATTGTTTTATGTCCGAATTGATTTTATCTAATGGTAATGCCATGATGACTCTTAAAATAATTTTCTTAAATACCTGTTAAATTATTTTTAGATGTGCTAAAATACACTTTGGTAGGACACTTTTTTGGCAAATTTAAAGACTGTAAAAACTTTGGTTGCAAGAAATTAATACAACCTTATGTTTTACACACTTTACACTTTTAAAAATTACAATTTTTGCTGTTTTTTGACAGATGATATAACAGAAATATTTAGCAAACATTTGCCTTTCTTTTGACAAAGCCTTATGCCCTAAAAAAATCAGTAAATTGAATTATAATATACCCAGCCAACACCGTTACGTAAATATTACGTAAAAGTCACAACATTTGATTACTTTGTTAAATAAATTCTAGGTAAACTGGAAGTCACTAACGTACATGTTCTCCATAATGCCATGCACAAAGTCGCCTTCTTATTACGTAAATATAATGTAATT
Source organism: Oxystoma pomonae (assembly GCA_963921995.1). NCBI lineage: Eukaryota > Metazoa > Arthropoda > Insecta > Coleoptera > Brentidae > Oxystoma > Oxystoma pomonae. Next base: position 110,878,688 of record OY998167.1, read on the forward strand.
AAATTACGTAAACATTGCGTAAATTTTTCGAAACATTTGACTTTAGATTTACGTAAATACTATGCTAACGTATTAGATCAGCCGGCCGATCAGTGGGCAGCGTATCTGCCTGCCGCACGGAAGGTTCCGGGTTCGAATCCCGGTTTGTGTTTGTCTTTAACTTTGGCTAACACTGGACATTAACCCTATAATGAATGGAAAAGTCCCAGTATATATAAAAAAAAAGAAAAAAAAAAGAAAGATGTGTTTCCTTTGGTAAACTCTATATTTATGCAATCTCAATTGCTAACGTGCTGGCAAGGAATTTAATTTTTATTTCACTGTGTGTACACAGGGAGTTAAAGGAACGAGTGGAATTTTGAAGTTCGAATGGTATTTAGGGGATTATATTACCAACTAAGCCACAAAAAAAAACATAAAATTAATAATAAATTTACTAAGCGGTTTATTTTTATTAACATTTCGTTGATTTCTTCTTCTGTAACAGCTCCAAAACGATTAATTTTACGAAAGGAGGAGGTACACTTAACATGGGACTTTGGTTGGCACAGGAATTGAACCAAATTTGGGTATGTTGTAGATGTTGAGGTCCTGATCTCACTTTCTCACTTTTACCAACAAGTCATTTGGTATACCGGGGAGTCGTGAGAAGTACCAAAATGTTATTAGTAAAATCAGAATTTAAATATTTGCACTAAAAAAGGTTTCTGTGGCAATGTTGTTGATCAGAAAAGCTTATGTTACTAAATAAAAATTAATAGTTTAAGTTTGTATACAGGGGACACTCAAGAAGTACCAAAATCTATTAATACGTTACAAAATAGACAAAAAATGCGAGGGAAAATATTAAAAACTAATAAATAATACCCCTTGGAGGGTGTCCATGTAAGTTTTTTTGAATGGGAACTTTTAAAGGAATGAAACAACAAAATTGCTTCTGGGGTCTTTTTTCCACAGTATTTATTTCAACGGTAGACCGGTTTCGCTTAAAGAGACATCTTCAGTTCTTCAGTACCAAATACTAAAATTGAATAGAGGGGAGTTCTTGGGAAAATTTAGAAGCCATGTAAGAAAATAAAAAAAATAATTAATACAAAAGGGTGGAATATTTTAACAGGCGAACTGTGTCAATTGTGTAGAAACCTAAGAATAAACATGTTTTTCTTGTGGCAATATTGCCGGCGAGAAGAGTTTATTTGACTAAATAAAAATTAGTTGTGTCAGTTGGTATAACATGGACGAAATTAAATAAAATTCTGATCCTTGAGTTCGTACCATTACAAAAAACAAAATCTAATTAATACTTTAGTAATAAGTTTTTGGTACTTTCCAATGGTCCCCGGTATACCAAATGGCTTTTTGGGGCACTTATAATTTTTATTTAGTCGCAAAAAATCTTGCGGAATGCAATATTGCAGCCAAAACTAATTTTTTGTGCTAATATTCACATTTCGTTTATTTACTAGCACTATCAATTTTTTTTTGGTCAATTGGAAGTGTGATCAGGAACTCAACATCTACAACAAATTTGGTTTAATTCTTGTGCGAACCAAAGTCCCATGTTAAATGTGCCCCTTCCTTTTAATAGAAATTAGACTCATACTTTTGAATTAAACAATTCAATGAAAAACCCGGTTGTCAATGGCAAAACTCAGTTTTTGTTATACACACCTTTACCAGATGCAAAACATTTGTTTAGTTACAAAATTAGTACAGTAAGCAAGGAAAACATTTTGCTTGAAGCCAATTTTTTAACAAAAGCTCGAGGTCATACGATCTGAAAATATCCCGAACCCGTAGCTTTTGTTATCACTTGACGTAAGCCCAAAAAATTATCACTGTATTTGAGTGGAATAATCCATAAACTTTAGAAATATTTAAATATATGAAAGTGTCCTTTTTTTTAATTTTGTAAATTTTAATACACTTTTTTTTCTATACATAGCGATTTAAATTTTGCTCAGATGTGAATATTCTTTAGAAACATAAACAACCCAATATGAATTAACCATGCATAATAGTTAAAGTATCAGTTGGATTTATCTTTCTCTGTTCATATAAATTTGAAGTTGTGTCGATACATTTTTAATATTTTAAATTTAATTAAAAACTATTTATTTATAAATATTTATTTTTATTATAACCATAATTAAATATCAATCATAACGAACTTTTAATTCAGCCTCTCATATTTTTTCTCCTTAAACTGAAAAACAAGACAAACTTAACAACTATATACAAGTAAGGAAGGGGAAGGAAGAAACAATAACAAATAGATCAAGATCGCCCTAATGAAGAAAATTAAAAACTTTTGCTATTGCTGTTGCTGATATTGCGTAAGTAATTGCTGACGCAAATCCGGGGGATTGAGTAACAAATGGTTAAAAATTTCCTTCTGGTTGGTAGTGAACTTGTGATGCGTGTTGATTATCAGAACTAACTGATTCTTGAGAATTAGCTGTTATTTGATGCTGTTGTGGCTAATTTATATGTTGATCTTCATGTTGAATTTGTTGAGTCGAAACAAAATCTGACTGTAAACGTAAAACTCTCTGAGATTGCTGACTTAGTGGCACAGAATAAGAAGGTGGTTGTGCTTCTGGTACTTGCTGTACAAACTGAGGGGATTCCAGTGACTGGCGACCTTCTGGCACAGATTGAGGGACTGGTAAAGCGACCGGTAACGGTTGTTCTTGTACAGAGTAACTAGGAGAGTAATCAGAAAACTGGTATGGCGCTGCTGATTGGGCACCTGGTGAAGAATGCACCGCTGACAGAAGCTGCAAAGGCACCGAAGCTTGTGGAGGTTGACCTAAAAAAAAGTAAAATGTAAGAACCCCAAAATTGCGACCAAAACATAAGACAACTGCTAAAAATCTAGTACAGATCATAGAGACATCACTGCAATGATTGAAAATCAACAGTCTGAATATTTTTTTAATGAAATCGGCGTTCAACAGGGTTCAGTTTTATCACCTTTTCTGTTTAATGTTTTTGTTAGTGGTCATATTGTTAACTTTGCTGACGATAATTCGGTAGTGGTAGTCATAAGTAGGAAAACAGAGAATTTGAACTAAATTAAAATCTAAAGAATGTGATCACAGCTACCCAATAATCCAAATTTCTGGGCGTTTACGTAAATCATCTAATCACTTGGTAACTACACATCAAAAAGCTCTTGAAAGAATCAGCAGAGATTATTAAGCGATCCTAAAAATAAAAGAAGTTCTTGACACAAAAGAGTTACTCAACGTATACTACTATTTTATTTTAAGATTTGAATGCCTTCGGAACATTATGATCGATCTGTGTTACAAATTCGAAAAAGCATTTCTAATTTACTAACCTGAGGGACCGTACTGCAAAGACTGAATACGAACCACCCGCAAGGGCTGAGGAACCGCCATTGGTCGGCCGTACTGCAAAGGCTGTAGATTAGGAGCAATGCTTACGGCTGGTAAAGAAATATCTCCAGCTGGTCGTTGAGCAACTTGTAATGTTTGTGCCACTTGCAAAGCAGGCAATGCCTGAATAATTGGTTGAAATTGGGCTACTTTATTTTCTGACCAAGCGGGTGCGTCTAAAAATGGCTGGGGGTGAGCTATGTTTAAAACGTGTGCTACTTGCTTGTTTTGCCAAGCTGAGACGTCTGGAACAATCTTGTTCACTGAAACGTACGATGTGGCTACTGGTGAAGATGTTCTATATCCATATGAGCTACCATAGGTCCAGCTTTGTGTTGGTACTCTATTTTGGAATATTACTGATTCACTGTTCCATCCTTGGGGTACTATTTGCTCTCCAAACACACCTCGTTTGTCTTTTTTAAAGTTATCTTTTGGTTCTTGTTCACTGCGTTTTAATTGTGCTTTTTTGAAGTCATCTTTGGGTTCAGGCAACTGAGCTGAGATCAGAGGAAGGCAGAGTATCAGAACGAAAAGCTATAAAAAATACAACATTTGTAAACATTTTAGAACAATATATTGTTCTTTTAGTCTAACATATTAACCCTAACCTATTACTTAACATAACCAAAAAAGTGAATTGGTCAAATAAATTAAAGTATATTTTAATTTCTTTGATTAACACTAATCCAGGTTTAAACAGATTTACTTACTTTTTTCATGGTAGACGTTAAAAAAAGTGTGAACGGGTGAGTGGTAATAATTGATTTGTTTCGTATCAAACGACATCTTTCATATTTATATTCCAAAATTTTTGGTAAAATGTGCCGCTTGCCCATCTGTTGTCTTTACATAATAATTTAAAGATTACATTGTCTTCCAAAATAGACTAAATTAACGGATATACTTAATCACGTATTAATTCAATATCAAGTTCCTCTATATTTGGTTATAACACACAATAATATTAATTATCTTCGTTTTTATTCACCAAAGTGTTATAAAATACCTTTTAAAAAGCACTTCTTTCACGCAATTTATTTGAAAAATCTAATAATGCTCAACATTTTTTCTTTATTGATTTCGTGTACGTAAGTACGTAAGTCTATGAAAAAACGCCATTCATAAAGGTCGCATATTCTATACGTAAGGCTTCCATTTAGACCATCAATATCTGGCAGGCTTCTCAGTCATTTTCCATTTTACCAGACCTCGGAAAATATTTTAAGCGAGGGATTTGTGTCGAGCAGGTCAAAATCAATAAGACTGAGCTATTTTTATATTGAGTTGACAAGTGTTAACTTTTTACAAGCTTTTATTTAACTTTACCTCCATGTACACTCCATTCCAAATTGGTCCGGGGAATTTGGGATGAGGTGCATGTATGTCTGGAATGGCTAATATTTTCCAGGCGGAACTCTTCGCCATTGAAATGAGAGCACGTTGGATGATAGATCATAACTGGCGCAACAGATCAATAAAGATACTCTCCGACGGTCAAGCGGCCCTTAAGGCTCTTGAATCCTATAGGTGGTCATCGAGAACCGTTAGGAGCTGCCAGCACACACTGAACACCCTAGGGCGAATAAACACTTTGTCGCCAATATGGATTCCGGGACATGCTGGGCATCGGGGAAATGAGACTGCCGACCAGCTGGCGCGTGAAGCGGCCTCTGCCGTCTTTATTGGCCCTGAACCATCCTCTCTCAGGCTGGATGGAAACAAGTTTCACCAATAATGGAGAGAATTGCCGGGACTGGCACATTCCAAAGAGTTCTTTACAGAACCCTGCAGGAAGAGGGCCGGAAAACTCATTGAGCTCATCATTCAGTACCATTACACACAACGGGTCCAAGTGAGGACACCGAATGTAGGCTCTGTATGAAGTATGATGAGATGGCTAGTCATGTGCTGTGTGAATGTCCGGCCATTGCATCGACGGACTGGATCTGAATGATGCTTCACCAAAGCAAGTTACGAGCCTCTTTAAAGAGCTGAATATTCTGTAGCAACAAAATATGTTAAGAATGAGCCACAATAGACCCAATAGTGGCGCAGTGGACAGTGCCAAACTGGCACACTCACAAACGAATCAATAAATGAATCAATGTATGCTTGTATGTTCGAATGCAATCTTGCAACTCAATTCTGACTATTATAGTTCCGGTGACAATGCAATAATATTATATTGTCAGGCACCCCCTCCCCCCTACGAGGGTAGTGGAGGGGGTAAGACGCCTAAGTTTGTCCGATTTCAACCAAAATTGATATACGGGGATTTTTGGAGTTAAGGAATAAGAATTTTTAAACAGATTTTGACAATTCATATAAAATGGACGATTTTTGTCATGTCTTGCTAACCAATTTTAACTGACTTATACACATCCGATTGTATTCAAATTTGGTATGCGTTTATACTTCCGGTGACAATATAATAATATGGTACTGAGAATATTTGATCAGATTTTGAAAATTTCAATATGCCGGATTCAAAATGGACGATTCAGGGTACAAATCTAAAAATTAAAAAATAATTTTATATATAAAAAGCTTTTGAAATACAAACTTTTATGAAATATAAAGTTTACTAAAAAGTAGAAAATAATTTTTTTTGCATTTTGATATCATAATAATAGGAGCGATGTTAGGGTAGCTTGGATCGAGTTGGCTTGGATTTACTTACCCGAGTAATGGAGTCAACATGGCCAAACTTCCTATAATGCGCCCATCACTTTTTTTATTATAATATCAGAATGGTAAAAATTATTTTCTACTTTTTAGTGCACTTTATATTTTATAAAAGCTTGTTTGTGAAAAGCTTTTTTTTATACAAAATTATTTTAAGGGAATGCTGGAAATTCTATTGTTTTTTAATAAATAAAAAATACGACCACAAGCACAGCGTCATTGAATTCAGTTTTTGCTTGAATGCAGTATTAACCAAAACCACAACAAAGTATCAAATAGCAATGAAAAAAACCCCTAGTATCAACATATACCTAAATAAGGAAAGAAAGGTACAAGTTCTATTATTATTGAAAAAAAAATTAATGTTCACCACTGTCTTACAGGAAGTGTTATTTAATTTTACACAATTCACTTCCGCGTATCAAATTAATTTCTTTAGTAACAGTGTATGATCCAATGCACTTTGTTACAATTCCTTTGGTCCAATTTCCATTACCTACTTGAATACACATAAAGCCATTCACTAAAATTTAACAGTGGGATTTACTAATCTTTTTGCAAGCTTTACGAGTATGTAACTAGATATGTTTGTTCGGGTGGAATCTTGCGACTTAATTTTGACCAACTTTCCGACATCCGATCTGCTTCAAATTTGGCATGGGACATTGTACTTCAGCTTGACATATGACATTTGCGAGCGTAAACGATTGTGTGTGTTACCATGTGATGAACTTTTCTGACTTGCTTGCTTGCTTGCTTACCAGCGTAAATCCGCCTTTAGTGTGATGAATGAGCTCCGCCTACTCGAAGGGGGTGGAGGGGGGTACAGTTGAAGTACGTCCGATTTCTTTGAAATTTGTTGTGTTGGGGCACTTGGGGATGGAGATAACGAATTTTTAATCATATTTTAAAAATTCAATATGGCTGCTTCAAGTTGGATAATTTTTGGTCATATTTTGCTAACCAATCTTAACTAACTTATACACGATACGATTGCCTTCAAATTTGGCATGCGTTTTTACTTCTGGGGAAAATACAATATATAATATGGTATTCTCAGGTACCCACCTCCCTCTAACGACGGAACTGGAGGGGGAAAAAAATTTAGTTTGTTCAAATCCAATCAAAATTGGCATACAGGGGTTTTTAAGGAGGGGGATTATGAACTTTGGATCAGGTTTGAAAATTTCAATATGGCGGATTCAAAATGGACGATTAAGGGTACAAATCTAAAAATTAAGGGTGTGTGTTCAAATTTGGTACGCGTTGCTTGCCGTACTTGCCACGCCTTTGAAAATTTCCGTAGGTTATAGAGTAATACAACTGTTTCTTAGGTGAATGGTCGATGTGACCGATATACAATACCTAAAGATAAAATTTAACAAATGCTTGTTCTTTAAAAGTTTTTTTTTAATTTATCTTTAAATATGTATATATTTAAATATGTATTTATTAGGGCACTAAGACGTCAAACAAACATAAATTAAGGTACTGATTATGCACGAAAACTATATCAAACGAAAAAACAAATCAAATCAAATAATAATTTATTTGCCAAAATAAAAACATTTTACAATAACAGGTTTTTTTCTTACAATAAATGACAAAAACGACGTTTTCACGATTATTAAAAACCGATAACGAGAGTCCACAAAAATGTTGAACTCTTGCGAAAAAACAACCCAAAATAACTGTATTATTTTATTTAAAAAACTGAAATTAAAACATCGAGGTTACCTAAAACTCTAACAGCCATTTGCACCAACATATTTACTTATTTAGGGGTCACCTAGAATAAGGTGGCCTAGGTTAGAGAAGAATTTGGTTGGTATTTAGAACTCCCCTAAAGTACCTTAGGTGATCCCTAAATCTAGGGGCCCGTGTTTGGTCCTAACCTAAAACTCAAATAATAATTTATTTGCCAAAATAAAAACATTTTACAATAACAGGTTTTTTCTTACAATAAATGACAAAAACGACGTTTTCACGATTATTAAAAACCGATAACGAGAGTCCACAAAAATGTTGAACTCTTGCGAAAAAACAACCCAAAATAACTGTATTATTTTATTTAAAAAACTGAAATTAAAACATCGAGGTTACCTAAAACTCTAACAGCCATTTGCACCAACATATTTACTTATTTAGGGGTCACCTAGAATAAGGTGGCCTAGGTTAGAGAAGAATTTGGTTGGTATTTAGAACTCCCCTAAAGTACCTTAGGTGATCCCTAAATCTAGGGGCCCGTGTTTGGTCCTAACCTAAAACTAAACTAGATTTAGGTGCCACCTAATGCTAAGTTACCCCTAAATATGTTGGTGCAAATCGCTGTAAGACTGCTTCTCCTGGAAAGCAGGTAAAAATCAGTTCCTAGGTTCTTCCTTCTCACGGGAGACCAGATATTTTAGTTGGATGGCTTACAACATTCAAGTAGGCTAGGCTAATTTATGTTGTCTAAAAAAAGGGAATGTAATCGATATAAGGGCATTTTAAGTAAAAGTAGTAAAAGTTTCAAGTCTATAAATATTAATTTTAAGATGTCCTTTGCTCAAGTATTACGTGGGTCATTCAACTGATAACGATGAGAGTCTTTGTAAGTTTTTTAAAGGTTTTTTTTTAATAGCTATCGCATTATTTTAAAATTAAAACTGCGACACATTTCGCAATCTAAAAAAAATCCTAAAACCTTCAAAATGGATGTGGCGATAAAATTAAAAAAAAAATAAGGGATTGCAATGAAAATAAATTATAAAAAATAAAATGATACAAAAATTATGACGTAACAAAGTCAAATCACTTACATTTACTTTCTTACTTATTTTCTTAAAAAAATAAACTGCAAAAAAAATTTTATAGAAGAAAATATTTATTAGTAGTAGTTTTTGCTTCGTATCGGTTTTTTGACAGCCCTCAATGTTGCTTTTCGACTGATATTGAAAATGTTTACAATACAAAAATTTGGAAAAGTTATAGGAAATCGAAAATTCTAGCAAACTACTTCCATACTTATATACAAAGTCAGCAAAGTGCTATGCTATAAGTATTGAACTTTTTAGAATTTAAAAAATACCCTAAAAAGTTTTTAAAAAAAAAATTGATTTTTTTATATTAAATCCAACTTTTTAAAAGTTTTTGTAAATTTTGTTATTTTTTTTACATAGTTTATATTTTATGTGGACACAGAATTTGATGTATTTTTTTAGGCTCTGCTTTTAACGGTGGCAAGTGTAGCCTTTGTGTCCGTTGATGCTGATGATCATCATCAGAGATCAAAAAGAGGATTTCACGACGTAAAGACGATCAAAGTTCCAAAACCGTACCCCGTATACGTTCCAAAACCTTATCCGGTAATCAAGCATGTGCCGGTTACGATTAAGGTAAGATATTAGATAATTCATGATACGCAGTTAGTGCCGACACTAACAGGGTTAGGGCCTGCCCGTATCTTGTGTGTGCCATTTTTTTTTACCGTAACCCTACTTTCGGGAATTTTTTGTGTTCCACAGAAATCAATCTGGTTGGTTATTCATGGATACGGGAGAAAAATAACCGATTTTGCCTAGCTATCACCAATTTTGATGGTCTATTAACGCTCTAATGGCTGCCATGAAACGCCACAAATGTACGGGCAGTTAACATAAGAATTTCGACATACGAAGCATGAGCATTTGTGTTTTGGCGAGCTTCTGTTAAATTCTGCGCCATTTTCAACAGGGTGGCGCTGCGCTTAGTATCCAAGACACACCCAAGCATATTTTAAAACGTATTTATTTAAAAGCAATAAATTTGGGTAGTAGTAATCCTCTACTTTCTCCCGAAACATAATTAAGAAGGTATGTATTTTGTCCTGCACTGGAAAATCACAGTAAACAAATTTTATTTGAAAAACAAAAACTAATATTATCCCAAACGTCAAATAACCGGACCGTAAAACCTGTACCAAAAACGTTATTTTGAACTGTCAAATATTGTTAAAGTTATCGTTATCTAATACAGACCGTGTCTTTTACTAACTTTGATCTGTCAAAATTGGAGGACAATGTAGGTACAGCAAATTTTATTGCTAACATGATTCTTCCCTTGTTGTGCTTTTTTCCATCAGGTTCCAGTAAAAGTAGAGGTACCCAGACCTTACAAGGTGGAAGTTCCTAAACCTTTTCCAGTACGCGTGCCACAAATCATCAGAATACCAGTGGACCGACCAGTACCATATCCCGTTAAGGTAAACGTTTAGGTCTTGATCGGGGTCCCTATAAAAAACCCGAAACCAAATTTGGCACAAAACATAATTTGTCAGAATCTAAAAGAAAAGAAAATAATTGGTTCGAAAAAAATTTTCTCGAAAATTAAGTGACAGAAAAATGAAATCGCTAGAAAGTATATGCATAGAATTAAGTTTGAACAAAACATATTCTTGTAGAAATAGAAAATGTCAGAAAATATTTTTAACGAAAATAATTCGATAGAAATATAATAATACCGGTCCACAAAATTCAAGAACCCCAATCTGTCCGAAAATGATTTGAACCGAAAGCCACGAATTCAATTGCTACGTTGCTAGGCTTACGGCAGGGCAGAGTCGAAGTAAGTTGTAATATTGTATTGATTTACCCCCTAATATCCCTCAACCACCCCCTACCCCCAATTTTTTAATAAGATTTGATAGACAGTTAGACAGCCAGAAACTGTAAAGTTAATAAAAAAAATCCCCGTGTCATTTTCCAAATAGAGAAACTTGTCAACTTCGTGCTCTAGAGATTTAAAGAACCCCGCACACCCGTCCATGTAACCCAGACATCGGGCGATTTTGAAATTTTTTGATATGTTGTAGGTCTGGACTAGGGCTTTAAAAAAATGCGACCTAAAAGTTGGTGAGACATTTGGTTTGGCTACAGCGGCATATCAAATGTGGGATAAAATATCATTTTGAAATTTTATTTTCCGAAGAAAACATGCAAGTATTTATTTCTTTTTTGAAAGATAGTGTAATTTTTTTCTGACAGATTGGGTCAGTGGCGCACCGTAAAACTATTAAAATACTGTTCATTTATTCATTAAGATCACAAATTCAATGACATTATGTGGGTATGTGTTTTGTGTTATTTTATAGCTTTTTATATATTTTTTAAAATGATAAACCAGTGGTGTGACATCCAAATATTAAAATAGTTTTGATAATTTGATAATTGAACTTATTAATTAAATCTATGTGCTTTTTTGCTTCAATATAAATATTCCAACCCAGTGGCGTAGGGTGACCGATAAATTAAGTTTTTCTTATGAAACTTAAGGCGGCTAAGTATCATGAATTTCTAAAGCAAGTAGTTGTTATTATTCTAACTAGTGCGGAAAATTGTATTTTTTTTCGCACGCAACTGCCAATGACCCTAAAACTGCGGAGCAGAGTTCGGGCAAGCAATCAAGGTCGGGAAACATATTTTACGCGTGAAGATATGCGTGCTGTGGGTCAATAAATAGAGAGAAGTTGGTGGATGTATCCGTTCAGAAAAAAAGAAGGCAAAGAGCAATGTTTTCGTAACAGCCAACATCATTTTTGGGTCAAATTTATTTAAAGAAAACACGGAACAAAATAAAAATGTCAATATATTTTACATCACGCCACTACGCCACAATTGACAACTATGACATACTAAAAAAAATATCGTCGAATTGGAACTTTTACTGAAAAAATATACAGTATTTTAATCATTTTACGGTGCGCCAATGACCTAATCTGTCAGAAAACATTACGAAAAAATCTACAAATGGGGATTTACTCTATCCTTTAAAAAATAAATAAATACCTGCAGGTTTTTTTCGGAAATTAATTCCCACCTTTGATACGCCGCTGTAGCCAAACTAAATGCCTCACCAACTTTTAAGGCGCATTTTTTTAAAGCCTTTGTCCAGACCTACAACATATTAAAAAAATTTTAAAATCGACCAATGTGTGGGTTACATGGGCCGGTGTGCGGGGTTCTTTGACGCATGCCCAATAATAGCGATTCTGATGGACTGTGGTTCTGCTCTTTTAAAGATCGGACATATTATTTTTTATCAACTTGTGGTTCGGGTGTTTTTTTGTTTCTAAAAAATTATTTTCGTTACGTTTGTAATTCTGATATTTTAAGGTTCGGGAAAATTATAATCGATTAATTTATATTCATGTCTTTTAAGGATCGAGTAAATTAAAATTCTATAACATTATATTCGTATCAATTATTTTCTGGGTATTTTACTTTCGTTCATATTTCGTTTCGAACGTCTTATTTTCCATTCAATTGTGTTTCGGTTTTTGCAAATTCGGCTTTTTTGTGGGCTTCCTCTTGATCAACATTGATTAGCAATACTTTCTTTTTTTTCTACTTGCGTGCGGAAAGTACCTACTCACTTTCCGGCCTCCGAATTTAAGGCATGATTCGGGCGTTTTAAAAACGAAAAAATAAATTTATATCATTCCCAAGTCGTAAAAATTCCAAAGAAAAGAAAATTTTGAAATTTATTTGTAAAAAGCAATTCCATGATAACTTCTGAGACAAATTTTAAGTAACTAATTTATTGATCTCATTTTTTTCTCTCTTTTAAAGATATTCCTGAACTATCACATCTTCATGCATAATGGAGAGGGTTTGTTTGAATAATTTAAAAGTAATGGCCTATTAATTTTTTATTTAGGGTCCAGATATAACAAAAAATTGGTGTGAACTGACGGGACATGAAAAACGACCAGAAAAAAATTCTGGACTTTAACAGTGGGATTTAGTAAAACGATTTAGTCTATTTTAAAACGGTCCTAAGTTTAGTGAAGTTTTTGGTTTTCAGCATTTTAAACTAGCGCTCCTTGAGTTTTGGACGTAGTTGATTTACAAGAAGAATTTTAATAAATTGGTTTATTGAATAATCACCTTAACACAATCCTTTGTTGCATTTAAGAGAAAATTTTCAATTTAGAAGAAAAGAAAATTAAAAAATTTAAACCCATGCAGGGTTTAAATAGTAAACACCCTGTAGAATAAATTAACATTGGAGTTATATGTCACTCTAATTAAAACTTACCCTTGTTAATTAATTTTTCCAATTAATACTTAATGTCATACCACGATTTAGATGAGTAATAATAAAATAAGAAGTAGATTAATTTTATATTTATTTAAAAGGATTTTTTATTTATAAAATGTATTAAAAAGCTTGAATGCAAGTTTTCTTTACATTTCTGTCACTGTCGAAATGTCAGTTTAAAAATATTAGCGCTGCGTTCAATCACAAACAGCGGACCTTTTACCTCTGCATTCACCTTGGCTTGCACCAACCTATACAGCCTATTTTTTGACTGAGCTTTTAGATAACCTTAATGTTTTACTTTCAGTTTGTAAATAAATTAATATAGTTGTTTTGGGTTTTTTTGTTTGGTATATTTTTCGTGCATAATCAGTGACCTTCACTTATGTTTGTTTTGCCTCGAAGTGCTCTAAGTATATTTTGTGTGCTGAAAACGGGTTCAAAATATGGCGTTTTTCTGGACAAAATAGGAGGTGTTTTATTGGGTAATGAACAACTTGGGGTATTAAATAAGGTAAATTAATCCTTGTAAAAACGGTTACTTAGGGAAATTATAAACGAACTTATTACCAAATGCCACAAAATAATCCTTTCTGGGGGCTATAAATTTAAACCACCCCCCTGAGGTGGTCTAAAAAATGACCAACTTTAGAACCTCAAACACAAATAATGATTTTTATTCGCCATTTGCCATTTTGAAACCTGTCAAAAAAAAAAAGTTTTAGGGCATTTTCTTCTAAAAAATGGTGTATTTTGATAAAAAAAAAGCAGTTTTTCAGTGGTATTTTGCAATAACAATACAAAATAATCAATAACTTTGTGCATTTTCTGCATGGGTAAGTGTTTTTTCAAAATTGGTTTTAAAATTTTGTACCCCCCACAGGTGTAAATATTTAGACCTGTGGGGGCTACTATCTTACACCTTAGTAAGTCCCACTGTTAATTCCTCTTCCTCTTAATACAAAAGTAGTTTTAAATTAGTTGTTTTAAAATATACGTTTGTTCTCTAGATATAATAAAATGGTATGATGTTATTGTTTTTTCTTGCCTTACTTTTAAGTTAAATGTAATTTTGGGATAACTGACGGGACATTTCTAATAAAACTCTAATTTAGGATGGGCCAAAAAATCTTGCACACTTTTAAATTTGTCATAACTTTTTTTAACTTTTTTTAAAAGAAGACATGAGACTTTTCCGATCCGGTTCAAAATTTGACATTTTGCAAAAATTCAAGACGCCGGACCGTTTTGAATAATGGCGAAAATCTAAGTCATTGCGACAAAAGCCTTATATATGCTTTCTATACCAAGGCATTACCTAATTAAATTGGTTGAGATATAAGAAAACTATGAACCTCTGAAATAAGTGGTTTTGGACTCGACATTGTTATTTGAAAAAAAAATCGCAGTTTTTGCATTTGCTTTAACTTTTGATCGGATTACTTGACTTAAAACATTTTTACATTTTTGGGTGAACAAAACTGGCGGCGTTGCCATTTTTTGAACATCTAAGATGGCGAACAGATTTAACACGCTTTAACCATTGGGTAATTTCATTCCCCAAAAAAAGTAACAAAACACAATCAAGGCCATTCTACCTCCCATCTCTGCTAGGTATATGGAGGTATCACTTGCTTAAATCAGTTAAGAAGTAAACAAGTTAGTATCATCATTTCCAGGGTTTCAATAAAAATTGTGACTTGTAATAAAATTTAAAAATTTGCAGTGGTTTTATACTACTAATTTTTTAGCTAGAATGGCGTGGTTATTTGGCCGAGCTTAAGCTGAGTTTACTTTGTTATTAATCATCAAACACTTTTATTTTTATAAATTTTTTTGCACCCTTATACTTATATATATATACGTATAATAATCTAGATCAGGCTACTCAGATTTTCTAAGCTGCAAATCTTTACGCCATTTATTAAAAGTATTGGTAATGTTTTTTTGAGGCAAACTTGGGCCTCTGTTATGCCTTGACACAGTTCGTTAATGTCGCCGGTGCTGCGGCCATTTCTGTACACTTCTTTTTCTAAATCTCCCCAATAATGGCTGCCTACCAGATTCAAATCGGGACTGTTAGCAGGCCACTCAATGGGCCTAATAAAATCTGCGACATTTTCCTATATGCAGAAACAGGCAAATTTTAAGCAAAGAAGCATTTAGTTTATGTGATCATAGTTGATGATCAATTTTTAATTTCTTAACCGATTTAATTTAGTGATACCTACATATATGCAGCAGGGAGGAAACTTACATAATTTTTTTTTTCGGGGAAGAGGGGGGGGGTGAAAATTAGCCATTATTTAAAAACGTCCGCCATCATGGATTTTTGAGAATTGTTAAATTTTGAACCACAACATAAAATCAAACAACTCCGCTCAATATAAAAGACCGTATTCTTTTTATTTCTTAACCGATTTAATTAAGTAATGTCTTGGTATAGAGAGAATACATAAGGCTTTTGTAACAATGACTTAGATTTCATTCAGTGCCGCACATTTTTTTTTTCAGGGGGGTGAAAATTTCTCGTTATTTAAAACGGTCTGCCATCTTGGATTTTTAGGAAATGTCAAATTTTGTAAAAGTCTAATGTCTTGTCTTTTCCTAATTTTTGCCTAATTTTGGCTACTGGCCATTATTTTATTTTATGGTTTGCAAGAACAGTTATTACGTTTATTGATATCCCGGACACTTCTTTGGTCGTTGTAGCTATTTAAATACAAAAATCGAAAATATATAAATAATAAAAACATCGTTATATTTTCAAACGTCATAAATAAATATGTCATTTTGTTTAAGGTTCCTCACCCTGTGCGATTACCAGTAGCAGTGCCTCAGCCGTACCCCATCAAAATTGAGAACCAACATTTCGTCAAAGTGCCATATCCGGTTGTGGTTGAGAAAAAGGTACCATACTTTGTCAACAATCACGACGATCATGGATGGTAAAAAGAGGTGTGTTTTCACTAGTTAATTTAGCACAAATTTTTATTATGATGTTGAAAATAAAAAAGTTTAAAACCTATTTTACAAGCTTTTATTTCACTTCACCTCTATGTATGTACACCATCGGCATCATAAAAGTGCTACACGATAAACATAGGTATTTTTTAAATTGTATGGTTAACTATCGGATTATATTTTGTGACAGACTGGTACTAAAATGTGAAAATATTGACATCAAAGATTGCTTTCAAAAACAATTTTTATATTACGACAATACGCTAACGCATAAAACAACTGTAACAAAAATTAAAAAACACAACTGTAACGAAAATTATAAAACAATTGAAACAAATTATTAGGTATATATATATATAAATATCTAGTCATTGCGCCATTCATCTCAATTATACCGCTTAACCTTCTTGGTAGAGAATCAGCCAAAATTTCAAAAAAGTTTTCATTTTCACCAATCAATTCTTCATAACTGGACTAAGTGATGTTGATTTCCCGGCACAATATTAAAGCTTTCCAGCTTTTTTGAAATTAAACCCCAGATATTTTCCATAGGATTGGCGTCTGGGGTTTTCGCAGCTCAAGGAAGAACTTCAATATTTTACTCCCGAAACCAAGTTTGCAAATTCTCGCCATATGAGCAGGGCAGTTGTCTTGTTGAAAAATAAACTGGTCTTGATAAAGTTCTGTGACGGCTGGAAGCATAGTGTTCCCAAAGCTGTGCTGTGAGCCTTCCATTGATTCGAAATAGAGCACCAGGACCTCTAGCGGAAATCCAACCCCACATATTTACCGAAAATCTTCCAGCGCGATCTCATAGCGCGTTCTTGGTGGACGATACAACCGAATTTGTTTTCTGTCACTACAGGACTGGAAAACATTTTCATCGGAAAATATTACCTTTCGAAAAAACTCTGGTTCCTTTAGAGAGTAATTACGGACAAAAAGTAACCTGGCCTGTTTTTTTTTTCATTCGTAAGTTTAATTTTTTTAGCGGCTATACGACATCTTAAATTAGAGCCTATCCTTACGCGATTTCGTGCCACTCTTACACATCCTGGAAATTGGGTTAATCTCTTTGCCTTTTTTTTCATAAAAGCGATAAGATCATAATCTTGTTCATAAGTTGAAACCTTCAATAAATCAGTCCCTTGTTTTCTCTCTATTGTCTGATCTTCTTCCCATCGTTTTTTAATTTTTATAATCGTGGTTTTACTGCGTCCATAATGTCTAGCCACGTCCCTAATTGACCATTGACCATAGTTGTAGTTTTGCCAGGAATTGGGCTTTATCAAATAAAGAAATTTGTGGAGGCATTTTTTATTTATTTGTCAGACTGAAATACAGAATGACATACTTTGACAGTTTAAGAAAAATACAATAATGGGTGACTTCGTTTGTAATAATAGACCAAGGTATTACAACAAAAAGTATTGTGTACCACTTTTATGATGCCGATAGTGTATGTTCGGGTCAAATATTGTAACTCAATTTTGACCAACTTCTAGTTACCCGATTAAGTTTTAATTTGGTATTAATAATAAGGTGTTATTAGGCACCCCCCCATCCCTACGAGAGGAGTGGAGGGGGGAAAACGCGTAAGTTTCTCCGATTTCAACCAAAATTTGTTTACGGGGGTATTTGGGGATGGGGAATGCGAATTTTTGATCAGATTTTAAAAATTCAATATGGCGGATTCAAGACGGACGATATTTGGTCATGTTTTGCTAATTAATTTTAACTGACACACACATCCGATTGTTTTCAAATTTGGTATGCGTGTATAGTTCTGGTGTTTCTTTTGTTCTCCCCCTACGAAAGGAGTGGTGGAAGGAAAACACGTAAGTTTATCTGCTTGCATTCAAAACTGATATACGGGGGTTTTTCGGGAAGGGGATTATGAATTATTGATCAGATTTTAAAATTTCAATATGGTGGATTCAAAATGGACGATTTGAAGTACAAGTTTTTATAAAATATAAAGTGCACTAAAAAGTAGAAAATAATTTTTAGCATTCTGATATCATCAAATTAAAACTGACAATGTCCATCCATACATCAGAGAAATGTTAGGGTAGCTTAAGAAAAGTTAGGTTAGATTTAATTACCCTTACATTTCTCTGCTTTATGGTGAATTCATATTCTTGCGAACAATAATAATAATAATCAAGACCATAAACTTCCTATAATGCGCCCATCGCTTTTATTATTATGATATCCGAATGCTAAAAATTATTCCCTACTATTTTATAAAAGCTTGTATTTGAAAGGCTTTTTTAAAACAAGTAATCACCATTTAAAATTTTGTTATGATTGAAAATCTCAAGTGTGATTTATAGATGAGTACATTACTTCCCTCAGGGAGGGAAGTAAAAAGTACATCTGTAATTAAATTGTGCATTTTGCGTGTAACATTTTCATCTATTCAGCCATACAAAAAAACTGGCGCGAGATTGGTTTAGTCGATTTCAAATGTAGGTCTGGCGACGAAAAATCTTGCGAACGAAAGATTTCCTTGTTTATTACAAATAAATAAGCGGAAAATAATTATCACTAAAAGATTGCTAATATTTTACGTTTTAGTAATGTATAATCATGTAGATCGAAATTGTAACATTGCTAAATTGGGTCACTATTATTATTGTAGATTTTGCAACATTTATGTCCGCATTAATAAATTCGAAAATGGACAAAATTTTCTTCGAGTCACGTTTTTCTGTCAATAGTAAATTTGGCCAAATTAATCTTAAAACATTGAGCTACTAGAAGGATCTTTTTTTCAGACCTAGGGAAGTTTGAGTTCAACATCTTCATCCCATGTTGTCATGTTAACCTAATAGGTTATCCCCTGTTTTTAATAGTATTTAAAATACCTGCAATAATTTTTAGTTCCGTTTATGTATGTATGTATTCAAGTAGGATGTACAACTATAAAAATAAGAAAAAGGTGCTATGGAAATTCCTATTCACACTGAAATTAATGACAAGCCGACAACACAGATTTCCTGCCTTTGTTTACCAGGAATGGCCAAACATGACGAATTCTAACCTAATATTTAATTAATATTTTAATTTAACGCACCTGTGAAACGAAATAGTGCGGTCCCCCGGCTTCTGTTTTAACTTGCATATAATAATACACTTCGGAACCATTTTTCGCCACAAGTTCTGAAACTTTCACTTTCAAAACGATAATGACATTCCAGGAAAAATCGAGAAACCGCAACAAACAATCAATGTTGCCACGTTGACTACAAAAGAAGATGTTTAAGGAAAACACATGTTAAATTTTCAAAAAACGTCGAAAGTTTTAAATAAGTTTTGAGTATTATATATTGTGTATATTGGCTTTTTCAACATATATCTTAAACCTCATTAATTAATTAATAAATAAGCGTCAAAACTTAATCCAAGTTTAACAAGTTTTTTGTTGCATAATTTTGTTTAAATTTGGCAACACAGATTTCTTTCTCCCCCTTCCCCACTGTAGATGCCGCACTCAAACAATCAGTGTAACCAGACATATCAGACTCCTTCTAGTAGTTCAATAAAGTAAACTAGACTTTGAACCGGTCACTGCGCACTGAGGAAACACCTGCACACAGTGGGAATGAAGAACCCATTTGTAGGTTGTGTGATGAGGACGACTGCACACGCAAAATTGACCTTTCTACAAGTGTATAATATATACGGACTACCAGCTAAAATTCCTAAAATCTTCAAAAGTACTACAATTTGTCATATTGTTTAAAAAACATCTCTAAAACTGAAAATATTTTTTTACTTAAATTAAAGGCAACCTTATTTTTATATTAAATTTTGCATGATACTAAAAATCACCAAAAATAATGTTTTAGTAAAGTCTTTATTGAACAATATCAAATTATCACTCGAGTAACGGACGAAGGCTGTTCTATAAAGAAGGCGGTAACCCATTTTGGAGTTGATAAAATAACAATAATACGATGGAAACAGCGCTGGATTGAAAACAATTCGATGAATAGGTAACTTGGATTAGGACAAAAACGATGGTAAACTTATTACTAATTATTTTAACTTAAAAAATAACTAAAATAAATAATTTATTATTTAATAGGATCACCATTTTTCTCTATTACAAGCTGCAAACGTCTGGGCAAAATACTGATGGTCTTCTGAGAGCTGATCCAATGCGCGATAAATAGCATCGCTTAACTCTTCAGCATTTCGTGGTCTCCAATTCCTTTGGTATATTATTTTAACGATTCGACCCCATATATTTTTCATTTTGGCTGGTCAAGAAAGTGTTTCTATATTATTATTCTAAAACTATTGGCGAACAACATTACCCGTGTGTACTGGACAGTTGTCCTGCTGATAAACAAAGTCATTATTTTCATGTAAAGCCTGTACAGATGGCAGTTCACTATTGAATCTTCCTTCGATTTTCCGATTTCGTCAGTGAAAACCACCCTCTCCCAGAAGTCATTATCACGAAGAACGTTGTTCAGTGCAAAAATCACTCTGGCCTGTTTTTGTGCTTCTGTTAGAAAAGGCTTCTTTGCAGCAACTCGACAAGAGACTTCTGATTTCGTTACTCTTCTATTTACTGTTGCTAAAAAAACCGGAAATAATGTTACATTAGCTGCTTCAACCGACATTGAAAAAGGATTTTGTCTGAGAAGGTCAATAAGTCTCTCATCTTGCACTTCAGAACTTACTTTTGGTCGTCCTGATCCATCTTTCCTATCCGTAGAATCGCATTATCGTCATTTTATCAACTCTAAAATGGGTGGCCGCTCTTCTTATAAACCAGTCGTCTTCTATAACTCGAGTGATAATTTGAACTTTTAAGGATGTCACACTGAATTTTAAGCTTTCACACTAAATGTCACACTGAATTTTAAGCTGTCAGGCATACTAAGCTGGTGGTGCCTTATAATAGTATACACTAATGGAAAGCTAAATTTTGTGGCATTGGAAAAAATGCATGTATGAGTTTTTTTTGAAATCAACTGTACATATGACAGAGTGTCAGACAAAATCAAAGAATTAAAATGGCTTAATATTGACTGCCGTTGAAAAGTCCAGTGTCCCAATTCAACCCACAAACTAAGTCAAACTGCTACCCCAGATTATCTCAGCCAAAAGTTAGATCATACGTCCCAAATTCACAATCTTCAGACTCGATCTAAAAACTCACTGCAAATAAAAAAATATAAAACAGCTTTCTTTCAAAAATCATTAACATGCAATGCCATTAAATTATATAATTCAATTCCCAACTATTTAAGGAAAGAAAATGTTAAATCGTTTCAACGCAAAATAAAAAACTACTTTTTTCAAACAAACTACAAAACACCCAAACTTATTTTTCTCTTATTTTTTTATTAGCCCTTTTTATTCTGCTCTTTCTCTTCTTTCTTTTTTAGAAATTAATATTTTTATTTTTAGTTTATCTATTAATTCAGAATTGTACTTTAAAATCTATTAGGTATTAAGAAATTAAGCAATCAAATGAATTTACATGTTTATAATAACAAAGCAGGCTTTATAGAAGTTAAAAACTTCCAAATCAGTTACATGAACTGAAAAGAATCTAAAAAAGAGAAGATCAAAAGATCTTGGGAGGAAAGAACGAAAATTCAAAATTGGATAAGTGTCCCACAAGGAACACAAAAACGACCAAAGCGAAAAGAGAAACACCCTCAATCCAGACATCATTTAACAACATCGCACACTCTGACCTCCAACTCTGAAAAACTCACAAACAGGCATCGTTCCGCATGGTACTTATTAAAAGTCACCTGATACGGGTTCGTCCTGGCGTGTTAATCTTTCCAATAGAAATATGCTCCTAAGACAATTAAAACAAGAAGTTAAAAACTTCCAAATCAGTTACATCAACCGAAAAGAATCTAAAAAAGGGAAGATCAAAAGATCTTGGGAGGAAAGAACGAAATTTCAAAATTAACGAACCTGTATCAGGTGACTTATAATAAGTACCACTCGGAACGATGCCTATTTGTGAGTGTTTCAGAGTTGGAAATCAGAGTGTGCGATGGTGTTAAATGATGTCTGGATTGAGGGTGACTGGTGAATCCACTGACAAGCCCACGCTGATTACCCTGGGCGAAACATCGTTTAATTGTTTCTTTTCGCTTTGGTCCTTTGTGTGTTCCTTGTGGGACACTCATCAAATTTTGAATTTTCGTTCTTTCCTCCCAAGATCTTTTGATCTTCCCTTTCTTAGGTTTTATAGAGTTAAGTGGTAGAGCAGCTTTAGCTAAACTTCGCTCTGTGTAACCTTTCCTTTTCGTTAATAAAGGCATTTTAATTCAATTCTAGAAGAGGCATCTTCTCAGAAAGGAGGCTTCAGAGGACATTTGTGACTTGTAAAGAGAGTGCTAAATCTAGCGAAGGATTCGAACCTCTTTTAGGTGAAAGTGTACACCAAGGGTTACAATAATCAATCAGATGCAGTGTCAGGCAACCTTACCTTGCTGTAAATATTAAATCAATCAATCAAACTAGATTTACACAAAATCCAGGCGTACTTAGGTGTTTTTTACTTTTTACCCTCCTCCACCCTTCAAACAATTTTTTTTTAAGTAAGATAAAGAAAATGATTATTTGTTAGTACCTACTGTTTGTTCTCCGAATTAAAAAGTTGATGTGATTCATTCATTCATTGACCCTCCGCCTTCTTCCTTTAAATGAGATTTTATGCCAGGCCTGCAACAATTTTTTCCTTGTTTTTTAAAGTTGAGGTGCCGGGATGTCTCCTCCGCCCTCCCGCAGGCCTGGCAGATAAAGTAATTCCCGATCCCGATGCGAATCAGATGCTTACTGAATCGGTTGTGGCCGGTCAATATTCCAATATCTTTTCGTGTTCTTCCCAGGAGCCATTTGAGTCTGGCCGCGTCCGGTCCGTCGATGAATTCTTTGGAGTGTCTGCATCTTCTTTCGTTTTCTCAGAAGTCTGCCAGTGCATCGTTAGCCCATTTTATGAGTCGGCTTTGCATCGTCTCCTTGTTATACCTAAGAGTGTTTCCAGCGATCGATCCAACTCTTGTCGAATTTCCTCGTGCATAATTTCGCATGTCTCTTTAGATAATCGAAATCTCTTTTTAAAATTTATATCTTATTCCTCCAAAGGATTTGTTCTAGGACGAATAGTTTTTGGTCTTCTTGGTTCTTCGACATGTCAATAATGTCGTCATCATCTTTATCCAGTTGATCAAAAATAAATTTTAAGTCATCGATCACAGCGATTTCACCAAATACTTTACAGTTTTTTTTTACCAAAAACAAATTCTAAATAATTTTTTAATCTTTCGGTAATTGTTAAACTGAAGCTTAACCCACACCCAGACCGTCGGTAACGGTTAAACCGAAGTTTTTTGGTAAACTGCATATATAAAACGTAAAAAAATCGACATCCGTGGTTTAAACTAAGGTTTGACGTTTAAATATGAGTTTGTAAAATTGCGCCTAAAGGCGTTAATTCTGGCCGATGAAAGGAAGTTACAAAACTTTGCCTCAAGCTAATCCTGCTTAACATTTTGCATGTGATTTACTTGGCCCGTGATTATTATTGAAGCAGACACCGACACAAGCAATTTATGTCAATTATAGAATGTAGAACCCAGTTGTTTTGCAATAAGACACAGTGTGTACTGCTTGTCGAACATGAAGGCACGATTTTTTACGAATAACAATAAACAAACAATTGCAAGAATCAGATAAATGTTAATTCTATATTTGCGCAATTACCACTTAATTTGTGAGCGTTAATTATTACCTATAAAATGGTAATAATGTAATCAAAAATCTGATATAAATTAATAAAGGTTGTTAGAAAAAACTGTAGAAAAACCAGAGAAATTAAAATTAAAAACATTAGACAAATCACACATCCAAACTGAAATTCCAAAAATTTACAGCGCGGTTGCCGAGTTTCCATAATTATCCCTTAATTTATTTCCTATAATTACGTAATATTGCAATAGGTAGCGTAAATAGAATACATTATTCTAATAAAGTATCTTCTAGAGACAATTATTGACATCAGGATTAGGACATTTTCTCCCTGCAATCTGACAACCAGAACAAAAAGGTTATTGATTTGTTGAGGCACGATTTGCCGTCTTAAGTCCGACCGATCCGTCGAGTTTTTGTTAGTTTTTTGTGTTTTTAGTCCACAATACCAATATGGTAAGGGGGACTATTAAAATCGTGAAATTTTGACTTTTCTAAATTGTATCAAAAATAAGTTACTAAGGGTCCAAAATACCTTAATCGAATTAAAAAAAAAGTTGTCTGTTGTCTGACTGTATACACGATAACTCAAGAACGCCTTAATCGATTTTAACGAAATTTAGTAAAAAAATCCCCTATCGGCTGACCATGAACCTATTAATTTTTGGGTAGGGTGGTGGAGGGTTGAAGAGGGAAAAGGAGGATAAAATATTTAAAAAAATTGTACCTTTGGAACAAAAGTCAGTGGCGATATACGGTTTTCAGATTTAAGTTTCCATGAATATGGACTACAAATTTTGTTATAAAGTCCAAATTCATGGGAGCTTTAGTTTCCGAGTTATTTGAAAAAACGTTAAAATATGTAAAAAAAATCATAACTTTAGAATTAAAGCAGCTATTGATATGCGGTTTTCAGATTTGGTTTCCGTAAATATTGTATAATATCGAGCGTCGCGTGCCGGGCTATTATTTTAGTTAGTTTGTGTTTTACTGTGAGGGGGGTTCAACGATGCTGGATCCGTGAAAAAACCTGGAGAAGAGCTGTCAAGAGTTCCTCAAGGATCTATCCTGGGACCTCTCTTGTATATTCTTTACACGTACGATATTGGTAATATATTAAAATATAGCGAAACTCATTCTGACGCAGATGACAATCACGTACTATACAAGTATCCAGTATATTACAGGGAGGTCTCAGGACAGGTCAATGAGGACTTGCGTAGTGTCTTCGAATATAAGATGAAACATAATTTAAAGTTAAACGCAAATAAAAGAAAAGTTCTTCTATTTGCTCCCGCTCACTGTGAATTTTTGAAAGATCACCCGATGGTCAGGAACTCCAATTTAGTAATACAGCAAAAAATCCAGAGGTGCTTCTAGATAGTTCCCTTCGGTTTGAGCAGTATATTTCCAATCTCAGCCAAAGACCTTATTTGTGGCTCAAAACGTTGTACGCTAATAAACACGTTTTGAATTTCAAAGTGAGAAAAAAGTTATGCGAAAGCGACATCATGCCTACTCTTTCTTACTGCCTAATAGTTTTTTATCCTTGTCTAACTGCAGTAGACTGCCAACGTTTGCAAAATTTACACAATTTGTGTGTTCTTTAAAAAAAAGTCTCAAAACCATTTGTATTAATAGACAAATACCAATTTTATCAAGAGATTGGAGTGTGGTTTAGTAGGTAATTAATATTTCTTTTTTAGATAAAAATAGGTTGTAAAGTTTACCGTACTGTGTATTTACAAATTATTGATTTATTATATTGTTTCTTTTTTTTTCTTAGTTTTAGGTTTCTGGGTTCAGTTCAGTTCACTTGTATTGTATTGCGACCAGTTGATTTTTACTTTAAGGATTATATTAATTAGATGTGCATTGTTAAACCCGCCTTTCCAACTTTTGAACTTTAAACACTATCTAAGAAAATGGGATCTTTTTATTCACCTACTCTGGTTTTTAAATAGGTATCAAGAAGTTAACTAATCACAAAACTTTAAACAAGTTTGCAATCGATCACAACAACAAGACTGCGTGAACGTCAAAGTAATAAACGTCAAAAATAACGCGCTAACTTCAGAGACTGGTAGCAGAATTAACAGTTTTCCAGATGTTTCACCAAGGCCGACAAAAAAAACAACAGGCCGTAACCATCAGAAAAACAGCTGTTAATCTTGGGCCGGTTTTTACATGGAGTCTTATGGGAGAAGCGACGTTTTTTCGGGATTATTTCTAAACGACTCGATGAATTTTCTTCAAATTCGCATGAAATATTCTTCGATACTATCCTAATATTTTAAAAAAGTTTTCTGGAGATCACAGGGTCTCAAATAATAAAAATTCTAGGAAAAGTATTTTGTGAGGTTAGGTTGATGTAAACAACAACACTTATTTTATTTTTCTTAAAAAAAGGAAATTTTCTCATATTGTTAGCAATAAAATGGACATGAAAGGTTTTAAAAGGTGCGCATCCATATCTACACCAGAATAAAAATTTTATTTATCGAAAAAATGCAGGAGACTAGTGTTTTTTTTGTGATCATTTCACGAATTGGAAATGGTGTATTTATATACCTAAATTAATAATTCCTGTCTTGTTGAGTCGCTAAATAATATTTTAGTCGTCATACATGACATCTGAATATATTTTGTTGTATAGCGAGAAGAGTAGGTATGGTTTAAATGTTGGTTTAGGTGCTTCCACAAGGTCTCCTACCAACCAGGTCCCATCAGAGTGACTACTTTATAGAAGATTGGAGTAATGGTAAAAAGTAAGACAATGGCACAGAATATGGTACAGAGAAGCATCTAATTAATATGTCATTTTGAGTGCAGTTTTTGAATAATATCTGGGACTTTTGCTGTTTGTGTGATTTTCATCATAAGAGATCTAAATTGAACATTATTTAGATAGATAGATAATTCTTTATTAGCAATTAAATATTTTTCATAGGTAGCTGCACTGAGAATCCTATTTATCTAAGACACCTTGTGGGCGTTTCAACCAGTTAACATTTTTAATACAAATCTCAGATTAAATTAACATTATGATGATGAACTTAACAAAAATTACTAGAGATGGAAACAGTGATTTCAGTGACATCACAAAGTTTTCTTGCTCTTTTTTGCATTATTTGAGGTGTTATGGAGGTATATTTATGAGAGGAGGATGACCGACAATCCCTCTGCATAATGTGATCCTTAACTTGTTAGTATTGTTTGTTTGAATGTGGTTATCAAATCGCATTTTTTGATCTTTTGTCTCAGAGGATCTCAGGATTCATCACAAAAAAGTGTGACAGAAAAACGCTATACGATAACCACCCCCAAAACAAGCAACATTGACAAGTTTAGGGTCAAATACTACGAAGGGATTGTGGCTCTCCTTCCACCCACAAAAATACCTTCACATCACCTCAAATAATACAGAAAAAAGTAGACAAACTTCGCAATGTCATGATTTACTGTTTTCATCACCACCATCTCTGAGAATTACTGTTAATTTAAACTGGAATTTTAATTAAAAATGTTAACTTGTTGAAATACATAGAATATCTGAGTTACATACTCCAAAAAGACATCTTAGTTAAACAGAATTGTCACTGTGTATACCTATTTGTTTTATTATTTCAATAAAATTCGGTATTCTTCTGCAAATAAGTTTATTTTCTTTAATTAGATTCACGCATAAGTAGGTACCTACTTTACAAATCCAAAAAATAATCACTTAGAGATTTCCTAGGACCTTCTCGACTTCATGGTTGTTTGACTATTTCATAAAATGACTATTTCATAAAATAATAATAATAATATATATCTATTAATTTTCAATCTCAAATTAGATTATTAACTCACTGAAGCCTCTATGAGGCTTGTGCTTGGAAGTTTTTTAATTTATTTATGATTACTACTAAGAAATAAATTATTAATTTCAAATATAAAGAATAAACATAAACATAAAATCTGTAAATATAAATAAATAATAAAATATAAAGGTAACTTTTGTAAAGAAATATACAAGGATACTAGAAGTTATTAAAAAAAATTATATTATTTTTAAACACCTAACAACTTAACAACCTAACATTTGCATAGCCTTTGATAAATAATTTGATCAAAAAATAATCTAGATTCGTTTGGAATCCAAACTTTTATCTCTTTTTTAAATTTTTTCTTATTGTTAACAGTTTTAATTTCGTTCAGTATCAGATGATAGACATAATTAAGGCCCAGGGCTTTCCAGTCACAGTAAAAGGAATATTTTTTTACCCCTTTTAGAGGGTGAAACCCAACCCCATCCTATTTTTTTAAATGGGATGATTGTACTTGTGGCACCTTGCTGGAAAGCTCTTTTAAAAGAAAATTGGCTGCTCATGTTTTATTTCATTCTAACTAGAGAATCTATCTTTTAGCTTCAAAAAAATTCCGCAATGTTTAAACAGAATGAAGTTGCAATTTTCAGTGGTCCAGTATTATTTTCATTAATTTAGACACAATGTGTATTAACTGCTTTATCAAAATTTTGCACTCTTTATCGCCCAAAATGGATTTTTCTGAATGAAAGTTGAAATACTTACTAAAAAAAAATATATTTTTTTTTTCATTTGTGTGGCAGAATGAAATCAATTATTTTTGCCGAAATATTTTTCAAATATTCTTTATTTACATTAAAAATGCCGACAAATAACCAAAAACATTAAAAATTGAAATTTTAATGATTGGGTTCAGAGATTTGAAATATGAATTACCTATGAAGTTAAAATAAAACAAAAATTACACAATTTTCTGCTTAAAAGAGCTTTCCAGCAAAGTGCCACAAGTGGGGTCAGGTTTCGCCCTCTAAAAGGAGTGAGGCAATATTTTCTTTAGTTTGACTCTAAAGCCCAAATTCTTCGCCCTGAAGCTGTAGAAAATTGATTTGAGTTAAAGTCCCCACCCTGTATATTCTACAATATTATATAAGCAACCAACTTAATCTAGGAATAGTTTTCAGTGGGTGTCATAAACCAAGATGACCATTGACCATTGCTATCTCCTAGGTAGTATTTGGAGGTATGGTAATCATTTATTTTCAAAAAAGGAATGGACACTTCCGGACCCTTCAACTGGAACAGTATTATTGTGATGCCTTTTTCGTTTACCTCTCTTTCTCCAGTTTTATCTTCTTCATCTCTGCCTACTTCCATTCTAAAAACATTAAAAAATTTACTACCTCAAGGGAATTAAATCAATAAATTCTCCAATATATACGAATTTTAGGTCATTCTATCGCTTTTATTGGCAATGGTAGCATGTGATCCCCAAAAAGTTAATAGCAAACTTCATAGGGGTACCCCTTTTAGTTTTAGAGACATGGGCATTTAAAAGTTACTTAACCTTATGAAACAGATTTCTATTAAAAGTAAATTTTAAGAAGATTGCAAATTTAATATTAAAATGGAACATTTATGTTCAAACCTTCTAAGTTAAACCAAAATTGCCCCCTAAAAAGGAGCTACATAAAAATTTTTAATTTTTACATTAATTTGAAGCTAGGGGCATTTGTTTACCTTGATATTGTTAATAACATGTGCCGAGGTATTATTTTCCATATTCATAGTTCTCTATCTCTCCCAAGATCTCTCTATTATGCAAGTTTCCATTTTCTACTCTTTTTCCTATAAAAAATAATAAAAATTATTAGCAAAAGAACTGGGGACATGTACAAATTATGGAACGGTGATTTTACCAATTTTTGACCCCAGCCCCCTCCCCCATATCACGTTTTGTAATGGTTTGGTGAACCCCCGCCCATAATATTATGTAACGGTTTCAAGACCACCGCTCCCCAAAAAATAATTTTTTCTTATTTTCATTCCAACTCTGTCGCAAACCCCCTACGTAAAGTTTTGTAACACTTTGGCTACCCCCCCTCCCTCCCCTCTATGACCGTTACATAATTTGTGCACAGCCTCTAGCATACAATCATAAAATTTTATTCATTAGCTCAGTTCAATACCTATATATGTTTAAATTATCGCTAAGTATGAAGAATGTTCAGTGTTTTATACAAAAACAGTTTTTACAAGTAAATTTAACAAAAAGATAGGAAAGTCAAGTTTCCTACCTCTGATAACATGATGTATGAAGGGCCTCCTGGCAATAGGCAGGTAATATGTGACATTTTACTAGCTTAGTAGAAAAGGGGGCAATTATGCAGTATACAGTTTTCTGCCATTTCTTATTTTTTATGAAAAATTCTCTAGGACCCCAAATCCACTGGTTGGTTTTTTTTAAATTTTTTTTTCACTAAAACAACCCAATCCAACACAGCCCTACCCAACCTAACCCAAAACAATCAAAAAAACACATTACAACCCCCCCGGCACCCTTTTTCTCTTAAAAAAAAAACCGGCGCCGGCGGATTTGAGGTCCTAGGGACCCTAGTAGGTGCCCCCATAAAGATTTTTTCATAAAAAATCATAAATAGCAGAAAATCGTATACTGCATATAAAATTACTGAAAAGGAAGGGATCAGTTGGATAGGAAAAGTTTGTTACATATGACTCACCCTTTTTCTGGGCACTTTCTGGTATGCAGCATTTTCGACATATTTTCATGATTTCTATATCAACCACGATACCCATTATTGAATTGTTCCCGATTCAAACATACAAAATCTAGAAAAAATTCAATAAAAGGTGATTTAAACATTTTCAAAGCACAAGATTCACACTGTAAGCAATTGTCCCTTTTTTCATTTGAAATTCACTTTTTTCACATCAAACGACCAGTCATTCTTTTTAAAACAATACCGGTTTATTTGAAAGTTTGTTTGATTCCAAAATTGGAATAAAAAGGTTAAAAATTGACTGAAAATTAAATACACAAATCAAGAATTAGTGAGGTTATGTTTGCGGCCTTGCGCGTCTGGCTGGACGCAACCAACGAAAAAAAAACCGGCCCAAGATTGTGACGTCACAATTTTGGTTGTGTGAGGCCCGTGTGGAACACATTCTTGTCGGCCCTGGTTTCACCTTTAGGCGCAATTTGACAACTCATAGTGAAACGTCAAATCTCAGTTTAAACCACGGATGTCGACTTTTTTACGTTTCATAGGTGCAGTTTATCAACAAACTTCAGTTTAACCGTTACCGGCGATCTGGGTGCGGATAAAACTTCAGTTTAATAGCTACCGAAAGATTCTAACTTCAAAATAGTTATTAAGAAATTATTTAAAATTTATTTGTGGTAAAAAAATGTAAGTATTTAGTTAAATCGCTATGATCGATGACTTAGAATTTATTTTTTATCAACTGGATGAAGATGATGATGAAATTATTGACATTATCGAAGCACCAATAAGACCAAAAATTATTCGTCCTAGAACAAATCTTTTGGAGGAGTACGACGATGTAGATTTTAAAAAGAGGTTTAGACAAGAGTGGAAACATCCCACATACCAGTAAGTTTTATCCTCACACCGAGCTCACACGTATATCTTAGTATGCGTTTCTGAAAACTATGAACATTTTTTGTTGTGGCGCCTGGCTGTATATCTGTCTGTATCTCAAAAACTACTTGACTTATTTTTATCAAATTTCGTGAATACGCTGGGTTTGGGTCTAGTTGGTGCCATTTTCAAGATAAACCAGAACTAGAAAAAAACTTGTTGTACTCCTAATCCGACAGCTCATCCAACAACTCTTATTTCCTTCTTTTCTTCCTAGCCGTGGTTTAACTTAAACTAAAGTTTAAGGTATGGTTTAATCTGGAGTTTTACCTTTTGTTGTAAAATTAGCCCTTAAACGCGTTTTTCTCCGCTTAGTCACTTTTTTCGAAAAAAAAAGAAAAGATAGGGGTCACAAATATTTTTTACATAGTTTTCAAATATGCGGTA
This sequence comes from Oxystoma pomonae, assembly GCA_963921995.1. NCBI lineage: Eukaryota > Metazoa > Arthropoda > Insecta > Coleoptera > Brentidae > Oxystoma > Oxystoma pomonae. The sequence goes on from OY998167.1 coordinate 110,910,416, forward strand.
ACTGAAAAATGCGCAAGAACAGCATTAATTATTTCCCTATTCAACGTGAGATATTTGATCAGTGACTTGGATAATCTTAAGATTGGACTTCAATTGCCCAATCCAGCTCCAAGTTATACTTTATTCAGACTTGCACTTCAGTAATACCACTGAACATGTTTTCCTGTTCACTGTTGATGCCCTGTGAGCATTTTTTTTATATTTAGGTGGAGGTATGTTTAGCTGGTTTTCTAAGGCTCCGGTGGGACAGCAGGACATACCAGCTATCAGCCTTCATAGCAACAACCTTCTTACTTTTAATCGATCATGATGAATATGATATACACTTCTCAGGTATAAGGTAAAAATAAAAGGCAAATTTCTCTATAATAACAAAATCTATTGAACATCAAGAATATGTACAATATGGTACAATTCAATGTTTTGAAAACCTTATATAAAAAATAAAGGAAAATTTAAGAAAAAAACAACACATAGATTCAGGTATCACAGATTTTACAGATGGTTTCGTTAAAGAAATAAAAAACAAAATAGAAAACAACAGAATATAAATTAAGGGGAAAACATTAAGAGAGGGAGGTAATTATAAGGCACTAGAAGACACAAAAAATACTGATGAAAAAACTAGAACAGTAAAAAAAAGTTAACAGTCGCTTCTTAGAAATGATGACCTCCAAAGTCATGACCTCCGAAATCGTGTCCTCCGAAATCGTGTCCTCCAAAGTCGTGGATGTCATGATGGTGTTCTTTAATGTAGACTGGGACCTTCTTTTCGACGTATACTGGTACCTGTAACCAAACCATATTATTATTATTACTATTTAAAATGGAAAACTCTGAATTTCTTAACGTTAAAATAGTAATCTTTCTTTCCTAATTTTGCACTCAAACTGGATGCACAATAAGCTCCATAAGTACTGGAGAGAAATGCCAGGACTGGCACATACGCTAGTAAAGAACAATCTCAAAATTGATGAAATGTTAAAAAACGCAGCGAATAAAAAACATTCCAAAGATTTTTTATTCTCTATCTATGTCCTGCTCACACTGATTTATTTTTGCTCTTACTTTCATACATGGATTGCATCAATTCTTTTGAGCTTTATCAAATCTTTTAGGTACTATACGCTTTGACAAAAATATAACACGAGGCGATACTGACCAACGCCGTTCTCAACTAAAACGCCAGGTAACTCCTACCGCCTCAGTGCCCTTGAGCCTATTGTATCGGCCATTTTTATAACCAAATTGACAAGTAAAACAGTTTGGTGTCAATATGGCACCGATCATAGGTCAAAGGATACTAAAACGAAAATGAGTTAACTGGCTTTTTAGGTGAGAACGGTGTTGTATATGTCATTGTCATGTCTATATGTGACACTTAACCTTCAAAAACAAGGTGTATAATAGATTCAAAAAGGAGAAACAGTGTTTATGTCTAGAGGCCCTGTATACAGAGGTGAGCAACTGGAATTGTGTGTTGGAAATGATGGTTGGTAACCCCTGACAGTAAATAATTTTCTCAGTTTTTGAAATAAGAAACTTCCGGTTTAAAAATGGAATTTTGCTGTATCAAAAACTAAAAATACGTTCCGTTGTCCAATGAAAAAAAAAGTGGAAAATGAATAAAAATAGCCGAATTTGCGAGCAGAGGTAAGCTACAAGCAGTATGTACAAACTTACGCCTTTACTATGTACTTTGTTAATATATAACACATTAATCCTGGATTTATACAGGAAAAAATAAAACTAAATTAAAAACAAAAATAAATAAAAAATTAAAATAAGAGTTAAATCTACGGGAACACCTGTAAGTGTTTATACAGAAAATTAAAGCTAAGAAAATAATATTAAAATTAAAAGATGGTAAACTTTTAACTTTCTAACATTGATTTTTTTTCCTTACAACCGAACTTTTCTGACTTTTTTTGTTTTTTTTTTAAATTCAAATACGGAAAAGTTTTGACACTAATGCATGGGATTTTAGGTGTTAAAAAATTGATGCATTTTGTAAATTTTGACCAAAATATACAAATTCCAAATGAAAACCAAACAAACTGCTAAAAATGACAAATAATTTTATTTCCTGTATAAACCATCAAAAAGTTCTTAGTTTTAATTTTATTTTTAATTTAGTTTTAATTTTTCCTTTATAAACCCAGCTTTAGTTAACGTGTTTTATTGTAAGAAAAACAGTAATAAAAATGCAGATCAATATCTTTATATTCTACCTATTATTTACATTTTTAATATCTACCGTTTATTTTCACTGTTTGTTTTTGTTTTTTTTTTAAGCTTGATATATTTTACTAATCAAAAATCATCAATCTTTCAAAAACTGTCTGGGGAAATTATAAAAAGAAACAACAAAACATCACTCTATTTCATAAAATCGTGCAAATAGGAAAAAAACTAGAAAGAGAGGAAAATATGAGTTGCTCACCTCTAGTAAAACAATAACTCTCAAAAATCATATACAGGTCCTCTAGTTATGTCTAAGAGTATAATGACGAAAAAAATTGAATACCTCGATTACTAGAAGTGCTATAAACCCCACTTGCATTTTTGATGGAAAACCCCTTTAAGCAAATGTATTTAGTTGGATAACTCACCTTAACTGGGTATGGAACAGGCTTGTGCACTGGGTAGGGCACTGGCTTGGGTACCGGCACTGGGTGTGGGACTGGGTATGGCACCTTGACGGGTACCTTGACTGGGTACGGGACTGGTTTCTCGACTGGATAAGGCACGGGTTTCTCGACTGGGACGGGGTATGGTTTGGGGACATGCACGGGGTACGGTCTGTCGACTGGTACGGTAACTTTGACGGGATAGGGGACTGGTACTTTCTTTTCAATGTGAACGGGATAGGGTTGGGGTACTGGGACGGGCACGGTTTTGGTCAAGGTGATGGTTTTGACGTGTTCCTCGTGGTGGCCTAGACCTACGCAATTAAAATAAAGTAAAATTAGATTTTTTACGCACTTGTTTCATAGAAGTGTGTTTTATTGTCATAAAAAACATTACAATTTGTTTTGTGGTCAAAGCGAAACTTATAAAAATGAAAATAAAAGCTTGTTAAGTGAAATTAATTACAAATATTATAGGTAAACTCGTTACATAATAACAGAAAACAACATATCCATTTACGCAAGTAGTAGTAGTAGTAGTAGAGAAGAGGCGGCGCGAAGCCTGGCAAGTAGGCCTCCCTGGGCCCTTTCTGCCTGACCCCGAGCCTGCCCCTAATCCGCCGCCTGCACCACTGGTCTGGCAGTCTGCTCTTCTGGTTTTACTGTTCTTTTTGCAAAGTCCAGTATTTTATCCCATTTGAGCGTGTGCAGGTCCTCCTCATCCAGGGTCGGGGAACCGGATACCTCGTATTTCGTCATCTGGTATGCCTCGCAGTTCGCTATAACATGTCGAGATGTCTCTTCTACCCGCCCGCAGGCCCGGCAGGTCGAGTCATTTTCCATATCGATTTACACAAAGTTTAAAAGTCAAAATTAAATCTTAAAGGATTTTGGATTTAAACTAATTATGTTAAGAACAAGATAAAATACAATATTAAAATAATAACACAGAACAACAAAATCTATTACAGTTGTTTGAAACACATTAAATGCCAATTGACGCCTAAAAGCGGTCCTGATAATTCTCGTTTAAACTATAATAGGCTCTTCGACAAAGTAAGTCTTTGAGTCTTGCTCTGAACAATCTTAATGAGAGAGAGGTTTTAATTTTTTGTGGCAGAGAATTGATTATCTCTATACCATTGTAATAAATTGATTGATATACAAGCGATGATCTCGGAATAGGAAATTGTAAATTTAATTGCTGGGTAGATCTTGTACTATAGCCCGTAGAAGGTCGAAGAAACTTTGTTAAAATTCTCTTGGATATAAACAAGGGTTGGCATGAATCTTTATAGTTGGCATTACAAAGATATCTTACTGCTCTCTTCTGCAAGATAAAGAACATTGTTGAGCCCTAGAAGGCAATAGCATACCGTAGGTGTGATTCATTGACTGTCGTTTTAACAGGATAGCAGCCACAAGCTATTTTTTTGCCAATAGACCAAATATGTTCATTAAACTTCAAAGTGCAATCAATTGTTAAACCCAAGAATTTTCTAGTCTCCTTTTCTGCTATCGACTTATCTTCAACTTCAAGGTCATCTATATGACATTTAAAACAGACTATGTTAGTTTTACTATAGTTAAAAGTCAAGAGATTCGCATCACACCATTTTTTTACCAATCCAAAATCCTTTGAAAGTTTAGCGGCATCACTACAGCTCCACAATATTGTATTATCGTCAGCAAAAATCGTAAACTTTTCATTAATTGGAAGCATTGCCAGATCATTAAAGAAAATCGAAAACAGAATAGGGCCAAGTACTGAACCTTGTGGCACGCCCTACTTCACGTAGTCTGGCCTGGACGCATTCGAACCTACCAAAACTCGCTGCATTCTTCCTCTCAAATAAGATTCAAACCATTTTAAAACGACACCCCGAAATCCATAATGCTCAAGTTTTTTTTATAAGATAAGAATTTAGTGATATTCGCAATTAAGTGCCTTTGCTAGGTCACAAAATACTGTCGCAGCTACATTTTATTGGTTTATGGACGAAAACAACTCTGTGAGCAAATGAAACATAGCATTGTTTGGGCCAGTGTTAGATTAAAATCCAAATTGGGTCTTATCTAATCTTAGTTAACTTTTCAATCAATTTAGATAAAGTGGACAACAGTAAGATCGCTCTAAAATTTGCTGGGTTGGACTCATCCCCGCCCTTATGCAGTGGAATAACCATTGCGGATATTAAGCTTGTTAGAAATATACCACTTTCCCATGAGATATTTATAGAGTTTACAAGAATGTCAGACATAATTTAGATTTAGATTATGAGAAGGCTTTTGATGGAAACCAACACAAAAAGCTTAAAGAATCTCTTAAAGACGTTGGTCTGGATGAGCGAGATCTAGAGATAATTTCATAATAATAATTTTATGTACTCACCGCCCAATTCCAATCCGTGTCCTCCAAATTCCAGTCCGCCTCCGTGGTGTTCAAAGCCACCGCCGTATCCCAGATCGAAGAGACCACGTTTTTCTTGTTTCTTGGCGACGGGCTTTTCTTCGGCCTTTTTCTCCTCTTCGGCGTTAACCGAAAGGACTAAAATGGCGAAGAACGCCAAGGAAATGATCTGCAAGAAAATAAGGATAAACTTGTTTTATGTACCAAATGTGTACTTTTAATCCCTGTTTTCAGGAAGTAAGAATTAAATGTAAATTTTTATTTCGGTGTATCAACATCAAAAACTTTTTACTCACATCGTCATTGCGTTATGATGAGAGTACCGTAACCCCCCACCCCCATTGTAGAGGTTTTTCATAATTGTTTAGTTTTTCTGTTCCTAAATTGCATAAAGTAGCATATAAGCGACGGGACTGAAGTGTCTTCTTCACTTATGTGTTTAATTGTCATCCGCCATATTGAAATTGGTCCAGAGAATTTGGAATGAGATGTAGAATAACGCTTTACTTCGTGTCTTAAAAATTTTACTGAAAAGAACGCACAACCCTGTCCTCACATAACACTGTTGGGGAAATATAGCCAAAAGATACCTCAAAGATACATTTATAGTCTTGCAAGTGATGCAATCAGGATTAATTTTTCTCAAAAAATGGGACCAAACCAAAAAAAAAATAAAAGATATTTTCTACGAAAGCCCCGTTCGTTTTTTTGCTAAGATCCTTAATTTTGTCCCGCAAGATCCCTAAGTCCCTCCTATCAGTTACTTCAACCGAAAAGAATCTAAAAAACAAAAGATCAAAAGATCTTAGGTGGAAAAACGAAAATTCAAACTTGGCTGAGTATCCCACAAGAAATGCACAAAGGACGAAAGCGGAAAAGAGAAATGATTAAATAACTATTAGTAATTAAATAAATAATTGGATACCCAGAGCGAATTATCATTCAATCATTTCTCTTTTCGCTTTGGCCCTTTGTGTATTCCTTGTGTTTGAATTTTCGTTTTTCCACCCAAGACCTTTCGATCTTTTGGTTTTTATATTTATTTGTTTGTTTGGACTAAAATACACATTTTTAAATATTTTTTGTCGATATTATTATATTTCTAAATATTGTCTAAAATTATAGAAACAACAAGTGTGCTGATTTAATTGCTTTTGCAGATAAAAGTAAAAAAAAGCTTAGTAAACAGACAGACAAACAAATTGTAAAAAAAATATTGTTAATGGACATAAAATCTTTTTCTTAAGATCATAAATTTCTCTACTGGGCAGCATTCGGAACATTTTATTCGAAAAAAAAACACATGAACTGTAAAGTATTTTTCCTACGAGCGTGCAGAAAAGTTACTTTTCCTCCCGATTTTTCATTTTGAAAATTACAAAAATAACAAAAATAAAGTTGCTTCGGAATCATAAGTCCTCCCGCCATCTAGAGGCTAAACGGAGCGTGATAGAAGAACAAAAACTGGCTAAAAGAAATATTTTTTAAAGAAAGTTTTCTCTGATGGTTTACTTAATATTTATTTTGAATTATATACATGATGTAAAAAGGGAACATGTATTTATTAAATGAGACAACCTTTATGCTTTGCCATTTTTTAATTCCACAAAAATCTACTATATTTTACGGTTCTCAAGATGTTCATGTTTAAAATGACTACTACTTGCTTAAAGTACTAGGTATTTGCTATTAATAGAAATTAACATTTTAAACGCGAATATCTCGAAAACCGTAAAAGATAAGTTAGTAGTAGGTAGTAGGTAACACTCTTACAAAGTAGATTTTTGTGAGAATTAAAAAATGGCAGAATATACAGAGTTTATCATTTAAAGAACACATATTTTTTGTTACACTTCCGTATATGACTTGGGGAAAATATTAAGTAGACTATCAGAGAAAACTTTAAAAAATAGTTCTTTTGCGAGTTTTTCTTTGAACCTTCAGGCTTAGTTTAGCCTCTAGAAGGGCGGGAGACTTATGATGAATCACCCTGTACCTGCTACCCCCTTAGAAAATGACCTTTACGATTCTCAAATTAGGGTAGTGCCTCCCTTTGCCTAAAAAATTAATAATATACTGATTTTTACTGATTTTTTTTTACAAAACAAGTCAAACCTTCAACCACTCAAGAAACATTATGCTGATATTTTTTGAAAACGGACAAAAAGGTACCAGAAAAAAATTATATGCATTGCTTAAGAATAGATTGTCCCCTGGATTGTGACGCCCTCCGATACGCGAAAGAAAAATCCCTTGAGGATAAAAAGTGATATCTCCCGCCCTCATTTTGGGTTCAATATTCGTTCTTTTTTTGTAGCAAAAAATTAAACAATTATCCGCACGATATGGAACTTAACAAAAGTAGCACGCTCCCACGTCGGGTAAAAACAATTGAATCGTTGCAAAATCGGCACACTTACTTGGAGATTCATTTCGAGTAACACACGAATGATACGACTGTTGCTCCAAAATAGTCAAGGAGGCTTTATATAGGTACCACCCGGTTAATAAGTGCATATACCGCTTGGTACGGTACCCCAAACTCGGAGGGGCTTTCTACACAACGGCACGCACGCACCCTCCCACCCTTATATTTTTCGTGCTATTATTATTATTTTAGGTTTAATTACAGTTTAAATAAAAGTGATTTTAACCGACCACCGTGATTACACATGTAAGTGTATGCATGCACAATTTATTATTGTATAAGGGGTTTTTAGGCCAGTAGTTGTCAAAGATAATAATTAACAAGATACCCATCTCCAAGAACGCCAATTTAGAAATTTTTACATGTCAGTTGGCTTAAAATAAAACGGGACTTTTTTGATGGCCCATAAATTAGAAAGTTTTGTCTAATTTTAAAAATTTTAACCGTGTAGAACTTTTTAACTTTTACGAATATACCGTTTGAATGAGTGCGTTTTAGACAGACTCCTAAACTGTAACAGTGGGATTTACTAAAAGGGTTTAGCCTATTTTAGAAAGGTCCTCAGTTTAAGTGAAATTGATGGTTTTAAGCATTTTATACCAACTTCCTTCAGTTTTGGACATAGTTTGATTTATAAGAATAATTTTAAATCTATTTTTTTTAAATTGAAAAAATACTTCATTGTTAAGAGCAAAAACATTCGTAAACATAGCTTGCTACATCTAAATCTTAACCTAAACAATAGTCATATAAAAACCAATAAAATTACTTAAAAATAATAATAATATAAAAATTACAGTCTACAAAGAAACAAGAACAGGACAAACAAAACAAATAATAAATTATCAAAATGGAAAAAATCAGCTATACAACAAAGAAAATAAGAACAAGCAAGTAGATAAATCCTAAATTAAAAAATAAAAAGAAAAAAAATCACAATGGCATATAAAAATAAACATATTAGTTTCGCTTTTATAAATGTAAAAAAAATACTCAGAACATTATATAAAAGGCTATAGTTAATATGGAATTAATTTTTTTAAGGTCGTAGTTACAATCTGGGGAATTGTTTTTAGCAACACTGTACGGGAAATTAATTTAACTATGCCGACCTGATTTTTTTGCAAAATTTTACGGCATTCAATTTGTTTTCCATGGCAACGCGGAGACTTTATTTATGTTTATCCACAGTGCGACACCAGAGATTTTTTAGCACCGGGTCAAAAATTTGGGGTTAGGTTACTTATTTTGATTTTTCGCGTTCTGCGCCGCTAAAAAACTAAGTAAAATACTAAAATAGAAGAAATCCATTTATTGGAGAACTACCTGCTAAAATAACGCTACTCAACTACGTATTAAAGTAACTGGGTGTAATGTTTAAGGTTGCATTTACAGGTGCATTTATAATTGAATTGGAAACACTCCCGCTAGCTGATACCGACAACAAGTTAACATAAAAGCATGCAGATTTAAAAATAAGCCACTGGCGCTAGACGATATAATCGTATTCTATTTTAAACAGGAACTCAAGTATCCGTGTCTTTTTGAAATTGAGGTTCTAAAATCTATCCTTTGCACTCCAAGATTTCACTAGTACACTTGCACATAACTATGCCGCAATAATTTAAATTTAAAAAAAATGCTTCTTCTGTCGCACTGCGGACCGATTTAAAGTTCGTTGACAAAACACCTACAGTTACCATGGAATCGTATAAATTCTGCGATCTATCGGCCAACACTTGCACTGCATGTGTCTCCCAAATTCAATGAAGTGTGATTGACTGATCGGTTTTCTTTTTCGGAGTGCACAGGCTTTTAGAAAAAAGGAAACTTAGTTTTTATTTTCGCTAAAGCAAGGAAATATAAAAGGGAAAAATGTAGTCCAGAGGAAATTGTAACTATTTCTCTATTTTTTTGGTTTGTTCTAAACTGCAATTATTTTGAGGCTTTTGGGATAGATGACAGCACCAGAGCTTTTATTTTGAAGAAAAAATAATTGAGAATTTGGAATCCTTCAGATATTTTTGATCATCCCTGCAAAATTTCAGCTAATTCTGATGTTTAGTTTTTTCTGTGCACTCTGGCAAAAGATTAAAAAATTAAAGAACAAGGCGTTGCCAGTTGTACTTTTTTTACTTAAAATCTGGGGAGAAACTATAGCCTTAAGAATAAAATATTAATAAATGAGATTTTTAGTTAGGTGGATTGCTGTAAAATTCGTTTATATCATAGTATGCCTTAACCAGTAAGACTTTTTAAAGATTTTTTCTAGATAGTTTTACAGTAGCTAATGATTTTTTAGAGTTTGACAGTTTATTAAAGATCATTCTTCCCTCGTAAAATAGAGAGTTTTTGGTTAGCTGACTTTTATAGCTATTGGAAGTGGCAAGCCATGAACTTGAAGAGTAGAATGAACAGATTGTGGAGCGCACAATTGCTTATAATTTTTGTACATTAGAGTACATATTTCCAAAATAAACAAGGAGCAAAGTGTAAGTATCTTATAAGATGCAAATCATGGACTGCAACTTTCTCTTTGATGAACTTTGGCAATGAAGCGCACAGCTTTTTTCTGCAGTACAAATAAAACTTTTAATAAACATTTGCTTGCAGACCCCCAGAAAGCAATGCCATACCGTAAGTGGGATTCAAAGAGGGCATGATAAACAGATTTAGCAACATGTGGACCCAATTCTGCTCTCACAGTGCGAACTGCAAATCATGCAGAAGACAGTTTTTTGCTAAGAATAACAATATGTTCTTCAAACTTTAGTTTTCTATCAACGAGAACACCAAGAAACCTAGAAGCCTCTTTTTGTTATTAGCAAGATTTAATCCAGACATGTTCCATTTGAATCCTAAAATATTTGTTTTTTTTATGTTGAATGATAGCTTGTTGGCATCACACCATAACTAAATCTTGTTCAAATCATCAGATACTATCTTTTTAAGCAAATCAACATCCTTACGTTGCCGCAGTACACAAGTGCCATCAGCAAAAAGGGTGAAAAATCCAGAGATATCAAGGTGAACCAAGTCGTTAATGTATATAGAAAAAGTAAGGGTCCTAAGACAGAGCCCTGTGGCACCTCGCAATTCACCCTTTTTTTAAAGAAAATTGTTTTGCAAAGAATCATCGTAACACAACCTTTTGTTGGATTTAAGAAGAAAATTTTAATTTAAAAAAGTTTTTTTAACCCTAGGGGGGATCTAAATGGTAAACACTCAGTTAAGCAAATTAAAATTGACGTTATATGTCACTCTTATCAAAACTTACCCTTGTTTATTGATTTTCGCGATTAATACTCACCTACTCTCTGTCCAATACCTTCTTCACATAGGCCAATCAACTCCTACCGTTTTAGTGTCCTTTTCTCGACCTTCGCCGCCATATTGACAGAAAACTAATGGATTTTCTGTCACTTTTGAGTGAAAATGGCGGCGAAGGTGGATTAAAGGACACTAAATCGGTAGGAGTTGATCGGTCTCTATGGAGAGGGTACTGCACTGTCACAAAACCATTTCGATAAAATAAGGATTAGTTTAACTTTGTATTTATTTAAAAGGAGTTTTTATCTATCGAAAGTATGAAAAAACTTTACAAACACAAACCTGTCGCAATCGCAAACTATAAATAAAAATATTTCATCAAAGGAGGTCATGTAAACAAATGCGGCTAAAAACAGACCTGAATCCAACAATGATTCACTGATGCGTTCACAAAAGGGTCATGTCGGCTCAACGAACTGGACGGTGCACGGTTCTCTGGTAGAATATGAGAAAATGATTATTAGCGAAGTACCGATGAAAACTGCAGCTTTGAGACTTTTGAGTGTGATCTTTCAGTGGAAAGTTTTGTTTGATGAATAAGCTTTTAGATAAACTCAATGTTTTAATTTAAGTTTGTAAATAAATTAATAGGTACAGGTTTCCAAATTACCTAAAAAAGCTTCTAAATTGATAGGGCATACTAGTTTAGTAGGCTAGTAAACGTTAATGTCTAAATCTCCATTTTTATGGGCATGTTCGAGTACTCATTAGAGAAGACTTTTTCAGCTTGTCATTTTTGAATATGAAAATTCACAATATATGTTGCGTTTATCAATTAAAACAGAGAACGTTTGTATGATTTATTGTTTTTTATGTAGTAAAATGACACTGTACTAAAGTTTTAGAAAGGAACTCCTCGCAAGTTTTTTGTTATATATACAGAAAAATAAAGCCTAGTATTTCTACTTTCAATCCCTGTAAGAATCTCGTCCTACTTTGTCCAACTTTTTAATGTATAATGATTTAAAAAACTTCTTGATATGAAGGTTGTGCCATAAGAAAAAGCTATAAGAAATATTTTTTTAACAGTATCGCTAATCTAATTATTTGTTTGTACTCAAATTTTTTTTTGGCTGATTCTTAAGAAGAGTTGAAAGGAAGCCGTTTTTTAGCTGTCATGCAGAGTTTTTTTTTTGATTGGTAAAATTTCAGAGATTTTTTCTTCGTGATGACTAAAAATAAATTTTTATTAAAAAAAACTTTTAAAGAACAAGCTTCTATTAAATACACTTATAAGTAGAAAATAATTTTTTATCCTTCTTATAATACCATATTAAAAAAATAAACAGTTATATTACTCTATAAGCTAAAGACACTTTCAAAGGGTTGGCAAGCACGGCAATCTCACCCGTTATCAGCTTCTTTAGATGAAAGCATTATGTTTATCATTCGAATAGAAGAAGAATTTAGTTCTTCTTTTGTTGTTATCTCTTTGTCACCGTAACGTTAAAATTTTTCATTTGCGCCCCTTGCTTTTATTATGGTATAAGAAAGATAAAACATTATTTTCTATTTTTAAGTGCATTTAATAAAAGCTTGCTCTTTGAAAGTTTTTTTAATAAAAATTTTAATTATTTTTAAATTTTTAGATTTGTACCCTAAATCGTCCATTTTGGATCCGCCATATCGAAATTTTCAAATCTGATAAAAAATTCATATCTCCTTACGAAAAACCCCTGTGTGCCAATTTTGATTTAAGTCGAACAAACTAAATCTTTCCCTCTCCAACGAGGGAAATGTGTTCCTAATAATTCCGCCGGAACTATAAACGCATACCAAATTTGAATACCCACCCTTAATTTTTAGATTTGTAACCTTAATACCATATTATTGTATTTTCACCGGAACTATAAACGCATACCAAATTTGAACTCAATCTGATGGGAATAAGTCAGTTCAAATTAGTTATCAAAACATGACCGAAAATCGTCCATATTAAATCCGCCATATCGAATTTTCAAAATTTGATCAAAAATTTGTATTCCTTTTCTCCAAAAGTCCTCGTATACCAATTTTGGTTTAAATCGGACAAACTTAGGTGTTTTCCCCTCTCCACTCCCCTCGAAGTGGGGAGGGGTGCCTAAAAATGACATATTATTGTATTGTCACTGGAACTATAAATGCATGTCAAATTTGAAGGCAATCGGATGTGTATAAGTAAGTTAAAATTGGTCAGCATAAGATGACCCAAAATCGACCATCTTGAATCCGCCATATAAAAAAAAAGAAGTTAAAAAACCTCCAAATCAGTTACTTGAACCAAAAAGAAACTAAAAAAAAAACAAAAGATCAAAAGATCTTGGGTGGAAATAACGAAAATTAACTGATTTGGAGGTTTTTTCACTTTTTTTTTAAATTGCCTTAGGAGCATAATCCTACTGGAAATATTAACACGCCAGGACGAATTCGTATCAGATAACTTGGATAAGTACCAGTGTGGAACGATGCCTATTTGTGAGTGGTTCAAGGTTGGAAATCAAAGTGTATGATGGTCTTTAATGATGTATAGTGGAGGGTGACCAGCGAAACTACTGATGAGCCCACGCTGGTTACCCAGGGCGAAACATCTTTCATTCATTTCTCTTTTCGCTTTGATCTTTTGTGTGTTCCTTGTGGGATGCTCATCCAAGTTTGAATTTTCGTTATTTCCAGCCAAGATCTTTTGATCTTTTGTTTTTTTAGTTTCTTTTCAGTTGAAGTAACTGATTTGGAGGTTTTTTAACTTCTTTTTTTTAATTGCCTTAGGAGCATAATCCTACTGGAAATATTAACACGCCAGGACGAATTCGTATCAGGTAACTTGGATAAGTACCAGTGCGGAACGATGCCTATTTGTGAGTGGTTCAAGGTTGGAAATCAAAGTGTATGATGTTGTTTAATGATGTATAGTGGAGGGTGACCAGTGAAACTACTGATGAGCCCACGCTGGTTACCCAGGGCGAAACATCTTTCAATCATTTCTCATTTCGCTTTGATCTTTTGTGTGTTCCTTGTGGGATGCTCATCCAAGTTTGAATTTTCGTTATTTCCACCCAAGATCTTTTGATCCTTTGTTTTTTTAGTTTCTTTTCGGTTGAAGTAACTGATTTGAAGGTTTTTTAACTTCTTTTTTTTAATTGCCTTAGGAGTATAATCCTACTGGAAATATCAACACGCCAGGACGAATTCGTATCAGGTAACTTTGATAAGTACCAGTGCGGAACGATGCCTATTTGTGAGTGGTTCAAGGTTGGAAATCAAAGTGTATGATGGTGTTTAATGATGTATAGTGGAGGGTGACCAGTGAAACTACTGATGAGCCCACGCTGGTTACCCAGGGCGAAACATCTTTCAATCATTTCTCTTTTCGCTTTGATCTTTTGTGTGTTCCTCGTGGGATGCTCATCCAAGTTTGAATTTTCGTTATTTCCACCCAAGATCTTTTGATCTTTTGTTTTTTTAGTTTCTTTTCGGTTGAAGTAACTGATTTGGAGGTTTTTTAACTTCTTTTTTTTAATTGCCTTAGGAGCATAATCCTACTGGAAATATCAACACGCCAGGACGAATTCGTATCAGGTAACTTTGATAAGTACCAGTGCGGAACGATGCCTATTTGTGAGTGGTTCAAGGTTGGAAATCAAAGTGTATGATGGTGTTTAATGATGTATAGTGGAGGGTGACCAGTGAAACTACTGATGAGCCCACGCTGGTTAACAAGGGCGAAACATCTTTCAATCATTTCTCTTTTCGCTTTGATCTTTTGTGTGTTCCTTGTGGGATGCTCATCCAAGTTTGAATTTTCGTTATTTCCACCCAAGATCTTTTGATCTTTTGTTTTTTTAGTTTCTTTTCGGTTGAAGTAACTGATTTGGAGGTTTTTTAACTTTTTTTTTTAATTGCCTTAGGAGCATAATCCTACTGGAAATATCAACACGCCAGGACGAATTCGTATCAGGTAACTTGGATAAGTACCAGTGCGGAACGATGCCTATTTGTGAGTGGTTCAAGGTTGGAAATCAAAGTGTATGATGTTGTTTAATGATGTATAGTGGAGGGTGACCAGTGAAACTACTGATGAGCCCACGCTGGTTACCCAGGGCGAAACATCTTTCAATCATTTCTCTTTTCGCTTTGATCTTTTGTGTGTTCCTCGTGGGATGCTCATCCAAGTTTGAATTTTCGTTATTTCCACCCAAGATCTTTTGATCCTTTGTTTTTTTAGTTTCTTTTCGGTTGAAGTAACTGATTTGGAGGTTTTTTAACTTCTTTTTTTTAATTGCCTTAGGAGCATAATCCTACTGGAAATATCAACACGCCAGGACGAATTCGTATCAGGTAACTTTGATAAGTACCAGTGCGGAACGATGCCTATTTGTGAGTGGTTCAAGATTGGAAATCAAAGTGTGTGATGGTGTTTAATGATGTATAGTGGAGGGTGACCAGTGAAACTACTGATGAGCCCACGCTGGTTACCCAGGGCGAAACATCTTTCAATCATTTCTCTTTTCGCTTTGATCTTTTGTGTGTTCCTTGTGGGATGCTCATCCAAGTTTGAATTTTCGTTATTTCCACCCAAGATCTTTTGATCCTTTGTTTTTTTAGTTTCTT
Source organism: Oxystoma pomonae (assembly GCA_963921995.1). NCBI lineage: Eukaryota > Metazoa > Arthropoda > Insecta > Coleoptera > Brentidae > Oxystoma > Oxystoma pomonae. The sequence goes on from OY998167.1 coordinate 110,925,801, forward strand.
TTCGGTTGAAGTAACTGATTTGGAGGTTTTTTAACTTCTTTTTTTTTAATTGCCTTAGGAGCATAATCCTACTGGAAATATCAACACGCCAGGACGAATTCGTATCAGGTAACTTTGATAAGTACCAGTGCGGAACGATGCCTATTTGTGAGTGGTTCAAGGTTGGAAATCAAAGTGTATGATGGTGTTTAATGATGTATAGTGGAGGGTGACCAGTGAAACTACTGATGAGCCCACGCTGGTTAACAAGGGCGAAACATCTTTCAATCATTTCTCTTTTCGCTTTGATCTTTTGTGTGTTCCTTGTGGGATGCTCATCCAAGTTTGAATTTTCGTTATTTCCACCCAAGATCTTTTGATCTTTTGTTTTTTTAGTTTCTTTTCGGTTGAAGTAACTGATTTGGAGGTTTTTTAACTTCTTTTTTTTAATTGCCTTAGGAGCATAATCCTACTGGAAATATTAACACGCCAGGATGAACTCGTATCAGGTAACTTGAATAAGTACCAGTGCGGAACGATGCCTTTTTGTGAGTGGTTCAAGGTTGGAAATCAAAGTGTGTGATGGTGTTTAATGATGTATAGTGGAGGGTGACCAGTGAAACTACTGATGAGCCCACGCTGGTTAACCAGGGCGAAACATCTTTCAATCATTTCTCTTTTCGCTTTGATCTTTTGTGTGTTCCTTGTGGGATGCTCATCCAAGTTTGAATTTTCGTTATTTCCACCCAAGATCTTTTGATCCTTTGTTTTTTTAGTTTCTTTTCGGTTGAAGTAACTGATTTGGAGGTTTTTTAACTTCTTTTTTTTAATTGCCTTAGGAGCATAATCCTACTGGAAATATCAACACGCCAGGACGAATTCGTATCAGGTAACTTTGATAAGTACCAGTGCGGAACGATGCCTATTTGTGAGTGGTCCAAGGTTGGAAATCAAAGTGTATGATGGTGTTTAATGATGTATGGGGAGGTTGACCAGTGAAACCACTGATGAGCCCACGCTGGTTAACCAGGGCGAAACATCTTTCAATCATTTCTCTTTTCGCTTTGATCTTTTGTGTGTTCCTTGTGGGATGCTCATCCAAGTTTGAATTTTCGTTATTTCCACCCAAGATCTTTTGATCTTTTGTTTTTTTAGTTTCTTTTCGGTTGAAGTAACTGATTTGGAGGTTTTTTAACTTCTTTTTTTTAATTGCCTTAGGAGCATAATCCTACTGGAAATATTAACACGCCAGGACGAACTCGTATCAGGTAACTTGAATAAGTACCAGTGCGGAACGATGCCTTTTTGTGAGTGGTTCAAGGTTGGAAATCAAAGTGTGTGATGGTGTTTAATGATGTATAGTGGAGGGTGACCAGTGAAACTACTGATGAGCCCACGCTGGTTAACCAGGGCGAAACATCTTTCAATCATTTCTCTTTTCGCTTTGATCTTTTGTGTGTTCCTTGTGGGATGCTCATCCAAGTTTGAATTTTCGTTATTTCCACCCAAGATCTTTTGATCCTTTGTTTTTTTAGTTTCTTTTCGGTTGAAGTAACTGATTTGGAGGTTTTTTAACTTCTTTTTTTTAATTGCCTTAGGAGCATAATCCTACTGGAAATATCAACACGCCAGGACGAATTCGTATCAGGTAACTTTGATAAGTACCAGTGCGGAACGATGCCTATGTGTGAGTGGTTCAAGGTTGGAAATCAAAGTGTATGATGGTGTTTAATGATGTATAGTGGAGGGTGACCAGTGAAACTTCTGATGAGCCCACGCTGGTTAACAAGGGCGAAACATCTTTCAATCATTTCTCTTTTCGCTTTGATCTTTTGAGTTTTCCTCGTGGGATGCTCATCCAAGTTTGAATTTTCGTTATTTCCACCCAAGATCCTTTGATCCTTTGTTTTTTTAGTTTCTTTTCGGTTGAAGTAACTGATTTGGAGGTTTTTTAACTTCTTTTTTTTAATTGCCTTAGGAGCATAATCCTACTGGAAATATCAACACGCCAGGACGAATTCGTATCAGGTAACTTGAATAAGTACCAGTGCGGAACGATGCCTATTTGTGAGTGGTTCAAGGTTGGAAATCAAAGTGTGTGATGGTGTTTAATGATGTATAGTGGAGGGTGACCAGTGAAACTACTGATGAGCCCACGCTGGTTAACAAGGGCGAAACATCTTTCAATCATTTCTCTTTTCGCTTTGATCTTTTGTGTGTTCCTTGTGGGATGCTCATCCAAGTTTGAGTTTTCGTTATTTCCACCCAAGATCTTTTGATCTTTTGTTTTTTTATGTATTTACTTATTTTATTAGTATTTAGTTTCCGAAATACAGAAAATCTCTTTGGGAAAAACATTTTCAAAAATCCTTCTTAGAGAGCACCTATCTCACAAACCCGATATGTCCTTAAATTTTCATAACTGTAGGTCAAGTGATTTGACCTGTGCGTTTATAGTTGGTCTATGGTATATAGTGTGGACTACCGTTCTTTTAATAGTATAGGTATGTGTTTCAAATTATTTTGCAATATATTCACTAGTGATTAAGCAAATTTTGTTATAATGATATTTATGCACACAATGAACATGCAACGCTGAGAAAATGTAGGTACTTTTTACTTCGATTTTTAAAATATTTCTTTTGTTATGTTTAATCTGTTTGATACACTTTCTAAAATACATATCATTTTTGTTAATAACTTATTCCTGGTAAGTATACAGCGTGTTATTGCGTGTAATTGAATGTCAATATTTAAAAATGTTTATATGTGTATTATTTTACGACGAACCTAGGATTTTTTTATAAAAAGATTATGTACTTTTTATACGATCCTTGGAAACAGGATTTTAAAACCTGGTTCTTTTTAATCACGGGCACAAAAAAGATATCCTCCATTTTTTACCCATATTAAAAAAAAAATTATTATTTTTGCCTAAAAAATTAGGGAACTTTCTTTAAGTATTTACAAAAAAAATATTTCAAAAATGTAACAAAATACCAAACTGTCAGATATTAAACTAGTAAAACAATGAAAAGAAACGCAATTATACATCCATCCATCAGCCGCTCGTTATTTATAGTCTAATGGTGTTAAATCGTTTCATTTTAAGTCTCGACCCTGTATATCAAAAAATATTTCTACCAGAAAGCAACTTTTTTATATATATTAAGACGTCTACCAATTACAAACTTCAAAAATGATGTCAAGCCGTTTTCAATAAAAAGTAGTTTCTCCCTCAGATTAATAAAAAAAATGAGATATAACAGTAAACAATATTACCCCGATCAACCAGCCACAATGTTTATTTCCCAAAAAATACATGGTTGCCAATTTACCGCGGGGTTTCCCTAGAAACAAAACAATTCATAAACTTCTTGAAGCTCTTTTGATAATATTATTGATTATTTGACATATTTTTATATAGGATAATTTTTCTTATGCTAATAACTTAATTCTTAGTCCTAATTTTTAGTCTCAATAATTAACTTTTTTTAATTTTTAATAAGTAGAATTTCGAGATTTATAAAAAAGAACACAAGCCGGCAACGTTTTTTCGACGAGCCGCGAATAAATGCCGACATGTTTGGTTGCAGCTGACGGCATTGTTGTTAACGGGGGTTTGTGTTGTTCGGTGATTTTTGAATTTTTTTGGGACTATTTGTGAAAAAAGAACTGTATTAAGCTATTTTGAGGACCAACAAAATGGTTTACCATTGCCTGGTATGCAATAACAGTGGATATTCCAGCCCAGAACTAATATTTCGGAGGTAAGAAAGATCCTGTCATTTTACGTTAGTCGTGGGCGTAGTATGAGGTAAAAAACTGCGTAAAAAGCTTATGATTATACTATTAATACATCAAAAATCTAAGACTAATACTAATCTTTTTAAGAAACAAAAGTACCAGATAATTTTGCTCCTTTTGCAGCATGTAAAATATTTATTTATTATAATTTATACATAACAAGAGAAGACAATAAGACCAAGTGCTGATAGTCAGGTACTGGTGCAGGTATTTTTTGTATTTTAATGGGTACCTGGGTACTTTCTGTAATGTGAATAAAACCGTTTTGGAGATATTTACTCTGAGCCAATCTTATTTTTATTTTCATTAATATTTATTATTTATTTTTTTGCCTTTTGACTCCTGTTTCCTGAAATACTACTAGTAATTAATTTTTTACCTCTTCCTTAAATTTTCCTTGTGTTCTGTATTCAGAAATGAACATGCAGCCAATGTGTAAAGAATAAAATTTGTTGGCCTTAAAATTTTCATAATTAACATCACAAAAAGTTCTCTTAATTTGATAAATAAAGTTTATATTCCACTAAAGAAAACTAAAAGAGACATTATTATCATAGTGAAAAAAACGCTTAATAAGACGTTTATTAGCGTGTTTTTTTTTTGGACAAAATCGTTATAAAACGGGTTATTTACCGTTTTTTTTTGCTATGAAAATATTTTTTTTTACTTTTTTTTGTGGGATACTGCACAATTAAAAAAAAATATATAACAGCCATCTTGAATAATTGACTTAAAAATCATTTCAAGTGCTCTTTGGTAAACTTTTGATCTGTTCGTAAATACCTACATTCCTCAAACTAAACTTTATCCTTGAATAAATCTATTTTTTGTGGTTATGCAAGTTCTGGCAGTTAATTCTTTTGAATAAGAAAATCCGACCAACCCTACCTTATATCTCGTTTTCACATTTATATATTTAAATTAAAATTAACGCCGCCACTGGTAATGGGAAAAGCAATTTTTGACAGTGTTGCCGTTTTATTGCTCTATCTCTTTTCTGTTCATATAATCGTCCAGAAGGGTGTTGGATTGTAAACATTAGAGGATTTCAATAGGGAATGTTTGGTCTCTCTTTAGTTATTAGTCTGAGGTTTCTCCGGTTTAACTTCTTTCGAAGGTCAACTCTGGCAGGTGCTCAATGCAATGCCCAATTTGAAATAGTTTGTACAACCAGTAGAGCTACACTATGAAATTATTAATGACAGGTCACTCACACGTTCGTTTATTATTATGAGCCGATAATATTTTGCAACCTTATTTTGACAAGCCACCTTTGGATTAATTTAACTTACTCAAGATATTTTGAAAATCCGTTCAGAAATTCTTTTTTTTACACTTTAAAAATGACATGACGTTTTGTTTCAGCAAAATAATTTTGCCTAATATTTTAAAAATAGGGTTTTTCTTTGTTTTTAATTGTTAAATCTTATTTGAACTTATCTTATTAACATTTTAATAATTTAAACAACAAGTGTCAAAAAAGGGACTGAGAACAAGTTTCAAAAATCAATGAATAGCGAGCTTTCCCTCAGAAAAGGTAATGGTAACCGTAGATCCGGATTTCGCACTTGTGGTGCTCCCCTTTTTAGATTTATCAACTCCAGATCTTAGGATACCTGTAATAGGTATTTACGTCACTAGACCTGTAAAGACCCTTTCCGGTCGTGTATCGTACGTACTTTTTTTTCAAACGAACAGAAAAACATTTTAGTATCTATCACTTTCTTCGACGCCTAGCCGTGTTGCGTAATTTATGAACAGTCCCCTGATATTTTCTGCTTCTTGTTGGCTAGATAGCCATTGCCGCTAAGGCCGGTAGTTTTTAAGATGAAAACTAAGAAAAACAAGTAAAGTTTTGTGGTTAGAAATGATTTTTGTATTTTTAACTTGTGAAAAGTTGTATAAAACATTAGAAAAATTATAGTGTAGTGCCTATCAGCTTCACACAGCTAAATCAGTGATGACTGACGACCAGTTATGGCCAACCATGGCCAACTTATCAAGCAAAATAATAATAAAAGAGCTCATAAAAGGCTGATTTCTAGGTTTGTTCTTCATTTACCTATATTTATAGTATACTCTTACTTTGAGAATTAAAAATATGTAGTCGATTTTTCGGTGTATGTGACTCTTGAAGCAGCTTTTATTATTTCCTCCGGATTCAACTTATTTTCTAGATCTGAGCCCATTTTTGTAAACCAAACTTTTGAAACAAATTTAAAACAGCTTTTTTAGAAGTGTCAAAAGGTTCCCAAAAAAACAAGCTAAAAGCTGTCAACAAGAAGTCATAGCCAACTTGGCCAAAAATGGGACCGGAAAAGGATCAAGGGACCGGAAAATTGAACAAAAAGGTCCTTTCTGGAGAGTGGAAAAATTTCGAAAGAACAACTTGTAATGTAGAACTTTCCATATGAAAAATCGTACGGAAAGTGGCTATTTTCCGGTCGTTTGAAAAAAAAGATAATTATATCTGTCTCCGTAGAGACGCATAATTTTCCTTTAATTTGAAGGTACATCTGCTGATTCTGTAATTGTGGTTGTCTTTTACATGAATCTTGTGTCACATTTTTTCATCATCATTTCATCTCCTAATTCCTAGCACCGTACTGATGAGCACCACAAGTGCGAAATCCAGATCTACGGTTACCATTCCTTTTTACGTGGTAAAGCTTGCTATTCACGGATTTTGTTATTTATTTACCCTTGCTAAATCCCTTTTTAGATTTATCATGAGTAAGTTAATAACAAAAATTAAGTTTGAGTTGATGATGGTCAATTAACCCAAAACGTCAGGTGACTTATAGAAATAAACCGGAGAAGAAGAGCACGTCGTGTTCATAGGAAAAAATAAACTTAACAGTAACAGTAGGTAGATTTTAAGAAAGTGCTTTTAGATAGATAGCTTTGAGAACAAAGGCGCGAAAAAATAAATATTAAAAATAAAAATTTCATTTTTTTTTCGCCGAAAATACTTTAGTTTTAAGCAAAAATTGCGCAACTCTGCCCCAATTTAAACCTTTCTGTGAGATTCCCATGGTGAGTATCGAATTTGCAATACCCTGTTTACATGTTAATTTTTAAAATATAAATTTACTAAAATTGTTTACGAGATTCCAATTCTCGATAACCCAAAAAGTTAAATCTACTGGCCTATTCGCTGGTAAGCTATAATTTGCAGATTTGTGAAACGGTCAATTAAAAATTTCGGGCAGTCAAGTGTGAAATTATATTCAGTTGGCAACAGTCTAGTTTTAGTGTCTTACTTTTGTGATCAGATCAAAGAGATAGAGTTAATGTTTGCCGGATAAGTATAACTAGCTATAAAATTAAAATTCCTCTAGTTTGATTGCATTTTCATTTATGCATACGTACAGTGTGTCTGAAAAAACTGGAATAATAAAAAAAAACTTATATAGGATCTTTAAAATATCAGAATTACAAAAGTATCGAAAAAAATTGTCTAGAAACGAAAAACACCCGACCCACAAATTGATAGAAATTAATATGCCCGATCCTTAAATGATCAAAAACACAATCCAGCCGAATCGCTATTGGGCATGCGTCAAGTTAAACTTCTAGAACGATTTTATTTAACTTCCCAGTTTCTGGCTGTCTAACCGTCTATCAATTCTTGCGATTCATGCATTTTTGTAATTTAGGTCCGATGACAATAGAATATTATAAAGAAATTTGGGGGTAGGGGGTGGTTGAAGAATGTAAAGGGGGCTCTTTCTGTCGTAAGCCTGGTAACGTAGCAATTGAATTCGTGGCTATCAGTTCAAATCATTTTCGGCTAGATTGGGGCCCAATGAGCATTTTTGACTATATAAAAGTTACAGCAAATAATATAAAACCTTCATAAAATAACCAAAAGTTATATTATTTAGTGTTGGTGATAATTTTATAACTCTAAAAATAAGTAAAAAAGACTTGAAAAACAACTGTTCAACACCAGCTTATAAAAATTTATGGTACATAGTAATGGATAGAAAAACAACATATAGATTTTATAAAACTTCCTTACGAGCCTTTAAGTATAGAGCTCATTATACAAAGGTTTTACAACTGTTCTAACAACACTACATAACAAATTAAAGGTTTTTATGAATTTAGAAATATATATTTTCCATCTTTCTTCCCTTTGCTTGTTATGAATTATTCTTTTTCTTTTTACAATAAAAAAATTTATAAAATGGTGTTTAGCAATCTTCTAAAATAAATAAAAATGAAAGTGAGATAAGCTGAAGCAGGAATATGAATATTTATATACTATAGTCAAATAAAATCTGTTTTTCAAGTCATCCTACTACGAAAATCAGCTGCGGTCCCGTGTGTACTGTATAGTTTTCGAATACACTCACGTAAATTTCATGGACTCCAAAAATACTTGAGAAACCGAGAAAAAAATATTCATTTAAATATCAGTTTTTTTTTCATACGGGTTTTTTTCTTTCTGGGACAAATATTGAATTTTGTATGTCGTTCTTAACCCTAACAAGCAATATTTCGATTGAAACACATGTTAAAACCCCATAAATAAAGTTTTTATTTAGGCCAAAAACCGATTTTTGTAATCCAAAATGGCGAAAATTTCTGACAATTCTAAAAAAAAAACAATACAACTATACCACTGTTTACCTCGATAAACACTATTTTATGACCCTTTTAAAAAATGATGCTACTTGGAACAAAGGGCTGCAGATGGCGCAGTGTTGAACACTGATGGTCCGTTTCTGCAAACTTAACATAGTTACCATTGTTCTCTTTTCCTAAATGCATTCCTCGAGAGATCCAGCATACTACACATACCAGGAAAAATACCCGCCTCCACACACTTCAAGCCCGCATAACTATCAGAGGTAACTATCTCAAGTTAGATTGCGGGGTCGAAGGGTGTACAGGCAAGTATTTTCCGGGGTGTTCATATTTGCCGCCGACCAGCAGTATCAGCGTATGCGCTCGAGGTTTCACGGTGCGTTTTTGCGACCTTAACACGGTTACTATATTGTTCTCTTTTTCTAAAACACGGTTCCCATCTATGCGTTTCTCATTCGTGGGTCCCCCGAATCAAAACATGCATGCATATACAAGTTCATGTCGGACCACGTGATGAGTTTTTTGAGTCAGGGTGACTGCGCATGGGAAACGCTGGTGGGAATCGGGTGTAAAATGCATTCGATCCCGATATCTGTCATCGGCAACTATCTTAAGAAGATTTGGATCTCTTATCTCTCTCAGATTGATGTAATTAAAACAAGATAATAATGGTATGGTATCTCGCAAAAACCCGCCTTTTGATGTCGCAAAAACGCTTTTTTTGATGTCGCAAGAATGCGCCTTTTGATGTCACAAAATTAACCTTAAAAAATCTTGTTTGTTTTGTTATTATAATTGCCAAAATAAATTAAAATTGTTTTTTTTTGTTCTAAAAACAGTTGTATTATAATCACTATATAAAGAAATTAATAACAACATTATAGAAAAAAACCTTATGGGCAAAAAAGGTTTATGAATGAGTTCATAAGAATATTACAGACATCAATTTATATAACTCTTGTGTGTGAGTTCCCAAGTTTTTATAAGTGTTTCTCTAAATATTTTCAATCTTATCTTATATAAATTTGTTGTTGGTTAATTAAGTTTTATAAGTGGGTTGATAGCAACATTTTAAAAACCAATCTATTATATATCTTTAATTGATAGTTACTTACGGTTTTATAGGTGGGTTGACAGAAAGATTTCAAACACCAATTTATATAACTTTTGTCACTGATGACTTATATTTTTATAAATATGTTGGTGGAAACATTGTTAACACCAATTTATATAACATTTGAACCGATGACTTTAATTTTTATAAAAATCTCCGTGGAAATATTGTTAACGCCAGTTTTATGTTACTTTAGGGTACCATCAATTTAGAGCCTTTAATAAAATAAATATACAAACTCAATTCTTGTAGGAAACTTCTAAATACCCTAAGGTATCAATGGAACCCTCTTTATAATAATTATATAAATATCTGTCACCAGAAATTTCTGAAAATGCTCATTGGGGGTTCTCCAATTTTGTGGTTAGGCATTATTATGTTTCTATCAAATTATTTTCGTTAAAAATACAATATATTTTGGGTTTCTATAAAAATATGTTTAGTTTAAATTTAATTCTATGCACATATTTTCTAGCGATTTTCGAGGCAATTTTTTTCGGACCAATTATTTTCTATTCTTTTAAATTCTGACAAATTATGTTTCTGCTAAATTTGGTTTCGGTTTTTTATAAAAACCTCGATCATTTTAGGAAAAAAAGCGGTTTCGAAAAATGTATCACTTTTATACAGGGTGTCTCAAAAATAAACTTATCTTTTTTTTTTAATTGGACACCCTGTATATTATCTCATTTTCTGAATCCTTAGAAAAAAGCTGTTTAAAAATACCAAAAAAAAAACTCTAGCTTTAGTCTATGTCAAAACGGTCCTAAGTTTAAATGACATTTTTGGTTTTAAGAATTTTAAACCAACCCTCCTTGAGTTTTGGACATGCTTTGATTTATAAGAAGAATTTTAATAAATTTGTTTATTGAACAATTTAGAAGAAAAGAAAATTAAAAAAACACTCTGCAGAACAAATTAAAATTGGGGTTATATGTCACTTTTATTAAATACAATTAATACTTGATGTCACACAACGATTTAGATGGGTAATAATAAAATAAAAAGTAGATTAATTTTGTATTAATAAAAAAAAAATTATGTATTAAAAAACTTAAATGCAAGTTGTGTTTACATTTCTGTCAAGGTCGAAATGTCATTTTCAAAATATTAGCTGCGTTCAAATCACAAACAGCGAGTTCGGATCTCTTACCTCTGCTTGTACGCTGGCTTGCACCAACCTCTACTGATGAAAGCTACAGCTTTTAAATGAGTGGACTTTGAGTAAGGAAATTTTTCTGGACTGAGCTTTTAGATAACCTCAATGTTTTAATATCAGTTTCTAACTAAATTAATATAGTTGTTTTGGGTTTTTTTGTTTGGTATATTTTTCGTGCATAAAATCAGTGACCTTCACTTATGTTTGTTTTGCCTCATAGTACCCTCATAAATATGTTTTTGGTGCTGAAAATGGGTTCAAAATATGGCGTTTTTCTGAACAAAATTGGAGGTGTTTTATTGATAAATGAACAACTTGGGATATTAAATAAGGTAAATTAATTCTGGGGCCTGTAAATTTAAACTACTCCCCAGAGGTGGTCTAAAAAATCACCAACTCTATAACCTCAAACATAGATAATGAAGCTATTGCGTGCCAAATTTTTGTCTTATTCACCATTTTCCATTTTGAAACCTGTCAAAAAAAATTAGTATTAGGGCATTTTCTCCTAAAATATGGTATATTTTGAGAAAAAAAAAGTGGTTTTCAATTAAAAAATTGGTTTTAAAATTTAGTATCCGCCACAGATGTAAATATTTATACCTGTGGGGTGTACTACTTTAGATCTTAGTAAATCCCACTGTTAGTGTGTAGTGTCGTTTGTGGGAGAAATCAACGACGACGTGGGGAATTATTTTCTTGTTCCTGATTTCAAGAATAGCAACACAGAACTCCAAGGAATCCAGCCGTGTAATTCCCATCAAGATTCGTAGTAGTAGTTTTTGCGTGATGTTGAAACAAACAAAAATTTTGAAAAAATATTCAATGCACAGGAATGGTCTATCCACAGAGGCATTATTGTATAGATTAAGCCCATATTACTAAAAATTTTGAGAAACCCTAGGTCTGGATCAGTTTCTATTTAAATTATTTCCTAATTGGTGGGTATTTGTATCAAATTAACAGCGTATTTATTTCACTACAACTATACAGTCTGTTAATAATATATTGCATTTTTTTATTTTTAAATTGGCATCTATTTAATTATTTTTGTTTGCTCTACATAGTCATTGTGAAGCCAGACGTATGGCATTACCAGTATTAAGTAATTTGTTACGTTAATACATGCGTTACTAGCGCGTACACATATTCTATCCTTCAACCGTTTTTTACTATAATTTTTTTATTTACGAAATGCGTATAATTTTGTAAGCAATGCCATTTAAAATATTGAACACAAGCATTTAACATGTTTTTTTTAAGTTCGTTGCCATCCTAGCTTTCCTCAAAATATTTGGCAAAAAAAATATTAGCGTTTTATAATTTTATCACAAAATTAATGAAAAACCATTTTTTATATCTAGGAAACAAAAATAAATTTAACCTACGACCAACAAGCACTAATTGACAGAAAAATGTGAATTATTTTTGTATATTTTTAAGACAATAAATATTTATTAAACGTAAATAAATCAAATATAATTTTTGTACCTTATCAAGAATAAGTCCCGTTAAATTAGCATATTACGCATTTTTAAGCAAAAAAAACCTCTTTTTTAAAAAGATATATGAAAAGTCCCTTAGTAATCTTATTTGTTTTGACGTTTTAGATAGAACGTCATTGAAACAGCGTTCGCTTTTGATATTTTTAATAATTTCTTATATTTATTATGACACTTTCATGGCAATGACAAAATCAAAATCATATGCAAGACACCACTAAAGATGACAGACAAATGACATAATAGAAATTTTTATTAAACAATTGCCTTAAATTATTTTCATCTTTCTCTAAAACACTTTTTTGTATGCTGCTCTCTCTCCTGCAATAACCTTAAATATTTTGGCACTTCACTAAATTATCCCTCCATCTACCTCTAAAATTCTGCCCTCTCACTCTAAATATTTTTCATTTTAACAGAGAAAAATGTTTTTTAGCTGTACTTTTTTTGAACAATCAAAAAACAGTGGAATCGAAAGTTTGGAAAGAAAGCTTTAAAAAAATGTGAGCAAAATCATGGTACAAAAATGTCAAAAGCATAGTAAAAATTGCTTAAACAAAAACGGTACCCCTTAAATTATGCTAAAATATTCCTTAGATTACCATCATGGCTTGACCATTAAGGCGCATTTACACAGACGAACATGCTCAAACAAAAGCTCGTGCAAAAGATCTAAAATTTTTTGCGTGAACAATTTTGTGAGCTTTTCTTTCAACATTTTGTTCGGGTAAATTTTTGAGCAAATTATTGCTATCTGTTTTGGAAACATATTTTTAAAGATGAGAATAAATAAAATTTCAGATCAGTGATCAGTGTTTTCAATTCTTTAAAAAAATGGAACACCAACTTTTATTTAAAATTTTTGTGAAAAAAGCCGACGGCAAGCGAAACATTATTATTGGCTCTACTATCAGTTTTGTCACATGGATTAGGGTTACTTCTAATATTTTTTTCTTAGGGTTTTTCACGGATTTTTTTTCCCGGGGTTTTTTTTGGGATTTTCTTGCGAGTTTTTTTTATTTCCAAGGGTTTTTTCCTAAAGACAAAAGAAAACCCAGGAAAATTTTTCTTTTACAAAAAAGTTTTAAGTTTTTCAAATATAGGCAAAAAACTCAAAAATTGCACTTTTAAGCGGTAATCCGCGCCTCACGAGGAGTGATGGGGAGGGTGATTTTTTTTAAACATATTTTTGTAAGTTTACTTTACCTTTAGCTTTTATTGTTGTTTTTTAATTCTTCAGATTTACCTAGTTAGTTTAAGGTCCCAAGGGTTGCTTAAAAAAGCAAAAGGTTCATAAAAATGCTGAAGATATGGATATTTACTGTCAATTTAATGTAATAATCAAGGTCGATTACTGACACTGAACCAACAATATGCAAAGGGCAACATTGCGATTCAAAAGGGTGGCCGGCCTACTACCTGCGAAATCCAAAACGCGGGATGATAGATCAGCGACACAGTCTACGAAGTTACTGCTAAATTATATTTTTTAGACAAGGGTCGGGTTCGTAGGGTTGTAAAAGTGGGTAATAAACGGGCATTATTTAAACCGAACGTGCTTTTGTTCATATATTTGAGATTTAATAAAATGTATATAGGTTTTTAATTTGACTTAATTATTATTATAAAAGACTAAACTAGGAAGTAAAATAAAAGGATATTCTTTTAAACGTAAATTTTTATCATTATATTTTACAGGCAACAACAATAAATAAGTGCCAATTATTATTTTTTTTATTCTCGGTTTTTTTACAACCCCAAAAAAGTTACAAGTATACTGGCATATCCCCTATAAAAATCAGATCAATCGAAGTTGCTTATGAGGTAAAATGTGAATTTCGGCATCAAATCGTTTTTCCGTCGGAAAGCACTTGATTAAAAATACCTTATTTCAAAACTTTGTTTTTCTATTTTCAGTTAAGTTCAATGAATTCCGATAACAATATATATTCTGAATTTGTAAAGAAATTTTTATACCCCCAATTCTTCAAACAAATTTTGCTCAACATTCTCTCCGAAATTTACGTGTGTTTTTTTGTACGAGATTTTGCTCGAACATTTCTTTGAACATTTTGCTCAAGAGGCTCGTTTGTGTTGTTGTTGTTGTCGGCATTTCCACATCAAAGGAAAGTTTGTCTGTGTAAATGCGCCTTTAGATTATGTGTCGAAATTACGAGACCCCGCAAAAAATTTTATAATTTGATTGCAAATATATTTATCATAATTTTACTTTTTTATAATATTTATATTATTATGAATCAAAAAAATAATTATCGATAAATAATAGTTTTAACAACTAGTGGCTAAAATAGTGCTTTTTACAAGCGTCGGTTTAAATAACGAGCGCAGCGAGTTATTTATAAACGCGAGTAAAAAAAGGACAGTTTAGCCGCGCGTTGTTAACACTATTTTTTTTAATACCTTTACTAAAATATCCAAGAAAAACAGAAAAATAGTTTTAAAAATCACACAATCTTTACACTAGAAATTAAGGCGGCTGGATAATATAAAGCGATGTGTCGTCTTACTCGGTGACGTTCATTGTTGCGACATTTTAATCTTTGACAATTTGATATTTTGACGATATTTTTAAATGATTTTTTTATACTTGGTAAAAATTCTCGAAAATGACTTAATTCTTAGACAAGCATAATTAGATTTTTTCAATATCACTATTTTCCCCTATTTCTCTTTAACTTTAGGTAAAAAACGAACAGGAATCTTTTTTTGCAGCTGTGATCAAAAAAAAAGTTTTTTTGCATCGGTAACCAAAAAAGCCATGCTTTAGTTATCTGCAGACAGTTACTAAAATCATGTTTTTGATGAAGGTATTAAGAAAAACATATTCAATTTTGTTTAATAAATTATATTTTGTTTATTTAGTATTGCCCGGACAAAAACTTTGGCTCTTTTACGAAAATGATAGTATTTTGGGTACAGTTTAATTTTTTTATGGCCATACCGTCTGTGTGGTGGGGAATGTAATGGCCAAAGCGATTTTAATGCCTTATAACTAGTCACTCGCACACACCACAATAATATTTTTAAAAACAAACAGAAGATGACTGTGGCACTGTATATCTAACGAAAAAACAAGAGTTTTTTTTTATTTTAGTGCAAAATGAACTTATGAATTTCGATTGCTCACACAGAGGGTGGAACCTAAGAAGACGCGGTTTCGTCCTTATTAGGGACTCATCAGCTAGGTGTACCACAACGATAGAGAATTTCGGTCACGCTTATGTGCCAAAGATTACGGCTCAAGCGGAGAGAATTTCTGTCGAGTACCGACCATGGCGCTCTTTGTATGAACCTCCGACAACCAAGAATAGTATCCACTGCATAAGCAGTAGGTGCATGTCGTCGAAAGAGCTGAGAGCCGAAATTTTCTGTCGTTGTGGTACACCCAGCTGATGAGTCCCTATTAAGGTCGAAACGGCGTCGTTTTAGATTCCACCCTCTGTGTGCCAATCGAAAAACACTCTTGTTTTTTCACTAATATTTTTGCCAGAAGAATATTGCATTCACCAAATTTAACAGCTGCTGAACTCTACGCAGACGAAGATTTAAGTCCATGATTTTTCCCTGCCCGTTTTTGATTCCCCGTGAGTAGTTATCACCAACTGATTGTTATATCTTGGATTCTAAATAAAAAATTAATTTGCCTTTATTTTTAAATTGATCTGATAATTTTTTTAATACTATTTACCTTAGAGTGTTATTTTTACAGTTGGCTTCACTTTTGTCTAGCGGCGAGCACTCTAAAGGGGCAATTACACAGACGAACATGCTCAAACGTGCAAAAGATCTAAAATTTTTTGTGTGAACATTTTTGTGAGCATCTCTTTGAACATTTTGTTCGGGTAAATTTTTGAGCAAATTATTGCTATCTGTTTTGGAAACATATTTTTAAAGATGAGAATAAATAAAATTTTACATCAGTGATCAGTGATCTCAATTCTTTAAAAAAATGGAACACCAACTTTTATTTTAAATTTTTGTGAAAAAAAGCCGACGGCAAGCGAAACATTATTATTGACTATCAGTTTTACTGTTACTTATAATATTTTTTTCTTAGGGTTTTTCTCGGACTTTTTTGCCAGGGTTTTTTTTGGGCTTTTCTTGCGAGTTTTTTTTATATCCAAGGGTTTTTTTCCTAAAGTCAAAAAAAAACCCAAGAAAATTTTTTCCAAAAAAATTTTGAGTTTTTCAAATATCGGCAAAAAACTCAAAAATTGCACTTTTAAGCGGTAATCCGCGCCTCATCACTATGAGGAATGGTGGGGAGGGGGATTTTTTTTAAACATATTTTTGTAACTTTACCTTTAGCTTTTATTTTTGTTTTTTAATTCCTCACACCAGATTTACCTAGTTAGTTTAAGGTCCTAAGGGTTGCTTAAAAAAGCAAAAGGTTCATGAAAATGCTGAAGATATAGATATTTACTGTCAGTTTAATTTAATAATCAAGGTCGATTACTGACACTGAACAAACAATATGCAAAGGGACAACATTGCGATTCAAAAGTCTAATCTATTACTGCTAAATTATATTTTTTAGACAAGGGTCGGGATCGTAGGGTTGTAAATGGGTAATAAACGGTATTATTTAGACCGAACGTGCTTTTGTTCATTATTTGAGATTTAATAAAATGTATACAGACCGCTTCAAGCTACTGCGAACATAGGGCGGAAGAAGTCTAATTTGCCAGTGTACGTATATGCAGAGACACCGCACGCCTATCAGTGAAGCAACCAATACTCAGGCTTGCGATCACCACTTGCATTACTTTCCTTTGGTATTTAGTACGCCTCTAACCACGGTGCTGTGTGGAGCGTAGTCAATGAAACCGGAATTTGGTCAAGAAATACGCAAATTTTTATAACGTAATTTTCTTATTTTTTGTCACTGATAAGTAAGAGCGTTTTATTGTCAACTGCTCAGATTTATCAGTGACGACGTGTTACAATGAAAATAATAAGGAGAAACAAAATAAAAGCAAGTTCTCAAAATAAAATAATACATTCTAAAAACCAAAAAGATTCTCCCAGTCAAAAAAAAATTAGAGCAAATGTTCGAAAAGTCCTCCTTGCTCGGCTAGACAATATCCGAGCCTATTATAAAAACCCCTTCTAACGTTTCCAAGCATGTTAGGGGTGATAGTTTGAAAAGCTTCTTCAATTTTAATCCGAAGTTCTTCCAAATTATTAGCCCTTTCATGCCCGTAAACTTTATTTTTGATATAACTCTACAGATAGAAGTCATTAGGAACAAGATCGGGTGATCGAGCTGGCCATAAAATAGTTCCCCGTGTACTTATAACCCGATTAGGAAATACATTATCAAGATATTCCCTAACAAGGCCAACATTGTGAGCGGGACAACCATCTTATTGAAACCATGTTTCACCAAATCTCACACCTAACAACTGCCTAGCAGTTGGAATAATATGCTGCTGCAGTAGATCCAAGTATCTAGGACCATTCAAATTGCCGTTAATAAAAAATGAAAAAATGGCCCAATTACGTGTTCCCCTACAATACCCCCCCAAACATTTAGTTTTTGGGGATACTGTGTTCTTACGTCAAAATACAAATGCAAATTTTCCCTCGACCAATATCGAACGTGTGTTGGGTTATGACGATTCAATAATGGAAAAGTACTTTCATCAGTGAAAAGACTAGATCTCAGAAAGTTTTCATCACGATTAGCCCTTTCCATCATTGTTTCGCAAAATTCCATACGACGATAGTTGTCCTCAGGAAAAATTTGATGCGTTTTTGACGCTTTGTAAGAATGATAACCATTATTTTTGAGAACAAGTAAGACAGTGGCTGAAGACGTATCAACTGCTTCGGCAATTTGGTGGCTAGTTAACTTTCGATTTTCCTTCACTGCAGCGCAAATCATCACATATCGTACTTCCTGCTCGTCATTCAAAACAGTGGGTTTTTTATGGTTTCTTAGCGCTACACAACCAAACTTTTCAAAATTCTGCACAAACCTATAAATCGTGGATAAACTAGGTTCTGGGCGATTTACAAAATTCTCCAAAAAAAGTTCTTGAATAAGTCTCAATGGTCTGCCTTGATAGTACCATTTGACCATCTGCACTTTTTCGGCAACTTCGTAGACATCCATTTTTAGTTTTAAAAATGTATTATTTCAATTAAGAACTTACCCATCTGTTTCTCGAGCAAGGCAGAAATAAAACAAAATAATAAAAACAAAATGAATTTCCAAAATATAACACTGCAGCGTGCTTCGAATCCACCTCGGTCGTACGGCACGGAGAGTAAATTGGACTTGATTCCCCCTATGTTCGCAGTAGCTTGAAGCGGTCTGTATAGGTTTTCTAATTTGACTTAATTATTATTGTATCGTGTTTTAAACTAGAAAGTCAAATAAAGGGATATTCTTTTAAGCGTAAATTTTTATCATTACATTTTACAGGCAACAGCGATAAATAAGTGCCCATTATTATTTTTTTTATTCTCGTTTTTTTTACAACCCCAAAAAAGTCACAAGTATACTGGCATATCCTCTATAAAAATCAGATCAATCGAAGTTGCTTATGAGGTAAAAAATACCTTGTTTTAAAATTTGCTTTTCTATTTTCAGTTAAGTTCAATGAATTCCAATAAAACTATAAAATTTTAATTTGTAAAGAAATTTTTATACCCCCAATTCTTCAAACAAATTTTGCTCAACATTCTCTCCAAAATTTACGTGTGTTCTTTTGTACGAGATTTTGCTCGAACATTTCTTTGAACATTTTGCTCAAGAAGCTCGTGTAAATGTTTGTCGGCATTTCAACATCAAAGGAAAGTTTGTCTGTGTAAATGCGCCTTAAGATTTTAGCCATTGTTGTACAAAGCTACTGTTTTATAACCAACAGTTGCAAACCAAAGAATGGATTTTAAATATTTTCTCTAACTAGACCATCCATTTCTCACCTGCAACCTTGTACTTCTTTATTATACCTAGGCTAAAAGTTTGAGTCAAGGTTTTACCGACCAAAAAATTTCGCCAACAAAAGTCAAATTAAAGTAATTGGCACTGTAGTATATGTATTTGTTTCATTGTTGCCACACAAGACCATAGTGAAAACTTAATCTTAAAACCAGGATTTATAGTCACGCAAGCCATTAGACAGCTCGACTTTTATGCATGTTAACATTAAATTTGATGTCCAATACCAGTAGATGTTTGCTATATGCAAGGAGTTTTACGATTTTTAGATAAGTTGATTAACTACACTGAGCTTATATTCTGACTAAAAAGCATTTAGAAAGAAGTTCTAGAGTCATTACTTATTAGTTTAATAAGTCAAATAAAGGCTGAAAATATTTTTTTTATACCTTCATCAAAAACATGATTTTAGTTACTGTCTGCAGATACCGATGCAAAAAAACTTTTTTTTGATCACGGGTGCAAAAGAAGATTTCTGTCCGTATTTTACCCAAAATTAAAGAGAAATAGCGGAATATAGTAATATTGAAAAAATCTAATTATTCTTGCCCAAAAATTAAGTCATTTCTGCGAGTTTTCACCAAGTATTTACGAAAAAATCAAATTGTCAAAGATTGAAATATCGCAACAATGAACGTCACCGAGTAAAAAGACACATCGCTTGGAAACGATCGTTATTTCATTTACCAGCCGCCTTGATTTATAGTGAAAAGATGTTGCGTTTCGAGAAGTTATTTTCGTTCGAGATTTTTAAAAGTATTTTCCTGTTTTTCTTGAATTTTTTTGATAAAGGTATTAAAAAAAGTAATGTTAACAACTCGTTATTTAAAACAACGCTTGTAAAAAAAGCACTATTTTAGCCACTAGTTGTTAAAACTCCTATTTTTTATCACAGGTGCAAAAAAATATTTCTGTCCGTTTTTTACCCAAAATCAAGAGAAATAGCGGAATATAGTTATATTGAAAAAATCCAATTATTCTTGTTTTCAGTAGTTTTCACAACTAGTGGCTAAAATAGTGCTCTTTTTTACAAGCGTTAAACAAGCATCGGTAACCAAAAAAGTCATGCTTAAGTTACTACAATCATCAAAATATTTAAAGACATCGTCAAAATATCAAACTGTCAAAGATTAAAATGTCAAAACAGTGAACGTGAATGTTATTTCATTTACCAGTCGCCTTGATTTATAGTGTAAAGATGGTGTATTGCCAGAAGTGCTCTTTGTTCGAGATTTTTAAAATAATTTTCCTGATTTTCTTGGATTTTTTGATAAACCTATTAAAAAAAATAGTCTTAACAACTCGCGGCTAAACTGTGTTTTTTTTTACTAGCGTTTTTAAATACCTCATTGCGTTCGTTATTTAAACCAACGCTTGTAAAAAAGAGCACTATTTAGCCACCAGTTGTTAAAACTACTTTTAATATCCTCAAAAAAAATAATTCTTTAAAAACCTTATTTTGTATTCAAGTCTCATGTTGTGTCAGTGCGTGTTTCATAAATTATTATACAAAAGATTTTGATCCAGTCCAACACAAAAAGAAATTGGTCTGTAGGATTGAACTCTAAACCATGTTGCCAATTTATACTGGAACTGGATAGCCTTAGTAAAAGTTGGTGCCCGATTGTTCGAAAGGCTGTTCGCCAAGGTTGCATATTTTCTCTATTGTTGTTTAATATCTAAATTAATGAAATACTAGATAATGCACTTTTGACTCTATTTCATCGAAATCAGTTTACGGGAACAAGAGTTATGAACACTCAAAGCAAAAAACATGAGAAAAAGCCACAGGCAAAGCGGGTCTTCAACTCGACGAAAGGGTTTAAGGTGCGTTAAAGCGGCGTGGACTGGTGGAAGATCAAGGAAAAGTTACAATTTTAAACACGAGGAGGAAGTCGCGTGCAAATAAATTTGTATTTAAATTGAATTATAATAAATGAAGTGAAACTACCGGCATTTTTAAAGGAATATTTTTCAAGAATTGAGCCTCTGGACGATGTGGTGTTGTTTCGTAATGAGTAAACTTCTCTTGTGTCATATTTTGAAATTGTCGACTTTAGTAAATTAGTACAAATATTACCACGTATACAACGGAATATGCCTATATCTGTGAAATATATAATTATAGATTATTATTTCAGTTTTATGCCATATTTGCAGACCAGGAACTTAGGTAAGCTGTATCAAAATTATTGTATGTGTACAAAACAGGTGTTGTCTGTTTTGTTTGGTAGAAACACGAGAAATACAGTTATTTAATACCTGCACATTACGTAAACAAAGTATCAAATTTTGTTTTTCTTCGTTGTCTGTATCCGAATCTATTGAAGCTTCATGGACTTAGTGCAAAGTATCTCCATTGTTCTCTATTAGAGGCCCTCTATACAATTGACAGTTGTTTTTTTACCAGAGGTGGGCAACTCATATCCGTAAAATCGATTTTATGAAATGGGCTGTTGTTTTGTTTATATTCTCTTTTTATAATTTCCTCAGGCAAAATGATGATGACTTTTTTGGTTAGTAAAATATGTCAAGCTTTGACAAAAAAACTAATACTTACTTAAGAAATTAATACCACCTTATGTTTTACACACTTTACGGTTTGAAAAATTACAATTTTTGCTGTTTTTTGGATAAAATTGGCAAAATAAAAATCATGTGTACGACACCAGTCAAGATGACAGACAGGTGACATCACAGAAACTTTTAAGTAAACAATTGCCTTAAATTATGTTACAACCTTCTACTCTAAAATTCTGCCCTTTCTCTCTAAATATTTTTCATTTTAACAGGGAAAAAAGGTTTTTTGGCAGTACTATTTTTGAACGCTAAAAAACAGTAAAAACTTGAAAAATGTTAGTGTTTTATTCTAGAAATCGTAAGTTTGGAAATAAAGCTTTAAAATGTAAGCAAAATCAAAAATGTTACCCCTTAAATTATGCTGAAATATTTTAAGCCTTAAATTATCATAATAGTAGCTAAAATAGAAAAAAATATTATTGATCTATCTTTTTATTCTTCTTTTTCTTAAAATAATAACAATGTATATATTGTTTAAATTTAACTAATCTTATGGTCAAGCCATGATGGTAATTTAAGGCTTAAGATATTTTAACTTAATTTAAGGGGTAACGTTTTTGATTAACCAATTTTTACTATGTTTTTTATATTTATATGCCAAGATTTTGCTCACATTTTAAAGCTTTCTTTTGATTTCTAGAATAAAAAACTCACATTTTTTAAATTTGCACTGTTTTTTTAGCGTTCAAAAAAAGTACTGCCAAAAAACATTTTTTCTCTGTTAAAATGAAAAATATTTATAGAGAGAAGGCAGAATTTTAGAGGTAGATGGAGAGATATTTTAGTAAAGTGCAAAAATTTTTAAGGTTTTTGAAGAGAGGCAGCAGGCTATAAAAATGTATTTTAGAGAGAGATGGACTTAATTTAAGGCAATTGTTTACTAAAAATTTCTGTTATGTTATCTGTCTTTCATCTTGAGTGATGTCGTGAATATGATTTTCATTTTGCCATTTTTATCCAAAAAACTGTAACTCTTCAAAGTGAAAAGTGTGAGAAACATAAGGTGGTATTAATTTCTTTCAATCAAAGTTTTTGACAGTCTTTAAATTTACCAAAAAACTTGTCTTACACAAAAAAATTATCAACGTTTCCCTAACAACTGCCAAATCGAGTTGCTTACCTCTGGTAAAACAATAACTGTAAAAAATTGCATACAGAGTGGTAAAACTATAACTGTCAGAAATTGTATACAGGGCCTCTAGTTCTCTAAAGGCGCAATTACACAGACGAACATGCTCAAATAAAAGCTCGTGCAAAATATCTAAAAATTTTTGCGTGAACATTTTTGTGAGCTTTTCTTTGAACATTTTGTTCGGTTAAATTTTTGAGCAAATTATTGCTATCTATTTTGGAAACATATTTTTAAAGATGAGAATAAATAAAATTTCACATCAGTGATCAGTGATCTCAATTCTTTAAAAAAATGGAACACCAACTTTTATTTAAAATTTTTGTGAAAAAAAGCCGACGGCAAGCGCAACATTATTATTGGCTCTACTATCAGTTTTGTCACATGGATTAGGTTTACTTATAATATTTTTTTCTTAGGGTTTTTCCCGGATTTTTTTGCCCGGGGTTTTTTTTGGGATTTTCTTGCGAGTTTTTTTTATTTCCAAGGGTTTTTTTCCTAAAAAAAAACCTAGGAAAATTTTTCTTTTCCAAAAAAGTTTTTCAAATATCAGCAAGGGGAGGGGAGGGAGATTTTTTTTAAACATATTTTTGTAACTTTACTTTACCTTTAGCTTTTATTGTTGTTTTTTAATTCCTCACACCAGATTTACCTAGTTAGTTTAAGGTCCCAAGGGTTGCTTAAAAAAGCAAAAGGTTCATGAAAATGCTGAAGATAGATATTTACTGTCAATTTAATGTAATAATCAAGGTCGATTACTGACACTAAACAAACAATATGCAAAGGAGCAACATTCCGATTCAGAAGTCCAGTCTATTACTGCTAAATTATATTTTTTTAGGCAATGGTCGGGATGGTAGGATTGTAAAAGTGGGTAATAAACGGGTATTATTTAGACCGAACGTGCTTTTGTTCATATATTTGTGTATGTATATAGGTTTTTTAATTTGACTTAATTGTTATTGTATTGTGTTTTAAACTAGGAAGTAAAATAAAGAGATATTCTTTTAAACGTAAATTTTTATAATTACATTTTATAGGCAACAGCAATAAATAAGTGCCATTATTATTTTTTTATTCTCGTTTTTCTACAACCCCAAAAAAGTTACAAGTATACTGGCATATCCCCTATAAAAATCAGGTCAATCGAAGTTGCTTATAAGGTAAAATGTGAATTTCTACATCAAATTGTTTTTCCGTCGGAAAGCACTTAATTAAAAATACCTTGTTTTAAAACTTAGTCTTTCTATTTTCAGTTAAGTTCAATGAATTCCCATAAAACTATAAAATTTAAATTTGTAAGAAATTTCTATACCAACATTTCTCCAAACAAATTTTGCTTAACATTCTCTCCAAAATTTACGTGTGTTTTTTTGTACGAGATTTTGCTCGAACATTTCTTTGAGCATTTTGCTCAAGAGGCTCGTGTAAATGTTTTTGCGAAGAGGGCTGGGAGGAGGATGAATCCTTACACCACTATCTTGCAAGGTGTTCGGTCTACAGAGGAATCAGAGAGGGAATCTTCGGAGAGGAAGTGTTCGAGCCGGAACATTTTCCGACGCTGAAAAAGGTTCGACCGTGGTGGAGTGGGAGCGTGAGGGGGGAGCTCTGGGGGATGGCGAAAAAGGCTCGTGTAAAGCCTAGTCACCGGAACGGGAGCCCCCCCCCTTATTTTGCTACTACTAACTTTGGAATAAAAGGAAAAGCTCGTATTTAAGCTTTAGTTTCCGAGTTATTTGAAAAAACGTTAAAATATATTAAAAAAATTCATAACTTTAGAAGTAAAGCAGCTATTGATATGCGGTTTTCAGATTTTGATTTTCGTAAATATTACCCAAAATTTTGGTAAGGTTCAAATCTTTCAAAGCTACAGTTTTCGAGATATTTTCATTTCTTTTCAACATAAAGTAATTGATTTTATGGTGGACTATCCGTGCTTTCTAGCACAAATTTTTTATTTACGACTCAAGAAAATTTTTTGAAAAACATTTTGGCTCTATTTCAAAAAAATTAAAATTTGTTGCCTAGTGTAACTTGGCACTGTAAGTACATTTATGTATTTTTTATTTGCTTTTATTTTTATTTTCTAAAAACAAAATAACTTAAAAAATAAGAAGTTTAGACCCTTTTTTGAACTTTCTTTCTTATAATTTTAATATCCTGGGAGTAATCGTAAGAGTGATTGTTTACACCCTGTAAATTTTTTCGCAACATTAATAGAAAGCTATTATTTTAATATTTATTAAAATTAACATTTTTTATGCTGTTAACTAGATCATTTTTAAAATAAACTTTTAATTGGGTAAATAATAATAATTAAAAAAAATAAATGGCTTGAATCTTCACAAACATGAAATATGGCTTTGGGTTCGCGTTTAATCCTAAAGTTGCAACGCATAGTTATACCGGGTGTCCCAAGATAAGTAATCTATTAGATTATTTTGAAAGCTATAGAATAAAAAGTTTTTAAACTTTGTAGGTGAGCATAAGTAAAAAATATTTTTAAAATACTTTTGTATTTGCACTGTTGCCATTTCGAGTAAAACTTGGCAATAACTTTGTTATTTTAAATTAAACAACCTATAAATTTTACCATTTTTCAAAATGATAAAATGACATTTTATCATTTTGACAGCCCATAACATATAAACCGTTAAGGTCAGATTAGTTTTTACGTCCCTATTTTAAGTTTTCAAAAGGAACTTTCATGAATGAAAGCGCAACGAATCGAACTTTTTTTTTGTTGGTCCTGGTCAAGTTCAATACCGCGTTTTAGTCCAACGTACCAATATTAGAATCCAAGATGGCGGCGGTTTTTTCAAAATGGACGTATTTTTAAAAATTTTAGGTTCGCCATCAAAACAAGATTTAACTCGAATACATATAATTCGATAAAAAGGAATTGAAAAAAAAATGATTACACTGACATATGACCTTAATCGTCTTTGAAAAGTGACATTTTATTTTGAGAGCATTTTGAGAATTGTTTTTGATAATTTTTCATAATTTTGTAAGCCCCGACAGGTCTTTTGTTGTAATTTTTGTAATTTAGAAAGAACATCAAAATAATTTTTCTAATTGACTTTTTGCTTACAGAGTGATTGGTTTAGTTATACTAGGCCAGTCAAAGTGTAAGTTTTTTTAAAAAAAGCTACATTATCATTTTTAGTTTTTAAATTTGATAAGAGTTCATATTTTTTTAATAGCTTAGATAAGACATTATTATTTAATAAAATAATGGATTATGTACCCTGAAGTAGGAAGATTTTCATAGAAAAATTTTAGTTTGATATGGTCATTGGTCGCCTAAATTTTTTTTTGAGTATGTAAAAAAAACGGGTTTTTCAACGTTTTCTTCAATTCTTCCTAGCGACCAAAAATTTGCCTGGATATAAACGCTGATGACTTCTGATGAATAAAAAGGCCCCAACAAATCGATTCAGATATGAAATTCCAAATTTTATCGGGCCGTTTTTACGCTATAGGCCAGTAAAGTTGACATAAAATGTGTTTAGTCGCCCCAAATAGTACTCTAATTTACCCTATTGTTCATTTTTTGCGGAAAGCACCAAATTTGGCACGCTTACTTTTTGAACCATTTTTTAGGATCGTGCTCAAGAAAATTTATGATCGGATGTAGGCGGCGAATTCTTCAAAATGTCGGTTTTAAATCGAAAAAAAATGTACTTGACGTGCAACCTTCGATGGCCTTAAAAAATGTCATTTTTCATTTAAAAAAAAACTTTTCCAGGGCCTTTTTTAAATGTTTTATAATTCTGAAAACGGCGACAAGTCTTGTTTTCTAATTTTAACATGACATCAACACATCTCTCCTAAGTGACTTTTTGCTTACAGGGTGATTGGTTTAGTAAGATTTTTAAAAAGAGGCACCTATCGAAATCTTTTTATTCGATAAGGAGTAAGGCTATTTGACACTGTTGACATAACGAAAGAATTTTGACGTACGTGGCGAGCTTATATTAAATTCCGCACTTCCCAGTAAACACCGTTATGTAGAAATTACTTAAAATTTACATAACATATTTACCTTGTTACGTAAATTTAAGATTACTCAGAGATCACAATAAGGTAAAATTAAGGTCACATCACGGTGCGAAAACTCTGCATAATGCAATGCGCAATAAATGTGATGTAAATAAAATTACATACCTTTTACATAAATATTACATTCATGTTACGTAAGAGTTAAGTGAAAACTAGGTATATTTTACATAACGAGCTTACCTTGGTATATAAATTTAAGGTCACATATAGAACACAATTAATAAGGTAAAATTTGGCTCACATTAATGTGCGAAAACACTGCATCCGCAGAGCTCACCTAATTCTTACATAAATGAGGCGGGCCAACGTCATTGATTTTCGAAGATCCGTCGGTGGTTGCTTGGCATGGTCCGACATTGGCAAACTACAAAGTTAACCAAACGCGCTTGTTTAAGTGGCGGAGGAGGTGATTCTTATAGAGAAGTACCACCATCTTTTCAATACCTCAAAGTCCGCATTCCAATTTTGAAATATATTTGCTCTTTATATAAATATATACAGACCGCTTCAAGCTACTGCGAACATAGGGCGAAATAGACTTCTTTGCCAGTGTACGTACATGCAGAGACACCGCACGCCTATCAGTGAAGCAACCAACACTCAGGCTTCCGATCGCCATTCGCTGCCTTTCGCCGCCGTTCGCCTTGTATTTAGTACGCCTCTAACCACGGTGCTGTGTGGAGCGTAGTCAATGAAACCGGAATTTGGTCAATAAATACGCAAATTTTTATAACGTAATTTTCTTATTTTTTGTCACTGATAAATAAGAGCGTTTTATTGTCAACTGCTCAGATTTATCAATGACGACGTGTTACAATGAAAATAATAAGGAGAAACAAAATAAAAGCAAGTTCTCAAAATAAAATAATACATTCTAAAAACCAAAAAGATTCTCCCAGTCAAAAAAAAATTAAAGCAAATGTTCGAAAAGTCCTCCTTGCTCGGCTAGACAATATCCGAGCCTACTATAAAAACCCCTTCCAACGTTTCCAAGCATGTTAGGGGTGATAATTTGAACAGCTTCTTCAAAAACAGATAGAAGTCATTAGGAGCAAGATCGGGAGATCGAGCTGGCCATAAAATAGTTCCCCGTGTACTTATAACCCGATTAGGAAATACATTATCAAGATATTCCCTAACAAGGCCAACATTGTAAGCGAAACAACCATCTTGTTGAAACCATGTTTTACCAAATCTTACACCTAACAACTGCCTAGCAGTTGGAATAATGTGCTGCTGCAGTAGATCCAAGTATCTAGGACCATTCAAATTGCAATTGCCGTTAATAAAAAATGGCCCAATTACGTGTTCCCCTACAATACCCCCCCCCCCCCAAACATTTAGTTTTTGGGGATACTGTGTTCTTACGTCAAAATACAAATGCAAATTTTCCCTCGACCAATATCCAACGTGTGTTGGGTTATGACGATTTGACCATTTGACCATCTGCACTTTTTCGGCAACTTCGTAGACATCCATTTTTAGTTTTAATAATGTATTATTTCAATTAAGAACTTACCCATCTGTTCCTCGAGTAAGGCAGAAATAAAACAAAATAATAAAAACAAAATGAATTTCCAAAAGATAACACTGCAGCGTGCTTCGAATCCACCTCGGTCGTACGGCACCGAGAGTAAATTGGACTTGATTCCCCCTATGTTCGCAGTAGCTTGAAGCGGTCTGTATAATATTATCATCCACTGTACAGGGAACATAGTGACATTATCGCCATCTTTACCTACTAGGAAGAAACTATTAAGCACTGGTAATTTCTGTCATTTTCATAATATTCTTGTAAATTTTAATATGACGTAAATCGCCCTATAGAGCTATGTTGGGAATTTGGAACCTTTGGTTGCACTAAAACAAAATTATGATTGTTTTCCACAAACCAAAACTACACTTTTTTTGCACTCGACGCGCGTTTCGCTAACAACGTTAGCATCATCAGGAGACGATAAACAATCATCAGTGCAAAAAAGTGTAGTTTTGGTTTGTGGAAAACAATCATAATTTTGCCCTATAGAGCGTTTACGTCATTTAGACGATTTAAATATTACATAACGTGTTTTATATAATAGTTATGTAACATTTGAAACGTGAACTTATGGTTCAATTGACTATATAATAACTATGTAAAATTTAGGACTTTAATTTTACGTAGTTTTACAGGAAAATTACATAACTTAGATGACATAATTAATACATAAAATATTTTTTATAACAATTATGTAAAATTTTAAATGTAAATTAAAGGTTTACATTGTTCCATAATATTTATGTAAATTTCTAAATTTTAATGTGACGTAAATGATGTTATAGAGTTTTTACGTAATTTAAATGATATAAATATTGTTTTGCATCATAATTATGTAAAATTTTGAATGTAAACGGAAACGTGTCTAAATTGTTACTTAATAGTTATGTAAATTTTATTACTTTCATTTAAAGTAAATAATTTTATGTAACGTTTACGTAAATTAGATTACTTAAATATTACATATAATTTTTTATATAATAAGTATGTAATATTTTTTATGTAAAATTAAGGTCTCACTATTTACGTAATATTTACGTGAATTTTAAGAATTTATTTATGAAGTCCTATTATTTACGTAAAATTAACATTGCTTATGATGACTTAAATTTACAGTCAAAGTTTTGACGTAATGTTTAGATACCTTTTTTTTAATAAAATATTTTTATGTGAGATTTACGTAAATATATTGTAACATATTTTACATAAATATAAGAACTTTAGATTATTCTAAATATTAGGTTAAAGTCACAAGTGTGTTTACTGGGTTTGGAGAGTTAGGAAAGATATGTTGATGTCATTTTAAAATTATAAAACTTGACGCCGTTTTCAGAATTATAAAACATTTAAAAAAAACGCTCTGAAAAGTATTTTTTTAAAGTAAAAATATTTTTCCGTTTGTATAACTCGCGCGTGTATAATAGCCATATTATAGGCAATAGATATCACCAAAGAAAAAGTCTGGTCTTTTGTGTTGTTTACTTTTTGAAGTTGGAATTTTTTGGCCTTTTTTTGAGTTTTTTCTCTAAAATATCTAACAATAAATTGCTCCAATTCAACTTCTAGAGTTGTCCTGTTTCGCGGATTGTATAAAAATCCCACAAAAAGTAAGAAGAGATGAGGTGTCCCAAAGGTTAATTTGTAGCCTAATTCCTGCCTTTGTATCAGAATAAACTAATTGTAATATATTGTCTTTATTTGAAATATGAAAACAACAATAAAATACGCCATTTCGAAAAGCCGTTGACAAACCCTTGTGTCAAAGCATAGAAAAAGTGACGTTTCCCCAACCGTTATGCCTTTTTAGCTATGAAACTGTCATTACCCTTAATTTTCAAATTGGTCAGTTGGGATATCGATATCAATTCTATTTTCCCTGGTAATAGCATATTTGGAATACTCACCAATAAGGCTAATTAGAATTAAACCAACCCGATTAGTTAATAAACCCGATGAAATATGTTTTATTGCGAAATGAATAATTTACTAATATTTCCTGTTATCGTAAATTCATGTTGGCCAATAATTAATCGCGAACTGCTGGCAATGATATTAGTCAGGGACTTTTGGTTTGATTTTTTGACACTAAATCGTTTATTTATAATTTATCAAAACCAGTACATGCATTAATTACTATACAGACCGCTTCAAGCTACTACGAACATAGGGGGAATCAAGTCCAATTTACTCTCCGTGCCGTACGACCGAGGTGGATTCCAAGCACGCTGCAGTGTTATCTTTTGGAAATTCATTTTGTTTTTATTATTTTGTTTTATTTCTGCCTTGCTCGAGAAACAGATGGGTAAGTTCCTAATTGAAATAATACATTTTTAAAACTAAAAATGGATGTCTACGAAGTTGCCGAAAAAGTGCAGATGGTCAAATCGTCATAACCCAACACACGTTCGATATTGGTCGAGGGAAAATTTGCATTTGTATTTTGACGTAAGAACACAGTATCCCCAAAAACTAAATGTTTGGGGGGGGGGGGTATTGTAGGGGAACACGTAACTGGGCCATTTTTTATTAACGGCAATTGCAATTTGAATGGTCCTAGATACTTGGATCTACTGCAGCAGCACATTATTCCAACTGCTAGGCAGTTGTTAGGTGTAAGATTTGGTGAAACATGGTTTCAACAAGATGGTTGTTCCGCTCATAATGTTGGCCTTGTTAGGGAATATCTTGATAATGTATTTCCTAATCGGGTTATAAGTACACGGGGAACTATTTTAAGGCCAGCTCGATCTCCCAATCTTGCTCCTAATGACTTCTATTTGTTTTTGAAGAAGCTTTTCAAATTATCACCCCTAACATGCTTGGAAACGTTAGAAGGGGTTTTTATAGTAGGCTCGAATATTCTCTAGCCGAGCAAGGAGGACTTTTCGAACATTTGCTTTAATTTTTTTTTGACTGGGAGAATCTTTTTGGTTTTTAGAATGTATTATTTTATTTTGAGAACTTGCTTTTATTTTGTTTCTCCTTATTATTTTCATTGTAACACGTCGTCACTGATAAATCTGAGCAGTTGACAATAAAACGCTCTTATTTATCAGTGACAAAAAATAAGAAAATTACGTTATAAAAATTTGCGTATTTATTGACCAAATTCCGGTTTCATTGACTACGCTCCACACAGCACCGTGGTTAGAGGCGTACTAAATACAAGGCGAAAGGCGGCGAATGGCAGCGAATGGCGATCGGAAGCCTGAGTGTTGGTTGCTTCACTGATAGGCGTGCGGTGTCTCTGCATGTACGTACACTGGCAAATTAGACTTCTTCCGCCCTATGTTCGCAGTAGCTTGAAGCGGTCTGTAGATATATTGTTAGTAACGTTTCTACGCTTTGCCAAAATAAAAACGTTTAATATCGCTATTAGGTTTTTTTTATTTAATAAAAAAATATATGTTATTAGGATAGGCAATTTAGAATGGAGGACAAGATTGGAACCTAATTTTTTTATTATTAGGAATGTCCACCGGGAATTGTCATTTCTAACCTCCAAAACACTCCAATACAGAGTTTTTCTTGGATAATTCCTAAACGGTGACACACTGTCAAAAGTGACAAATGGGAAAAATGTTGCAAATTTAATTTTTTATTAAAAAGTAAATAGTGATAGTGTTCCTTAAATTACTCCTTCTACCAGAAAAATTGAAAAAACCAAAGCAAAAATGATGCCAATTTGAACATTTCTTGCATATTCCTTTTTGGCATTTTCATCAAGATTTTTTAACCTACGAGTACCAAACTTGCCAGAGTTGATTTAAGAGCAATGACCTAAATTATATTAGAAAATAAAATTTTTCCAGTGGCGTAGTCCGATTTTCTTAATTAAAAAATTTCAAAATGTACCAAAACTCTTTGCCACTGTTACTGACTTATACAAAAAAAAAGACCCCGCTTGTTACTGAATCTCACGATAATAACATAAGATTTTTTTTTTAATCAGTAAATTTCTTAAATGAAAGAGCCTCTACTTTTCTAGTAACAATTATGAATTTAAAAAAATCTTATTTTATTATTAGAAGCAGTAAATACAAGCGGATGGTGTCGTTGGTAATTTTATCTAGTATAAGATGCAGTGAAAAGCGGGCCATTTTTTTGTATATGTCAGTAACAGTGGCGTTTCAAAGAGTTTTGGTAAATTTTGAAATTTTCTTCTTCTTAATAAAGAAGCTGAGAACGGGTGAGATTGCCGTGCTTGCCAAGCCCTTGAAAATGTCCTTAGGTTATAGAGTAATACAACTGTTTCTTAGGTGAATCGCCGATGTGACCGATATACGATACCTAAAGTTAAAATTTTTAATTTGCGCCCATCGCTTTTATTATGGTATAAGAAAGATAAAAAATCATTTTCTACTTCTGAGCCCGTTTAATAAAAGCTTGTTCTTTGAAAGTTTTTTTTAATAAAATTTTTCTGTATATGTCAGTAACAATGGCATGTCAAAGAGTTTTGGTACATTCTGAAATTTTCTAGGTAAGAAAATCGGACTACTCCACTGGAAAAATTTAATTTTAGGTTGAGAAGCCTTGATGAAAATGCTAAAAAGGAATATGCAAGAAATCGTTTTTCAATTTTTCTGGTGTTAACAGAGAATTTGCAACATTTTTCCTATTTGTCACTTTTGACAGTCTGTGACCGTTTAGGAGTTATTCAAGAAAAACCCTTTTTCGGAGTTTTTTGGAGGTTAGAAATGACAGATGCCGAGAAGGTAGGAATGGGGACTTTTAGTATGTTAAACGGTGGACCTAAGCTTGTTAATGAAAAAATATTTAGGTTCTAATTTTTTCTCCATTTTTCCTATGTAGCTTAGCCTATACAGTGTGTTTCAAATTCGATGCTCACCATGGGGATCTCCTAAACGGTAGGAGATACGTAAAGGTTTAAATTAAGGCAAAGTTGCCCAATTTGATGCTTTGCTTAAAACTAAAAAAAAGGTGGCAAATTCCGGATAGTTCCGGAGATAGGCGGAAAGAACCGAAATCTTTATTTTTTGTTTTTAATGTTTCTGCGCTCTTATTCTTAAAGCTGTCAAAAAACGCTTAAAATTTTCTACAGGCACTTTTTTTAGATCTAGAGGATGACAGATATTTTACAACCTCATTTTGACAAGTACCTGACGTCTTTAGTTAATTGACCATCATCAGACCAAATTCAAAGATTAAAAAACAATGAAAAAACCGTATTTTTAAAATATTAGGTAAAGTTAATTGTTATTTCCAAAATATCTTGAGTAAGTTAAATGCAAAACTAAATTTGGGCTGATGATGGTCAATAAACCCAAAACTTCAGGTGACTCGTCAAAATAAGCTAGCAAAATGTTATCTGTCATCCTTTATGAATCAAACGGCAGGAGAGAAAAAAGGGATGTGTCCATAAGAAAAAATAAACTTGACAGTGCTCCTGTCAAACAGACTTCTCACTAGGTAGATCCTAAAAACGTGGCTGACTTATACAAAAGTAAAAAGTTTAAAGCGTTTTTTGACAGCCTTAATAATAAGTGTGTAGAAAAATAAAAACTAAAAATTAAGATTTCGGTTTTTCCGCCTATCTCCGGAACTATCCGGAATTTGTACACTTTTTTTTAGTTTTGAGAAAATCATTAAATTGCGCAACTTTGCCCTAATTTAAACCTTTTCGTATCTCCTACCGTTTAGGAGATGCCCATGGTGCCGTGCTTGCCAAGCCCTTGAAAATGTCCTTAGGTTATAGAGTAATACAACTGTTTCTTAGGTGAATCGCCTATGTGACCGATATACGATACCTAAAGTTAAAATTTTTAATTTTGCCCATCGCTTTTATTATGGTATAAGAAAGATAAAAAATCATTTTCTACTTCTGAGCACGTTTAATAAAAGCTTGTTCTTTGAAAGTTTTTTTTAATAAAATTTTTCTGTATATGTCAGTAACAGTGGCATGTCAAAGAGTTTTGGTACATTCTGAAATTTTCTAGGTAAGAAAATCGGACTACTCCACTGGAAAAATTTAATTTTAGGTTGAGAAGCCTTGATGAAAATGCTAAAAGGAATATGCAAGAAATCGTTTTTCAATTTTTCTGGTGTTAACAGATAATTAAATTTGCAACATTTTTCCTATTTGTCACTTTTGACAGTCTGTGACCGTTTAGGAGTTATTCAAGAAAAACCCTTTTTCGGAGTTTTTTGGAGGTTAGAAATGACAGATGCCGAGGAGGTAGGAATGAGGACTTTTAGTATGTTAAACGGTGGACCTAAGCTTGAAATTAACTCTGTGTTTCGGACTTCCATTGTCAACTACAATCAATTCCTAAGGCTACGTACTTATATACCGTGAGAAATCACTCAACCTTGAAGTTTAAGAAGTTGGCTCCGCCCAAGGAGGGGCTTCCAAATATTTGGGATTTCAACACTTGGTTTACTGAAAATACCTTGATTCTGCCCAATAAAGGCAGCTTCAAGGAATTTTCGTTTCTTCCAGTGTGACTCCTTGTGCAAAACCTTTGCTTCTGCCCACTTCATTCGGTGTTGTTTTGACCATGCATGTTCGGCAATTCCTGATTTCGCGGTTTCACCTTTTTGGGTATTCGTCTGATGTTCCTTAAGCCTAACAGATAGTGGTCTTTTAGTTTCGCCTATGTATGATTCACCACACTCACAAGGAACTTGGTAAATGCATTCCTTATTTTGTTTGTTCTCCGGTTTTGTTTTACTAAGAAGGCTTCGAATTGTATTACTAGATTTAAAAGCTGTTTTAATATTAAAGTTTTTTGCTACTCTTCGAATTTTCTCTGATACTCCTTTAACGTATGGGATTGTAAGGAATGCATTTGCCTGGTTTTGGTCTTGTAATCTCCGTCCTGTTTGTTGAAATTTAGAAATAGTATCTGTTATAAGTTTCAGGCTGTAACCACTCTGCTGCAGATCCTTCTTAATGTTTCTTATTTCGATTTCCAAGTCATGAGAATTGTTACAAATTTGAACGGCTCTGTTATACAAAGTTTTGATTATGCCTCGTTTGGTTGTAGCAGAATGATTTGAACCTTGATTTAAATATTGTCCTGTGTGAGTGGGTTTACGATAGACTGTTGTTCTGATGTCGCTTTCTACTCGTGTGACAAGTACATCAAGAAAAGGAATTTGACAATTTTGCTCCAGCTCCATTGTGAATTTAATGGTGGGTCTTATGTTATTTAGGTGGTGAAGAAATTCTGAAAGTTGTTGGTCATTCCCGGTCCAGACAATAAAAGTATCATCAACATATCTCAGCCAGAGCTTAGGTTTATATGCTGCGGTATCAACCGCGTGTGATTCGAACCACTCCATGTAAATATTGGCCACCACTGGCGAAAGCGATGAACCCATTGGCAAACCGTCTTCCTGAGCATAAAACCTATCTTTCACTTGAAAATAAGAGTTATGTAGGCAGCACTCCAACAAATCCATCACTCCCTCCAGCGGTAGGCTGGTACGTTCGTAAAGGGATTCGTCATCAACCAGTCTCTTTCTAATAATATCTAGCGATTCCTTTATTGGGACATTGGTGTATAGACTTTCGACATCAAAACTGACAAGTCTATCCTCGGTTCCTAAAACAAAAGATTTAAGAATATTAACAAAATGGTTGGAATTATCTACAAATGAAGCGGTCTTGCCTGCAAGAGGTTGAATAATTTTCAAAAGGAATTTAGACAGATTGCTTGTCGGAGAATTTCTGGAACTTGTAATTGGGCGTAAGGGCATTGCATCTTTGTGAATTTTGGGAAGTCCATATAGATGAGGAGGCTTGCTATAATGTGGTGTTAGTTGAGATCTTGTATTGTCCGGAATATATCTGGAATACTTTTTTAAAATTCTATAAATCTTACTTTCGATTGATTGCGTCGGATCTTTTGGGAGAAGTTTATAGTTTCCTTTAGCAAGTACCTCTTCAACTTTCTGGTCATAGGTTTCCGTGTCCAAAATCACTGTTGCATTTCCCTTGTCTGCCGGTAAGATTTTAATTGATTTGTCCTTTTGAAGATTCTTCAACGCGATTTCCTCTGTTTTGCTTATATTAGAGGTATGCTTAATAGGTTTGTCAATAATGGTCCTTACCTGATGTCTGAAGTCGTCGGCGTCTTGTCGTGGAAGAGGATGACCTTCTATGGCGGTGATGATATCGATGGTAGGTATCTTCTTAGGAGCGATGGAAAAGTTAAGTCCTTTGGCAAGTAAGTTTTCTTCTATGGGTGTCAATGTCTTCTTTGACCCATTAACGATGGTTCTTACAGCGTCGGTGATCGATTGGCTTTGTGGCTGTTGATGGGCGAATTTCCTTTGGTGCTTTGCTTGCCAAGTCTGTCGTAGATGGTCGCAGGTTCGTGTAATTTTGTCCAGAATCGGTTGATAATCTTCCTCCATAGTATATTCTCTATATATAGACAATGGAAGTCCGAAACACAGAGTTAATTTCAAACACATCATTGTCTCAAACTTTCAAACAAACGGACCTAAGCTTGTTAATGAAAAAATATTTGGGTTAAAATTTTTTCTCCATTTTTCCTATGTAGCTTAGCCTATACAGTGTGTTTCAAATTCGATGCTCACCATGGGGATCTCCTAAACGGTAGGAGATACGTAAAGGTTTAAATTAAGGCAAAGTTGCCCAATTTGATGCTTTGCTTAAAACTAAAAAAAAGGTGGCAAATTCCGGATAGTTCCGGAGATAGGCGGAAAGAACCGAAATCTTTATTTTTTGTTTTTATTTTTCTGCGCCCTTATTCTTAAATCTGTCAAAAAACGCTTAAAATTTTCTACAGGCACTTTTTTTAGATCTAGAGGATGACAGATATTTTACAACCTCATTTTGACAAGTACCTGACGTCTTTAGTTAATTGACCATCATCAGACCAAATTCAAAGATTAAAAAACAAAAGAAAAAACCGTATTTTTAAAATATTAGGTAAAGTTAATTG
Source organism: Oxystoma pomonae (assembly GCA_963921995.1). Taxonomy (NCBI): domain Eukaryota; kingdom Metazoa; phylum Arthropoda; class Insecta; order Coleoptera; family Brentidae; genus Oxystoma; species Oxystoma pomonae. The sequence continues at coordinate 110,963,175 of OY998167.1, forward strand.
TTATTTCCAAAATATCTTGAGTAAGTTAAATCCAAAACTAAATTTGGGCTGATGATGGTCAATAAACCCAAAACTTCAGGTGACTCGTCAAAATAAGCTAGCAAAATGTTATCTGTCATCCTTTATGAATCAAACGGCAGGAGAGAAAAAAGGGATGTGTCCATAAGAAAAAATAAACTTGACAGTGCTCCTGTCAAACAGACTTCTCACTAGGTAGATCCTAAAAAAGTGGCTGACATATACAAAAGTAGAAAGTTTAAAGCGTTTTTTGACAGCCTTAATAATAAGTGTGTAGAAAAATAAAAACTAAAAATTAAGATTTCGGTTTTTCCGCCTATCTCCGGAACTATCCGGAATTTGTACACTTTTTTTTAGTTTTGAGAAAATCATTAAATTGCGCAACTTTGCCCTAATTTAAACCTTTTCGTATCTCCTACCGTTTAGGAGATGCCCATGGTGAGCATCGAATTTGAAACACCCTGTATATAGGAAGATCATTTTTTTTAGACCAAAAAAAACACGATTTTTTCCCGTCCGCATTGAAGGCGAGAAACTCGATGCAGTTTCATTGTTCATAAAATCAAAATAAATATTGTGAGAAATGGGACAGTAATTTCGTAGTTAATTAATATTTAAATTTAAAGTTTTGTAACCTTAAATTACCGGCGTTTAATAAATGATTAAATTAAAGTAATAGACCAGCTAACAGTAATGGTCCGTTGGTTATAAGTTTACGTCTATTTTTTCTTGCTAGAAGTAATTTATATCATTATTAGTCCGTAAAATGTTGGACTGGACCGGTATTCTCGTAACTAAATACGCTCGGCGTTTCGTACTCGCTGACCGTATGATAACGTAAAGGCGCATTTACACAGACAAACTTTCCTTTGATGTTGAAATGCCGACAAACATTTACACGAGCCTCTTGAGCAAAATGTTCAAAGAAATGTTCGATCAAAATCGCGTACAAAAAAACACACGTAAATTTTGGAGAGAATGTTGAGCAAAATTTGTTTGAAGAAATGTTGGTATAGAAATTTCTTACAAATTTAAATTTTATAGTTTTATGGGAATTCACTGAACTTAACTAAAAATAGAAAGACTAAGTTTTAAAACAAGGTATTTTTAATTAAGTGCTTTCCGACGGAAAAACGATTTGATGTCGAAATTCACATTTTACCTCATAAGCAACTTCGATTGACCTGATTTTTATAGGGGATATGCCAGTATACTTGTAACTTTTTTGGGGTTGTAAAAAAACGAGAATAAAAAAATAATAATTGGCACTTATTTTTTGCTGTTGCCTGCAAAATGTAATGATAAAAATGTACGTTTAAAAGAATATCTCCTTATTTTACTTCCTAGTTTAAAACACAATACAATAATAATTAAGTCAAATTAAAAAACCTACATATATTTTATTAAATCTCAAATGTATGCACAAAAGCACGTTCGGTCTAAATAATACCCGTTTATTACCCACGTTTATAACCCTACGATCCCGACCCTTATCTAAAAAATATAATTTAGCAGTAATAGACTAGACTTTTAAATCGGAAGTTACCCTTTGCATATTGTTTGTTCAGTGTCAGTAATCGACCTTGATTATTACAGTAAATATCTATCTTCAGCATTTTCATGAACCTTTTGCTTTTTTAAGCAACCGTTGGGACCTTAAACTAACTAGGTAAATCTGGTGTGAGGAATTAAAAAAAAAACAATCAAAGCTAAGGATAAAGTAAAGTTACAAAAATATGTTTAAAAAAAATCCCCTCCCCACTACTCCTCATAATCGTGAGGCGCGGATTACCGCTTAAAAGTGCCATTTTTGAGTTTTTTGCCGATATTTGAAAAACTCAAATTTTTTGGAAAAGAGAAATTTTCCTTGGTTGTTTTTTGAATTTAGGAAAAAACCCTTGGAAATAAAAAAAACACAAGAAAATCCCAAAAAACCCCCGGGCAAAAAAATCCGGGAAAAACCCTAATAAAATAACCTAATAAAAAATATTATAAGTAACCCTAATCCATGTGACAAAACTGATAGCCAAGAATAATATTTCGCTTGCCGTCGGCTTTTTTTCACAAAAATTTTAAATAAAAGTTGGTGTTCCATTTTTTTAAAGAATTGAGATCACTGATCACTGATGCGAAATTTTATTTATTCTCATCTTTAAAAATATGTTTCCAAAACAGACAGCAATAATTTGCTCAAAAATTAACCCGAACAAAATGTTCAAAGAAAAGCTCACAAAAATGTTCACGCAAAAAATTTTAGATATTTTGCACGAGCTTTTGTTTGAGCATGTTCGTCTGTGTAATTGCGCCTTAATATTCGCATACCACGTGACCAAAGTAACAAAAATGGTATTCACGTATATTGAACGCAAGGCGTCGACGAAGTGCGCTCAGCGCGTGGCGACCGTTTGAGAAACACCTACCATTTGCCAGCTGTTTTGCCCTCCGCGCGTACGATTTTCCTACCCTACAATACTTTGTCGAGTGCTGCAGAAAATATAGTAGTTTTTTCAGTTTGCGTTTTTATTAATAATTAGAAAAATAAAAATCTCTTATTAGTAGCTTGGGGACGGGTGACAAACACGTACATATCAACCTTACTATTTGATGCTCGATGTAAGACAACTTTTTTTTCCAAAAAATTGCAACAAAAACTTTTCTTATCAAAATCGACATCGAAATAATTGAGCATCCGTATAATACTAGAAATAGAAGCAATCAAAATTCTGTAAAACCAAGGGTGTATGAATTCTGTGTTTGTTGTTGAATTGGTTAGGTTATTTTTTGGGTAACAAATACCTTAGAGTTTTATTTTCTGTTTCTTAAAATGTAGAATACGCATGTTTACTATAATTATAAGGTATAACTTACTAGATATATAAGTAACTATTGTGAAACCATTTTAACAATAAATGCTATATAATAAAGTATCAATATTAATATACGACCGTGCCGGAAACACCACTTTCCCTGACTGAGTGCCGGAATAAATTTAAACTTTTCCGCACTGAGTGCGGAATTTTTTTGTAAGTGTGCGGTTAAGTCTCTGGGCGGGAACGTGCTACGAGTTTATATCACAGGGTTAAAGGGCGGGTTTAACTGAGCTAAACCAAACCATCAAGTAATGAACACTTGTACAAGTCACATTTGATTTACCCTTTCTGAAATACGGCTCGAAATCGATCACACAATGGCCTCTTTCTTACACATAGAAAAAGAAAAGGAGCGACAAGGCTAACAAGAAATAAAAATGCAAAATTCCATGATGCCAAGATGTGCTAAGCGAATTTGATTCTGTCTGCTCGCAGGGCAGCGCGTTCGGCAGAGAGAATACGAAAAGTCGTCGGTCAGCGTGCCGCTGAGCGCGCTGTTCGCTATTCGTTTCGCTTAGCGACTTCAAAACGTTACGTATTGCGAGAATACCGGTCCTGGACGATTTTTTGGTAACCAAAAGCTAATAAAAGGCGATTTCCGTAAGCTTTGGTACATGGTTTGGTACCCTGTTTAGTCTGTCAAATGCTTACCAACCGATTTCGAATACAAAAATGATGACGTCACCGTGACTCTGGTATCCTTTTTGATATGTCAAATTGCAGCACGGTTCTGTCCTGCTTTAGAAATGTAAACAAATAGGTTAGATTTTAATAATAATACTATGACAGAAATGGACCATCTCTCAATTATGAAACCGCATACTAAGCCTTCATAAGGTCTCATGTAAGATGCCCCAGGCAAGAGTATCTACGTATTACATATAATTTATAATAAAAAAAAAATAAAAAATAAAAAGTAACAGAGTAACAGAAGAAAAGCTAAAGTTACTCGAAGGTAAATATTTCTGCCTGATGTTAACGTTTGTTAGATGGTGATGACAGGTGATAAAACATTACACTAACTGACAAATATTCTTGAAGATAATAGATTTAAAGGTTGTAAAAGATTGTGTGAAGGATTGTAACTAATTTGTACACTGACACTGAAGTGGTTAGGGCTCATTTTTCTTGGTCCACCAAACGAATTCGGAAGAAAGTGGTATGTTACGTCATTATTATGACATCCCAGGTAACAATTGATTAACCAAATGGTATACGAAGGAAAGCTTGCCGTAATCGCCTAAAGTATTAGTAGTAGTAACTAGGGGGCGGCCCAAGACCTGGCAAGTAGGCCCAATCGGTCCCTTTTTACCTTACCCCAGTCCATCCGCCTAATCCTCCACCTGTACCGCTTGTACGGTAGTGGGCACTCCGGGCCTGCCTGTTCTCTTCACGACGTCCAGTACTTTGACCCACTTGAGAGCTCGTAGGTCCTCTGCATCCCGGTTCGGTTGTCCGAGTACCTGATGCCTCATCCATAGTTATGCATCGCACTCACTCCGCAACGAGGTTCCGCCCTCCCGCAGGCATGGCAGATAGAGTCATTCCCGATCCCGATGCGAATCAGATGCTTACTGAGTGAGCTGTGGCCGGTCAGTATCCCTATCAGTAGTCCAATATCTTTTCGTGTCCTTCCCAGGAGCATCCTATTTCGCTCTCCCAGGAGTCTGCCAGTGCATCGTTAGCCCATTTAATGAGTCGACTTTGCAGCTGTCTTCTTGTTATACCCAAGAGTGGTTCCGGCCTCACGTATTCAGTGCTAGCCCCGATCCGAGCGAGTTCATCCGCCTTTTTGTTGCCCGACACTCCCGTGTGTCCCAGTACCCACATCACTGTAACTCTGTTGTCTTGACTCAAGGCTTCCAGTGCTTCTACGCACTCTTCCACCAGAGTATTGGCAGTTTTTGGTCGCCTAAAGTAAGTTATCGGTGGTATTCTTATCCCTTATGGCAAATGCGAGACAGTTCCAAATGATCGTCATGATGATGGTGTTTCATTTACTGAGCGATACCATACGTAAATTTTTTCATTGTTTTTTTTTTAACCAATTCCTTCCTAGAGAGGAAAGTATCCAGGGAGGAAAATAAAAACCCCTATGCGTATAAAATATGCAACTTTCTGAAACCGTAAAGCAAAGCGTGCTAATTGGGTAAGTTTTCTATGTAGTGGTACAAGAAGAAGGACGAGAAATTTGTTTATTTTTTTCGGAAACATTTTATCTTTTGCAATGTTGTCCCTAACTCGTGTTTGTGACCTTAAGGTCACAAAAACGGCATAGATTTGACAACACTGCTTTGCTGTTTTTGAGCCAATCTTTACCGGGCAGAATATCGGAAACGAGAGAACGGAATCTGCTGAAATTTGGCAGGAATGTTTATTTTTAAATTCCTCATAACCGTATCCAGACAGTTTTTTGCTGGACTCTCTCATTCCCGAATAAATGCGGATCTGCGGTTACCATTACCTTTTTTGAGGGAAAGCTCGCTATTCATTGATTTTTTTATTTATTCACCCTCGCTAAATCCCTTTTTAGATTTATCAACTCCAGAGCTTAGGATATCTGTCAAGATAATTATATCTGTCTCCGTAAAGACGCTTAATTTTCCTTCAAATTGAAGGTACATCTGCCGATTCTGCAATTTGACAGATGGTTGTCTTTTACATGAATCCTGTGTCACATAGCACCGTACTGATGAGCACCACTAGTGCGAAATCCGGATCTACGGTTACCATTACCTTTTTTGAGGAACAGCTTTTATTTATTCAGCCTCGCTAAATCCCTTTTTAATTTTTTAAGTCACTCAAAATGCAAAAATACATATTATTGTCACACCCTGTGTATGAAGGACGACAAAAAACTATTATAGCAGTTCCGCTAACGCAGTGTTTTTTTGGGTAGGAAGTCGCTTTTTACCTGAGACAGATACTTACATATAGAGAATGGATATCTCATAGCTAAAAAGACATAACGGTTGGGAAAACTTCACGGCTTTTTAAAATGGGTTATTTTATTGTTGTTTTCATGGCAATAATTTTCGTATATTTGTTTTAATTTTGAGTGATTTATGCGAGCCAATGAGTTTAGAATTAAAAATAAAGACAATATATTACAATTCTGACACAAAGGCGGGAATTTAAGCTATATACAAATTAACCTTTTGAATACCTCATCTGTTCTTTGCGGAAAAGAAAAAAAGGATTTAGTCTATTTTAGAACGGTCCTAAGTGAAATTTTTGGCTTTAAGCATTTTAAACCAATCCTCCTTGAGTTTTAGTCATAGTTTGATTTATAATAAGAATTTGAATTAATTGGTTTATTGAATAATCATCTTAACACAATTTTTTGTTGGATTTATGAAGAAAGTTTCAATTAGAAGAAAAGAAAATTTAAAAATTTTAACCCACTTAGGGTTTAAATAGTAAATAGAACAAAAATTAAAATTGTGGTTATATGTCACTATAATTAAAACTTACCCTTGTTAATTAATTTTTTTAATTAATACTTTATGTCACACAACTAATAATAAAATAAGGAGTAGAGTAATTTTGTATTTATTTAAAAGGTGTTTTTAGTTATGAAATGTATTTAAAAAACTTAAATGCAAGTTTTGTTTACATTTCTGTCACTTTCGAAATGTCAGTTTCAAAATATTAGCTGCGTTCAAACCACAAACAGCGAGTTCAGATTTCTTATCTCGACTTGTACCTTGTCTTGCACCAACCTCTATTGATGAAAGCTATAGCTTTGACATGAGTTGGCTTTGAGTAAGGAAAGATTTCTTGACTGAGCTTTTAGATAACCTCAATGTTTTAATTTCAGTTTCTAAATAAATTAATATAGTTCTTTTGATGGTTTAGGATTAAACTCAAGACCAAAGTTTCGTTGTTTTTCTAAATTTTATTTGTAATGGATTTATTTATTTTTCAGTGAATGGTTTTTCTTACCATCGGTATCTTGCCCCCCTCTATTCTAATTAATATTGGAACACAAAATTCTGCAACAAGAGTCACATAATCGAATGTAGGAAGCTGTTTTGCATCTAAGATAGATAAATTTGCGACACGGGAGTATTGGAGCGCGACGATTCATTAGTGAGAGTATGTACATACGGCTTCAAGGCGAGAGTCAATAGGGATATTTATCTAATATAAGACAGTTTTAGTACACTTATGCGTAGACGTAACATTTGTCCTCTTCGGCAAAACCCGTCAGGTTTGCGGTAAGAGTGAACGTCAAACTACGTGAGTTAACGTCGCGCGGGGGGGGGGGGTTAACCACCAACCACCCCCCTCCTTGGTGCTCCAGTGTGTTTGTTATGGGATATGTAACTTGATATCAATATCATCAACCCCTGCTTAGAAAAGAGATCCGACCAAAAATGACTATGCCAGAATTTGGTACTAATTTCGTCCCCTTTAAAAAAAAATTACCTACTATTAAGATAACTTCATTTTTTATGTATATGGGCTTCACACCCCATGTAAACTAAAAAAAATAAGTTATCTTGAGAGCAGGCAATTTTTTAAAAGAGGACGAAATTAGTACATAATTAGTAGCAAATTATGGCATCATTACTTTTTTTCCATTCTCTTTCCTCGGCAGAGCGGGGTGTGCCTTGATATACAGGCAATTTTCTAGAAGAGGTCGAAATTAGTACATAATTAGTAGCAAATTATGGCATAATTACTTTTTTTCCATTCTCTTTCCTCGGCAGAGCGGGGTGTGCCTTGATATCAAGCTACACACCCCATATAAACAAAAAAAATTATCTTGAGTGTTGGTGAGTTGGTCATTTTTTAGAAGAGCATGGCATAATTACTTTTTTTCAAATCTCTTTCCTAGGCAGAGGGGGTGTTCCTTGATATCAAGCTACACACCCCATAACAAACAAAAAAAAAGGAACCGATGGTTTTTGTAAAGAGTACATAATTAGTACAAAATTATGACATATCAACTTGATTTTAAGTGCGAATAACTTCGTTATTCATTAAGTACAAAATTTTTTAAAAGGGGACTAAATTGTTACATAATTAGTACATAATTTTTACAATATCCAAATAGAGTTTCGTTGAGGGAGGGGTAGCTTGATTGAGCCAAACTACCTCCCTGGTTAACTCCTGCCATTAAAGTCGTGATGAAGGAAGGAGATAAGCTACCAGCTGCCTTTGAATAAATTATTAAATAAATTTATTTTCTTTTTGCAAGAGACAAAGAAATAATGTAACTTTTTGAATAAAAAAACAACTTCCACCATTCCAGATAAGCTTGTCAATGTTGAAGATCGACCGAAGTCGTGCTCTTTTTCTAATTAACAAAAATTATTTAAAACATGACTATTTGTCTCAAACAATAATGATATCTACTTTAAAATTGCTTTGAAAATTTTCAAAAAGTCATTTGTCACGTTTTATACCTTTTTTCCAATGTATAAGAAGATTTTGGGTGATTTTGTTTTAACTTGATACACAGTTTTCGGTGACGGCGTCAGTTAGGCGCCGCGACGCTTTAAACTTTTTTTCGGAAATAGCCTTAGTTTAACAGCTATATCTCTGTCAAACATCGGTATGTTAAAATTCTTGTTACACTGCTTAAAGCGCCATAAAAAGCCCTTTGATAGGGTATTAATGAAATTTATAAAAATGTATTCTTTTTCTAAAAATTTACAAAAAAAGATCCTATTCCCTATTTCTAAACAGAAATTGTGAAAATTTATTTTGAAGTGACTATACGAAGGTTCTACCTATTCGCCGATATCAAAAAAATGCAAATTCAGGCCACGGAAAAATTACAAAAAAATCGGAAATTGACGCATGTTCAGAAAATTTACAAAATCTCAATTTTTAGACAACGGCTCATTAACTTCAAATTTCAAAATCCACATTCCCTTTGCAGGCCTGCCAAATATGTTTTTCGAAAGGCTATATAACACGCTAGAATATTAAATGTAACAAGACACGATGGGCCCCACGTTTTAATAAAATTAAACAACAGACATAAAAACACCTTTTTGCTAAAAACGTACAAATTAACAAAAAATTATGTGACGCTTCATATTTTGTCGTGTGTTTAGAATTTTTTTAGGCGATTCCTGAAATTTTTACAGCTACTTGAAGGCAATGAATTGTCCTTTTAAAAATACCAAATTTGAATCCTGGACGCCTTCAGGATTTTTGTCTGTGATCTGTCAAACATAGATGATTTTTACAAGTCGTCCAATTTTACTTCAAAAACCATTGTCTATTTTTTTATTTTATTCAGTTTTAAGTAGGTAAGTATTTTCTATGGGTAGGAGTGCTCCGAACCGTGTATTAGTTTTTACAAACTGTGACTTCCATTTAAATTTCAGTCAATTCTATATTATCTATATATTAGTCGAGGCCCTACATAAATTTATATGACGTTTTGTGATTAAAGCAACCCACTAGGTACAAATGTTTAATAGACCCATACGAACATTTTAAGAAGGGGAGCCATCTGCCCCCCCTGGAAGGGAGGGGGAGCCACTTTTAAAGGTCCATTGTTTCAGTTTTTTGCATTTTACGTCAAAACTATGTACACTTGATTTAAAAAAAACGCATACATGCAGTCACCAAATTGACCTTTCTAAAAGTGTATAATATATACAGACTACCAGCTAAAATGCCTAAAAACTTCAAAAGTAGTACAATTGTTTAAAAAAGGTCTCTAAAACTGAAAATATTTTTTTACTTAATTTAAAGACAAACCTTATTTTTATATTAAATTTTGCATAATACTAAAAAAATAATGGTTTAGTAAAAAGTCTTTATTGAACAATATCAAATTATCACTCGAGTAACGGACGAAGGCTGTTCTATAAAGAGGGCGGTAACCCATTTTGGAGCTGATAAAATAACAATAATACGATAGAAACAGCGCTGGATTAAAAACAATTCGACGAATAGGAAACTTGGATTAGGACAAAAACGATGGTAAACTTAATACTAATTATTTTAACTTAAAAAGGAACTAAAATAAATAATTTAGTATTTAATAGGATTACCATTATTACAAGCTGCAAACGTCTAGGCATTGAAAAGGTTAAATTTTGAAAATACTGATGGTCTTCTGAGAGCTGATCCAATGCGCGATAAATAGCATCGCTTAACTCTTCAGCATTTCGTGGTCTCCAATTCCTTTGGTATATTATTTTAACGATTCGACCCCATATATTTTCCATTGGGTTAAGGTCAGGGCTGTTGGCTGGCCAAGGAAGTTCATGTAAAGCCTGTACAGATGGCAGCATAACCTCTAGCACTAAACCAGCCCTACTTGTTTACAGAAAAATGTCCAGCTTTTTTAATTTGGTTTATATATTCGGGTTCAAATCTAGAATTTGGTGGACGATAAACTAAAATTCTCCTGCAGCTTGAAGATGATTGAAAAATTTTTTTGTCAGTGAAAACCACCCTCTCCCAGAAGTCATTATCACTCTGACCTGTTTTTGTTCTTCTGTTAGAAAAGGCTTCTTTGCAGCAACTCAACAAGAGACTTCTGATTTCGTTACTCTTCTATTTACTGTTGCTAAAGTACCCGGAAATAATGTTACATTAGCTGCTTCAACCGACGTTGGAAAAGGATTTTGTCTGAGATGGTCAATAAGTCTCTCATCTTGCACTTCAGAACTTACTTTTGGTCGTCCAGATCCTACTTTTCTATCCGTAGAATTATTTTCAGTCCAGCGCTTTTTGCATCCCAAAATGGGTAGCCGCTCTTCTTATAGACCAGCCGTCTTCTATAACTCGAGTGATAATTTGAACTTTTGTAAATGTTGATATCTGTGGTATTTTTAAGGATGTCACTAAGCATACTAAGCTGGTGGTGCCTTATAATAGTATACACTAATGGAAAGCTAAATTTTGTGGCATAGGAAAAAATGCATGTGTGAGTTTTTTTTTAAATCAAGTGTCCTTTATCAAAATATGACTTTTTGTAGAGCATAAAATTCTCTATCGATTTCATGTAACACTTCTCGGCCTATCTCTTGCCTAACTGCTAAAACATAACCTCAAACTTGATCAATATTTTAAAAACACACCAAAGAACGACTTTTGGATAGGATATTTTTAACAAAACACTAGCTTGTTTAGACATAATTTTGAGAAAACCTTAAAAGAAAAAATGTTTTCCCCTCCATTTAGGTTAAATTTTTTAGTTTTGCGACAAGAGCAAGCCGAGGAACAAAGCATTTGGTACACGCGTTTGGTGAACCAATATATGAGCATTTTAAAAGAGAAAGCTGCCCCCCTCGTACCCTCCCAAAGCAAACAACAAGGAATCAAAATATTTCGTGATTTTAGAGTAGGTTAGAGAAGGAAAAATAAAAAAGGTCCTTTTTTATTATTGTTTTAATCTCTAGAAGTAGTGCTTACTAAAAAAATTTGTAGATACGTCAAATATATGCAACAGTTATTATTTTTTTATTTATAATTGTTTAAACTGTAATAATTCATCCTCGCTAACCTAAAAAAAACGTAAGAAGAATTAATTTTAAGTAGGGATTTACCTACATAATTTTTAGGTAGGACTCCTTGCAATTCTTGCACAAAAGCGTGCAACTCATATTTGAGGACTTGCAAGAACATTTTGTAGAAGCCCTACAATTGTACAGCTGGGTCCTTTAAATTTTAGGACGACTTCAGAAAGTGTTTGATTATTGTGAGCAGTTTATACTATTAAGTTGACATTAAAAATTTTTTAGTTTATTTACAACCACAGGATGATCTATGTTTCTTTAAGGGAACTGCTTATACTTCTTACACTAAGGTCTTCTTTATTTTTTTATTTTTTTTATAATAATAACAAAAAACGACAAAAAAATCAATATTTTGTCATGTCTCCGTTTACGTCGATAACGTTTTGTAATCTGCGAAACATTGATTCATAGAAAGACACCGTGAAATTTTCTTGGCCTGCAAGGTCTTCCCATATCGTTGTGATTTCTTCCCAGAAATGTTCCGCATTTTGTGGCAAGAACCTGCGTTGTTGAAGTCTGTATACAATAACACTCCAAACATTTTCTATTGGGCTCATATCTGGGCTGTAACTTGCCCAAGGAAGAAATTCAACGTTGTTTTCTTGTAACCACCTTGTTATGATGTTCGCTGTATGAACCGGATAATTATCTTGTTGATATATAAAATTGTTTTATGGAAAAACCTGTTCCACACTTGGCAGCATGACATTGTCCAATATCTCTAAATAGGTTTATCCCACAAATCTTCAGTCAATTCTCCATATCACCCCCAATCCTCTCGCTGATATCCATCCCCATACATTCACACTAAAATGACCAGTTGCTCGGTAGTGACTTACATACTGTGGATTGAATCTGGCGTTATCTGGCCTATACTCTCTAATTTTGCCTTTCTTTGATGACTGACTGACACGCGGTTCCAAAAATGTTAATCTCTGTTGATATAATTCAGAGCAAAAAGCAAGCGGTGTGAGCTCAGTTTTAGTAGCTGCAACACGACAATTTAAGTGTGATCTCTTTATCCTCCTGAAAGCAGTTGTCTTGCATCCTGGGAACTGAGACAAAATCCTTGCTTGTTTTGATGTTAAAAAAGGGTTCTCTTCGAGTCTTTGAATGAGAGCTGCATCTTCATCCTGGCTGGAAATTGCGGGTCTGCCTGATCCTCCTCTCCTCTCTAGCGTTCTTTCTTCCCTACACCTTTTGTTAATCAAGAATACAGTATTCCGGTTGAGATTGAAATGTTCTGCCACAGTTGCAAGAGACCATCCGTCCTCCAGCTTCGTTACAATCCGTGCTCTCAATTCCTTCGTCGTGTGTGGGGCCATGATCTGAGTTTCTTGACTCAATTTAAGAATTTTATGTGACTGGATTTTGACGTTGAAAATAAATTTTTGAAGTAGAATGACACTATAATTTGACTGACATTAAATTGAAATAAAATAAAATACACTGCTCAAATTCAAGAAAAAACTGCTTTAAGAGTCGTCCCAAAATATAAAGGACCCAGCTGTACTTCTTCTAATGCCTCATACACCACGGGCTTGGTAGTCCACTCCATTTCCAGCCCCAGTGTTTTGGAGATGGTATTTCACATGCAATGTTTCCACACAAATGTCCGACTTGCAAATATGCTCTTTGAGTATGCAAATTTAGAGCATCTGATATTGGAGGCAGGTTCTGAAGAGGTTTGTTTTTACTGGTAAATAATTATTTATAATAATTTATAATAATTATTTATAATAATAATAATTTTTCTATTGGTGTCAAGACTGTAGCTTTTATCTCCACTGTATAAAATGATAACATATTTTTCCAAAGAGGCAAAATCAATTTCTTTCTTTGACGAAACTGGAAGCGATAATTTTTGAGAGAGAGTTATTTGTAAATTCAGAGTTTTCTTGTCATATTTTAAAGCAGTTTTTCATTATCTTTTAGATCGAAAGATAAAACACTATCGCAGCCTGTAAAAGCATGAAAGCCGCGCAAAGCAACTGACTTATCTTGTCTCATTTTTGTGGCTTTGAAGTATGCTGGGTATAAATTTTCCAAAGCCTTCTCTTTGCAAGGCAAAAAAATGACGAATGCATAATGAAACTACATCTGAATCAACTGTTTTGGCCAAAATGGACCGTTTGCCCTGTTTTACTTGGTCGTAAGCATGTATAATAATTCGACCATCGGCTTCTTCCAGAACTGTACTCTTTCCAACTAGGTCTGATTGATCTGAACCAGAACTAAACTAAAGACATCCTTATTTATATTGGTAACCACTTGCATAACAAAATTTTTTCCAGGACCTCGCTCGGTCCTTACTGCAATTTTAAGGCTATCCTCCAAATAAAGGTCAAAAACAAAATCTACTCTGGACGCTTTAATTTTGTGTGTGTCATTAATATAGGATTCCTAAGATTTTCCTTGGGGATAGGATTTCAACAAATAAAACAGAAATGGCATAGAAAGTTCTGCGCGCACAAAAGAAACAGGTATATTGAGCAATGGTGCCAGTTTGTTATTATCTCCGGACTGCTTTCATGAGAAAAAAATGTCGCCACTCTTTCATTGTGAGCATAAATCATAGTTGCAATAATAACCGTTGACAAGATGTCTGCAAATTCCGCTAGATGGCGGCCACACCATGAGATGATCGAGGAAAAAAAAAATTAGATGTTTTCAGGTCCAAACCACAGCTTTTTCTTGCTTAAAGGAGGCGGCAGGGTCCATTATTTACGATACTGAGCGATAAACTCGTGAGGTTGTTAACATTAAAAAGAAATATCTTCACTTTTAATTAAATTTCTTTCCATTCTGTTCTACGAGTGCAAAAAAGTGTAGTTTTGGTTTGTGGAAAACAATCATAATTTTGTTTTAGTGCAACCAAAGGTTCCAAATTCCCAACATAGTATGATATTGGAGGAGATTTTATCAGGTCTATGGGCAGTGATTTTGATGGATTTGAAGAAGTGTCTATGGGCACATGTTGAATCGGTTTCTAGGACATTTGAGGAGATTTTATCAGTATCATGAATCTAGATCCTATGGGTAAGAAGATTTTATCGGGTTTTGGGTCGGTTTTTGCAACATTTTCTATGATATTGGAGAAGATTTTATCAGGTCTGTGGGCAGTGATTTTGATGGGCATTGAAAAAATTTCTATGGGCACATGTGGGATCGGTTTCTAGGATATTTGAGGAGATTCTATCAGTATCATGAATGTAGAGGATCCTATGGGCAAGAAGATTTTATCTGGTTTTGGGTCGGTTTTTGCAACATTTTCTATGATGTTGGAGGAGATTTTATGAGGTCTGTAGACAGTGATTTTTATGGTTTTTGAAGAAGTTTCTATATGGGTACATGTGGGATCAGTTTTTAGGATATTTAAAAAGATTATATCAGTATCGTGATTATTTTTTAAATACGAATTTGAATTTGACCATTTCTATTTTTTCAAAATTTGGTACATTTTCTTCTCTGTTTTTGTTTTGAAAATATACTTTGTTGTGTTGTCTTAACTATTTAGTTCTCAATTTTACTACCGATACTGTATCGTTTTTATACTGAAACTTTTATCCTATTTTATTTTTTCTAAATGAAATTGGCAGAAATAAATAATTTAGATAAAGTAAATTAAATTAGGACATATATTGATTGTTTAAAAATTTTTTCAAAACAGGTATAATTATTTTAAGAATTATTAACATTAACTAACTTATCTTGTCTCATTTTTGTGGCTTTGAAGTATGCTGCACTCTTTCATTGTGAGCATAAATCATAGTTGCAATAATAACCGTTGACAAGATGTCTGCAAATTTCGCTAGATGGCGGCCACACCATGAGATTAAAAAAAAAATTAGATGTTTTCAGGTCCAAACCACAGCTTTTTCTTGCTTAAAGGAGGCGGCAGGGTCCATTATTTACGATACTGAGCGATAAACTCGTGACATTAACATTAGAACGAAATAACATTAGAAAGAAATATCTTCACTTTTAATTAAATTTCTTTCCATTCTGTTCTACGAGTGCAAAAAGTGTAGTTTTGGTTTGTGGAAAACCATCATAATTTTGTTTTAGTGCAACCAAAGGTTCCAAATTCCCAACATAGTATGATATTGGAGGAGATTTTATCAGGTCTATGGGCAGTGATTTTGATGGATTTGAAGAAGTGTCTATGGGCACATGTTGAATCGGTTTCTAGGACATTTGAGGAGATTTTATCAGTATCATGAATCTAGATCCTGTGGGTAAGAAGATTTTATCGGGTTTTGGGTCGGTTTTTGCAACATTTTCTATGATATTGGAGAAGATTTTATCAGGTCTATTGGCAGTGATTTTGATGGGCTTTGAAAAAATTTCTATGGGCACATGTGGGATCGGTTTCTAGGATATTTGAGGAGATTCTATCAGTATCATGAATGTAGAGGATCCTATGGGCAAGAAGATTTTATCTGGTTTTGGGTCGGTTTTTGCAACATTTTCTATGATGTTTGAAGAAGTTTCTATATGGGTACATGTGGGATCGGTTTTTAGGATATTTAAAAAGATTATATCATTATCGTGATTATTTTTTACATTCGAATTTGAATTTGACCATTTCTATTTTTTCATAATTTGGTACATTTTCTTCTCTGTTTTTGTTTTGAAAATATACTTTGTTGTGTTGTCTTAACTATTCAGTTCTCAATTTTACTACCGATTCTGTATCGTTTTTATACTGAAACTTTTATCCTATTTTATTTTTTCTAAATGAAATTGGCAGAAATAAATAATTTAGATAAAGTAAATTAAATTAGGACATATATTGATTGTTTAAAAATTTTGGCAAAACAGATATAATTATTTTAAGAATTATTAACATGTCCTTATGTTAGTTTGGGTGGTCTTTCCTTAAAATCTGACCAAAAGAATATAGGCAAAGAGATTAACGTATATCCCAAGACTGCAAAGTGCATACTGGGGCTAAAGCCTGAGGAAATCAATTTTGTATCAAGGTAAGTGCTAATTTCATAGTAACGAGAATTTTCAGACCATGCAGTAATATACCTGCTTCCTAAATTAACTCACAAAATGATTTGCTTGTCTTATAAAAAATCCTTAATACCTACTATAATAATATTCTCCAAACGCATTACGATACTGATAGAATCTCCTCAAATATTCTAGAAACCGATTCAACAAGAACCCATAAAAACTTCTCCAAAATCATTGCGCTTATATATGATCTTCTGGAATTACGATACTGATATAATCTCATGATATATTCTAGAAACCGATCCCACAAGAACTCATAAAAACCTCTCCAAAATCATTGCTGATAGGAATCGCGATACTGGATAGAATCTCATGAAATATCCTCGAAACCGATCTCACAAGAACCCATACAAACATCTCCAAAATCATTGCTCATATAGGATCTTCTATAATCACCATACTGATAGAATCTCCTCAAATATTCTAGAAACCGATCCCACAAGAACCCATAGAAACTTCTCCAAAATCATTGCTCATAGAATCTCCTCAAACATCATCAATAACTCAATCTCATCAAATCTCCTTTAAAACTATGTATTTGTTCGTTGATAAAATCTTCTCCAAACCCACACCCTTATACAAACTGATAAAATATTCTAGACTTCTGTCTTAAAAAACATCCTTGTTTCTACTAGCCTTATCCAATCTTATAAATTATTCTAAAATTACAAACTGATAAAACATCATATATTCCCTATATAATCTTCTCTGCTTTTAAATAAATATTGGCCTTCTCATTGAATCTTATAGAACTTATAAAAACATGATAAAAACTTCTCCGGTCTGGATGAGATTCGAAAGGAAAATTTTACCATGATAGCGCAGGAATATAACAACAAGTAATACATTAAAAATCGGCAGAGAATTTTATGCTCTACAAAAAATCATACAACAACTTTTTCGATAAGGCCTATAGCTTTGCACTTTTAGGGGTGACTCGTGACTCCCCCCCGCCTGCCAGGGAAGGGGGGTTGGCTAAATGTTTGTGCCAAGTGGCTTGCTTTAATTATAAAACGCCGTATCTTCGGATTTTCCAGCTTGTAGGGCTTCGACTATATCACATGACCCGTTTTGAATGTCACTTCGAGCTAAGCTAGGTGACTGACAGAAAAAAGAGTCTCCACTTTTAAAAAAGTATTCAATTTAGTAGTCTAATATTCGTAAATATTTAGAAATGTAAGAATTGTAAATATCTTTTTTTTGTAGTTTAAATTTATTTAAAAATTTTATATTATTTTAAACTCGGTATACTCTTTCCTTTATGTGTATAAAGGTATGATGTTATGTAGAATGTTTATAATTCAATGAGACCCATTTTTAACACAACTTTACATTAGGGCTTCCAAAAACATGTTGGTGCTATTGGCAATAAGTAGATAAAAAAACAATAATTTTCGTTTGTTATATTGTGTAAATAAGCATAAATATTCAAATAAAAACCACGTTCAATGAAAACACTTTTGCCACCTTTTAACGTATTTCTTAAAAGGGCCATATTGACTTAAGGACACTAACTAGGTACTTTAAAATTTTAATTTAAAAGGGGGTCGAGTGATACCCTATTTAAAAGGTATTTTAATTCCCTATTTAAAATTTATAGTTTTTATTTTAAGTCGATACGATAATCCGCTCAAGAGTTAGCAGCAGCTTTTTACGCCGTCAATATATTATTATCGATTTAACCATCAAATGGGAGAGACGACGAGGGGGCGGTAAAAAATGTTATTTTTGTGTACGTATTGCCAGTTAGGTGCGACTACACCGATAAAAAATACTTACCTAAACTCGAAACTGATTAAATAACAAAAGAGGCAATGGTTTTTAAGTAAAATTGGACGACTTGTAAAAATCATCTATGTTTGACAGATGACAAAAAGGTTCCAGTTTGGTGTTTCTAAAAAGACAATTCATTGCATTCAAGTACTTGTAAAAATTTTAGGAATCCCCTGAAAATATTTCTAAACACAAGACAAAATATGAAGCGTGAAATAATTTTTGGTTTTTTTTACGTTTTTAGCAAAAAGCATTTTTTATGTTTGTCTTTTAATTTTATTAAGGCATGGGAGCCCATCGTGTCTTGTTACATTTAATATTCTAGCGCGATCTGTAAAGAGTGGATTTAAAAAATTTGAAGTTAAGAATCCGTGGTCTAAAAATTGAGATTTTGTAAATTTTCTGAACATGCGTCAATTTCCGATTTTTTTGTGGTTTTCCCGTGACACAAATTTGCACTTTTTTCATATTGGCGCATACCTAGGACCTTTTTATAACAATTTCAAAATTAATTATGATAATCCTTTTCATAAGTGAAGAATAGGATTTTTTTTGTAAATTTCTAGAAACAAAAATACAATTTTTAAAATTTTAAATATATCAGTTTTTATACAATTACCTAAAACATATTTTGCATACCATATTAAAGGCAATTTTATAAAGTTTTAAGATGTTTAAACAAAATTTTAAAATATTGATGCTTAACTAAGATACAGCTTTCAAATTGACTCTATGTCCTGAAAAAAGTTTAGGGCGTCGCGACGCCTAACGTATACCGTCGCCAAAAAAATTTATATTGATTTGGTGGTCCCCGAAGTCATGCCTATTAGATATTTTGCTCTGATTGGTTTAAATTGATCGATAAAATTAAAACTCTCCATTTTATTTTTGAAAGATCAACGAAATTCTCCTAAGAATCTATACATACAGACCGCTTCAAGCTACTGCGAACATAGGGCGGAAGAAGTCTAATTTGCCAGTGTACGTACATGCAGAGACACCGCACCCCTATCAGTGAAGCAACCAATACTCAGGCTTACGATCACCACTTGCATGACTTTCCTTTGGTATTTAGTACGCCTCTAACCACGGTGCTGTGTGGAGCGTAGTCAATGAAATCGGAATTTGGTCAATAAATACGCAAATTTTTATAACGTAATTTTCTTATTTTTTGTCACTGATAAATAAGAGCGTTTTATTGTCAACTGCTCAGATTTATCAGTGACGACGTGTTACAATGAAAATAATAAGGAGAAACAAAATAAAAGCAAGTTCTCAAAATAAAATAATACATTCTAAAAACAAAAAAGATTCTCCCAGTCAAAAAAAAATTAGAGCAAATGTTCGAAAAGTCCTCCTTGCTCGGCTAGACAATATCCGAGTCTATTATAAAAACCCCTTCTAACGTTTCCAAGCATGTTAGGGGTGATAGTTTGAAAAGCTTCTTCAATTTTAATCCGAAGTTCTTCCAAATTATTAGCCCTTTCATGCCCGTAAACTTTATTTTTGATATAACTCCACAGATAGAAGTCATTAGGAGCAAGATCGGGTGATCGAGCTGGCCATAAAATAGTTCCCCGTGTACTTATAACCCGATTAGGAAATACATTATCAAGATATTCCCTAACAAGGCCAACATTGTGAGCGGGAGAACCATCTTGTTGAAACCATGTTTCACCAAATCTCACACCTAACAACTGCCTAGCAGTTGGAATAATATGCTGCTGCAGTAGATCCAAGTATCTAGGACCATTCAAATTGCCATTAATAAAAAATGGCCCAATTACGTGTTCCTCTACAATACCCCCCCAAACATTTAGTTTTTGGGGATACTTATGACGATTCAATAATGGAAAAGTACTTTCATCTGTGAAAAGAATAGACCTCAGAAAGTTTTCATCACGATTAGCCCTTTCCATCATTGTTTCGCAAAATTCCATACGACGATAGTTGTCCTCAGGAAAAATTTGATGCGTTTTTGACGCTTTGTAAGAATGATAACCATTCTTTTTGAGAACACTTAAGACAGTGGCTGAAGACGTATCAACTGCTTCGGCAATTTGGTGGCTAGTTAACTTTCGATTTTCCTCCACTGCAGCGCAAATCATCACATCTCGTACTTCCTGCTCGTCATTCAAAACAGTGGGTTTTTTATGGTTTCTTGGCGCTACACAACCAAACTTTTCAAAATTCTGCACAAACCTATAAATCGTGGATAAACTAGGTTCTGGGCGATTTACAAAATTTTCCAAAAAAAGTTCTTGAATAAGTCTCAATGGTCTGCTTTGATAATACCATTTGACCATCTGCACTTTTTCGGCAACTTCGTAAACATCCATTTTTAGTTTTAAAAATGTATTATTTCAATTAAGAACTTACCAATCTGTTTCTCGAGCAAGGCAGAAATAAAACAAAATAATAAAAACAAAATGAATTTCCAAAAGATATCACTGCAGCGTGCTTCGAATCCACCTCGGTCGTACGGCACGGAGAGTAAATTGGACTTGATTCCCCCTATGTTCGCAGTAGCTTGAAGCGGTCTGTATAGCCTATTTCTGTACATTGAATATTTTTTAGAAATTTTTGGTATCGGCTTAATTCCTTAAACGCTTGGGCAGGACATTGTCTTTATTTCATTAAAAAAGTTCTCGGGAATAAAAGTTTTCGTTTTGACAGTTGCACTTTTTTTACTTCCTTTTACTTTTTCGTACGATTTCTTTACTTTTTCGCACGATATTACTTTTCCGCACGATTTTTAACGTATCGCACAATTTTCACTTTAAAGACCAATATTTGAATCAAATTGCTATCTATGGGTAGGTACTATTTTTCATTCTGAAAATTTATAGCCTTAACAAATAAACTTAAAAAGTCACATGCAGGTACTTTACTAAAAAAAATCGTGCGGAAAATAAAAATCGTAGGAAAAAGTAACTTTTCCGTACTAGTGCTGAAAAGTTACTTTTGT
Organism: Oxystoma pomonae; assembly: GCA_963921995.1. Lineage (NCBI taxonomy): Eukaryota > Metazoa > Arthropoda > Insecta > Coleoptera > Brentidae > Oxystoma > Oxystoma pomonae. Next base: position 110,984,324 of record OY998167.1, read on the forward strand.
ATAAAAATGAAGATATTTAGGAATAATTAAATGATTTATGTAACTATTCTATCTTATGTGTCATTTTGAAGCATTACTATAAAATCTTTGCTTATTAAAAACATTTTTTTTTTTGATATATAAGATAGAGAAAAAAACTCGTAGGAAAAACATTGTACCTAACTCTTGCGGAAAATTCCTTTTCCACCCTTGACAGCTGCAAAAAAAACAATTTTTGCTCTTGTTTGGTAAATAACTATTTCCTACGAGCGTGCGTAAAAGTTACTTTTCCACACGATTTTCCGTTTTGAAAGTTTTACACAATATTTTAATTCAAGACATACTTTAAATCAAATTACTATCTATGCGTACTATTTTTCATACAAAAAATTTATAGCCTTAACCATTAAACTTAAAAAGTCACAGGCACACATTATGAGTGGTGCGCTCACGCCCCTCCACTGAGACCTGCTTGATGCGGAAAAGTAACTTTTCCTCACTCTGAAAAGTAACTTTTCCGCACGATTTTTGTATTGTTTTTTGTTGTTTGTGTCTTATTAGTTAGTGTAGTCGTCATTATTGTAGGTAGGTACCATTATTAATTATTAACTTCGGCTGGTCAGGGGATAGGGACATACGTAAATATAATACTTTGTTCATTTATTGAAAATATCGACTGTCTGCATTTCCACGAAATAACTCCCATGTTTAAAGTTGGTGTGTTCATGCCATCTCTTTCATGTACGGCGGAAAATATCTACCTATCTCTGTGTGGGTTTTTTTCACTACAACTACCGAGCACCCCTGATAATAAGGTACTATAACTTTTCTAAAGGTTATTACTAAAGCAATATATAAGATGAAGCGAACCTTGTTACCTTATTAATTTATCGCTAATACCACTGAACACACTATTGACTGTATGTATGTATGCAAATACAAAATTACCACATTTTTTTTCTTCCCCAAGTTTTATTTTATCCATCTTTGGTACCCAATCAACCATAATTTTAAAACTAAAGCATTTTTGAACTTATATTGGAAAAAATGGAACTTTCTCGCTTAATACAAAAAAAAATGTAAGGTGGATCTTTTAAAATATTCAAAAATTTTGCAAGAGGATCTATTATCACCAATATTTGTTTAAAATATTAAACAAGGTAAATTATATTAAAAAGCGTGTACCAAAAAATATTGTTAACTATTTATCTGTAAAACATCCTGTTGTGCATTATCTATGGAAAAATATTCACTACCACAGTCTAACTGCACCTAGATAGACAAAAACACTCGTACGAAAGACATTGTACCTAACTCTTGCGCGAAAATGCCTTTTTTACCTTTGACGGCTGCCCTCGCGTGCGGAAAGTACCACTTTCCGCACTTATTAGGTGAATAACTTTTTTGGCACTTAATGCTTATCCGCGTCGTTCGTCTACCTGCCTTTTCGCACGGGAAAGTATCACTTTACGCACTTGTTAGGAAAACTACTTTATCCGCTTTGTGTGTTCAAAGTTCTCAAGGTTCTCCTATATTTGTATAAGGTTCTCGTATATTTGTATGAAGTTTTAGATAGTCCTGTCATAGGAGGAACGTTATTTAAGTTGGAAAGTTATTTTTTGCTAAATTGGACCAACAGTTAAAGTGTTAATAAATCGAGAAAAAAAAACTGTTTTTTACATCATCCCGAATTAGTGCAGTTGCAAACTTGGATTGACTAGTGGAATAATATCGGTACCGAATTATTATTTGATTGGAAAAAGTTTTAGTATACAAAAAAATGCGAAAGAACGACCAGCATATCAAAAGGTTTTAAAAAGTTGGACATAGTAAAGTTAAGAAAAATATGTGATGCAAAGCTGTTTTTTTTTTCTTTTTATTCCCTACTTTAAACTATATTATTTATTACATAACTAAAACCTAAATGAATTTTAACTTAATCACTAATCCGAACAGCATACTTTCTTTGGAACACAGAATCCGTCGCAGCATACCCCTTTGTTGCAAGTTGGGTTTGTAGCAGAACAAGTTTCCCCTAAAGAAATAAGACACCTATTAGTTTAATAAAATTTGATGTGAACATTTTGGACATCGTGAAAGCTTTTAAAAAAAAAACTATAGACTGTTGTCGCAATGGCCAACACAGCGTTCGTCCTAACGGAACCGAAATTTCTCGCCCTGTAGCAAAACTTAAAACAGGCATTTTCCAGCTTCTGCAAACTTTTTTTGTCTTCAAGAACAGGCCAATAAAGAATGTCGCAATATGATAAATACGAAAGTCTGAGTTTTAAAACTTAAAAAGTAAAGAATTTTTAATTTATAAAAAGACTTTTCAACCAGATTCAATATATGATTTTGAAACCCAGTGGCGGTCCTAGCCATTTGAAAATGGGGGGGCGGTTTCGGTACGAGAAAAAAATAGAATAAAAGCATAGCTTTTATGAGGAACATATCAATATATGTAGACAAAATTTAGTAACTACAAGCACGGATTTGGTCTCAAATCTAGGGGGGGGGGTACCCAGAGTTTAATTCGTTAATTTCATACATTTTTTATATCAAAAAATGTTTAAATGCGCCGAAAATTTTTGAGAAAATGATACTACAAATGCCGTTTGTTACACAAACTTAAACTAATACCGTAAATATCAAAGGTGTTATAGCGCCGCAGGTTACGCCCTACTTTTGATTTTCTGAATTTTTTCATAAAAAAATTAAAGCCAAGGTAGGGGAGGTTAGGGTAGGGGGTTAACAACCCCTCTATCCCCTTGAAATCCCCTTTTAAAATACATAGCTAACAAACAAACCACAAACAAAACCTAATAGCTAACTACTTATTTTTTTGAGGTCTAAAAAGTTTTTTCAGTTGAAACATTACCTTTTGTACTGCATGTATCAAACATAAGATGCCTATCTCAAAAAAAATTGGTTTCCGTTGTTTTCGAGCAAACCGGTCAATAACTCGCTAAATGTCAATTTCAATATGTCCGTTAATATGCAGCAACGCTAAGCCCGCCAGACGAATTTCCGTCATAGTCAATCTTCTGAGGCATGAGAACCTTCTTTCTGAAGAGTCATTTGCTATGTTTTCATGGATATTGAATTCGTTTTCAATATGTTTTGAAAACTTTTTTTTCATGAGTTTTCATGACAGGTTTTCAAATCGATTCAAAATCGATTTGAAAATGGTTTAAAATTTTGATATTTGGCAGCTGACATATGCCATAGTTGTCAAATATTCATTTTTGAGTTTTGGTACTTTTTTTTTAAATGTATTTTATTCAAAAGATGATGTTGGGCCGTGCCACACGTTTTTTTAAAATTTTAATTACTACTCTGTTTGCAAGTGGAAGTGAAGAAAGAAATGCTGGACTGGCATATGTGCATAGCACATACACTTTCGAGCCAAATATTTCCTTTATTTTCCATTATTAATTTTTGTAAAGTCTTTAAAAAAACAAATCTTTAGTTATTTAAGTAAGGTTATGTTATTAATCTTCTTTTTTTTATACACTCCACCAAATTTTAGAATGCCGGTTCCACAGTTTCACTTCTATTTCTCTCTCTCTCTCTCTCTCTCTCTCAAAAAGAGTGAGAGCAATAAAATATAATTTGGCGGCTGTATGGTAATCCGACGCAATACGCATGTGTAAACTCAATCCCCGTTTTCATGCAAAATCGGTATTTCGATCTCAATATGATCTTGATCCAACCCTAAAAATTTTCAGGGTCGGATCTAGATTGAAATCGATTTGTATGCTGGAAAAACAGGCGTTTTCATGGACGGTATCGGATTGAAATGGTTTTCAGAACGAACTCAATTCCCATGAAAACGTAGCAATTATTTACTGGCAAACATCCAAGAATTTTTTTAACAACGGAAAAATATCGCCACACTTTTTCATTGCCTCTAAAACGTTATCAGGTACCTATGTTTTGATTTAAGCTTTTGCCTATTTCTGACCAATATTGTTTCCAAATACTGACTTCTCCCAATAAAAGAATTTATGTTTTGGATTAATCAAATAGTTTATAGTATTTAGAAATGACATTTTTGCCTTGATTTTGATTTTCAGGTCAAAAATTTTGACCTGATGGTTACCACCAGCATCTTTGTTGCTTATTTTTGTGTACTTTTTTCTGAAGCAAAAGGGGGCCACGGAGAATCCTGAGAAGAAGGATTATGCTCCATTTTTAAACTTTTCATCAGACCATTAGTATCACAGCAAAAAACAAGATTATTCTCCTTCTTAAAAAAAGGTAACAGATTCCGCTGACGCTGTCTGTACTTAGAGACCCTGAAATCTAGTTGAAAAAGATTCCATTGCTGTAACCTTGATCCTAGAAGTTCTGACTTCTCCTGTGACAAGTCAAGATCTCGAATGAGATCATTTAACTCAGACTGGCTCAATCTGTGTGGCTGATCATCTTTTTCTTCAAAATCAGGGTCGTGTGATATTGAAGGCATGTTTAATTCCTCATCTTCCACATTGTCTTCACTCTCTACTTCCAATTCATAGTTTTGAGGTGGAGTAGGAATTGGTAAACTGTCTGAATGTGGTATAGGTCAAATAGCAGATGGGAGATTCGGATATTGAACTGTTCCTCTTTTTTTCATTGACAATCCTGCATTGATAGGCGGAGTCAAGCAAAAATAGCAGTCATCTATGTGGTTTGTATGCTCCCGCCAAACCATGGGCACCCCAAAAGCCATCGATAGTTTTTTTATTTTTAAGCCATTCTCGTAATAGAACTGAACACGAGTTGCAACATACAGACCGCTTCAAGCTACTGCGAACATAGGGGGAATCAAGTCCAATTTACTCTCCGTGCCGTACGACCGAGGTGGATTCGAAGCACGCTGCAGTGTTATCTTTTGGAAATTCATTTTGTTTTTATTATTTTGTTTTATTTCTGCCTTGCTCGAGAAACAGATAGGTAAGTTCTTAATTGAAATAATACATTTTTAAAACCAAAAATGGATGTCTACGAAGTTGCCGAAAAAGTGCAGATGGTCAAATGGTCAAATCGTCATAACCCAACACACGTTCGATATTGGTCGAGGGAAAATTTGCATTTGTATTTTGACGTAAGAACACAGTATCCCCAAAAACTAAATGTTTGGGGGGAGGTATTATAGGGGAACACGTAATTGGACCATTTTTTATTAACGGCAATTGCAATTTGAATGGTCCTAGATACTTGGATCTATTGCAGCAGCACATTATTCCAACTGCTAGGCAGTTATTAGGTGTAAGATTTGGTGAAACATGGTTTCAACAAGATGGTTGTTCCGCTCACAATGTTGGCCTTGTTAGGGAATATCTTGATAATGTATTTCCTAATCGGGTTATAAGTACACGGGGAACTATTTTATGGCCAGCTCGATCTCCCGATCTTGCTCCTAATGACTTCTATCTGTTTTTGAAGAAGCTTTTCAAATTATCACCCCTAACATGCTTGGAAACGTTAGAAGGGGTTTTTATAGTAGGCTCGGATATTGTCTAGCCGAGCAAGGAGGACTTTTCGAACATTTGCTTTAATTTTTCTTTTGACTGGGAGAATCTTTTTGGTTTTTAGAATGTATTATTTTATTTTGAGAACTTGCTTTTATTTTGTTTCTCCTTATTATTTTCATTGTAACACGTCGTCACTGATAAACCTGAGCAGTTGACAATAAAACGCTCTTATTTATCAGTGACAAAAAATAAGAAAATTACGTTATAAAAATTTGCGTATTTATTGATCAAATTCCGGTTTCATTGACTACGCTCCACACAGCACCGTGGTTAGAGGCGTACTAAATACCAAAGGAAAGTCATGCAAGTGGTGATCGCAAGCCTGAGTATTGGTTTCTTCACTGATAGGCGTGCGGTGTCTCTGCATGTACGTACACTGGCAAATTAGACTTCGCCCTATGTTCGCAGTAGCTTGAAGCGGTCTGTATATGTGGAGCCCATGACTTATCCTGGTCTCCTACCTTCATTCCCCAATAATGTTGGTAAGCAGTCTTCACAAGAGGCGTCAAATTGCGTTTCTGTGAAGAAAACGTTATTTCTCCACAAATATAGCAAAAATTGTTAACTGAATTTACACATTTTACTTTAAAAACACTTAAAAACAACAAATTTTGCACTAAACAAAACAAATATTTTATGTCAAATGTAAACCTTAGATTTACAGCATAAAGACTATAGTCAGTTTGCGATGATATATTGTGTCTCCGTGTATCTAGTTTTATAACAATACCATACACACTACATTAACTGTGCGTTCGATTAGAAATATGAAACTGAACTGCAAGGTATCGGTCGCCCTGAATAAAAAGATGCGCAAATACGCAATTATTTCGGAAAGAAGGGAGTCCCCGCTTATATATATATCGAGAATAGTAGGGCTGTATTGCAAATATCGATAGCTAAATTAAAACTATCGATAGTTCTATAGTTTTATCTCTATCTATGGCGTACCACTATTTCTCACCACTACTACCACTCCCCATCAAAATAATAGAAAGGGCAGAGAACTGTATATTCTCTGCCCTTTCTATTATTTTCTCTTTCGATGCTTTTAGAGGATATAAAATGTAAAATATCACCTTATCTCCAAAACTAGAGCTAATCTCTAATTTTTATGGTGATTTTTGGTAATCAGGTCACGTATAATTTGAGCCAGTTTAATTGTTCCAGTGTTTTGAAACCAGAGATTTAGTAAAAGTAAAGATGAATCAATGAAGAAACGAGTATAAATTTAACATCCTACATTTACCTGTTTTTTCCTTCAAGCACGAGAAACAATTACAGTCACATGACGGATCTTCAGTAGGGTTTGCACAAGAGTTGTTTGCGGCTAAGCATTTGAAAGTTACATTGTTTATAGTACAGGATTGTGATGCACTCAATGTCACCAGCATAAAAAGTGTTACTGCAAAGACTGCTGCTATCACGGATTGCTTCATTTTTTTGTGAAGTTTTGATGACCTGAAACCAAAATTTTGTTGACAGTAAGCTACATTTTTAGTAACTGTCTTCAGATAACTAAAGCATGGCTTTTTTGGTTAACGATGTAAAAAAACTTTTTTTTTATCACGTGTGCAAATAAAGATTTCGGTCCGTTTTTTACCCAAAATTAAAGAGAAATGGCGAAAATAGTAATATTGAAAAAATCTAATTATTCTTGCTTAAAAATTAATCCATTTTCAACAGTTTTCACCAAGTATTTACGAAAAAATCGTTTAAAAACATCGTCAAAACATCAAACTGTCAACGAATAACAAGGCACATCGCCATGGAAACCACCACTGTTTTTTCATTTACTAGCCGCTTTGATTTATAGTGTAAAAATGGTCTGTTGCGAGAAGTGCTTTTCGTTCGAGATTTTTAAAAGTATTTTCCCGTTTTTCGGGGATTTTTTGATAAAGCTATTAAAAAAATAGTGTTAACAACTCGCGTCTAAACTGTGCTTTTTTTTACTCGCGTTTTTAAATACCTCGCTGCGCTCGTTATTTAAACTAACGCTTGTAAAAAAAGCATTATTTTAGCCACTACTTGTTAAAACTATTATTAAAAATCTCGAACGAAGAGCACTTCTCGCAACACACCATATTTACACTATTGCTATGTTTTCATGGGTATTGAGTTCGTTTTCAAAACTCATTGTATCTTTTTCTTTTATATAGCGTGTTCTTTATCAAGACCAAGAACACGCTATATAAAAGAAAAAGATAGAATGAGTTTTGAAAACGAACTCAATACCCATGAAAACATAGCATATAAATCAGGGCGGCTGGTAAATGAAATAACAATATGTTTTCCATAGCGATGTATCTTTTTACTCGGTGACGTTTGGTTGCGATATTTTAATCTTTGACAGTTTCATTTTTTGACGATGTTTTTAAATGATTTTTTTCGTAAATACTTGGTGAAAACTGACGGAAATGGCTTTATTTTTAGGCAAGAGTAATTAGATTTTTTCAATATTACTATTTTCCGCTATTTCTCTTGAATTTTGAGTAAAAAAAGGACAGAAATCTGTTTTTGCACCCGTGATAAAAAAAAAAGTTTTTTGCATCGGTAACCAAAAAAGTTATGCTTTAGTTATCTGCAGACAGTTACTAATATCATGTTTTTGATGAATGTATAAAACAAAAATATTTAATATGTGATCCTCTCGAAAAAGCCAAGCTACAAAATGGGGTGTTTATTTGAACTTTCTAGCTTTAGCAGAACTGAAGTTATGGGTTGGCCCCTCAGGTTAACGGTTAAGATAGAGGGGGTCGCGTTTTCTCCAAAACGGCTACAGCTGCAAAATTAATTTGAGCGTGACAAAACAGCTACAAAAAGACTACAAAATGTACCATTGAAAATATTTGGGCTTCTTATGATGGTCTCCCCAGGTTAACCTAGAGGCCCTGTATACGATTTTTGAGTTATTGTTTTACCCATATATGTATGAGGTTAAATATAGGCCTTTCCCAGGCCAAACTTGTAAGCAAGATCTAAAATCTAGCAGGCCATGGAGCCGTCTTAGCTCCGCGCCTATTTTACGAGGCGGCCGGTTTCGCGACCTTCGTCTTCGCCCTTCGGTCGAGACGCCATTTTTGTTGATAGTCGTTTTCTGCGTTTTCGTTTATACAAATTTTTTTATTGTGATATTTTTAATCTTTGATTACGCGAAAGTTTTTAGGAGTTATAATAGAAACTGTTTATATCTTGGAGCTTAAGATGTCGCCGCATAAAAAGACGAGCTGTGTTTGTGAATGACGCCAAACAACAAAAGTGAAGTTCTACAGGTTGGTAGGTTTTTTCTTAAAATTTGAAAAAAAAAGTGAAAATACCTGAAAATGATTTCCATTTATATATTTATTTATTTAAAAATAGAAAATACTGATTTTCTAAAAACGTAAACAAACAGAAAAATTTTGACAACTGCACAGCTGTCTTTCTAGATTTTGGTTGGTTAACCGATGACGATGGCCGTGCATGTGCAGAACCGCTAAGCTTTGACACCAGAAAGAGACAATAAAAGTCATAAAAGAGTAAAAGAGAAAGGTATAGGCATATATATAGGACATCCTGCTTACAAAGTTGTGCACGCTGAAAGCATTGCAAGGGCGTATATTTAAGCTTATACATACAGACCGCTTCAAGCTACTGCGAACATAGGGCGGAAGAAGTCTAATTTGCCAGTGTACGTACATGCAGAGACACCGCACGCCTATCAGTGAAGCAACCAATACTCAGGCTTGCGATCACCACTTGCATGACTTTCCTTTGGTATTTCGCCTCTAACCACGGTGCTGTGTGGAGCGTAGTCAATGAAACCGGAATTTGATCAATAAATACGCAAATTTTTATAACGTAATTTTCTTATTTTTTGTCACTGATAAATAAGAGCGTTTTATTGTCAACTGCTCAGATTTATCAGTGACGACGTGTTACAATGAAAATAATAAGGAGAAACAAAATAAAAGCAAGTTCTCAAAATAAAATAATACATTCTAAAAACAAAAAAGATTCTCCCAGTCAAAAAAAAATTAAAGCAAATGTTCGAAAACTCCTCCTTGCTCGGCTAGACAATATCCGAGCCTACTATAAAAACCCCTTCTAACGTTTCCAAGCATGTTAGAGGTGATAATTTGAAAAGCTTCTCCAAAAACAGATAGAAGTCATTAGGAGCAAGATTATAACCCGATTAGGAAATACATTATCAAGATATTCCCTAACAAGGCCAACATTGTGAGCGGAACAACCATCTTGTTGAAACCATGTTTCACCAAATCTTACACCTAACAACTGCCTAGCAGTTGGAATAATGTGCTGCTGCAGTAGATCCAAGTATCTAGGACCATTCAAATTGCAATTGCCGTTAATAAAAAATGGCCCAATTACGTGTTCCCCTATAATACCCCCCCCCCAAACATTTAGTTTTTGGGGATACTGTGTTCTTACGTCAAAATACAAATGCAAATTTTCCCTCGACCAATATCGAACGTGTGTTGGGTTATGACGATTTGACCATTTGACCATCTGCACTTTTTCGGCAACTTCGTAGACATCCATTTTTGGTTTTAAAAATGTATTATTTCAATTAAGAACTTACCCATCTGTTTCTCGAGCAAGGCAGAAATAAAACAAAATAATAAAAACAAAATGAATTTCCAAAAGATAACACTGCAGCGTGCTTCGAATCCACCTCGGTCGTACGGCACGGAGAGTAAATTGGACTTGATTCCCCCTATGTTCGCAGTAGCTTGAAGCGGTCTGTATGGTTTTACCAGAGGTGAGCAACTGGATTTGACAGCTGCTAGGGAAATGTTTAAAAACAAATTGTGTGTTGGCAATGATAGTTGGTAACCCCTGACAACAAATAACTTTGTCACTGTCGCATTTTTCATTAAGAAACGTCCGGTTTAAAAATCGAATTCAAGAAAAGTGGAAAGAAAACATGCATTTAGCAAGCTGGAAAATTAATAAAAATAGCCGAATTTGCGAGGTAAGTAAGCAGTAGTTACAAACATACGCATTTAGCGTGTACTTTGTTAATAAATAATACATTATGTTTCCCTGTTTTATTGTAATAAAAAGGGTAACAAAGATATAGATCAATAAGAGTGTTTATATTTTATCTATTATTTACATTTTTAATATCTCCGCCTGTATATTCACTGTTTGTTTTTTTTTGTCAAAACTTGACATATTTTACTAACCAAAAAAAATTTAATCTTTCAAAAACTGTCTGAGGAAATTATAAAAAGAGACAACAAAACATCAGTCTATTTGATAAAACCGCTTTTACATGCAAATATGAAAAAACTAGAAAGAGAGGCCAATATGAGTTGCGCACCTCTGGTAAAACAATAACTCTCACATGTGCAGAGGGCCTCTAGGTTAACGGACATAAATCTTTGAGTGTGGCGAGGATTACATTAAAAGTGTTTACGTACACTGAGAATTTTTTTATTAAAATGGTTTTAGCTGGCGCCTATGTTGCCCAACAACCTTGCTTGAACAGCAAAGTTTCTGCTACAACAGCAAAGTTTCTTACTGAAACTCGTATAGGAAAATAATGTTCAGTAGCCCTAGCCAAAAAAATAGTTACACCAGCAAACAAATTTAGCAACCTAACATTCCACCAAAAAACTTTGCTGTTCCAGCTAAAAACGTTGCAGTTTGTTGCTGGCTAAATAGGCGCTAGAAATGTTGAAAATTTCTCAGTGTATGACATAAAATAATTAGTTTGAACGTTTGAGACAATGATGTGTTTGAAATTAACTCTGTGTTTCAGACTTCCATTGTCTATATTTTATTTTTACATGTACAGACCGCTTCAACCTACTGCGAACATAGGGGGAATCAAGTCCAATTTACTCTCCGTGCCGTACGACCGAGATGGATTCGAAGCACGCTGCAGTGTTATCTTTTGGAAATTCATTTTGTTTTTATTATTTTGTTTTATTTCTGCCTTGCTCGAGAAACAGATGGGTAAGTTCTTAATTGAAATAATACATTTTTAAAACCAAAAATGGATGTCTACGAAGTTGCCGAAAAAGTGCAGATGGTCAAATGGTCAAATCGTCATAACCCAACACACGTTCGATATTGGTCGAGGGAAAATTTGCATTTGTATTTTGACGTAAGAACACAGTATCCCCAAAAACTAAATGTTTGGGGGGGGGGTATTATAGGGGAACACGTAATTGGGCCATTTTTTATTAACGGCAATTGCAATTTGAATGGTCCTAGATACTTGGATCTACTGCAGCAGCACATTATTCCAACTGCTAGGCAGTTGTTAGGTGTAAGATTTGGTGAAACATGGTTTCAACCAGATGGTTGTTCCGCTCACAATGTTGGCCTTGTTAGGGAATATCTTGATAATGTATTTCCTAATCGGGTTATAAGTACACGGGGAACTATTTTATGGCCAGCTCGATCTCCCGATCTTGCTCCTAATGACTTCTATCTGTTTTTGAAGAAGCTTTTCAAATTATCACCCCTAACATGCTTGGAAACGTTAGAAGGGGTTTTTATAGTAGGCTCGGATATTGTCTAGCCGAGCAAGGAGGACTTTTCGAACATTTGATTTAATTTTTTTTTTGACTGGGAGAATCTTTTTGGTTTTTAGAATGTATTATTTTATTTTGAGAACTTGCTTTTATTTTGTTTCTCCTTATTATTTTCATTGTAACACGTCGCCACTGATAAATCTGAGCAGTTAACAATAAAACGCTCTTATTTATCAGTGACAAAAAATAAGAAAATTACGTTATAAAAATTTGCGTATTTATTGACCAAATTCCGGTTTCATTGACTACGCTCCACACAGCACCGTGGTTAGAGGCGTACTAAATACCAAAGGAAAGTCATGCAAGTGGTGATCGCAAGCCTGAGTATTGGTTGCTTCACTGATAGGCGTGCGGTGTCTCTGCATGTACGTACACTGGCAAATTAGACTTTTTCCGCCCTATGTTCGCAGTAGCTTGAAGCGGTCTCTATAAATAAAATATAGACAATGGAAGTCCGAAACACAGAGTTAATTTCAAATAACATAACTAATTATATTAGGCTTTATTCAAATCGGGTTTCGGGCACTTCTAGGGGAGATAGAGAATATTCGACCCCACAATATTTTTCGTAAAAACGGGGTCTGTTTGAAAAGTCTGCATTTTAGGATTTATGAAAATATCTTCGTAGTTTTAATTGTATTTTTGCAAAGTTTTTAACGTGGAATTTAATTCCATTTTTAGTTTTTGAGATATAACACAAAGTTTTTATTTTTCTTATGGATCACTCCATTTTTTTTGCATGTTTTTAATTTCCTTCAAAACGATATACCTCTTATAAAAATCGGATAAATCATTGTCGAATTATTGAATATTTTATGTAAATCATATAGTAGGATGAATCTAGAGTACCAGGGTTGCCAATCTGAGGATAAAATATAGCTATAATGATTTATTATTGATATAATAGGAGGCACTAAATTGAGTTAAGAAGGAAAATAGTTTTTAATTTCTTCATAACAAATGATTTTTAGCATCTCAGATTGACAACCATGGCACTCTAGATTTTTTTTAATAATGTGGCGTGCCGCTTTTATCTCAGCCTATCGTATGATTTATGGAAAAATTGTAATAACTCAACAACTATTTATCCGATTTTCGTAAGAGGCACATCGTTTTAAAGGCAATTAAAAAAGCATTCAAAATTTGTAAAAAAAATTGGGATGTTCCATAAGAAAAATATCAACTTTGCGTTATATCTCAAGAACTAAAAGTGACTCATGAAATCTGATTTAGTAATTCAATTCTAATTTAAAAACTCTACCAAAATGCTCTTAACCCCACGAAGATATTTTCATAAATGAAAAAGTTATAGGGCGTATCCCAAAATGTTGACTTTTCAAGAAGCCCCCGTAAAAATCTTGTCTTGAAATCTGAGCCTTGCAAAGGGGGGCTCGAATTTTCTCTACCTCCTGTAGAAGTACCCGAAACCCCCCTCAAAAACTGAGGTATTAAAAGTGCCAATTAATCCCTAAAAAGAGGAATTAAACATACCTATTTAGTCCCTAAAGTGCACAAAATCTAAATGATCACTAGTTGTATGCGCTAACAATACTATTGTTTCCAATTAATTGTTCCATGTATTTATACAACCATGTCCCTATAGATCGTGATTGTGATAAGCAAAATACTATACAAATACATCACTCCATTTGTTTTTTTGTTTTTAGAGGGTCATTACATCATCGGGCGACTTATTCTGCTTCGTCAAATAAAACTTAAGTAGGTAATGTGTTTTCATTTGGAAACCTTATTAGATAATACATTTTTTTAAACATTATTATTATACAGGTCTCCTAAGATTTTCCTTAGGGATAGGATTTCAATAAATCAATCAGAAATGGCATAGAAAGTTCTGCGCGCACAAAAGAAACAGGTATATTGAGCATATGGTGCCAGTTTGTTATTATCTCCGGACTGCTTTCATGAGAAAGAATTGTCGCCACTCTTTCATTGTGAGCATAAATCATAGTTGCAATAATAACCGTTGACAAGATGTCTGCAAATTCCGCTAGATGGTGGCCACAGCATCTAATCTAATTAAAAATTAGATTTTTTTCATGTCCAAACCACAGCTTTTTCTTGCTTAAAGGAGGCGGCAGGGTCGATTATTTACGATACTGAGCGATAAACTCGTAAGGTTGTTAACATTAGAAAGAAATATCTTCGCTTTTAATTAAATTTATTTCCATTCTGTTCTACTAGTGACATCTATCCGGAAACAGCCAAACCATGCAGCTAGCACTAGCAGCCAAAGAAATCAATAAACGGCGCTGTTTTTCCTGCAGAGCTTTTTTCTTGCGATATTATTGATTTTAAATAAAGCTGGCCCTACACTACATTTGATATTTTCGAGGTGTTTTATGACATGATCTCGAAACATGTAGCGAACCAATTCCTCGAAACTAGCGGGAGGGTAAAAGCGAAAAATAAGGGGCTGCCAATATTGTAACACCCAAAAAGGGGTGAAAAGATTTATTTTGCTCTGTTTCTTTACAAAAAACGTTTTTTTTACGAAAAACTTGAGCTCTGCCACTTTTTTTATTTTTTTTTTCAACTTTTTCGAAATTTTCGTCATACCGTAAAAAAAAATTATTTCCCCCATGGTCATCCTCTACTTTTATTCGAAAAAATTTAGAAACAGAGACGGGATCAGTTTTCCTAAAACGGGGGATCTTGGTTTCGAGTGAGAAGATAAAGGGCACCGCAGGCAAAAATTTTTCTATTAAATTAGCCGAACGCAAAAATGTTAGAAAAACAAAGCACGAAATAAAAATGGCGCCGCTTATATTTTTTTTTCAAAAATTACGTAATTTCGGGAACGCACAGGAATAGGTCTAAAGAGTATAATTTTTAAGAAAAAAATATTAATTTTCTCGCCCTCCTCCACTGGGACTACAGGGGCCGTGCACAAATTACGTAATGGTCATAGGGGGGAGGGGGGTTACAAAATTTTACGAAGGGGGGAGGGGGGTTTTCGACAGCGTTTGCATTTGTGTGAAACTAAGAAAATTTGGAATGAAAATAAGTGAAAAGTTTTTTTTTTGGGGGGGGGGGGTAGTGGTCTTGAAATCGTTACATAATATTAGGGGAGTGGCGTGTCAAACCGTTACAAAACATTACATAGGGAGGGGGTCAAAAATTATTAAAATAACCGTTACGTAATTTGTGCACGGTCCCACATCTGACTGTTCCTCCTTTTTGATTTCGAATCAAAGTGCAAAACCCGGGTTGGACGTCCGAAAGGCGTCAACCCGTCCTATTTGCTTGATAAAGTTTCTACGGAAATATCCGATTTCTCCGGCCGTGTATGAACGCTTTAGGTTAGGCATTTGCATGTATCTCAGTCCCCAGCCTGTAAACAGTGCGTAAGGACAATGGTTACAAAATGAAAAGCCGAAAAATATTTTTTTTACGACATCTTTCATCAGTTTGGTATTAAAGTCGAGCAAAAACAATTTTTATTCCAGTCCTAAAAATATGAAAATGGAAAACATTAGAAAACAACAACCTGGAATGGATTTACTATGTTTAAGATGTAGTGACAACATCGCCCCATGCCCATCCTTTTCTGCCTAATGTGCTTTTCCGTTTATCTGCGTCTTATATACGGCTGCTTGACCCCCTAAGGATTTGCTTAGGAACCCTGTATTATATACCATAAAGCCTTGGCAAGCAGGGCAATCTCACCCATTCTTAGCTTCTTGATGAAAGCATTATGTTTATCATTCGAATAGAAGAAGAATTTCGTTCTTCTTTTGTAGGTCTCTCTTTGTCACCGTAAAGTTAAAATTTTTAATTTGCGCCCATCGCTTTTATTTTGGTATAAGAAAGATAAAAAATTATTTTCTACTTTTGAGTGCATTTAATAAAAGCTTGTTCTTTAAAAGTTTTGTTTAAAAAAAATTTATTATCTAAAAGTTTTTTTTATAAAATTTTATTTTTTAATTTCTAGGCTGTACCCTAAATCGTCCATTTTGAATCCGCCATATTGAAATTTTCAATTCTGATCAAAAATTCATATCCCCTTCCCGAAAAACCTCTGTATGCCAATTTTAATTTAAATTGAACAAACTAAATCTTTTCCCCCGTTCACTTCCCTCGTTAGAGGGAGGTGGGTACCTGACAACACCATATTATTGTATTTTCACCGGAACTATAAATGCATACCAATGCACGAAATACATGGGAAAATGGACTTCACCTGAATTTGATGTAACTTTGACATTTGATATGATTAGTACAATCATAGTTTAAAAGATATGCAACTTTTATCGAGGTTGTATGTCTAGTTCTTGAGATATTGGGGGTCAAAGTTCGGAAGAATGCGTTACAGTGGTAACTTTGCTGACAAAAAAAACTATTTCTCAGATGAAATGGTTCATATTCACCAAATAATCACTACTACTAAAAGATGATTAGTTCTTATACGGGGTGTGTTCAAAAAAATATAATTTTGTGAATATGTATTTGACATAAGTTTAGAAGAAAAAAACAAACATTCACCAGGATTTTTCTATCTGCATCTATTTTAGATAGTTGAATTAGAATCATTTCATTTTTTGCCCATGCTTTTCACGGTACAATTTTTTGAAGTTTGACTGTTTTTCATCGCTTCAAAAACATGGTTCAGATCTTTGAGCAATTTTATCCCACTTTCAAAACGTATTCTAAATCTACTATTTGCCATTGTTAACACGATGTTTGTATTAATTTTAAGCATGAAAAGTTGCTGACAGAAAGTCTTTGTTTTACTACGGGGTCCATTAAAAAAAAATTTTTTGGTCAACGTTTTTTGAATATTTACTTTTTTTTCTGTGGTAAGTGAGCAAGTCAATTTTCAAAATATTTTCTTTAAATGACACTACCATAGGTACGTACTACTTGTATTAATTTGACCAATTGTCTATGTCTTGTTTTTTTACTATAAATTTTTGAATTTAAAAGAAAACTATTTATTTGGCTAGCAACTTGACTTAGCCAATTCTGTTTATATTATATATATATTATAAAGGTATCATTGAGTAAGCCACAGTAGACCCGCTTGTGGTCACAGTTTCAGCCCATTCACATTTAAATTAATCAGTAAGCTGTTTTTGTTTTATCGCATGAACATACAAAAAAATACTTTTCTTTTAACTTCAAAAACTCATAGTTCAAAAACCAGACATAGAAAGTAGGTCAAACTCATACAAATAGTACGTATTTATAATAGTATCATTTGTGTAAAATATTGTAAAAATTGACTTACTCACTTACTCAAAGAAAAAAAGTAAATATTTAAAAAACGTTGAACGAATTTTTTTTTTAATGGAGCATGTAATAAAACAATGACTTTCTGCCACCAACTTTTTATGTTCAAAATTAATGCAAAGATCGTGTTAACAATGGCAAATAGTAGATTTAGAATAGGTTTTGCAAGTGGGACAAAATTATACCGTGAAAAGCATGGGCAAAAAATGAAGTGATTCTATTTCAGCTATCTAAAATAGATGCAGATAGAAGAATCCTAGTGAATGTTTGTTTTTTTCTTTTAAACTAATGTCAAATGCATATTCAAAAAATTATATTTTTTTGAATACACCCCCTATAAGAACTATCCATTTTTTAGCAGTAGCGGTTATTTGGTAGACAGGAACCGTTTGTCAACAACACAAATTAATTTATACCTGTCACTATTTCAGCTGAGAAATAGTTCTTTTTTGTCAGCAAAATTACCATTGCAACGCGCTTTTCCTAAATTTGACCCCGAATATCTCAAGAACTAGATATACAATCTCGATGAAAGTTGCATATCTCTTAAACCATAATTAGCACTATCAAAGTGAAATTCATTTTCCCATATATTTCATGCGGGGTTCTTTGAACACAATCGGATGTAAAAATAAAAAGAGAGTTTTACCAACAGAAAACTGTATTTATTTCTCATTCTGTTAACAATCGGATGTGGTTAAGTCAGTTGAAATTGGTTAGCAAAACATGACTGTTAATCGTCCATCTTGAATCCACCATATTGAATTTTCAAAATCTGATCAAAAATTCGTATTCCTTATCCCCAAAATCCCCCCTATGCCAATTTTGGATGAAATCGGACAAACTTAGGTGTTTAGGTCCCCAATAATGACATATTATTGTTTGTCACCGGAACTATAAATGCATGCCATATTTGAAGGCAATCGGATGTGTATAAGTTAGTTGAAAGTGGTTAGCAAAAGATGACCAAAAATCGTCCATCTTGAATCCGCCATATTGAATTTTCAAAATCTGATTAGAAATTCGTTATCTCCATCCCCAAGTGCCCCAACACACGAAATTTCAAGGAAATCGGGCTTAATTCAACTCTCCCTCCACCCCCTTCGAGTAGGGCGGAGCTGTCAATTTCGACACACTATATTCTGTGTTGTCACCGCAACTATATAAGCATGCCAAATTTGAAGCCGACGGGATGTCGGGAAGTTGGTGAAAATTAAGTTGCAACATTCCACCCGAACAAGAATGGTTTAACCATCCTATTTTTAATTTTTTTAAAGGTGTAGGTTTATGTGTTCAAGGATCTTGTTAATGAAACGTCCTTTGTTTGAAATGCCATTGTTTCGCAAATACGTCAATTCTATTGCCAAAAGACGTCATGTCTGTTACCATACGATGACGTTTTTTGGCAATAGAATTGACATATAGAACTGCCTTCCTGAATAGACCTGAAGAAGTAAATCAGTTTTGCGAAACGTTGGCATTTCAAAAAAAAGGACATTTCATTAACAAGCTCCCTGAACCCATAAACCTACACCTTCAAAAAATTATAAGTAGAGTGTCCCATAAATTATTGTTGGTGTTTCCAAAAAAGTCTTAAACCCATAATGCTCAAAGTTTGGAAACGTATGGTTACAGTCGGCAAAAATGGATAGACAGTTGCACCTAACTTCTGCTGTACCAGTTTCATGGGGCGCCTTGTGTTAACTGCTAAACTATATGACTTTATATTTTAAGGGGCTCAATAGTGGTCTAACGGTCTAAAGAAAACGAACACCAGAACGTCGATAATTATCATTACGGAACTATCGGTACACAAAATAATTTTATATAAAAAAAAGCTTTTCAAGTACAAGCTTTTATAAAATATAAAGTGCACTAAAAAGTAGTAAATAATTTTAGCATTCTGACATCATGATAATAAAAGCGATGGGTACATTATAGGAAGTTTGGCCATGTTGACTCGTTTATGATATCGATTGTGATTGTTTGCGAGAATATGAATTCAGTAAGCTACCATAACATTTCTCTGGACATTGTTACTTTTAATTTTTACGCCCATCTATTATGATATCAGAATGGTACAAATTAGGTATTTTCTACTTTTTAGTGCACTATATATTTTAGAAAAGCTTGTTTTTGAAAATCTTTTTTTTATTTAAAATTATTTTTTAATTTTTAGATTTGTACCCTAAATCGGCCATTTTAAATCCGCCATATCGAATTTTGAAAATATGATCAAAAATTCCTATTCCTTATACCCAAAAACCCGTGAATACCAAATTTGGTTGAAATCGGGCGTTTTCTCCCTTCAATCCCCTCGTATTGTAAGGAGGGGGGAGAAGAGTACCTAATAATGCCATATTATTGTATTGTCACCGGAACTATAGTCGCATACCAAATTTGAATTCAATCGGACATCTAGCGGTTATTCAAAATTAAGTTGCAAGATTTGATCCGAACATACAAACATACATACATAGAGGTGAAGTTAAATAAAAGCTTGTAAAAAGGTTTATTTGAGCCAAATAAATATTTATTTCCTACGGTCCAAGCAAGAATTTATTTGAATCAAAACTAAATATTTGTTTGGTTTAACTAAATATTTGTTTGGACCATGAGAAACAAATATTTATTTAGCTCAATGAAATATTTTTTCTGTGTATGTACTACCTACCTAAAACTTTCGAAATATCTAGCTACCCCATTATTATAAATATTATAAATGCCCCCACCGTTGACTTCAAAAACGTCACGTCACGTGATGCGTCAACGTTATCCACTACTTGAATTTATTGGCTCTTTTCGCTTTGGTCCTTTGTGTGTTCCTTGAGGGATGCATCCAAGTTTGAATTTTCGTTATTTTCATCCAAGATCTTTGGATCTTTTGTTTTTAACTTCTTTTTTTTTAATTGGCTTAGAAGCATAATCCTATTGGAAATATAAACACGCCAGGACGAATCCGAATCAGGTAACTTGAATAAGTACCAGTGCGGAACGATGCATATTTGTGAGTGATTCAAAGTTGGAAATTAGAGTGTATGATGGTGTTTAATGATGTCTGGAAAGGGTGACCAGTGAAACCACTGATGAGCCCACACTGGTTGTCCAGGGCGAAACATCGTTTAATCATTTCTCTTTTCGCTTTGGTCCATTGTGTGTTCTTTGTGGGATGCTCCTTTCCAGCCAAAATCTTTTCTTCGAGATTCTTTTTGGTTGATGTAACTGATTTGGAGGTTTTTGATTTTTTGTTTGTTTTTAATTGCCTTAAGCCCTGTGAACACCTATGCGTGCCCATGCAGGGTGCTTTGAAGCGGGGTGGGCACTCGGCGTTTCCTGTTCACACCGGCGCGTTTCCACGAAACTCACCAGAAATGCATGAAGTTGCGTGCGTTTTTGCCCAAATTTCCTAGAAATACCTATGTTGGCAACACCTCGTGCGTGTCTCGTGCATCTTTTTGACGTTTAAGATTACCTAAAATATTTTTTTTAAACTTCGATAAAATGAAAGAAAATTGAGTAATTTGAACAGTTTTACCAGGAAAGTGCAGCAAATAAATTATTTTTCAGAATTATCATGAGAAAACGTGCTAAAAATTAAAAATATATTTTTATAGGCACGCGGGAATGCCAACGTTGAAAATAGAACATGTTCTATTTTTCCACTAGAATCGCATGCATCTCTGGGGAATTCCAGGGACTTTTTTTTTTAATGTCAAAAATTATTTCCATTTTTTTTGTTTGTTTTGCAAAAGTTTAGTTTTATAGAGCTGCTTCAACAAGAAATAAATGATGTGGATGCAAGACCATAGTAAGTACTTAATTAATTTACATGCTAATTAAGGCTGTGGCAAAAGTTATGACAATTTACCATTTATGTGGTTGGGTTTTGCTTTGGTTAGCGCTTTTTAGTATTGGGTTTCGATTAGGTCTGTTAATTTTGTTGGTTTTCTTGTAAAAATTGAGAAGATCAGGTTTCCCCGACTGTTGTAACCTAAGCATTTGTGATAATAAGCTACAACAGCCTGTGTAAAAAAGATACGGGCCAGTGGCATATGCAGAAATTGTTTCTGGGGGGGGGGGTGATATTAAATGACTCTTGTCGGGGACTTGAGCCACTAACCGTTTCTCCCCCCCTCCTAAGTACAAAGGTGGAGGTGACTGTCATACTTAAGCCAAAGCTTGTAGTTAATTTGAATTTAAAGATTGGAAACACTCTTGATGGCTGCTCTTGTTGCAGTGTGAGATTGAACAACACTGTCCATAGAAAATATGTATCATGAATTAGCCTCTGGTACTAACTATAAAATGACAGTTTAAGCTATTTAATATTATAACACATATAGGTAGTTACAATGTCCCAACTTGGGGCTCTATAGCTAGAACAAACCTTCCGATTTATAGTTTCAAAAAGAATAAACAAGAGATGAGCAAACATATTGTCTATTATCCTTTTAGCCGATTTAAAAAAATTATTTCACCGAGGTGCTAACAACAGACAAATCTTGTGTACCTACCTATTGTCAATTAATGTAAGTTATTCTAATTCCCAAAAATATCCTCACATACTCTCTGGGTACTGACACTAGAGTTTTTCTGCTTGATCTGTAACTTTATTTTTATTTTTAGGTCAAGAACTACAATTGTGTTTTGGTTCCTGTCATTACAATAAACCCACTTGAAAAAAATTCAGCAAATGAACCGTTTTACAATGTCGTCATCATGCATGTATCAACTTAAAAGCCAGGAAGTATGGAAAGTGAACAGCTGTACTGTTGTGAAGATGTAGTATTCATCAGCTCCATAATGTACATGTCACCAACAAAAAGAGAACTTTAATATGGGATGAGTTTATTCATTTTTAGATTATTTAAATTATGATGTAACTAAATATATTGAGATATACCTATAAAAATTTCCATAAACCAGTATCAGGTTTTATATGCTTTCTATGTAGTATGTGCCATGTGAAAACAAAAAAACCAAGACAAATCTCATAAATTTTGTTGTTTCTATATCAGTTTTTACAGCTATAAAACAATACAGAAACTCACCAACTTTTATGAGAATTTATGGGGTTTTTTGTATGGGTTTGAATACTAAATAGGCCAACATTTTATATCAAAAATATCTTTCTGTTATTTGTTTTTTATTTATTTCAGATACCACAATTAACAAGTTGCCAGTTAAGCGTGTCACACAAAGTCTTTATTATACATTGTTCTGCATACATTTCGGCACTTAGCTATAGAGGATATAATTATAGTGCCTTGCCAATTTTTTAGGACCTTTCTATATGGAAAATCTTTAATTTTATTATATAATTTAATTTAATTATTCACAACAGGTTTAAATTATTACGGATACATAATGTTAGTAAAAATTTAATTTTAGCGTACTAAAAATTGTACTAAAAAGTAAAATTTAAAAAGTAGGTATGGGATTTTTTGTGTCTTATTTTAGGTCCTTTATTTATTACAATATTTAAAAAACTAAAGAACAAAATATAATATAAGCGCCTTAATATTAATAATAATTATAAAATTTCATAATTCACATTTTTGGTAAAATGTAATCTGGCGCCATCTAGCGACAATTTAATATACTTCTTTTAGTTCACACCCCAAGACATTATTGATCAATATTTGGAACCAGTAAATTCACCAGTTTTAACCTATTATTATTTTGTGTAAAAAAGATGCATAGGTGTGAACAGAAAAGGCATGCAACTTTTCACCGTTCATTTTCAAGGTCGAAACGCGCGCTTCAAAAAACCCCTTGCGTCAAAAAACCCTGCATGGGCACGCGTTGGTGGGCGTAGGACTTTACGAGCATAATCCTATTGGAAATATTAACACGCCAGGACGAATCCGTATCAGGTAACTTGGATAAGTACCAGTGCGGAACGATGCCTATTTGTGAGTGATTCAAAGTTGAAAATCAGAGTGCATGATGTATGATGTCTGGACCAATGAAACCACTGATGAGCGAGAGTTTAATCATTTCTTTTTTCGCTTTGGTCCTTTGTGTGTTCCTTGTGGGATGCTCATCCAAGTTTGAATTTTCGTTATTTCCACCCAAGATCTTTTGATCTTTTGTTTCTAGATTCTTTTCGGTTAATGTAAATGATTTGGAGGTTTCTGTTTTTTTTTTTTATTTGCCTTAGGAGCATAATCCTATTGGAAATATTAACACGCCAGGACGAATCCGTATCAGGTAACTTGGATAAGTACCAGTGCGGAACGATGCCTATTTGTGAGTGATTCAAAGTTGAAAATCAGAGTGTATGATGTATGATGTCTGGACCAATGAAACCACTGATGAGCGAGAGTTTAATCATTTCTCTTTTCGCTTTGGTCCTTTGTGTGTTCCTTGTGGGATGCTCATCCAAGTTTGAATTTTCGTTATTTCCACCCAAGATCTTTTGATCTTTTGTTTCTAGATTCTTTTCGGTTGATGTAAATGATTTGGAGGTTTCTGATTTTTTTGTTTGTTTTTATTTGCCTTAGGAGCATAATCCTATTGGAAATATTAACACGCCAGGACGAATCCGTATCAGGTAACTTGGATAAGTACCAGTGCGGAACGATGCCTATTTGTGAGTGATTCAAAGTTAAAAATCAGAGTGTATGATGTATGATGTCTGGACCAATGAAACCACTGATGAGCGAGAGTTTAATCATTTCTCTTTTCGCTTTGGTCCTTTGTGTGTTCCTTGTGGGATGCTCATCCAAGTTTGAATTTTCGTTATTTCCACCCAAGATCTTTTGATCTTTTGTTTCTAGATTCTTTTCGGTTGATGTAAATGATTTGGAGGTTTCTGATTTTTTTGTTTGTTTTTATTTGCCTTAGGAGCATAATCCTATTGGACATATTAACACGCCAGGACGAATCCGTATCAGGTAACTTGGATAAATATCAGTGCGGAACGATTCCTAATTGTGAGTGATTCAAATTTGAAAATCAGAGTGTATGATGTATGATGTCTGGACCAATGAAACCACTGATGAGCGAGAGTTTAATCATTTCTCTTTTCGCTTTGGTCCTTTGTGTGTTCCTTGTGGGATGCTCATCCAAGTTTGAATTTTCGTTATTTTCACCCAAGATCTTTTGATCTTTTGTTTCTAGATTCTTTTCGGTTGATGTAAATGATTTGGAGGTTTCTGATTTTTTTTTTTTTATTTGCCTTAGGAGCATAATCCTATTGGAAATATTAACACGCCAGGACGAATCCGTATCAGGTAACTTGGATAAGTACCAGTGCGGAACGATGCCTATTTGTGAGTGATTCAAAGTTGACAATCAGAGTGCATGATGTATAATGTCTGGACCAGTGAAACCACTGATGAGCCCACACTGGTTGGCTAGGGCGAAACATCGTTTAATCATTTCTCTTTTCGCGTTGGTCCTTTGTGTGTTCCTTGTGGGATGCTCATCCAAGTTTGAATTTTCGTTATTTCCAGCCAAGACCTGTTGATCTTTTGTTTTTAAAAACAACCGTTGTTAGGGGGTTGACTAGTTTTGTTACTTTATGCAACGTTAATTTGAGTGTACTTCTTAGTTATGGCAACTACAGCAACTAAAGTTAGTTACTTCAGAAGCCCTCAACGCGCGCCTGTTCATAGTTATTCGATGTTATAAAATATTTTGTTGTTGTTGATTGTTTTTTTCAACATCTAAATTTTGAAGTATTTTAAATTGAGTAAACATTCCGGTCAATGTACCACTCATAATAACAGCGGGTATTCGTTAAAAACATCTAAAGAATAATACTTAAGATTACATTTAAACAAAGGAACCGTTAAACAATACAAAATGGCACTTAAGCAGTGGCGGTCCCAGCCCATTTGAAAAGGGGGGGGGGCGGTTTCGATACGGAAAAAAAATAGAATAAAAGCATAGCTTTTATGAGAAACACATCAATATATGCAAACAAAACTTAGTAACTACAAGCGAGGATTTGGTCTCAAATCTAGGGGGGTACTCAGATTTGAAGTCGTTTAATTCATACATTTTTTATTTTAAAAAAATGTTTAAGAGAATTTTTGAGAAAATTATATTAAAACTGTAATTTTTGAATCGAAATAATCTAAAATTGTAAATATCAACGGTTTTTAAGAAAATTGCTCTAAAAAATGCGTCTTTTGATTTGAAATTAAACTAAAATTGTAAATACATCAATGGTTTCAAAGCGCACCAGGCGAAATTTTGTAAGAAAATGACACTACAAATGCCATTTTTAACACAAAATTAAACTAATACCGTAAATATCAAAGGTGTTATAGCGCCGCAATTTATGCTCTACTTTTGATTTTCTAATGTTTTCATAAAAAATGCCAGGGTCGGGGGGGGGTTAACTACCCCCCCTATCCTCCTGAAATCCGCGCTTGAGTATCTACGTATAATTTTTTCAGTTATAAAAAAACATAGATAACAAACCAACCACAAACAAAACCTAATAGCGAAATACTTTTTTTTTGAGGTCTAAAAAGCTTTTTACTGAAACATTACATTTTATATCGCATATCTCAAACATAAGATGCCCGTCTAAAAAAAAAAATAATTTCCAGTTTTTTGGGCAAACCGCTCAATGACTCGCTCAATGTCAATTTCAATATGTCTGTTGATATGCAGCAACGAGGCATTACTTACTGGCGAACATCCCAAGAATGTTCTAATCAACGAAAAAATATTGCCACACTTATTCATTGCCTCGAAAACGTTATCAGATAAGTTTTGATTTAAGCTTTTGCATACTTCTGACCAATATTGTTTCCAGATACTGACTTCTCCCAATAAAAGTTCAAGAATTTGTGTTTTGGATTAATAAAACAGTTTATAGTATTTAGAAACGACTTTAGTTAATTTGACCTTGATTTTGGCTTCAAGTTAAACTTGGTATGAATATGTTCAAGTCAAAAATACTTTTTTTATGTCCGAACTGATTTTGTCTAAAACTTGTTTATAAATAGAAACTCTATAATACTGTTCTGTATTTTCAATGGTTTTCGCGGTAAGTTCATCATGCGTTTCTATATTCTTGGTCTGCCGGATTGAAGATCAAACTGTCCCAAAATATTGTGGAGGGATTCGAATGTATTTAATGGAACTTTCTGCAATTTCTCGTTTTTTCTTCTTCAGGGTTATTACCGCCAGCATCTTGGTTGTTGTTTTCTACTTTTTTCTGGGGCGAAGAGGGGGGCGATCGCCCCCCCCCCCCGGGACCGCCACTGACTTAAGCCGTCGACACGTGTCGAGGTATAGCTTTTGATAACATAAAAATATTTGTTCATAATCACAGTGGATATCCTTCAAAAACTTCTATAAAACAATGCTAAAGATTACGTTTAAACAAAGGAAACGTTAAGCTATACAAAATGGCACTTAAGCAGTGGCGGTCCCAGCCATTTGAAAAGGGGGGGGGCGGTTTCAATACGGAAAAAAAAATAGAATAAAAGCATAGCTTTTATGAGAAACACATCAATATATGCAAACAAAACTTAGTAACTACAAGCGAGGATTTGGTCTCAAATCTAGGGGGGTACTCAGATTTGAAGTCGTTTAATTCATACATTTTTTATTTTAAAAAATGTTTAAGAGAATTTTCGAGAAAATTACATTAAAACTGTAATTTTTGAGTCGAAATAAACTAAAATTGTAAATATCAACGGTATTATATCGCCGCGGGCGAAAATTTTTAAGAAAATTGCTCTAAAAAATGCGTCTTTTGATTTGAAATTAAACTCAAATTGTAAATACATCAATGGTTTCAAAGCGCACCAGGTGAAATTTTTTAAGAAAATGACACTACAAATGCCATTTTTAACACAAAATTAAACTAATACCGTAAAAATCATCAAAATAATTTCCAGTTTTTTGGGCAAACCGGTCAATGACTCGCTCAATGTCAATTTCAATATGTCTGTTGATATGCAGCAACGAGGCATTGCTTACTGGCGAACATCCCAAGAATATTCTAATCAACGGAAAAATATTGCCACACTTATTCATTGCCTCGAAAACGTTATCAGATAAGTTTTGATTTAAGCTTTTGCATACTTCTGACCAATATTGTTTCCAGATACTGACTTCTCCCAATAAAAGTTTAAGAATTTGTGTTTTGGATTAATAAAACAGTTTATAGTATTTAGAAACGACTTTAGTTAATTTGACCTTGATTTTGGCTTCAAGTTAAACTTGGTATGAATATGTTCAGGTCAAAAATACTTTTTTTATGTCCGAACTGATTTTGTCTAAAACTTGTTTATAACTAGAAACTCTATAATACTGTTCTGTATTTTCAATGGTTTTCGCTGTAAGTTCATCATGCGTTTCTATATTCTTGGTCTGACGGATTGAAGATCAAACTGTTCCAAAATATTGTGGAGGGATTCTCGAATGTATTTAATGGAACTTTCTGTAATTTCTCGTTTTTTCTTCTTCAGGGTTATTACCGCCAGCATCTTGGTTGTTGTTTTCTACTTTTTTCTGGGGCAAAGAGGGGGCGATCGCCCCCCCCCCCCCGCCCCCTCCGGGACCGCCACTGACTTAAGCCGTCGACACGTGTCGAGGTATAGCTTTTGATAACATAAAAATATTTGTTCATAATCACAGTGGATATCCTTCAAAAACATCTATAAAACAATGCTAAAGATTACGTTTAAACAAAGGAAACGTTAAGCAATACAAAATGGCACTTAAGCAGTGGCGGTCCCAGCCATTTGAAAAGGGGGGGGGCGGTTTCGATACGGAAAAAAAAATAGAATAAAAGCATAGCTTTTATGAGAAACACATCAATATATGCAAACAAAACTTAGTAACTACAAGCGAGGATTTGGTCTCAAATCTAGGGGGGTACTCAGATTTGAAGTCGTTTAATTCATACATTTTTTATTTTAAAAAATGTTTAAGAGAATTTTTAAGAAAATTGCTCTAAAAAATGCGTCTTTTGATTTGAAATTAAACTAAATTTGTAAATACATCAATGGTTTCAAAGCGCACCAGGCGAAATTTTTTAAGAAAACGACACTACAAATGCCATTTTTAACACAAAATTAAACTAATACCGTAAATATCAAAGGTGTTATAGCGCCGAAATTTATGCTCTACTTTTGATTTTCTAATGTTTTCATAAAAAATGCCAGGGTCGGGGGGTGGGCTTAACTACCCCCCCTATCCTCCTGAAATCCGCGCTTGAGTATCTACGTATAATTTTTTCAGTTATAAAAAATCATAGATAACAAACAAACCACAAACAAAACCTAATAGCGAAATACTTTTTTTTGAGGTCTAAAAAGCTTTTTTTACATTTTATATCGCATATCTCAAACATAAGATGCCCGTCTCAAAAAAAAAATAATTTCCAGTTTTTTGGGCAAACCGGTCAATGACTCGCTCAATGTCAATTTCAATATGTCTGTTGATATGCAGCAACGCTAAGTCCGTCAGACGAATTTCCATCATAGTGTTTTTAATTATTTATGTTTTCAAGCTTCTTTACGAGGCATTACTTACTGGCGAACATCCAAGAATGTTCTAATCAACGGAAAAATATTGCCACACTTATTCATTGCCTCAAAAACGTTATCAGATAAGTTTTGATTTAAGCTTTTGCATACTTCTGACCAATATTGTTTCCAGATACTGACTTCTCCCAATAAAGGTTCAGGAATTTGTGTTTTGGATCAATAAAACAGTTTATAGTATTTAGAAACGACTTTAGTTAATTTGACCTTGATTTTGGCTTCAAGTTAAACTTGGTATGAATATGTTCAGGTCAAAAATACTTTTTTTATGTCCGAACTGATTTTGTCTAAAACTTGTTTATAACTAGAAACTCTATAATACTGTTCTGTATTTTCAATGGTTTTCGCTGTAAGTTCATCATGCGTTTCTATATTCTTGTTCTGACGGATTGAAGATCAAACTGTCCCAAAAATTGTGGAGGGATTCTCGAATGTATTTATTGGAACTTTCTGCAATTTCTCGTTTTTTCTTCTTCAGGGTTATTACCGCCAGCATCTTGGTTGTTGTTTTCTACTTTTTTCTGGGGCAAAGAGGGGGGCGATCGCCCCCCCCCCCCGCCCCCGCCGGGACCGCCACTGACTTAAGCCGTCGACACGTGTCGAGGTATAGCTTTTGATAACATAAAAATATTTGTTCATAATCACAGTGGATATCCTTCAAAAACATCTATAAAACAATGCTAAAGATTACGTTTAAACAAAGGAAACGTTAAGCAATACGACAGGAATTAAAATTTGTTTATTGGTTCAAGGACTCCCCTTGAAAATGGCACTTAAGCCGCCACGCGTCGAAGTACAGCTTTTGATAACATTCTTTAAATGGAACGGTATTTATAGCCACTTTAGCGAAGAGGTTTTTAAAAAAAAATAAAAGCGAATCTTTAATGATTCTTTACGGACTTTGCGCCCATGTTAAAAGAAAATGTTGGGGCCCCCAACTGGTGGCCCAGGGCCTACCAACTATTTTTTTTTTAATGGGAAGGTACCACTTCTGGCACCTTTTTGGAAAGCTTGTTAAAAAAATCGAGTAAAGATTTACTCCAAAAATTCCCTCGCTCAGAAGAACATATATTATATAAAAACCGCTACTCATATATACATGGGTTAAATTGGGTTGGTCAGACTTTTCCAGAGTATATTCAGACTTTTCTTGGGTGTATCTACACTGTTCAGGGGTGTATTCAGACTTTTCCATGGTGTAGTCGGACATTTTCACAGTGTACCCAGGTTTTTCCAGAGTGTATCCAGGCTTTTCCAGGATTTTTCCAGACTTTTCCAGAGTGTATTCAGACTTTTCCAGAGTGTTTCTAGGCTATTCCAGGGTATTTACATACTTTTCCAGAGTGTTTCCAGACTTTTCCAGGGTCTTTCCAGACTTTTCCAGGGTGTTTTCTAGGCTTTTCCATGGTATTTCCATACTTTTCCAGAGTGTTTCTAGACTTTTTCAGGGTCTTTACAGACTTTCCAGAGTGTATCCAGACTTTTTCAGGGTCTTTCCTGACTTTTTCAGAGTGTATCCAGACTTTTTTCCAGGATCTTTCCAGACTTTTCCAGGGTCTTTCCAGACTTTTCTAGAGTTTATCCAGACTTTTCCAGGGTCTTTCCAGACTTTCCAGACTGTTTCAGACTTTTCCAGGGTCTTTCCAGACTTTTCTAGAGTCTTTCCAGACTTCTCCAGACTTTTCCAGAGTGTATCCAGACTTTTTCAGGGTCTTTATAGACTTTTCCAGAGTCTTTCCAGACTTTTCCGGACTTTTCCAGATTATATCCAGACTTTTCCAGGGTCTTTCCAGACTTTTTCAGAGTGTTTCCAGACTTTTCCAGGATCTTTTCAGACTTTCCAGAGTGTATCCAGACTTTTTCAAGGTCTTTCCAGACTTTTCCAGAATGTTTCCAGACTTTTCCAGGATCTTTTCAGACTTTCCAGAGTGTATCCAGACTTTTTCAGGGTCTTTCCTGACTTTTTCAGAGTGTATCCAGACTTTTTTCCAGGATCTTTCCAGACTTTTCCAGGGTCTTTCCAGACTTTTCTAGAGTTTATCCAGACTTTTCCAGGGTCTTTCCAGACTTTCCAGACTGTATCCAGACTTTTCCAGGGTCTTTCCAGACTTTTCCAGAGTCTTCCCGACTTCTCCAGACTTTTCCAGATTGTATCCAGACTTTTTCAGGGTCTTTCCAGACTTTTCCAGAGTTTAATTCAGACTTTTCCAGGGTCTTTCCAGACTGTCCAGAGTGTATTCAGACTTTTCCAGAGTGTTTCCAGACTTTTCCAGGATCTTTTCAGACTTTCCAGAGTGTATCCAGACTTTTTCAGGGTCTTTCCAGACTTTTCCAGAGTGTATCCAGACTTTTCCAGGACCTTTCCAGACTTTTCCAGGGTATTTCCAGACTTTTCTAGAGTTTATCCAGAGTTTTCCAGGGTCTTTCCAGACTTTCCAGACTGTATCCAGACTTTTCCAGGGTCTTTCCAGACTTTTCCAGAGTCTTTTCAGACTTCTCCTCTCTCTCTTTTCAAGGGTCTTTTCAGACTTTTCCAGGGTGTATCCAGACTTTTCTAGGGTGCACGGACTTTTTCAATACATTTTATATGTGCTATATATATATATATATATATATATATATATATATATAGCTTCAAACAGATTGTTTATAAAACATTTCGTTTTACATGTGCTATATATATATATATATATATATATATATATATTAATCACGCAATAGCGGCTAAACCGATTTGTATGGAGTCTGATAAGACAATAGGGTGTGACCTTGATCTTATCCCAAGCTACTTTTTATTTAACATTTCTTTTCATAACTCGAGATATATGGCACAGAAAATTGAATTTTTCAATTGTTTTTTGCATTTTTAATTTGATATATATATAATTTTTATGAGCTTTCCAACGAGGTACCAAACGGTAAGAAAAAAAATATATTTTTTTTTAGGGATGAAGTTTTTTGGGAGGTCTGAAGGGTCTACTAGGAGAATGCTCAAAAACAATAGGGATCTGCGCGTCAACAAAAGTAATCACTATGTAAAATTTTGTTATGATTAGTGAAGGAGTTTTTGAGTTAGAGTGGCTACAAAGTAGGCGACAGACAGACCGACAGACCGACAGACCGACAGACCAACAGACAGAGCGACGGCGTCTGAATTCGTGCTTATCACTATCCGAAAACTAAAAATTCGTGGAGGATCATGAAAATCTCGAAGTGCGATTTTTCGATGATTACATTACTTCCCTTTAGCAAGGGAAGTAAAAAGAAATTTAACTACCACACAAACAAGAACAGTATTGGCGGCCCGTTTGGGGGCCCTCACTGAAGGCCCGGGGCCTACCAACATTTATGGCACGCTTTTGGAAAGTTTTTTTTTAATTTTTGACACATGGGTTGAAAGATGATGATGAAAAATAATTTTGGGGCGCCCAACTGTAGGCCCAGGGCCTACCAACCATTTTTTTTTAATGGGAAGGTACCACTTGTGACACCTTTTTGGAAAGATTTTTTTTATAGCGACGAGAAATCTTCATAGACACCGGTCCCTGGTGGTCTACCGAATGTGCTCGATTCATCCTCTCTTGAGGACGTCTACGGACTAAAACCCTCCGCTGTAGATTTGGTCGAAAAAGCGGAACCATTCTCAAGGAATATAACGTCACTATTTCGCCGTCTACTGTTGTGATCTCTTAAGGCGCAATTACACAGACGAACATGCTCAAATAAAAGCTCGTGCAAAAGAACAGAAATTTTTCGCGCGAACATTTTTGTGAGCTTTTCTTTGAACATTTTGTTCAGGCGCATTTACACAGACAAACTTTCCTTTGATGTGAAAATGCCGACAAACATTTACACGAGCCTCTTAAGCAAAATGCTCAAAGAAATGTTCGAGCAAAATCTCGTACAAACAAACACACGTAAATTTTGGAGAGAATGTTGAGTAAAATTTATTTGAAGAATTGGGGCTATAAAAATTTCTTTACAAATTCAAAATATGTATTGTTATCGGATTTCATTGAACTTAACTGAAAATAGAAAAACCAAGTTTTGAAATAAGGTATTTTTAATCAAGTGCTTTCCAACGGAAAAACGATTTGATGCCGAAATTCACATTTTACCTCATAAGCAACTTCGATTGATCTGATTTTTATAGGGGATATGCCAGTATACTTGTATCTTTTTTGGGGTTGTAAAAAAAACGAGAATAAAAAAAATAATAATTGGCACTTATTTATTGTTGTTGCCTGTAAATGTAATGATAAAAATTTACGTTTAAATATCCCATTATTCTAGTTCCTAGTTTAGTCTTTTACAATAATAATTAAGTGAAATTAAAAAACCTATATACATTTTATTAAATCTCAAATATATGAAAAAAAGCACGTTCGGTTTAAATAATACCCGTTTATTACCCACTTTTACAACCCTACGAACCAGATCTTTGTCTAAAAAATATAATTTAGCAATAATTTAGTAGACTGTGTCGCTGATCTATCATCCCGCGTTTTGGATTTCGCAGGTAGTAAGTCGGCCACCCTTTTGAATCACAATGTTGCCCTTTGCATATTGTTGGTTATTATTATTATTGGTGTCAATAATCGACCTTGATTATTACATTAAATTGTCACTAAATATCTACATCTTCAGCATTTTCATGAACCTTTTGCTTTTTTAAGCAACCCTTGGGGCTAGGTAAATCTGGTGTGAGGAATTAAAAAACAACAATAAAAGCTAAAGGTAAAGTAAAGCTACAAAAATATGTTTAAAAAAAATCCCCCTCCCCACCACTCTTCATAGTCGTGAGGCGCGGATTACCACTTAAAAGTGCAATTTTTGAGTTTTTTGCCGATATTTGAAAAACTCAAAAATTTTTTGGAAAAGTAAAATTTTTCTGGGTTTTTTTTTGACTTTAGGAAAAAAACCCTTGGAAATAAAAAAAACTCGCAAGAAAATCCCAAAAAAAAACCCAGGGCAAAAAATCCGGGAAAAACCCTAAGAAAAAAATATTATAAGTAAGCCTAATCCATGTGACAAAACTGATAGTAGAGCCAATAATAATGTTTCGCTTGCCGTCGGCTTTTTTTCACAAAAATTTTAAATAAAAGTTGGTGTTCCATTTTTTTAAAGAATTGAGATCACTGATCACTGATGTGAAATTTTATTTATTCTCATCTTTAAAAATATGTTTCCAAAAATTTACCCGAACAAAATGTTCAAAGAAAAGCTCACAAAAATGTTCACGCAAAAAATTTTAAATCTTTTGCACGAGCTTTCATTTGAGCATGTTCGTCTGTGTAATTGCGCCTTTCGGGAGAATTTTTGAGCAAGTTATTGCTATCTATTTTGGAAATATATTTTTAAAGATGAGAATAAATATAATTTTACATCAGTGATCAGTGATCTCAATTCTTTAAAAAAATGGAACACAACTTTTATTTTAAACTTTTGTGAAAAAAAGGCGACGGCAAGCGAAACATTATTATTGGCTATCAGTTTTGTCATATGCAATGTTAAAATAGTTAATGATGGAGGTAATATAATAACATTTAATTCTTTTCTTTAACTTTTTTGGTTTTCTTTCATTATAAAAAGGAAACGGAAATGTCTTCGAAGTAATTACTTTTTAAAATGCAGGTGGATATTTTTAGAGAACTGTTTTGGAGATTAGTTAGTTGTTCCCCGGGGGGGGGATAGGGAGGTTTAGACAGTCGGAACGCAGCGCTGTCAAACACTGCCGTAATTTTGTGTGTCAATGTTCATTTGACCAAAACTCCCTCTCACTAGTCTACGGTTTTTACCTTCTCCTAACCCAGCAACAGCAATAAGTGCCAATTTTTATTTTTTTTGATTCTCGTTTTTTTTACAACCCCAAAAAAGTTACAAGTATACTGGCATATCCCCTATAAAAATCAGATCAATCGAAGTTGCTTATGAGGTAAAACGTGAATTTCGACATCAAATCGTTTTTCCGTCGGAAAGCACTTAATTAAAAATACCTTGTTTTAAAACTTAGTCTTTCTATTTTCCGTTAAGTTCAATGAATTTCCATAAAACTATAAAATTTAAATTTCTAAGAAATTCTTATTACCAACATTTCTTTAAACAAATTTTGCTCAACATTCTCTCCAAAATTTACGTGTGTTTTTTTGTACACGATTTTGATTGAACATTTCTTTGAACATTTTGCTCAAGAGACTCGTGTAAATGTTTGTCGGCATTTCAACATCAAAGGAAAGTTTGTCTGTGTAAATGCGCCTTTAGGTGCGTTCGTCTTCGTGTTTAATTTTTAGAATCATTCTTATTATATCATGTCCCTGGTTTCATTTGTCTACGTGTTGTATCATTTCTTTAAAGAGGTTCCCTATGGTCATATTCTCTATCTGTAGATCGTGTCTTGTTATTTGGCGGTAGTTCTCAAATCTTGAACAGTAAATTAACATATGTTCTGCGTCATCTATTCTTTGACAGTACCGACATATGTCGTCCGTTTTCCCTATTCGCTTTGTGTACGTCCTAAAAGATCCATGTCCCGTTAGAGCTTGTGTCATATAGTAGTCCATTTTTTTGTGTTTTCAGTCTATCCATGTTTTAATGTCGGGGATAATTTTTTTCGTCCATTGTCTTTTTTCTTATTTCGGTCCCATTTTGCTTGCCAGGATTCCAGTGTTTTCTCTTTTGCAGCTTCTTTGTTTTCTTCACTGTGTCGGCGAGATCCCTGTTATAACCTCAATAGCTTCCGTTGATATCGTTCGGTAGCCGCAGGCTACTCTTAGTAAGGCTATCCGTTGCATTCTAATCAGCGTGTTTTTGTACTTCTTTTTGCGCAGTACTGGACTCCATATCACTGTACCGTATGTTTTGCTAGTACTGGGCCCGTTTATGTTGTAGTCTTTGTAGTTCAGCGAGTCTTTTAGTTGCCTTTTTAGTGGCTTCTTCTATATGCTTTCCGAATTTCTGGTTTTCACTGATGTGGATTTCAAGATATCGTACGCTCTTTTGCGGTTTTATGAGGACTCCATTTATTCGAAACTCAATGTTTTGCCGATCTCTTTTTCCGCTTAGTATAACGGCTTCGGTTTTTTCTGGTGCTAATTCTAGGTCTTGTTGCCTCGTTTGCTCTTTGCATAAGATGTATCGCTGTGTTAGCCCTGACTATTACCATTAGATCATCCGCATATCCTACTATGCCCAGGACCCTAGGGAGTTTTAGTTTAAGTATGGGGTCATAGTATATATTCCAGAGTAGGAGCCCTAATACCGAACCTTGAACCAAAGAACGATAGATCAGTAGGCATCCCTACTGATCTATCGTTCTTTGAAGTAGCTAATTACGGTATTTATAAGATATTAGGGTATACGAGTGTCTGTTAGCCTTTCTACTATTTTCAGCCACGAGTCACTCCCTTCTATTTTTGTTAGGATTTGTACAGTTTGCTATTTCTAACACCTTTTTTACTGCGTTCATAGTAAATTTGCCTTTTCTAAACTCGTATTGTAAAGGGGACAATTCTCCATTAAAAGAAGATGATGAAAAATAATTTTGGGGCCCCCAACTGGAGGCCCAGGGCCTACCAACTATTTTTTTTTAATGGGAAGATACCACTTGTGGCACCTTTTTGGAAAGGTTGTAAAAAAGAAATTTAACGCATTATTTACTAAGCGGAGTAAAGAAAATACCATAGAATACCAGTATTGGCGGCTTATTTGGGGAGGTCTTCACTGAAGGCACGTTTTTGGAAAGCTTGTTAAAAAGAAATTGGATTAAATACATTTTTTTGACTGTCAACCCATGTGTTAAAAATTTTACGCCAATAATATCCTTGTGTGTAGTTTCTTTATTCCAATTAGTAAATAAAGAAATATGTAGTTTGTTTTGAAGCTAAAACATTTTACAAAAAATAGTTTTTTTTGAAATTTTTGACACATGGGTTGAAAGATGTAAAAAGAAATTATTTAATCAAATTTCTTTTTTAACAAGCTTTCTAAAAAGTTGCCACAAGTGGTACCTCCTTATGAAAAAAATGTTGGTAGGCCCTGGGCCTTCTGTGAGGGCCCCCAAATGGGCCGCCAATAATGTCCTCGTGTGGTATTTTCTTGATTCCGCTAAAACAATTGACAAAACAAAACTAGTGGTTTATTTTTTAACATGCTTTCCAAAAATGTGCCACAAGTGGTATCTTCTCAATAAAAAAAATACTTGGTGGGTCTTGGGCCACCAGTTAGGGGGCCCCAATTTTTTTTATGATGGGCAGAAAGTTCGACAAAAAACATTAAAGATTCACTTTAAGCTTTTTTTAAAACCGCTTCCCTAAAGCCTCTAGAAGCACCGTTTCATTTAAAGAATCCACCCTGTATATATTTTTGAAGAAAACAGGACTTTTTGTTTTTTATCGTGACCCATCTTCACCCTGGCAAACCTTTTACAACTTCCAAAATTGATAACGAAGTAGTTGCAGGATTTAACGAAGTTTACTTCTAGACTTGGCATCGATTCGATTACAAAATAGAACCCTTTCAAACAATCCGAAAAATTACATAAGTTTTACCGGACAAAACATATGAAACAATTCAGACCGGGGCTTGTTATGAGGAAAATTTTTTGCTAAAAATTTGAAATTAAAATTAAATCTTTCACATATGTAACAATGTGTTGTAACAATAAAAACAATGTGTTGTAACAATAAAAACCCGGAATTTGTCAAACCTTTATTTTTCAAAACCGGAATTCGTAAAACCCGTTGTTATTCAGAAAATTTTTACTAAATTGATTGTGCATTCATTTAGCCGCGCAGGCAATGATGTGGCAACTGCGTCGAGTGGTTGGCCGCACCTGGGGTTTGAACCCCAGAAACCTCTACTGGATGTACATGGTAGTACCGAGGAGTACGGATCCATAATCTGGTGGCCAGCAGTGGAGAAGGTCACTACTACCCTCAAGCTTAGGAGCCTACAGGGAACCATATGCAGAGGGATAACTGGCGCCATGAGGACGGCACCTATACAGGAACTCGAAACCATTCTGGGACTGCCGCCGCTTCCGATCTGGATCAGAAAAGAAGCGATAGCGACCCACCTCCGGCTGAGAGATACAGGTCAATGGAGAGGAAGAGGGGAAGCTGCGGGGCATCTTATTATTGCCCAAATCGCCGAGAAAGAAATTCCAATGGCAGCGATCAAAACAAGAGGTACGAAGTAGTCATACCAGAAAGGGAACTATGGCAGAGTGAAAACCTCCGTGGACAATTCGAGGAGAACGCTGGAATGTGCTACACCGACGGGTCCAAAATGTCGGAGAAGCAAACCACAGGATCGGGGGTTTACGTAGAAGACCAGGAGGTTCGAAAGAGCTATCCGCTCGGAGAGTAAGCCACGGTCTTTCAGGCAGAGGTGTATGCCATAATAATGGCTGCAACCATGGAGGAAATAAAGAACAGTACGGAGGAGTATGTTTATATATGCTCCGACAGCCAATCGACCCTAAAGGCACTAAGGGCGCCTAAGATTAACAACACCCTGTTGGAGGAATGTGCGGATGCGGAAACAAGTGACTCTTATGTGGAACGAGAAGGCCGACGAGCTCGCCAGGATCGGGGCAAGCACCCAGTATGTAGGGCCGGAACCACTCCTAGGAACAACCGAGAGGCAGACAAAAATGGCTTTTGGGGAGATCACGAAGGGACGCTGGTCTGCTGACAGGAATCATAACAGATCACAACCGACTAAGGAAGCACATGACCCGGATCGCGGTGGAAAATGACTCGACCTGCCGGGCCTGCGGGCGGGCAGAAGAGACATCTCAACATGTTACAGCGAACTTCGAGGCATACCAGAGGACGAGATACCAGGTAATCCGTTTCCCGACCCTGAATGAGGCGGACCTGCACACGCTTAAATGGAATAAAATACTGGACTTTGCAAAAAGAACATTAAAACCAAAAGAGCAGACTGCCAAACCAGTGGTGCAGGCGGCGGATTAGGGGCAGGCTCGGGGTAAGGCAGAAAGGGCCCAGGGAGGCCTACTTGCCAGGCTTCGCGCCGCCCCTTCTCTACTACTACTAGCGGCACGACGTTTCGATGCATTTGCATTCCAGTCAAGAACAATAGAGTGACATCTATACACAAAGTATGCAACACTACATGTGAATACTTTTAGCCAAGTGTGCGTACATAGAAGAACAAATGCATCGAAACGCCGCGCCGTCGTGCTACCTGCGTGTACGTTTCCGGTTCATGTATTATTCGCGAATGCGCAATCAATTTATCAAAAATTTTCTGATAAACAACGGGTTTTACGAATTCCGGTTTTGAAAAATAATGGTTTGACAAATTCGGGGTTTTATTGAAAATTGGTTTTACAAATTACGAGTTTAATATTAAATGAGTTTGATGAACAGTGGTTCGATTTAAAACGGGTCTTATGAATTTAGAATTTGTTATTGAATGGGTCTGAAAAAATAAGGTTCGGTTTAACAAATTGCAGTTTTTATGGTAAATCGTTCTGACGATGAAAATTTATATTAAATACGGTCTGATTAATTCCTGGTTTGATCAACCATAGGCGCTCCTTCTTCGGAGTCCTTGTGACTTGTCTTTTACGTCATAGCGGGAGCAGTACCTCAGCGGCGGTGTGGAGAATTTGCTAGTAGTAGTAGTAGAATAAGGGGGTGCTTCCGGCCCGGCGACTAGGCTCTACGCCATCCCCCAGAGCTTCCCCCTCACGCCCCCACTCCACCACAGTCGAAACTTCCCGTCCTTTGGATAAAGGTCAGGATATCCGACCATTTTAGCGTCGGAAGGTGTTCCGGCTCGAACACTTCCTCTCCGAAGATTCCCTCTCTGATTCCTTTGTATGCTGGACACCTTGCAAGATAGTGGTGTGAAGAGTCATCCTCTTCCTAGCACTCTCCGCAAGTTGAGTCCCACACTACCTTCATCCTTGCTAGGTGCTTTTCGAGCGCGCAGTGTCCAGTGAGGACGTTTTTTAGGGGTTTTATCTCTGTTCGTTTCCTCTGCAGTAACCAGTCCCTTCTTGTTTTGCTGAAGCCTTAGATGAGCTTCTTGGCTTTTCTGGCGTCCCCTGTGTGTTGCCACTCCTGATTTAGTCTTGTGTGGGTGCATTCCTTGGTGGCAGATTTATCGGACTTCTGGTAAATCCCAGACACGGTTCCGGTCCGACGTATGCTTGAGCTAACCCTTTCCTTGCAAGCTCGTCCGCCATCTTGTTACCTGGGATCCCCATGTGTCCTGGAACCCAGTTCAACCTCTTTTTTCCCTGCTAGATCGTGAAGGGCGTCCGCGCATTCCTGGACCAGTCCTTTTGGCATTGTAGGTTTACAAAGTGCTTTTATGGCAGCCTGGCTGTCCGTGCATATGTAGACCTTATCTTCTGCTCCCGCCCTTAATTCTTCCTCTCGTGTGACTGCCAGTATGGTATATACTAAAAGGTCGACTTCGTTACCATCTCTGTCCAGGTGATGAGGATGGGGTCTACTCCTCTCTCCCTCATTGATCCGCTGATCGATATGGTGGAGAATTTGCTACCGATCAATTGAACTGGCGAGTTCCAACATTTGACGCCAGATGGAGCTGGCTGTTTGAAACTGAATTAAAATAATAATATTGTAGATTTGATTACCTACCACCGAACAAAAATTATGACTTAAAAATATGAAAAACTTAGAAAAAAATGAATGGAAAAAATGTCTACCGCTTAAAATATGTTAAAATATTGTAGGACTTAAATTATAATGAAGTTATAAATAGTCCTGTTAGAGGAGGAACTTTACCATAAATAGTTTGACGAAATAAAGTAATTTTTTTTTGCTAAATTGGCCCAACACCCAAGTAGCAATTTGACGTAATATGACGTTATGCGGTCGTTCGCATTAAAAATCGTACGTCGGTCTCCAACGTCCGTTTAACCTCGAACCGGCTCCTATTTGCACCTATAAGGATTTTCGTGTTACAATTGGTCCTGGTTCTGGTTGAACCAGAAACGCAACCGATCCTTTCATTTTAAAACAATGACGTCACAGTTGCAACCCGGTTATGAAATTTTAGAACCAGCCTGGGAAGTTGGTTCGGCCCTTTGGTTGTAAACATAACCACTAAAATTTTGCAAAATTATAGATAGTCTTTTTTTGAGTAAAATCAAAGGTATCTTAATAATATTTTAAATGACGTCATTATTTTAGAACCGCTGTCAAAATTTATGTCAAAATAATGTCAACCAGAACCAGAACCAATTCTTAAATCGAAAATCCTTTGTATGGCACATTCAAATGCGAGTCGTGCCGACGTCGAATACTTTACTTATTAGGGTCTAGCGATGTACTTAAACTGACCTGGCGGTAATGCACGGGTCGATCGTACGACGTTCGTTGGACCGCCATCGGAATTACTCAAGTTTCTACAATATGTCCAGAACGCATCGACATCATTAACTGGAGTAGTCGGCAACGTAAAATATAGTTTTAGCCGAGGTGGAGTAGGTAGAGGTAATCTCATTATACCTATTTATATCTTATTAGTGCCATCGGGTAAACCTTTTTGTGAATAGAAGCTACCTATATGGAGAACAAGGAATATTATTCTTTAGAAGCAGTTTATAATAATGATTACAAGACAGGCCTTTAACGCACGATGGAGATGTAAAATTACCAACGAAGATTAGTTTACCGATAAGCATTGATAAGATAATTCAGAAAAATACATGCGCCTCAAAATTTCTTAGATTTTATAGAAGAAAAAACTAAAATCAAAAAATATACATATATTTTTTTTTATTTTGCAAACATATTTGACATTTCTTAGTTTAAACTATATTCTAAAGACATATTGGTTGCAATATTGACCATTTTTTATTGTCAATATCAACGTAATTGGAAAATTTCACCAGCGTTTGTCTAATGGCGAAAGACACCTAATTCCTAAGTATGGCGGATTTCTGCTGAGGCCCAAAAAATAACCAATTTGGACCGGATCTCCAAGTTTAGTAGATGGTCTTTACTCGACCCGTGATAAATTGATTTATTCGAATGCATTTCGGACGTCGGGCCATGGTATACACCTTATGCGTAGGTTTGACGATGGCTCAACGTCCCGCCGACAACTCTGGACCCGACGTCCAATTTTGGTACGTGTCTTTACTTAACACAGGGAAGGTTTCAGACGTTCATTCGTAGGGTGCGGCTTTCATGTAGGTACGACGATGCCCCAATGGACCGTCGACCTAAGTGGAATTCGTCCGATCGACGACGGCTAGGAATCCAGTAAATGTGCTTAAACGGCAAATGTCAACCATGTCGAAATAATCCTAACCGTTTTTTCAAATATTTCTTGCAATACAAAGCAGTGAACAGTGAACAAATTTCGGCAAAATCGCAAAAAACAGTGAGTATGTCTGAACGACCTTTTCTTTCGCATCTTTAAAAGAACCCTTGTTTACTGTTTTGAACTATCCACTTGACGCTAGATGGTAGGCCTAATTCCGACGTAAATCGATGTGCATCCATCCTTAGGCATTTTTCCCTCGGCAATCAGAAGACACCAGTAGGAATCTAGCGGACGTTATTATACGTACGTTATAAATTCAAAAAAATTCGTCGTCTGGACATCAACGGATGTCGTCCACCTAAAACTACGTCGTCTCTGTTGACGATGGGACATCGTCTGAATCTTGTCTTAATTTTACTTTTATCTATTAGGATCTCTACCGGACGTTATTTGTAGTTGGCGGAACTTCTTAAAAATATGTTAGACATAAGGACGTCCGTGGAACGACTAGGCGTGCACTAATATTTGAACTGGACTAAGGTGAGCTACTGACCGACGTCAATGAGTCGATGGAACCTGTACTTAAAACTATATTACAATAGCTGACGTCGTCTCTACGTCTGATTCAATTATTTTTTGTAACTGCACCCTAATTTTTAGTCAAACCGGACGTTGGATTATGGTTTAAGGCGGTGTGTTCCACCAGGGAACTCAAATTCAACTTAAATACGAAGTCGCATTGGCCAGATTAGGTCGGAAGTGAGTGAGTGAAGAAAATGCTGCTTGGGCAGTTAAAGTGTTAATAAATCGAGAAAAAAAAACCGTTTCTTACATCATTCCAAATTAATGCGGTTGCAAACTTGGATTGGCTGGTGGAATAATATCGGTACCTAATTATTATTCGATTGAAAAAAGTGTTAGTATAGCAAAAAATGCGGAAGAGCAACCTATAGCAAATCAAAAGATTTTAAAAAGTTGGACATAGTAAAGTTAAGGAAAATGTGTGATGCAAAGCTGATTTTTTTATTTCATTTTATTCCCAACTTTATACTACATTATTTATTACATAACCAAAACCTAAATGAATGTTAACTTAATCACTAATTATTACAGCATACTCTCGCTTGACCACAGAATCCGTAGCAGCATACCAAGCAAGGTCTAGCAGAGCATTTTCTCCCTGAAAAAATTAGTTATTAGTTTAATAAAATTTGATGTGAACATTTTGATTGCAAGTTTGTTTTATAAAATTTGTTAAACTTGGGAGTTAACAACCTCTGGCTTATTTTCTGTTAAATGTTTATTCGATTGACTATTTTTCTACAACAAAATATGGTCATTCCTTATTGCAGAGGCGTTGTCTTGTTTGAAAGAAGTATACCGTCTTTAAACCAAGAAGTCCTGGAAGGTTGCACTGGGCACTGCGTCTTATTTCGCAGTTTTCGTCATGCAGTGACCATAAAATTTTAAAAATCCCACCACAAAGAATGACTTTTTATACGACTGTCTTGAAAAAGGGGGTTTTGCGCACGGAGAACACGATCTGAAAACGGCAAAACGTTTTGCACACGCTTACGTCATTTTGGCACAAGGTCTCTCGTCATTGTGATTTTTGTTGTCACCCAACAATATAAGTTGGCTTAGTTTCATAGCAACCGTCACGGCTCCTTTGTTTTGTTGATTAAATACTTCAAAAAATTGTTGATTTTTCAAAGTTTAGGTGTCAAAATGTCGGATTCTGAGGAAATTTTACAGAAAGCAAGCGAAATATGTTTGGGACTGCTATAGGCCAGTCATTAGGGATCAAAAATAGTTTTGAAAATTTGCATGTTTTTAGGTTTGGATGTCCAGAACTAAAATTTACAAAATGCACAATCCCAGACATGCGGCCGCCATCTTCTCAAGATGGCGCCCAAAACTAGTTTTTGTTTTCATTTATCTCCAAAACTGTGAGTTTTTCGAAAAAATATGTTGGAAGCAAAATTGAAGAGGAAGAAATTGCCTATAAGAAATATTTTTAGCATATTTTTGCTAAAGTGAGCCGTTTAGGCTCAAGAGCTAATTGAATGGCAACATATTCTGTTAATTTCTATAAACTGCCCCTAACTCCTATACAGACCGCTTCAAGCTACTGCGAACATAGGACAGAAGAAGTCTAATTTGCCAGT
This sequence comes from Oxystoma pomonae, assembly GCA_963921995.1. Lineage (NCBI taxonomy): Eukaryota > Metazoa > Arthropoda > Insecta > Coleoptera > Brentidae > Oxystoma > Oxystoma pomonae. Next base: position 111,028,585 of record OY998167.1, read on the forward strand.
GTACGTACATGCAGAGACACCGCACGCCTATCAGTGAAGCAACCAACACTCAGGTTCGCCGCCGTTCGCCTTGTATTTAGTACGCCTCTAACCACGGTGCTGTGTGGAGCCGTAGATAGAGGAAAAGTATTTTCTATCTACGGTGAAGCGTAGTCAATGAAACCGGAATTTGGTCAATAAATACGCAAATTTTTATAACGTAATTTACATTCTAAAAACCAAAAAGATTCTCCCAGTCAAAAAAAAATTAAAGCAAATGTTCGAAAAGTCCTCCTTGCTCGGCTAGACAATATCCGAGCCTACTATAAAAACCCCTTCTAACGTTTCCAAGCATGTTAGGGGTGATAATTTGAAAAGCTTCTTCAAAAACAGATAGAAGTCATTAGGAGCAAGATCGGGAGATCGAGCTGGCCATAAAATAGTTCCCCGTGTACTTATAACCCGATTAGGAAATACATTATCAAGATATTCCCTAACAAGGCCAACATTATGAGCGGAACAACCATCTTGTTGAAACCATGTTTCACCAAATCTTACACCTAACAACTGCCTAGCAGTTGGAATAATGTGCTGCTGCAGTAGATCCAAGTATCTAGGACCATTCAAATTGCAATTGCCGTTAATAAAAAATGGCCCAATTACGTGTTCCCCTACAATACCCCCCCCCCAAACATTTAGTTTTTGGGGATACTGTGTTCTTACGTCAAAATATAAATGCAAATTTTCCCTCGACCAATATCGAACGTGTGTTGGGTTATGACGATTTGACCATTTGACCATCTGCACTTTTTCGGCAACTTCGTAGACATCCATTTTTAGTTTTAAAAATGTATTATATCAATTAAGAACTTACCCATCTGTTTCTCGAGCAAGGCAGAAATAAAACAAAATAATAAAAACAAAATGAATTTCCAAAAGATAACACTGTAGCGTGCTTCGAATCCACCTCGGTCGTACGGCACGGAGAGTAAATTGGACTTGATTCCCCCTATGTTCGCAGTAGCTTGAAGCGGTCTGTATATACTTATACATTTATCTTTTATAATAAAACGGGCTAAACAGCTAATGCCGAACAGGATATTTTACAGATAAATAGTTAACAATATTTTTTGGTACACGCTTTTTAATATAATTTATCTTGTTTAATGTTTTAAACAAATATTGGTGATAATAGACCCTCTTGCAAAATTTTTGAACATGTTAAAAGATCCACCTTACATATTTCTTTTGTATTAACCAAGAAAGTTCCGTTTTTTCTTAATATAAGTTCAAAAATGCTTTAGTTTTAAAATTAGGGTTGATTGAGTACCAAAGATGGACAAAATAAATATCTATCTATCTCTTTGTGAGTTTTTTTCACTACAGCCACTGTGCACCGCTGATAATACGGTACTATAACTTTTCTAAAGGTTATTACTAAAGCAATATATAAGATTAAGAAGGTAAATTATTTGATATAATTTGTTCATGCAAGCGAAGTAATGCTACAAGTAAGCGCTTTTTGTCACTTAGAAAAAAGGCTCTAATTTCTTCGCAATTATAATAAACCAGAATGATTAATCAGCGGATCAGATATAACTAGTATAGTACCTTGTTAATTTATCGCTAATATCACTGAACATACTATTGATTGTATGTATGTATGCAAATACAAAATTACCACATTTTTTCTTCCCCAACAAGGTAAGTTATATTAAAAAGCGTATACCAAAAAATATTTTTAACTATTTATCTGTAAAAACGCACTAATGGTATATTTTGAAGAACTGTGTGAGAAATATAAATATTCAATAAGTCAACGTTAAGTGCCAATCGCAACATCGATCTTGAAAAATATAAGAAGTTACAAGCACTAATCAAACGAAAGAAGTCCCAAATTCTTACAGAAGACGATTTTGGACGGTTTTTGACGAAAGCATTAGACGACCAGTATTTACTTATCAAGGCGGTGGTTGCAGTTGGCCTGTCTGGGGCATGTCGAAGAGAGGAATTATGTTATCTCAAAATAGAGGACACGAAAGATTTCGGCAGTGCTATGCTGATTAAACTGGAGAATACAAAAACAAAGGTACCAAGATCTTTCACAGTTACAGGAAGCCTTTACACTATCTTGAAGAAGTAATGTGCACTTCATACTCCCGATCTGAAGACGGGCAAGTTTTTTTTGAAGACAAAACGTTGGCATTAACAAAATTGGAAACAGCTTAGAGAAGTTTTTGTTGCTAGAAAGTTTCACGAGACATTGTTTTCAGCGTTCATCGGCCACAATTTTATTCAATTCTGGCTCAGATCTGCTTGGCCTTAAACGCCATGGCGGATGGAAGTCCAGTCCAGTTCAGACTCTCTGAGAAATAAAATGGAAGTTTAGAAAAAAATAGTCTTTAGTATCTTCTGCTCATCTGTCGTCACAGAACCAGAACAAGCATTGTCCATTTGGAACAGAACAAGAAAACCACAACTACACGCTGAAAAACTCCAGTGAAAACACGACACCAAAAATATTGTCTATTACCGAAAACAAGGTGCAAAATAAAACGGCTTTTCCCGGCGTAAGATTGAAGGAATGTTCGAATTTTCCCATAAATATTAATTAGTTTAATGCGTTAATAACATATTATGCGGAAACAAATCAAACATTTTGGGCAAACAAGCCGTTGAGGCTTTAAAATGCCCTTAAAATGTTTATTTGCGGCTAAAACATGGAATAGGATTAAGAATTTTTTGTACGTAGTTTTTTTTTTATTCTATTCTATTCTATTCTATTCTATTCTATTCTATTCTATTCTATTCTATTCTATTCTATTCTATTCTATTCTATTCTATTCTATTCTATTCTATTCTATTCTATTCTATTCTATTCTATTCTATTCTATTCTATTCTATTCTATTCTATTCTATTCTATTCTATTCTATTATATACATTTTACTAATAAAAACGAGTTAAATTGAAATTTGAGTTTTCTGGTATCTGTTTATTTGCAGTCGTATAAAAAGTATCGTAAAAAACTCGTTTGAAAACCTTTTTGCACAATCCCTCGACTTGTGGACCTCGCCTTCGGCTCGGTCCACCAAACTGTCTCGATCGTGTGCAAAGAGTCGTTTCAAACCCTGTTGTTTAAATAACTATTACCTACGACCAATGAAAATGTCATCATAAATATCAGAAATTATTAAACATATCAAACGCGAACACTCATAAGTCAACACCTTCATAATCTGAAGTTTCAATGATGTTCTAGTTCTGAAACGTCAAAACAAATAAAGTTATTTTATAAGGGACTTTTCAGATATCTTTTTAAGAACAAAGTTTTTTTTCTTAAAAATGATTAATATGTCAATTTAACTATGAGATATTATAACGGCCTAAGCACAAAGGATATACCTACGAACTTGAGGAAAACTCTTACTAAGGGCAACGCAAAAAATAAGTTACAGCGCCTCTGGGGACTCGGTCCGGAAGCTCACGCGACAAATCGCGCCGATGACATCTCTCTTAACCAATGTCCATCAACGTCATCGTCTTTTCGTTGTTTTCATGAGGTTTTTTTTGTTGAAGTTTTTTAGTTTTGTGTGTTTTTGGCCTTTTTTAAACTGCTACAGTAATTTCTTTTGTAATAAATACAATTGAAAAACTATGCCGAAGTATTGTGTCCCAGTGTCCCAGTGATCCTCTGCTTGATCGGTTCCACACCCTAGAGTTCAAGCTCGCCAAAGACAATGGGTTGCCATCTAAAACGCTTTATAGTTTTAGAGTATGCACCCGACATTTTAAACCAGAAAACTATTCAAAAAACTGTGGACGAAGCCTTCTAATTCGGCATGTAATTCCATCCTTGCATTTAACGCGAGACTCTGAAACAGACTTTAATAGTAAGTACCGGTCAAGGTTTCTACATATCAGAGGAAAAACAGCATATTCAATAATAGAGAGTTAATAGACGACTAATTTATCGTCACCTTATTTGCTTACCGTAATTGAGATGCTAAAAAGTTTTAAAAGCACAAATATAAATTACTGTAACCGTACTTTTTTTCCCACATACAAACTGCCAATGTAAATAGAAAAGGAAAGAAAACAACAATTCCTGTTTTTGCAAATTACTTTAAAAAAAATTAACTAAACAAAAAAACGAATTATCTTTTACCAGTTCCAGCTTTTGCTCAGAAATAAATCTGGTGGGTTAGAAAAAATAACCAAGCGGCCCCCGTTAAGCCTATGTAAGTAACGTATTTTGGTTCGGTTATTTTTGGATACAGGAGAAAAATAACCGATTTTGCTACGGTATCATCAATTTTGATGTCTATTAACGCTCTAATAAGACTGATAGGACATTTATTTAGCCTATTTGTTAATTAGGTATGGGTAACCAGTTACACCAAATTTTTTGAAAAGGAAGAAAACTCGCAGGTATTAAAAGAAACTGCTGCTATTGAGGCCGGCATGGAAAGCAAAATAAATGGTTTATTAATAAATGCAATAGTTTCGATATGTATACTAATATATCTTCTTAAAAGAATAATATAATATATTAAATACGACGCATCTGGTTTATTTCTTAAATTTATATTCATTAGAATCAACAATATTTTGGAAAATAAAATTAATTATTGATGAATTAGGAACTGAAATACCTGAATTCAAATTTCCCGGCGCCGGCGCCGAGTCACCGAGTCACTAGAAGCGCAACAGTAGCAAAACACTTATAACAGGGCCCTAAGTCGTCAGATCGGCTTCTATACCCGTAGGTATATTTTGTGGCCCCAATTGCCGCAAAATTTGTAACGAAAATAACTTTGAAAAACAAAGAAGAAAATTCAAAGTCGCGGTTGGCTTTGAAACTGTTTGGGCCACCAGACCATAAACCAAAAATCTATTGCGCATACACTAACAAATCCAAGACCTGATGTCGTAGTGACCTTACGATAATTTAATGACAAGGTATTAATTTGAGTGACAGTGACAACAACATGTCCGAAAACTTTGATTTTATTATTGAATTTATTTATTATATTATGGATAAAACATCTCCATCCGCAAATTTAACCTTACTCGAGGGTTTCAATCCATAAGGTAAACCCGTTACACGAGGACATGCCCCCAAGTGCCGAACCCACTTCCAGAGAACTGGGCATTGTCGAAAAGTTTACATTTTTGACGAGGTATGGTTTTGTGTTGATGTTATTGTGGACTTTTTGTGTTTGAAAATTTTGTGGCGGTATTTTCTGTGGTTGCTTGCGTTATTATTACAGGAAACACTAGACAAAGCTTTTTCAATTTTTTTACGGTAGTGTCCACTCTACTAATAGATTTTCCAAAAGTAAACAAAAATATTAAACATAAACCTACATTTTTGCTATCAGATAGTTGTCAGTTGCTTTCACTACTGACGCAATCGACGTGCTGCCCATTACACTCCTCGTCTATGGGTTTTTTCCAGGCCAACTTCATTGGGAGAGTTATTATCGGTACGCATTTTTCTCGGGAAATGTGATTTAACCAGACTTATTTTTGGTTAGGTACTAAAATTTTACTGAATTTATTTACGTTCAATAAATATTTATTAGGTAATTATTGAAACGAAGTTAGGGTCCGGCACTAATAAGGCTAGGCACAATTTTGACGATGTTGATAGATACGCATGCGCAAGAACGACCACATTTTGTGCCGACACTAATAAGGTAAGGGCCTGCCCCTATTTGTGGAGGAATTATACTGGGCCGTATCTTGTCTGTGTCGTTGACGTTTTTGACAACTATTCCCCATTTTTTTTTAGCTTAAGGCTACTTTCGGGAATTTTTGGTGTTGTGGCGGCCAAAAAGGCATAAAACGGGATAGTTATTTTTTATTAAATCGAGTGAAATGGCAATAACTCTCTGTTTCGGGCTTCCATTGTCTATATTTTATTTATATACGACGTTTCGACCAGTACAATCTCTGATCGTCTTCAGGTGCAAACTACAATCTATTCCTAAGGCTACGTACTTATATACTATATGGGAAATCACTCAAACGTGAAGTTTAAAAAGTTGGGTCCGCCCAAGGAGAGACTTCAAAATATTTGGAATTTCAACACTTGGTTTACTGAAAACACAGTGATTCTGCCAAATAAAGGCAGCTTCAAGGAATTTTCGTTTTTTCCAGTATGACTCCGTGTGCCCATAAAATATAAATATTTATTGAACATAGGCGACGCAATCAATCGAAAGTAAGGTTTGTAGAATTTTGAAAAAGTATTCCAGATATATTCCGGACAATACAAGGTCTCAACTTACACCACATTATAGTAAGCCTCCTCATCTATACGGACTTCCCAAAATTCACAAAGATGCATTGCCCTTACGCCCAATTACAAGTTCTAGAAATTCTCCAACAAGCAATCTGTCTAAATTCCTTTTGAAAATTATTCAACCTCTTGCAGGCAAGACCGCTTCATTTGTAGAAAATTCCAACCATTTTGTTAATATTCTTAAATCTTTTGTTTTAAGACCCCAGGATAGACTTGTCAGTTTTGATGTAGAAAGTCTATACACCAATGTCCCGATAAAGGAATCGCTAGATATTATTAGAAGGAGACTGGATGATGACGAATCCCTTTATGAACGTATCAGCCTACCGCTGGAGGGAGTGAAAGATAGGTTTTATGCTCAGGATGACGGTCTGCCAATGGGTTCATCGCTTTTGCCAGCTTTTTGTTCTGGCTGAGCAGAATTTCTTAACCACCTAAATAACATAAGACCCACCATTAAATTCACAATGGAGTTGGAGCAAAATTGTCAAATTCCTTTTCTTGATATACTTGTCAAAAGAGTAGAAAGCGACATCAGAACAACAGTCAATATTTAAATCAAGGTTCAAATCATTCTGCTACAACCAAACGAGGCATAATCAGAACTTTGTATAACAGAGCCGTTCAAATTTGTAACAATTCTCACGACTTGGAAATCGAAATAAGAAATACTAGGAAGGATATGCAGCAGCATGGTTACAGCCTTAAACTTATAACAGATACTATTTCTAAATTTCAACAAACAAGACAGAGATTACAAGACCAAAACCAGGCATATACATTCCTTACAATTCCATACGTTAAATGAGTATTACTTTAACTTTAATATTAAAACAGCTTTTAAATCTAGTAATACAATTCGAAGCCTTCTTAGTAAAACAAAACCGGAGAACAAACAAAATAAGGAATGCATTTACCAAGTTCCTTGTGAGTGTGGTGAATCATACATAGGCGAAACCAAAAGACCACTATCTGCTAGGCTTAAGGAACATCAGACGAATACCCAAAAAGGTGAAACAACGAAATCAGGAATCGCCGAACATGCATGGTAAAAAGAACACCGAACGAAGTGGACAGAAGTCAAGGTTTTGCGCAATGAGTTACACTGGAAGAAACAAAAATTCCTTGAAGCTGCCTTTATTGGGCAGAATCAGGGTATTTTTAGTAAACCAAGTGTTGCAATTCCAAATATTTGGAAGCCCCTCCTTGGGCGGAACCAACTTCTTAAACTTTAAGGTTGAGTGATTCCTTATAGTATATAAGTACGTAGCCTTAGGAATTGATTTTAGTTTGCACCTGAAGACGATCAAAGATTGTACTGATCCAAACGTCGTGTATAAATAAAATAAGTCCGAAACACAGAGTTAATTTCAAACACATCATTGTCCCAAACTTTCAAACAAATAATTCCCTATTGTTTTAAAAATATAGAAAATAAGGTTTTATTAAAAAAAAACGTTTAAACAACAAGCTTTCATTAAATGCACTCAAAAGTAGAAAATAATTTTTTATCTTTCTTATACCATAATAAAAGCGATGGGCGCAAATTAAAAATTTTAACTTAAGGTATCGTATATCGGCCACATCGAGGATTCACCTAAGAAACAGTTGTCTTACTTTATAATAAACTAAGGACAATTTTAAAGGCTTGGCAAGCACGGCAATCTCACCCGTTCTCGGCTTCTTTAGATGAATGCATTATGTTTATTATTCGAATAGAAGAAGAATTTAGTTCTTCTATTTTAGTTCTATCTTTGTCATCGTAAAGTTAAAATTTTTAACTTGCGCCAATCGCTTTTATTGTGGTATGAGAAAGATAAAAAATTATTTTCTACTTTTGAGTGCATTTAATAATAGTTTTTTCTAATAAAAGTTTATTATTTAATTTTCGCCATATTGAAATTTTCAAATCGGATCAAATTTCATATCCCTTTCCGGAATAACCGCTGTATGCCAATTTTGATTTAAATCGAACAAACTAAATATTTTCCCCCCTCCACTTCCCTCGTTCCCCACCATATTATTGTATTGTCGCCGGAGCTATAAACGCATACCAAATTTGAACACACACCTTTAATTTTTAGATTTGTACCTTTCTTCGTCCATTATGAATCCGCCATGTTGAAATTTTCGAATCTGATCAAAAATTCATAATCCCCCTCCTTAAAAACCTCTGTATGCCGATTTTGATTAAAATCGAACAAACTAAATCTTTTTCCCAACCACTTCCCTCGTTAGAGGGATGTGGGTACCTGAGAATACCATATTATTGTATTTTCACCGGAACCATAAACGCATACCAAATTTGAATTCGCCATATTGAATTCCCAAAATCTGATCAGAAATTAGAAAAAAAAATATACAAGCGTGCCAAATTTGAACCCGATCGAATGACGGGAAGGTGGTCAAAATTAAGTGGCAAAATTTCACCCAAACAAACATACATAGAGATACATTGCAAGTTACCGTGAAATTGTCTTCCAACACAATCGTTACAATTAGAGGTACATCCCGTAGGGCTAAAATATCTGGAGCAAAAGAAGGTATCTTCATATTTTTGACAGTTCAGACCATACGAAAATGTCACCAGCATGAAAAGTGTTGCTACAAAGACTGATGCTATCATGGATTGCTTCATTTTTTGCGAAGATTTGATGGCCTAAAAGCAAAATTTTTTGAGAGTAAATTAGAGTTTTGAACTCCCATTGTCTTTATTTTTTCTATTTCACAACGTTTCAAATGACTACCCACATAACATTGGAGGAATATTCATGTTCTAGGAATATTCCCTCAAAGTGATTTTTTAAATATTCTATTGCGTATATGACAGGAATGTTCCACGCCTATTTTTTGTTAAATATTCTTTAAGAGTTTGTGATAGTTATATTTCTTTGGTAATAAGATAATAATATTCCCAAGATAACGTGATAATTAAGTTATTTCTATGAATATTCCCAAAAAGAATATTTTTTTCATAATTTTGGCATGTTTGCTGAAAATATAATCTTGTGAAAAGAGCGCGATTTACATGATTTATAATTATGATTTAGTTTAATGTCATCTATTGTAGGTAGATGGCACTGGAATCAATATGTTCTCTATGTAGCAGGTAAGCAGCATTGGATATTATAAAAGTTATTTAGGTAATCTTTTGATAACTAATCTCAAGTATCTAGTACACTTTATTTTAAAAAAAAACTCATACATGCATTCTTTCCTACGCCACAAAATTTAGCTTTCCATTAGTGTATACTATTATAAGGCACAACCAGCTTAGTATGCCTGACATTTACAAAAGTTCAAATTATCACTCGAGTTATAGAAGACGGCTGGTCTACCAGAAGAGCGGCCACCCATTTTGGAGTTGATAAAATGACGATAATGCGATGGAAAAAGCGCTGGATTGAAAACAATTTTACGTATAGGAAAGATGGATCAGGACGACCAAAAGTAAGTTCTGAAGTGCAAGATGAGAGACTTATTGACCATCTCAGACAAAATCCTTTTTCAACGTCGGTTGGAGCAGTTTTTTAGCAACAGTAAATAGAAGAGTAACGAAATCAGAAGTCTCTTGTCGAGTTGCTGCAAAGAAGCCTTTTCTAACAGAAGAACAAAAACAGAACAAAGTGATTTTTGCACTGATCAACGTTCTTCATGATAATGACTTCTGGAAGAGGGTGGTTTTCAATGACGAAAAAATTTTTCAATCATATTCAAGCAGCAGGAGACTTTTAGTTTATCGTCCACCGAATTCTAGATTTGAACCCGAATATACAAACTAAATTAAAAAAGCTGGATATTTTTCTGTAAACATGTGGGGCTTAGTGCTAGAGGTTTGGGTTTTTTTAGAGAATCGAAGGAAGATTCAATAGTGAACGATATAATGAAATCCTTGAAAACGTTATGCTGCCAGACTTTAATTGAAAACTTCGTTTATCAGCAGGACAACTGTCCAGTACACAAGGCTAACGTTGTTCGTCAATGGTTTCAGAATAATAATTTAGAAAAACTTCCTTGGCCAGCCAACCGCCCTTACCTTAACCCAATGGAAAATATATGGAAAGGAATTGGAGACCACGAAATGCTAAAGAGTTAAGCGATGCTATTTATCGCGCATTGGATCAGCTCTCAGAAGACCAACAGTATTTTCAAAATTTAACATTTTTAATGCCCAGACGTTTTCAGCTTGCAATAGAGAAAAATGGTGATCCTATTAAATACTAAATTATTTATTTTAGTTCTTTTTCAAGTTAAGATAATTGTTTTCAATCCAGCGCTGTTTCCATCGTATTATTGTTATTTTATCAACTCCAAAATGGGTTACCGCCCTTTTTATATATGATAATTTGATATTGTTCAATAAAGACTTTACTAAAACATTATTATTGCTGATTTTTTAGTATTATGCAAAATTTAATATAAAAGTAAGGTTGCCTTTAATTTAAGTAAAAAAAATAGTTTTAGTTTTAGAGACCTTTTTTAAACAATATGACCAATTGTCGTACTTTTGAAGTTTTTAGGCATTTTAGCTGGTAGTCCGTATATATTATACACTTTTAGAAAGTTCAATTTTGTGACTGCATGTATGCGTTTTTTTTAAATCAATTTTACATCAACATAATGGTATACATTCATATACCTATATCCATAGTCTACTCCGACTCCGTAATTGGGTTTTAGTGGAAGACTTATGCATATTTGATGGATATACACGTGGATATACAGACCGCTTCAAGCTACTGCGAACATAGGGCGGAAGAAGTCTAATTTGCCAGTGTACGTACATGTAGAGACACCGCACGCCTATCAGTGAAGCAACCAATACTCAGGCTTGCGATCACCACTTGCATGACTTTCCTTTGGTATTTAGTACGCCTCTAACCACGGTGCTGTGTGGAGCGTAGTCAATGAAACCGGAATTTGGTCAATAAATACGCAAATTTTTATAACGTAACTTTCTTATTTTTTGTCACTGATAAATAAGAGCGTTTTATTGTCAACTGCTCAGATTTATCAGTGACGACGTGTTACAATGAAAATAATAAGGAGAAACAAAATAAAAGCAAGTTCTCAAAATAAAATAATACATTCTAAAAACCAAAAAGATTCTCCCAGTCAAAAAAAAATTAAAGCAAATGTTCGAAAAGTCCTCCTTGCTCGGCTAGACAATATCCGAGCCTACTATAAAAACCCCTTCTAACGTTTCCAAGCATGTTAGGGGTGATAATTTGAAAAGCTTCTTCAAAAACAGATAGAAGTCATTAGCAGCAAGATCGGGAGATCGAGCTGGCCATAAAATAGTTCCCCGTGTACTTATAACCCGATTAGGAAATACATTATCAAGATATTCCCTAACAAGGCCAACATTGTGAGCGGAACCACCATCTTGTTGAAACCATGTTTCACCAAATCTTACACCTAACAACTGCCTAGCAGTTGGAATAATGTGCTGCTGCAGTAGATCCAAGTATCTAGGACCATTCAAATTGCAATTGCCGTTAATAAAAAATGGCCCAATTACGTGTTCCCCTATAATACCCCCCCCCAAACATTTAGTTTTTGGGGATACTGTGTTCTTACGTCAAAATACAAATGCAAATTTTCCCTCGACCAATATCGAACGTGTGTTGGGTTATGACGATTTGACCATTTGACCATCTGCACTTTTTCGGCAACTTCGTAGACATCCATTTTTGGTTTTAAAAATGTATTATTTAAATTAAGAACTTACCCATCTGTTTCTCGAGCAAGGCAGAAATAAAACAAAATGAATTTCCAAAAGATAACACTGCAGCGTGCTTCGAATCCACCTCGGTCGTACTGCACGGAGAGTAAATTGGACTTGATTCCCCCTATGTTCGCAGTAGCTTGAAGCGGTCTGTATAACCACTGCATATTTTAGGATATTCAATAGGGATATATATTTGCTGTCTGATATATTATAGTCAGTGCCCAGGTATATTACTATAATTCGTTAAAAAAATCGTTCTGGTCGTATTATAGTCATGTTTCACGTCACCTTTCTATCACATTTATATCACCTGTATGAGCTAGAACGTAACTTATTGCCGGCATGTGTTAGTAATATTCCCAATGCTAAAATGTAACATTTCTATCACATTCTTTGTTCTCTAACATTACAGGAATGTGTAATTGTTATGTGGGTATCAATCTGCAATCGTCATCAGGTGAACACTGATGAAGATTGCAGATACATAAGCATTCGAAACGTTGTGAAAAAGTAAAAAATAAAGACAACGCATGTTCGAAACTCTCGTTTACTCTAAAGTTCAACATTGTTTACCACCTTCAAAGGACAGTCAATTTTTTTTTTTATTTCAAAATATTCAAGCTTTAATTTTAAAAATAATACATACAAAAGCTACTTACCCGTTCTAAATGCGGTTTACTACAGAATAGAGAAATGATCTCAAATTAAATTCGTTATATAGTGCGAATATAGGCATTTCTGTATTTTGTAGTAAACCCAATTTAGAACTGGGCGTAGGGTTACAGATTTTTTCATGGTAGTAGTGACGGGGGGGCTGAGGGGGCAGTACCTCTAGAGTTTACACTAAGCGCTGGTATAAAAAAATGTGGTTAATTCAATAAAAATGTGTCACAGCCGTTTATTCACCAAATTTTGATAATAGGAACCAGTGAATTTTTTGGATGAAACCACAAGTAAACAACAATATCATGTTTAAATTACAAAAACTTTCCGTCAGTGATTGTTACACTTTTAATTCATTTCAAAGCAATTTTTGTCTCCAGTTTCTCTGGAAAATAGTACATTATATACCTAGGGAATAAAAAGACACTTTAGTGTATTTTTTGCACTTTCGGGCACCGTTTTTATTAAATATTTATTTGTTTTTTCAAAAAAAAAACAGGTCTTCATTATACTGGCCTATAAAAATGTGACATCCAAACTACCATTTACTCTCTGACTTTAACCTCTAAATGCACCGTAGTCACCTAATCGCGATTGGCTATCTAATCCAGCCTTTTTCTCTCTTGATCCCGCATAAATGAACAAAGAGGAAGCATGGATTAGCTAAACTAATCCGAATATTTTTACAGTGCATCTGGGGGTAAGTCAATTCATATGTATCTGATAATACTTAGTTGCCAGCGTGTAGCTAGAGGCCCTGTATACGATTTTTGACAGTTATTAGACACTTAAAGTAAATATTTCAACGCATCAGTATCCGTATACGTAACGCGTTCGAAACAGAGTCAAAATACTTTGTTTGAAAGTTTGAGACAATTATGTGTTTGAAATTAACTCTGTGTTTCGGACTTCCATTGTCTATATTTTATTTATACACGACGTTTCGATCAGTACAATCTCTGATCATCTTCAGGTGCAAACTACAATCAATTCCTAAGGCTACGTACTTATATACTGTGAGAAATCACTCAACCTTAAAGTTTAAGAAGTTGGCTCCGCCCAAGGAGGGGCTTCCAAATATTTGGGATTTCAACACTTGGTTTACTGAAAATACACTGATTCTGCCCAATAAAGGCAGCTTCAAGGAATTTTCGTTTCTTCCAGTGTGACTCCTTGTGCAAAACCTTTGCTTCTGCCCACTTCATTCGGTGTTGTTGGGACCATGCATGTTCGGCGATTCCTGATTTCATTGTTTCACCTTTTTGGGTATTCGTCTGATGTTCCTTAAGCCTAACAGATAGTGGTCTTTTAGTTTCGCCTATGTATGATTCACCACACTCACAAGGAACTTGGTAAATGCATTCCTTATTTTGTTTGTTTTCCGGTTTTATTTTACTAAGAAGGCTTCGAATTGTATTACTAGATTTAAAAGCTGTTTTAATATTAAAGTTTTTCGCTACTCTTCGAATTTTCTCTGATACTCCTTTAACGTATGGAATTGTAAGGAATGCATTTGCCTGGTTTTGGTCTTTTAATCTCTGTCCTGTTTGTTGAAATTTAGAAATAGTATCTGTTATAAGTTTAAGACTGTAACCATTCTGCTGCAGATCCTTCTTAATGTTTCTTATTTCGATTTCCAAGTCATGAGAATTGTTACAAATTTGAACGGCTCTGTTATACAAAGTTTTGATTATGCCTCGTTTGGTTGTAGCAGATTGATTTGAACCTTGATTTAAATATTGTCCTGTGTGAGTGGGTTTACGATAGACTGTTGTTCTGATGTCGTTTTTTACTCGTGTGACAAGTACATCAAGAAAAGGAATTTGACAATTTTGCTCCAACTCCATTGTGAATTTAATGGTGGGTCTTATATTATTTAGGTGGTGAAGAAATTCTGAAAGTTGTTGGTCATTCCCGGTCCAGACAATAAAAGTATCATCAACATATCTCAGCCAGAGCTTAGGTTTATATGGTGCGGTATCAACCGCGTGTGATTCGAACCATTGGCTGGAAATATTGGCCACCACTGGCGAAAGCGATGAACCCATTTGCAGACCGTCATCCTGAGCATAAAACCTATCTTTCACTTGAAAATAAGAGTTATGCAGGCAGCACTCCAACAACTCCATCACTCCCTCCAGCGGTAGGCTGGTACGTTCATAAAGGGATTCGTCATCAACCAGTCTCTTTCTAATAATATCTAGCGATTCCTTTATCAGGACATTGGTGTATAGACTTTCGACATCAAAACTGACAAGTCTATCCTCGGGTCCTTAAACTTCAAGGTTGAGTGATTTCTCACAGTATATAAGTACGTAGCATTAGGAATTGTAGTTTGCACATGAAGACGATCAGAGATTGTACTGATCGAAATGTCGTGTATAAATAAAATATAGACAATGGAAGTCCGAAACACAGAGTTAATTTCAAAGTCTGATTTTGTTAGCCAAGATGCTCTATTTTAAGAATCCGATTGATGCCACTCCGGCACCCTTAGGCATTTTGAAAAATCCAAGATGGCGGCCATTTTCAAGTGAAAAAACTACAGAAAAATATATCTGAACAAGATATTGGTGTGTGGAATATCATTTCAGTTGGACTTGAATCGTCTAAATCCAAATCAGGTATTATTTTTATTCTGGGGGGTACCTTAACGGAGGGGCATGTAAGACATCAATTCTAGGGTTTTTTGGTCAGCTGAATACAAATCTGTAGTTAAAAAAAAGTGGTGGTAAATTGAAGGAGTGGGAGGAGGAGTTTTTTTTGCAGATTTCGACAGCTCCGCTCATCCCCTGTTAATTAATTAATTATTTTTTGGCATCATCCCCTATTTTGAAATATTCAAGATGACGGCCGTGACGGGCCGTGGTCAAAAAATCAAAAGAGAAGCATATATGCATAAGATACATCAATTATGGAGTTCTTGGGTCGACTGAATCCAAATCTGTTGTTAAAAAAATAATTGGCTGTAACTTGGAGAAGTGGGGGGGTAATTTATGGCGTAAACACGAAATGGAGACTTGACGAAAATACTTAAAAATCTTGAGTATTTCGAAATGGTGGATGATGCCCAAATGTCATTAATTATTTTTATAATGGGGTTGAGCAGAGCTGTCGAAATCTGTAAAAAAACTTTGTTTGTTCGTTAAGTCCCCTCATAAACAGTTTCACTGTTTGCCCCATAAATACGCCCCCAAAACTCTAGATTTCCCCCAAAAATTTGAATTTAGCGAATCCAAAAACCCTAAAATTCATGTGTTAGTAGGTCGATTTTTTTCATAAAATCAACCCCCCTCCTCCGTTGGGATACCACCAGAAAAAACATAATACCG
Source organism: Oxystoma pomonae (assembly GCA_963921995.1). Taxonomy (NCBI): domain Eukaryota; kingdom Metazoa; phylum Arthropoda; class Insecta; order Coleoptera; family Brentidae; genus Oxystoma; species Oxystoma pomonae. Next base: position 111,044,598 of record OY998167.1, read on the forward strand.
GATTTGGATTAAGGCGACTCAAAGTCGACTAAAATAATGTGCCGGTTACCCATATTATGTTCAGACATCATTTTAGTCGACTTTGAGTCGCCTTAATCCAAATCCGGTATTATGTTTTTTCTGAGGGTATCCCAACGGAGGAGGGGGGTTGATTTTATGAAAAAAATCGACCTACTAACATAGACATGTAATACATGAATTTTAAGGCTTTTGGATTCGCTAAATTCAATTTTTGGGGGAAATCTAGAGTTTTGGGGGCGTATTTATGAGGCAAACAGTGAAACTGTTTATGAGGGGACTTAACGAACAAACAAAGTTTTTTTACAGATTTCGACAGCTCTGCTCAACCCCATTATAAAAATAATTAATGACATTTGGGCATCATCCACCATTTTGAAATACTCAAGATATATAAGTATTTTCGTCAAGTCTCCATTTCGTGTTTACCCTATAAATTACCCCCCACTTCTCCAAGTTACAGCCAAATATTTTTTTAACAACAGATTTGGATTCAGCCGACCCAAGAACCCCATAATTGATGTATCTCATGCATATATGCTTCTCTTTTGATTTTTTGACCACGGCCCGTCACGGCCGCCATCTTGAATATTTTAAAATGGGGGATGATGCCAAAAAATAATTAATTAATTAACAGGGGATGAGCGGAGCTGTCGAAATCTGCAAAAAAACTTAAATAAATTAAGTTCGTTAAGTCTCCACATAAACAGTTTTACCACTTCTTCAAATTACCACCACTTTTTTTTTAAGTACAGATTTGTATTCAGCTGACCAAAAAACCCTAGAATTGATGTCTTACATACCTATACATATACATATACATGCCCTCCGTTAAGGTACCCCCCAGAATAAAAATAATACCGGATTTGGATTTAGACGATTCAAGTCCAACTGAAATGATATTCCGCACACCAATATCTTGCTCCGATATATTTTTCTGTAGTTTTTTCACTTGAAAATGGCCGCCATCTTGGATTTTTCAAAATGCCTAAGGGTGCCAGAGTGACATCAATCGGATTCTTAAAATAGAGCATCTTGGCTAACAAAATCAGCAAAAAAATTTCCCACTTGAGGCAAAAATCGTTGTTTGGCAACCAGACTATTATTCAATGATTAAATCGAAGCTGATTGCGGAAAAGTTAATTTATACACTTTAAGGATTAAAAGTGCGCTTTTAATCCCTCATTTTAGGGATAAAAGGGGAACTTTTAATCCCTCAGGGATTAAAAATCATTTTAATCCCTGGGGGATTTAAAGGAAATTTTTCCAAATTAAACAATAATTTTATTGAAATTTTATTTATTTGTTAAAACGTATGAACTTGGGTGCAATTTGCAAGTCTTACGAAGGGTGGATAGTTGGAGGCAACATTTTTAGTTATAGACGTATTCTGCACACACGTAGCAGTCGCCACTGCTCTTGTCGTCTTATTTTCTGAAATTGATCTTCCTATGGTTAATGCTGATGCCATATCGACATCGGAGGAGACATTGGTGAAAATTTGATCGGCAACATTCTACTTTTGATACAATGAATTTTCAACATAACCTTCAGCAACCGAGTCGGCAAGTAAAGAAGCTGATGATCTGCGAAAACAATGCCCAGTATATAGATTTGCGTCTGGAAGTCCCAAGTAGCCAGCAATTCTCATTGATAGCTGTCCAAATGTATTTTTTCCTATGGGCTGACTCATGCATTTCCCATTTTTGTCAGACACAAAAAATCTTGTATGCTGTGTAGGTGGCCTTAGACCAATATATTTTCTCGCCATTTCCACTACATTCGTAGAGTTTTTACCGGACGTTCTTATCACAAACGAGCAATCCTTGCCTGATTTTGTGCCCCGTAGGTTTATCAGAAAAAAGCTTACAGTCCTTGACATTGCCGCAGTCCAGCTGGCAGAGCTCCTTTCCTCGACATACTCCAGCGACTCCCATAATCAGCACCACCTGCAACAAAATTAGTCTCCTATTAGTAAAGTTTTGTAGACAATCAATGGTGGTATTTTTAGTAGTACTATCAGGAAACTACTGAAATTAAAGAAAAGAGTCTTACCTTTTGGGCTAGATATTATTCATCTGGAGCATTTTGAAGAAAATCTCTTATATTGTCGAAATAAAAATGATATACGATTTTTCTGGACTCACCGTTTGGAGACGCCGTTTTATAACAACAACTGACTGACATTTGTTTTGTGCCATGGCAAAACTTCCATGGCACAATAAATTTTGAGTGAATCCACCATGCCAACAACAATCAATGACAACTATCAGTAAGTTAGTTAAGCAGGTGTTGTACGAGCTGTCGATCTTGAAACTAGAGTACCGTTAAGTGGTCTACAGTTAGTTTTGTGATTTTTTTGTTTTTAGTTTCTCGCATTCTAAAGTGCATAAAATAGTATATAAACCTCGTGACTCAAGTGTATTTTAATTTTCACCGCGGGATTAAAGGCACTTTAGTCCCTAGGTTTATAATGTACTATTATATTGCCTGATAATAAGGAGCGGGACTAAAATATTTTCTATTCTATCTTTGCTTCTAGTCTTCTATTTCAATGATTTTTTTTTTTGTTTGAAAAATCTTCTAAAAAGGTCACTACTCATTTAGTTTGGCATCCATAGAATTGAAAATTTAAATTTGAATGAATGAAAGATTTTTTAGCTGAAAAGAGAGTCAGAAGTCAAGTTGGGTAAGTTTGAATCAGACCTTAAGTGAATTGAGTCAGAACACAATTTAGAGAAAAATGACGCCAGCAGGCAAGTATGGCCATCTATATAATGTTTTAAGAAAAATAAAAAAAAATCTAATTTTTTTTCAAAAAATTTTTTTTTTAAATATTTTCAATTTTTTTTTTGTTGAAAATTCAATCATCTATCTTAATGTGAAAACCGCGTATCGATAGCTGCTAGGGTTCGTGAGTTACAATTTTTTTAAAAGTTTAATCCCTCTCCAACCCTCTTGCCAACTACCCACCCCAATCAATAACTAATCAGCTCTGCGTCTGGTAAAGAATTTTTGTGCCAAATTTGATAAAAATCGGTTAACCGGTTTTTGAGTAATCGTGTACAGGCAGACAGACAGACAGACAGATACGATGACAAAATTTTGTATTTAGGTCTATTTTGACCCAAATAACTTATTTTTAGTGGAAATAAAAAAACTTTTTTTGAGGATACCATACCCACATGCAACCCATTCGTATATCATTCTATGGATGTTACTTATATGTATGTTTTTTTTTATGTTCACGGCGTATTCACATATGTTCAATTAAAATGGCCCTAGATTTTGATTATCCGTGGAATGTTCAACATATACACATTTTATGGATATACAGGGTTCCTAAGATTTTCCTTAGGGATAGGATTTCAATAAATCAAACAGAAATGGCATAGAAAGTTCTGCGCGCACAAAAGAAACAGGTATATTGAGCAATGGTGCCAGTTTGTTATTATCTCCGGACTGTTTTCATGAGAAAAAATTGTCGCCACTCTTTCATTGTGAACATAAATCATAGTTGCAATAATAACCGTTGACAAGATGTCTGCAAATTCCGCTAGATGGCGGCCATACCATGAGATGATGATTTGAACATCTAATCTAATTAAAAATTAGATGTTTTCAGGTCCAAACCACAGCTTTTTCTTGCTTAAAGGAGGCGGCAGGGTCCATTATTTACGATACTGAGCGATAAACTCGTGAGGTGGTTAACGTTAGAAAGAAATATCTTCGCTTTTAATTAAATTTCTTTCCATTCTGTTCTACTAGTGACATCTATCCGGAAACGGCCAAACCATGCAGCTAGCACTAGCAGCCAAAGAAATCAATAAACGGCGCTGTTTTTCCTGCAGAGCTTTTTGCTTGCGTTATTATTGATTTTAAATAAAGCTGGCCCTACACTACATTTGATATTTTCGAGGTGTTTTATGACATGATCTCGAAACATGTAGCAAACCAATTCTTCAAAACTAGCGGGAGAGTAAAAGCGAAAAATAAGGGGCTGCCAATATTTGTAACACCCAAAAAGGGGTGAAAAGATTTATTTTGCTCTGTTTCTTTACAAAAAACGTTTTTTTTACGAAAAACTTGAGCTCTGCCACTTTTTTTATTTTTTTCTTCAACTTTCTCGAAATTTTCGTCATACCGTAGAAAAAAATTATTTCCCCCATGGTCATACTCTACTTTTATTCGAAAAAATTTAGAAACAGAGACGGGATCAGTTTTTCTAAAACGGGGGATCTTGGTTTCGAGTGAGACGATAAAAAGCGCCGCAGACAAAAATTTTTTAATTAAATTAGCCGAACGCAAAAATGTTCGAAAAACAAAGCACTAAATAAAAATGGCGCCGCTTACAATTTTTTTTCAAAAATTACGTAATTTCGGGAACGCAAAGAAATAGGTCTAAAGAGTATAATTTTTAAGAAAAAATATCAATTTTCTCGCCCTCCTCCACTGGGACTACAGGGGCCGTGCACAAATTACGTAATAATCATAGGGGGAGGGGGGTTACAAAACGTTACGTAGGGGGAAGGGGGGTTTTCGACAGCGTTTGCGTTTGTGTGAAACTAAGGAAATTTGGAATGAAAATAAGTGAAAAGTTTTTTTTTTGGGGGGGGTAGTGGTCTTGAAATCGTTACGTAATATTAGGGGAGTGGCGTGCCAAACCGTTACAAAACATTACATAGGGTCAAAAATTGGTAAAATCACCGTTACGTAATTTGTGCACGGCCCCACATCTGACTGTTCCTCCTTTTTGATTTAGAATCAAAGTGCAAAACCCGGGTTGGACGTTCGAAGGCGTCAACCCGTCCTATTTGCTTGATAAAGTTTCTACGGAAATATCTCAGTCGATTTTTCCGGCCGTGTATGAACGCTTTAGGTTAGGCATTTGCATGTATCTCAGTCCCCAGCCTGTAAACAGTGCGTAAGGACAATGGTTACAAAATGAAAAGCCGAAAAATATTTTTTTTTTACGATATCTTTCATCAGTTTGGTATTAAAATCGAGCAAAGACAATTTTTATTCCAGTCCTAAAGGTATGAAAATGGAAAACATTAGACAACATGGAAACAACCTGGAATGGATTTACTACGTGTAAGATGTAGTGACAACATCGCCCCATGCCCATCCTTTTCTGCCTAATGTGCTTTTCCGTTTGTCTGCGTCTTATACACGGCTGCTTGGCCCCCTAAGGATTTGCTTAGGAGTCCTGTATATAGACGTATGTATACTAGAGAACAAAAAAAATTTTAATGAAAATTATTTGTGCGTATACCTTATCTCAAAAGAAGTATTTGATAAATTTTTTGTCTTCTAATCTTTCCTTTTTTCACAGATTTTTCTATTCATTTTCAAAAACAACCAACACATAAAAGACATTTTCTGAAAATTTTAAATCATTTTCTTCGTAGTTTTTGGTTTTTTTGGATTGCTGAGAGTTTACTTTTAAAAAAAATTGCGGTCGCCAAGAAGAAGGTGGTCCAATAATGAGACTTATAGGCGTCGTGCGGGTTCTCGACGTCCAAGATTATTACGAGGTCGTGATTAATACATGGCATCTCAGACTTCTTGCTCTCAGAAATCGACGGGACAGTATACGCCAAGTAAGAGATGTTTTAGTTGCAGCTACAGGACGAGTGTTTTCAAAAATGACAGTTAATCAAATATTGTTTGGTATAGGGCTGAGGGCTTACCGTCCGCTTTTGGTGCTACCTTTGACCCCACAACATATGGCTCGCCACTTGGGGTGGTGCAGAGCTCAGCAAAACTGAAATGACGAATGGAATACCATAAGCTTCAGCGACGAATCCAGGTTTTGTTTAGGCGGCCATGATGGACGCATGAGGGTTAGCCGATTTCGAGGTGAGAGACGAAATGTAGACCTCATCAACAGCAATCTGACCATGCTCGGCGATAAATCGATAAAGTGCTGCAGCCAGTTTTACATCCCTACCTACAGACTATCACAAATACGATCTTTCAACAAGATAATGCCAGACCGCATATTGCTCGTGAAACAATGGACTTCTTACATGAACTTGGCATAGAGACTTTGGAATGGCCAACAAGATCACCTGACTTGTCGCCTATCGAACACGTGTGGGATATGATAGGGCGCAATCTTAGTCGATTACCACGCCCCCCTGGAAACTTAGATAAACTCTGGTTTGCCTTAAGGAGGATTTGGATGAGGGTTCCTCAATATGATATAGACCATCTTATTTTGTCTGTGCCCAATAGAACAAACGTGTGCAAAAATAACCATGGAGGAGTCACTCATTATTAATTTTTTAAAGATTACCATGGAGGAATCTTCTTGGAAATGTAATCAATTAGTAAGAGTATCCTAATGTATTAATATATAAATAAATTTAAAAATATTTGTCCTTTTTGTTGTTGCATTTTTTTTGTTCTACAGTATCCTATATACAATCGGGAATATGCAACCCAGGTTTGAATTTTGAATATCCACTGGATATGTAAATAATATTTATCTAATAAATATATATAGACGTATTTCCGTGCATATCCAGCAAAGTATATGAAAAATGGGTTTTAATTTTGAATTTACGGTGGATATGTAAATGCATTCACCCAATTAATATACAGAGCTGAATGTCCATTGCATATCCAGCTAGCTATGTACAAAATAGGTCACAATTTTGAATATCCACTGGATATGTAAACATTATTCAATTCCCAAAATATTCCTGGGTTTCGCTAAAAACGTTCCGAAATTAATTTTTTATTTGGACATTCCGGAAATATCTTTTTATGGAAGTCTGTTTGGGCCCAACAGTTTAATAAGTCTTCAGATTGAATTATAATTTAGTTCAATGTCATCTATTGTTGGTAGATGGCACTGGAATCAATATGTTCCCTATGTAGCAGGTACTATTATTATACATATAAGACAGCAAAGTTACTTAAACATTAGTAATACATTGATAAAACTACCATGAATTTTCAGTTATGGTCATTTGGATTTGTTTTCTATACCATGCTTATCCTTATATAATGGTAAACTTATGGATATGCTGTATATATCAATACGTGGATATACGCTGCATATTCCACTTTATATCATTGATCTAATTTGAATTAAATAATCATATCCATAAAGAATATTCGCTAAATACCCTATTCCATAATCGTACTTTAGTGGATGATTAATGCATGTTTGGTGGATATGCAATGCATATATTTATGTGGATATACAGTGGAAGTCGGAAAATATACCATGGGTGTCCATCTTGTGTAGCTATACACTGCATATTTTGATGTGGATATTCTACGGATGTCCATTTTGTGGCCATCTGGATATGTATTGAATCATAAATTCATATCTATAAAAGATATCCACTAAATATCCATATGTTATTCCCTAGTCATACTTTAGAAGATGACTAATTTATATTCCGTGGATATGCAGTACATATGTTTACGGGGATATCCACTGGATATCAATCCATACGTTTTTCCATTAACGCAATCCACTGCGGATATCCTAGGATATGTTATGGATGTCCATCTCACGGACATCTGGATCTGTTTCAAATCTCAAAATCATATCCATACCAAATTTATAAAGGATATCCATTGGAAATTCCATAATCGCAGTTTATGCAGTGCTTATGTTCATGTGGAATTGCAGTGGATATACGAAAATATACCACGGATGTCTCTTGTGGCCATCTGAATGTGTTTTGAATCACAAAATCTTATCCATACAATATCCATGAGGGATATCCATATCCATGAAAGTATATACATAGTATATACAGTGGACATTATTTTGCTATGTGGGTATTAGTATCGATAGTTAAAAACAAAAGTCTTACAGAAGCTTCCAAAACAATAGTTGTCAAAAACAAAAATTCTGGTAATGTAGTTATTTGTCGCCTTTTTAACCAAAATTTGCAGTGGTGGTTGGTGTTTTTTACAGGCAAGTTTCTTTTCGAGTTTCAGGGTGATCAACACATTTTAGATTTTAAAAATCTAGCCCAAGACATTAAAATTTTTCATAATTGGAATTACTAGGTTCTCCTCTGTCATCTAACTGCATAGAAAAATCTCTTGATAAGAAATTTAAAAAAATTGAGCTTTTATGTAAAAATCTCGAGATCCTAAATTCACATTTAGCTTATGAAGCTGGTTTAATCTATGTAAGTTACATTCTTTTTCGTCTCCTGGCCCCAAAACTCAAAAACAATTTGATAACTTTCTCTGTGAAAATATTTTAAATAAAATTCAAAATTCAGTAGATCCAAAATCAAAACCTCGCCTTCTAGCTCTTCAAGAAAAAGAAAGCAATGCCTGGCTTGGCGCCCTTCCTTCTCCTCCACTGGGTACTTTATTGGACAAAAACACCTTTCGTATTTCTGTCGCTCTTCGTTTGGGTCAACCGGTGTGTGAACAGCATGCCTGCACTTGCGGACAATTGGTTGACTGTTGGAACAGCACGGTCTGTTCTGTTCCAATAGTGCTGGTAGGTTGTCTCGCCATCGTTTCCTAAACGACATCATTCATCGGTCTTTGGTCGTAGCAGGTACACCAAATATGTTGGAAACAACTGGTGTATGTAGAAGTGATGGAAAACGAGCAGATGGTATAACATATTTTCCATGGAGGGAGGGAAAACAACTCGTTTGGGATGTAACCTGTCGGGATACTTTGGCAGATAGTTACGTATCCAGAACGAGCGCCAAGGCAGGTGAAGCTGCCTATCTTGGTGAACACCAAAAGAGATGCAAGTATAAAGACTTAGTACAGTGGATAAGTTCATTTTTGTACCCTTTAGTGTGTGTAAAAAATTCTGGCAGAGAGTCACTGACCAGGGGTTTCATTGTCCAGCTGATTAGCTTGACTATTCAGCGGGGGAATGCGGCCTCGATCCTTTGGACCCTCCCAGACCAGAATGGCTTGGAAGAGGTTTTTTATTTAACGAATTAGTTATTGTCATTTATTTTTTTTAACTAAATGTCATTGATTAGGCCATCAGTCAACAAAATCGGCCTTAAACTGAAAAAGCTGCAGCTGTTTAAATTTGTTCCGGTTTTTTGAGACGCCAGATATTTAATCGGTGATCATCTTCATGAGATCACCCTGTAAAAATAAAAATATATTATTTTGATAAATAGCTTTCGAACAAAAAAAAATCATTAAAATCGGACCACTAAAACGAAAGATAGAATATTTCCTAAACATTGTATTGTTAATGCAAAATACCACTGAAAAACTGCTTTTTTTTCTCAAAATACATCATATATTAGAAGAAAATGCCCTAAAACTAATTTTTTTTTTTACAGGTTTCAAAATGGCAAATGGCGAATACGCCAAAAATTTGGCACATAATAGCTTCATTATTTGTGTTTGAGGTTATAAAGTTGGTAATTTTTTAGATCACCTCAGGGGGGTGGTTTAAATTTATAGCCCCCAGATAGGATTGTTTTGTGGCATTTGGTAATAAGTTCGTTTATAATTTCCCTAAGTAACCGTTTTTACAAAGATTATTATTATCCATTTACCTTACTTAATATCCCAAGTTGTTCATTACCCAATAAAATACCTCCCATTTTGTCCAGAAAAGCGCCGCCAGTAGAGGTTAGTGCGAGCCAAGGTGGAAGCAGAGGTAAAAGATCCGAACTCGCTGTTTGTGATTAAATACAGCGCTAATATTTTTAAACTGACATTTCAACAGTGACAGAAATGTAAAAAAAAAACTTGCATTTAAGTTTTTAAATAAACACAAAATTAATCTACTCCTTATTTTATTATTACTCATCTAAATCGTTGTGTGACATCAAGTATTAATTGGAAAAATTAATTAACAAGGGTAATTTTTAATTAGAGTGACATACAACCCCAATGTTAATTTATTCTACAGAGTGTTTACTATTTAAATCCCGCGTGGGCTTAATTTTTTTAATTTTCTTTTCTTCGCAATTGAAAATTTCCTCTTAAATCCAACAAAAGATTGTGTTAAGATGATTATTCAATAAACAAATTTATTAAAATTCTTCTAATAAATCAAACTACGTCTAAAACTTAAGGAAGGTTCGTTTAAAATGCTGAATACCAAAAATTTCACTTAAACTTAGGACCGTTTTAAAATAGACTAAACCGTCTTAGTAAATCCCACTGTATAATTTTGGTGTTCTACATAGATTCAGAGCTGACTCTGGATCTAAAAAGTTGTCCTGAGGCATTAAGTTTCATCACTGAAAGCGACATTTCTCAATCAAAAAGTGCACGGTTTTTTCGATATTAGCGGCGTACTTTATTGAAATCTTGTAAGGTACAGCCGCCATTTTGACAGCGAATTCAATTGGTTTTAGCCATCAAAATGGCGGCAAACGGTTTTGGTTAACACAGGTACTTACGTTAACACAGGCACTTACACAACTTTTCCCTGGAAAAGCTAAAACACTAATTAGTATTACCACCAGTGGTATGCACTAACAATAGTTACAGTTACAGTTTTAGATAATTGTTTCTAATTTTTTGTCCTGATAGAACGTGACGATAAGCAAAACATTTTATGCGAGAAAATAAATTAGGGTAATTTATTTTCTCGTTTTGTGTTTAGAGGGTTATTCCATGATAAGCAAATATCTTATTCCAGTGGCTTAGCCAGGGGGGGAGGGTTTGGGGTGTTAACCCCCTCCAAAATGTCCAACCCAATCTAGAATAAATTATGATGAGAGAGTTTGATTTGAGGTTTAGATTTTGTCCAGTATGAGTTGGTTGGCGATATACGGAAGTGGTTATGGTTGAATTCTTTCTGTTATTGTGATGCAGAGCTTCTTCTTCAAAGGCTTCCATAAAGATGTAGGCCATTACCGGAAAAAGTGGAGATCACATGGGTATCCGGTCGAAAATACCTGTCTTTTTCCTGGAAGTAAGAATTCTGAACTCAGAGAGGTGGTTGTCCTTGAGTAGCTACTTTTCAATGATTTGGAGTGATCCTTCCAGTGGCAGATTTTTCAATAGGGGCAATAATCCTCCGAGAGGTGGCTCGGTCGTCATTTTGTATGCACCAAAAGGCATTTGTTACCAAATTTCAATTGCCTTCAAATGCATAGAATGCCTCTAAATTCTACAGAAATACCTCGAAATAATGCTTCAAAATGCCTCAAACTGCATTGCCGTGCCACCTCTGAGTTTACCCTTCCGTGGATTTGCCCTTGAGCAAATGTGGCGTCGTTCTCGTTTTCTAATTGACAAAAATTATTTAAAACATGACTAATTGTCAGTTTGCAAAAAGTCATTTATCACGTAGCCCATAATAACCCAGCAACAGTTAGATATTTTGCTGTGATTGGTTTAAATTGGAAATTTGAAAATTGATCGATAATAAATACGAATCCATACATACATTTCTGTACATTGAATATTTTTTAGAAATTTTCGGTGTATTTGTTAGAACGTTTTTCTGTTTGTCTGTCTGTCTGTTTGATCCGGCATCACGCCAAAACTACCGATTTTCATGCTGCTTAATTCCTTAGACGCTTGGGCAGGACACAGGCTTTATTTCACTAAAAAAGGTTCTCGGGAACAAAAGTTATTTAAAGCAAAAAAAAACGAGTAAAACCACAGGCAAAGCTGAGAGTGTTCTGGAAGAGTATTCTTGAACAGGGAGGGGAAAACGTTGTATTCTTGAGCGATGATCCGATCTTACGGATCTCATGAAAATCATACGTTCCCGATCACATGGTCCGAAGTCGGGGATATTGTGAAGCTTGCGCAATAAAGAAATTTTTTAAAAAACAAAAGATCAAAAGATCTTGGGTGGAAATAACGAAAATTCAAACTTGGATGAGCATCCCACAAGGAACACAAAAAAAGGTCAAAGCAAAAAGAGAAATGATAATGAATGATAAATCTTTTGATCTTTTGTTTTTTAGTTTCTTTTCGGTTGAAGTAACTGATTTGGAGGTTTTTTAACTTCTTCTTTGTTTTAATTGCCTTAGGAGTATAATCCTACTGGAAATATTAACACGCCAGGACGAATTCGTATCAATTAATTTGGATAAGTAAGTACCAGTGCGGAACGTTGCCTATTTGTGAGTGGTTCAAGGTTGGAAATCAAAGTGTATGATGGTGTTTAATGATGTATAGTGGAGGGTGACCAGTGAAACTACTGATGAGCCCACGCTGGTTACCCAGGGCGAAACATCGTTTAATCATTTCTCTTTTTGCTTTGATCTTTTGTGTGTTCCTTGTGGGATGCTCATCCAAGTTTGAATTTTCGTTATTTCTACCCAAGATCTTTTGATCTTTTGTTTTTTAGTTTCTTTTCGGTTGAAGTAACTGATTTGGAGGTTTATTAACTTCTTCTTTTAGAAATTTTTTCTTGAAAGGTATTAACTATGTTGGGAATTTGGAACCTTTGGTTGCACTAAAATAAAAAATTATGATTGTTTTCCACAAACCAAAACTACACTTTTTTGCACTCGACGTGCGTTTCACTAACAACGTTAGCATCATCAGGAGACGATAAACAATGATTGTTTATCGTCTCCTGATGATGCTAACGTTGTTAGTGAAACGCACGTCGAGTGCAAAAAAGTGTAGTTCAACAATCATTGTTTATCGTCTCCTGATGATGCTAACGTTGTTAGTGAAACGCACGTCGAGTGCAAAAAAGTGTAGTTTCGGTTTGTGGAAAACAATCATAATTTTGAGGGGGTTGAAAGGTATTGTTTCCTAAATTGCTTTTGGACCGTGGAAGGTGATAGATCCCGTGCGATGGATCCCATCGCACGATGGAAAGACCGGATCGTGTGACTTTTAAGAATGTGCGTCCAGTGTGTGTTTGATCCTCAATCAGACAAAAACGCCTGAACCGATTTGGATGAAAGGGCTCCGCTCAATTAGCATTACCACTGGCTTTCGGTTGGAATGGGCTGGGCATTTGATATGTTGTAGATCTGTTCTCCCTGCGTTTAAATGGATCTGTTTTTGATCCGACCCACGGTTTCAGAGATACCGGGTGGGCCATAAAAAACCGGACAAAATGTTTTTCGTTATAACTTTCGAACCATACCACCGATTTTAATGCAAAAAACTGCTCTTTGCAGGGAATTGAGCAAGACTTTGAGTGAAAACATTTTTTTCTCCGCCATCTTAAAATCTAAGATAGCGGAAAGAAACAAACTTTACCCTTCAAAGAGCCACGTTTATTCTTATGTTAGGGAGGATTTTTCGACTTTTTTATGAATTCGTAATAAAGATCTATTTCTGCCACGCAGAACGAGGTGCTAATTATTAAAATCGGTTAAGTAGTTCCCAAAAAAAAGAAATGTTCAATCAGTGTTTTACGGATTATGCGATTGCCGTCTCAATTCTGTCTGCATACATTTTCTCATAAATTCATTATTACTAAACCGATTTTGATTAAATAAAAAGCGTCATGGCGAAAATCGATTGTTGTTTAACCACTGCTATTGAAATTGGCCGCCATTTTAAAATCTGAGAAGGTGGACAGTATCAAATTTGACCCTTTAAAGAGGCTCGTTTATTCATATTTCCTGAAAACTTGTTAATTTTTTTTTATTCGTAGAAAAGTTCTGCTTTCACCACGCACAACGAGGTATAAATCATTAAAACCGGTTAAGAGGTTCTTAAAAAATTAATTTTTATTTCCATCACTGCTTTCTAGATTATACGATTCCTCGGTTTTAATTTAATAAAAAGCATTATGACAAAGATCCATTTGTAAACACAAGATTGCGGACAAAAGCGAATTTGACCGTTCAAGGACGCTCGAACCTTTTCGACTTTTTTTAAATTTGTAAAAAAGCTCTATCTCCGCCGCGTACAACTAGATACAAATCATTAAAAACGGTTTAGTGGTTATGAAAAAATTAATATAAATTTAAAAAAGGGTAAAAAATTACTCGCAACAAAAAAAAGAGCGGCTTTTTTAAACGGTGGCAAATTTCAATGGCGATCATTAAAGAGAATTCGATTCTTACCATGATGCTTTTTATTTTATTGAAATCGGTTGAGTATCAATTTGAGAAGGCATTCGTATAATCTGGAAAATATTTTTTTGGAAAGCAGACCTTTTGTACAAATTTAAAAAATATTTAAAAGTTTACAGAACATATGAATAAACGAGCCTCTTTGAAGGTCCAGTTTGATTTTGTCCCCTATCTTCGATTTTCGAAAATTATTTTTTTTTTTTTTTTGGAACTACTTAAGCGATTTTAATGATTCGCACCTCGCTCTGCGTGGCAGAAACAGAGCTTTTTTACGAATTCATTAGAAAATCCAAAGATCTTTTGCAACATAAGAATAAACGTGGCTCTTTAAAGGATAAGGATAAAGTTTGTTTCAAAAAAAATTTGGACACAAAGTCTTGCTCAATTTCCTGCAAAGAGCGGTTTGTTGCATTTATACCGAAAAACATTTTGTCCGGTTTTTTATGGCCCACCCGGTATAGGTGTAGAAAGTTGGAGGCTTCAGATTTTAGTCGATTTACGACATCGGACAAGCAGTATTTTTTTGTCCGCTTTGCAATGTAGGCCCATTGTATGTTTGCCGACGCAGCTTTAGCTTATAGCCCGCCGTCCGTCGGACCAATGGTAAATTTTACTTTTTGCTGACATCGGAATACCGTCGCCGTACGATTAAGATCCTATATGGTTTAACCGCATGGTACCGACCATCCGCCCATAAAGCTGCTTGATTTGGTCGGTCTAACGTAGGCAAGCTGGTCTCGGCCCGACATCGGTAAACTATTCAAGTCGGACATTGCATTCCTAAAGCGGTCCAACGTCGGTGATTAACGAAGGTCCGTCGGTGGTAGCTTAAAGCGGCCCGACAAAGGCAAACCACAAAGGTCCGATAATGGGTGGATAATAATAAGGCTCCACATCAGACTCTCAAAGCGGCCCGACATCGGTGATTAACGAAGGTCCGTCGGTAGTTGCTTGATACGATCCGACATTGGCAAACTACAAAGTTTCGATAATGCGGGTGGTTAACCAGGCGGGCTGGTTTAAGTGGCAGGAGAGCTGATTCTTGTAGAGAAGTACCACCATCTTGTCAAGTCTGCATTCTAGTTTTGAAATATCTTTGCTCATTATAAATATAATATTATCTTCCACTGTAGGGGAACATAGTGACATTAACGCCATCTCTACATACTAGGAAGAAACTATTAAGCAGTTTAAAAATTTTAATTAGACGTAAAAAGGCATAAGGTTTCGTATTCTGGCAATAAAAAAATTACAGGGAGGTCGAAAAAATGTTTCAGATCTTTTTTTCCAGACTAAATATTTGACTACGTCCGCCATCTTGAATTTTCTACATTTTACATCTTTTGTACAAAAATAGTAAACTTTGTTCTTTTAACTTCCTGCCAAACTTTATAAAAATCGTCTAAGGAACAAAAAAGTAATTAGAAAATTAAATCAGTCCAAGATTTTCTGGCCTTTCCCATATATTATTATAGATTAAAGCATCAAATGGGAGAGAGGATACCATCAACGTATCAGGTAACTTTGATAAGTACCATGCGGAACGATGCTTATTTGTGAGTGGTTCAAGGTTGGAAATCAAAGTATATGATGGTGTTTAATGATATATAGTGAAAGGTGACCAGTGAAACTACTGATGAGCCCACGCTGGTTACCCATGGCGAAACATCGTTTAATCATTTCTCTTTTCGCTTTGATCTTTTGTGTGTTCCTTGTGGGATACTCATCCAAGTTTGAATTTTTCGTTATTTCCACCCAAGATCTTTTCATTTTTGGTTTTTATAATTTTTGTTATTTTGGAGGTTTTTAGCAAAAAGCCTTTTTTATGTATGTTGCTTGGGCCCTTCGTGACTTGTTACATATAATATTCTAGAGTGTTATATAGCCTTTTAAAAAACATATTGGCAGGTCTGTAAAGGGAATGTGAATTAAAAAATTTGAAGTTAAGCAGCCGGGGTCAAAAAATCAAGATTTTGTAAATTTACTGAACATGCCTCAATTTCCGCTTTTTTTGTAATTTTTCCTTGCCATAAATTTGCATCTTTATGATATCGGCGAATAGCTAGGACCCTTTTACAGTCACTTCAAAATTAATTTGCACAATCCCGTTCATAAATAGAGAATAGAATTTTTTTTGTCAATTTAAAAAAAAAAAAACACAAATTTTTAAAAAATTTCAAATTGATAATTTTTTTATGCAATCAACCGGAAGTAAACTATCATGTTTTGCATACTATATCAAAAGCCATTTCATAGCCTTTTAAGAGGTTTAATCAAAATTTTAAAATATTGTCACTTGACCGAGATATAGCTGTCAAAATGACCTTAAGTTCTAAAGGGCGTCGGGACGCCTAACGTACGCCATCGCCGAAAAATTTTATATTGGTTTGGTGGTCCCCGGAGTCATTCCTAAGTGTGTGCCACATTAGAACAAAATAACCAAAAATCTTCCTATAGGTTTGAAAAATCCCCGACTATAAACAAAACATTTCTCTTGGCTAGATTCCAAGGTTCCAAGTGTTTTTTTGAGAATTTTGGAAAAAACAGTACGTGTAATTATTTGACCGCATTTTTATAGATTCTTTCATGCGTCGATACAATTTAACAAGTGAGTTGCTGCGTTCATTTCGCGATGTGATCGCATATTATAGCAAAAGCAAAAGTGATTCCCTTCACTAAAATCAGCCAATAAGACAAGATATATCTAGTTAATTATAATGCAGCATTAAAACAGAACCTCCTATCTGCTATATTTAGGTTCTAAGACGACAAACTTCAGATTTACTAAAAACGAAGTTAATTTCCCCAGACAGCACCACTCTGTCCCAAGGATGTCCAGTGGAGAGAGTTTTCTGGACAATGCAGCAGTCCATTGGACAACCAAATCTGTAAGCAATTTTGTCCAAGGCATATCCATTGGATACTTAATACTATTGTCAAAACGTTGGACGGCTCTTGGACATCCCAAAAAAGTCCAAAACTTTCAATATTTTGATTATTGTACCGCACTATACTAAATCCAATGGTTATTCAGTGGAACCAAAAACTGTTCAAAGATATCCATTGGCTATCCAAAAAGTATCTTTATGGTTTACTGTTGGAAAAAATTATTAATTATAATGTATATCCGTTGGTCTAATTTTTTTAGTACACTGGATATATTTGTTCCAATGGATATCCAGTAGACAGTTTTGTCAAAACCACTCCAACATCATAAGTCTGATTGTCGATCCCCGATGATGAAGTTCCTAGCAAAAGATGGGTATTAAAATACTAAAATACCAATTAGTCTAAAATAATGAAAAATACTTAACTATAACATACAAATGATTCGGCTAGATATGAGAGAAATATTATTATTGGTAATGAATAAGAAAAAACGTGAACCATTGAGTATCCAAGCCAAGCCGATTGACATAGATTTTATGATAAACATTCAATGTTTAGTCAATGTATAAGGTACATCACGTTTGCAGGACACAAAATGGCCGCCGAATATAGTTTATTCATTCCATTCATTCATCCATTGGATATCCAAAAACTAACTGAAAAAAAGTAGTTCTTTATGGATCAAAATTGGAAGTCCTTTGGATTCAGTTTTTTTGTCATCCACTGTATCAGGAAAAACCTTTGTCGAATGGATGTCCATAAATGGTCCATGTCCATTTTCCAGTTATTATTACGTTGCCACGACTTTAAAGTTAGGTATCAAATACCACACTGCTATGTCGCAACCACGTTCCTGATACGTCGTAAAGACGCTTTTTTATATGATGGTGTCGAAAAAGGAGTGTATTAGTTCCAAAATTTCTATTGAGTTCTTTTTGGTAGCATAAATTCATACATGACAAAGCGATTGACAAAACATTTACGTCAAATTTCTTACTTTGACTATAGCTGGTATGCATTATACAGGGTGGATTCTTTAAACGGAACGGTGCTTCTAGGGGGTTAGAATTTGGTTGTATAAAAAATCCAAAAACACGTCAACTGAGAAATTTTAATTTGTGTGTGCTATGTTGGAAATTTGGAACCTTTGGTTGCACTATATCAAAGTTATGATTGTTTTCCACAAACCAAAACTACACTTTTTGCCCTCGACGCGCGTTTCGCTAACAACGTTAGCATCATCAGGAGACGATAAACAATGAACTAAATTAATCTACGCTCTATCTTATATACAATCCTTTAGTGGGCGGAGATAAGACTAATAATTTGTGATTGATCAGGATTTTTAATCCTATCTCCCCTCAACCAAAGAATAAAGTGTACTAAACGGGATGGGTCCTCTATCTTTATTTAAACTATTTCTAGATTTAATGATTTCCATACTTTCATATGCATTTAAAAGTCTTTTGTTTGGTACACTTTTTAGAAGTTTTAGGTTATCTAATGTGAATCTATGATTGCTTTCAAAAGCATGCTCGGCCATACTTGACTTTTCTGTTCTTTCGTATTTTAAGTGTGCTAAGTATTCTTTAAAACGTTTTTGAATAGAGCGTCTCGTTTGTCCAACATATTTTTTGTCACAAACGATGCAACTAATTTCGTAAATTCCACTTTTTTCTAGAACCGTAGTTTTATCCTTGGGATTTCCTAGTAAGCTTCTTATTGTGTTACCGGATTGATATACTAATTTAAGAACGGTGTTAATAAATACGTTTTGTAATTCTTTCGTATAATTAGGATTATAAGGAATTGATATAAATTTTGAGTCGCAGGTATCTTTTTGTCTGAAAAAAGTGGAATTGAAAAAGGTCTTTTAAAAAGAATGCCTATTTATCAGCTTATTTATTAAGCCTTCGTCGTAACCGTTTTCGCCAGCTATATTCCTAATCCTATTCTTTTCTGCTTTAAATCTTTCTTTGTTTAAGGGGAAATTTACTAATCTATATGTTAAAAAGTTCAAACTTGCAAGCTTATGTTGTAAGCAATGAAAAGAGTCATTTGGAATATACCTGTTGGTGGTCGTTCCTTTTCTGTATAGGTCAAAGTCCAATTTATTTTTATTTCTTATAACTAAAGTGTCTAGAAATGGCAGTGTACCGTTGTTCTCTGTTTCATAAGTAGATTTAATTGTGGGAAATTTGTTATTTATTTTTTCATAAAATTTTCAACACTAGTTACTTTAGTGTTGAATACTGCAAACACATCGTCTACATACCTAAACTATACTCTGGGGAAATTCTCAAATTCTTTACTTATATCTGATTCAAATTTGCGATAAAAGGTGATAAACTATTACCCAATGTGGTTCCTTCTAATTGCTGGTAGTAGTTATTTTTATATTGAAATTAATTTTGAATCATGCAGAGTTTTGTTAAAGATAAGTATTGTAAAGTCTGTTTGTCTTCTAGATTGTTTTTTCTTAGTAGTTCCTCCAGGTATTGTAAGGTATTGGGGATCGGCACACTAGGGAACAACGAACTAGCATCAAACGAGATTAAAATTTCACCTTCTTGAAGTGAAATATATTTAACTTTGTTGATAAATTCAAGGGAATTTTGTACAGAAAAACCTTTTTCCTTTATAGGTAAATTTTTAAACTCGTTTGCTAGCTATTTCGAAATGTTGTAAGTAGGTGATCCTACAGCAGAAACTATAGGTCTAACCGATTTTCCAGGCTTGTGGATTTTCGGAAGACAATACAGTTTCGGCATAGTGGGATTGCTTACTTGTAGCTTATATTTAATATTGTCAGTAATAATATTGTTACTGTTTTTAATTGTGTTTTTTACTTCGTTAATCATTTTTGTTAAGGGGTTCTTTGGGATTTGTTTGTAGGGTCTATTTTTTATTAGGTAAGGGTAAATAACGAGGTATGGCAAAAAATATTTTTTTTAAAAATAAGACATCCTGTATAGTTTGACATTTTTTAATTCTAAAGAATAACACTCTATCTCTTATGGTTTCCAAGATAGAGTCATTTAAACTTGCATGGAATTGTTGTCTATGCCCTATGTCTAAGAAGGAGGCGATGGCGACGCACCTGCAATTAAGGGACTTAGGACTGTGGAAGGGCAGGAATGAAACAGAGGGCCATCTGGTGGTCGAGGGACTGACGAGGAAAGAGTTGCCCCTCCTAAGACTGCCAGTAAAAGCACCGCTTAAATCATCAAGGTTCGATAAGAAGTACAAGGTCACAATACCAGAACGGAATGAGTGGCAAAAGGAAGAATTCCGAACGGAATTAAGCAGAGAGGCGACAGTCTGCTACACGGATGGCTCTAAACTGTCAGCCAGACAAACAACAGGTGCAGGAGTGTATGCGGAAAGCCTAGAAGTTCAGAAGGGTTATCCACGGGGAGAACACGCTACGGTGCTTCAGGCGGAGGTGTATGCCATTATCGTGGCAGCAACCCTGCCCGAGGTCAGAAATGGCAGGAGGGACACATACATATGCTCCGACAGCAAGTCTGCCCTCAAGGCTCTAAGTGCACCCAAAATAGTCAGTGGTCTGGTGGACGAGTGCGTGAAGCACTGAAAACACTGGCTCAAGACAAAAGGGTGACACTGACGTGGGTCCCAGGTCATGAGGGAATACCAGGGAACGATAAAGCGGACAAACTTGCCAGACTAGGGACCGAAACCCAATACATTGGACCGGAACCTATTCTGTGATTCTGTGAAGTAGTGATAAAGAGGCCGCCCCTATACTACTACTACTACTACTACAGTCTAAATTTTTTCGTTGTGGTTTTTGAGGTTATGTTTTCACAACCAGCAGCTGGCCCTCTGAAACTAACTATAGGTAATTTTATTGTTGCGTTCGTTTAATAAAAATTAACACAACAAATTCAAGAAAAGAATATAATATAAATAATTAAAAAAGCCCCTAAATTTAACACATGCGGGTGTTAAAGTGTTTATGACGCCCTAAAATGCGGGCGTTAAAGTGCACTTTAAAGCCTAGTTGTGCATAAAAAAATTTAAAGACAAAGCTTTAATGTAGGCTTCTCTAATGGTATTTTTTCAACTTTTGTCTAGTCTTGCAGATATGAGCAGGTCGCCATATTTGTATTCCTATTTCACAAAACTAAAAGTCAAAATTCAGAAACTATTATTAGGGAATCCTAGATTTAAGCAAAATAGGACTAAAATTTTAAAAATGTCTGTATTTAGATAAAAAAAATGTGGGGCCAAAAATACCCTTGCCATCAAAATTTTGCATCAGGAAAGACTATGCTTATAAATTTTGCAGATAGAACGCTTTGGCTTAGAACAGCAAGATAGTTGTTTGAAAAAGTAGCGCCGCAGAAGAAAGGTAAGCGTGCGTTTTAATAGTGAACTGGATCTAGGCGATCCGATTTTTCGATTTTGCACTTCCGACTTGAACAGTTTCAAGGTCATTGCATAAGAGCAATAATATAGTATCAAACGTATTGGCAACAACTTTTTCTTATAGGTTAGTTACCTAATGTTCTCTTTAACTTTAATGGTCCATAGCAATATTAACTAATATCCGCAACACTACAGAAAACGCGATTAAATATGGTTTTGTTTTGATCTGACCATGTAGTTATAAACTTAATATGCATACCCGTGAAAATTTTTGTAAGCGAGATTAATCATCCAAATCCGGGAGGCTATGAAAATTTTTGAAATTTCAGCTGTTTTACGCATGCACCATGCCCTGCACTGCGATGACGAGGCGAATGTCACGTTTCACGTTGACAGTAGTGTTTACTTTTCAAAAACCAAGCAGTTTTCGTTTTTTTACGTAAAAATATGTGCCGCCCAAAATAAAAATGTATTACTAATTGCCACTTCCAGGGCGTGTATGTTAAGTTTGTAAGTATATGGATGTGACCTTAGATTAAAAAGAGAAAAGATACCTGACACTTACGCAGACTTTAGTTACATTATTATATGGAACAATTTTTACCTTTCTGTTGTTTACAGTAAACACACCAGTGGCGTACCTACTTAAATATAAATTTACACATGGATTATATTATTAAAACTTTACTATAATATGAAATCTGCCAAATAATTTAAAAAACATGCAAAAAATAATTCTGCCAATTTGAGCTTTGGAAGCTTTCTAACAATAAATGTGTGTAGTATAATTTTACACAAAATAAATTTATTACAAAGTTTGTGTATGATTTATAATAATTTCAATTTTCACCTGGAACATCAAGAAAAAAAAATATATTACCCACTAGCTAAAAATTATTTTATTTTGGTTGTTAATTTTGTTATTTTTTCTGGTCATTAGCAGAAACTTACTTATACTGACTTCTTCAGTACACAATAAAGTCAATAATGCTTAGGGTATACAGACCGTTTCAAGCTACTGCGAACATAGGGCGGAAGAAGTCTAATTTGCCAGTGTACGTACATGCAGAGACACCGCACGCCTATCAGTGAAGCAACCAATACTCAGGCTTGCGATCACCACTTGCATGACTTTTTAGTACGCCCCTAACCACGGTGCTGTGTGGAGCGTAGTCAATGAAACCGGAATTTGATCAATAAATACGCAAATTTTTTTTTGTCACTGATAAATAAGAGCGTTTTATTGTCAACTGCTCAGATTTATCAGTGACGACGTGTTACAATGAAAATAATAAGGAGAAACAAAATAGAAGCAAGTCCTCCTTGCTCGGCTAGACAATGTCCGAGCCTAGTATAAAAACCCCTTCTAACGTTTCCAAGCATGTTAGGGGTGATAATTTGAAAAGCTTCTTCAAAAACAGATAGAAGTCATTAGGAGCTTACACCAAATCTTACACCTAACAACTGCCTAGCAGTTGGAATAATGTGTGACCATTCAAATTGCAATTGCCGTTAATAAAAAATGGCCCAATTACGTGTTCCCCTATAATACCCCCCCCCCCAAACATTTAGTTTTTGGGGATACTGTGTTCTTACGTCAAAATACAAATGCAAATTTTCCCTCGACCAATATCGAACGTGTGTTGGGTTATGACGATTTGACCATTTGACCATCTGCACTTTTTCGGCAACTTCGTAGCAATCCATTTTTGGTTTTAAAAATGTATTATTTCAATTAAGAACTTACCCATCTGTTTCTCGAGCAAGGCAGAAATAAAACAAAATAATAAAAACAAAATGAATTTCCAAAAGATAACACTGCAGTGTGCTTCGAATCCACCTCGGTCGTACGGCACGGAGAGTAAATTGGACTTGATTCCCCCTATGTTCGCAGTAGCTTGAAGCGGTCTGTATAGAAACATCTAGGACCGACAAAAATATTTAAATATCAATTCGAAGAGTGAACGCAGATGGCAACGGCGGCAGTAAAAATCAACCTTAATATTCTGATAAGAGGTAGGAATTCCATATTCTTACAAACCTGAACACATGTAAATTAACTTTTATTGTTGTTTGCAAGTTGCTTTATATAGTCTTTATAAAAACAACCTTCGAAAATACCTTATTTGCGCATTAACTACTTCATCAAAAGTATGGTTTATTTTATCGTTTTTATAAAAAAAAAACCTCGAAAAAAACCTTATAAAAACGTTCGAAAATATCTCATTTCACGCATTGAGAATCAACTACTTCATCAAAAAAAACCGTGTTTGTTGATATTTTAATTTAAGGATCTACTAATTTAAGTATATTTTGTCCTTAGGCGTAATCGACCTCGAATACTTCAACTTTATCAACAAAACTGTTTTCAATCTGATGTTAATATAGCTTCAAATGCAACTTACACGCTATTTTACAATATGCTAGAAACTAATATACTATCCTACCCAGATTACCTCAATTTCAAGTGTGATTTTTCCATTGCTAGACTAATTTGTCAAATAAGAACTTGTAGCAAATTTTGTTGTAGGTTTGCTGTAAAAAAACATTTTGTACCGTATCAGCCAGGACGAACTTTGGACTGTGTGCAACTTGTAAGAGCCAGAAACTTTTTACCACTTATTTTTTGTATGCCCATTATATAAGCATTTCCGCCCACCTAACAGTGATGAAATTTTCGTCTTGGGTCTAACCAATCTTACACAAAAGGCGGCAAAAGAGTTTTATGACACTTTTGCAAATATACTAAAACTAAGGTCGTTTTTACGAAACGAGTAAATAAAACTATTAAAATTAAACTATAGGTAGGTATTAAGCTATTTCCTTTATGCTCGTATCACCAATTATTCTCTTAGATTTAAGTCCTGTACTTTATTATCTCGCAGTGTATTTTTGTTGTTTTGTCTTCCTTTAAATGTAAACTGTCTCTTTTTTTCAAAGCTTATTTTGTTTGCATTTTGATTAGATCGTATTTAAACTTTCTTGCGCATCACTATTTCGTATTTTTTTGTAATAATTGGGTATACAAACTAGTTCATTAACTGATTTTTTTCTAGTTTTTTTTTGTATGAATTTGGTATTTTATGCTAGTTATTAGTTAGTTTAAAAAAAAACTTTGTTTGCTAGGTAAACCCTTGTTTATAAGATTGTAATATCTTTATAAAACAATAAAATAAAAGTTAGTAAGTAAGTATTTAAGTATATTTCATAAACTTTTTTTTTATTTCCTGTGTACCTACCGGCATGTACTCCCACTGACTCATTTCACTTGCTCTCTCTTTGTTTTCAAAACATTGGACGATTTTTTCCAAAATATCACTTTAAATGTACTGAAATATTCTCCTACTGGTAAAAAAAAACACACTATAAACATTTTTTGACAAAATCTGGTTTCAAAACGACTTATAAACTGTTTAAAACATCCTGAAATTTTAAAATAAATAACACGAAAAAGCTTATGTCAATAAAAATATCATTCGACCGTCGGCGCTCTGCCGACTTTCCCCACCCACAAGCCAATCACGAGCTAAAGTGGTTGAGACAGAATTCTCTGTCCCTATCGTTCTAACATCGTTTAAAAGGATAGAAAAATAATCGATATTTCTCAGCTTTGTTTGGTTTTGATTTTATTTGTAGATAAACAGCGCTTATTATTTGCCAAGGAGTTTTCGTTGGACGAGATATCTTGTCTCTTTTTAATCTAAGGATGTGACCATCATCCATATTCTATTAAATTTTCGCCGAATTTCTGCATTTTTCTTGCAATACAAAGCTTTTGCGGCAGAGAACACCGGCGATCCGAAGGCATTTGATTGGGAGGGAGGGATAAAAGCCATTTTCACAACTAATAATAAAAGCGACTCCCAAGTTACCTCAAACTTTGGAGATTTGTCTTATTGTTGTTTAAAAAAATTTGAAATATACTGGAGAACAACAAAACTGCATCACCATGTATATGGACAATTATTTGAATAAAAATTTTATACCAGTTGTTTGAAGCCAATTAGATTCCTTGTTTTTGACAGGTTGCTTTGGCAACAACCCGAATTTTTCGGTTCGGTCACGTGACCTAGTTGAAAAATTAATAAGTGATAATTTCTCTGGCTTGACAGCTGTCACGTGCAGATGTCAGAATAACACCAGAGGCGTAGGTACAATTTTCTATTAATTTTATGATATTTTGTTTGCGACAACAAAATTTAATATGACGAATAATAATTAATAAACAAAACAAAAAGATATTGGTGAAATTGTCATCGACTTTGCAAGAGAATAATTAATTATCCCTTCTCTCTAGTAGTATAAGGTTATTAGAGTATGAAGAAATGTGTTAATTTCGGGATTTTGAGAATGTTTTTTTTACTAAAGCAAAGGGATAGTGAAAAAAAAAATTCAAACTATTTGAAATACAAAACACCTAGCGTCCAATATAACACATGTGCCTATAAACCTATTTTTCCCTATCCTCTAGTACTATAATATTGTGTGATTTAAATAGAATAAAATCAACTTGATACAAAGATCAAACTTTATTTTACTAAAGTACCAGGGAATTGTAAAAATAATAGATGAATAGGTGTATAGCCACAATATAGCTAACACAGACATTCAAAGTGTCAAAAAAGTAATTAAATAGCCACCTTATATTAAAACACAAAACCTAAAAGCAAAATAAACGCTTGCCAAATTGTCAAAATTTGTATTTTTTTTAAATAATTTTTGGTGGAAAATTTTCGTACCGAATCTCCCACAAGCTTGAATTAATCTCCGTAAATTTTTTGTCTGTTGCGAATTTTTATAAGAAAAGTCGCACCTCGAAAAAATGTTCGGAAATAATTCAAGCTCTAGGGAGATTATTAATGAACATTATTTTTGTGTATACCTTATCTCAAAAGAAATATTTAATACATTTTTTGTCTTCTAATCTTTCTTTTTTTCACAGATATTTTCTGAGAATTTTAAATCATTTTTCTCGTAGTTTTTGGTCTTTTTGGATTGCTTACAGTTTACTTAAAAAATAAAAATGCCAAGAGTTCGCGGTCGCCAACAATTTCATCATTTAAACGACTTCGAGAAAGGACGCATCGTGGGCATTAAAGAGGCTGGTTTTGGTTTACGGGAAATTGCAAGAAGGGTTAATGCCAATCCATCAACAGTGTTAAGAGTTTGGAGAAGGTGGTCCAATGATGAGACTTATGGAAGTCGTGCAGGTTATGGACGCCCTAGTATATTGCAAGGTCGTGATTTACGGCATCTCAGACTTCTTGCTCTCAGAAATCGACGGGACAGTATACGCTAAGAGATGTTCTAGTTGCAGCTACAGGACGAGTGTTTTCAAGGATGACAGTTAATCGAAGATTGCTTGGTATGAGGCTGAGGGCTTACCGTCCGCTTTTGGTGCTACCGTTGACCCCACAACATAAGGCTCGCCGCTTGGAGTGGTGAAGAGCTCGACAAAACTGGAATGACGAATGGAATACCATAAGCTTCAGCGACGAATCCGGGTTTTGTTTAGGCGGCCACGATGAACGCATGAGGGTTAGACGATTTCGAGGTGAGAGACTTTGCTGTTGAACGTGATAGAGCAACTCTAGTCCTTATTAATGGCAATCTGACTGCTCGGCGATATATCGATGGAATGCTGCAGGCAGTACAAACTCTTCCAAATGCGATCTTTCAACAAGATGATGCCAGACTGCATATTGCTCGTGAAACAATGGACTTCCTACATGAAATTGGCATAGAGACTTTGGAATGGCCAGCAAGATCGCCTGACTTTTCGCCTATCGAACACGTAATCGCAATCTTAGTCGATTACCACATCCCCCTGTAAACTTAGATGAACTCTGGCATGCTGTAAGGAGGATTTGGATGAATGTTTCTCAATATGATATAGACCATCTTATTTTGTGATTGTCCAATAGAACAAACGAGTGCACAAATAACCAAGGAGGAGGATTAATTTTTGATAATTATCATGGAGAAATCTTCTTGGAAATGTAATCAATTACCAGGAGCATCCTAATAATAAATAACTTTAAAAATATTTGTCCTTTCTGGTGTTGCATTTTTTTTGTTCTCCAGTATACAAAATGTTTTGTAAAATGTAATTAAATTTTCCAACTGAACCTTAATATTTTCCACATGCAAGTAACTGAAAGCAACATTGAGGGAGGAGGTTCCGCTCATCCCCTCCCGCTCCCAAGGGATCGCCGGTGGCAGAGAAGTCAAATAATGGGGTAATCTTAAAAATTATTTAAAAAAAAGACCAAATTGGGGACTTATTTTCAATACTAAAAAAAATACTGCAAAATTTCTTCTTGCCCCCTCCCCTTTGGAAAAGCTATATATCTGCATTGTACTAAGACTTACTCCGTAGCCTTACTGACGCTAGAAAAAGGAAATGACAAAACCGGGACTTCAAAAAATGGAACCAAAAAATCAAATGTTTGATTTAAACCTGGAAGAAAAATACAAAAGGTGAACAAAATGAAAATATTTAAAACCGAAAAAAAAAATAAAAAATGGAAAAAAGCGAAAAGTTTTTTAAAAATAAAAAAAAAATCAGAAAAAATCAGAAATTACAAACAATGGAACAAAAGTAGATTTCTTGTCGTGAAAAATAAATAAAAAGAAAGGTTGGTGGCTATCGGACACACATTTTGCTTTTCAATTCATTACGATCAGTCCTCCAAGATCTAATGGATAGTCCAGAAACCTACAGACCAGTTTCATCCTTATTAGGAATCATCAGGGTAACATAGAACTGTACCTAGCGTTGTATTCTGATTGAGAATATACCAAGTGAAACTGCATATTTTTTGACACGTGTTATGCGATTTCCAGAGATTTCCACTTATTGATCCAGAAAAAAATTTCCAGGTATTGCATATGGTATATTCTCATAAAATGTATTTTCACAACTTGTGTTGAATTTTTCACCCGGGGATAAAGAGTGCCTTTAATCCCTATATACAGGGTGGATTCGTCAACTGATATTTTTAATTTTCTTTAATCGTGCTATCATGAATCATTTTGTTTACGAGGGATGGCAAAAAAATATTTTTTTAAATAGGACACCCTGTATAGTTTGACATTTTGGAATTCTAAAAAAAATTATCTTTTTAACAATAACACACACTAATACTCTATCTCTTAAGTTTTCCATACAGATTTAGATAAAAATATCTTGATTATCGCAAAAGATAGATCCTACTGTGTAGTATTGCTGAAGAGAGAAGTGAGCTGCAGATCTGTTGAATTTAAGTTTTGCTAATTGCGTTGCTTATTGTAATGTTGTAGAATCCAGGTTATCCGGTCGCCCCTATTGGTCAGATTTGGATTTAGCTGTTCGGCCAATGACAGCGCGACCGAGGTAACAAAAACGGGCGCAGCCAAGCCTCAGGGACCAGACCATCGGGTCCCTCATCCGACGAAGCTTTGGAAGAAGAGTTTTGCTGCCAGCAGGGAACGCCGAACTGAGTAAGCCGGAACTGTTGGCAGGCCGTTTTTACTGGAAGGTGCTGTCCATTGCACTCACGGGCAGCCATGGCTCCTTCATTGCACTACCGAAGGAGGGTGGAGGTGGGAAATCTTTAAGAAAGGATTCTGAACATCAGCGCGGTGCCAGAAGTTTTAACTTCTGGAGTTCGTAATTTTGGGGGACGAATTTACGACAGTAACTAGCTTTGACGTTTTCGAATTACAGGTTAGATCTTTTGACATTTTAAACACAAACATAAGGAGACTGGCCACACTTTACTAAAAAACTAATATCCCAACGAATAAAACATTTTTTTTTTAATTATTCAACAGTTTATTATAAAAATGATTCTTAAAGCCTATTATGGACAAAACAAGACCACAATTGTGCGACTAAGAAAAAAGTATCGAAAAGAAGGAACTGTTTGGCGAAAGGAAAGCAATAACTTAATCATAGTCAGCAGGATCAGTAAATTTGCGTAATATAATTTCCATATCCACCAACGTGAAAATTCTCCGATTAAGCTTTAAATTTGCAATGTAAAATACCACATTCTAAACTCTGATTAGCTAATCACTATTAAAGCCCAATCGGGAATTTTTGTGTTGGTGCATAGTGCGCTAAGTCTTTGCAGACAAATAAAAATGTTCAAAATCAAAAAGAAATTATTCAAACACTACGTAAATTTAAAAAAAAAACAAGAAAACTTTTCTATGTCTATATCTTCGTGGCATGGAAACTGCTAAATTTTGAAATGAAATAGATTTGAAACAATGACTTCGTCGTACCCTCTGACTATGAGCTCCATTAAGTGCCGCTACTCTTCGAACCGACCAACCACCGTCTAATTTTGCCAAAATTTGGGTTTTTTCGAATTCGTTTAGTTGGAGCATTTTTAAATATAAGCGTATGACAACAACAAAATCTGACAGTGACATTTTTTATCAATTTGAAATACCTAAAAGTTTACTGAGTTGCGAGGCTCTTAATATACTATAAAAAATCGGCGTATGCATTTTATGTGGCCGGAAGTGTACCTCTAAAAAGTGGTTACTCTATGCCTCGCTCTAAACTATGTAATTAAATTACATCAAATTACATTTATTATGCCGAATAATAATATAAAAAATAAATTTATACTTTTACCTAGTTAAGAGTCATGTCTTTCAGTGGCGGACGGGCGGCAATAAAAATATAATAAAACTGTGGCAATTCTTTAAATTATTATGCAACTTATGCTTAACCCATTTTATCAGGGTGATTTTTCTACAATTATTATACATACAGGGTTTGACAGTTCTCGTCTAAGGATGCCCAAATGCATGTGTCTGAGTAAGAACGCTAATCAATTCAGGGGCGCGTTCAGCGGCGGCTGGAGCCAAACCAAAAACGGTTCTACCCCTTCCACTCAAAATGTCAAAAATGGCATTGACATGCAACCAGCCGGCTGTCGTATCTTTAGTATTTTTGCTAGGCACGAACAGTCTGTTTAAAAAGGAAAAAGCATGTCGGAACTTTAAGACACGGCCATTTGATAGCTTTTTCTAAACAGATACCTACTCCCTATCTTCTGTCCGCAAAATAAACGCATTCTCCTCACAAATATTTTAAGGCAACGGAACAGTTTTATAATCTGATAAAATTAATGGCTTTCGTTTAAAAATATAATCAAAAAAATACCTCACATAACCTCAAAATGCGCTTAAGCCAAAGTGATTCTACGGCTTATCTTAACTACAGCTTAAGTGCCACTTACATGATATTCCACACCCTTGCAAAACAAAACTAACGCTTAAGCTCGGCTTACATGTCAAGCCGAACCCGTGCACACGGGCATTAGTTTATTTTACTCGAAGACGCGGGCGTGAAAGAGATTGTACACGTAATTTTTCTCAATTAATCCCTTAGAAGATCTTAAGATTATTTTTATTTATTTGATAATAAAATGATGCAACGAAAATGTAACAAAATATTTTTATGCAAGACCTGGAGAGTAGGCGTTCCTTCGTGATTCTGTACATCTGAGGAGGGGAAAAAAGTCCCGTTTCCTCGGCAGTTTTTCTAAAATAAAGGAGTCTACAAAAATCAAATTTTTTTTAAATTTAATAATATGAGAAGACGAGACCACTTTGATAAATTGTCTCGTAGAGTCGGGACTTTAGCGTAACTGGTTATGGAAGGTCAGGCTCAGACTTTTTGCTTTATTGAAAGAGCAACGTCAATCGGCAGTAAAAGTTTTTGGGTAAATGGGCATTTTAAATAATTTAGCGGATTCTTATTTTAGACTAATACAGGGTTCCTAAGATTTTCCTTAGGGACAGGATTTCAATAAATCAAACAGAAATGGCATAGAAAGTTCTGCGCGCACAAAAGAAACAGGTATATTGAGCAATGGTGCCAGTTTGTTATTATCTCCGGGCTGCTTTCATGAGAAAAAATTGTCGCCACTCTTTCATTGTGAGCATAAATCATAGTTGCAATAATAACCGTTGACAAGATGTCTGCAGATTCCGCTAGATGGCGGCCACACATCTAAACTAATTAAAAATTAGATGTTTTCAGGTCCAAACCAAAGCTTTTTCTTGCTTAAAGGAGGCGGCAGGGTCCATTATTTACGATACTGAGCGATAAACTCGTGAGGTTGTTCACATTATTAAATTTAAAAAAATTAAAAATTAAATTTTTTTCCATTCTGTTCTACTAGTGACATCTATCCGGAAACGGCCAAACCATGCAGCTAGCACTAGTAGCCAAAGAAATCAATAAACGGCGCTGTTTTTCCTGCAGAGCTTTTTGCTTGCGATATTATTGATTTTAAATAAAGCTGGCCCTACACTACATTTGATATTTTTGAGGTGTTTTATGACATGATCTCGAAACATGTAGCGAACCAATTCTTCAAAACTAGCGGGAGGGTAAAAGCGAAAAATAAGGAGCTGCCAATATTTGTAACACCCAAAAAGGGGTGAAAAGATTTATTTTGCTCTGTTTCTTTACAAAAAACGTTTTTTTTACGAAAAACTTGAGCTCTGCCACTTTTTTTATTTTTTCTTCAACTTTCTCGAAATTTTCGTCATACCGTAGAAAAAAATTATTTCCCCCATGGTGGTTTTATTCGAAAAAATTTAGAAACAGAGACGGGATCAGTTTTTCTAAAACGGGGGATCTTGGTTTCGAGTGAGAAGATAAAGGGCGCCGCAGGCAAAAATTTTTCAATTAAATTAGTCGAACGCAAAAATGATGGAAAAACAAAGCACGAAATAAAAATGGCGCCGCTTACAATTTTTTTTCAAAAATTACGTATTTTCGGGAACGCAAAGAAATAGGTCTAAAGAGTATAATTTTTAAGAAAAAAATATCAATTTTCTCGCCCTCCTCCACTGGGACTACAGGGGCCGTGCACAAATTACGTAATGGTCATAGGGGGGAGGGGGGTTACAAAACGTTACGTAGGGGGGAGGGGGGTTTTCGACAGCGTTTGCATTTGTATGAAACTAAGAAAATTTGGAATGAAAATAAGTGATTTTTTTTTTTTTCGGGGGGGTGGTGGTCTTGAAATCGTTACGTAATATTAGGGGAGTGGCGTGCCAAACCGTTACAAAACATTACATAGGGAGGGGGTCAAAAATTGGTAAAATCACCGTTACGTAATTTGTGCACGACCCCACATCTGACTGTTCCTCCTTTTTGATTTCGAAACAAAGTGCAAAACCCGGATTGGACGTTCGAAGGCGTCAACCCGTCCTATTTGCTTGATAAATTTTCTACGGAAATATCTCAGTCGATTTCTCCGGCCGTGTATGAACGCTTTAGGTTAGGCATTTACATGTATCTCAGTCCCCAGGCTGTAAACAGTGCGTAAGGACAATGGTTACAAAATGAAAAGACGAAAAATATTTTTTTTTACGATATCTTTCATCAGTTTGGTATTAAAGTCGAGCAAAAACAATTTTTATTCCAGTCCTAAAGGTATGAAAGTGAAAAACATTAGAAAACAACAACCTGGAATGGATTTACTACATGTTAGATGTAGTGACAACATCGCCCCATGCCCATCCTTTTCTGCCTAATGTGCTTTTCCGTTTGTCTGCGTCTTATACACGGCTGCTTGGCCCCCTAAGGATTTGCTTAGTAACCCTGTATAAGAAAATACTTATAGTCACTGTTTTACACCCTTTGGAGGCAACATTTACCGTTAAATTTGACAGGAACTTACGTGGAAGTCTTTTAGTTAATTTTGGGTGACATCGGCAACAGCGTATCGGTTTCTCAAGTTTATTATCTCTTTCGCCCTCATTTACTAGCCTTTGCGCTTCTTTTTCAATACACGACTGACCAAAAAATTTCTGTTGTTCTCTTTTTAAAATTTATTTAGTACGCCCCTGATCGTGACAATTTATCAGATACATTTTTCTACGTTCTATTTTATTATTTATTTTTTTTGCAAGGCGTTCACATCATTCGATATCTCCATACAAGAAGGAAGTAACTGACATTCTGGCGATTTTAACTTAATTTGCTTTTTGAAGTTTTTTTTGTTTGTTTTTTTGTTGTTGTTTAGACAGAGAAAATCACGTTATTTGGCAATGGGGGTTCGACGGGCGGCGTTGCAATTTGACAGCTGTCATTAGGCAAAATGTCAAAAAGTAACCTGTGTTTTCAGTCCAGCTCACACACGATCATCTTACCAAATTCTATCCAAATCGGTTCAGCCGTTTTTGCGTAGTTATGAGCAACAAACATACACACACATACACAAACTAATATTTTATATGTTTTCCAAAAACACCAAAATACAAAGAATCCCGCTCGGATAACATGGGAAAGTGGACTTCTGTAAAAGTTGACCATATTCAGATATTTTGAAGCTATCAGTCCTTGGATTAAAATAGTGAACTTATTAGGAGACCGTATGTCTGTGATAGAAGATATGGGCCGTCAAAGACGTATGTCAGAAAATGCACCTAATTCCAGTTTTCCTTATAACTAGAAAAGTTTTTAACCAATTTTCATCTCGATCGAAAGAATATTGAATGCTCTAAAGGTACTTGTCAGTTTTTTGAAGTTTGACCAGAGGCGTACCTAGGGGGGTGCGTTTAAAATGTAAACACTTATATAAATTATAAGAATATGGATTTCGAAAACATAGCTGCGTTATTCGACCGACTTTTTATTAGAGACGGGAAGGGGGGGCAGTGTGTAAGAATCAAATTACTATTAGAAGATAGTAAGTCTGCGATAGAAGATATGGGCCGTCAATGAAGAAAAAAAAACTGCTTGCTTTATAACTGGAAATGCTTTTAACCAATTCTCGTAAGGAGGCATCTGTCATTTTTTGAAGTTTGACCAGAGGCGTACGGAGAAGGGCGCTTTTAAAATATATTTTCAGACGTACTTCTTTGACGGCCCATATCTTCTATCGCAGGTATACTATCTTATAATAATAAGTTGATTCCTACGCCCTTCCCCCCTCTAAAAAAAAGTCGGTCCAATAACGCACCTATGCTTTCAAAATCTATTTCTTTTCTGTTTTACATTTTAAAATTACCTAGCTAGGTACGCCTCTGGTCAAACTTAAAAAAACTGACAGGAGCCTTTAGAGCATTCAATATTCTTTCGATACACACACATACACAAAATAATATTTTATATGTTTTCCAAAAACACCAAAATACAAAGAATCCCGCTCGGATAACATGGGAAAGTGGACTTCTGTAAAAGTTGACCATATTCAGATATTTTGAAGCTATCAGTCCTTGGATTAAAATAGTGAACTTATTAAGAGACCGTATGTCTGTGATAGAAGATATGGGCCGTCAAAGACGTATGTCAGAAAATGCACCTAATTCCAGTTTTCCTTATAACTAGAAAAGTTTTTAACCAATTTTCATCTCGATCGAAAGAATATTGAATGCTCTAAAGGTACCTGTCAGTTTTTTGAAGTTTGACCAGAGGCGTACCTAGGGGGGTGCGTTTAAAATGTAAACACTTATATAAATTATAAGAATATGGATTTCGAAAACATAGCTGCGTTATTCGACCGACTTTTTATTAGAGACGGGAAGGGGGGGGCAGTGTGTAAGAATCAAATTACTATTAGAAGATAGTAAGTCTGCGATAGAAGATATGGACCGTCAAAGAAGAAAAAAAAATGCTTGTATATCCATTTGTCCTTATAACCGGAAATGTTTTTAACCAATTCTCATAAGGAGGCATCTGTCATTTTTTGAAGTTTGACCAGAGGCGTACGGAGAAGGACGCTTTTAAAATGTAAGCACTTAATACATTTTCAGACGTACTTCTTTGACGGCCCATATCTTCTATCGCAGATATACTATCTTATAATAATAAGTTGATTCCTACGCCCTTCACCCCTCTAAAAAAAAGTCGGTCCAATAACGCACCTATGCTTTCAAAATCTATTTCTTTTGTCTTTTACATTTTAAAATTACCTAGCTAGGTACGCCTCTGGTCAAACTTAAAAAAACTGACAGGAGCATTTAGAGCATTCAATATTCTTTCGATCGAGACTAAAATTATGAAAATTGGTTTGAAACTTTTGTAGTTATAAGGAAGAATGGAATTATGTGACGACCCATATCTTCTATCACAGGCATACGATCCCCTAATAATTTCACTATTTTAATCCAAAGACCGACTTTTGCGGCAGTTGACTTTCCCATGTTACCCGTGCGGAATTCTGTATTCGAACAAAAACCTTGTAAAGTAACTTTGGTTAAATTATAATGTCTCTTACAATGCTAAAAAGAATATTCTTTTACAGAAACTTAAACGCAAAATACGATACGACCATTTTACCTGGAAGTTTTATTTTCCGTTCCCATTTTTGTACCCATCTTTGTAAAGTTACACTTTCCGTACAATAAATTGTACGGAATGTATGTACTTTCCGGTCTGTTGAAAAAAAGTTTATCTTTTAATAATTTTGTAAAATTGCGAATAAAAAACTAACACTACGTGACAACAAAAGAAAACAATTCCTTTAAGGCTATAGTTTCTCCCCAGATTTCAAGTAAAAAAAAGTACAACTGACAACGCCTTGTTCCTTAATTTTTTAATCTTTTGCCAGAGTGCACAGGGAAAACTAAACATCAGAATTAGCTGAAATCATTTTTAAATGCTTAACAAAAATATCTGAAGGATTTTTCAAAATTCTCAATTATTTTTTCTTCAAAATAAAGGCTCTGGTGCTGTCATCAATCCCAAAAGCCTCAAAATAATTGCGGTTTGGAAACAAACCCGATATACAAAAAAAATTAAGAAATACTCAAAATTTCCTCTGGATTACATTTTTCCTTTTTATATTTCCTTCTAAAAGCCTGTGCACTCCGGAAAAGAAAACCGACCAATCATTGAATTTGGGAGACACACGCAGTTCAAGTGTTGGCCGATAGATCGCAGAATTTATACGATTCCATGGTAACTGCAGATGTTCCGTCAACAAACTTTAAATGGGGCCGCAGTGGGACAGAAGAGTATTTTTACAT
Organism: Oxystoma pomonae; assembly: GCA_963921995.1. NCBI lineage: Eukaryota > Metazoa > Arthropoda > Insecta > Coleoptera > Brentidae > Oxystoma > Oxystoma pomonae. Next base: position 111,080,876 of record OY998167.1, read on the forward strand.
TTTCTGACAGAAAACCATTATTATTGTTACGTTTTTCTTCCAAAAATGTGTTTTCAAAAAAAAATATGAAAGACTCCGCGTGTGCGGTCGCCCGCCGAAAAAGGCCTAGCGCTACGCGGGCATTACCCCGAGTCTACCAAAGAACCAAGAGAACTTTACTGGCTCGCTGGGATTACTAGGAATTCGCATAGAAACATTCGGCGCCCATAACCCCACATAACTTTGTTTTTATTTTGATTCAACCATTTTTTTAAATTTAAATTATCGCGGCATAGTTATGTACAATTGTACTAGTGAAATCTTGGAGTGCAAAGGATTGATTTTAGAACCTGTTTCAAAAACACACCGTTACTTGAGTAGTAACAAAACAGGTCAGTAAAGCTCCATTTAGAGGTCGAAAAGACTCTTGCTAGTTACGCTCCTGTTTAAAATAGAATACGATTATTTCATCTAGCGCCAGTAGCCGTTTTTTAAAACTGTGTTTCCAATTCAATTATAAATGCACCTATAAATGCAACCTAAAACATTACACCCAGTTAGTTTAATACGTAGTTGGGTAGCGTTTTTTCAGCAGGTAATTCTGCAATAAATGGTTTTCTCTTATTTTAGTATTTTACTTGGTTTTTTAGCGGCGCAGAACGCGAAAATTCAAAATAAGTAACCTAACCCTAAACTTTTGACTCGGTGCTAAAAAATATCTGGTGTCCCACTGTGAATAAACATAAAGAAAGTCTCCGCGTTGCCATGGAAAACAAATTCAATGACGTAAAATTTTGCAACAAAATCAGGTCGACATAGTTAAATTGATTTACCGTACAGTGTTGCTAAAAACAATTCCCCAGATTGTAACTACGACCTTAAATAAAACTAGGTAGATATGCAGTTGTAAAAAGTATCTCAAAATCTTCAACAGTAGATTCATTTTTCTCTGTCAATGACCTTAGCTCAAGAAATGTCGAAGTGATGTTCAAAGCGGGTCACGTGATTTCCATACTTTTTGGAGTCAAATAAACATCAGAATCGGCTAACGTTTGAATGGAGGGAACATGTTTTAAAAACTGCTTTTTTGATTTTAGCTTATTCGGCAAAAAATCAAAAAGTACTCCGAGCCGTGTCTTAGTTTTTACAATATGTACATTAAATTTAAGCTTCAGCAAAATCAATTTAACTATGTCGACCTGATCTTTTTGCAAAATTTTACGTCATTGAATTTGTTTTCCATGGCAACGCGGAGACTCTATTTATGTTTATCCACAGTGGGACACCAGAGATTTTTTAGCACCGGGTCAAAAATTTGGGGTTAGGTTACCTATTTTGACTTTTCACGTTATGCGCCGCTAAAAAACCAAGAAAAATACTAAAATAAAAGAAAACCATTTATTTCAGAATTGCCTGCTAAAAAAACGCTACCCAACTATGTATTAAAGTAACTGGGTGTAATGTCTAAGGTTGCATTTACAGGTGCATTTATATTTGAATTGGAAACACTCCCGCTAGCTAATACCGACAACAGGTTAACTTAAAAGCATGCAGATTTAAAAATCGGCTACTGGCGCTAGACGAAATAATCGTATACTATTTTAAACAGGAGCATCAACGACTAGCAAGAGTCTTTCAAACCTCTAAATGGAGCTTTGCTAACCTGTTTTGCTAGTACTCAAGTATCCGTTTGTTGTTGAAACTGAGGTTCTAAAATCCATCCTTTGCACTCCAAGATTTCACTAGTACACTTGCACATAACTATGCCGCAGTAATTTAAATTATGTTTTTATGCGAATTCCTAGTAATCTCAGCAAGCCAGTAAAGTTCTCTTGGTTCTTTGATAGACTCGGGGTAATGCCCGCGCAGCGTTAGGCCTTTTTCGGCGGGCGACCGCACACGCGGAGTGGTTTCATATTTGTTTTAGAACAATGTTTTTGAAAACACATTTTTTAAAAATAAATATAACCTCGAATGGTTTTCTGTCAGAAAACGTAAAAATACTCTCCTGTCCCACTGCGGCCCGATTTAAAGTTTGTTGACAAAACACCTGCAGTTACCATGGACTCGTATAAATTCTGCGATCTGTCGGGGGAAACTTAGTTTTTATTTTCGCTAAAGCAAGGAAATATAAAAAGGAAAAATGTAATCCAGAGGAAATTGTGACTATTTCTCCATTTTTTTTGTGAATCGGGTTGGTTCTAAACCGCAATTATTTTTAGGCTTTTGAGGTTGATGACAGCACCAGAGCTTTTATTTTGAAGAAAAAGTAATTGAGAATTTTTAAAAATCCTTTAGATATTTTTTTTAAGCATTTAAGATGTCCCTGCAAAATTTCAGCTAATTCTGATGTTTAGTTTTCCTTGTGCACTCCGGTAAAAGATTAAAAAATTAAAGAACAAGGCGTTGTCAGTTGTACTTTTTTTTACTTAACATCTGGGGAAAAACTATAGTCTTAACTCACAAACGTTACTTTGACATTTTCTGAGCTAAGATCACTGAGAAAAAAATCTTTATTATCAATCGCTCGTACTGAAGAAATACGTTTTGTCAGTTACTTCCTTTTTGAATAGACGTATCGATACACAAGATTAAAGGACGGAAGAAAGTAAAACCATTTCTTTCGGTTAATAAAGGAGACAGTAGACTTAGAACTCTTATGTATATATCCGTTGATATATAAATTCTGCTTCCTGATTTTATATCCTCAGTCCACCGAAACTACTCATTAGCTATTAAACATGAACATTTTTGTAAGTACATTCCAAAAGGGCGTTATTTTTAATTAGATAAAAAGTGATGGTTTTAAAATAGAAAATTTTAATAATTTCATTGTGTTAGGAATTGTGTAATTAGGGACCTTTTTCACCTTTATTCGGGAGATTTTGGTCAGTTTTTTGGCAGTTTATTACCCTTATCTTTATTCTAGGCAGGCGCAGTAGCGCTCTATCAGGCTGTTACCTTTATTAAAAGTAACCACTGGCGCTAATTAGCGTCGAATAGCGACTACCTATCCCGTTAAAAAGACAACCAATCAAACTTGATATGATTCTTGTTTTGTTTTACAAAAGTTTTGTGTATTTGGATTTTATTTTTTGTTAACCGTGTTTATAGTAGTAGTGGGGTGCCTTTTTTACCGGTTTTCTTTTTGGTAAACAGGTGAGTAAATACAAATAAGTTTGCAGAGGCTCGATTTCTTCTATTACTCCACTTGCAAAATCATTTGCCCGACTAAATTTATGTTGGGATGTGCATCTCCCAGTCCTATCACTAAATTAATATTTTCCTCCATGATATGGTTACAAAAGCAAATAAAAAAAAGACTTGAGAAAAAAACCACAAAGGTCAATAAAAATGAAAGGTTATGTTTACCGCCAAACGATTGACTACGTTCAAAAGCTCTATTTTTAACCTCTTTTTACTTTATCGTTTATTTCGGGCATGCGCAGTTACGAGGTAATACCAATAAATTTTGACGTTACCTGCGGGTAAATACCGTATCCCTTATAATTGACATGGTTGCCGACAGTAAAACTTTAAGTAGAAAAACAAAGTATTTAAATTGAGTTTTGGATGCAAATATGTTCTGTATTTTTTTAATTGTAAAGATAGCTGTCAATTTTTGTTTAATCATTTTCTTTGGCTAAAATTTCGGAAGAAACGTAAAACATCGACTTGTTCTGGTAACTGTGATAAAAGTGATTCCGATCTGTTTATTATAACCTCCCTTTTCTCTGTTATGTTTTCGAGTTTTTAAAAATTATTATTAATTAAAATTTACGGTAAAAAATACAAAAATGAAAAACATTATTGGACAAATTCTTGTAAATCTTGGCAATAATAAATACCGTATAAAGTCGTCTATAACAAATCAAAGGCGGCCTGCAAAAATTGCTGCCTTAAAAATAACGGGGATTTTTCATTAGACTTGCAAAAGGTCCCTAATTGGTATTCTTAAAATTATTAAATTAAATTATATTATTATTATTAAATTAAATTATATTATTATTATTAAATTAAAATATTCAAATTAATTAAATCATTAAAATTAACTCAGTTTAAAGAAGGGATTAAGAAGTGTAATCTTTATGAAAATGGGAGACTTTTCTATTTACTAATTTATCCAAAAGTGGTTAATAATCGAGAATTTTTGAACATAAGTGGGCACTATTTTTGACACTTATCACAGGTATGCAAGAAAATTCAATTGGACCAAATTTTTTACAGTAACCAGTGCCGTAACCAGGGGAAGGTTTTGGGGTTAAAAATTAATCATGATCAATGACCCAAAAAAAGCTCTGACGTGTGTTTGGTGTGATGTCTTAAATTTTAAAATTTTTGCCTGCGGTGTAATGACGTCATTAATTATTATAATTTTACCTTTGGTTTGATTGGTGGGTAAGGGTCAAAAATGAAAAAACACAAATTATTTAATCGCCAATGTTTCGGCACTATTTATTTTCAAAAACAAAGGAGAACAAACCACAATTTAAAAAAAAACCTTTTTGTTTTTATAATTGAATAAAATTCTTTTGTTTTGGACAATCAATATTATTATATTATAAAAAAAAGTTTTTTTTTGAATTGAGGTTAGTTCTTCTTTGTTTTTTTAAAGTGTCTGTGTATTTTGTTACTTTTACTTTTTTAGTTATTGATAAGAAAACCAAAAAAGTTCGAGCTCTGAAACGTTAGCGAAGAAATAATTTGTTTTTTTAATTTTGACCCTAACCCACCAATCAAACCAAAGATAAATTACCTTGGGTCGCTAAATTCTGCAAACAAATATTATAATTTTAGTTTAATTCTAAGGAATTTTTATCACCAGCATTCAAAATGTGTAATAAATGGCATTCTTGGTATAATTTTTCTTAAAATCTATATATATACCACCGCAACCCACCCTTTCTTGCCATCTAACCCAATCTACTTTTTAAAAAATATTTTACAAAAAACCCAAAAAATCTAAATTTTTAAAGAATTTTTTGTTTTTTTTTGTCAGAGTTTTGCTATACCAATATTAAATATTGTTACAATTTTGTTTAAGTTTAAGCAATTTTCATGTCAACAACAACGCGTAGAAATAGCATTTTAGTGTAATTTTTTCAAAATTTTTGCCGGCGGCGCGTTTAAGGATTAATTTTGAAAAAAATCTGCAAATGAGACTAGATGAAACTTATCAAATAAAATAAGTATTTTTCTTTCGTATACAGCACTAAATTAATACCTATTAAACCGCCCTCCTCCCCTCCCTTCAGTTCAAGAGCTCAATTAGTAGGCACCTACCTAATTTTTAAAAATTTGCCATAGGTAGTTATTATTAAATGATAAACCCCTCACCCAGAGACGATTTCTGGCTACGCCACTACAGTAACAATAACAATATTTAGTTTCTGTGTTTAAATTTCAAAATTGGTCCGGAGAATTTGGAATGAACCATATAACTATGAGACACTATAGGGTGGACCACAAAAAAACGGTTTTAACTGCCAAATTTTTATTTATGTCGGATATCCCAAAAAAAAATTTGGAAACATAATGAAATAGACTTTTTGCAAATATGTCAAAAAATTACATTTATTAAAAATTCAAAATGGCGGTTGTCCAAAAATTGTATGCATCTTAAAAAACCGTTGAGTTTTTTTGAGACACTTTGTATATTTTTTTTGCAACTACAAAAAACTGTATCATCTGATAATCGTATACTAATCTTGCATAAAATAAAAACTGATAATAATTTAAGTTAACCGGATTTCGTTATCTTTTCGCCAATTTTGTTTTTTTTTCATTAAAATTTGTCTTTTTAGGTAACGTCTGTAGCAATTTGCGCCCTGCTTGGGACAAAGGCTTCAGCAAGTTACTGGAACTCGGGACATCAACTGCAAGGCATCCCAGACGAACGGCAGTTCTCCAACAGCCATTACCCGCAATACGACATCTTACCTCTGGGTAGGTAATCCGGGGGTCAGCGTTATTGTTACCGCATTACCCGGGAAAATTTCTTTGAATTTTTGCGCGATTTCAGTTTTTATTTTAGCAATGCAGCTCAAATATACACACAGTTCACTTTTTGATTGATTTTAAGAAAAAAAATATACTCTTTTCGAAAGTTATAGTTTGGTGTAGGTGCCTAAATAGTTATTCTCATAAAAATTAAAACCTTCTATATACGTCCTACTGTCGAAACCTGTCAAAAATATTTTTTTCCCAAAATGTAAAAAAAAATATTTTTAAAAAATAAAAATTAGGGCTTATAGAGCATTTCATTTTAGACAAAAAAAGTCAAACAAGCATTTTTGTAGTACCAACACTACTACTATTTTGTGAAAAAGCAATGTGCAATCTGAAACATATTTTCGCTAAAAAATCGTTACAATGTTTTTTACATCACTTATAGTTTCTATATAAAAATAGCATTAGTTGAAGAAAATGCTAAAATCATGTCGATAGTATTGAAACTTTGCACCAAGATTTTTCTATAAACCTAAACTTCTAAAAAAATACAATTATGTGCTAATTAGGTAGTCTTATTGCCTATCAAACGACAGTAAAAAAGTTTTGACTTTCTTATTTTTTAAAGATAAGAAAAATAATTTTTTGAAAGACCGTAATACTGCTAAGTACATGATCCTTTGTGCTCTGATATTTTTTTAAATGTTCCATAAGACCCTTCGAACTCACCGGGATTAAGGGGGCAAGATAGAAGCAGGAATAAGGGAAGTACGTTATACAGACCGCTTCAAGCTACTGCGAACATAGGGCGGAAGAAGTCTAATTTGCCAGTGTACGTACATGCAGAGACACCGCACGCCTATCAGTGAAGCAACCAATACTCAGGTTTGCGATCACCACTTGCATGACTTTCCTTTGATATTTAGTACGCCTCTAACCACGGTACTGTGTGGAGCTTAGTCAATGAAACCGGAATTTGGTCAATAAATACGCAAATTTTTATAACGTAATTTTCTTATTTTTTGTCACTGATAAATAAGAGCATTTTATTGTCAACTGCTCAGATTTATCAGTGACGACGTGTTACAATGAAAATAATAAGGAGAAACAAAATAAAAGCAAGTTCTCAAAATAAAATAAAACATTCTAAAAACCAAAAAGATTCTCCCAGTCAAAAAAAAATTAAAGCAAATGTTTGAAAAGTCCTCCTTGCTCGGCTAGACAATATCCGAGCCTACTATAAAAACCCCTTCTAACGTTTCCAAGCCTGTTAGGGGTGATAATTTGAAAAGCTTCTTCAAAAACAGATAGAAGTCATTAGGAGCAAGATCGGGAGATCGAGCTGGCCATAAAATAGTTCCCCGTGTACTTATAACCCGATTAGGAAATACATTATCAAGATATTCCCTAACAAGGCCAAAATTGTGAGCGGAACAACCATCTTGTTGAAACCATGTTTCACCAAATCTTACACCTAACAACTGCCTAGCAGTTGGAATAATGTGCTGCTGACCATTTGACCATCTGCACTTGCAAGGCAGAAATAAAACAAAATAATAAAAACAAAATGAATTTCCAAAAGATAACACTGCAGCATGCTTCGAATCCACCTCGGTCGTACGGCACGGAGAGTAAATTGGACTTGATTCCCCCTATGTTCGCAGTAGCTTGAAGCGGTCTGTATAGTCAATATTTGTTGTTAATTCCGCCATAGGTTACCTTTTCAAATCTAGTCGTAACTTTTTTACTGTTGTTTGATAGGTGATAAGAGTAACTATTTAGCAAATAATTGTTTTTTTTTAGAGTTTAGTTTTATAGAAAAATCTTGGTGCAAAAAAGTTCAATACAATCGACATGATTTTATCATTTTGTTCAACTTATCTTATTTTTGTATACAAACTATAAGTGATGCAAAAATAAGTTGTTACCTTTTTTATCGAAGATATGTCTTTCAGGTTCCCCATCGCTTTTTCGGAAAATATATTTTTTTAACTAACAGGATTCAAATTCAAAATGTGACAATTTTTCCATTTTTTAAATATTTAAATTACGTTTACAAAAAATGGTTAGTACTACAAAAATGCTTATGTGACTTTTTTTGTCAAGAATGGAATGCTCTAAAAGCCCATTTTCTTTACATTTTGGGAAAAAATTACATATTTTTCACAGGTTCTGACAGTAAGACGTATATGAAAGATTGTAATTTTTATCAGAATATCTATTTAGGGACGTCATCTACACAAAAATATCAAAATCATTCAAAAAGTAAACTGTGTACATCGTGTTTATTTGAATACTTCCCACCCAAGGCCTTAACCTTCTTATACAGACCGCTTCAAGCTACTGCGCACATAGGGGGAATCAAGTCCAATTTACTCTCCGTGCCGTACGACCGAGGTGGATTCGAAGCACGCTGCAGTGTTATCTTTTGGAAATTCATTTTGTTTTTATTATTTTGTTTTATTTCTGCCTTGCTCGAGAAACAGATGGGTAAGTTCTTAATTGAAATAATACATTTTTAAAACCAAAAATGGATGTCTAAGAAGTTGCCGAAAAAGTGCAGATGGTCAAATGGTCAAATCGTCATAACCCAACACACGTTCGATATTGGTCGAGGGAAAATTTGCATTTGTATTTTGACGTAAGAACACAGTATCCCCAAAAACTAAATGTTTGGGGGGGGGGTATTATAGGGGAACACGTAATTGGGCCATTTTTTATTAACGGCAATTGCAATTTGAATGGTCCTAGATACTTGGATCTACTGCAGCAGCACATTATTCCAACTGCTAGGCAGTTGTTAGGTGTAAGATTTGGTGAAACATGGTTTCAACAAGATGGTTGTTCCGCTCACAATGTTGGCCTTGTTAGGGAATATCTTAATAATGTATTTCCTAATCGGGTTATAAGTACACGGGGAACTATTTTATGGCCAGCTCGATCTCCCGATCTTGCTCCTAATGACTTCTATCTGTTTTTGAAGAAGCTTTTCAAATTATCACCCCTAACATGCTTGGAAACGTTAGAAGGGGTTTTTATAGTAGGCTTGGATATTGTCTAGCCGAGCAAGGAGGACTTTTCGAACATTTCCTTTAATTTTTTTTTGACTGGGAGAATCTTTTTGGTTTTTAGAATGTATTATTTTATTTTGAGAACTTGCTTTTATTTTGTTTCTCCTTATTATTTTCATTGTAACACGTCGTCACTGATAAATCTGAGCAGTTGACAATAAAACGCTCTTATTTATCAGTGACAAAAAATAAGAAAATTACGTTATAAAAATTTGCGTATTTATTGACCAAATTCCGGTTTCATTGACTACGCTCCACACAGCACCGTGATTAGAGGCGTACTAAATACCAAAGGAAAGTCATGCAAGTGGTGATCGCAAGCCTGAGTATTGGTTGCTTCACTGATAGGCGTGCGGTGTCTCTGCATGTACGTACACTGGCAAATTAGACTTCTTCCGCCCTATGTTCGCAGTAGCTTGAAGCGGTCTCTATATTTTTTCATTTGCCTCCAGGGGGGTTATACTTGAATCGAGAGAAAATTTTCTCTCGCTACTATGGATCTCATTGAGGCTAAAACTGTTTCTAAAAAATAACAAAAACATGAAATTTGGGTTTTCTTAGTTCACATACCAATATGGTACAGGGAACTAATAAAATCGTGAAATTTTGACTTTTCTTAATTTTATCAAAAATGAGTTACCAAGGTTCCAAAAACCTTAATCGACGAAAAAAAAGTTGTCTGTCGGTCTGTCGTCTGTTGTCAGACTTAATAGATCTTAAGGAAATTTGATAAAAAAATCCTCTATCGGCTGACCATGAATTGATTAACTTTTAGGTAGTAGGGTGGTGGGGGGTTGAAAGTGGGAGAAGGGGGATAAAATAATTTAAAAAATTGTAAGTTTGGAACAAAAGCAAGTAGCGATCTACGGTTTTCAGATTTAAGTTTCTGTAAATATGAACTACAAATTCTGTTATAAAGTCCAAATTCCTGGGAGCTTTTTGAAAAAAACGTTAAAATATATTTTAAAAAATCATAACTTTAGAAGTAAAGCAGCTATTGATATGCGGTTTTTAGATTTTGGTTTTCGTAAATATTACCCAAAAATTTTGTTATAAGGTTCAAATCTTTCAAAGCTACATTTTCCGAGATATTTTCATTTCCTTTCAACATAAAATAATTGACTTTATGGTGGACTATCCATGCTTTCTAGCACCAATTTTTTTATATTAAAAGATCACCATAAACTTTTTACTCTCAAATACTTTTGCACACTATCCATGAAATAATTGTTTAAGAAATAAATAAAGTAGGCTTGCTAGTATTACCAAGATTTATTAATTTTGCGTAAATAACTTTTCTTGTAATTTAAATACTGTTTCTATTTTGAGTGGAAATAGTTTTCCGTCCATTACGTTCCATTCGTTATGCAACATTTTATTAGTTACATTCTTAATTCTTTCGTTTTTTGGTAAAATAGTGAAAAATATTATTTAAGTGTGATTTTACCTTTACGGTTATATTATTCGCAGATAAATAAATAATACAAAAATCAATGAAGGTATGTATGTATGATTTTTACGAACTTACTGCAGTAGATACAAAATCATTTAAAAAAATCGTGCAAAGTGTCCCATCCGTTATGCTGGAATGGCTGGGAGTATGATTTTCAAAAAATCCGAGGACACGTCGATTTTTTGTTCAAGGGGGAAATATTTTCGTAGCTTCGACGGGTAACCTTTACCCCTAAATTTTGAATAGGGAAGGTGGGTCGAGTGATACCTTGTTTTGACGGTATCTGAAATGTCTTCACAACCCTGCAAAAATTTTGAAAACCTATCGGTTCGTTTTTGAGATATTCATTCTCGAAATAAACTCAATTGTAGAAGTAAATTTCACTCCTCATATGAATGTACCATGTTAGAAAATATGCAATGATAAAATGTATAGTCAAAAAAACCAAAGTCGACGCCGAAAAAAGCACTGCAAAACTGGACCATTCTAAACCTCCCACCACTTGACATTGTCATCAAAGCGGAGGCGAGAATGGGGGCGTACAGACTAAAATGCGATGACAACTGGTATGATAACCATTTGGGACATACCAAGATTACGACCATTGTCACCAACTCGCTGCTAGAGACCGAGAGACCGACAAACCGTTTAAGACCCAGGTCTCCTGGGAAAACCAGACGGAGAAATCAGTAGTCCAGTTAGGAAAATTGGTATGGTATATCGACGGGTCCAAGATGAACAGAGGATCAGGAGCGGGAGTATATATGGCCTAGCCCCAGGATCAAATTGGTTTGCATCTCTGGGCAAACATACCACAGTATTCCCAGCTAAAATACATGCCATAGAGACTTGTCTGCGGGAAAACCTGAGAAGAAGATATCTCAACAAAGATATAACAATCTTCTCAGACAGCCAAGCAGCTATTAACAAATTAACTCGAAATTAGTGTGGAACGGCCTTCAAACCCCCCTAACCCTAGCGAAACACAATAGAGTCACCCTTGCGTGGGTGATGGGGCACACAGGGGTAACAGGCAATGAACACGCGGATTCTCTAGCAAGAAGAGGACCAGAAAGACCATTTGTAGGACCTGAACCTATATTTGGCATTCCAAAAACCTCGATACGTGGCTATATCAAGCGATAGGAGCACGAAGAACATCGAAACCACTGACGTTCAATATCGGGGTAAAACCACAGCAAAATAATGGTGGCCATAGAAAAAAAATTGGGTTCGGTCTGTCTGGCAGACCAGAATGTTATCTGCTGTACTGTGCTACGGAACTAATTATGACCTTGGCGCCCGACATAGAAATAGTTCAGTGAAACACAAATAGATGGAGCAGCACACATGATAACCACAAAAATTAATACTACAAAAGAATATTGATTTTTAAATAAAAAATCAATATTACTTTACAAATGTAATGTAATATTGATTTTTGAGTATTGAGTTCGTTTTATAGCGTGTTCTTTATCAAGACCAAGAACACGCTATATAAAAGAAAAAGATAGAATGAGTTTTGAAAACGAACTCAATACCCATGAAAACATAGCAAATATGCCCAAAAAACAAAAAAAGTTTAAAGGATAAATCAAAAGTTGATGTTTTTGTGAATTTTTTAAACTTTTTTTTGTCTTTGGGTGCACTGAACTTAAAAGACAAATCTGTACTTTTGACCCAAATGAAATGCTATGAAAAAAAAATTTTGCCTTTTAATTTCATAGGTCCTTTTACAAAACCCTTTATTGTATAGTTTCATTGAGAATTTAACTTATAAAAGGTTGGGTAAAAAGATAAAGACAGATGATAAATAAGTATGTGTAATTTTAAAAAAAATTGAAGTGCATTTCCTAAATACAGGTTTAAAAACAAAACAAGGGTTCATTATATTTTTCACTGCCTTAACTCATTATTGGAGTGTTGAATACAAGAATTCCTTTATTTTTTTTACAAAGTTTAACATTTGTTATCCCTCCAATGCTAAGGGAGTAAAAAGGAGGTGAAAAATATAATGAATCATCTGGTAAAATAAGTAAAAACATAAAATATTACCTTATAGTAAAAATCGAGGTAAAAATTATTTAAAAAGAAGATAAATGACCTAGAAACAGGTATTGTTAAAATTATTCCACAGATAATTGTGAGGATAATTGCCTTTAGTCATAATTTAGTACACAAAATTCAATATAAAGCCTCAAGAAAGAAAACATAATTTTTTCCAAATCATTTTTCTTTGGCTTCATGAAATGCTGATTTTTTTTTATTTAGCGCAATAATCTTCTCTTTTTAGACTATTAGAAAATCTTACAAATCTTATTAACTTGCTTACACCACCAGAACAAACCCCTAATAATTAACTTTATTATTGTGGTTAGTTTAGGGATTAAGATATATAATAAAGTTTGTGTCTTGCCAAATAAAAAATTAAAGTATGTTCCTGGTTTTGTCAACTTACTGTTTTTATACTGCAAGGCATCAATAAGTTCATTGACAACATCATTATCATGACTTATAATTAAGTTTACTCCTGCAAACTTCACAAACAGTTTTTTACTTTTCTACTTGGCAAAGCGAAAATCTTAGACAATAGCCTGTACGTCTTACCAATTGATTTAAAAATACTGAGGGAGAGAATCTTTTCTTCTAAAGTAAGTCTTCTGGCTTTAGGTTTCTGCTGCTGTACTCTAATCTGGCATATAATAAGCATTTTCTGCGAGTGCTAATTTTCTCTAGAATGATTGCACATAACTGGTCATTTTATGCAATCGCTTACTACTATCAATAACTTTCCTATAGAAATGTCATGCTTTTGGTGTGAGATTAGCTTGTCTGGGCACATTGACTTCATTAGGAATTAAAGAGCGCCTTCTTTTAACTGTAAAAAGAAATAATACAAACATTAGCTAATTAGTTAAAATCATAACATTTATAAATACATTAAATTTGTAAAAATGTAACTAAATCAAACAAATTGATCGTTCTCAGGGTAACCACCAGTTGGGGTGTAATTTTTTTTTATAAATTTGTGACCAAATTTTCAAAATTTTCTGATTTTATGACTGGTGGTCACCGTGCTTTCTCCACTGAATTTATTTTAAACCCGACATGTTTTGGAAGCTTAGACTGCCATCATCAGGAGTCCCTACCAAAGTTTTATTAAGGGAAACTAGGCCAAATTAATGGACCAGTCTTCCATATTGGAAAAAGAAAGAGAGGCTACAACCCATGGAGAAAAACTTTAAAATTTAAAAAACAAAATAAACATATAAATATGCAATACATTATAGTTATTTAATTATGCCATGTGTGGGGTACTAAGAAAACTAAGCCTGACTTCTGTTTAAGCCTCAGTTTAAGGTAGGTACTGTAAACACTTCTAAGTACTGGGATAGTCACGTTTTTTTTAGGGAGTGTCTAAAGAGCCTGCAATTCAGCTGAATAGCCGTGAGCCAGCAATAATTATTTATTATGTGTTTTTCATATTTTCTTTTTTTTAATTTTTTTAAATTAAATTAACCCAACCTAACCTAAACAGACTCAAACCAACTTATTAAAAGACAAAACAACACAAAAAAACACACTTTAAACTAAATTAACCCAACCTTAACCTAATTAAACAAGCCAAAAAAAGATGTAGGAGTTGTAGTGTGTTTTTTGTTTTGAGTTGTTTTGGCTTTGAATAAGTTGGTTTGAGTCTGTTTAGGTTAGGTTGGGTTAATTTAGTTGGTTTGAGTCTGTTTAGGTTAGGTTGGGTTAATTTAGTTTAAAAAATTAAAAAAAACGAAAATATGAAAAACACATAATAAATAATTATTGCCGGCTCTTTCTCACGTCTATTCAGCCGAATTGCCGGCTCTTTAGACACTTCCTTTTTTTTAATTTTATAAGATAAAATATGCTCACTTTATGATCAGCTTGTCACACATACAACGCTTTAATGTATAGGCAGGAGCACTAAAGACACAGAAGATTAGTCCCTCTTTACAGAAAAAAACAAAACTTCTCAATACTTTTTGACCAGGGCTATAATATTTTTGTGAACAGTTTTGGTATCTACTAAAATTAAAAAAAAAAACTTACCTGCCTTTCTTTCTGGGTTGCCCCATCATGGTGTCGTCTCTAATATTTTATAAAACATAGCTTAAATTTGATATACGATTGTACTACACCTCATACTACACTTTATTTTACTCATCGTACACTATAAAAGCCTGTAGCTTGTAATAATTCCTTTCTTTTCAAAAAAACAAAAATAACCTCAACAAACGCTGTTGGCTAAAAATCAATAAATCCTTCTCTACGCGCTGGCGTCAGCTAAGGGAGAGATATGACAAATTTAGAATTTTTGTACTACTATCGCCATCTATTAAAAAAAAAATTACCAGACCCCGAAATAATTATACCTCGGCTTTTCCATAAGAGAAAAAGGTCTACAAACTACAAGTAATTTGTCTATGATGGTGGCATCCCCTTCAACACCACTCACCTGTGATCTCCTTAAACTGAATAGGAAAGAAATCAGACAAGTGACGGGGCTATTAACCGGTCACTGCGCACTTAGAGAACACCTGCATAGGATGGGAATCTATAGAGACGAACCCACCTTGAGTGCCAAGCACTAACTTTCTACAGAACACAAAACCTACTGGAGGGCGACCCCTCCAGAGAAGCTAACT
The DNA here is from genome assembly GCA_963921995.1 of Oxystoma pomonae. Taxonomy (NCBI): domain Eukaryota; kingdom Metazoa; phylum Arthropoda; class Insecta; order Coleoptera; family Brentidae; genus Oxystoma; species Oxystoma pomonae. The sequence continues at coordinate 111,096,007 of OY998167.1, forward strand.
GCCATAGAAACCTAATAAAGGGGCTGCTGCTCCTCGCGAGGTCGTCAAACCTCTTAGATTAGGAAGGCACACAGCAAGAGATACAATAAGCTAAGAAACTGCAGTGCCAGGGATTACAAGACCTAAACTTGCTGTTGAGATAAATCAAATCAAATCAAGTCGACGTGTCCCGGAACTTCTCAAAAAATTAAAAAAAAATGTAAAAAAAAAAGTATTTTCGTATTGGCCCGTGCAACTGTAAAAAAGAATGTCTCAGAAACGAATCTATGGATTTTCGAAATTTTTACGCGATTGTAAAGACATTCGAAAGACCTTCAAAACAAGGTATCACTCGACCTACTTTTCCTATTCAAAATATAGGGGTAAATTTTTTCCTCGAAGGGGGTGTAACAAAAAAAAATTCAGGATAGACAAAATTTGTCCCCTTTGAATAAGAAATCAACACATTCGGATATAAAATCAGACTCTACATACGTGAACACAATGTACACAGTCTAAGCAAAAAAATATGCCAAAATTTTATTTATTTATTTCAAAAACCTTACTAGTCTAACGTAATTCGAACTAAGTTTTTATAATTATTTTTTTATTTCTGTATTTTTTTTTATCTGTTTTTTTTTATGGCACACTGGGCATATTAACAACCGACTAACATCGAAAGAATATGTTTTTTTTTAATAACAGTAGAGCCTAAGTACTACGTTATGTATTTTTAAATCTAATTTGAATTTCTTTTATACATTTTTTTTAAATTTTGGATTGCTCAAAAGCAAAAAGCTTTTACTTTTAATTAATATACAAAGTATAGGAATATATTTAATTTTGTTTCATTATGGTCGAAACATATTTTTTATTTAAATGCAATAGAGATAATTTTTTTTTATAACTTTTAAAATAGAGACAAAAATGTTTGTTGAATAAGAGTAGTTTTACTCAATTAATTCCCTTAAAATTTAAAAGAATATTTTGTTTTCATTCAATGTATATTTTTTAGTCCACTTTATTTTAATTGATTCAAAACAAACTCATGGCTTTCTTGGACAATGTTTTATTTAATTAATTATACCAACAGCCAAGGTCGGTCCTAGTTCTGGATCATCATCAGGGCTAGACAAATAGAGTTGCAACACAAATTATTTTTATTTTATTCAACATTCTCATAAAATTGCATGAAATACACAAATAAAAAAATAATAGTTTGTGTTGTAACTCTATTCATCTAGCCCTGATGATGGTCCAGACTTAGGACCGTTGGCTCCTAATATAGTTAATTAAATAAAACCAACAAAGCAGTAAGTTTGTTTTGAATCAATTTTTTTTTCACTTTGACGTCTTTAACAATAAGGTGATCCTTAAATTATTTCTTATTTCAGGAGAATACCATAAAGGACACCTTGAAGCTGACCAAATCAAAGTTCACAAGTACGAAAAACTCGTAGTCCCTCAGCCGTTCCCTGTAAAAGTGCCAATTCCGCACCCTTACCCCGTTCATGTTCCAAAGCCTTACCCCGTGGAACATACCAAATACGTTAAAGTTCCATTTCCAGTCACTCAGGTAAAAGTATACGCTATTGCCAAGACAGGTTGTTCCGTTTAAAACACACAAACGTTAAAATTTTACATTTGCTAATTCACTCATACTTAACTAACAAATTGAGCAAACAAGTGCGATGTTAAGGTCGTAGTTACAATCTGGGGAATTTTTTTTTAGCAACACTGTACGGGAAATCAGTTTAACTATGTCGACCTGATTTTTTTGCAAAATTTTACGTCATTGAATTTGTTTTCCATGGCAACGCGGAGACTTTATTTATGTTTATCCACAGTGGGACAACAGAGATTTTTTAGCACCGGGTTAAAAATTTGGGGTTAGGTTACTTATTTTGACTTTTCGCGTTCTGCGCCGCTAAAAAATCAAGCAAAATACTAAAATAAAAGAAAACTATTTATTAAAGTCACTGGGTGTAATATTTAAGGTTGCATTTACAGGTGCATTTATAGTTCAATTGGAAAGAAACACTCCCGCTAGCTGATACCGACAACAGGTTAACTTAAAAGCATGCAGATTTAAAAATCGGCTATTAGCGCTAGACGAAAGAATCGTATTCTATTTCAAACCTCTAAATGGAGCTTTACTGGCCTGTTTTAGTTAGTACTCAAGTATCCGTGTGTTTTTGAAACTGAGGTTCTAAAATCTATCCTTTGCACTCCAAGATTTCACTAGTGCACTTGCACATAACTATGCCCAATAATTTAAATTAAAAAAAATATGGTTGAATCATAATAAAAACAAAATTATGTGGGGTTACGGGAGCCGAATGTTTTTATGCGAATTCCTAGTAATCTCAGTAAGCCAGTAAAGTTCTCTTGGTTCTTTGATAGACTCGGGGTAATGCCCGCGCAGCGCTAGGCCTTTTTCGGCGGGCAACCGCACACGCGGAGTGGTTTCATATTTGTTTTAGAACAATGTTTTTTAAAACACATTTTTCAAAGATAAACATAACCTCAAATGGTTTTCTGTCACAAAACATAAAAATACTTTTCGGTTCCACTGCGGCCCGATTTAAAGTTTGTTGACAAAACACCTGCAGTTACCATGGAATCGTATAAATTCTGCGATCTATAAGCCAACACTTGCAATGCGTGTGTCTCCCAAATTAAATGAAGTGTGATTTATTGATCGGTTTTCTTTTCCGGAGTGCACAGGCCTTTTAGAAAAAAGAAAACTTAGTTTTTATTTTCGCTAAAGCAAGGAAATATAAAAAGGAAAAATGTAATCCAAAGGAAATTGTGAGTATTTCTCCATTTTTTTGTAAATCGGATTTGTTCTAAACCGCAATTATTTTGAGGCTTTTGGGATAGATGAGAGCACCAGAGCTTTTATTTTGAAGAAAAAATAATTGAGAATTTCGAAAAATACTTCAGATATTTTTGTTAAGCATTTAAAAATGATCACCTCTGCAAAATTTCAGCTAATTCTGGTGTTTAGCTTTCCCTGTGCACTCTGGCAAATGATTAAAAAATTAAAGAAAAAGACGTTGCCAGTTGTACTTTTTTTTACTTAAAATCTGGGGAAAAACTATACTCTGTACGTTTTTGAAGGGCTAATTTTACAACTAAAGGTAAAACTCCAGATTAAACCATAGTTTAAACTTCAGTTACTCAATTTTATAAGTCGCACTGAAACCACGGCCAGAGAGAAAAGAAGAGCTGTTGGATTAGCCCTTAAGGTTAGGAGCACAACAAGTTTTTTTCTGGTTTAAAAAGACTACATTTTCTTGGCATATAGGTTGATTATTTTAACTATATCTTCAAAATGGTTAGCAAATTTCAGAAAAATTAGTCAAGTAGTTTTGGAGATATCAGCGTTGGTTACAGACCGACATGCAAACAGCCAGACGCCACAAAAAAAAATGTTCAGAATTGTCAACAACGCAAAGATATACAGTATATATACACGTGTGAGCTCGGTGTGAGAACAAAACTCTGTGTGATGTTCCACCTCTTGTCGAATTTCCTCGTGCACAATTTCGCATGTCTCTTTAGACAATCTAAACCCCTTTTTAAAATCTATATTGTCGTACTTCTCGAAAGGATTTGTTCTAGGATAAATAATTTTTGGTCTTGGTGCTTCAACAATGTCAATAATTTTTTTATCATCTTCATGCAGTTGATCAAAAATAAATTCTAAGCCATCGATCATAGCGATTTTACTAAATACTTACAGTTTTTTTTACCAAAATAAAATTTTAAATAACTATTTTGAGGTTAGAATCTTTCGGTAACTATTACACTAAAGTTTACCCCACACCCAGACCACCGGTAACGGTTAAACCGAAGTTTTTTAGTAAACTGCACCTATAAAACGTAAAAATGTCAACATCCGTGGTTTAAAGATCATAAGTTTCATTAATTTTCTTAAAAAATATTAACTTCGTATACAAGATATCATTTCCAAACATTATTTTACAGAAATTAACTCTGTGTTTCGGCCTTCCATTGTATAAATTTTATTTATACACGACGTTTCGATCCGTACAATCTCTGATCGTCTTCAGTATCTACAATGTATTCCTAAGGCTACGTACTTATATGCTATGGGAAATCGCTCAACCGTGAAATTAAAGAAGTTGGCTCCGCCCAAGAAGGGTCTTCCAAATATTTGGAATTTTAACACTTGGTTTACTGAAAATACCCTGATTCTGCCCAATAAAGACAGCTTCAAGGAATTTTCGTTTCTTTCATTAATTTAAATATTGTCCTGTGTGAGTGGGTTTACGATAGAATTTGGCAATTTTGCTCCAACTCCATTGTAAATTTAATGTTAGGTTTTATGTTATTTAGTTCGTAAAGAAATTCTAAAAGTTCTTGGTCATTCCCGGTCCAGACAATAAAAGTATCATCAACATATTTTAACCAGAGCTTAGGTTTATATGTTGCGGTATCCACCGCATGTGATTCCAATCACTCCATGTAAATATTATTGGACAGAATCAGGGTATATTCAGTAAACCAAGTGTTGAAATTCCAAATATTTGAAATCCCCTTCTTGGGCGGAGCCAAGTTCTTAAACTTCACGTTTGAGTGATTTCCCATAGTACAGAAGTACGTAGCCTTAGGAATTGATTGTAGTTTGCACCTGAAGACGATCAGAGATTGTACTGATCGAAACGTCGTGTATAAATAAAATATAGACCATGGAAGTTCGAAACACAGAATTAATTTCAAACACATCATTGTCTCAAACTTTCAAACAACCATTATTTTACAGGTTGTAGAAAAGAAAGTCCCATACCCGGTCGAAGTTCCAAAACCTTACCCTGTTCCGGTGGTGCAGCACGAACAACACCACGGTTTTGAAAACCATCACGGAGATCTCGGTGGCTACGAATCCGCTCCACCAATCACGAACGGTTTGGACGGTGGAGATCTTCATCAAGCAGGCGAGTCCGGCTACGGAGAGGAAGCACAACATTATGGTGGATCTGATGTGAGTTCCTACCAAGCCAAAGCGCTGGAATCTGATTACAGTCCCTTAGAAAATGGGTGGAAACCCTTGGATGGTGGTGAAGGAGCTGAGGATGCGCATTATTAGTTTTTTACTGGTACCTTTTTGTCAAAAGACTGTTGTTAAGTTGTCATATTTTGTTATTAGATGTTTAAGTTTTTTAATAAAATGAAGAAAATTTTATATAATATTATATATTCCTGTATTTTTACTTAAAACAGTCAGGGGAATATCTTGGATGATAGAGGAAACCGTTATAAGCGAGTAAAAAAGGAATCTTGTTCCTGCTTTTACTTTAAATAGTCAGAATAATGCCTTGGGGTGTAGGAGAGATATAGATAATTTGTGTGTCAAAACCCAGTGGCGGTCCCAGCCATTGGAAAAGGGGGGGGGGCTGTTTCGATACGAAAAAAAATAGAATAAAAGCATAGCTTTTATGAGGAACATATCAATATATGTAAACAAAACTTAGTAACTACAAGCAAGGATTTGGTTTCAAATGTAGGGGGGGTACTCAGATTTGAAGTCGTTTATTTCATATATTTTGTATTTTTAAAAATGTTTAAGAAAATTTTTGAAAAACTGTAATTTTTTAGTCGAAATAAACTAAAATCATAAACATGAACGGTATTATAGCGCCGCAGGCGAAAATTTTTAAGAAAATGACACTACAAGTGCGATTTGTAACACAAAATTTAATTAATACCGTCAATATCAAAGGTGTATGCCCTACTTTTGATTTTCTAAATGTTTTCATAAAAAATTTAAAGCCAGGGTAGGGGGGGGCTTAACTACCCCCCCCCCCCTATCCTCCTGAAATCCGCGCTTCGTAACTACGTATAATTTTTTCAGTTATAAAAAACATAGATAACAAACAAACCACCTAATAGCTAAATACTTTTTTTTGAGATCTAAAAAGCTTTTCGTTGAAACATTACCTTTTATATCGCATATCTCAAACATAAGATGCCCATCTCAAAAAAAAATCATTTCCAGTTTTTTGGGCAAACCTGTCAATGACTCGCTCAATGTCAATTTCAATATGTCTGTTTTTAAGTTCTTATGTTTTCAATCTTCTGAGGCATGAGAAGCTTCTTTCTGACGAGGCATTACTTACTGACAAACATCCAAGAATGTTCTAATCAACGGAAAAATATTGCCACACTTGTTCATTGCCTCAAAAACGTTATCAGGTATATTTTGATTTAAGCTTTTGCCTACTTCTGACCAATATTGTTTCCAAATAATGACTTCTCCCAATAAAAGTACAAGAATTTGTGTTTTGGATTAATAAAACAGTTTATAGTATTTAGAAACGGCTTTAGTTAATTTTGTCTTGATTTTGGCTTCATGTTAAACTTGGTATGAATATGTTCAGATCAAAAACACTTTTTTATGTCCGAATTGATTTTGTCTAAAAATTGTTTATCAATCAATCAATCAAAAAGTCTTTATTTATAAGTTTACAAGCATTTTTTTACATGATAATCATAAAGAGTGGCGAGACCTAGCATAGCTATTCTATCTAACCACTCCACACCACAAAACATGACATAAAGTGAAGAACATAAAAAAATATAATTATCATACTTAAATTCTATAATCTATGTAAATACTTATTTAAGTACCTAAATTAGTCACAAAAAATAACAAACGTTCGCAATTTTCTATTTCAGACCACGGAAATCAAAGCAGCATGGAAATGGTCAAGATCATGTCAAGATTTATAATTACAAAAATGTTAAGATACAACATATATTGATTTTAGATTTCGTCCCTTAAGTAGTGACTTTAAAGATTTTTTAAATGTAGGTATTGTATCAGAGGACTTGATTTTATAAGATATTTAGTTGAAACATTTTGTTGCAACATAACTAAAACCTTGACGAAACAGAGCAGTCCTATGCCTGGGCACTGCATACAACTGTTTATGTCGGGTGATCCTATTGTGTACATCCGACCCCCTTAAGAGCTTTTTAAATAAATAGTGAGGCTGTTGAGTTCTATTAACTTTATATAGCAATGTGCACATGTGCAAAAAAAACCGCTTATCAAGTCTGAGGCATCCTGAGTCTATATAACAATGTGAGACATGATCAAACTTACGCACTCCATAAGCAAATCTTATACAGGCATTTTGAAGTTTTTGCAGACTTTCTTGGTCTCTTTTTAAGAGGGCTGGCCAGTACAGGGTGTCACAGTATGTCACAATAGTTTTTGTGAAAATAAAGCATTCTTAACTTACCATAACTGGTTTGTAATAACTTTGAAACATGCGATTCATATTTCAAGTCAGTATCAATCAATATTCCTAGATTTTTTACACTGTTTGATAAATTAATATTTGTTTGGTTAATAGAAACTTGAAATCCATTCGCGACACATTCGTTCCTAGCAGTACCGAAAAGAATTGCTTGAGTTTTTGACTCATTCAGTACTAGTCCGTGATGTTGTGACACTCTGTATATGGATTCAAGGTCGTCGTTTATTTAAGTTTTTAAAATTTTTATATTTTTATAAATAGAAACTTTATAATACTTTTCTGTATTTTCAATGGTTTTCGCTGTAAGTTCGTCATGCGTTTGTATATTCTTGGTCTGACGGATTGAAGGTCAAACTGTCCCAAAATATTGTGGAGGGATTCTAAAATGTATTTAAAGGCACTTTCTGCAATTTCTCGTTTTCTCTTCTTCAGGGTTATTACCACCAGCATCTTTGTTGTTGTTGTCTATTTTTTCTGGAGCAAAGGGGGGGGCCATCGCCCCTCCCCCCTGTGACCGCCACTGCAGAACCCCTCGTTAGGAGGGCTAACAGCGGGTTCTTTTTTTCAATCTAAAGTACTCATAATCTAGTGTTACCTATTTCACAAAGTTGATTCCAAATTTGAGTTGCATAAGTCAAAGATATAAATAGTAATAGTTTAAGAAGATGGAAAATTAAATCAGCCTAAGTATGTTTATGTAAGAACTTTGGGTGGTCGAGATCTTCACCTAGCACTTCGGCTACGGAGTTCAAGAGGAAGCACAACATTATAGTGGATTTAAAATTAATTCGTACCCAAGTAACACAGCGTCGACAACATTGACTTGACAGCCAAGTCAGTACCGCAAAAACGGTTTAAATTGTTTGACCACTAAATCTACATTCAAAATAACTTCTATAGTTATATCATCTAGCTTATCAACTTTTAAAGGTAAATGCTAAAAACTTAGATTAAAAAGAGACAAGATACCTGACACTTCCGGAGACTTTGGTTGTATTATTATATGGAACAATGTTTACCTTTCTGTTGTTTACAGTAAAAACACCAGTGGCGTAACTACTTAAATAGAAATTTACACATGGATTATATTACTAAAATTTTACTATAATATGAAGTCTGCCAATTTGAGCTTTGGAGCTTTTATACAAAAGAAATTTATTACAAAAATTTGTATATAGGAATTTCAATTTTCAACACAATAAAATTATGCCAAACGTTAAAACAAAGAAACACAGTTCATAGCACCTGGAACATCAAGAACAAAAAAATATTACCCACTAGCTAAAAATTATGAAATTGTGTTTGTTAATTTTGTTATTTTCTCTGGTCATTAGTGGAAACATACTTATACTAACTTCTTCAGTACACAATAATGCTTAGGGTACATAGAGACATCTAGGACAGACAAAAAGATTTAAATATCAATTCGAAGCGATGCTAACGGCGGCAGTATAAATCAACCTTAATATATTCTGAGGTAGGAATTCAATATTCTTACAAACCTGAACACATGTGAATTAACTTTTATTGTTGTTTGCGAGTTGGTTTAAGAACTTTACTACCTTTTTTTTATAGTCTTTATAAAAAAAAACCTTCGAAAATATCATATTTGCGCATTAACTACTTCATCAAAAGTATGCTTTATTTTATCGTGTTTATAAAAAAAACCTTATAAAAACGTTCGAAAATATCTTATTTGATGCATTGGGAATTAACTACTGCATAAAAAAAATTTAAGTATATTTCCTAAACTTTTTTTAAATTTTCTGTGTACCTACCGGCATGTACCGCCACTGTCTGATTTCACTTGCTCTCCCTTTGTTTTCAAAAAATTGGACGATTTGTTCCAAAATATCACTTTAAATGCACGGAAATATTCTCCTACTGGTAAAAAAACACACTTGACAAAATGTGGTTTTAAAACGACTTACAAACTGCTTAAAACATCCTGAAATTTTAAAATAAATAACACAAAAAAGCTTATGTCAATAAAAATATCATCCGACCGTCTGCGCTCTGCTGACTTTCCCCACCCACAAGCCAATCACGAGCTAAAGTGGTTTAGACAGAATTCTCTGTCCCTATCGTTCTAACATCGTTTAAAAGGATAGAAAAATAATCCATATTTCTCACCTTTGTTTAGTTGTGATTTTATTATAAGTAAACAGTAGTTATTATTTGCCAAGGAGTTTTCGTTGGACCGGATACCTTCTCTCTTTTTAATCTAAGACCAAAAATTAGTGGCAATCTTGATTTTTTTAAGTAAAACTGCATATTTCCATCAGACCACAAATTTTATTTAAAACATTAGAAAATCTAATATAAAGATATAAGATGCTAGTTCCGAGGAAATTTTTAACACATGCGTGCGATTTCCAAAGATTTCCACTTATTAATCCATAAATATTCTCCTCAATATTTCCTCGAAACACAAAAACTTCAAGCGATAGGAAAAAAGCGATTTAAGACTTTTGAAAAGGTAAAATTACCTACTGCAAAAAAAAGTAATGGCCACCGAGAGCATATTTTTCTCATTTTAGCTTCTCCCGTCAACCCTGCATACTTTCTACACCCTGTATAATACTCTTCCCATATTGTGAAGTAAAATATTGACTAAATTAACTGCGCCTTCATCAATAAGTATGATAATGTTTAGGAATAAAGGACAAGGCACCATTATTATGGGAAAAATGGTATCCGTGGGATTGGCTGATATTTTGATATTTTTTATAGTGAATTTCTTGGAAAATCTGAAAGATAAAGATACAGGGTCTGTCCAAAAAGACAGGTGTTATTTATTTGATAATTAATTTTAGGCAATAAACTATAACGTAAGCAACATAATCCCTATGTATGTCCTTTTTTTTCTATTTAAACCGTATCTTTAAAAAAAACCTGTGACATTTACCTTAATAATGGTTTAAACGTTTCTTTTTTGAAAGCCTCTGATAGTATAGGAGGTTTTCGGATACAGGGTGTTGGTTTTTAAGAAAGTTGTGACACTACACAGTTATTTTCTTTTATAGTTCTCTAAGATTTTGGACATTGCAAGTAATATTATACAGGGTTTTAAGTTAAATATAATATAATATATAAAAATTTCAGCCAAATTGACGGGGACCCTTATTTCCCACGTTAATGTACTTGTTCCTTCAAGGCAAATGCTTGACATAGGCATTTGCCAACTGAATCGTGCTTTCGTCAGTTTATTCATGGTTTTATATTGAGTTACTGGAATAAAGCCAGTGCCTTGAATTAGTGAGATAGAGCCTTTGCAAAGGCTAACTAGTTTTTGCCAAAATTTCCGGCACGTATTTTGTTTGTTTGAAACTTATATGAGTTTTTTTTTAGTTGAATATAGTTTTATAATTATATGTACTATACAGAGTGTTTCACAACTGAATATTAAAATTTGACAGGGTTAATCTGTGTATGGTCTTAAGACAAAAAGTGCACACAACAAAAACACCATTTTTAGCTTCTATAGGTAGCAAATATTATTTAAATACTCAAAAAACGTTGTCCTGAGGAGACTAAATAAAGTGGGAGCTAGTCGAAAATCCGACAGATTACAAGCTGTATTCCTGGCTACCTTGTCCTCCAAGACGCTAAGTGACTGTGGCGTACCTCAGAGATCTTTTCCTGGGCCGCTTCTGTTTATCATTTACGTTAATGATATTTTACAAACAAATATCGGAGGACTCATAACCAGTTTTGCAGATGAATAGACGATTTTGTGGAATAATAAGAAGGAAGAAACTCTTCAAAATACTATCAAAGAAGACCGTTTCATTATAAAGTAGTGGTGCGATTCAAACAGACTTGTTTGAATCCAATTTCTCTTGGTCAAGGTATACTTGAGGAAAGTAATGCCATTAAATTTCTGGGTTTATCAATAGATAAAGAGTTAAAATTTGATAAGCATGTTGAAAATTTAAGCCGAAAACTCTCCTCAAGTTGTTTTACCATTAGGACCACTAGGAAAGAACTAGGTTTAGCAGTAGCAAAAAATTTATATTTTGCACTTTTCGATTCTCGAATAAGATACGGTATTGCTTTTTGGGGGGTATGTAGCCGACAACTTTTTAACATCATTTTCTTATTACAGAAGAAGGCTATTCGTTTTATGTGTGACTTAAGTTTACGTACATCTTGCAAAGCGCTCTTTGTAGAGCAAAAAATTCTTACATTAACCAGTATTTATACAGACCGCTTCAAGCTACTGCGAACATAGGGCGGAAGAAGTCTAATTTGCCAGTGTACGTACATGCAGTGACACCGCACGCCTATCAGTGAAGCAACCAATACTCAGGCTTGCGATCACCACTGCATGACTTTTCTTTGGTATTTAGTACGCCTCTAACCACGGTGCTGTGTGGAGCGTAGTCAATGAAACCGGAATTTGGTCAATAAATACGCAAATTTTTATAACGTAATTTTCTTATTTTTTGTCACTGATAAATAAGAGCGTTTTATTGTCAACTGCTCAGATTTATCAGTGGCGACGTGTTACAATGAAAATAATAAGGAGAAACAAAATAAAAGCAAGTTCTCAAAATAAAATAATACATTCTAAAAACCAAAAAGATTCTCCCAGTCAAAAAAAAAATTAAAGCAAATAATCGAAAAGTCCTCCTTGCTCGGCTAGACAATATCCGAGCCTACTATAAAAACCCCTTCTAACGTTTCCAAGCATGTTACGGGTGATAATTTGAAAAGCTTCTTCAAAAACAGATAGAAGTCATTAGGAGCAAGATCGGGAGATCGAGCTGGCCATAAAATAGTTCCCCGTGTACTTATAACCCGATTAAGAAATACATTATCAAGATATTCCCTAACAAGGCCAACATTGTGAGCGGAACAACCATCTTGTTGAAACCATGTTTCACCAAATCTTACACCTAACAACTGCCTAGCAGTTGGAATAATGTGCTGCTGCAGTAGATCCAAGTATCTAGGACCATTCAAATTGCAATTGCCGTTAATAAAAAATGGCCCAATTACGTGTTCCCCTACAATACCCCCCCCCCCAAACATTTAGTTTTTGGGGATACTGTGTTCTTACGTCAAAATATAAATGCAAATTTTCCCTCGACCAATATCGAACGTGTGTTGGGTTATGACGATTTGACCATTTGACCATATGCACTTTTTCGGCAACTTCGTAGACATCCATTTTTAGTTTTAAAAATGTATTATTTCAATTAAGAACTTACCCATCTGTTTCTCGAGCAAGGCAGAAATAAAACAAAATAATAAAAACAAAATGAATTTCCAAAACACTGTAGCGTGCTTCGAATCCACCTCGGTCGTACGGCACGGAGAGTAAATTGGACTTGATTCCCCCTATGTTCGCAGTAGCTTGAAGCGGTCTGTATACTAAAAACTGTATCGTTAATTCGTAAATATAAACATCGCTTTCCGATTCAGAGTCATTCCAGTGGCGGATCCAGCAATTTCACCAGGGAGGGGGGCGCAAGAGACTACGAACAAAGGGTAAAAAAATACTTTTTTATGGTCATCATTGTTTTTGAAGGTTTGGTTAGATTGGTATGTTAGATAGTGGTGAACTAACCCTCCCCACTAGTTGCAAGCTTGAGCCGTTGGTGGCAACTAACAGATACAACCAATTTATTTTGGCAAACTTATTTGTTATACAAATTCTTTAAAAATAAAAAAAATTCATTCAGTATTAACATTCCAACATTATTATCGTATTAAAAAAACTTTTGGTTATATAATAAATTAAGTTTTCTTTTTTGCTTTGCAAACCTGTCTAGGATAGATTCTAAATCCAAGTTCAAGACAAGTTTTCAAAAGTCTTAAAGTGGAGAAACTTCTTTCAGCGGTAGCAACCGAAACAGGAAGAGGAGAACCAATTTTTAATACGTTGTAGATATTTACTACAACGTTTCGTTTTTAAACAGTGTTAACTCTCCTATTACCACTGTGTGAGAAAGGTTGTTGAAAACCACGCCAAATTGTTCTATAATTTTTGTTACCATATCTGATTTTTTTTCTGCATCGCATCTTTGAAGGGTCGGTCGTTAGAATGCATAAATTTAATAGAGAGATATCTCTGTCTGCAACTCAAATATGACATTTGACAGACAGTCGCATGAAGGCTGCAAATTACGATATTTAAGTGATTTCCCAACAAGCACAACGTGGTTTGGACGCTAGCGCATCTCTTACAATTTTTCGGAAGCCAGCTGGCGATGGCGGCTCGACAACTTGGAGCGCCGCGGCAAGTATACCGCCCATGACCGCTTGGGCACGTGTCGGCCGACAGGCGGGTGGGCGCGAGTATTTTACCTGTAATTTAAAAAAAGTGTTGAACGGAACCGGGATCCGAACCTGCGCGCCCCGGGTGAGATTCTGATACTCTACCACTACGCCACGAGCGTATTCGAATTAGCGAGCGCCAAATACGTTCCGAAATACAGGAAGAATTTAGCGGTTGCAAGTGCCTATACGTCCCGTCATAAATCTACACGTAGTGGCCGACTGTTTACCGGCACCTCCTGGTTTGCTGGGTTGTCTCGACTCTGCTGAACCGGATTAAGCTACCTAATGTAACTTTTTTAGGCAAGAGGAATACTCTAATCTTAAAAAATATTTTCCTATGAAGTCGTTTAAGTTACGCAAGCCATACCTACTTTTCTTACCTACAAATAGTTGAAATTATAATATTATGGCTCAAAAAAACCTTCAGATTGCCAAAATAGCTTGAAACAGAAATTCTAAAATTAGCAAAAATATCTTTTTTTTTTACTGTCCCCCGCATAAAAACTAAGGCATCCGCCAACAGTAACAATAGACTCTTGGATGCAGCTTGTGTTCTGTTTAGCAATTTTAGCCACTTTCTTTTCATTTATTACAGAGAGATCCGTATTTTCTTAATTGAAACAGAACAGTATCTCAGAAACTGGTCATAGAAAGAAAATAAAAATTACCCATTTTCTTAACTAGCACTAGTTATACAATATATTCAAAATTAGTTGAAATCGACTGAGATATGTTTTATAGGAGTGTCCATCGCCTGTTACGAGCCAAAATGAACTTGCACATTCCACCAAGAAATAGAACAAAAGAGAAGAAGATTCAATGTATAACGCCTTAAAGATGATCAAACCACAACAAAATTCCAAGTCTCTCTGAATCAAAAGTTGGGTACTTTAGAATACCCGGAGAATATTGACGATCACTGGAGAATGTTGAAGACAGCAATAACATCTGCCTCTGAAGAAACGGTCGGCTACACACAAAGAAAACTTCAAGACTGGTTTGATGAGCATGACAAAGAAATTCAAGAGCTTATTGAGAGGAATGCTTGGAAAAGCCACCCTAACTCTATCGAAAAGAAAAGGCAATATCAAGAAGCCAAAGCAGAAGTACAAAGGCAAACACGAAGATTAAAAAACCAATGGTGGACAACAAAATCACATGAAATGCAACATCTAGCTGAGTCCAACAACACCAGAGCCTTTTTTCTCTACAAAAGGTATCAATCCCCTACGATCCAAAGATGGAACAAGGCTGCTTAAAGACAGATCCTCTATCAATTCACAATGGAAAGAACACTTCCAAGAACTACTCAACAGAGAGTCTCAGGTCGATAATGACATATTGGACAAAATTCCGGAGAAAACAACACAACAACACGTAAGTGAGATTCCGAGATTAGAGGAGGTCGAAAAGGCAATCACATAGCTAAAGAATAACAAGTCAGCAGGCACAGATGGTATCGCTGCTGAACTCTACAAACAAGGGGGTCCGGCACTTAATTCCCAAATGTACATTCTAATAAGTAAAATATGGACCACTGAGACCATTCCTGTCGAACTCAGAGACGCCTCTATAGTTAGCATTTTCAAAAAAGGCGACAAGGCCCAATGTGGAAACTACAGAGGGATATCTCTGCTTTCTGTTGCTGGAAAGATACTTGCACGGATACTATCAAACCGATTAATTCCGATTGCTGAACAAAATCTGCCAGAGACACAGTGTGGATTTAGGCCCAATCGAGGCACAACTGACATGATCTTCAGTGCCAGACAAATGCAAGAGAAATCTAGAGAACAAAATCGCCCTCTCTTCATGGCCTTCATAGACCTAGTCAAAGCATTTGACTCGGTCAACAGAGAAGCTCTATGGAAAATACTGGCAAAATGTGGATGCCCTCAAAAATATATTCAAATTCTTAGACTACTACACGACATTATGAATGCAACAGTCCTGAGCAACGATGGACCAGGAGAGTCATTCCAGGTTACGACAGGTGTTACCCTATTCTCTATATTTTTAGGTGCCATGCTTCACCTTGTTGAGGAACATCTACCGCCGGGAGTGGCAATTCTATATAGATTCGACGGTGGCCTACTTAACCTAGGCAGACTACGAGCAAAAACTAAAAACGCATTTAACCAAACCTACAAAAGCATTGACCTAGAGGTCAATCTTGCCAAAACGCAAATTCTTCACCAACCAGAACCAGGTACGAATCCCCAAGCTCCAAACATTTCACAAACACGACATCAATGCGGAGACCACGCTTCGATATAATACCAACTCTAACATACGGATGCGAAACGTGGACCACCTACTGACCTACTGACTGAGAATCAAATGGCAAAACCGACGAACAAACATAAGTGTTTTAGATGAAGCCAGAACAACTAGTATAGAAGCCCTAATCTGCAAGCACCAGCTTCGTTGGACTGGTCACGTTATCCGCATGCCCGAAACACGTCTCCCAAAGCAGATATTTTATGGACAACTGAATGAAGGAAAGAGAAATCAATGAGGTCAACAAAAAAGGTACAAGGACGTTCTCAAAGGCAATATGATGAAGGGTCACATCGATATAAACAACTTCGAGACCACGGCAAACGATAGGGCTTCATGGCGCCGAACAGTCCATGAGGGAGCACAAACTTTTGAAGAGCAACGACGTAGACTAGAGACGAAAAAGAGAGAACAACAACAACAACACCAGGCTGCTGCCAGAGACTGAGTGTGCCAGGACTGTGGGAGGGTGAGCGACTCGAGAATTGGCTTACATAGCCATCAAAAAACGCACAACAGATAGCGACGATACAGAATAGAGGAAAATCATATTCGGAGGAATGATGAGGAGTGTCCAGTGCGTGGTTCTTCAATGTTTTTAAAACTTTGATAATGTTCAAGGGGGGGGGGGCGCACGTATCTGCCACTGGTCTATAGTCGACTAGAGATATTTAGACCTATGTTTTACAAAGACTTAAAAGACCACTTACTTCGTTGGCGTTGAGCTCTATTGTTTCTTGGTCGATTTTTAGAAGTGATGCTTCTCTGGGCACGACAAAGACGTGTCTTCATGGCAAATGTCGAAAATCGAGTACAGTGGCGCACATAAAATTTTGGCGGGGGGTGTTAAAAATGGGGGATTTTAAAAATCATGCGCCATCTTGGGTTTAACCGAAGTGTCAATTTTGACAAAAGTTTCATATAGTCTGAAGCTTTAGCCGAAAAAAAATGTACGGTTTCTTTTGGATAGAAATGGATAAACACGTATCTATTGGCAACAGTTCTTGGTTTGCATAATGCTTTATTATATCCTTTATTTTGACATTTTGTAAGTCTAAAAATTCAAATATTCCGTCAAATTGCTAGAACACCACGAAAATATGTGCATTGTATGCGGGCCCTAAGCTTCAATTACATAATAATTTGGAATATTGGTATATTCGTGACCAGTCGATTTTTTTTTAACTGACCAATATTTTGTTTGTAGTTAATAGAGTGTGAACTTAAGCACCGATAGAAAATTAACCCGGAGGTTTTGTCTCGCTTTCGCTGAACTCTGCAATCTGTAAAAAGTGTACATTTAAGAAAAAGGTTTATTTTCGATTTATGAACGTTTTTTTTTTCATAAGCAATTACACTGCCTTACAACTTTAAAAAAATAATTACCCACTTCAATTGTCTCTGTTTATTCATTAGACACTTACAGTGAGATTTACTAAGATTTAAGATAGTACCCCCCACAGGTTTAAATATTTACACCTGTGGGGGGTGCTAAATTTTAAAACCAATTTTCAAAAAACACTTACCCATACATAAAAGACACAAAGTTATTGAATATTTTGTATTGTTATTGCAAAAGACCACTGAAAAACTGCTTTTTTACTACTACTAATACACCAAAAATTTGGAACATAATGGCTTCATTGTCTGTGTTTGAGGTTATAAAATTGGTGATTTTTAGACCACTTGAAAATTAGTAATAAGTTCGTTTATAATTTCTCTAAGTAACCGTTTTTACAAGGACTAATTTATTCACCAATAAAACACCTCCAATTTTGTCCAGAAAAACGCCATATTTCAGCTCAAAAATATATTTATGAAGACACTACGAGGCAAAACAAAAATAAGTGAAGGTCACTGATTATGCACATAAAATATACCAAAGAAAAAACCCAAAACAACTACATTAATTTATTTACAAACTGAAATTAAAACATTGAGGTTATATAAAAGCTCAGTCAAGAAAACTTTCCTTACTCAAAGCCCACTCATTTCAAAGCTGTAGCTTTCATCAGTAGAGGTTTGTGCAAGCACAGGTACAAGCAGAGGTAAGAGATCCAAATTCGCTGTTTGTGATTTGAACGCAGCTAATATTTTTAAACTGATATTTTGACAGTAACAGAAATGTAAACAAAACTTCTATTTAAGTTTTTCAATACATTTTATAAAGAAAAACACCTTTTAAATAAATACAAAATTAATCTACACCTTATTTTATTATTACCCATCTAAATCGTTGTTTGATATCAAGTATTAATTGAAAAAATTAATTAACAAGTTTTTTATTAGGGTGACATATAACCCCAATTTAAATTTTTTCTATAGAGTATGTACTATTTAAACCCCGCGTGGGTTTAAATTTAATTTTCTTTTTTTCTAAATTGAAACTTTCTTCTTAAATCCAATGAAAGATTGTGTTAAGATGCTAATTCAATAAACAAATTAATAAAAATTCTTCTTATAATCCAAACTATGTCCAAAACTCAAGAAGGCTTGGGTTAAAATGCTCAAAACCAAAAATTTTACTTAAACTTAGGACCGTTCTAAAATAGACTAACCCTTTTAGTAAATCTCACCCTAAGTGTAAATTATCTCATAGTTATATGGTTAGTGTTTTTGTATAAGTTAAGTTACGTAAACTTTGCTCAAATTTCTTTGGCGCAACCCTTGCTTATTACCCCGTTAAAATGAACATTTTGTCAGTTAACAGAGATCGGTAAGAGGCCTTTTAAAAAAATATATAATTTTCTTTAATAGATTAAGATTCTGCGTGTCTTACATTATGACGTGGGGTATGTAACTGTATATTCGTAAACGTTATTTTGCAATAATTTAATATTAGTTTAATAGCTACTCTGAATACCACCTACTCAAGGTCTTGATTTATGATGATTGGTTTTGAAAAATAAAAATCACCCTACAATATTGGTAATTAAAGGATTAAAAAACTTAAGGAAACGGTAGAAGGTTACAAGATCCATCAAGAAAAAATGAAAAATTTCGTTATCGTAATTAACGATACCCCTATGCATAAAATCTTGCCAATTGAAATAGTATATTACATAACAAGAAAAGAAAGTGACAAATTTCACACGAGCGAGAATGTTGTAAACGAGGCGCTAGCCAAGAGTAACCCCACATAATAATTAAACATTCCTGTAATATAATAGTCATATACTTAGAGAACAAAGAATGTTATAGAAATGTTACATTTTACCAATAGGAATATTACTAACATATGCCGGCAATATGTTATGTTCTAGCTCATACAGGTGAAATAAATGTGATAGAAACATGACGTGAAACATGACTATAATAGGACCAGAACATTTTTTTAATAGAATTATAGTAATATGCCTGGACACCGACTATAATTGCATGGATATGATTTTGTGATTCAAAACATGTCCAGATGGCCACGAGTATGGCCTAAGGTATGGGGTGGACATATATCCACATGATTATCCACCAAATATGCAATTACGGAGTGTGTATGTATGTATCACCATTATGTTGATGTACTACTTGAGATTAGTTATCAAAAGATTACCTAAATAACTTTTTGCTGTCTTATATGTTTAATAATATTACCTGCCACATAGAGAACATATTGATTCCAGTGCCATCTATCTATAACAGATGACATTAAACTAAATTTTAATTATAAATCATGTAAATCACATTATTTTCACAAGATAGTAATATTTTTTGAAATATTCATAAAATAACTTGATTATCAGGTTATCATGGGCATATTATTATTATATTAGCAAAGAAATATAACAAAGCGTTTTTTGAAAGCTTTAAGAATAAGGGCGCCGAAAAATAAAAACTAAAAATAAAGATTTCGGTTTTTTTTTGCCGGAACTACCCGGAATTTGTAAACTTTTTTTTTTGGTTTTGAGCAAAGCGTCAAATTGCACATCTTTGCCCTAATTTAAACCTTTTCGTATCTCCTACCGTTTAGGAGATCCCAATGATGAGCATCGAATTTGGAACACCTTGTATACATATAAAAAAATCTCTAGATAGACCATTTCTGTACAATAAATATTTTTCAAAAAGTTTTGGTGTTGGCTTCTTAACAAACCGTATAGGTACCGAAAGTCCAGTTTTTAGATTTTTTTCTGTTTATCTGTTTTTTGTCTCTTTGTTATTGTATTTTGGCGGGAGTTGGAGTCCTGGGCATAGGCGTTATTTCATTAAAATCGGTTTACAGGAAGAAAAGTTACGATCATTTAAAGCAAGAAAAATGGGTAAAACACACTGATAAGACCCACGCAAAGCTGCGGAGCCTTCATCTAGTGTTCGATAAATTTGTATTTTTACTGTAGTACTGCTTGGGAGATTTTTTAAAATTATTGCTTTTTTTCTTCTTTATTTAAATATATTTACAATCGGTCTTGAGTTTTTAACAACAATAATTATTAAAGAGCCAGATCGTGTAATTATTATAGCACCTTCCTGCACTATTTAAAAAATGTTTAAAACACTATTATAGACTTAATGAACTCAATAAACCTCCTTTTATAAATTGTGTTTTACATAAACCGCCATAAAATTAATCTGTTTAATAAAATAGAACACGTTCTGTTCATCTATAACATTAAAAAATTAATAATTATTACAAGAAAGAACCGCTCCCAACGCAAGATGTTACAAAATTCTTCTGAATTAAACAAATCAGGAAACAATATTAGCCGATTCTTAAAAGCCTATAGATATTTTTTGGTTTATATAATTTTGCAAGCTCCTCATTATTCAAACACAAGTGTGTTGTTTCTTCAGTATTCCTATCCCAGCAAACACGGTTCCCTTGGGCCTTCGTCGGTCCGATGTCGATTGCAGAATTTGTCGTCATCGGCACGACGTCGATTTACGACATCGGACCAGCAGTATTTTTTGTCCACTTTGCGATGTAGGCCCAATGTATGTTTGCCGATGCAGCGTTAGACTGTGGACCGTCGTCGGACCAATGGTTAATTTTACTTTTTGCTGACATCGGCATTCCGTCGCCATAAGATTAAGGGCCGATATGGTTTAACCACATGGTACCAACCATCCGCCCATAACTGCTTAATCGGCTGGGCCCGACATCGGTAAACTATTCAAGTCCGACATTGGTTTCCTAAAGCGGTCCAACGTCGGCGATTGACGGAGTCCGTCGGTGGTAGCTTAAAGCGGCCCGACAAACTACAAAGTTTCGATAATGCGGGTGCTTAACCAGTCGGAATGATTTAAGTGGCAGAAGAGTTGATTCTTGTAGAGAAGTACCACCATCTTGTCAAGTCCGCGTTCTCTACATACTAGGAAGAAACTATTAAGCAGTTTAAAAATTTTAAGGTGACGTAATCGGGCCATCGTCAGTTGCCGATTCTCGTCCGATTAAACAAAGTTCCAATCGGACCGTCGTCGGCCCTAAAGCAGATAAAGTAGGCGTCGGCATAAAGTCGACTACACTAAATCGGACCATCGTCAGTTGCCGACTCTTGACCGATTAAAGAAAGTTCCTATCGGACCATCATCGGCCCTAACGCAGATATGGTTTGCGTTGGCATAATGTCGACTATAGTAAATCGGGCCATCGTCAGTTGCCGATTCTCGTCCGATTAAACAACAAAGTTCCAATCGGACTGTCGTCGGCTCTAAAGCAAATAAAGTGGGCTTCGGCATAAAGTCGACTATAGTAATGTGGACCTCCGTCAGTTGCCGATTATTGACCGAAAACTGAAAATCGCAATCTGACCAACATCGGGCCAGAGTGTCGTCGCCGATGACGACACACTGCCGACGTTGTCGACATTGGCCCGATTCAATGCCGACGATTTGTGTTTGCTGGGATATTGTTCTTCCTATTATTTATTCCATAAATGGACTGGGGTGTTTTAAATGGGTATTTTGGGGTACTTCCTGAAAATAATAAAAAAAACAGATCTCCACTTGCGAGGTTCGATTTTCAAGAGAATATATAAAAGAAGAACGTTTTTGTTCATGAAAATATTGATTTTGATATAAAAAGCTTTTAGATATTATTTAAGGAATTTTATGATACAAGCAATTTTTGTCCAACTTTTTTGATTTTTGATACAATTTATTTGTCCTCCTTAAAGCATAGTCTACAAATGGGTTAAGAGCCCTGTGCTTATTAGATGTTTATAAATCTCAAAGGCCACTGTTTACGATGGTTTTTGGGTGCCTCTTGGGTCTATCTTTCTAATCAAGTTCAAGAAACCACACCCAGTCCCATATATTCACAGCTTTCTTAATTTGGTTGGTGTATTTTGGATCAAACCTAGAATTAGGTGGACGATACACACAAATTCTTCTGCTGCTCGAACTCGAGAGGAAATTTCATGTTTTTTAATCCTTCTGTTAATATTTGATAAGGAACTCGGGAACATCGTTACATTAGATGCTTCAAGGGATGTGGCAAAATGATTTTGTCTGAGGTGGTCAATAAGCCTTTCATCTTTTAGCTCAGAACTTACAGGCTTTGTGCTTTCGTAATTGTTGTAATTAGCGGAATGTTTTGGTCAAGCCATGATGGTAATTTAAGGTTTAAAATATGTTTGTGATTAAGCAATTTTTACTATGTTTTTCACATTTTTATACCATGATTTTGCACACATTTTAAAGCTTTTTTCCAAACTTTCGATTTCTACAATAAAACGCACCCATTTTTTAAGTTTTCACTGTTTTTTTAGCGTTTAAAAAAAGTACTGCCAAAAACATTTTTTCTCTGTTAAAATGAAAAATATTTAGAGAGAGAGGGCAGAATTTTAGAGGTAGATAAAGAGATATTTTAGTGTTGTGCAAAAATATTTAAGGTTCTTGAAGAGAGACAGCAGGCTATATGAAAATAATTTAAGGCAATTGTTTAATAAAAATGTCTGTTATGTCATTTGTCTGTCATCTTGAGTGGTGTCGTAAATATGATTTTTATTTTGCCATTTTTATACAAAAAAGAACAAAAATTGTAATTTTTCAAAGCATGAAGTGTACATAGGGTGGTATTAATTTCTTTTAATGAAAGTTCTTTAAATTTGCGAAAAAACGGGTCCTACCATAAGTGTAACTAAGCACATCTAAAAATCATTTAACAGGTATTTAACTAAATTATTTTAAGGTCATCATGGCTTGACCATAAGGCTTTGAAGATTATTGTCAAAACCAGTTTGACGCACACGTCAGCTATTGTAAACTGGTTAATTAAACACATACACTATTAGAAAAGTAACAAGAGTATATGAGACACTAGTTTTTAGAAAAATTCGCCATTTATGTGTTCTTTCTTTCCAAGATTCGAGTCTCTGAGCAAAACCTATCCTTGTACTAGCATTTCGTTTCGTTCAAACCGGCATTTATGATGTTCTAACCTGCTCGGTAATCTGCTTAGAAATCTGCAATCTGCGTTGTGATCAAACAAACCTTTACAGCTGTTTAATTTGCAGTTAGTTAAAGTCAGTTACGCTAAGATACGTTAGCAAATTACACGGGAAATAATAGATTTGAGCGAATTAATTTATACATATACGAATTCGATTTGTTTGATTGCGTACATTTTTCAACGTTTGCTAAGAATAAAGCCGATGGCTAAACATATCACGCAGAAAATGAGATGACTTTTCACGGTGATAAAGAAAGAAAAGGGTTTGAATTCCTGCATCTTTGTTTAACTAGAACCAAATCCCCCTGAGTTTAATTCGTTCGATTCGTCATAGTAAAAAGCCCGTCTGGTGGATGGACTGTGTCTGAAAAATCCAATAGTTTTTCTGTTGGTAAAACTCTCTTTTTTATTTATATGTACTACGGCCAACCAGACTAAGCTTTCTTAATAATTTCCCAGTAGGTGATAATTCCCCAGTGGGTGATAATTCCACTGCTCTGACGCGAACAATAAATAGTCTAATTTCTATATTCTTGAAATTTTCTACCGAATACCATTCGTGCTTTGAGAACTAATTCTGAAAAAACGTGTTTTTGTTGAAAACCGCACTCGTTTTTTTTTCCGTTGTATCAAAAAATTGCCCTCCTCCTGCGGAGTCAAGCAATTTCTGCTTTGACACAACGGAAAAAATAAACTCGTGCAGTTTTCAAAAGACACGTTTTTTCAGAGTTATTGATAATTCTCGAAGCACTTATGGTATTACTGCCGATAATTTAATTGATTGGGCTCTTAGTAACAAATATAATTACATAAAATACAAAAAAAAGCTAGTGTACAGGGTGGTCCAAATTCGAGGGGCCTCTATAGCTTTGGACTTTTGCAGCATAGTTAGCCCAAAACTAATATACATGTTACGGACTCGATTTTCAAGAGTCGAAAACTAAAAACCGCATTGCGATATGTCAAAGCGTTTCTGAGCTACAGGGTGATTCTCAAGAATGTGCGATTTTAAAGGCCTTTTACAACTTTTTTATTAGTAAAGATAGAGATTTTCATTAAAAACATTTTTTGAAGATTTTTTAAAGAAAAAACTACCTGTTTCACCGATTTTCTCTTAAAGCCTTTAGTTCTCGAGATATCACACAAAGTTATATTTCTTTAAATGGGATACCCCCAATTTTGCTAAAAAATCAGTTTTCTAATAAAATTTCCTGTCGAACGATGTGCCATACACCTATTTTTATTAAATAGTTTAAAAGATATTTGCATATTTTGATATTTACCATAGTAGGCGCTGTGCGCGCCCTAAATGTTTAAATAAAATTTTATTGTTTTTTTTTTAATACAAAATCAAGTTGGCTACGACACGAAGGGACACGCAGCAACCTCGAACTTTAACTTCTAGTTTACTATAATTACCAAACCTAAAATAATAAACAAAAATAAAATTATTAAAAGTTTTCATTTAAAATTTTTATTAATTAAACAAATTGACGGACGTTTTCTTGTAAATATATCCTATATCTTCTCTTGACGCTGTATTAAGAAGTTTTACCGCACGAAACTGCCTGAATGCAGTACAAAGTGCCTGTTCCAATTCCCTTCTGGTAGTTGGGCGATTTTGAAATACAAGGTCTTTGACTCTCCCCTACAAAAAGAAGTCGCAAGGGGTCAGGTCTGAAGACCTGGGGGACCAACATATAGGACCTTTATTTCCGATCCAGTTTTCGGCAAACACAATATTTAGCAAATTAGTAATGTCTCGTGCATTGTGAGGAGGTGCACCGTCATGTTGAAAGTATAGCTCATTATTTTGCTGAAGTGGGAAATTGTCGATAAACGGAATCACCTGCTCTTCTAAAATTTTTTGGTATCTTTCGGCATTTAAATTTCCATAAAAAATATATGGCCCAATAATTTGTCCTCTGTAGTTGCCTACCCATACCTTAAAACTGAACCTTCCCTGATTCGCTTGTTCCACCATAATATGGGGATTTTGCTGTTTCCAGTAATAGCAGTTATATCTGGTGAATATTCCATCACTAGAAATCGTTGCCTCATCCATCCAAATAACTTTTCTGGCAAAATCGGGGTGTTCTTGGCTTTTATTTAGGTACCACCTGTAAAATGCACGTCTTGGAGCAAAATCTTGTTGCCGTAATTGGTGCACCCGTCGGTGTCGATAGGGCCTAAACTTGTGTTTTTTAAGCACCCGAACGGCATTGCTGCGTGGAATTCCAGTGTTTCTCTCCATAGCCCTGGTGGAAGTATGGCCAGGCTTCTATACGTCGTAGGCCGCGGTTTTATAAAGGATCCGTATTCTTGTAGATGACGTTTTAACTTCAAAAATATTTCTGAGCTAGATTGCCTTCTTTCCGGATCCCTCTGCAAATATAGATTTAACGCCGTCTGTCGATTTTCGTTACTTTCAATATAACATTTTATCATGTCGTACTTTTCAAAGTTTTCAAACATTTTTATATTTTGACGAAGACGCCACTTTTGACACTTGGGCTCGTTTATCATGGCAATTGTTTTTATTTGATCATAGCTACCTAGATAGATACCGTAAAACTGCATAGTTCAGAGTTAAATACAGCATACTATGGTAATTATTAGAAATTGCAGATATCTGTTTCACTACTTAATAAAAATAGGTGTATGACACATCGTTTAACAGAAAATTTTATTACAAAACTATTTTTTTTTAAAAATTGGGGTATTCCATTTAAAAAAATGTAACTTTGTGTTATATCTCGTAAACTAAAGGCTTTAAGAGAAAATCGGTGAAACAGGTGGATTTGCCCTTAAAAATCTTCAAAAAATGTTTTTAATGAAAATCTCTATCTTTACAAATAAAAAAGTTGTAGAGGGTTTTTAGAAACGCACATTTTTGAGAATCACCCTGTAGCTCAGAAACGCTTTGACATATCGCAATGCGGTTTTTAGTTTTCGACTTGTCTTCAAAATCGAGCCCGTAACATGTATATTAGTTTTGGGCTAACTATGCTACAAAAGCCCAAAGCTATAGAGGCCCCTCGAATTGTTTATTATTTTAAGTTTTAGTTGTTTGTCCCTTTTCAATCGCAGCATAAACATGGTTTACCTACGACCAATGAATAATACTGATTTTACGACCATCTCAATACGATTTTAATGGCTCATTTACGGTCTTAGGATAATAATAAAGCTTAGACGTAAACCACAAGATGGCGTGACAAGCGATTATTTTATAATAGCACCAATATACGCAAAAATGTGAATTATTTTTCTATATTTTCAAGACAATAAATATTTGTTAAACGTAAATAAATCCGATACAATTTTAATATCTAACCAAAAATAAGTTCCGTTAAATTGACATATTACGAATTTTTAAGAAAAAAAACCTTATTTTTAAAATGATATATGTACATATGAAAATTCCCTTAGTAACCTTATTGGAAACTAGTTCAGGCTATGGAGGTTGTTGACTTACGAGTGTTCGCGTCTGATATTAGGGACTTTTTGGTAAGCACACAAAAATAACAACTTTTGTGGCTATCGTTATTTGACCAACCGTCAAGAATAAAGTTATTGCGGTTTATTTTCCCAACAGTGATTTTACGCTTACCCATAAAGCAAAATATTCTGCATCTTCCATAATCAAAAACTAACAATTCCAAACATTCGTTTTGAAAAAAATGGCCATAAATACAAAGACTTTGACGTGGATTGATAGAAGTAAATATAAAAAAAATAAAGTTAACAACAAAAATTACGTGATTTTGCTGCTAATAAGCGCCTTGTTTACATTTATCGACAATTTTTATGCTTATTTTCATATTCTTCTGTCAATCAATTTCAAATTCTTTGTGTTATGGTAAAGCCATGATGACACTTAAAATAATTTTTTGAAATACCTGTTAAATTATTTTTAGATGTGCTAAAATAAACTTTAGTAGGACACGTTTTTTGGTAAATTTAAAGACTGTAAAGAACTTTGATTGAAAGAAATTAATACCACTTTATTTTTTACACACTTTACACTTTGAAAAATGACAATTTTTGCTGTTTTTTGGATAAAAATTGCAAAATAAAAATCATATGCACGACACCACTCAAGATGACAGACAGATGACATAACATAAATTTTTAGTAAACATTTGCTTTAAATTATTTTCATCTTTCTCTAAAATACGTTTTCATAGCCTGCTGTCTCTCTTCAACAATCTCAAAAAATTTTTGCACGTCACTAAAATATCTCTCAATCTACCTCTTTTCATTTTAACAGAGAAAAAATGTTTTTTGACAGTACTTTTTTCGAACGCCTAAAAAACAGTCCAAACTTGAGAAATCAAAAGTTTGGAAAGAAAGATTTAAAATGTGAGTAATATCATGGCATACAAATGTGAAAAATATAGTAAAAAAATTGCTTCATCAAAAACGTTAAATTATGCTAAAATATTTTAAGCCTTAAATTACCATCATGGCTTGACCATTTGCTTTTGATTAAGGGCACTGAATACATTGCTTTATAGGTAATCGTAGAAATAGTTAGGAAAATAACCGAAATAATTTTATTCCTGAAGTCTTGTCAAATAACGATAGCCACAAAAGTTGTTATTTCCGTAAACTGCCCAAAAAGTCCCTATTTTTAATAATGTTTGATATTTACGATCACATTTTCATTGGTCGTAGGTAAAGTATGGAACACTAACTCGCATGTTATGGTCATTACACGCTTCAAACTTCATCTTCGCATTGACCATCATAACATGCTTGTTACGTAAAGTACTATTATTAGTTTTTGGGAGTTACAGCATGTCCCAAATCTATTGGCAACACTTATTATCTTGCCCACGGCTGTCTAACTTGTCGTTTTACCTCATTGGCTAAAATTTTCAACGCTTTTAATAATTCTGTGAACCATACCCTGCTGGCCGTGTGACTCACGAAAATTGGAGAATGTTCGTATAAATATTAACGAACTGTAGGAAAGCAACCCAGACTCGTGATAATGATTTAATTCGAGGTTCATGGTTGAAATATTGCAATTTCGTTTATGTAAATATGGTACTTATTTTTAGACACAAATATGTTTAAGTATAGGTATATATTTATTTTAAACAACTTATTGCTTAAACCCTATATCTATTCTAAACTAGCTGACCGCCCGCGACTTGGTTCGCGTGTTTAAAATTGTAGGTTCCCCTCCTTCTCCACCTTACCACACTTTCATGTCCTTGTCCTGAAACCTTTAACCCCTTAAAATCTTTTCCCGCTGTTTTGCTTTAATGGGTCATAACTTTGGTTCCCGTGAACCGATTTTGATTAAATGAACTCTATATACTCCCCATAAATCTAAATAATGCTGCAAAATTCTTCCAGCAGTTTTTTTGTGCAAAAAAAAACACTTTCTTTGATTCCGGTTTGAAAGGTAACGTATTTTTTAAAACTTCATTGTTTTTATAAAACATGGTGATGGGGGGAGGAGGAGAGGGTAACAAAAAATAATAAAAATATTAGAAGAAGCACTTTTCTCAATTTCGGAGTTTATTTCGTTTAGTTTGATACCACACAACCCATATTTTATTCGTTCAATATGGGATGGGAGGGGGGTCAGATAATAAAAAATTGCAAAAATTATTAAAAAATAGTAGTTTTAAAAACTAGTGGCTAAAATAGTGCTTTTTTTACAAGCGTTGGTTTAAATAACGAGCGCAACGAGGTATTTAAAAATGCGAGTAGAAAAAAAGCACAGATTAGCCGCGAGTTGTTAACACTATTTTTTAATACCTCTCTCTCTCTCTCGAACGAAGAAAACTTCTCGCAACACACCATCTTTACACTATAAGTCAAGGCGGCTGGTAAATGAAATAATCGTTTCCATAGCGATGTGTCTTTTTACTCGGTGACGTTCATTGTCGCGACATTTTAATCTTTGACAATTTGATATTTTGACGATATTTTTAAATGATTTTTTCGTAAATACTTGGTGAAAACTGGCGGAAATAGCTTAATTCTTAGGCAAGAATAATTAGAGTTTTTCAATATTACTATTTTCCGCTATTTCTCTTAAACTCTGTGTAAAAAACAGACAGAAATCTTTTTTTGCACCCGTGATCAAAAAAATCTGCAGACAGTTACTAAAATCATGTTTTTGATGAAGGTATAAAAAAAAACACTTTTTTTGATTTCGGACTTTATTTGCTTCAGTTTGATACCCAGCAACCCATATTTTAACAGATCAAAATTTTTATCAAATGTGCGTGGTCTACATAAACACATCCAAATACTTCTGTTTACATTATTAAGGTAAACTTTTTGAAAACATCGCATATTTACGTAATGAAATTTTGTGGGCAAAAATAGAGTTTTTCGATTGTTAGTGTATTTTTTGAGAATTTTAATATGACATGGTTTTTTTAACTAATAATTCGGGCTTTGATTAGTTTAATATTAAATCTAATTAACTTATAGTTAATTAAAACAATGAAAAATTAACCTAATGACTTTTCTTATCCCTTTCTAAGTTTCTCTCATACACAGCCTCTGGTTCCAAAAGATCAAAAGATCTTGAGTGGAAATAACGAAAATTCACTTGGATGAGCATCCCACAAAGAACACACATAGGAAAAAAGCGAAAAGAGAAATGATTAAACGATGTTTCGCCCAGCGTGGGCTCATCAATGGTTTCACTGGTCACCCTCTACCATAAATCATTAAACACCATCATACACTTTGATTTCCAACTTTGAATCACTCACAAATAGGCATCGTTCCGCACTGGTACTTATCCAAGGTACCTGATACGGATTCGTCATGGCCTGTTAGTATTTCCAGTAGGATTATGCTCCTAAGGCAAATAAAACAAAAAAGAAGTTAAAAAACCTTCAACCGAAAAGAAATCAAGAACCAAGATAAGGTTTTTGGGTATAGAAGAAATTGCAGTAATTGTTTGGTACATTTACTTTAAAAAAAAGAAGTTAAAAATTTCCAAATCTAACTTTAACCGAAAACAAATTAAAAAACACAAGATCAAGAGATCTTTGGTGGAAATAACGAAAATTCAAACTTGGATGAGCACCCACAAGGAACTCACAAAAGACCAAAGCGAAAAGAGAAATTATTAAACGATGTTTCGCCCTGGGTAACCAGCGTGGGCTCATCAGTGGTTTCACTGGTCACCCTCTACCATACATCATTAAACACCATCATACACTTTAAAGAAGAAGTTAAAAAACATCCAAATCAGTTACTTCAACCGAAAAGAAACTAAAAAACAAAAGATCAAAAGATCTTGGGTGGAAATAAAGAAAATTCAAACTTGGATGAGTATTCCACAAGGAACACACAAAAGATCAAAGCAAAAAGAGAAATGATTAAACGATGTTTCGTCCTGGGTAACCAGCGTGGGCTCGTCAGTGGTTTCACTGGTCACCCTCTACCATACATCATCAAACACCATCATACACTTTAATTTCCAACTTTGAATCACTCACAAATAGGCATCGTTCCGCACTGGTACTTATTCAAGGTACCTGATACGGATTCGTCCTGGCGTGTTAGTATTTCCAGTAGGATTATGCTCCTAAGGCAAATAAAACAAAAAAGGAGTTAAAAAACCTTCAACCGAAAAGAAACTAAAAACCAAGATAAGGTTTTTCGGTATAGAAGTAATTGCAGTAATTGTTTGGTACATTTACTTACAAAAAAAGAAGTTAAAAAACCCCCAAATCAGTTACTTTAGCCGAAAAGAAACTAAAAAACAAAAGATCAAGAGATCTTTCGTGGAAATAACGAAAATTCAAACTTGGATGAGCACCCACAAGGAACACACAAAAGACCAAAGCGAAAAGAGAAATGATTAAACGATGTTTCGCCCTGGGTAACCAGCGTAGGCTCATCAGTGGTTTCACTAGTCACCCTCTACCATACATCATTAAACACCATCATACACTTTGATTTCCGACTTTGAATCACTCACAAATAGGCATTATTCCGCACTGGTACTTATCCAAGTTACCTGATACGGATTCGTCCTGGCCTGTTAGTATTTCCAGTAGGATTATGCTCCTAAGGCAAATAAAACAAAAAAGAAGTTAAAAAACCTTCAACCGAAAAGAAATCAAAAACCAAGATAAGGTTTTTCGGTATAGAAGAAATTGCAGTAATTGTTTGGTACATTTACTTACAAAAAAAGAAGTTAAAAAACCCCCAAATCAGTTACTTTAGCCGAAAAGAAACTAAAAAACAAAAGATCAAGAGATCTTTGGTGGAAATAACGAAAATTCAAACTTGGATGAGCACCCACAAGGAACACACAAAAGATCAAAGCAAAAAGAGAAATGATTAAACGATGTTTCGTCCTGGGTAACCAGCGTGGGCTCGTCAGTGGTTTCACTGGTCACCCTCTACCATACATCATTAAACACCATCATACACTTTGATTTCCAACTTTGAATCACTCACAAATAGGCATCGTTCCGCACTGGTACTTATCCAAGGTACCTGATACGGATTCGTCCTGGCCTGTTAGTATTTCCAGTAGGATTATGCTCCTAAGGCAAATAAAACAAAAAAGAAGTTAAAAAACCTTCAACCGAAAAGAAACTTAAAACCCAGATAAGGTTTTTGGGTATAGAAGAAATTGCAGTAATTGTTTGGTACATTTACTTACAAAAAAAGAAGTTAAAAAACCCCCAAATCGGTTACTTTAGCCGAAAAGAAACTAAAAAACAAAAGATCAAGAGATCTTTGGTGGAAATAACGAAAATTCAAACTTGGATGAGCACCCACAAGGAACACACAAAAGATCAAAGAGAAATGATTAAACGATGTTTCGCCCTGGGTAACCAGCGTGGGCTCATTAGTGGTTTCACTGGTCACCCTCTACCATACATCATTAAACACCATCATACACTTTGATTTCCAACTTTGGATCACTCACAAATAGGCATCGTTCCGCACTGGTACTTATCCAAGGTACCTGATACGGATTCGTCCTGGCCTGTTAGTATTTCCAGTAGGATTATGCTCCTAAGGCAAATAAAACAAAAAAGAAGTTAAAAAACCTTCAACCGAAAAGAAACTAAAAACCAAGATAAGGTTTTTCGGTATAGAAGAAATTGCAGTAATTGTTTGGTACATTTACTTTAAAAAAAAGAAGTTAAAAATTTCCAAATCTAACTTTAACCGAAAAGAAATTAAAAAACACAAGATCAAAAGATCTTTGGTGGAAATAACGAAAATTCAAACTTGGATGAGCACCCACAAGGAACACACAAAAGACCAAAGCGAAAAGAGAAATGATTAAACAATGTTTCGCCCTGGGTAACCAGCGTGGGCTCATCAGTGGTTTCACTGGTCACCCTCTACCATACATCATCAAACACCATCATACACTTTGATTTCCAACTTTGAATCACTCACAAATAGGCATCGTTCCGCACTGGTACTTATTCAAGGTACCTGATACGGATTCGTCCTGGCGTGTTAGTATTTCCAGTAGGATTATGCTCCTAAGGCAAATAAAACAAAAAAGGAGTTAAAAAACCTTCAACCGAAAAGAAACTAAAAACCAAGATAAGGTTTTTCAGTATAGAAGTAATTGCAGTAATTGTTTGGTACATTTACTTACAAAAAAAGAAGTTAAAAAACCCCCAAATCAGTTACTTTAGCCGAAAAGAAACTAAAAAACAAAAGATCAAGAGATCTTTGGTGGAAATAACGAAAATTCAAACTTGGATGAGCACCCACAAGGAACACACAAAAGATCAAAGCAAAAAGAGAAATGATTAAACGATGTTTCGTCCTGGGTAACCAGCGTGGGCTCGTCAGTGGTTTCACTGGTCACCCTCTACCATACATCATTAAACACCATCATACACTTTGATTTCCAACTTTGAATCACTCACAAATAGGCATCGTTCCGCACTGGTACTTATCCAAGGTACCTGATACGGATTCGTCCTGGCGTGTTAGTATTTCCAGTAGGATTATGCTCCTAAGGCAAATAAAACAAAAAAGGAGTTAAAAAACCTTCAACCGAAAAGAAACTAAAAACCAAGATAAGGTTTTTCAGTATAGAAGAAATTGCAGTAATTTTTTAGTACATTTACTTACAAAAAAAGAAGTTAAAAACCCCCAAATCAGTTACTTTAGCCGAAAAGAAACTAAAAAACAAAAGATCAAGAGATCTTTGGTGGAAATAACGAAAATTCAAACTTGGATGAGCACCCACAAGGAACACACAAAAGACCAAAGCGAAAAGAGAAATGATTAAACGATGTTTCGCCCTGGGTAACCAGCGTAGGCTCATCAGTGGTTTCACTAGTCACCCTCTACCATACATCATTAAACACCATCATACACTTTGATTTCCAACTTTGAATCACTCACAAATAGGCATCGTTCCGCACTGGTACTTATCCAAGGTACCTGATACGGATTCGTCCTGGCGTGTTAGTATTTCCAGTAGGATTATGCTCCTAAGGCAAATAAAACAAAAAAGGAGTTAAAAAACCTTCAACCGAAAAGAAACTAAAAACCAAGATAAGGTTTTTCAGTATAGAAGAAATTGCAGTAATTTTTTAGTACATTTACTTACAAAAAAAGAAGTTAAAAACCCCCAAATCAGTTACTTTAGCCGAAAAGAAACTAAAAAACAAAAGATCAAGAGATCTTTGGTGGAAATAACGAAAATTCAAACTTGGATGAGCACCCACAAGGAACACACAAAAGATCAAAGCAAAAAGAGAAATGATTAAACGATGTTTCGTCCTGGGTAACCAGCGTGGGCTCGTCAGTGGTTTCACTGGTCACCCTCTACCATACATCATTAAACACCATCATACACTTTGATTTGCAACTTTGAATCACTCACAAATAGGCATCGTTCCGCACTGGTACTTATCCAAGGTACCTGATACGGATTCGTCCTGGCGTGTTAGTATTTCCAGTAGGATTATGCTCCTAAGGCAAATAAAACAAAAAAGGAGTTAAAAAACCTTCAACCGAAAAGAAACTAAAAACCAAGATAAGGTTTTTCAGTATAGAAGAAATTGCAGTAATTTTTTAGTACATTTACTTACAAAAAAAGAAGTTAAAAACCCCCAAATCAGTTACTTTAGCCGAAAAGAAACTAAAAAACAAAAGATCAAGAGATCTTTGGTGGAAATAACGAAAATTCAAACTTGGATGAGCACCCACAAGGAACACACAAAAGATCAAAGCAAAAAGAGAAATGATTAAACGATGTTTCGTCCTGGGTAACCAGCGTGGGCTCGTCAGTGGTTTCACTGGTCACCCTCTACCATACATCATTAAACACCATCATACACTTTAATTTCCAACTTTGAATCACTCACAAATAGGCATCGTTCCGCACTGGTACTTATCCAAGGTACCTGATACGGATTCGTCCTGGCGTGTTAGTATTTCCAGCAGGATTATGCTCCTAAGGCAAATAAAACAAAAAAGGAGTTAAAAAACCTTCAACCGAAAAGAAACTAAAAACCAAGATAAGGTTTTTCAGTATAGAAGAAATTGCAGTAATTTTTTAGTACATTTACTTACAAAAAAAGAAGTTAAAAACCCCCAAATCAGTTACTTTAGCCGAAAAGAAACTAAAAAACAAAAGATCAAGAGATCTTTGGTGGAAATAACGAAAATTCAAACTTGGATGAGCACCCACAAGGAACACACAAAAGACCAAAGCGAAAAGAGAAATGATTAAACGATGTTTCGCCCTGGGTAACCAGCGTAGGCTCATCAGTGGTTTCACTAGTCACCCTCTACCATACATCATTAAACACCATCATACACTTTGATTTCCAACTTTGAATCACTCACAAATAGGCATCGTTCCGCACTGGTACTTATCCAAGGTACCTGATACGGATTCGTCCTGGCGTGTTAGTATTTCCAGTAGGATTATGCTCCTAAGGCAAATAAAACAAAAAAGGAGTTAAAAAACCTTCAACCGAAAAGAAACTAAAAACCAAGATAAGGTTTTTCAGTATAGAAGAAATTGCAGTAATTTTTTAGTACATTTACTTACAAAAAAAGAAGTTAAAAACCCCCAAATCAGTTACTTTAGCCGAAAAGAAACTAAAAAACAAAAGATCAAGAGATCTTTGGTGGAAATAACGAAAATTCAAACTTGGATGAGCACCCACAAGGAACACACAAAAGATCAAAGCAAAAAGAGAAATGATTAAACGATGTTTCGTCCTGGGTAACCAGCGTGGGCTCGTCAGTGGTTTCACTGGTCACCCTCTACCATACATCATTAAACACCATCATACACTTTGATTTCCAACTTTGAATCACTCACAAATAGGCATCGTTCCGCACTGGTACTTATCCAAGGTACCTGATACGGATTCGTCCTGGCGTGTTAGTATTTCCAGTAGGATTATGCTCCTAAGGCAAATAAAACAAAAAAGGAGTTAAAAAACCTTCAACCGAAAAGAAACTTAAAACCCAGATAAGGTTTTTGGGTATAGAAGAAATTGCAGTAATTGTTTGGTACATTTACTTACAAAAAAAGAAGTTAAAAAACCCCCAAATCAGTTACTTTAGCCGAAAAGAAACTAAAAAACAAAAGATCAAGAGATCTTTGGTGGAAATAACGAAAATTCAAACTTGGATGAGCACCCACAAGGAACACACAAAAGACCAAAGCGAAAAGAGAAATGATTAAACGATGTTTCGCCCTGGGTAACCAGGGTCAGTGGTCACCCTCTACCATACATCATTAAACACCATCATACACTTTGATTTCCAACTTTGAATCACTCACAAATAGGCATCATTCCGCACTGGTATTTATCCAAGTTACCTGATACGGATTCGTCCTGGCGTGTTAATATTTTCAGTAGGATTTTCGCTTTGGTCTTTTGTGTGTTCCTTATCGGATGCTCATCCAAGTTTGAATTTTCGTTATTTCCACCAAATATCACTTGATCTTTTGTTTTTGACATTTACTTACCTTAGAGTATAAACCATATTTTTATCTCAACTCTATGTGCACGGTTATTTGTGCGATTCACAAGACATAAAAAATGGCCAGCAACAAGGCATGGGCCACTCGACACGAAAGATCTTGTCAATAAACAAAGTGGCCGACCACAGCGCCCCCACATGTCGCGCATATAAAAAAAAAATTAGTAAGTTTTTATAATGTGCTTTCACGTCTTTTTTGAATAAAAAAAAAGAAGTGACAAAAAAAGCAAAAAGTTAGTAGATCTGCGAAATCTTAATCTAGTGGGGTTTTGGAACATGTTTTCGACGCACCTAAAAGCTTCCGCAAATATGATATTTTAATAGCCTTATTTCTCCTCGATTTTAGGTTGCTTTTAAAGATGTAGTTATAAAAAAATAAATATAACATGGTATGAGGTTCTTTTCTAGTAAAAATGATGCTCGGTGGCATTTAGACGAATTCTACGCATTTTAAGACAATTTATGTGTGGCATTTTTAACAGAAAAATATGGTAAAAAATGCCTTTTGGTGAAGACAAAATGACGACCGTGCCACCCCTTGATTTTTCCTGTGTTGAACACATACTGACACTTATAGTATTTAAAACAGTCATCGCAGCAAATGACACAATCTTAAAAACTCAATTTTTGCATGACACAATAATTATATAATAACGCCGGTACAATTCCTAGGCGGTACCTATATTTACTTTCTTTTTAATTTAGAATAGATCATTGTTTTGTCACATCTTTAATAACAAAGATGCATGAAATCTCTGTTACAAAAAATCAGGCATTATTGCTTTTATGTTTCTCAATCAATTTAAAAGAATTTTGGCTTTGCGTAAACCCATATTTGACACAATTCCTTATTAACTAGCTGTACATTTCAAAAATATGTCTTTTCTCTAGTGCGTTATGCATCAGAGAAAGCAGAATAAAAATATTTCAACTATGTCACAGATACCTACTACACGATGTGTAATTTATTATATTAAATTACATTATGGATTATTTTTTTTGCAACATGCGGAGCATTATTAATATTAAGTAACACGTGCAACATTACGATATTTTAAAATCCAAGAATTGGTTTTCCAACTCTGATTAAAGGCGCATTTACACAGACAAACTTTCCTTTGATGTTGAAATGCCGACAAGCACACGAGCCTCTTGAGCAAAATGTTCAAAAAAAAGTTCGAGCAAAATCTCGTACAAAAAGACTCGCGGAAATTTTGGAGAGAATGTTAAGCAAAATTTGTTTGAAGAAATGTTGGTATAGAAATTTCTTACAAATTTAAATTTTATAGTTTTATGGGAATTCATTGAACTTAACTGTAAATAGAAAGACTAAGTTTTAAAACAAGATATTTTTAATTAAGTGCTTTCTGACGGAAAAACGATTTGATGTCGAAATTCACGTTTTACCTCATAAGCAACTTCGATTGATCTGATTTTTATAGGGGATATGCCAGTATACTTGTAACTTTTTTGGGGTTGTAAAAAAACGATAATAAAAAAATAATAATTGGCACTTATTTATTGCTGTTGCCTGTAAAATGTAATGACAAAAATTTACGTTTAAAAGAATATCTCTTTATTTTACTTCGTAGTTTAAAACACAATAAAATAATAATTAAGTCAAATTAAAAAACCTATATACATTTTATTAAATCTCAAATATATGAACAAAAGCACGTTCGGTCTAAATAATACCCGTTTATTACCCACTTTTACAACCCTACGATCCCGACCCTTGTCTAAAAAAATATAATTTAGCAGTGAGAGACTAGACTTCTGAATCGGAATGTTGCTCCTTTGCATATTGTTTGTTCAGTGTCAGTAATCGACCTTGATTATTACATTAAATTGACAGTAAATATCTATCTTCAGCATTTTCATGAACCTTTTGCTTTTTTAAGCAACCGTTGGGGCCTTAAACTAACTAGGTAAATTTGGTGTGAGGAATTAAAAAAAAAACAATCAAAGCCAAGTAAAGTAAAGTTACAAAAATATGTTTAAAAAAAAATCCCCTCCCCACCACTCCTCATAGTCGTGAGGTGCGGATTACCGCTTAAAAGTGCAATTTTTGAGTTTTTTGCCGACATTTGAAAAACTCAAAATTTTTTTGGAAAAGAAAAATTTTCCTGGGTTGTTTTTTGAATTTATGAAAAAACCCTTCGAAATAAAAAAAACTCGCAAGAAAATTCCAAAAAAACCCCCGGGAAAAACCCTAAGAAAAAAATATTATAAGTAACCCTAATCCATGTGACAAAACTGGTAGCCAAGAATAATGTTTCGCTTGCCGTCGGCTTTTTTTCACAAAAATTTAAAATAAAAGTTGGAGTTCAATTTTTTTAAACAATTGAGATCACTGATGTGAAATTCAATTTATTATCATCTTTAAAAATATGTTTCCAAAATAGATAGCAATAATTTGCTCAAAAATTTACCCGAACAAAATGTTCAAAGAAAAGCTCACAAAAATGTTCACGCAAAAAATTTTAGATCTTTTGCACGAGCTTTTGTTTGAGCATGTTCGTCTGTGTAATTGCGCCTTTATGATAGTCATTAAACGCGAGGATGAAGTTACCCGGCACCCCCATATGTCCCGGTACCCACATAAGTGTCACTTGTTTGCCCTCTCCCAAGGATTCCAGTGCATCCGCACATTCCTCCACCAGGGTGTTGGTGATCTTGGGAAGAGATGTTCTAGTTGCAGCTACAGGACGAGTGTTTTCAAGGCAGACAGTTAATCCAAGATTGGTTGGTATGGGGCTGAGGGCTTACCGTCCGCTTTTGGTGCTACCTTTGACCCTACAACATAAGACTCGCCACTTGGAGTGGTGAAGAGCTCGGCAAAACTGGAATGACGAAAGAAATACCATAAGCATCAGTGACGAATCCAGGTTTTGTTTAGGCGGTCATGATGGTGAGAGACAAAATGTAGACTTTGCTGTTGAACGTGATACAGTAAGACAGCAAAGTATCATGGTATGGGGTGCTATATGTTTAGGAAGCAGATCACCTCTAGTCTTCATTAACGGCAATCTGACTGCTCGGGCATATATCCCTACACCAAATTCGATCTTTCAAAAATATAATGCCAGACCGCCTAATGCTCGTGAAATAATGGACTTCTTACATGAACTTGGCATAGAGACTTTGAAATGGCCAGCAAGATCGCCTGACTTGTCGCCTATCGAACACGTATGGGATTAGTCGATTACCACGTCCCCCTGGAAACTTAGATGAACTCTGGCATTCCGTAAGGAGGATTTGGATGTGTGTTCCTCAATATGATATAGACATAAACATTACAAGAGCAATAACGAGTGCAGAAGACTGCTGGACAGACCATCGCCTGATACGAGCCAAAATGAACTTGCACATTCCACCAAGAAGTAGCCGTCAAAAAAAGCAAATCAAAAGAAGATTCGATGTAGAACGCCTTAAAGATGATCAAACCAGAACAAAATTCCAAGTTTCTCTGGATCAAAAGTTGGGTACTTTAGAATACCCGGAGAATATTGGCGATCACTGGAGAATTTTGAAGACAGCAATAACATCTGCCTCCGAAGAAACGGTCGGCTACACACAAAGAAAACATGGTTTCATGAGCACGACAAAGAAATTCAAGACCTTATTGAGAGGAAAAGAAAAGCCCATAAAGCTTGGAAAAGCCACCCTAACTCTAACGAAAGGAAAAGGCAATATCAAGAAGCCAAAGCAGAAGTACAAAGGCAAACACGTAGACTAAAAAACCAATGGTGGACAACAAAATCACATGAAATGCAACATCTAGCTGAGTCCAACAACACCAGAGCCTTCTTTCAAGCTACTAAGATGATATGTGGTCCCACTGCACAAGGTATCAATCCCCTACGATCCAAAAATGGAACAAGGCTGCTTAAAGACAGATCCTCTATCAATTCACCATGGAAAGAACACTTCCAAGAACTACTCAACAGAGAGTCTCATGTCGATAATGACATCTTCGACAAAATTGCGGAGAAAACTTTACAACAACACCTAAGTGAGATTCCGAGATTTGAGGAGGTCGAAAAGGCAATCACACAGCTAAAGAATAACAAGTCAGCAGGCACAAATGGTACAAACAAGGGGGTCCCGCACTTAATTCCCAAATGCACATTCTAATAAGTAAAATATGGACCACTGAGACCATTCCTGCCGAACTCAGAGACGCCTCTATAGTTACCATTTTTAAAAAAGGCGATAAGGCCCAATGTGGAAACTACAGAGGTATATCTCTGCTTTCTGTTGCTGGAAAGATACTTGCACGGATACTATCAAACCGATTAATTCCAATTGGTGAACAAAATCTGCCAGAGACACAGTGTGGATTTAGGCCCAATTGAGGCACAGCTGACATGATCTTCAGTGCCAGACAAATGCAAGAGAAATCTAGAGAACAAAATCGTCCTCTCTTCATGGCCTTCATAGATCTAGTCAAAGCATTTGATTCGGTCAACAGAGAAGCTCCTTGGAAAATACTGGCAAAAGCTGGATGCCCTCAAAAATATATTCAAATTCTTAGACTACTACACGACAATATGAATGCAACAGTCCTGAGCAACGATGGACCAGGACAGTCATTCCAGATTACGACAGGCGTTAAACAAGGGTGTGTTATTGCGCCTACCCTATTCTCTATATTTTTAGGTGCCATGCTTCACCTTTTTGAGGAACATATACCGCCGGGAGTGGAAATTCTATATAGATTCGACGGTGGCCTACTTAACCTAGGCAGACTGCGAGCAAAAACTAAGGTCTCGACAACCTCGGTAATCGAACTGCAGTACGCCGATGACAACATCGTAATGGCCGATACCAGGCCTACAAAAGCATTGGCCTAACCAGGTACGAATCCCCAAGCTCCAAACATTTCCATAAATGGCCATCCTCTGCAGAAGGTGGAACATTACCCATACCTTGGGAGCCACTTATCATTAAACGCAACTATTGACGCAGAAACACAGTATCGCCTAAAATGTGCTAGCGCAGCGTTCGGACGGCTTTCGGAGAGAGTCTTCAACAATCACGACATCAATGCGGAGACCAAGCTTCGTGTCTACAACACAGTTATAATACCAACTCTAACATACGGATGCGAAACGTGGACCACCTACAGAAGACATATTAAACGACTAGAAAAATATCACCAAAGTTGTTTAAGACGAATACTGAGAATCAAATGGCAAGACCGACGAACAAACATAAGTATTTTAGAAGAAGCAAGAACAACTAATATAGAAGCCCTTATCTTCAAGCACCAGCTTCGTTGAACTGGTCACATTATCCACATGCCTGAAACACGTCTACCAAAGCAGATATTTTATGGACAACTGAAGGAGGGAAAGAGAAATCAAGGTGGTCAATAAAAAAGGTACAAGGACGTTCTCAAAGGCAATATGATAAAGAGTCACATCGATATAAACAACTTCGAGACCAAGGCAAACGATAGGGCTACATGGCGCCGAACAGTCCATGAGGGAGCAACGACGTAGACTAGAAACGGAAAAGAGAGAACGTAGAAAGAAGCGACAAAATGGAAGAATGGATGACCAACAACACCCGGCTGCTGCCGAAGACTGGGTGTGCCAGGACTGTGGAAGGGTGTGCGGCTCGAGAATTGGCTTACATAGCCATCAAGAAACGCACAACAGATAGCGACGATACAGAATAGAGGAAAATCATACTCGGTATCGAGTGATTGCCTATGATGATAGACCATCTTATTTTCTCAATGGCCAATAGAACAAACGAGTGCATAAATAACCATGGATGAGCCACTCGTTATTAATTTTTTCATGATTATCATGGAGGAATCTTCTTGGAAATGTAATCAATTACTAAGAGCATCCTAATGTATTAATATATAAATAAATAACTTAAAAAATATTTGTCCCTTCTGGTGTTGCATTTTTTTTTTTGTTCTCCAGTATATTTTGAAATTGGCCGCAACTGCATTGATTATTTGGCCACAATTGTCTCGTAAAGAGGAACGTTGAAAGAAGGTAAATTAATTAACTTCAGTTAATTATCCACGTTTGGGCGTCGTTGCTATGTCGTTCGTTGCGGTCGTTGAAAACCCCACAATATTCCAGTAAAAATAAACGTGGTGGAAATTTCCCTAGTATCAATTTAACTGGAAATTTTACACGAAAAGTTTCAAAAATTGGTAAGTGGAAATTGCATCCGTTTTGAAAATTGCATCTGGAAATATCTCGGGGATAATTGTCATTTTTTAAATCAGCATAAACTTAGTGTAGTAGGCTATTACAATTAGTTGCTATGGAGCTAAAACAAAATTGCTACAGTAAATAAAGAGCTGCTGTTTCGATTTGGTCGTCATTTTCACATTCATTTTGAACTTTTTAAACAAAAAACAGAAATGGCCCGTTTCGGTAATGTTTCTTTAAATGATATCAACGAAATTGCGGAAAATAGTACTCCCGTCAATACTATAAAAAGCAGAAAATCGATTTGGCAACCACTAGCAGCAGTTCTGCAATCAAAACGGATACTCCTTGGTGGAGGAAAAGTGCACAACCAACATAATAAACGACGCACTAAAGGACTGGGCCTTAAACATAAAGAAAACCAATGAGGAAGACTACAAGGAGTCAGTAATAAAAGTTATGTGGAACAACACTGCTAAGCAACTACAAGAGATCTATTTTACCAAATTTGGTACCAAGATGATCCTTTTAAGGATATCGAGTTTGCAAGTTCCAGAAAGGTAAGAGATTCATTGAGGAGGAAACTCAATTTAAGGTTAATTTCCTATTAGCATTAGAAAAAATATTAATTGTTATTAAAGTATGGTATTATAATAAGCAACTACCTAAATAAACTTTTATCAACTCGGGAAATTTCCGATCAAAACATAACATAAAATATTTCGTAATGGAAATTTTTCAAAATTTGGTCTTTAGCCAATTTTTTTTTTTAAAGCATTCGGGCACTGCACCAAAGAAAAAATCCCTCACCCTACGGGTTCGGAATTTTTTCAGGTGCCATGCACTCATGCTGTTGTTAAAAAAATTGGTTTCAGACAAAATTTTCAAAAATTTCCGGAAATATTTCATGCACTACTGGAAACTCTATGCATTTTGCTAAATTTACCTTAATCTGGAAGTACCGTTTATTAGTTTGAACCATTACAATTCCCGCAAGTCAAACAAAGACTTTGACCCACTTCTAATAGGTACTAATAATAATAATAATAGGTTTAAATTATGTACATAAAAATGTATCGGATTAGCTCAATAAATATACAAACTATTATTACCTATTTGCTTGCAATTTTAGATAAATATCTGAGAAAAACTGTACCAGTGCTTGCCTCAAATGGTAAAAATTGCAAATGTTACAACTTTTCTTTGGTTAGATTGTTTATAAAGCGTATCAAATATTAATTCACAGGCACATAAACTGAAACAACTTTTATACATAATCAGATGAAGTATTAATGGGATTACATTTCCTTATGGCAACCAGTTAGGAAAAATGGGCTTTTATGGAAGGACATTTATTTTAGCCTCCCAAGAGATTGGCCAAGGGAAAAATTAATCAAACTATAACGTTCCTCTGTCGTTCGGAATCGAAATTTTCCTCGGATTTTTCAATAGGGCGGTCTAACAAAAATAATATGGCCGATCCAATAGGGCCGCTGTAGGGTAAACAAACCGTTTTTCCGTAAGACGTAATGCTGACTTAAATCAAAACTTTTTCAAAGTGGAAAAATACGCAGATTAAGCAAAGTGATTTTTTTATAGAGTAATCCTTTCCACGGAAGTAAAAATAACGGTGGAATGATAATACCTCAGCAAACACAAATCGTCGGCATTGAATCGGGCCAATGTCGACAACGCCGGCAGTGTGTCGGCATCGGTGACTACACTTTGGCCCGATGTTGATCAGATTGCGATTTTCAGTTTTCGGTCAATAATCGGCAACTGACGATGGCCCGATTTACTATAGTCGACTTTATGCCGAAGCCCACTTTATTTGCTTTAAGGCCGACGGCGGTCCGACTGGAACTTTGTTTAATCGGAGGAGAATCGGCAACTGACGATG
Organism: Oxystoma pomonae; assembly: GCA_963921995.1. Lineage (NCBI taxonomy): Eukaryota > Metazoa > Arthropoda > Insecta > Coleoptera > Brentidae > Oxystoma > Oxystoma pomonae. Next base: position 111,140,305 of record OY998167.1, read on the forward strand.
GCCCGATTTACTATAGTCAACATTATGCCAACGCAAACCTTATCTGCTTTAGGGCCGATGATGGTCCGATTGGAACTTTCTTTAATCGGTCGAGAATCGGCAACTGACGATGGCCCGATTTACTATAGTCAACATTATGCCAACGCAAACCTTATTTCCTTTAGGGCCGATGATGGTCCGATTGGAACTTTCTTTAATCGACAACTGACGATGGCCCGATTTACTATAGTCAACATTATGCCAACGCAAACCTTATCTGCTTTAGGGCCGATGATGGTCCGATTGGAACTTTGCTTAATCGGTCGAGAATCGGCAACTGACGATGGCCCGATTTACTATAGTCGACTTTATGCCGAAGCCCACTTTATTTGCTTTAGGTCCGACGACGGTCCGATTGGAACTTTGTTAAATCGAACGAGAATCGGCAATTGACGATGGCCCGATTTACTGTAGTCGACATTATGTCAACGCAAACCTTATCTGCTTTAGGGCCGATGATGGTCCGATTGGAACTTTCTTTAATCGGTCGAAAATCGGCAACTGACGATGGCCCGATTTACTATAGTCAACATTATGCCAACGCAAACCTTATCTCCTTTAGGGCCGATGATGGTCCAATTGGAACTTTCTTTAATCCGTCAAGAATCGGCAAATGACGATGGCTCGATTTACTGTAGTCATGCCGACGCCTACTTTATCTGCTTTAGGGCCGACGACGGTCCGATTGGAACTTTGTTTAATCGGACGAGAATCGGCAATTGACGATGGCCCGATTTACTATAGTCGACATTATGCCAACGCAAACCTTATCTGATTTAGGGCCGATGATGGTCCGATTGGAACTTTCTTTAATCGGTCAAAAATCGGCAACTGACTATGGCCCGATTTACTATAGTCGACTTTATACCGACGCCCACTTTATCTGCTTTAGGGCCGACGACGACGGTCCGATTGGAACTTTGTTTAATCGGAGGAGAATCGGCAACTGACGATGGCCCGATTTACTATAGTCAACATTATGCCAACGCAAACCTTATCTGCTTTAGGGCCGATTATGGTCCGATTGGAACTTTCTTTAATCGGTCAAGAATCGGCAAATGACGATGGCTCGATTTACTATAATCATGCCGACGCCTACTTTATCTGCTTTAGGGCCGACGACGGTCCGATTGGAACTTTTTTTAATCGGACGAGAATCGGCAACTGACGATGGCCCGATTTACTATAGTCGACATTATGGGCCGATTGGAACTTTGTTTAATGGGAGGAGAATCGGCAACTGACGATGGCCCGATTTACTATAGTCAACATTATGCCAACGCAAACCTTATCTCCTTTAGGGCCGATGATGGTCCAATTGGAACTTTCTTTAATCCGTCAAGAATCGGCAAATGACGATGGCTCGATTTACTGTAGTCATGCCGACGCCTACTTTATCTGCTTTAGGGCCGACGACGGTCCAATTGGAACTTTGTTTAATCGGACGAGAATCGGCAATTGACGATGGCCCGATTTACTATAGTCGATATTATGCCAACGCAAACCTTATCTGATTTAGGGCCGATGATGGTCCGATTGGAACTTTCTTTAATCGGTCAAAAATCGGCAACTGACTATGGCCCGATTTACTATAGTCGACTTTATACCGACGCCCACTTTATCTGCTTTAGGGCCGACGACGACGGTCCGATTGGAACTTTGTTTAATCGGAGGAGAATCGGCAACTGACGATGGCTCGATTTACTATAGTCAACATTATGCCAACGCAAACCTTATCTGCTTTAGGGCCGATTATGGTCCGATTGGAACTTTCTTTAATCGGTCAAGAATCGGCAAATGACGATGGCTCGATTTACTATAATCATGCCGACGCCTACTTTATCTGCTTTAGGGCCGACGACGGTCCGATTGGAACTTTTTTTAATCGGACGAGAATCGGCAATTGACGATGGCCCGATTTACTATAGTCGACATTATGGGCCGATTGGAACTTTGTTTAATGGGAGGAGAATCGGCAACTGACGATGGCCCGATTTACTATAGTCAACATTATGCCAACGCAAACCTTATCTGCTTTAGGGCCGATTATGGTCCGATTGGAACTTTCTTTAATCGGTCAAGAATCGGCAAATGACGATGGCTCGATTTACTATAGTCATGCCGACGCCTACTTTATCTGCTTTAGGGCGGACGACGGTCCGATTGGAACTTTCTTTAATCGGTCGAAAATCGGCAACTGACTTTATCTGCTCTAGGGCCGACGACGGTCCGATTGGAACTTTGTTTAATCGGACGAGAATCGGCAATTGACGATGGCCCGATTTACTATAGTCGACATTATGCCAACGCAAACCTTATCTGCTTTAGGGCCGATGATGGTCCGATTGGAACTTTCTTTAATCGGTCGAAAATCGGCAACTGACGATGGCCCGATTTACTATAGTCAACATTATGCCAACGCAAACCTTATCTCCTTTAGGGCCGATGATGGTCCGATTGGAACTTTCTTTAATCGACAACTGACGATGGCCCGATTTACTATAGTCAACATTATGCCAAGGCAAACCTTATCTGCTTTAGGGCCGATGATGGTCCGATTGGAACTTTGCTTAATCGGTCGAGAATCGGCAACTGACGATGGCCCGATTTACTATAGTCGACTTTATGCCGACGACCACTTTATCTGCTTTAGAGCTGTCGATGGTCTGATTGGAACTTTGTTTGATTGGTTGAAAATCGACAACTGACGATGGTCCGATTACGTCACCTTAAAATTTTTAAACTGCTTAATAGTTTCTTCCTAGTATGTAGAGATGGCGCTCATGTCACTATATTCCCTGTACAGTGGAAGATAATATTATATATATAATGAGGAAATATATTTCAAAACTAGAATGCGGACTTGACAAGATGGTGGTACTTCTCTACAAGAATCACATCTTCTGCCACTTAAACCAGCCCGACTGGTTAAGCACCCGCATTATCGAAACTTTGTAGTTTGCCAATGTCGGATCGTGTCAAGCAACCACCGATGGACCATCGTCAATCACCGACATCGGGCCTCTTTGAAAGGCTGATTATCCACCCATTATCGGACCTTTGGGGTTTGCTAGTGTCGGGCCGCTTTAAGCTACCACCGACGGACCTTCGTCAATCGCCGACGTTGGATCGCTTTAGGAAACCAATGTCGGACTTAAATAGTTTACCGATGTCGGGCCGAGACCAGCTTGCCTACGTTAGACCGACCAAATTAAGCAGCTTTATGGGCGGATGGTCGGTACCCTGTGGCTAAACTATATCGGACCTTAATCGTACGGCGACGGTATGCCGATGTCAGCAAAAAGTAAAGTTTACCATTGGTCCGACGACGGGCTACAGTCTAACGCTGCGTCGGCAAACATAGATTGGGCCTACATCTCAAAAATACTGCTGGTCCGATGTCGTAAATCGACGTCGTGCCGATGACGGCAAATTCGGTAATCAACATCGGGCCGACGAAGGCCCGAGGAAACCGTGTTTGCTGGGACATGACGCTGCGTCTTTAATCCACCATTTTTAAAAGACCATCACGTGATCAATGGCTTACTTTGAAAATTTGTTAGACAGCCCTATAACACTGGGGAACAGCAAAAATAGACTCTGACGGTGGGATTTACTAAAAGGGTTTAGTTTATTTTAGAACGGTCCTATTTAATCCTGATTAATCGGACAAGAATCAGCAACTAACGATGGCCCGATTTACTGTAGTCGACATTATGCCAACGCGAACCTTATCTGCGTTAAGGCCGATGATGGTCCGATTACGTCACCTTAAAAAGTCTAACGCTGCGTCGGCAAACATAGATTGGGCCTACATCTCAAAGCGGACAAAAAATACTGCTGGTCCGATGTCGTAAATCGACGTCGTGCCGATGACGACAAATTCGGCACTCGACATCGGACCGACGAAGGCCCGAGGGAACCGTGTTTGCTGGAAAATGTCATCAATTATGTACTAGGTTGTCAGTTCAAAAATCCCAGGAAAGTCAACTTTTTTAGTGAGAGGATATCGCCCTTTTTAAATGGAAATTTGTATTTGGTAGAATTGCCTGATTTTTTTATATGTTGAAGTACTCGTCCTAAGAAGATCCTAAGTCGATTTCGCACTTTTTATCAATTTTTGAATTACTTTACAGCACTGACCTTATTTGCCGACTAAAATCTAATTTTCCTATTTGAATTTGCCATAACTACCTTTTTAAAAATAAAATTTTAAACGTCAAAATTGCGCTGCCATCTTGGATCCGCCATATTATTTTTTTTTATTTCCTATCTGATTTAAACGACACTTTCTCTAAATTATAAAACGTTTCCAAAACACCTAATTGTGACAGAAAAGTGACAGATGTCAGTCTCCATCTTGCGTTGCCCATGTTGAACTTCGTTATTTTTTGTCCGATTTAAACAAAACTTTTGTTGAACATAAAGCGTTTTTAATAATATCCAATTTTGATACAAAAATTGACATATGTCAGTAGCCATCTTACAAGGGCCATGTTGAACTTTGTTATATTTTGCTCGATTTAGACATAACTTTTTATACATTTGAAGGTTTTCTAATATTACTTAAATAGGACGCAAAATTGGCATATGTCAGTAGCCATATTGAACTTCGTTGGTTTTTGTCCGATTTGAACCAACAAACTTTTTTGCATCCAAAGCGTTTTTAACAATATCCAATTTTGACCCAAAATTGACATATGATTTAAACCAAACTTTCTTGCACTTAAAGCGTTTTTAACAATATATAATTTTGACACAAAATTAAAATAAGTATATGTCAGTAGCCATCTTGCGTCGGCCATATTGAACTTCGTTGTTTTTTGACCGATTTAAGTCAAACTTTTTTAACGCTTTAGGTACAAGAAAGTTTTGTTCAAATCGGACAAAAACCAACGAAGTACAATATTGGTGACGCAAGATGGCTACTGACATCTGTCAAATTCGCGTCCTATTTAAGTAATGTTAGAAAATCTTAAAATGTATAAAAAGTTTTGTTTAAATCGGGCAAAATATAACAAAGTTCAATATGACCCTTGCAAGATGGCTACTGATCCAAAATTGATATAATTGAAAACCCTTTATGTACAACAAAAGTTTTGTTTAAATCGCACAAAAATTAACGAAGTTTTCCGTTACAGTTAGGTGTCTTGGAAAAGTTTTATAATTTAGAGAAAGTTGCGTTTAAATCAGTGCAATTTTGACATTTAAAATGACAGTCATGTCAAATTCAAAAAAAAAAATTAGATTCTGGTGGGTTTGCAAATAAGGTCTAATACAATAATTCAAAAATTGCTGAAAAGGGCGATTTCAACCACTTTGACCTCAATTTTCGGGTACTTCGGGGAGGGGTAGAGAGTTGGCGCAATAAAACAAAAATCTTCTTAGGACGAGTACAACAACATATAAAAAAAATCAGGCAATTCTACCGAATACAAATTTCCATTTAAAAAGGGCGATATCCTTTCCATTTAAAAAGGGCGATATCCTTTGCTAAAAAAAAGTTAATAACACTTTTACGCGAGCCAAAACGTCCGCTCAAAATATTGCTATTTGTTTGGAACCAAATTGTTATGACAGACTTATAATCTCCTTACCTATAAGGTGGATAAATAAAAGTTATCACGTTTGATAAAAATTTATAAAATAATCACCCTGTAAATATTTTGGCACTTTCGCCTAGCGATTCAAATAATAAAGCCTTTCTTTTTTCATTATGAATTGGAGCATTTTGCCAAACGTCGATTCATTCATATTTATTTTATTCAGGTTTTAATTACACGTTTTTGGTCTAGACGAAAAGTAATTGAAGAACAAAATTATTTTAAAATTCAGATAAATAACCGTTAAGATTTCCCCTGAGGGACTAAATTAAAAAGTGACATAAACTAGTCCTTTTTTATTTTTTTTTATTAAAAATTATTATTTATGTTGTTCTCGAGTGCGAGAATTGAAAGAAACGAAGACGGAGGTGATTTTGTCTTTTGATTATTGTTACCTAATATCTGGAAATTACAGAGAATTTTTAAAAAATTGCCATTTTTTCTTTATTTTTACACTTTTTAAGGTTACCACCCATGGTCGATAATTTTTTTTTAGTTTTGGTTAGAGTAGATTCTTGTAAAAAAAAAGACACTAGAAATATTTGTTTTTCGCGATCATAGGCGTAGCATATGAGCAATAAACTTTTCTCTACGTGCTAAAACGAGTTTTTGAAAGTTATATTGTTCTGTGAAAAGTTGTTTTAGCATTGGACCATTATTTCGAAACGTATTTTTACTTTTTAAAAAACGTCAACCATAGGAGGACAAAAAAAAATAATTTTTGAAAATAATTTAATGGTGTGTTTATTTTGTTAAAGTGTTTATTGACATATTTTTGTCAACCATTGGCGGAGTTAAAAAATATTTTTAGTTATTTAGAAGATAAATGTACTTGCAGTTAACATGGAATAATATATTTAGTAATTTTTCATTTAACAAGATATTTTATAGTAAATATTTTCTACGCCAATGGTTAAAAATTAAGAGATACCTAAAAAATACATACAACCCAAACCAAAAAAAAAAAGAAGCTTTTGAGGTGTTTTAAATTTTTAAAATTTTACCTCCGCCAATGATAAATTACGAATACCACTGAAATATTAAAAACAAAACGAGAAACATAAACCAAAACAACATAAAATATCTAAAACTGGATGTCAACACACAGCATCACTGTAAATGAGTAACATAATGATGATAACAACCGTTTGAAAATATAATAATCTGGCGTTAACTGCAAGTACCTTTATATTTTAAATAACCAAAGATATTTTTTAACTCCGCCAATGGTTGAAAAAATACGTCAATAAACATTTTAACAAAATTAACAAACAATTGTATAACTATCCATTCTACACTAAATTATTTTCAAAAATTATTTAATTTTTTTCACTCCGCCTATGGTTGATTAAAAATTAATAATTAAAAAAAAAGTTTCAAGATAATGATAATGATCATCCCAACTTAGTCCTAGCACTTAAAGAAATGTTTATTGCTCATCTGCTACGCCTATGATCGCGAAAAACAAATATTTTTGGTGTATTTTTTTGGCAAGAATCTATTCTAACCAAAACTAAAAAAAATATCGATCATGAGTGGTATCGTCAAAAAGTGTAAAAATAACGAAAAAAACGTCAATTTTTCAAAAATCCCCTGTAATTTCCAAAATGGAGTTATCAAAAATCCAAGAATTAAGTTTTTAGATATTAGGTAACCCTTTGTAATCAAAGAAAGGTTTGCATCAATTCTCATACTTATCAAACTTGGTCAAAAATGAAAAGTCAAGATGGACAACCTGTATATTCCGAATGTCAAATTAGACAAGCTTTTGCGTACCCGTAGTAAAAACCGAAAGGGTCGATTTATACGCCAGTGAAAACCGCAGTTCAAAATGTATATTCTGTACGAAAATATACTGGGGAACAAAAAAAAAAATGCAACACCAGAAAGGATAAATATTTTCTTTCCTCCATGATAATCAACAGACAATTAATAATGAGTGGCTCCTCCATGGTTATTTATGCACTCATTTGTTCTATTGGGCATTCACAAAATAAGATGGTTATCATATTGAGGAACAATCATCCAAATCATCCTTACGGCATGCCAAAGTTCATCTAAGTTTCCAGGGGGACGTGGTAATCGACTAAGATTGCGCCCTATCATATCCCATAGATGTCAGGCGATCTTGCTGACCATTCCAAAGTCTCTATGCCAAGTTCATGTAAGAAGTCCATTGTTTCACGAGCAATATGCGGTCTGGTATTATCTTTCAAAGTCTACATTTCGTCTCTCACCTCGAAATCGCCTAAGCCTCATGCGTCCATCATGGCCGCCTAAGCAAAACCTGAATTCCTCGCTGAAGCTTATGGTATTCCATTCGTCATTCCAGTTTTGCCGAGCTCTGCACCACTGCAAGCGGCGAGCCTTATGTTGTGGGGTCAAAGGTAGCACCAAAAGCGGACGGTAAGCCCTCAACCCCATACCAAGCAATCTTCGATTAACTGTCATCCTTGAACACACTCGTCCTTTGGCTGCAACTAGGGTATCTCTTATTTGGCGTTACTGTCCCGTCGATTTCTGAGAGCAAGAAGTCTGAGATGCCGTAAATCACGACCTAGGGCGTCCAGAACCGGCTCGACGTCTATAATCATTGGACCACCTTCTCCAAACTCTTAACACTGTTGATGGATTGACATTAACCCTTCTTGCAATTTCCCGTAAACCAGAACCAGCCTCTTTCATGCCCACGATGCGTCCTTTCTCGAAGTCGTTTAAATGATGAAATTGTTGGCGACCGCAAACTCTTGGCATTTTTATTTTTTAAGTAAACTGCAAGCAATCCAAAAAGACCAAAAACTACGAGAAAAACGATTTTCATTTTTCAGAAAAGGTCTTTTATGTGTTGATTATTTTTGAAAATTAATAGCAAAATCTGCGAAAAAAGTAAAGTTTAGAGCACAAAAAATTGATCAAATATTTCTTTTGAAATAAAGTATACACACAAATAATTTTCATTCAAATAATTTTCCATATACATGGTTTTGCATTTTTTTTGTTTTGCAGTTCATTTGCTCACCAGTTAAGTACAGCATATATAATAATAACACTCGTCAAATAAAAACGTTCCTAAAGCATAGCGGATCACCATGTACGTACCATCTCGTATGGGGAAGTAAGTGTATCGATGGAGGTTCCCATTCAAGAAGTACCATGACGTCATACTACATCTTAAGAATACCCATATCTATACTAGAATACCCTCTCCCAATGCACGCGGGTGTTCTATAAAAACACACCTACCCAAAGGGTAGGCACATTAGTCAGTTTTAGATCTCAATTTGCGAACATGAATCGGTTTCTGGTAAGTCACGATTATTTTTCGTTTTGCTTAGTTTACGATTAATTAATTTTATTAATGCATGGCTTTTTTAACCCCGTACTTTATTTGCAACCTTATGTAGGCTCTAACTAGGCTTTAGACATTTTAAAAGTGAAACATTATTTATCGAAAATAATGGCTTTTTATTAAAAAGTACAGCTTAAACACTTTTGAAAAAAGAAAAGCGTCTCTTCAACAGGTGCTTTATATGATCCGTTTTTACCGATTGTTCTCCGGGGCGTAGAAAGAAAATGTACTGGAATGGGGTAAAATTTTGTTAGAGAGTAAAAAAATATTAAAAAAATTGCTTTTCTTAATAAACTATTCAAGTAAGGGAAACAAAACAGTTTGATTTGAAGAATGGATTAAATATTCTCTAGGTTCTCGTGAGAAGATTTATTGGCAATAGCACCAATGAGTTAAGTGTACGGTTAGAATGTGATTTGCAACCTCCCGCCAAAATTCGGCAAGTCACATTATAAACGCCGACTTAACTGAGTGGCCTCTTAACTCCTTGGTGCAAATGGCATTGTGCATTTTTGTCGAATTTGGTTTATTTTAATCAAATTTTGCACACGGACTATTTGGCACCAGGCGATGAGGAGATTAGCTTTTAATGAGGGGGTGGGTGGTTGGAAACAGAGTAGGAAGGGGTTGAACTTTTTAAAAAATCTTATGAACCGTAGCAGCTAGCGATACATGGTTTTAATTGTGTTAAAGTCTGTCAGATTGGTAGTTTTTGAGACATTCGACAAAAATTAAATATATTTATAGGTAACAGCGGTTCCTTATAGTTTCAACAAAGTCAAGACCTTAGTTTTTGAGAAATTAAAATAGTAGTTTTCACAACTGGTGGCTAAAATAGTGCTTTTTTTAAAGCGTTGGTTTAAATAACAACCCCAGCGAGGTATTTAAAAACGCGGGTTAAAAAAACACAGTTTAGCCGCGAGTTTTTAAAACTATTTTTTTTTTAATACCTTTATCAAAAAATCCCAGAAAACAGGAAAATACTTTTAAAAATCTCGAACGAAGAGCACTTTTCGCAACACATCATTTTTACACTATAAAGCAAGGCGGCTGGTAAATGAAATAACAATGGTTTCCATAGCGATGGGCCTTTTTATTCGGTGACGTTTATTGCTGCGACATTTTAATCTTTAACAGTTTGATATTTTGACGAGGTTTTTAAATGGTTTTTTTATACCTTCACCAAAAACATGATTATAGTAACTATCTGCAGATAACTAAAGCATGGCTTTTTGGTTACCGATGCAAAAAAACGGATGATCACGGATACAAAAAAGATTTCTGTCCGTTTTTTACCCAAAATTAAAGAGAAATAGCGGAAAATAGGAATATTGAAAAAATCTAATTATTCTTGTCTGAAAATTAAGCCATTTCTTCTATTTTGGTTTCCTAAAATTCAATAACACCTACAAAATTCACCCTTTTAGACTAATTCCTAACAATATTATATAAAAATTTAAGTAACAATTTCAAATTTATGTTGTTAAGTGTTTGAACACTTTAAACTGATATAATAAATACAGTTGTTTCCCATTTAATGGTCGAATTTTTCCATACATTAATTATCATGGATCCATAAAACCGCTGCTAACTGACACTTGAATAACGTGGTATTACTAAAGGGTTGCGAATAAAGATAATTTTTTGCACTTAAGAAACTAAAGGGGTCACTTTAGTCCCTCGTTTCGGGGACTAAAGTGCAACTTTAGTCCCTGGGGGATTAAAGTAAAAAGTGACATAAACAAGTGTTTTCTTTAATTAAAAAACAATGTAAGACTATAAAATATAACACAATATTAAATCTAAACCAATATTACCTTTATAAATATTAAGTACCTACTGTGTTGCATTTTCTTGATTTTTTTCTTTAATATTATTTTTAAATAATACAGAAGTGCGAAAAATAAAATGGAAACCTCTGGACTAAAGTGCCTTTTTATACCGCGACGAATTGTATCGCTTCCTTCGGTCGGGCTACAAACTTTTCACCTCGGGATAAAAAGTTACACTTCAGTCCCTTGGTGTATAATATACTATAATGACTTTACTAACATAACCACACGAGAGATTTTTTGTTTTTCGATGCAAAAAAACTTTCTTTTTTTTTAGATCACGGGTGCAAAAAACAATTCGATCAAAAAAAAAGTCCCTAGTGTGTGCAACTCGGGGCTAATCATTGTTTTTCTCTAAAAACAACTATTTTTGCATCGGTAACCAAAAAAGCCATTGTTTGGTTATTCGAGATAAAATACTTAATTCGATTTTTTGGCCAAGGTACCCAGAAAAAAAAATACTCCCTCAATAACACGCGCGATTGATTTAATATCTTTTATGCACTTCAGGGATTAAATAGGTAAGTTTAATCCCTCTTTTTAAGGTCTAAAGTGATATTTTTAATCCCTAAGGGATCAAAGAAAATTTAATCCATAAGAGTTAAAAACAAATTTAATCCCTCAGCTTAGGGATTAGAGGTAAATTTCATCCCTCAGGGATTAAAAAAAAAACTAGTCAAGCCAAAACAGCACTTTTGTAGCCCTCCCTACCCTCCCTACCCTCCCTACCCTCCCTACCCTCCCTACCCTCCCTACCCTCCCTACCTCCCTAGGTTTACAATGTACTATTATTTAAAAATTGTAGTTATTGATTTAAAGAGATTGTCACTAAGACAAGTGTTTTTCTGTGTACAAAAAAACTATTTTTTTTTTATAACAGGTCGTTAGTGCAGTGTTAGCAGTCGCCTGCGTGGCCCACGCAGGAGAGGCTAAAGCCAAATCGGCCAGCAGCAAAACCGAAAAGAGAGGCATCTTCGACACCGACCTCGGATACGGAGGTAGCTACGGAGGCAGCTACGGAGGACACGGTGCACTGAGCCTTGGGGGAGGACACGGAGGATACAGCCTTGGAGGAGGACACGGAGGGTACAGCATTGGAGGAGGGCATGGATTAGGTAAGTTAAGAGGTGAATACAAGGTATATTTAAAAAAATGACGTAGTCTTTGTTGTTCTTTGGAGTTTTTTAGAATCAGAGGTTTTTTAAAACTTGAGGATTTTAATCACTGACAATAACTTTGTCGGTTTATTTTCCTATTTTTTGTAGGCTACAATTTTGCCAAATAACTATTATTTTTGTTTCAGAAGGAGGTTACGGCTCTGACTCTGGATACGGTGGCGGCTATGGAGGCGGTTATGAAGGAGGTTTGGGAGGAGGACTAGGAGGAGGTTTGGGAGGCGGCGCCGGCGGCGCTACCGTAGTCAACACCATTACTCGTACCGTGCCAGTTCCCGTGCCACAACCCTACCCCGTAACTGTGACCAGAAACGTACCCGTGCCCGTTATCCAACGCGTGGCCGTGCCAGTGCCAAGACCAGTTCAAGTAAGTAGGTCCTGAGTCTGTGCTGTGCTGTGGTATTCACTAAAATAGACGAAAATTATAGAAAACTTAATGATGTGACTCAAAAATACATTTATCCAATACGTAGAATCAGGGAAAATAGAACCAATCTAAAAAAATAGGGGTAATGATGCGATTGACAGTTTCATAGCTAAAAAGGCATAACGGTTAAGGAAACGTAACTTTTTCTCTACCTTGACACAAGGGGTTGACAACGGCTTTTCAAAATGGTGTATTTTATTGTTGTTTTCATGGCAATAATTTTCTTACATTTTTTTTTTAATTTTGAGTTATTTACGTTAGCCAGTGAGTTTAGAATTAAAAATAAAGACAATATATTACAATTTGTTTATTCTGACACAAAGGGAGAAATTTAAGCTACAAATTAACCTTTAGGATACCTCATCTGTTCTTTGCACAAAATATTTACTTTTTGTGGAATTTTTATACAATCCGCGAAGCAGAACAACTCTAGAAGTTGAAATAGAGCAATTTATTAGATATTTTAGAGAAAAGACTCGAAAAAAGGCCACGAAATTCCAACTGTAAAATATAAACTACACACAAGAAGTAAACAAAAAGTAGGGTTATACGTCAAGTCGGACTACAGATCAAATTTACCCAGGGAATATAAATTTACCTAACCGTTATGCTTCTCAGATTGTTCCATCCGCTCGTTCAAAATTTGCCACTTTTTCTTTGGTATATATTCGATTTTCTCTGCCTCGAATCGTCCATTCTTTGTACAACCATCTCGGTTTTCCAAGAAGAATACCTCTTTACGATACTAGACTGGAACTCCTATGTGATTCGTGCGTAATCAAAAAATTAGCAGGATATATTTAGGTTATATTGGGTTCTGATTTAAATTTTCTGACTCTTTGCTATAAAGGATAGTAGTAGTAGATACTTACTTTATGTATGAATGAATGAAAAAATGCGGGCGGGACAATTCCCATATACGTAGGCCACCTTGCTGGACCCGTTGCACGCCCACTATCCATGGAAGCCTGCCTCTTTCGCAAAAGAACAGATTTGTCTGGGCTGCAACCTTCTAGCTCGCACCTTGGGAACTGTCTGCTGGCCTGGGGCACACAGTTTCCACGGTACGACTCTCGTGACCTGGCCAGATCCGGACACTCCAGCAAGCGCCATCGACACTCTGAGTCTTCGGCCATTCCCAGCGTCTCTAGGTGCTTGTTAAGGCCGTTAGGAGCCCTGTTGCCAGTCTCACATCGTTCGTACCTAGGGTGAGCAAGGACTTTGTTTTTTTGGCGCTCACCTCACCAATGAGGAGTTTGGCCTGTCTCATGCCCTGTGTGCTATTCCAGAGCTGCTCAAAGCGCCTGTTTAAGTCACTTTTCGGGGCCATTATGACTTGACATGCCGGAATACCTAGTATGGGTTCCGGACCTACCGAATCGGTTGATGATCCTTGTCTAGCCAATCTATTGGCCTCTTCATTTCCCGGTACACCTTCATGTCCCGGGACCCAGAGGAGATTGACCTTGTTGTGCCTCGCCATAGTTGTCAAGACACGTTTGCCCTCCAATACAAGAGCAAAGTTAACCCTGTGCAGCCCTACTATCTGAGCAAATGTAAATATTCTTGCCTGAAGCGAACATTTACAGATTTTTATATCCACACTTTATGTATAGGAACAAGTTCATCTCATTTTTCAAATCCCAGTTGATTTTTGGAAATATAAAACATTAAAACAGTTTTTTTCATTTAAAAATTAGCCATATTGCTATTTTGGGAATGTCAAAATTTTCAAAATTTAACAACAAATGTGTCTTGTGTGTGATTTCTTGGATCTTTTTAAAAATTCAAAAATACGGACACTACAAAAACTTTTTATTTGTTCACAAATATTCTAATAATCTACAACAATTCCTCCATTTCAGGTACCCGTACCGGTACCCCACCGCGTCGAAGTACCCAGACCGGTACCGGTCCCCGTCAACAGACCCGTACCGTACCCAGTCAAAGTACCAGTCCATGTGCCATACCCGCAACCCTATCCCGTATCGGTGCCGCAACCATACCCCGTACCAGTCGCCCAACCCGTCCCTGTTAGAGTACCCGAACCAGTCGTTGTTACCAGACCCGTTTACGTATCAGTAGGAGGCGGAGGAGGTGCTGGTGGTTTTGGAGGTACTTATAAAATTTCGATATCTTCTAATCTAAAAACTTTCAGGTGTTGAATTCATGAAATTTGTATAAAAATTGTTTGGAAGGCATTCTTTGTTACAATGAAACAGAATAAGTAAGGTGTGTAAATAATTCGTATAAAATCGTGAAAAAAATTTGTTTATACCATAAACTTTAGAAGAGCTAAAACAAAGCTAAAATTTATGGAATTATTGGAACATTACACTTAAGGTATCTATGATTAAGCACAATAAACGTTTTCCGCGCGCGTTGCCACTGTCTTTTTTCTTTTTTTGAAACATTGGTATAAAAATTTTTATTGCCTTCATTTCAATAGATTGTTTTGCTTTGATCTATTTTTAAGTTTTTTCCAACAAAATCAGTAGCGACGTGGTGGCCGTCTCCACGCTCTATCCCTAATAGAGTTGTGGCGTTATGTCACGGCGACGGTTTTACTACTACTATACTTCGAGGTATTCACCGTTTTTGGAAATCCATTGGGAGGGTTATACAACTACATCGCGACGGTACTGATTCCTGTTTATAAAGGAGTTATGTAGTCGCGGGTAGTAAAACGGGCACGTTATCCCGACGTCCTGTTTACCACATAAAGTAGTATTTCTGACTTTATGGGGTTTTATAGGTTTTCTCTGTCCCACATTATATTATCCAGTTGAACGTGCATTGATACAATGTCAGCAAAGTAGCGATAACTCGTAGGTAACGTTTTTCCACTAAATGTAAATTTATTTCTTACTGCGTGGTAAATAGGCGACCGTGTAGTAAGGGCTACTAAATTGCAACCAAACTAGTATCAGTAGAGTCGTTACCTCGTAAAAGTCACAACTGTGAAGTAAGCCTCGGACTGTAAAGTTTTTTTGTGCTTCTAGTAATAATATATAGTTATACAGGGTTCCTAAGATTTTCCTTAGGGATAGGATTTCAATAAATCAAACAGAAATGGCATAGAAAGTTCTGCGCGCACAAAAGAAACAGGTATATTGAGCAATGGTGCCAGTTTATTATTATCTCCGGACTGCTTTCATGAGAAAAATTGTCGCCACTCTTTCATTATGAGCATAAATCATAGTTGCAATAATAACCGTTGACAAGATGTCTTCAAATTCCGCTAGATGGCGGCCACACCATGAGATGATGGAGGAAAAACTGGGATTCACAGGCATTGCATTTTTATTTCCTTTCGAGTCGCTTCAGTTTCGTAAATTTTGTGTTTTTAAAATGCCGTATACTCGAGAAGAAAAGATTTTTATTATTAAAAACTACATAAAAAGTGACAGTGCGGACGAGGTCATTGGGCTTTTTGTTTTTGCTTTTCCAGATCGACCGGTTCCTGTGGCTCAAACTGTCTACAACATTTATCATCGTTTTGAAAGGTACAGGTGTATAAATGGTTGTAGAAAGTGTTACCACGACGGCGAAATACCAGAGCATACCGTTCTTCCACACAGAGTGGAACGAGACGAAATGGTATGCGATTACGTTGAGGCACATGAACCATGTTCGACGAAACCGATTGCGGAGGCACTGGATATTCCCAACAGTACTTGCCAATGGATCCTAAAAAAAATACGGCTACAAGTCGTTTAAGATTGGAAAGTCGCAGGAATTGCAACCAGGTGATTATTTTCGCCGGTTAGAATATTGTGAGGTTATGAGGGATAAATGTGACAGGAACGAAAATTTCCTATCAAAAGTTTTGTTTAGTGACGAGAAGACATTTGAACTTCATAGCTCTCACAATCCACAAAATAGCCGTTATTGGTCCCGCGAAAATAAACATCTGCACGCAAGTGTTAGAACGCAACATCCTCAAAAATTAAATGTTTGGAGCGGTATTGTCGGGGATCACATTATTGGACCCTTTTTCATTGAAGGGAATTTTAATAGCCAAAAATATGTTGATCTTCTCCAACACCAGGTTTTACTACGGTTGAGGGAACTCAACATAAATTTGGACGAATTGTGGTTTCAGCAAGATGGCTGTTCATCCCACAATTCACGCCAGGCTACAAATTACCTTCGTCAGGTATTTGGTGATAGAATTATCTCCACGTATGGAAATATCCGATGGCCTCCTCGATCACTAGATCTTGCGTCAAATGACTTTTTCCTATGGGGTTGTTGGCACGACAAAATTTTCCAACACCCTCACTTACGGCCTACGATTATACAGGAGTTGAGGGCGAAAATTTTGGAGGCGGGCAACTCTATCACCCCTGAAATGTTGGCTGCTACGCGCCAAGAGTTTTACAATAGATTGGGATATTGTGAGGCTCAAGAAGGGGACAGATTTGAAAATCTAATCTAATTAAAAATTAGATGTTTTCAGGTCCAAACCACAGCTTTTTCTTGCTTAAAGGAGGCGGCAGGGTTCATTATTTACGATACTGAGCGATAAACTCGTGAGGTTGTTAACATTAGAAAGAATTATCTTCGCTTTTAATTAAATTTCTTTCCATTCTGTTCTACTAGTGACATCTATCCGGAAACGGCCAAACCATGCAGCTAACACTAGCAGCCAAAGAAATCAATAAACGGCGCTGTTTTTCCTGCAGAGCTTTTTGCTTGCGATATTATTGATTTTAAATAAAGCTGGCCCTACACTACATTTGATATTTTCGAGGTGTTTTATGACATGATCTCGAAACATGTAGCGAACCAATTCTTCAAAACTAGAGAGAGTAAAAGCGAAAAATAAGGGGCTGCCAATATTTGTAACACCCAAAAAGGGGTGAAAAGATTTATTTTGCTCTGTTTCTTTACAAAAAACGTTTTTTTTTACGAAAAACTTGAGCTCTGCCACTTTTTTTTATTTTTTTCTTCAACTTTCTCGAAATTTTCGTCATACCGTAGAAAAAAATTATTTCCCCCATGGTCATACTCTACTTTTATTTGAAAAAATTTAGAAACAGAGACGGGATTAGTTTTCCTAAAACGGGGGATCTTGGTTTCGAGTGAGAAGATAAAGGGCGCCGCAGGCAAAAATTTTTCAATGAAATTAGCCGAACGCAAAAATGTTAGAAAAGCAAAGCACGAAATAAAAATGGCGCCGCTTAAATTTTTTCCAAAATTACGTAATTTCGGGAACGCAAAGAAATAGGTCTAAAGAGTATAATTTTTAAGAAAAAAATATCAATTTTCTCGCCCTCCTCCACTGGTACTACAGGGGCCGTGCACAAATTACGTAATGGTCATAGGGGGGAGGGGGGGTTACATTTGTGTGAAACTAAGAAAATTTGGAATGAAAATAAGTGAAAAGTATTTTTTTTGGGGGGGGTAGTGGTCTTGAAATCGTTACGTAATATTAGGGGAGTGGCGTGTCAAACCGTTACAAAACATTACATAGGGAGGGGGTCAAAAATTGGTAAAATCACCGTTACGTAATTTGTGCACGGCCCCACATCTGACTGTTCTTCCTTTTTGATTTCGAATCAAAGTGCAAAACCCGGGTTGGACGTTCGAAGGCGTCAACCCGTCCTATTTGCTTGATAAAGTTTCAATATCTCAGTCGATTTCTCCGGCCGTGTATGAACGCTTTAGGTTAGGCATTTGCATGTATCTCAGTCCCCAGCCTGTAAACAGTGCGTAAGGACAATGGTTACAAAATGAAAAGCCGAAAAATATTTTTTTTTACGATTTCTTTCATCAGTTTGGTATTAAAGTCGAGCAAAAACAATTTTTATTCCAGTCCTAAAGGTATGAAAATGGAAAACATTAGAAAACAACAACCTACGTGTAAGATGTAGTGACAACATCGTCCCATGCCCATCCTTTTCTGCCTAATGTGCTGTTCCGTTTGTCTGCGTCTTACGGCTGCTTGGCCCCCTAAGGATTTGCATAGGAACCCTGTATAGTGGAATATATTACTTTCGCGTATAACTCTATATTTTTACGACACTGAAATTGACTATAATTGTTGCTTGGATTATTGTTCAAATGCGTTGGGTGAAACAAATTAATTTGAAAACGTCAATATTTATAAAATTGGAAAATTTTAAAACCTTGGCTTTTCAAAATGGTCAACATTATAAAAATGGTTAGAATTTTTGAAATCGGACGAAAAGTATAGTCCAAATTTTTGATGAGCGGACTGAAGTCATTTTGGCATCTTCTTCTTGTTCTTTGTTGTCAACAGTTCGCATGTCAAATAATTTGTTGTTGTCAATTTTAAGTAACAGTTGAAACAAATAGAGATCCAAAAAATGACGTCAGTCCGCTCAGATTTCCCGTTTTTTTAGCCCACCCTATATATGCACGTGTTTAAAGTACTTTCTTATTTCAGGTGCTGGACTCGGAGGAGGTTACGGAGGTGGTTATGAAGGTTACGGCTATGGAGGACACGGAGCAGAACTCAGCAGCGGCTCAATTTCGATCGGTGGAGGACACTACGGAGGTTCGTCAGGTTCTTTGGGAGGACACGGTGGATACGGTAGTGGAGAAGCATACAGCAGCGGTGGCAAAGGACACTCCAGCATCAGTGTTGGCGGAGGACACGGCTACTCCAAATGGTAATAAGAAGTGAATGCTAAGCCTTTAGACAACTTTTTTCTCTCGCTTCTTATTGTAAAAGATTTTACGGGGTGAGAGAAAAAGATGAGTGATAATCAGTATTATTTTGTATTTTTATGTATATAAGTGAATTTTAATTTTGTAATTTTTGTAAATAAAACTGTTTTACCAACAAAAAAGTGTTTTGTTTTTTTTAAAACTATTAATCATTTTAAGTCACGTGACTTTTTTCGTAATCTTCGTGGACGAGAAACCAAAATTTTTTGCGTTCATCTTTCAATTTTGAAGAACCCGAACACTGCAGAGTGCAGAACAATTTGGTATTTTGAAGAAAAAAATAAGTTTAAAATTACCCTTCCCACAATCTTGTAAATTCTTAGCGTTCTTCTACTCTTCTTCTCGACGATTTAAGACAGCAAAATCTCGATAGTAGACACTTAAAGTTATACAAATAGAGAGTGATTAATCGAAATCTTATCTCAGTGCGCATGCTCAAACCGGATACGTCGTGCAACAGCGACTACGTCTCACCTATTTCTACGACCACCCTTGCAGTATACATACACTTGATTTAAAAAAAAAACGCCTACATGCAGTCACAAAATTGACCTTTCTAAAAGTGTATAATATATACGGACTACCAGCTAAAATGCCGTACGACAATTTGTCATATTGTTTAAAAAAGGTCTCTAAAACTGAAAATATTTTTTTACTTAAAGTAAAGGCAACCTTATTTTTATATTAAATTTTGCATAATACGATGGAAACAGCGCTGGATTGAAAACAATTCGACGAATAGAAAACTTGGAGTAGGACAAAAACGATGGTAAACTTAATACTAATTATTTTAACTTAAAAAAGAACTAAAATAAATAACTTAGTATTTAATAGGAT
The DNA here is from genome assembly GCA_963921995.1 of Oxystoma pomonae. Classification (NCBI taxonomy): domain Eukaryota; kingdom Metazoa; phylum Arthropoda; class Insecta; order Coleoptera; family Brentidae; genus Oxystoma; species Oxystoma pomonae. The sequence continues at coordinate 111,160,266 of OY998167.1, forward strand.
CACCATTTGTCTCTATTACAAGCTGCAAACGTTTGGACATTGAAAATGTTAAATTTTGAAAATACTGATGGTCTTCTGAGAGCTGATCCAATGCGCGATAAATAACATCGCTTAACTCTTCAGCATTTCGTGGTCTGCAATTCCTTTGGTATATTATTTTAACGATTCGACCCCATATATTTTCCATTGGGTTAAGGTCAGGGCTGTTGGCTGGCCAAGGAAGTGTTTCTATATTATTATTCTGAAACCACTGGCGAACCACATTAGCCGTGTGTACTGGACAGTGGTCCTGCTGATAAACGAAGTCAATATTTTCATGTAAAGCCTCTACAGATGGCAGCATTACATTTTCAAGGATTTCAATACATCGTTCACTATTGAATCTTCCTTCGATTCTCCAAAAAAAACCTAAACCTCTAGCACTAAACCAGCCCCAATTTGGATTGTATATTCGGGTTTAAATCTAGAAATTAGTGGACGATAAACTAAAATTCTCCTGCTGCTTGAAGATGAATGAAAAATTTTGTCGTCAGTGAAAACCACCCTCTCCCAGAAGTCATTATCACGAAGAACGTTGTTCAGTGCAAAAATCACTCTGGCCTGTTTTTGCTCTTCTGTTAGAAAAGGCTTCTTTGCAGCAACTCGACAAGAGACTTCTGATTTCGTTACTCTTCTATTTACTGCTGCTAAAGAACCCGGAAATAATGTTACATTAGCTGCTTCAACCGACGTTGAAAAAGGATTTTGTCTGAGATGGTCAATAAGTCTCTCATCTTGCACTTCAGAACTTACTTTTGGTCGTCCAGCGCTTTTTCATCGCATTATCGTCATTTTATCATTTTATCAACTCCAAAATGGGTGGCCGCTCTTTTTATAGACCAGCCGTCTTCTATAACTTTTGTAAATGTTAAATACTAAGCTGGTGGTGCCTTATAGTATACACTAATGGAAAGTAAATTTTGTAGCATAGGAAAAAAATGCATGTATGAGTTTTTTTTTAAAATCAAGTGTACATAGAAGTGGGGAAAAAATTATATGAATTTGTATAAATACTAATAAGTAAACAGACAAAAAATATTCCGACCCCCCACAGCCCCTCCCCCAAAAAAAAAATACCAAAAATTGTGTTTTGCTTAGAAATGAAGTAAACATTTGAAAATTATGTTAAAGCGGATAGAAACAAATAAGTTAACAGAAAAAAAAATATTCTTCCCCTTCCCCCCTCTCCCCCGAAACTCCTAAAAAATTGTGTTTTAGAATTGAAGGAAAAAAAAGGTCAAAAAGGATATAAACGAGTAAGCCAAACGATAAAATTTGTAATAAAATTTATTTTATTTGCTAAATGCCAATTTTAATTGAGCAACAAAACATATATAGTTATACGTTCAAAAAAATAGATATCACGTTGAAAAAGATCCTTCAAAAATTTCATTTGAGAAAACAATTATTATTAACATTTTAAAAGCAACCACAAAGATAAGCCTTTAAAACCGTTCCGCCATCTTGGATTTTACATAGGGGACATACTGTATGATAATGTGAATAGCTCAACTTATAAGCTACAAAACTTTTAAGAAAATTGGTTGCGTAGTTAAAGAGTTATTAAAAAAAACGATTATGTTTAATGCACTTAAAATAAAATGCACCAAAAATCTATTATAAGATAAATAGGCCGGAAAAATGGATACCATGATGAAAATGTAACCCTCTCTAAAGTATAATTAAATAATTTTTTAAATATTTCTTACCCCTATTTGGAAAAAAATCCGTAAATATTGGATTTACGAATTAAAAAACAGTTTTTTTACTTAAAATATATTTTTCACCCGTACTTAAAATACTCATTATTAAAAACTTTCTAAAAAATCCTCCACTCATCAAGCAGCCGTGTTAAAACTTGACACAAAATATAGCAGGCTATGAAACAATTGTTTTACCTGTCTGGCACATCCAACTTTGTACTAATACTGGATGTTTATAAAGAAATCTTTTATTGACCAAAATTACGTTATTGTGTATTGTTATTGTAACTTCGATCATATACATTTTTGGCCAATTTAATTCCTTTTTAGACCAAAGTGCGCCGGACAAAATCCTTACATTTTTTCAGAACATTAAATTAATTTTGATTTACATCGGTTTCTTGTGTAAATAAAGGTATTGCTTTGCCTCCAGGACTAAGTAAATCTATTTATAGCAGTCTAAACTTGATTTATCTTAAATCCTCTTCGTCTCTTTTTTCCATATTTGCAATTTCTTGATGGAATCGTTTTCCATGTTCGCCATTTGGTCACCACCATTCTAAAGGGCTTCCCAGGCCTCTTGTTCTTGTCCCTCGAGCACAGAGTCAAATCCCGAATCTGCGAGAAACTTTCTTATTCGGGGTCCCACAAAAATTCCCTCTCTAATCTTGTCTTCAGTTATTCTCGGAAATTTTTGTTTTATATGATTGAAGACCGAAAGATCTCAATTCATAGCTTTAACGAAGTTTTTAAATAAGCCAAGTTTGGTATGTAACAGCGGATACTAAATTTTAAAACCAATTTTAAAAAAACACTTACCCATACAGAAAAGACACAAAGTTATTCATTATTTTGTATTATTATTGCAAAATACCATTGAAAAACAGCTTTTTTTCTAAAAAATATACCATATTTTAGGAGAAAATGCCCTAAAACTAATTTTTTTTAAAAGGCTTCAATTTGGCACATAATAGCTTCATCATCTGTGTTTGAGGTTATAAAGTTGGTGATTTTCTAGACCACCTCTGGAGGGTGATTTAAATTTATAGGCCCCAGAAAGGATTGTTTTGTGGCAATCGTTAATAAGTTCGTTTAAAATTTCCATAAGTAACCGTTTTTACAAGAAGTAATTTATTTTATTTAATATCCCAAGTTGTTTATTAATCAATAAAACACCTCCAATTTTGTTCAGAAAAACGCCATATCTTCAAACCGTTTTCAGCACAAAAAATATATTTATGAGGGCACTACGAGACAAAACAAACATAAGTGAAGGTCACTGATTATACACGAAAAATATACCAAACAAAAAAACCCAAAACAACTATAATAATTTATTTACAAACTGAAAGTAAAACATTGAGGTTATCTAAAAGCTCATTCATTTTAAAGCTGTAGCTTTCATCAGTAGACGTTGGTGCAAGCCAAGGTGCAAGCAGAGGGAATTGGACGCAGCGCTAATATTTTTAAACTTACATTTCGACAGTGACAGAAATGTAAAAAAACTTGCATTTAAGTATTTTAATACATTTCGTAAATAAAAACACCTTTTAAATAAATACAAAATTAATCTACTCCTTATTTTATTATCACCAATCTAAATCGTTGTGTGACATCAAGTATTAATTGGAAAAATCAATTATCAAGGGTAAGTTTTAATTAGAGTGAAATATAACCTCAATTTTAATTTGTTCTACAAAGTGTTTACTATTTAAACCCCGCGTGGGTTTCAATTTTTTAATTTTCTTTTCTTCTAAATTGAAACTTTCTTCTTAAATCCAACAAAAGATTGTGTTAAGATGATTATTCAATAAGCAAATTTATTAAAATTCTTCTTATAATTCAAACTGTGTCCAAAACTCAAGGAGGGTTGGTTTAAAATGCTTAAAACCAAAAATTTCACTTAAACTTAGGACCGTTCTAAAATAGACTAAACCCTTTTTGTAAATCCCACCGAAAAGAGCACGTCTCATTACCTAAATTCAAATACACGTATTACACACATATTTTAGGCGATGAATTTTCGTCGAGCAGATCAAAATCTATAAGACTGAGCTATTTTTATTACCGACTTTTTTTTGACTTGACTATAGTGTTATTTTATAAAATTATTTTTGGCTGCGACCCTTTTATTTGCATAAAAAAATACCCAAATGGTGCAACCCAGGCAAAACCTTTTTATGTATTAGACCGGCCAAAATCTTGGATTTTGGAAATCTAATGTCTCCATTCACGGAATTCAATAAAAGTTGGTCAACAAATAAAGCATCACGTTGTCTTTCATTGCGCCAGAGACGCCTTACTTGCGGCGTCGCGACGCTTTTACTAGTGGACGTATATTTTACAAGCACATCTGTAGATTTTCCGTATTTTCGCGAATAATAAATTCACCCTGTCTAAAAAAATCACACCGTTAGAAAGATCTTTGTATTTCCAACAAAATAGCATGCCACACCAAAAAAAAATTGCAAAATTTCTTCTGAAAAATTAAATTAAAAAAAATGAAATTAAAAAAAAAATTCTAAAAATGTCAAACAGGCCAATTTAAAAAAAAAACTCAAAAATTTTCTACAAGTTTATGCTCCTAAATTAATCTTGGAAATAACAAATTCTGACGCTCACTAGCTTATGTTAGATTATATCTGATACCTGATTAAGATATTGTTAACCAATTTTACAAACATAAAAGTCGGTTCCCTATCCTACAGAACTGTTACTGGTTTTTTTTACTAGCATTGCTTACAGCTTAAAATATTGCATCAAATCTGAAACAGCTACCGGAAGATTTTTGTAGAAAAAAATCGAAGTGCGTGGTTTAAGTGATATAGATTTGTCATTTCTGGTAGGGATTTTATCTAGTAACATTTTTTGGATTCATTATACAGACCGCTTCAAGCTACTGCGAACATAGGGGGAATCAAGTCCAATTTACTCTCCGTGCCGTACGACCGAGGTGGATTCGAAGCACGCTGCAATGTTATCTTTTGGAAATTCATTTTGTTTTTATTATTTTGTTTTATTTCTGCCTTGCTCGAGAAACAGATGGGTAAGTTCTTAATTGAAATAATACATTTTTAAAACCAAAAATGGATGTCTACGAAGTTGCCGAAAAAGTGCAGATGGTCAAATCGTCATAACCCAACACACGTTCGAATTGGTCGAGGGAAAATTTGCATTTGTATTTTGACGTAAGAACACAGTATCCCCAAAAACTAAATGTTTGGGGGGGGGTATTATAGGGGAACACGTAATTGGGCCATTTTTTATTAACGGCAATTGCAATTTGAATGGTCCTAGATACTTGGATCTACTGCAGCAGCACATTATTCCAACTGCTAGGCAGTTGTTAGGTGTAAGATTTGGTGAAACATGGTTTCAACAAGATGGTTGTTCCGCTCACAATGTTGGCCTTGTTAGGGAATATATTGATAATGTATTTCCTAATCGGGTTATAAGTACACGGGGAACTATTTTATGGCCAGCTCGATCTCCCGATCTTGCTCCTAATGACTTCTATCTGGTTTTGAAGAAGCTTTTCAAATTATCACATGCTTGGAAACGTTAGAAGGAGTTTTTATAGTAGGCTCGGATATTGTCTAGCCGAGCAAGGAGGACTTTTCGAACATTTGCTTTAATTTTTTTTTGACTGGGAGAATCTTTTTGGTTTTTAGAATGTATTATTTTATTTTGAGAACTTGCTTTTATTTTGTTTCTCCTTATTATTTTCATTGTAACACGTCGTCACTGATAAATCTGAGCAGTTGACAATAAAACGCTCTTATTTATCAGTGACAAAAAATAAGAAAATTACGTTATAAAAATTTGCGTATTTATTGACCAAATTCCGGTTTCATTGACTACGCTCCACACAGCACCGTGGTTAGAGGCGTACTAAATACCAAAGGAAAGTCATGCAAGTGGTGATCGCAAGCCTGAGTATTGGTTGCTTCACTGATAGGCGTGCGGTGTCTCTGCATGTACGTACACTGGCAAATTAGACTTCTTCCGCCCTATGTTCGCAGTAGCTTGAAGCGGTCTGTATATCAGCGAGTAAAAAATGTTACATACAAATTATTTTTGAAATTAAGCCTTTTTTCAGATAGTGCCAAGTAAGGTGTTTTCTCTGAGGTATCTTACTTTATTTTCATTATTGTTTTTCGTGTGTATTCGTTGCGGATATTTCATTTCGGCAACACAAAATATTTCAATTTGTACTTAACAGTTTTTGGTTTGAACCTCCCCCACTCCCTTTGCAGTCAAAATATGGCGAATCAAAAATGGCGGATACGATTACCTTCAAAAATTTTTAATAAAATCATAATTTATTGAAAAATACGACTTCCGACACCTAGATTGTATAAAGCGTGTATTTCCAAATTCAATATGTCATTTTAACAGGTTTTACATATTTCCGAAGGTTTGCAAAGTTTATATACTATATTTATTATAATTATATTAATTATATAAATTATAAAAAATGTACGAGAAAATGTATTATAATAAATATTTAAATTAAAAATAAATATTTTAAATATATTTATTTCACGAGCAGTGTTATTTTATAAAATTATTTTTCGCTGCGACCTTTTTATTTGCATAAAAAATTACCCAAATGGTGCAACCGAGACAAAACCTTTCTATGTATGGTTAATTATGATGATCATTTATTTATGTGTGCAGGTTTCGATATACTCGCATATTTGTTCAGCTCATGTTCTTGTACGATAAGATATTTTCATTATCGATAATTTACACATTTATTTTTTAGTATTAACAATGTTTTTGTCACACGTAACCTCAAACGAACAACAATATTTAGCTCTCTGTTAAAAGTGTTACAATTTTTTATTTCAAAATATTCAGTTTTTGCCCATTATTTTTAAAAATGACCATAAACTACTCGCATGAAGTGACTCGCTGTTATGGAGTGGGAAATTTCATCAAATTACTGGCCAGGTAAGATATACTGGGTGTAAGTTAAATGATGCTCCAAACTTCAAGTTATAATAGTTCACGTCAAAATTATAAACAAAAAACTTCTCGAAAAACTTCCTATTGATGTGGGTTCTATTTGTCATCGTTAATGAGCAATTATTTAATTAATTTAAAAGATTTAAATGCTATTTTTACAAGCTTTTATTTAAATTGCGATGTATGCATATACAGACCGCTTCAAGCTACTGCGAACATAGGGTACACCGAGGTGGATTCGAAGCACGCTGCAGTGTTATCTTTTGGAAATTCATTTTGTTTTTATTATTTTGTTTTATTTCTGCCTTGCTCGAGAAACAGATGGGTAAGTTCTTAATTGAAATAATACATTTTTAAAACCGAAAATGGATGTCTACGAAGTTGCCGAAAAAGTGCAGATGGTCAAATGGTCAAATCGTCATAACCCAAAACACGTTCGATATTGGTCGAGGGAAAATTTGCATTTGTATTTTGACGTAAGAACACAGTATCCCCGAAAACTAAATGTTTGGGGGGGGGGGGTATTATAGGGGAACACGTAATTGGGCCATTTTTTATTAACGGCAATTGCAATTTGAATGGTCCTAGATACTTGGATCTACTGCAGCAGCACATTATTCCAACTGCTAGGCAGTTGTTAGGTGTAAGATTTGGTGAAACATGATTTCAACAAGATGGTTGTTCCGCTCACAATGTTGGCCTTGTTAGGGAATATCTTGATAATGTATTTCCTAATCGGGTTATAAGTACACGGGGAACTATTTTATGGTCAGCTCGATCTCCCGATCTTGCTTCTAATGACTTCTATCTGTTTTTGAAGAAGCTTTTGAAATTATCACCCCTAACATGCTTGGAAACGTTAGAAGGGGTTTTTATAGTAGGCTCGGATATTGTCTAGCCGAGCAAGGAGGACTTTTCGAACATTTGCTTTAATTTTTTTTTGACTGGGAGAATCTTTTTGGTTTTTAGAATGTATTATTTTATTTTGAGAACTTGCTTTTATTTTGTTTCTCCTTATTATTTTCATTGTAACACGTCGTCACTGATAAATCTGAGCAGTTGACAATAAAACGCTCTTATTTATCAGTGACAAAAAATAAGAAAATTACGTTATAAAAATTTGCGTATTTATTGACCAAATTCCGGTTTCATTGACTACGCTCCACACAGCACCGTGGTTAGAGGCGTACTAAATACCAAAGGAAAGTCATGCAAGTGGTGATCGCAAGCCTGAGTATTGGTTGCTTCACTGATAGGCGTGCGGTGTCTCTGCATGTACCTACGCTGGCAAATTAGACTTCTTCCTCCCTATGTTCGCAGTAGCTTGAAGCGGTCTGTATATGAATCTTGCAACTTAATTTTGACCAACAAATTTGGCATGCTTATATAGTTGCGGTGACAATCCAAGAATATAGTGTGATAAAATTCACAGCTCCTCCCTACTCTAAGGGGGTGGAGGGGGGTACAGTTGAAGTACGCCCGATATCGTTGAAATTTGGTGTGCTGGGGCACTTGGGCATGGAGATAACGAATTTCTAATCAGATTTTAAAAATTCAATATGGCGGACTCAAGATGGACGATTTGTGGTCATCTTTTACTAACCAATTTTAACTAACTTATACACATCCGATTGCCTTCAAATTTGGCATTCATTTATAGTTCCAGTCACAATACAATAATATGTCATTATTAGGCACCCCTTCCCCCTACGAGGTGAGCGGAGGTGGGAAAACACCTAAGTTTATCTGATTTCAACAAAAATACGGGGGCTTTTGGGGATACGAATTTTTGATCAGATTTTGAAAATTCAATATGGCGGAACCAATTTTAACTGACTTATCCACTATGTTGGGAATTTGGAACCTTTGGTTGCACTAAAACAAAGTTATGATTGTTTTCCACAAACCAAAACTACACTTTTTTGCACTCGACGCGCGTTTCGCTAACAACGTTAGCATCATCAGGAGATGATAAACAATGAACTAAATTAATCTACGCTCTACCTTATATACAATCCTTTAGTGGGCGACGATAAGACTAATAATTTGTGATTGATCACGATTTTTAATCCTATCTCCCCTCAGCCAAAGAATAAAGTGTACTAAACGGGATGGGTCCTCTATCTTTATTTAAACTATTTCTGGATTTAATGATTTCCATACTTTCATATGCATTCAAAAGTCTTTTGTTTGGTACACTTTTTAGAAGTTTTAGGTTATCTAATGTGAATCTATGATTGTTTTCAAAAGCATGCTCGGCCACACTTGACTTTTCTGTTCTTCCGTATTTTAAGTGTGCTAAGTGTTCTTTAAAACGTGTTTGAATAGAGCGTCTCGTTTGGCCAACATATTTTTTGTCACAATCCATGCAACTAATTTCGTAAATTCCACTTTTTTCTAGAACTGTAGTTTTATTCTTGCGATTTCCTAGTAATCTTCTTAGTGTGTTACCGGATTGATATACTAACTTAGGACCGGTGTTATTAAATACTTTTTGTAATCCTTTCGTATAATTAGGATTATAAGGAATTGATACAAATTTTGAGTCGCAGGTATCTTTTTGTCTGAAAAAAGTGGAATTCTGAAAGGTCTTTTGAAAAGAATGTCTATTGATCAGCTTATTTATTAAGCCTTCGTCGTAACCGTTTTCGCCAGCTATATTCCTAATCCTATTCTTTTCCGCTTCAAATCTTTCTTTCTTTAAGGGGAAATTTACTAATCTATATGTTAAAGAGTGCAAACATAAGCTTGCAAGTTTGCACTTTTTAACATATAGATTAGTAAATTTCCCCTTAAACAAAGAAAGATTTGAAGCAGAAAAGAATAGGATAGCTGGCGAAAACGGTTACGACGAAGGCTTAATAAATAAACTGATAAATAGACATTCTTTTCAAAAGACCTTTCGAAATTCCACTTTTTTCAGAGAAAAAGATACCTGCGACTCAAAATTTGTATCAATTCCTTATAATCCTAATTATACGAAAGGATTACAAAAAGTATTTAATAACACCGGTCTTAAATTAGTATATCAATCCGGTAACACAATAAGAAGCTTACTAGGAAATCCCCAGGATAAAACTACAGTTCTAGAAAAAAATGGAATTTACGAAATTAGTTGCATAGATTGTGACAAAAAATATGTTGGCGAAACGAGACGCTCTATTCAAACACGTTTTAAAGAACACTTAGCACACTTAAAATACGGAAGAACAGAAAAGTCAAGTGTGGCCGAGCATGCTTTTGAAAACAATCAAAGATAGAGGACCCATCCCGTTTAGTACACTTTATTCTTTGGCTGAAGGGAGATAGGATTAAAAATCGTGATCAATCACAAATTATTAGTCTTATCTCCGCCCGCTAAAGGATTGTATATAAGATAGAGCGTAGATTAATTTAGTTCATTGTTTATCATCTCCTGATGATGCTAACGTTGTTAGCGAAACGCGCGTCGAGTACAAAAAAGTGTAGTTTTGGTTTGTGGAAAACAATCATAACTTTGACTTATCCACATCCGATTGTGTTCAAATTTAGTATGCGTTTATAGTTCCGGTGAAAATACAATCATGTGGTATTCTCAGGTACCCACCTGCCTCTAACGAGGGAAGTGGAGAGGGGAAAGGATTTAGTTTGTTCGATTTAAATCAAAATTGACACACGGCGGTTTTTCGGGAAGGGGCTATGAATTTTTGATCAGATTTGAAAATTTCGATATGGCGGATTCAAAATGGACGATTTAGCGTACAAATCTAAAAATTAAAAAAAAAAATTTAATTCAAAACAGCTTTTAAAGAACAAGCTTTTATTAATTACCATAATGAAATCGAGAGCTGCAAATTAAAAATTTTAACGTTAAAAGTTTAAAAAAAATTGATGACATTATTAGAGACAAAGAGATTAGATGAAACACTATTTAGATATTTTTACAAAGCCGATATTCAAAAAAAAGTAACAAAAAAAAGTCGAGTGTTTTTAATAATATACATTAATTACCTAACTCCCACTATTGCTATCAAATTCATAAAAAAAATCATTATGTAGAAATAATATTTACTGAGTACACCTACTTATACTTATTACCAAAAGTACAACCTATCATACACTAGTAGTTAACTTCCTGACTGACTTGAATGATTAAATAATTGACTTCGGGTTGGGGGATAATTAAAAACACTTAATTTGAAGTCAAAATATGACAATAACAATAGCTTCTAGGGGGGGGGTTAACCACAACCCCTCCCCCTCGAGAAGCTTTGTTGTTATGGTCATATTTTAACCCCAACCCCCCCCCCCCCAAGGTGCGCCACTGCATAAAAAGCTTAGTTCATACAACGGTTTTACTTTTTTTATTAATTTTTTTAAAGTAAAGTAAGGGACTATCTCAGCAATTTTTTTTTGTTATGATTAAGGGCAGGTTTCTCAATAGCGAGTTAGCGTTACCTCGAGCAACATAACCTAGTAAAAATCTTTAAAAAGCGGGTTAAAATTAACTCCAGGGTAACCAGGGCTTCAAGGTGAGGGTAAGTTACCTTACCTCACAGTTAACCTAAAAAAATATTGGCTTAAAAATGCTAAAATCTGGGATTTATAGCTCGAGTTAATTTAACTCTCTGGTAACCCGCTATTAACAAACCGGCCCTAAGACAACTTTGGATTTTCCTTATTTAAATTGTGGTGGTAAAACTCGACCTTCGAAAGTGGTGTGACCTTGGAGAGTTACATAAAATCCCTTGTATAGTAGTAGTAGTAGTAGATGGGCGGCCGTAGGCCTGGAAACTAGGCCGCATAATGGACCATTTTTGCCATACCCCCCGTGCACCCCCGACTGATGCACGTGCCCCTTAGGATGCAAGTTTTCTTTCTCTAAAAGGACTTAATTTTGCCTGACACCTCTTTTTCGAGGCCAGGAATCTTTAGACTGCGTAGCAAGTATACACAGTGGACCGCCGGCTTCACACCTCCTCCGAAGGGTGGTCCTGCTACATGTTAGCAGAACTTGGTTGACGGTAGACTTTTCTCCCCAGCAGCCCGCCGTCATATAGGTTGACCCGAAAATCGAGGTCCCGGTTTCGCTGGTCGAGGTCGTCGTCGGAGTCTTCAGATGCGTCTCTTTGGAGTGTTGCTGCTACCCGAAGGTGGTACCGCCTCTTCCAAGTCACCATCTGTCCACTCCCGCTCCGGCCCCCCAATCCCTTGTAAAACAAATTGACGTGATCAAAATTTAGCTTTAGTTAGAAAAATAGCCATATAACTACTCTAAATATACTCAAAACCGGCTCTGTTTCGTTGGTACATATTATAACACTTGCGAAGTCATTGAAAACGCCCCTTTAGAGAAAACTTTATTATAATTTTAGGTGGAGAGGCAGCATCTACAAAATCGTATGGGCTGATATGATTATTTACCTGGTAGTTTATTATTCAATAAATTTGCTTTATTATTATGTTCTGGGTGAACCTGGAAAAAAGTAAGTAAAAGTAAAAACTATTACTATTACTATTTAAACTGATTAATTTTTATTAATGATTTTGAGGTCCATAAAATACCCTTTTATCCAGTTTTTATTTGATTCTTCTGCGGCTGTTGGAAAAAAAGTTATCCCAGGGAACACTTATAACCGATCACCCTGTACATTTAATAACGGTCCTAAAAAGGCCAAACTAAGAAACGAAGTAAATCAATGCGATTACTACACCTCTGGGTAAATAAGTAAGTAAATCAAACAACTTGTGAATTATAGTTCTATGCCTGTTCATGGTTCGATATTGGTCAATATAGTGTGCTATTATGTTAAATATTTTGAAACAATGAACAAAGATCTGTATCGGAGAAATGCCGGTAGCAATTGAAAAGGTCAAAGAAAACAACAGTGCTCTAGTAGGCAGTTGAAGAACTTACATAAAGCAAAAAGGAAACCAAGTATATTATGGTGGTAATAATAGACCAATGAACAATACCTACTTATAATGTATACCATTTCTTTTTATCGTATCCCGAAGAATATAATGTTCTACAAGGTAACTCCTACACGAGTTCTAGAACTCCTATATCGTAAAATAAAACATACGGTATACATACTTTGGAGTTTTTTCAAAAGAGCACAAAGTAGCACACGACGTCCCCTTAAGGTCCGAACGTCGCAGGTCCAAATATACGTCCTAAGTACGTTCCCAGGATGTCCAACGTTACAAAATAGGAGGTACTCAGAACGTACTTCAAGTCATCCCAAGGACGTCCCCAGGACATTGTTACTAAAACTTTTGTTTATATCTTCTTTTATTATTGGTTTTGATTGGTTGCAACATTGTAAGACATTTACTGTGATGTATTAAGCACTAAACGCCCTTAGTTCAAAATGTGCATCTTGGGGACGTCCCTTGGGATGGGGGGATATATTCCTGAAAGTTGTTCGGCCGTCATGATTTTTTTTCAGAATAAATACATTTTTGTAAATCGATGAAAATTTCGGGGGGAGGTTGGCCTTGTTACTACGTCACTGTCAATAGGAAAACTAGTACTAAAGAAATCCTAACCTAACTAGGGAAGGTGTAACTCTTTTTTACCTTTTAAGAATTCTTCATAAGCAGTATTACTCTGCTGGACCGAATATAGGTCTAATATTGGCTAATTTGTCAACAAAATTTGTACCGCTTTTTACTCAGATTCAGGGACGAATTTGAAGCTTTAATTTATTTATTTATTTATTTAATTCTCTCTCCTTATGATACATTTTTTATATTAGACGTGTCAATAAATAGTAAAACTACTGGAAAATACTTAAGATACCTAAAATAACAAATAGACTTAAATCTATCTTTGGTCTAAACAAAAAAAAAATAAAATGTAGAAACATAAAAAAAATATATTTTAATAACAGTAGAAGAGTTCGAGGTATAATAATATGTGCATTTTCTCGTCCTGAATGCGAAATGGACAACCCTGTACCTCAAAATTGTGGATAAGGGCTCGCCACACCAATCCAAAGGTGGGAAATTTTAGGGGGTAAAAGTGAACATTTTTAGAGTGGTGTGCCAAACCCTTATCCAGAATGAGGTCCGGCACACCAGTTTATTTTTGGTCTGGGGGTATTAATACATCATATATGTAAAAATGGTGGGGGTTACCCTATCCATCACGTGACCTCTAAAATTGATAACGTTTGGATTGGTGTGCCGAGTCTTGATCCACAATTTTAAAGTACAGGATTGTCCATTTCGTATTCATGACGAGAAAATGCACATCTTATCAAAAAATGGCGAAGGTTATCTATCCATCATAATTTTTACTGCGAACGCTTGTACTATTTATAGTTACCCTACCAAAAAAACCACTTCAAAACTCTTAAAAACTGATCAAGATCTTTAAGAGATTTTATTGGTTTGAAGAGACTTGACCTGGCAAAAATGTATGCCACATGAAAACTGACAAATTCTTATGATGTTTCATGATGCTACACCAGACCCAATTTTCAAATAATTTCTGACTCACAAGATTTCATTATGTTACACCACACACATGAGATTTCATAAGGTTTAGCAAGCAAAATTTTGATGAGATTTTACAAGATTTCACAAGTCTAAAAGAAAGGACGTTTTTAAAAGATTTCACAAGATTTCATGAGAAATAGGATAAAAGGTTGTAAAGATTTGACAAGATTATATAAATATTAAAGTGTAGAATATCATCATCATCATAGGCAATCACTCGATACCGAGTATGATTTTCCTCTATTCTGTATCGTCGCTATCTGTTGTGCGTTTTTTGATGGCTATGTAAGCCAATTCTCGAGCCGCACACCCTTCCACAGTCCTGGCACACCCAGTCTCCGGCAGCAGCCGGGTGTTGTTGGTCATCCATTCTTCCATTTTGTCGCTCCTTTCTACGTTCTCTCTTTTCCGTTTCTAGTCTACGTCGTTGCTCTTCAAAAGTTTGTGCTCCCTCATGGACTGTTCTACGCCATGTAGCCCTATCGTTTGCCGCCTTCATCATATTGCCTTTGAGAACGTCCTTGTACCTTTTTTGTTTACCACCTTGATTTCTCTTTCCCTCCTTCAGTTGTTCATAAAATATCTGCTTTGGGAGACGTGTTTCAGGCATGTGGATAATGTGGCCAGTCCAACGAAGCTGGTGCTTGAAGATAATGGCTTCTATACTAGTTATTCTGGCTTCTTCTAAAACACTTATGTTTGTTCGTCGGTCTTGCCATTTGATTCTCAGTATTCGTCTTAGACAACATATTTTTCTAGTCGTTTGATATGCCTTCTGTAGGTGGTCCACGTTTCGCATCCGTATGTTAGAGTTGGTACTATAACTGTGTTGTAGACACGAAGCTTGGTCTCCGCATTGATGTCGTGATTGTTGAAGACTCTCTCCGAAAGCCGTCCGAACGCTGCGCTAGCACATTTTAGGCGATGCTGTGTTTCTGCCCAAGGTATGGGTAATGTTCCACGTTCTGCAGAGGATGGCCATTTATGGAAATGTTTGGAGCTTGGGGATTCGTACCTGGTTCTGGTTGGTGAAGAATTTGCGTTTTGGCAAGATTGACCTCTAGGCCAATGCTTTTGTAGGCTTGGTTAAATGCGTTGATTACCAGTTGTAGACCTTCCTCTGTATCGGCCATTACGACGTTGTCATCGGCGTACTGCAGTTCGATTACCGAGGTTGTCGAGACCTTAGTTTTTGCTCGCAGTCTGCCTAGGTTAAGTAGGCCACCGTCGAATCTATATAGAATTTCCACTCCCGGCGGTAGATGTTCCTCAACAAGGTAAAGCATGGCACCTAAAAATATAGAGAATAGGGTGGGCGCAATAACACACCCTTGTTTAACACCTGTCGTAATCTGGAATGACTCTCCTGGTCCATCGTTGCTCAGGACTGTTGCGTTCATATTGTCGTGTAGTAGTCTAAGAATTTGAATATATTTTTGAGGACATCCAGCTTTTGCCAGTATTTTCCAAAGAGCTTCTCTGATGACCGAATCAAATGCTTTGACTAGATCTATGAAGGCCATGAAGAGGGGGCGATTTTGTTCTCTAGATTTCTCTTGCATTTGTCTGACACTGAAGATCATGTCAGCTGTGCCTCGATTGGGCCTAAATCCACACTGTGTCTCTGGCAGATTTTGTCTAGCAATCGGAATTAATCGGTTTGATAGTATCCGTGCAAGTATCTTTCCAGCAACAGAAAGCAGAGATATACCTCTGTAGTTTCCACATTGGGCCTTATCGCTTTTTTTGAAAATGGTAACAATAGAGGCGTCTCTGAGTTCGGCAGGAATGGTCTCAGTGGTCCATATTTTACTTTTTAGAATGTGCATTTGGGAATTAAGTGCGAGACCCCCTTGTTTGTAGACTTCAGCAGCGATACCATCTGTGCCTGCTGACTTATTATTCTTTAGCTGTGTGATTGCCTTTTCGACCTCCTCTAATCTCGGAATCTCACTTAGGTGTTGTTGTGTAGTTTTCTCCGCAATTTTGTCGAAGATGTCATTATCGACCTGAGACTCTCTGTTGAGTAGTTCTTGGAAGTGTTCTTTCCATCGTGAATTGGTAGAGGATCTGTCTTTAAGCAGCCTTGTTCCATCTTTGGATCGTAGGGGATTGATACCTTGTGTAGTGGGACCATATATCATCTTAGTAGCTTGAAAGAAGGTTCTGGTGTTGTTGGACTCAGCTAGATGTTGCATTTCATGTGATTTTGTTGTCCACCATTGGTTTTTTAATCTACGTGTTTGCCTTTGTACTTCTGCTTTGGCTTCTTGATTTGCGTTAGAGTTAGGGTGGCTTTTCCAAGCATTATGGGCTTTTCTCTTCCTCTCAGAATATAGACATGCAGGTACAACCATATTTGACAAACAAGATGCGAATTTAAAAGATTTTATGAGTACCTATTAACATAAATTATTAAAAAGAATATTTTAAGAGATTTCGTAAGTTTATTTCACACACAGCTAGAAGATATCATGAGATTTGGCAAGCAGAATTTTGATGAGATTTTAAAAGTAAAAATTAAGGGATGTTTTTAAAAGATTTTACAAGATTTTATTTTGGATATCTTTTAAAATAAAATCTGTATGAAATAAAAAGTGTTCGACTCGATTTGGTCCCCGATTTGGCCTAAAAAGAGTCAACTGTTTGGTCCATAAGGTTGTCCAACTTTTCTATATATTAAACAATGATAATATATAAATGTATGTTCCATAGGCTTATTAATCACTTATAATAAGGATTAAAATCTGAAAATTGGTGAATCTGAATCTCTTAAAATCTGCTAAAAACATGTTAATTTTTCCATGTAATCTTGTGACATCTGATGGAGGCTGGGTCTTTTTATAACTGCTCAAAACTGCTGAAAACATGAGAAATCTCATGAAATCTTATTGACGTTATTTTATATTTCCATTAAAACCTGCTCAAAACTGCTGAAAATATGTAAACTTGTCAAAACCATTGAAGCCTTATCAACTTGTTTCTCTTAAAATCTGCTGAAAAGTGCTCAAAACATGTGGATTTTCCCATGTAATCTTGTGAAATCTGGTGGAGGGTGGTGCTTTTAAAAACTGCTGAAAACATGTATATTCTCATAAAACCTGGTGAAATCTTATTAACTTTAATTTAACTTTTGGTTAAAATCTGCTCAAAACTTAACAAAACCAGTGGAAGCAGAGCGTTTAAAACACTGGTGAAATCTTATCAACTCTTATCATAAATTGTTTTAAAAACTTTTCAAAACTCCTAAAAATTCATGATGTTTGACGAGTTTTGAGTTCAAAGTTCATGAGATTTCATTCGAGTGTTTCATAAACCGCATGAAATAGCGACCAGAACTTGTGAACTTTCACTAGTTCTTTTTTACGAGTTTTGACGCGGTATTTTTGGCAGGGTAGACATTTTTTGGATATTCGCGGTAGTCACAAATTATCTAAATTTATAATTTTATTATATTAGGTACCTGTGTGACCTATTTTGGAAGGAAAATTAACGTCAGTTTTGTCCCCACTTAGGTAAAATCGTGGAATTTTTTACCTAATTTAGTACCTATTTAATTTGAATAGAGAAAGAGTCTTATCTAGGGTTGGGTTGGGTTTATATATACATAAAATATAAAAAGAACTCCCGAAAATTAGTCAGATACTCCAGGCTGATGAATTTGGCTTACGAGCAATTCGAGGTAGTAGAAAAAAAAACGGACTACATGGTTTGGTACGCTATTTGTCCTGTCAAATGCTTACCAACCGATTTCGGATACAAAAATTATGACGTTACCGTCACTCTGGTATCCTTTTTGGTATGTAAAATTACATACCGTGAAATGTAGCACGGTTCTATCGTTTGGTATAGTGCTATCTCCCTCTACTTTCGTTTTGTCGTGCTTTAGAAATGTAAACAAATAAGTTGGATTTGAATTTTTTGTTGTTTTCTGTTGTAATAATGGATTTAAATGAGCGAGGCGGAGAAAATTTTTCCCTATATGGAATATCTATGTTGGGAATTTGGAACCTTTGGTTGCACTAAAACAAAATTATGATTGTTTTCCACAAACCAAAACTACACTTTTTTGCACTCGACGCGCGTTTCACTAACAACGTTAGCATCATCAGGAGACGATAAACAATGAACTAAATTAATCTACGCTCTATCTTATATACAATATACAACAAAGTGGGCGGAGATAAGACTAATAATTTGTGATTGATCACGATTTTTAATCCTATCTCCCCTCAACCAAAGAATAAAGTGTACTAAACGGGATGGGTCCTCTATCTTTATTTAAACTAAAAAATGTAACAATATTATTACTGACAATATTAAATATAAACTACAAATAAGTAATCCCACTATTCCGAAACTGTATTGTCTTCCGAAAATCCACAAGCCTGGAAAATCGGTTAGATCTATAGTTTCTGCTGTAGGATCACCTACTTACAACATTTCGAAATGGCTAGCAAACGAGTTTGAAAATTTACCGATAAAGGAAAAAGGTTTTTCTGTTCAAAATTCCCTTGAATTTATCAACAAAGTTAAAAATATTTCACTCCAAGAAGGTGAAATTTTAATCTCGTTTGATGTTAGTTCGTTGTTCCCTAGTGTGCCGATCCCCAATACCTTACAATACCTGGAGGAACTACTAAGAAAAAACAGTCTAGAAGACAAACAGACTTTAGAATACCTATCTTTAACAAAACTCTGCATGAATCAAAATTACTTTCAATATAAAAATAACTACTACCAGCAATTAGAAGGAACCACAATGGGTAATAGTTTATCACCTTTTATCGCAAACCTATTTATGAGCAAATTTGAATCAGATATAAGTAAAGAATTTGAGTATTTCCCTAGAATATGGTTCAGGTATGTAGACGATGTGTTTGCAGTATTCAACACTAAAGTAACTAGTGTTGAAAATTTTATGGAAAAAATAAATAACAAATTTCCCACTATTAAATTTACTTATGAAACAGAGAACAACGGTACACTGCCATTTCTAGACACTTTAGTTATAAGAAATAAAAATAAATTGGACTTTGACCTATACAGAAAAGGCACGGACACCAACAGGTATATTCCAAATGACTCTTTTCATTGCTTACAACATAAGTTTGCAAGTTTGCACTTTTTAACATATAGATTAGTAAATTTCCCTTTAAACAAAGAAAGATTTCAAGCAGAAAAGAATAGGATTAGGAATATAGCTGGCGAAAACGGTTACGACGAAGGCTTATTAAATAAGCTGATAAATAGACATTCTTTTCAAAAGACCTTTCGGAATTCTACCTTTTTCAGACAAAAAGATACTTGCGACTCAAAATTTGTATCAATTCCTTATAATCCTAATTATACGAAAGGATTACACAAAGTATTTAATAGCACCGGTCTTAAATTAGTATATCAATCCAGTAACACAATAAGAAGCTTACTAGGAAATCCCAAGGATAAAACTACAGTTCTAGAAAAAAGTGGAATTTACGAAATTAGTTGCATGGATTGTGACAAAAAATATGTTGGCCAAACGAGACGCTCTATTCAAACACGTTTTAAAGAACACTTAGCACACTTAAAATACGGAAGAACAGAAAAGTCAAGTGTGGCCGAGCATGCTTTTGAAAACAATCATAGATTCACATTAGATAACCTAAAACTTCTAAAAAGTGTACCAAACAAAAGACTTTTGAATGCATATGAAAGTATGAAAATCATTAAATCCAGAAACAGTTTAAATAAAGACAGAGGACCCATCCCGTTTAGTGCACTTTATTCTTTGGTTGAGGGGAGATAGGATTAAAAATCGTGATCAATCACAAATTATTAGTCTTATCTCCGCCCACTAAAGGATTGTATATAAGGTAGAGCGTAGATTAATTTAGTTCATTGTTTATTGTCTCCTGATGATGCTAACGTTGTTAGCGAAACGCGCGTCGAGTGCAAAAAAGTGTAGTTTTGGTTTGTGGAAAACAATCATAATTTTGTTTTTTTTATATGGAATATCGTTTACTTTTACCGAAAACGCTGAGTTAGCCTATAGGGGTTACTCAAAGATGAATATTTCTGTCTGTTGTTTACGTTTGTCGGAGGGGTCAACAGGTGATGAAAAATTTGCAGCACAGCAGCTTTTCTTTTACCTTCTTCAACAAAATAAACCACTTAAGGCTATAGTTTCTCCCAGATTTTAAGTAAAAAAAAGTACAACTGGCAACGTCTTTTTCTTTAATTTTTTAATCTTTTGCCAGAGTGCACAGGGAAAACTAAACATCAGAATTAGCTGAAATTTTGCAGGGGTGATCATTTTTAAATGCTTAACAAAAGTATCTGAAGGATTTTTTAAAATTCTCAATTATTTTTTCTTCAAAATAAAAGCTCTGGTGCTGTCCTCTATCCCAAAAGCCTCAAAATAATTGCGGTTTAGAACAAACCCAATTTACAAAAAAAATAGAGAAATAGTCACAATTTCCTCTGGATTACATTTTTCCTTTTTATATTTCCTTGCTTTAGCGAAAATAAATCTAAACTCCGGAAAAGAAAACCAATCAATCAATCACACGTCATTGAGTTTGGGAGACACACGCATTTAAAGTGTTGGCCGATAGATCGCAGAATTTATACGATTCCATGGTAACTGCAGATGTTTTGTCAACAAACTTTAAATCGGCCGCAGTGGGACAGAAGAGTATTTTTACGTTTTCTGACAGTAAACCTTTCGAGGTTATGTTTATCTTTTAAAAATCTGTTTTCAAAAACATTGTTCTAAAACAAATATGAAACCACTCCGCGTGTGCGGTCGCCCTCCGAAAAAGGCCTAGCGCTGCGCGGGCATTACCCCGAATCTATCAAAGAACCAAGAGAACTTTACTGGCTCGCTGGAATTACTAGGAATGCTTATGTGCAAGTGTACTAGTGAAATTTTGCAAAGAAATCATGTCGACATAGTTAAATTGATTTCCCGTACAGTGTTGCTAAAAACAATTCCCCAAATTGTAACTACGACCTTAAATAGGAAAATAACCACAAAAAACAAACAAAAAAGTTTTGTTAAGGCTCGTTTCTCTATTTCGTATGTTATGTCATTACTATGACGTCACAGGTACCAATTGGTTAACCAAATGGTACACCAAGTAAAGCTTGCTGAAATCGCCTTAAGTATAAACATTATTTTCTCTTTTAGACACTTTAGCCATGCCGTAGTATATTTCTCTAAATATGGCAACTTGGTGCCCCTGAGTTTTGTGCTCGGGTTTTACGTAAATATCGTATACAATCGTTGGTGGAACCAGTACAGTGGGATACCGTATCCAGACAACATAGCCATCTTGGTCGGGGCTGCGATACATGGCAAGGTGTGTATGTACCGCCTCCCAAACATTAGACACTTTTTGCACCTCTTATGAAAAATCCCTGTTAGATGGCTTTATCGCTTAATAACGCTTTGTGTCGTAGCTACCGTCAACGTTATTTTTGAGGCAGTATTTTATGGACGACTTTATGCGGTATTTATTATTATCAAGATTTACAAGAGTTTGTCCAATAATATTTTTTATTTAAAATATGTTATTCTTGTGTTTTTTACGGTGAATTGTAATTATTAATAATCTTTTAAAAACTCGGAAACACAACAGAAAAAAGGGAAGTTTATGATAAACAGATCGGAATCACTTGTCACAGTTGCCAGAAATTCTAACCAAAGAAAATGATTAAACAAAAATTGACACTTATCCTTACAATTAAAAAGAATAGAGAACGTATTTGCATTCAAAAATCAATTTAAATATTTCGTTTTTCTGCTTAAGGTTTTACTGTCGGCAACCATGTCAATTACAAGGGATACGGTATTCACCCGCAGGTAACTTCAAGCTTCAGTAGCGCATCGAGAGGGGGGTTTTTGGGGTTACACCCCCCCCCCCGAGAAGCTTGGTTACAATTGACACAATCAAATAAAAGCAGAAATAAAATATATAGGGAATAAAATACAAGAACCTGGACTATATTTTTTAACAAAAATCTTTAAGAAATCGTAATTTTTTTTTCTTTAATGTAACTTTATCAAAACATTTCGTCTGCGGTGCTTGATGTCACAAAACTTTTCACCTGTGGCGCTTTTTAGCATTTTTACAAAGAATTAAGGGTAAATAAGCAACTCAAATTCCCAAAACTCCATTATTAGGGAAATTTTGGAACGCTTAAACTTTTGACAACCTTGACAGCCGCTGTGGTAATGTTTAGCAATCATTACCACTACCACTCATCGATTTTACCAGAGTTTTTGGAACACATTAAAAACTGCCACTTGTAAAAAAATTTAGAGATGAGAAAAAATGAAATATTTGGCTTACAAAATAAGTGTTTTATACAATGAGCTTCAGGCTACTGCGAACATAGGGGGAATCAAGTCCAATTTACTCTCCGTGCTGTATGACCGAGGTGGATTCGAAGCACGCTGCAGTGTTATCTTTTGGAAATTTATTTTGTTTTTATTGTTTTGTTTTATTTCTGCCTTGCTCGAGAAACAGATTGGGAAGTTCTTAAGTGAAATAATACATTTTTAAAATCAAAAATGGATGTCTACGAAGTTGCCAAATAAGTACATAGAGTCAAATGGTACTATCAAGGCAGACCATTGAGACTTACTCAAGAACCTTATTTTGAAGGATTTTGTAAATCGCCCAGAACCTAGTTTATTAACGATTCATAAGTTTGTGCAGAATTTTGAAAAGTTTGGTTGTGTAGCGCCAAGAAACCATAAAAAATCCACTGTTCTGAATGACGAGCAGGAAGTACGAGGTGTGATGATTTGCGCTGCAGTGGAGGAAAATCGAAAGTTAACTAGCCACCAAACTGCCGAAGCAGTTGATACGTCTTCAGCCACTTCTCAAAAAGAATGGTTATCATTCTTACAAAGCGTCAAAAACGCACCAAATTTTTCCCGAGGAGAACTATCGTCGTATGGAATTTTGCGAAACAATAATGGAAAGGGCTAATTGTGCTGAAAACTTTCTGAGATCTATTCTTTTCATAGATGAAAGCACTTTTCCATTATTGAATCGTCATAACCCAACACACGTTCGATATTGGTCGAGGGAAAATTTGCATTTGTATTTTTTTTTAAAATGTTTGGGGAACACGTAATTGGGCCATTTTTTATTTACGGCAATTTGAATGGTCCTAGATACTTGGATCTACTACAGCAGCATATTATGGTTTCAACAAGATGGTTGTCCCACTCACAATGTTGGCCTTGTTAGGGAATATCTTGATAATGAATTTTCTAATCAGGTTATAAGTACACGGGGAACTATTTTATGGCCAGCTCGATCACCCGATCTTGCTCCTAATGGTTTCTATCTGTGGAGTGATATCAAAAATAAAGTTTACGGTCATGAAAGGGCTAATAATTTAGAAGAACTTCGGATTAAAATTGAAGAAGCTTTTCAAACTATCACCCCTAATATGCTTGGAAACGTTAGAAGGGGTTTTTATAATAGGCTCGGATATTGTCTAGCCGAGCAAGGAGGACTTTTCGAACCTTTGCTCTAATTTTTTTTTGACTGGGAGAATCTTTTTGGTTTTTAGAATTATTTTATTTTGAGAACTTGCTTTTATTTGCTTCTCCTTATTATTTTCATTGTAACACGTTGTTAGTGATAAATCTGAGCAGTTGAAAATAAAACGCTTTAATTTATCAGTGACAAAAAACAAGAAAATATAAAAATTTGTGTATTTCCACTGATAGGTGTGCGGTATCCCTGCATGTACGTACACTGGCAAATCGGACTTCTTCCGGCCTATGTTCGCAGTAGCATGAATCGGTATGTATGTCGGAACCTGGTAATATTTTATTATTTTTAAAATTAATTGCGCCTAAATTCTCTAAAATTAACCAGAAAAATAGCCACAACCAAATTTGGTTAACACCCTCCCTCACCCTTTACATTTGAGATCAGGGCCGCGCTTGTAAGCACCTGTTTCCTTGTATCAATTATGGTCACATTTTTACTTCAAATTAAGTTTTTTTTATTAGTTATCCGTAAAAAACCCCCCCGAAGCCAATTCCTGTGTGCGCCACTGAAACTTTATCGGTTAGTAAGGGATTCCGTTATTACCTCGTAACTGCGCATGCCCGAAATAAGCGATAAACTAAAAAGGCATCAAAATTATAGGTGCAAAAGGTCTCTAATATTGAGTTCTGAATAAAATAAACTGATATCTAAAACTAACTAATTTTAGAATGACAAAGTTCGAATGCTGAGAAGAACCATCATTCGGTACGTATGCGTCGCTTTCACAATGACCCTGAGGATGATGTCCCCAAAAGTAAAGAAACGGTTCCCGACTCTCGAACATTTTGTACAGGCTGGACTGTTGACGCGAGAAGAAAAGGTTCTGATGGAAGAATTGGATGAGGAGTATCCTACTTATCCCAAATACTGGTAAGCACTAACACTGTTTAAGAGCGCTTTGTACAAATACGATAAACTGTCAAGTTTTTGGCAAAAATGACGGTCAAACTCTACTTTAGCGCCCTCTACCACTAACTTCAGATAAGTAGTTCTCGTGACAAAAAGTTATGCAAATTTTATAAAACATTTTTTTCAATTTGGGAGGGTGGTTGTAAATTGTAATTTATTTTTCTTTGTTCCTTTAGTGAACATGTTTTCGATCCTTACAGGCCATCATCAGACTGGGGGTTAAAATGTTATGATTCCATTCACATTATCGGGACAAAACCAACACTTTAAAAAGGTAGATGTTTACATTTAAAATAAAAACTAAAAAGATGCTCCTTTATTGTTTTCACAGAAATAAATACATTTTTAAAAACAAGTAGTTGGTTTGTCTTAATCTATGTAAAAAATTTACAAGTGAGAATGATTAAAAATAATACAAAATCAAAAAAAAAATAATCCGCAAATAAACCAAAAACAGTAGGTTTAAGAATTTAAAAAAAAATATATATATATTCTGGTTGGCTAACTACGGTATGGGTCAGTCCATATCAAGTCAACCAGGGTATTTTACCACACCATCTCCGATGTTGATGATTTTTAGTATACATGTTTTTCCTACCAAAAAACTGGAAAATCCAAAATTTCAGACTTTTTTGACCAGTTGCTTATTTTGAATTAATTTTTGAAAATCGAAAAAGTCACTTATTTGTCCTTAACATGTGCGCACAAAATTAGGAATATCCAAAGAACCACTTATAATAGAAAAGTAGGTGAAGGTTCATTTTAAAGCTCTTATAAAGACCTTTCATATGAGAATATTGCATAACATATATTGAAAAAAAAATTAAAAAAAAAATTTTTGATTTTTTTTTTGAAAAATTTCAAAAAGGCCATTTTTAATTTTTTTCAAAAAATTATATTATTTTCTTTAAAGTGTTATTAAACTATTCACAAAATTTTGAGATGGACAAATCATGGGTTCAATGTGAAAAAATTTATTAAAAATGTCACATGCATGAAAAATCGCCTATAAATAGACAATGCATTTTGGTAATTAGAAGAATATAATGGGGTTTAAAGCGATATTATAAAAATATTTAACAATATTTTATTTAATAAAAAATTATATCCTACGTTTCATTCTGTATCAGTAATCAGATTAATATTGCCCCCCATTGTAATATTTACTTACAAAACCTCTTTTCCACCGGAGACGTACTATTGGATGTTCCAATTCTTAGGAAAATATGCCTGTATAAACCTGCCAATACTTTTGTGAAATACTGCCTGTTTATTCCTGTTTAACATTAAGGACACACCTCCTTCATTTTATTGGTCTGTTTAGGTACATTGTGGGGATTTGCTGACATGAAAATTCCTGCATAAATTGATTTTAAATTTTTGGCAAGTATCTTCCTGATACAGCTCCAAATAATCGATACATAATAGTTCGACTGAAGGTTTATCAGAAGTCATCTCTGTGTAATTTTAAAAGTTTCAACTATGGGTGAGGCAAGTGGATGGACTAAATATAAAGTAAAGTTCTGTGATCCACTAGAGTTAAAAATCAAGCATTTTGGGAAATTAAGAAATGTGACCAAGTGGATGTGCAGTTACAAAAATGTCAAAATGGGAATGAAAATCTGTGATGGTTGTAGACTAAAGCTTTCAAAGGAGTTTAAGGCATCTGAAGAAGATGAGGCAGGGTAAGTAACAAATAGTATTTTTTAATATAAAATTAATAAACTAAACCAATTGCGTCAAGTATGGAGTGGAAAAATCTCATGGCATTATTTTGCATGGCATTATTTTGCATGGCATTTTGAGAATACAGACATTATGTACAAATTTCTTGGCATTATGTACACATTTTGGGTCAGCTGTTACCCCCTTTTTAAGTTCTTATAAAAAACTAACTTTTTAAATTTTTTTAGACTCAGTCAAGTTCCAGAAAATGATCCAGATTTTCAAGATCCTGCTGAATCATTTACTCTTTTAAACAAGTCATTGGAGCTTCTTGGTGTGTCGCCGATTAAAATAAAAAATATATACAAAGAAAAAATTGATATTGTACAGCATACAATTGCGAAAGCATTTACAAAGGAATCAGATTCAACGCTAGTAAAGGAATGCCAGAGTGACGAAAGTGAAATGATTAAGCAGTTAAAGGACAAATTTTTAAAAACCGAAAAGAGGAGTGAGAAAATACTAGTTTTATCATGTTTACCTCAAAGTTGGAGTAGAAAGAAGATTGAAGAAGAATTTGGAGTTTCTCAATAATTGGCCAGAGCTGTAAAACAGTTAGTTAAGGACAATGGGATATTATGTTCTCCTAACCCCAAACCGGGAAAGACCCTTAGTGATAGAGTGGCCCAAATAGTGGTAGATTTTTACCAAAGGGATGACATTAGCAGGACCATGCCAGGTAAAAAAGATTATGTTGTTATCAGAAAATATGGAGCTGAAAAAGAATATGTACAAAAAAAATTAGTCTTAGCTAATTTAAAAGAAATTTATGCATTATTTAAAACTGAGTACCCCAATGAAAAAATTGGGTTTTCAAAATTTTGTGAACTGCGACCCAAAAACTGTATACTGGCAGGAAAAAGTGGGACTCATACTGTATGTGTATTTACTATACATCAAAATATAAAACTAATGCTCAATGGCTCCAAATTAAATAAGCTATATGATGAAAATAACAGGCCTCTTGCAATATCTTATCATGATTGCCTTTATAAACTAATGTGTAATCCACCTTCAGTGGACTGTTTTTTAAGCAATAGATGCAAGCAATGTCCTGGAGTAGAACAGTTTAAAAATACGTTAATAGAAAAATTTGAGGAAGAATTAATTGATGAGGTCTCATTTAAAAAGTGGGTCTCAGTAGATAGGTGTACTATGGAAACCGTTGTTAAGAAAAGTGATGATTTTGTCCAGGAATTTACTGATGATCTTGTAAAACTTAAATCACATTCTTTTATTGCAAAAATGCAAAAAGATAGATACAATGAAATAAAAATTAACCTTAAACCTGGAGAGTCTTTGATCACTTGCGACTTTGCGGAAAATTATTCCTTTGTTATGCAAGATGAAGTCCAGTCTTATCATTGGAATAACAGCCACCCTCCACCCTTTTGCCATTTATTTTCTAAGTGATGGTAAACTGCACAACCTGAATTATGAAATCAAAATACCAGGACTTAACAAAATTTTTTATTTTTCGGATGGATGTGCTGCGCAGTACAAAAACAAAAAGAATTTTCGGAATATATGCCTGCATAAAAAAGATTTTGGTGTTGAAGCACAGTGGCATTATTTTGCCACCTCGCATGGCAAAAGTGCCTGCGATGGCTTGGGAGGAACTGTTAAAAGACTTGCTGCCAAAGCCAGTTTGCAGAGGCCCTATGACAATCAAATAATGACACCTCTACAATTGTTTACTTGGTGTGAAGAAAACATATCTGGCATTGATTTTAAATATTGCACAGAAGCAGATTATACAAATCATGAAATAATTTTGAATAAAAGATTTGCGGAAGTCTTAACAATACCGGGGACACAAAAAATTCATGCTGTAATTCCTCTTACAGAAAGCACGTTTTTGGCAAAACAGTTTTCTACATGCTTAGAGGTCGAAACACATAATCTTTTTAAAGGTGGAAGCATTATTTTGCAAAATATCGAGTCAGGGTTTGTCACTGTAGAATATGACAGTGCTTGGTGGCTGGCTTGTGTCTTGGTGAAAAATAATGAGAGCGGAGAACTGAAAGTAAGCTTTCTTCATCCACGAGGACCTGCCTCATCATTTTTTTACCCAACACCTCAAGATATTTTAATTATTAAACCAGAAAGTCTTATAAAAAAAGTTGAACCCAACACTGCTACTGGCAGAACTTACAATGTCAGCAAAAAAGAAATGTCAGATTCATCAGAAATTCTTAAAAGAAAGTTAAAAAAATAAATTTAAGGTATATAGTTAGTCTTAGTGTTTTCTGTCTAATTTTTATCAACGAAGTAGAAAAGTTTGTTTATTTCTTTTGCGAGTTTAAAATAAAATAATTTGTAGATAAAGCCTCTGGGTATTTTTTAAAACCTGTATCCATCCAACAAATTTATTTATTTTAATATCCAGTGCACTATTGGTGCTCCTAAAATATGTTTATTTTTTTAAATGCATGTTTTTTAATGTACTTAATATTTTTGATATTTTTTTTGACATTGAACCCATTATTTCTCCATCATAAAATTTTGTGGATAATTAAGTAACACTTTGACCAAAATTATATATTTTTTTCAAAAAAATTAAAAATGGCCTTTTTGAATTTTTCAATTTTTTTTTTCAATTTTTTATTTTCAATTTTTTTTTTGTTAAAATTATGTTGTGATATTTCATAAAAAAGAGCTTCAAAATGACTTTAAAATGAGCCATTTATTACTTTCTTAGTGTAAGTGGTTCTCGAGATATTGCTAGTTTTGTACATTCTTGTTAAGGTCAAAATGCTGACTTTTTTATTTTGAAAAATTAAAAAAAAAAAACTACGAATCAAAAAAAATCTAAAAATTTGCATTTTCAACTTTTATGGTAAGAAGAAAATATATACCAAAAATCATCAAAATTGGAATTGGTCGCGTAAAATTTTTGTGATTTTTTGGTTGATTTGATATGGAATGACCCGTATGATATTTTGTGAGGTAAATACATAGAATACTAATACTAAGAATTACATACAAAGAATTACAAATAAAAAAAATATGTTAATAGGTAAATAATCCAATGTTAGAAAGAACGCCTCAAGGATTAAAAAAAAGAACGGTAATTTGAAATAAACGAGACACTCGGCAGAATCACTCATTTCGGAGAAAAAAGTTTTAACAGATTTGACAGTAAGTGAACTAGTTTTTTGGCAGAGTGTATCGTAAGGTTGTCAAGGTATCGGGGTTGTTCCATGGAGACATTCTAACAGAATTATAAAGTGGACACTCAAACATCAAGTGAAAAAAAGTTTCTAGGCTATTCATTTTACATACCGAGCAGATTACTTTAGGATATATGCAATATGCAATTCCATGTATTGCAAACCTATAAGTGTCTATTACTTATTTGAGCGACCACCTTTTTTAAGTATGTTTGACATTGACATCTTAAATAAGAGGCTGGTACAAGACTGCGAAACTCAAAGACGTGATGAAACATAGTATATGTGGAGCTTTGTACTTTTTGCAAATCTTTTTCGAAGAAATGTTCTCTGTATCGATCAAGAAGTACTTTTTTATTGCGTGTTAGAGTGCTTGCGCTTAGATTTTCCCACAAATGTTGCATGTTGACGACTTGAAACAATGTTTTGAATTGCAGAATCCAGTTGTATTTTATACTTGAGTTTTGGAGCTCAATGAGTCTATTTAAACAAATTTTTGGTAATCTTTCGGCTGGCTTTTTTTAGAACTTTAATAAGAAAATTTAGGGTTATTTTAAACATGGTGTATGAAAGAGGAAGTGTCCCGGTTTCTAGGCGAACAAGGGCAGAAGCTGTAGATCTAGGCAAGCTGAGTAGCGATTTGAAAAAGCTGGATTGTATTTTTTCTAGATTTTCGGCGTACCTTAAGCCCCACACGGGTAAGGTTCCAGAGATTGTATTGAGCACTGTGGAGTTAAACAGCTGGAGTATTGATTGCCACGTGTTCAATTTTTAACGTGCCAGTATGCCCATAGTCATAGCTGAGGCCTGTCCTAAAAACAAGGCAGAAGATGAAAATATTGTTTCCAGATAAGTGTACCTATTCACACACACACACACACATTGTTCATTGTTTAAGGTGTTTACTCGAAGGAAGTTTTCATCGGCGTAC
The DNA here is from genome assembly GCA_963921995.1 of Oxystoma pomonae. Taxonomy (NCBI): domain Eukaryota; kingdom Metazoa; phylum Arthropoda; class Insecta; order Coleoptera; family Brentidae; genus Oxystoma; species Oxystoma pomonae. The sequence goes on from OY998167.1 coordinate 111,190,762, forward strand.
CTCTGAAGCAGATTGAGTTTTCTTTGCAAATCAACCTCAGATAAAGCGGGCAAAATTAAATCATCAGCGTAAGTAAGGGATATAATATCATTACTACCATCCATATTTACTGGATTTGCATTGTTTTTATAAAAAAAATTATCAAAATCAGAAATATACAACGGAAACAACGTAGGAGATAAAGTTTCGTCCTGTAATACTCCGGATGAAACGTCGAAAGTTTTGTTCAGAGCGTCCGAACCCTTCACTTGGCATGTGGCTACACTGTCTGATGATGGCCTGTAAGGGTCGAAAACATGTTCACTAAAGAAACAAAGAAAAATAAATTACAATTAGCAAACATTTTTTTGTCGAAACGACTTTTTTTGGGTTTTTCGCCACTAAGTTAAGGAAATTTTTTCAAAAATATGTTAAAACCCACTGCGTAAATTCGTAAAGAAAAAATTTTGTTCGTTTGTCAGTGGTTTTTAAATAAGTAGAAACTCTACTGCCGTTATTAAGGGAATTATTATTTTCAAAATTTTTTAAATAAATATTTTTTTCGTCCTTACGTAACCTTTTTTGCTTCCAACTCATATTTATCAACAAAATTTTAAAAATAACGGGTTGGACCCTTAAATGGCCAACCCTGTAGTATTAGAATTTAATCCAATATAAAAGAAAATGGGTAAAATAAAAATTTACAGGTTACCTCTGGCTTGGGCTTCCAACGTTACCACTAGAGCCAGATCGGAAGGAATAATTCAGCACGAACTGGGACTAAAAGATATTTTGGAAGAAATAAACGACTTCAGATCGAAGTGCAAAAAAATGCTGGACTTCGATTGGATTTGCGTTCCACTTGTTTATACTCAGGTACGAGTTATCCTTCGAGCAGTAAACTCTACCACAAAGTAAATATAACGCCACTTTATGACTCTACTGATATGCGCAGCGAAGATATTAAAATGGCAAACTTGTTAATAATCATCAGGTATGAAAATTACGGAAATATTTATATGCGGTTCTCCTCTTCCGTCAACCAAATGGACCCTTTAGAAAGTCCAGGCGAATCAAAATATATGAAATTTTTGAAGACATTCATTCATTACTGTTAGAGTCCGGTTAAGAAGTAAATGGGCCAGCTACATTGAAAAAAATATCGTACATAGTATTAATAACAGGCGTTTATTAATTTTTTATAGATAATTGTAAATTAATAAACGAAAGTTACGAAATCAATGAAAAATGTTTCTTTATATTTTATAGAGAGTTGTTATTAATAGTATGTACAGGTTATGGAGATAATAAAAGAGCTTATGAAATACATAAAACATGTTAACGATTTTAATCAATGCCTTAAATAAATTTAATAAATGGTTATCATTGACTGTCCTTTAAAAGTTGTTATAGAATGTATGTACAAGTTTATGAAAATTATGTACGTAACAGCTATGAAAACATGTCTCTTAATTCTTGATTTCATAACACCCTTCACAAAAATCATTCTTAAAGACTCTTTGTATTGTAAAAACTTTTTTTTGAAACTGCGTCTTGCAGCAGTAAAATCAATAACTCGTTTTGGCTATAAAATTTATGTAAACTTAATTATGATATTGATAAAACTTTACATCGGAGCAAAAATCATATACACAATACATTGGCTCAATGTATTTTTTTAGGAACCGGTGCCTTTTTTGGTTCAGTGTATCCCAACCCCCAACTAACATTTATAGTGTGGTCGCCAGAACAAAAATTTGGAACTTATAACTTTGGAAACGACTTCTTTGTCGTATTCTTTTAGTGTCGTTTGAAAGTATTCATTACCACCGTGGGACAATCCCAAGTTTTCGTCCCTCCATAGTTCCTTCCATTCGTGAATTTGTAGTAGACCCGACCTTTATGCGTTGTTTATTTGACTCAATGAATTTAAGCCACATTGAAGTAGCCTACGTTGAACAAAACAAAAGTGTACGACATCATAGTTGCATAACAATGTGGCATTGTGGAGGAAATAACTTTTCATGACCTTTCCTAAGTCGCAACTTTTTTAAAGCAACATTTTCTGCTATTGGCGAATCATACTCGCTCGACCATGTTTTTTAGTGGGACAGAAAATATGCCTTCTTTTATTTTCGTTTTATCAGCTCTAATATTAATGAAATAAATTGTTTTATACCAACGAGGATATAAGCTAAATCCTCGTTGTTTATACCCAAATTAATTATGATCAGCAAACATCATAAAAGTGGTACGTGATAAACATAGGTATTTTTTAAATAAATAATAAATTTTTTAACTTTACCCAATATTTTAAAAATACGTTTTTTCTTAGTTGTTTTAATCTTTGTATTTGGGCTGATGATGGTCAATTAACTCAAAACGTTAGGTACACTTGACTTTAAAATAACGCATACATGCAGTCACAAAATTGATCTAGAACTAAAGTAAATAATTTAGTATTTAATAGGATCACCATTTTTCTCCATTACAAGCTGCAAACGTCTGGGCATTCAAAATTTTAAATTTTTAAAATACTGATGGTCTTCTGAGAGCTGATCCAATGCCCGATAAATAGCATCGCTTAACTCTTCAGCATTTCGTGGTATCCAATTCCTTTGGTATATTATTTTAACGATTCGACCCCATATATTTTCCATTGGAAGGCAGGAACTATATTATTATTCTGAAACCATTGGCGAACAATATTAGCCGTGTATACTGGACGGTTGTCCTGCTGAAAACCACCCTCTCCCAGAAGTCATTATCACGAAGAACGTTGTTCAGTGCAAAAATCACTCTGGCCTGTTTTTGTTCTCCTGTTAGAAAAGGCTTCTTTGCAGCAACTCGACAAGAGACTTCTCATTTCGTTACTCTTCTATTTACTGTTGCTAAAGAACCCGGAAATAATGTTACATTAGCTGCTTCAACCGACGTTGAAAAAGGATTTTGTCTGAGATGGTCAATAAGTCTCTCATCTTGCACTTCAGAACTTACTTTTGGTCGTCATTCTATCAACTCCAAAATGGGTGGCCGCTCTTCTTATAGACCAGCCGTCTTCTATAACTCGAGTGATAATTTGAACTTTTGTAAATATTTATATCTGTGGCATTTTTAAGGATATCACACTGAATTTTAAGCTGTCAGGCATTTTAAGCTGGTGGTGCCTTATAATAGTATACACTAATGGAAAGCTAAATTTTGTGGCATAGGGAAAAATGCATGTATGAGTTTTTTTTGAAATCAAGTGTACTTGTTAAAATGAATTTGTAAAATATCTGTCTTCCTTTATTAACCAAACTTCAGGAGAAAAAAAGCATGTGTCCATAAGAAAATATGAACTTGACACTGCTACTGTCACACTGAAATGTCAAATCTCGAAAACGGACCTCTAATTAGGTAGATCTTAAAAAAGTGCCTGTAGAAAGTTTTAAGCGTTTTTTGACAGCTTTAAGAATAAGGGCGCAGAAATATAAAAACTAAAAATAAAGATTTCGGTTTTTTTCGCCTATCTCCGGAACTACACGGAATTTGTGAACTTTTTTTTTTGGTTTTGAGCAAAGCGTCAAATTGCGCAACTTTGCCCTAATTTAAACCTTTTCGTATCTCCTACCGTTTAGAAGATCCCCATGGTGAGCATCGAATTTGGAACACCCTGTATAATGCATACTAGCCATAAACAAACTAACAAATTTTACGACATTGTTTGTTGGGTTAATCACTTTTGTCATGTATGAATTTATGCTACCAAAAAAAACCGAATAGATAATAGTTTGACGAGATTTTGTAATGTTTTATAGGGTTTTAAATGTTTTCTATGCGGTACGTAAAACAAACTTGTAAAAACCACGACAAATCTCATAAAGTACAGTTTTTTTTTCTATAAGTTTTTACGAGGAAGACAGCCTGGATCGTAAAATCTCATAAAACCCTATAAAACAGCGTAAAAACTCACCAACTTTCATGAAATCCTATGCGGTTTTTATACCAGGTCAGTAACATTACTTTTTGATTTTATTCTAGGTTGTGTCTCTAGCAGTCTACATCTACTTCCTTTTCAAAGTGATCGGGTCCCAGGTGCTCGAGCAACACAACACTGAAGTTGGCATTTTCTTCTATTTCCCGTTGATGTCTTTGGTGGAGTTTTTCTTTTACATGGGATGGCTGAAAGTGGCGGAGAGCTTGATCAATCCTTTCGGCGAGGACGATGACGATTTCGAGGTTGTGTGGATGATTGACAGACATTTACAGGTAATTTTGCTTATTGCTTTGTGATAGTAGTTTGTTTCTAGCTCTTGGGGCTTTTTTAGCTGGAAAATGTACTCAGTATCCATCTACATATATCCATCGGTACCTTTCTCTCCTTCAGTTCTACTACAAGTTGCGAAAGCACTGTCATTGTTTATGTATTGTAAATCGAACAAACCATCTTATATTTTCTACATATACGTATCTTACACACCTAAGAGTAACTAATGTTTAAAGTGCAGTGGATCAGCTGATTTGTTATCTAAACCAGGCTATTCCGCATCTACAACATCCAAAACAACTTGGTCTTGATTGGTTTCCCCGACTTAAACTAAGTTTGTTTGTTTCAACCAGAAATCACTTCACTAGCAATATCTACTCAGTTCGGCGTTGCTTTGTGATAATAATTGCTTGCTGGCTCTTCGGGATGGGCTATGGATGGCCACAGAACTAGCTCTATAGCTGATTTGTCGTGAGACATACTGTGACCACATCAGATTTTTTTATCTGGAAGACGCATTAAATCAGATTCATTGAGAAAACATTTAGTTTGTTACTTTCAACCAGAAATTACTTCACTAGCAATATCTAATCAGCTCAACATTGCTTTCTGATGATAATGATTGGTTACTTACTCTTAGGGCTGTGCTATGGATACATGTATTTTGAATACGCTTTTTTATCTGGAAACAAAATGACTCCATATCTCTACATCTATCCAATGGTTTCTTTATAGTGTATACAGCAGTTGGATGTTCTAAAGATTCATCAAGATGTTTCTCAATTAACTTCTTCAGTTCAACTTCCATAAAAGAATGTAATTTTTTGTGTTGTAAATCAAACAAATCGTCTTAAAGGATACTAATTTGTTATGAGAATTTAAACCGGGCTATTTTGTATCACCTGCTTTTATGTTAGCTATCTAATGAGCTATGTGCCCTAGTGACTCAGTATGTTTTTATCAGTTATTTGTCCTTTAATTCCAAGACCATATTCGTATTAAAATTCTTGTATATCTAAATGACAGTCATTAAGTTCTCTCACCCAATTGGCTTTTACAGTACTACCTATACAGACCGCTTCAAGCTACTGCGAACATAGGGGGAATCAAGTTCAATTTACTCTCCGTGCCGTACGACCGAGGTGGATTCGAAGCACGCTGCAGTGTTATCTTTTGGAAATTCATTTTGTTTTTATTATTTTGTTTTATTTCTGCCTTGCTCGAGAAACAGATGGGTAAGTTCTTAATTGAAATAATACATTTTTAAAACCAAAAATGGATGTCTACGAAGTTGCCGAAAAAGTGCAGATGGTCAAATGGTCAAATCGTCATAACCCAACACACGTTCGATATTGGTCGAGGGAAAATTTGCATTTGTATTTTGACGTAAGAACACAGTATCCCCAAAAACTAAATGTTTGGGGGGGGGGTATTATAGGGGAACACGTAATTGGGCCATTTTTTATTAACGGCAATTGCAATTTGAATGGTCCTAGATACTTGGATCTACTGCAGCAGCACATTATTCCAACTGCTAGGCAGTTGTTAGGTGTAAGATTTGGTGAAACATGGTTTCAACAAGATGGTTGTTCCGCTCACAATGTTGGCCTTGTTAGGGAATATCTTGATAATGTATTTCCTAATCGGGTTATAAGTACACGGGGAACTATTTTATGGCCAGCTCGATCTCCCGATCTTGCTCCTAATGACTTCTATCTGTTTTTGAAGAAGCTTTTCAAATTATCACCCCTAACATGCTTGGAAACGTTAGAAGGGGTTTTTATAGTAGGCTCGGATATTGTCTAGCCGAGCAAGGAGGACTTTTCGAACATTTGCTTTAATTTTTTTTTGACTGGGAGAATCTTTTTGGTTTTTAGAATGTATTATTTTATTTTGAGAACTTGCTTTTATTTTGTTTCTCCTTATTATTTTCATTGTAACACGTCGTCACTGATAAATCTGAGCAGTTGACAATAAAACGCTCTTATTTATCAGTGACAAAAAATAAGAAAATTACGTTATAAAAATTTGCGTATTTATTGACCAAATTCCGGTTTCATTGACTACGCTCCACACAGCACCGTGGTTAGAGGCGTACTAAATACCAAAGGAAAGTCATGCAAGTGGTGATCGCAAGCCTGAGTATTGGTTGCTTCACTGATAGGCGTGCGGTGTCTCTGCATGTACGTACACTGGCAAATTAGACTTCTTCCGCCCTATGTTCGCAGTAGCTTGAAGCGGTCTGTATACAGTATAGTGTTGTATTTATATTGTCTTGACTCAAGTAGGTCTTCATTTGATTAACAGATTCTTCACTGCATTAGCCATATCTACTCAGTTCAACATTGCTTTCTGATAGTGATTTGTTTCTGGATCTTCAGGCTGTGCTTTGGATGACTCCATTAAATTTATCTGGAAGAGGCTTAGCTAGAGATATAGCTATATCGTTAACGTTGAATAAATGTTTTAGTTTTTATCGTAAAAATGTTACTCGATCCATGCTTATCTACAGTAATCCAATGGTTTCATAATATTGTCTCTAACTGTAGTGCCTCTCCTAAAGACTCATCGGATCGAATGTTTTCTTTTTTTTTATTTCTTTTTCAGTTCAACTACAATGAAAGTTGTAGAACTATAACCGTTAATATAAATCAAACAAATCGTCTTAAGTTTTATGCAGTCTATGTTTTAGACTTATTATCAGTCAGTAACTAAGGGTTTGTAAACTGCATCAAGCACAAGCTATCGCTTATTGTCTTTTGCCTCTACCTCTCCACGGTATAGGACTAATCTACATCAATGAAAGCATATATTTTATTTATAGTTAGTAGTTATTCATCCTTTAATTCCAGCATTCTTTTATAATCGGTTGTTGGCACCTTCAGGTAACGGATATCCAGTTACAGAGTATTCGTGAAGTCACCCAGATTAATCCTGCAGTTAAATGATAACACACATTATTGAATATTGTGATATCTACTTTTAAATCTTTATTTTCGTCGCCATGCAGGTAGGTTACCTTCTGGTTGACAAAATTCACGACGAGCACCCAGTGCTGACCAAAGACATGTACTGGAATAGAATAGCGCCTCAGCAGCTACCATTCACGGTGGCGTCGCAACAATACATGTTCGAACAGCCAGTCGAATCGACTAGCGCCCTTCAGCTGCACAAGAACGATCAGGACCTGATTATCGCCGAAAATCTCAGAGGGGTAAGTTGACTCTAATGTTTTAGTGCCCTTGAACCAACATTTGCCGCCATATTGACAGAAAAACTATCGAGTTTTCTGTCTTTTTTTGGTATAACTGCAATATGCAACATTTTTAGTAAGTTTTCTAAGGGAAGTCTAACAAAAATAATATGGTCGATCAAATATGGCCGCTGTAGGGTAAACAAACCGTTTTTCCAAAAGACGAAATGCTAACTTACTTAAAAAAAGTTAAATCAAAAGTTTGGCAAAGTGGAAAGAGATGCAGATTAAGCAAAGTGATTTTTTTATAGAGTAATTCTTTCTGAATCGGGGACAAACAAGCATTTTGCCGAAATTTGAAGAATAAACTCAAAATTCGCAATTAAACGTGGAAATTTTCCTCTACCTACCTCTGTCGCACCCGTGTAATTAGAAATAACGTCATATTCTTCCATTGTCTATATTTTATTTATATACGATGTTTCGATCAGTACAATCTCTGAACGTCTTCAGGTGCAAACTATACAATTCATTCCTAAAGCTACGTATTTGTATACTAGGGGAAATCACTCAACCAAACTCAAAGTTTAAGAAATTGGCTCCGCCCAAGAAGCAATCCGTCTAAATTCCTTTTGAAAATTATTGAACCTCTTGCAGGCAAGACCGTTTCATTTGTAGACAATTTCAACCATTTTGTTAAATCTTTTGTTTTAGAACCTGAGGATAGATTTGTCAGTTTTGATGTCCCGCTAAAGGAATTGCTAGATATTATTAGACAGAGAGTGGTTGATGACGAGTCCTTTTATGAACGTACCAGCCTGCCGCTGGAGGGAGTGATGGAGTTGTTGGAGTGATGTCTACATAACTCTTACTTTCAGATGAAAGGTAGGTTTTATGCTCAGAATGACTCCAATGGGTTCATCGCTTTCGCCAGTGGTGGCCAGCCAAGCTCTGGCTGAGATATGTTGATGATACTTTTATTGTCTGGTCCGGGAATGACCAACAACTTTCAGAATTTCTTCACCACTATTAAATTCATAATAGAGTTGGAGCAAAATTGTCACATTCCTTTTCTTGATGTACTTGTTAAACGAGTAGAAAGCGACATCAGAACAACAGTCTATCGTAAACCCACTCACACAGGAAAATATTTAAATCAAGGTTCAAATCATTCTGCTACAACCAAACGAGGCATAATAAGAACTTTGTATAACAGAGCCGTCCAAATTTGTAACAATTCTCATGACTTGGAAATAGAAATAAGAAACATTAAGAAGGATCTGCAGCAGAATAGTTAGCCTTAAATATTTCTAAATTTCAGCAAACAGGACGGAGATTACAAGACCAAATGCAGACAAATGCATTCCATACAATTCCATACATTAAAGAATTATCAGAGAAAATTCGAAGAGTAGCCAACAACTTTTATATTAAAACAGCTTTTAAATCGAATGATAGAATTCCAAGCCTTCTTAGTAAAACAAAACCGGAGAACAAACAAAATAAGGAATGCATTTACCAAGTTCCTTGTGAGTGTGGTGAATCATACATAGGCGAAACAAAAAGACCACTATCTGTTAGGCTTAAGGAATATCAGACGAATACCCAAAGAGGTGAAACAACGAAATCAAGAATCGCCGAACATGCATGGTCAAAACAACACCGAATGAAGTGGACAGAAGCAAAGATTTGCACAAGGAGTCACACTGGAAGAAACGAAAATTTCTTGAAGCTGCCTTTATTGGGCAGAATCAGGGTATTTTCAGTAAACCAAGTGTTGAACTTGCAAATATTTGGAAGCCTTTATTGGACGGACTCAACTTCTTAAACTTTTTATGACTGAAATATCAGATAAACATAGGTCCGCAAACGCTTCGTTACCGATCTACAGGGTGTTTAAATTTCAATATTTTTTCAGTTTTTTCGTAATAGCTCCTGCAATTACTGAGATATTAAGCTCAAATTTGGAACATAGCTACGCAATAGGAGTTGCATGATTGCACATGTCAAACGGTTGCCAGAATCTACAGGATGATATTTTTTCCGAGGTCATGCCCCCTTTGATCTCCCTGAACTTTTTTGCGGTGCTCCGCTGGTAGATTCTGAAAAGCAAAATAACTTTTCTCTCTTATTTAGAAACTCTTTGTCCTCTTGTAGTTTTTTCGTAACTCCGACCGTTATCGAGAAAAAAATAAAAAACGATTCTGTGTAATAAGCTAGCTGAAACTAATTTCTTTGAAATGGTTAAGTAGGCTATGGCTTTATTTGCATAATCTGTTTTATTGATTTTGACATCTAGCATTTCAAATCGTAAGTTGTGTAAGAATTAGAATTGTAAAGTGTAAAAGTGTTGTAAATACTCGTTATAATCTCGTTACAGTCGTTACAATGTCAATTTATACAAATTCTGAAATGGCTGAGATGCATTTTATCTATGGCCTTGCGAATGGAAATGCAAGAGAAGAAAGACGTCTGTACATAGAGCGCTATCCAAATAGAATAATACCTGATCACCGAATATTTTCGAATATACATAGGCGTCTTGTGGAAACTGGAACTCTTAATAAGAACAGCAGTGATGCAGGTAGACCACGTACTGTTCGAACACCACAGATCGAAGAAGCTGTTCTAAATGAAGTAGAAGAACACCCAGAGACCAGTACCATCAAGTTGTTTGGCGTATCTTGCATGATTCTCTGCTCTACCCTTATCACATTGAAAGGGTGCAGGCGCTCCTTCCCCAAGATTTTCCTTTAAGGATTAATTTTTGTAGGTGGTACCTTAATAGGCTAGCAGAAAACCCCAACTTTGATTGTGTCATCCTGTTTACTGACGAAGCCAATTTTTCAAGGACTTCTATTATGAATTTCCATAACAACCATTTATGGGCAGACGAAAATCCTCATGGAATTGTCGAAACTCATTTTCAGGAGCAGTTTTCATTAAATGTATGGGGTGGTATAATCGGGGATCATGTGATTGGTCCTTTCTTTTTACCTGGTCGACTTACTGGTGACTCATATAGGCACTTTTTGCAATACGAATTGCCTTTATTACTTGAAGACTTACCTCTTTTGCTAAGGAATCAAATGTGTTATATGCATGATGGCGCCCCAGCTCATTTTTCTATTTTGGCTCGGGAATATTTAAATGAAGTATATCAAAATCACTGGATAGGGCGAGGTGGACCTCAGCCATGGCCCCCTAGGTCTCCTGACTTAAACAGCCTAGATTTTTTCTTATGGGGGCATCTCAAGTCGCTAGTGTATACAGCACCAGTGAATACAGTCGATGACCTACGATATCGAATAATGGATGGATTTCAAACCATAAGAAATACTCCGGGTGTGTTTGAACGAGTGCAAAAATCATTGAGAAGAAGATCGGAGGCCTGTATAAGGGTTGGAGGAGGTCACTTTCAACAATTTTTGTGAATTGTTTTTGTCTTATTATTGTTAATTGTTAAGGTTATTGTTGTTAAAAATTAAATTATTAATAAACCTTTATTGCTACAAAAACCGGGTCATCCCAGCTTTAATTTTCAACTAGATTGCGAACAATAAAATGTCAAAATCAACAAAGCAAAAGATTACCAAAATAAAGCTGTAGCGTATTAGAGCATTTCAAAGAAATTAGTTTTATCTAGCTAGTTACAGGTAATGGTTTTTTATTTTTTTTCTCGATAACAGTTTCTAAACAAGACAGAAAAGTTATTTTGCTTTTCAGAATCTACCAGCGGCGCACCGCAAAAAAAGTTCAGGGGGAGCAAAGTGGGCATGACCCCGGAATATATATCACCCTGTAGATTCTGAAATTTGAGCTTAATTGAAAAAATATTGAAATTTAAACACCCTGTAGATCGGTAACGAAGAGTTTGCGGACCTATGTTTATCTGAAATTTCAGTCATAAAAACCCCCAAAGAATCACCCCCTTCCGTTTGTACATGATATTTAGGAACACCCTGTATAAGTACGTAGCGTTAGGAATGGATTGTAGTTTGCACCTGAAGACGATCAGATATTGTACTGATCGAAACGTGGTGTAATACAGAGTTAATTTCAGATAACGTCATCTCTCTCAAATCAGATCTTCAGGCTGAACTGAGAGAGACAATGCCTATCCACACTGTGCAAGTGCGAAAGAGATAAAAGTACATGACATTGCCTCTTCAAACTGCAAATTGTGAGTTTATTTCCAACATTTTCATTAGCATTAAGTCTTATGGAAAATCGCTTTGTTTACCATACAGCTGACTTTGACAATTAACTTTGTTAAAATCCCGCGGCGTTGCCGAATTGTTTTTTCAGGCTATTTTCTTGCACTTGCTGAGTGGCATACTTTTTGTAAAAAATATTAAAGTCAACAAAATAACTAAAGGGCAATTCCATGATAACTGACGGGACAAACCTTAAGTAATTAATTTTTTTACCTCATTTTCCTCTCTTTAAAAGATATTCCAGAACGACCACATCTTATAATGCATTATGGAGAGGGTTTGTCAGAATAATTTAAAAGTAGTGGCCAATTCATTTTTTATTTAGAATCCAAGATATAACAAAAAATTGGTGATAACTAAGGGACATGAAAAACGGGCACAGAAAAATCATGGACATTAAAGTGCTTTTCCTCTTAATATTAATTATTGCTTGCCTTGATTTTACGTTAAATTTTGTGATAACTGACGGGACATTTCGTACAAAACGATAATAGTTTGTTTGCCTATATTTTGGTTAGTGGCTATTATTTTATGATTTGGAGAACAGTTATTACGTTATGATTGTACACGTTTATTGATAATCCACACACTTCTTTGGTGGTTGTAGTTTTTTAAACACAAAAATCGAAAAAACACCAAAAACCTTTATCGCGCGTGGAATTGCCCAAATAATAATTTTTGTTTTTTTTAGATAAGACCATCAGTTCAGCATAAAGGTATGCATGTTTTAAATAAGTATAAACGGGACGCTTTATTGATCCCAGGGTTCACTATTTTTAGCGTGTAGTAGTAATATCTAGGACATATCCCCACAAACAATGAAAGGTGGTAAGGTGTATTTGCTTTATTGGCAATATTGGCAAGTGAATGCCATTGGTAATTTACTACAGTAGTATTATTGGCAAAATTGCGCTATTTTGCCAATGATTATTTACTAGTGCTGATGTATTGGCAAATTTATGTTATTTTGCCAATAACTGAAAAACGTGTTTTACATACCAAGTGCAACGCAATCGTTCCTTTAAAAATTGCATGCATTTCTAAACCACCTTTCCGGTCCGATCAAACGCATTTTTTAAATTTCCCGCGCGATTGACATCTGTCGTGCGGTTGACAACTTGACGTACTTGCCGACGCAATTTTAATAATATTCTGCGGATTCTTCCTATGTGGGTTCCTTTTTGTATTTTGCAAGTTTTCTTTTAAAATTGGCTTAAATTTAATTTGAGTTTCAAGTCACCATGGATGTGGAAGCCGATACTGCGTAAGTACTAATATTCTTTTGTTCTTAAATAAGGTCGGCCTAGAGTGGACTTAAAAATGTTCAGAACTACCAGTAAAGCGACCAAAAATCGTCATTTTTGCTGGGTTTATACAGGCATATAAAAATTAAAATAAAAAATAATAACTTTGAACCGAACAGCACACAGCTTCTGCACATGTATACAAAAGTGAATGACACCAATAGTTGAAATAATTAAACTAAACTCCATCATGCTGATTTCCTTACTAATATCTGTTAAAAACAAACCAAAAAACCCCCAAAACAAATGAAAGTGAGGTTATGTGTGTCAAAGGGGCATGCTCAAATCCTTTTTAAGATAAAAATAAATATTAAGTTACTCAGCTTTTTATTTATGCTGTATAAATACCTACACTGTTCCCCATAAGCAACTTTTATTTTAATTTTAATTATTTTTTTTTTTTTAATTTTTATTTTGATTTGCCTGTATGAACCCAGCATTAAATCGTGATCTAGACGCCACTTTACAAGAAAATCAAAGTTCACATTATGATCTACAATGCTTAAGCGATACTGACACTAATAATTTACAAATTTCTTTTGTAATCAAGCAAAACCGTTCTCAACTTAAAAGCCAGTTAACTCCTACCTGTGTTCAGCCTTCAGTGCCATTTAGCCTACTGTTGCCGCCATTTTTATAACCAAATTGACAGGTAAAACATGAATTTTCTCTCAGTTTGGTGTCACTATGGCCTCTATAGTAGGCTAAAGGATACTATATCAAAAAAGAGTTAACTGGCTTTTTAGTTGAAGTGTTGGATCGAGCCATCTAAAGATTCATCAATTCAGTCTATGTCCAAGTCATTTTCTAACACTGAAATTTCTCTTGCTGACCCAGAGAATGATGGCCCTTAAATTTCTTGTGAAACCGAGCTGTCTTTAGTTAATATCTTAAAATCTTTTTTAAAATTAATTTGAAAAAACTCATCTGTGGTACTATTTTTTTATTTTAACGTAAATTTGCCAATAAAACAACTAGATTAAAGTTTTTTTTTTTTGAGAAACTGATATTTTGTCACTTTTTAAGCAAAAAGGGCTACTTTTTCCTAAAACAAAATACTGGTTTATCCAAAAAAAATAATTTACAGCTATACTTACCAAAATTTAAACTTTTTTAGATGCTGTAAAAAATCCTTTAAGAAGTCAACCAACTTTTCCTCATTCTGTCGTTGAAGATGCTACTAAGGCTTGGTTACGGTGCCTGTGACTGAAAAGGGGGCAGAACATCCAGGAAAAAAGATGCTGAATAAATCTTCATCTCATCTTATAACAAGAAGAAGGAAGTACTAAGTTTTTAAATTTTTGGCCAAGGAATTTTTATATAAAGCAACTGAAGCAAACCTTATTTTTTTGATTCACAATCAAAGATATTCTAAATAAAATTTTCTCTGTTGCAATTTACTGTTGTATGGAAAACCTCCTCTTAATAAATATTTAAATCAATTTATGAAAGAATTTTCCTCTATCTTTGGCATGACCAAGACGACAAATATTATTCATATGGTTTCCATTCCTGTCTTCATGTTAGGATATAAATATAAGTGTATAAGTGTTTGTTTATAGTAACATTTATTTATTTATTACATATTGGTTTTTCTAGGAATTTTTGTTCGTTTAAGGATAACATAAAATAAATGTGCATTGGTAAATTATGTGCATTATTTTATTTTTAATCCACAATCATTACAATTTTTATTTTATGCATAAATACTTTAAATAGGAAGAAAAAGCAAATTATCAGTGGTATCGGAATTTGCATCTGTATCCCTATTGAGCCGACCAATCAAGGAGGTGCACTTTTAAACTTTTAATTTTTGCGTGGGTTTGGCACTTAGTGGTAAGGGTGATTCACCATATTTTCCCAACTACATAACTCATTTATTCTTAAAGATAGAAAAAAAAAATAATACAAAAGTTGCTTAGTTTTTCACAAATTTTAAGAAAATTTAACCAAAATTTTCAAAATATCAAATTTCGACATTAACTTTCTTATTTCAAATGGAAAACCCTGTATATTTTTCAAGAAAAACGTTGACTTAAGAGCAACTGCTTAAGATAAACCCTACAAGATCTACCGAAATTTTAAAAATATACAGGGTGTTCTATTTAAAATAAGAAAGTTGATGTCTAAATTTGACATTTTGAAAATTTTTATTGAATTTTCTTAAAATTCGTGAAGAACTAATCAACTTTTGTACTTAAACTATTTTTCTATCTCTAATAATAAATGAGCTATATAGTTTTTTGCCAATATTGCCTGCAATGCCGGTATTTAGTATGCAGTGCTCCTCTACATTTAAACCATGCTAAGTGTGTATTTGCCATCAGTTTAAACGTATTCGTTGCCGTCGCTCGGCCGGTGGCTCACACAGGTGTGTTTAAATCATGTATAACGTACAGATTGCCGTGCGTCAAATTCTCATTGCCAATAGATGCCAATATTTGTAAGGCACGTTGCCATGATGGCATTGTTTGTGGGGTAAGTAGTAAAATTATGCTAAAATCTTAACTTTCAACGGCCGCAGGCGATATTTTTTGGAGTTCAAGCAAAAAACTATTTGTTTAAATCAACAGAATAAAATAGCAATTGAACTTCAGAGGCAAATTTTCCACTTGTATATTCTATTGTATTATGATAAAATAACAACGTTTTGTTAAATATAGGCTTTCCTTTTTAGGCTTTGATCAATTGCAAAGACTATTCACCAGGAAAAGAAAACTCGAAGGTGTGCCTCTAAAAAAAGTTGCCGTGGATGGCCACAGTGACTACGTATGGGATGAGGTAGTAGAGAGTTAATAGACCACTAATTTATCGTCACCTTATTTGCCTACCCTATTACCGTAATTAAGATGCTAAAAAGAGTTTTTAAACCAAAAACACAAATTACCGTAAGCGAATTATTTTGCCACATACAAACTGCCAATGTTAATAGAACAAAAAATAAAACAACAATTCCTGTTTTTGCAAATTCACTTTCACACAAAAAATTAAAAACCCAACTAAACAAAAAAACGAATTATTGCCTGCCAGCTACAGCTTTTGCACAGAAATAAATCTGGTTGGTTGCAAAAAATAACCGAGCGGGTTTTTGGATGCGGGAGGAAAATAACCGATTCCGCCTACGGTATCACCAATTTTGATGGTCTATTAACGGTCTAATAACAGCTAATTTAAGACGCAGAATTTGGTGTCGAATATTTTTTGACGTTTGTGACTGATTTACTTAAGCAGATTATTTAAGTATCAAATTTGTTCCATCAACGTCTACAGATACGAGTATTTATTTGTAAAATTGTTCTTGTGCAAATACTTTTTTATAAGCATTTCTGCGCTAGAGGCCTTATGTGCGCATCCCTCTTCCCAGTAACAAAAAATTTAACTATTTATTTAGAAAAATTTTTATCTCAAAAACTAGAGCTGATTCGAAGGAACGGAAATCATTTTTCGAAACAGCACGTCAAAACTATTCAAAATCATTTATTTTTTTCTTGGGTACTAAATTTTTGTTGACCAGTATCTGTATCCCTACTAAGTCGACCAATGGGTGTACTTTCAAACTTATGGTGAATGCGTGACAGTGCCAGCAGATCAAAATGGCAGTTTTGCTTGTACTGTCAGCGAACCTAGAAGAGGAACATTTTTTTTTCCTCTAGGTGATGCTGGTAGTTCTGACGAACATAAACTCGAAAGAGTAATAAGTAATTTTTTTTTTGTAGTTTAACCTGTACGATGGAGAGCCAATTCCGACAGAAACAGTAAACGAAACCCCAATATCGTACCCGGAAGAATTTCGACGTCTTCGAAAAGAGAGACTTAACAAACGAAAAGAAGATTTATTAAGGTTTGTTTTTTTAACGCCTATTAGTAAATTAAGTTAACTGTTATCCGTTGATTTCCACTTATTCTTCAAGTGCCATGATATCCGTCTAATCTAAAGAGTTTATAGTTGTCATTCCTCAAAATATGACCAAAACATTCAAATTTGTGTTTTTTGATGGTGAATGAAACTCGAAGATCTTTATTAATTCTGAGGAAGACATCCACACTAGTTACTCTGGCCTGCTCATTTAACTACAATAATTGTATTTTCTGTCATTATTTTGCCTCCATTGACTTGATGTTTCTAGCAGTCAAGCAAGTCCCTTTTGTTATTCACGTCATTCCAAAACACTGACAATAGATAGTTTTTGGTCGAACCAATTTACAAAATTTCCCTCATATGTAAAACTGTCCATCAGAGGTGTGGAATTTGAAATTAACTCTGTGTTTCGGACTTCCATTGTCTATATTTTATTTATACACGACGTTTCGATCAATACAATCTCTGATCGTCTTCAGGTGCAAACTACAATCTATTCCTAAGGCTACGTACTTATATACTATGGGAAATCACTCCGCCCAAGGAGAGGATTCCAAATATTTAGTAAACTTGGTTTACTGAAAACACCCTGATTCTGCCCAATAAAGGCAGCTTCAAGGAATTTTCGTTTCTTCCAGTGTGACTCCTTGTGCAAAACCTTTGCTTCTGTCCACTTCATTCGGTGTTGTTTTGACCATGCGTGTTCTGCGATTCCTAATTTCGTTGTTTCACCTCTTTTGGTATTCGTCTAATGTTCTTTAAGTCTAACAGATAGTGGTCTTTTTGTTTCACCTATGTATGATTCACCACACTCACAAGGAACTTGTTAAATGCATTCCTTATTTTGTTTGTTCCCCGGTTTTGTTTTACTAAGAAGGCTTCGAATTGTATTATTAGATTAAAAAGCTGTTTTAATATTAAAGTTGTTCGCTACTCTTCGCATTTTCTCTGATACTCCTTTAATGTATGGAATTGTAAGGAATGCATTTGCCTGGTTTTGGTCTTGTAATGTCTGTCCTGTTTGCTGATCCTTCTTAATGTTTCTTATTTCGATTTCCAAGTCATGAGAATTGTTACAAATTTGAATGGCTCTATTATACAAAGTTCTTATTATGCCTCGTTTGGTTGTAGCAGAATGATTTAAACCTTGATTAACAACAAACGAGGCATAATAAGAACTTTGTATAATAGAGCCATTCAAATTTGTAAAAATTCTCATGACTTGGAAATCGAAATAAGAAACATTTAGAAGGATCTGCAGCAGAATGGTTACAGCCTTAAACTTATAACAGATACTATTTCTAAATTTCAGCAAACAGGACAGCCATTACAAGACCAAAACCAGGCAAATACATTCCTTACAATTCCATACATTAAAGGAGTATCAGAGAAAATTCGAAGAGTAGCGAACGACTTTAATATTAAAGCAGCTTTTAAATCTAATAATACAATTCGAAGCCTTCTTAGTAAAACAAAATCGGGGAACAAACAAAATAAGGAATGCATTTACCAAGTTCCTTGTGAGTGTTGTGAATCATACATAGGTGAAACAAAAAGACCACTATCTGTTAGGCTTAAAGAACATCAGACGAATACCCAAAGAGGTGAAACAACGAAATCAGGAATCGACGAACACGCATGGTCAAAACAACACCGAATGAAGTGGACAGAAGCAAAGATTTTTCACAAGGAGTCACACTGGAAGAAATGAAAATTCCTTGAAGCTGCCTTTATTGGGCAGAATCAGGGTATTTTCAGTAAACCACGGTTGAGTGATTTCCCATAGTATATAAGTACGTAGCCTTAGGAATAGATTGTAATTTGCACCTGAAGACGATCAGAAATTGTACTGATCCAAACACAGAGTTAATTTCAAATTCATCTTTGTCTCAAGCTTTCAAACAGGTTTGGAATTATCGCTGAATTAATAAGTGATTCCCCAGTAGGCAGAAAATATGAATTGAAGTAGGAAACGCCGATGAGCGAGATTGCAAAAATTTTGAACGATTGGGCTCAAAATATGAAGAAAGGAAACGGTGACGAGTATAAAGAAACTACCGTAAAAACAATTCCACGTTCCAGTCACAGCAAAATTAATCAGGTATGAAATGCAGAAACTACCCAGACAACCAGACTCGTCGCGTCACGTGCAATTGACGTGTTATTTGGGACTATCATTCCACGTGATGCAAGTGACGTCGAACTTACGTCGAAATTTGGGTTTCAGGAAACCAAAGACACAAGTCACACGAATTTGACGTGTTTTTTGGGATTAACATTTGACGCGACATAAATGACGTCGAATTTTAAGCTCTCAGGTAACCAGCGATATACAAGTAACATTTTTCTTACATCTGAGGCAATAAATGGTATTTTAAACATTTCCATTTTAATAACAAATGGTAAATTAATTCACGTCAAATTTACGTGACTAAAGTCACGTCAAAAAGCGGGTCAAACCCACGTGATACAGACGTCGCAAAAATCACGTGATTGGTCGAATTTTTGACGTCTTCTCGACGTGATATAGACGTGTTTTGGTTGTCTGGGTAGTGAGTAGCCGTGATGAAGGGACACCAGACTGGTTGCAAAAGAAGTTGTACTTTGTGTTATCCTATGAACTAGCCTGATGAGGAGAAGGCTGCAGGGCCAAGTTGCATTTTTTAAAGTGTACAATGCAGGTGAAAAGACTAAAATGAACTGAGTACAATCCAATTTTTGGAAAAACCACTCAAGGTGAATCTAAGCCATGTGCTTCTCCAAATGGCTGATATTGAATAAAACACACCAATTTCTGTCCGGTTCGACTTTTTCATGTACTGAAATCAAAGAGAGCTAGCGTTGATGATGAAGACGCAGGCTGGTAGGACTAGAAAAAAAAAAGATTACAAATCACTCTACTGAGGGCAACTGCTGTGTTTCATATCGCAAAAAGCAGCGTTGCTAAACAGGAACTTATAAAGAGGTCATGCTAGCTCCAAGTCAATCGCGAGCTATCTGCAGAGAAAAAATAAATTTCTAGAAACCAATCCTTAAATGAGTAGAACGACAAGGCCCTGCGTAGGCCCTGGATTGCGGAGTTGACAAGTTTCTCTATTTGGAAGATGACACGGGGATCTTTTTTATTAAACGCTTCACAGTTTCTGGCTGTCTACCTGTCTATCAAATCTTGCGATCATAGAGAAAGTATAGCTACGCGAGAGTGACCGATACTGTGTTATACTTGTTTGACGGCGACACGAGCGCAGCCGGTAGCTACAGGAAGGAACTACTTGTACAGCCAGACGCATAATAAAATATGTATATTGTTTTGGTTCGTTTTTTACAGATACTTATTTAATAATAAAAAGATATGAAAAACCAGGCGCCGTTTTTCCATACTTTTTAGTGTTAAAAAAGCAATGCATTTGCAAAAGGTTTTAGCTCTTTGCCAACTTTGTGCTGTTCCATGCAGTTAAAAAACATTCTTTAGCTTACAAAAAGTTTTTTGGACCCTTTAAAAATCTAAAATACGAGAAGGGGGTTATAACTAAGTTGAGAAATGTTATCAAATATTAAAGATCGCAACATTTTATTATGTTATTTTCTTTTATTAATTGGGAAAAAATCCCAGTATAAAAATCTTACACATTTTATAAATGTTTTAACTTATATCTCTTTTTATTAGTTGGTTGTATTTTGACCTATTATCTTCTTGCTTAACTCTATATAAATCATCACAATATTTTCTTCAGGGATTTGGTTCGCAAAAATCCGAACCCCAATTTTGGGCACTCTTCAAATAGTCCCATACTCTCTAGCTTTAATGGTAGTGATTCAGCCTGATTTGAATAGCATTTTAGACTTTGAAATAAGTTGTTAATCCACCATATAGCTAATCCCATAAACTAGCGCAATTTCCAACCAAACCTGATTAAAATAACTTACTTTTAAAAATTTTAAAAAACCGCTTGCCAGGCTTGACAGACTTTGACAAGCGGTGCCAAAAACCGGCAGGTACAAAATTAAAATTGTTTGAAATATATTTCGACATTGGAAAATGTTCTGTCTTTCTTTCTTTTATAATCATATAGAAAGAGATGAACGGGGCAAGGTAGGTGTTTACTTAATACAAGCATTACTTTCACTCTCCGGTGCAATGCGCTATGCGCTCCAGGAACATAGTTCCTGCTCGGACCTATCTTTCTGTTAGTCTCCGTAAGTTATTATGTTGTCTCTGCTTGCGATTCATTTTTGACACACTTCCCGTGAACCGATTTTAATGAAATTTGGAACAGTAATGTAGGCTGATAACAATACAATAATGGGGTGTAGGGGGTGGTTAAAAAATGTAAAGGGGGTAAATTAATACAATATCACAACTTACTTCGACTCTTCCCTGCCGTAAGCCTGGCACTGTAGCAATTGAATTCGTGGCTATCGGTTCAAATCATTTTCGGGCAGATTGGAGTTCTTCAATTTCGTGGTTCGGCATTATTATTCTCTATTAAATTACTTTCATTAAAAATATTTTGTGTTTCTATAAAAATTTAAATTTAATTCTATGCATATATTTTCTAGCGATTTGATTTTCCCGTCATTTCATTTTCGAAATAACTGTTTTTCGACCAATTATTTTCTTTCCTTTAAATTCTGACAAAATATGATTCTGCCAAATTTAGTTTCGGGTTTTTTAAAGGCACACATTAATTTTTAAAACAAAACTAGTTTACTGTGGTTTTCCATTCCAAACCAAATAAATATATACCTTCTTAATTAATTTCTGAGAAAGTGGAGGATAAAAACTATCAAAATTTATTGGTTTTATTTAAATGTGTTTAAAGCAAAAAATTCTCAAACAGAAAAACACGTGTGGATGTGTCTTGGACTCGGTCTTGGGTCAACTGAGAGCAACGCCACCCTGTGATATAAGTTTAAACTTCAAATGTCAACAGTTTCAAATAACGTAATGCCTGGTCCACAGTTTCACTTCTTTCTCTAAATGACAAAGAGGGAAATAGAAGTGAGCTCCAGAAGTGAATCAGTCGACGGGCTTTTTTGACATGACTAAAAATTATCTAATGACAGTAATTACCTACCAGCTAAAAGTTTTTTTTTATTTGTAGGTGCCTAGATCTGCTGGGTGAAAACAAAGCAAAAGTGAAAGAAATTCTTGAAGAAATTATTGAAGAGAAAGAAAAAGATGTAGTTGACAATGATCGAATTAGAGACATTGGTGATCAAGTGACATAAACATTTTGTTCCATTTAAAACTATAAATCTATAAACAACTTTTTAAAAATCCTCAGAACTGATAACGGGAGTTCAAAAATATAACTAGGTATTTTGACAACTCACTTTTATAACTGTAAGAAAATATACACTTTTTTTCTAAGCACATGTGCATATCACTGACCCCTTTTTCCCATGCAGTTTGGTTTTGAAGGAATATAATTTTGCCCAAAAATAAGTGGTTGGTGACAAACTGTCAAAGTCCCCCTCAAACCATGTAAAAATATCCAATGCTCCCCTAATATAAATATGAACACCTTATTTAAACAATTAATTTAATTAAATACCATCACCTTCAAAACATCGTTATAAAAAAAAAACAAAAAACGCTACATATAAAAATAATAGATATAAACATCCAGTATAAATCCCCCACCATTTTAAATTTAAATTGTAATCAGTTTTCCTCTCATTGTATGAAAACAAAAATTGAATAAAATACACATCAGAAAAATAAGTGCAGCAAACACACTCAACAAGTCTTCTGTCATAATTTGCACACATTATCTATTTTAAAAAAAAGAACTTGAATTCTATTTGTATTTGTTTGCTGGGTATACATCTTTCTTCATTATGATGATGTAACATACTCTGTATCCTTGCCGGTCTTCTTGATAATTTCTAGAACTTCCTGGGCAGGTAGGTTTGTGGTCACCTTTACTTGTTGGCCTTTAAGATCTATGTCAACTTTTTCTATTTTATCTAAAATATTGTGGATAAACTTACATACCTTTTCATTTCTCAGTTTTCTGTCACTATTCTGTCTGTTTTTGCACTAACGACACTATTTGTGAGGGGTTTTGCTTTCTTTTGCTCCCTAGCATAAAGTAGGGGAACAAAATCGCTCAGAACTAATGCCAGCACTGTCAAAACTGACAGAAACATGACAAAAAAATGAATGGAAAAATTAAATTTCAGGTGAGTTTTTTTAAGAGAAATGTGTCCCAAGAGCACTCATTTCTCTCAAATTCAAAAAAAAAGGCCCATTTTTAAAGAATTGATATTAATCAGTCTAAATTAATTCAAATCTTCTTTCTCATGTTGTCATTACCTTTGTGTTTGGCCAAAACTCTTTCAACAGCTCCAGAACATCCTTCACAAGTCATTGCAACCTTATATTCGTGTACTTGAACCTGAAACATATTTTTATATTTTTTTTTTAGTTTCATACAACTACCAAAATCAAAATCTTTAATAATGCATGTAGCAATTACAAATTTTTAATAATAATAGGTAATAATACTAAAACACAAATTATAGCAGTAGTCTCCATCCTATCTATGTAACCATGTGTTTACACAGGTTTACACCTAGCATAATAAAATGAGAACTAAATTCCTAATGACTGCATTTAAAACAGGTGGAAATACATATCCCATCAAGAGGTGCATTTTTTTAAGCAGGATGGGTACAACAGAAATGACGAGTGTTTTATTTCTATAACCAAACTAGCTCTACTCTTATGGGAAGTTTGCCCAATTCATTTTTATGCATAAGAATAAATCTAATTCTGCATAAAAATTAGTTGGGTAAACTTCCCAGCATTAAACTGAAGCTTAACAAATAAAACAATTTTTAAAAAGGCCTTAACTCACCATTTTTCTGAGTAATTTAAATGTCAATATTCTCGAACAGTTTGGAACAATGAAACAATGTATAATCCAATAATGAATAATTGTAGAAAAACTACAAAGGCTAATTGAATTTGAAAGAAATTTAAAAAAACTTTGAAAAAAAAATCGGAACTGACAACCGAGTGAAGTTGGCTTTGGCTAATTGGCCGCCACTAATGTAAAGGTGTATTTACATTGACTTCCAAATTCAATAGTAATTTTGTGTGTGCTGACTATTGTTCTTTTTAATTGCATCGGTCTGGGAGAGATCAAGCTTATCAGAAAATGCCCCTCCTGCATCTCTCTGTAATTTAAAATAAAACTGTCTCTTTGAAATGGGTCGAAGGGTGTACTGACAGGAAGTATCACTCTCAGCCAAAAGCAAAAGAGAACAATGGTAATCTCACAGAAGGTTCGTTTCTGCGAGCTTAACATGGTTACTATTGTTCTCTTTTTCTAAATGCATTACCCGCCTGTACACCCTTGGACCACCGCAATATAACTATCTTCTTGAGATAGTTACTTCTGACAGTTATGCGGGGTGGAAAGGTGTGCAGGCGGGTATTTTTCGTGGGATGGATAGTTTGCTAAAAAAATTTGCTGGAAGTAGAATTTGACTTGACGCTGTAAACAGAAGAAGAATTTGACTTTAGGTCCGTTTTTGCGAGCTTAACACCAGGAAAAATGTCCGCCTGGGTGCCTATTCTTGAATTTCGGGGAAATTTTACTCCCCAGGGAGATTCTGAGATTTCTATTCCCACAAAATCCCAAAAAAAACCGGTATTCTTCAAACCAGGGAATGGAAATGATAGAGGGAAAACGGAAACAATGTTGCCAAATCAATCAGAATAATTTCCACCAATTAAAATTAAGATAATTTTGACAGACAACTAACTAAATTTGTATTTACGGTGCCCTAATCTCGTTTTTCTAAATAAATATTAAATTTTTGTTTTAATAAATGGTTGTGCGATTTTTGTGTTTTCAAAGATGGCGAAGGGTTTTGGAAAATGGGTAATTTTGACCCCCCCTGGAAATTTTTTATGTGTGCTGAAATGTGCACTAATTAGCCTTATTATTTCTATGTGTTAAGAAATAATAAAATTTGCAGTTTTACATGTGATGTATCTTTCTGACGCCGGAATACAGTATTATCAAAAATTGAAAACTTTCTGACAAGGTAAAAGTCTAATTTTTATATGATTATTGTCAAAATGACATCTCTTTAAAATTCAAGATGCGGACTCCTCCATGGAAAGTCTTATCACACAAAGAGCATCAAATGTAAAACTGCAGAACTTTCTTATTTCTTAACCGATTTAAGCAAAGTGCTCGTGTATATGCACGTTAAAAGAATAAGGCTATTTACCGCACATCTCAGTTTTATTACAGTGGAGCACATACAAATTTTCCAGGGGGGGGGGCACTGAAAATTGCCTATTTTTCAAAACCGTCCGCCATCTTGGAGTTTAAAGAAATGTGAATTTTGACAATAAATGCATAAAATTCTTTTCTTCAAAAAAAACGTTAAATTTCGAATTTCGGATAATTAATGCGGAAGTTATAAGAAATCCAAAGTTCGATTTTTTTGGAATACCCTATATTTATTAAAAATAAGCCATAAGGATCTTGTGATTTTGATTATAAAGATTTGTGATCTTTTCTGTGCATAATAGATAATAAATAAATAGGTTTAGTTGAAAATATTGTTACCCATGTTTACCTTGATGTTGTAGAACTTTTTAGGTTGTTAGGTATCTTCATACCTATATGTTGCATTGTTTTTAGTAAAAAACTTCTAGTTATAAGTTTTGGACTGATTTTAGTAAGTAAGATTTTTTTATTAGGTTTTGCAAAATGTTTAATGTTTTTGGAATGATTTTATATATTAGGTACTTTGTTTTTAGTAAAAAAACTCTTCTAGTTTCAAGTTTTTGGACTGATTTTAGTAAGTAAGATTTTTTTTATTAGATAAAATAATGTCAATAAACAAGTCGATTATAATCATCCATGTTTTTTGAATTTTAAGTTAAAAAATAAAAAACCTAACAAACATTGAAGAAAGACTACAAAAACTTCGAATAAAGTCCAACTAACAGAAAACATGTTTTTAGAGTCAAAAAATTTTCAAGAAACTTAAAAAAACGCAAAAATCAACAGACAACAGTTTATGTTTACGCAAAATATCACAATTCCGCCTATTTTTTCCCATTTCTCTCACTAATGACCAATAGAATAAAAATTTCTCTAGGGAGTAGATAGTGCATTTTTCATTTTAGGGGAACCACGCCCATTTTGGAACGGTTAGCCAACGGATTTCTATTCCCTAGAACTCAAGAATAGGCACCCTGCACACTCTTCGCCTTGCATGTCTAACTATCCTCTTGAGACAGAGGTCACTGACAGTTATGCGGGGCCAAAGGGTGTACAGGCGAATATTTCCCTGGTATGCTCGATTTTTGATTTTTTTCAGACGAATGCATTTATGCGCAATTTTACAACTCATAGTTAAACGTCAAACCTCAGTTTAAACCACAGATGTCGACTTTTTTACGTTTTATAGGTGCAGTTTACCAAAAAACTTCGGTTTAACCGTTACCGGCGGTCTGGGTGTTTGTTAAACTTCACTTTAATAGTTACCGAAAGATTCTAACCTCAAAAAAGTTATTAAAAATTTGTTTATGGTAAAAAGACTGTAAGTATTTAGTGAAATCGCTATGATCAATGACTTAAAATTTATTTTTAATCAACTGGATAAAGAATGACGAAATTATTGACATTGTCGAAGCACGAAGGCTATATTATTTGTCCTAGAACAAATCATTTGGAGGAGTCCGACGATATGTAGATTTTAAAAAGAGGTTGGAATTATCTAAAGAGATATGCGAAATTGTGCACAAGGAAATTCGGCAAGAGTTGGAACATCCCACAGACCACAGCATTGAATTATAAACCAGACTTTATAATTCAATAGACCACAGCAAGTTTTATTCTCATATCGAGCTCACACGTATATATATATATACTGTATATCTTTTTGAAAAATCTGAACATTTTTGTTGTGTCGTCTGGCTGTATGTCTGTCTGTAACCAACGCTGATATCTCAAAAAGTACTTGACTGATTTTTATCACGTTTGGCTCTAGTTGGTGCCATTTTGGTTAAAATAATCAACCCTATATATGTAAAGAAAATGTAGTCTTTCTTCATGGCCGTGTTTTAACTCCGACTTATAAAATTGAACAACTTGTTTACCGACGGATTAATCCAAAGATTAAACTGAAGTTTAAACTCCACATTAAACCATAGTTTAAACTTCAGTTTAATCTTTGGATTAATCCATCGGTAAACAAGTTGCTCAATTTTATAAGTCGGAGTTAAACCACGGCCATGAAGAAAGACTACATTTTCTTTACATATATAGGGTTGATTATTTTAACCAAAATGGCACCAACTAGAGCCAAACTTGATAAAAATCAATCAAGTACTTTTTGAGATATCAGCGTTGGTTACAGACAGAGAGAAAGATATACAGTATATATATACGTGTAAGCTCGATGTGAGAATAAAACTTGCTGGTCTGTGGGATGTTCCAACTCTTGTCGAATTTCCTTGTGCACAATTTCGCATATCTCTTTAGATAATTCAAACCTCTTTTTAAAATCTACATATCGTCGGACTCCTCTAAAGGATTTGTTCTAGGACAAATAATATTTGGTCTTCGTGCTTCGACAATGTCAATAATTTCGTCATTCTTCATCCAGTTGATCAAAAATAAATTTTAAGTCATTGATCACAGCGATTTCACTAAATACTTACAGTCTTTTTACCAAAAACAAATTTTTAATAACTTTTTTGAGGTTAGAATCTTTCGGTAACTATTAAACTGAAGTTTAACAAACACCCAGACCGCTGGTAACGGTTAAACCGAAGTTTGTTGGTAAATTGCACCTATAAAACGTAATAAAGTCGACATCTGTGGTTTACACTGAGGTTTGACGTTTAACTATGAGTTGTAAAATTGCGCATTACAAAATGAGAACAATAGTAACTATGTGAAGCTCGCCGAAACGGATCTAAAATGCTATCTTCACGGTTCTGAACTGTCGCATGTGACATTTGAGGTTAGGCCGTTTGTTGTCACTTTTTTTTATGTACGGGTGAAAATTTAATATTCATTTTAAATTGAATAAAATTGACTAGAAATTAACTTCTTTTTCTGGCAATGGCCACGTCCAAGTCGACCAATACGTACAATAGGCAAAACTGGGAAGATGCTGTAAGTGGAAAACATTTTCTAATTCTGTTTGAGGGCAATTAGGATACACATTATTCCCTATTTATAAACTCTACGTTAATGTTCCGGGTCGACGTTGGTGTATGTCTTTCTTTCATACGAGGAGAGAGGCAGATATGTGCCAACCTCAGTTCCAACATTTTAACCTTGAGTTTATGAATGGTGGTAAGGAAGTATAGATTGAAAACACTCCTGGGGCCTGATTCTTGAATTTCAAGAGAAGGAACAATTCCTCAAGAGAAGAGATCAATCCCGGGGAATTGTCCCATCCCCCAAAAAAAAATGCATGCGAGTCTGAGAAATAAGAATAAGGAGTGCAAATACTTAATTGGTGATAGAATGGGATGGGCGATCACTGCTCAAGATGGTGATGATGATACTCTTAAAATTTTTATTTTATTTTATTTGTTTATTCATTAAGGTTAAGTAAGTAACTAAGTATTTATTCATTAAGGAAAATTTGTACAATTTACGAAGGTAGGTAAAAAAAATTCAAAAAAGAACATTGTGCTGTACTATGCTACAGAAAAATAACCAAATAATAAATAACAAATAACAATGCTACCAAAAACTGAAGTTTGACTTCATATAAAAACAGAATTAAATAAAAATTAAATAATTACATAAATTTGAAATATAAAAATTGCATCTATACAGCGTAATTAACAAATAGGAAATGAAATGTATGGTACAGCTTATGTAGGCAAATAAAACCAAATGAGAAATACTTATATTGTCAAAAAAGATATGGACCTTTCAATCGTGTCATAGTCAGATGTTTGAGTAAGTTTTGCCACTGCCTCCTTCAATTCCTTGAACAATTTAAGGAGGCAGTGGTTTTTCGCATATCCACATTTAGTTTCTGTGTGAAAATGTCAGAGATCATATTGAAATTGGACCAGACAATTTGAAATGAACAGTAACTCAGTCACTTATAAGATCTTGGGTGTGGTTTTTCAGGTGCCAGGCACTTACCTACTGGAGAAATCATTGCCTTCTGTTTCAAAGTGTCAAACCTATATTTAAGTAGAAACAGTAGGTATACAACAAGCTACTAGCTGCAGTTTCAGGGAAACACCAAACCTTGCCTTGTGGTAGATATCAATTTAATGGCAATAAAGATGCTTGTAATTTTTTTTTAAGGACTTTCCCATATTGTGTCAGACATGCCTTGGTGATAACCCCTATATTCGAATGACCAAAGAAAAATATGGAAAGGAGTGCAAAATTTGTGTCCGCCCTTTTACAGGTAAATAAATACCATTTTATAGAAACGTCAATAATAATGTATATAAAAATTGATAATTTTTTAATAATCTTAAGAGTATAGTTATGGTTTGGCACCAAAAACAAACAATGAAAAATGTACCACTAGAGAACCCTAGTACAGTGTGCTCACCAGTCAGGAGAGTCAGGTAGACAAAAAAAGTGAGTGTGGTCAGGAAAAGTCAGGGATTTTTACTTAAAAAATGCTAAAAGAGGATCATTAAAGTACTAAAAATGCACCACATGCATTTTCAAATCTTTTGAAGTTAGCAAAAACAGAATGCTAAAAATATGTCAATTATCAAATCTAAAAATGCATGGCCTTTTAACCAAACATAATATAAAAAGAGCCAGGAGTTCTTTTACAGTTTGGTCAGGGAAAGTCAGCTATTTCGTTTTTGAAATTTTGGTGAGCAGACTGTCTAGAAACTTTTTCCCATCAAAAATTTTGTGTAATAAAATTAAAACCCTATTATTTGCAAAGACTATACTCTAAAATTAAGATGTATTTCTACTTTACAGTGTTTCGATGGTGTCCCGGTGCCAGGATGCGCTTTAAGAAAACCGAAGTTTGTCAGACTTGCAGCAAACTGAAAAACGTGTGTCAAACTTGTCTTCTGGACTTGGAATATGGACTACCCATTCAAGTTAGGGATGCCGCGTTAAAACTAAAGGACGATTTGCCCAGGAGTGAGGTCAACAAGGAGTACTACATCCAAAACCGAGAAAGTGAGGTAAGCAGGTGAAGGTTTCAACTCTTTCCCCTTACTACTTTTACCCTACCTGATAAAAAATTTAACATAAAATTGAAATAACTATTATACACAACTATTTTCGCATGTGCGAAGATTGTCTTTTCCTCCCTTGACGGCTTGCCCGAACTCTGCTCCACATCGTTCGTGAAACTGCCGCAGCGTGCAGTAAAGTTACTGTTATGGCACTTGACCTCACACTGGGCGGCAAAGGACTACGTATATTTCAGAAAATTAAAATACAGATATTTATATTTCTTTTTTGGAAATTTGACCAAACTCACTTCGCTTTGTTAGTTTTTATCATTTTTTTTTTCAGCTGGCCAAATCTGATCCAAGCACAATGAATGCCAAACTCAACGAATCCAATGATCTTCTGATAAGACTGGCTCGCACCGCCCCCTATTACAAGAGGAATCGGCCCCACATTTGCTCGTTTTGGGTGAAGGGGGAGTGCCGCAGGGGGGAGGAGTGTCCGTACCGACACGAGAAACCGACCGATCCGGACGACCCGCTGGCCGACCAAAACATCAAGGATCGGTATTACGGTATGTAAGGGGTGGTCAAAATTCGAGGGATGTGCCGGGAAAAAGTCAGGGAGTTTGTTATCCCATGCATGCAGTCATGGAATTTGACAAAAACCACAATAAAGTTATTTTTCTTTATAATGATCAATAAATAAAAACAAACATCAGTTGAAGTTGCGATTTTACATGACTTCTTATGGTCATTAACAGTGGGATTTACTAAGATATAAAATAGTACCCCCCAAAGGTCTAAATATTTACACCTGTGCCTGTGGGGGGCACTAAATTTTAAACGAATTTTAAAAAAACAGTGGGGGTGTGGTTTAAATTTATAGCCCCCAGAAAGGATTGTTTTGTGGCAATTGGTAATAAATTCGTTTATAATTTCCCTAAGTAACCGTTTTTACAAGAATTAATTTACCTTATTTAATATCCCAATTTCATTAATCAATAAAACACCTCCAATTTTGACCAGAAAAACGGCATGTTTTGAACCCGTTTTCAGCACAAAAAATATATTTATGAGGGCACTACCAGGCAAAACAAACATAAGTGAAGGTCATTATTATGCACGAAAACTGTTTCCAGTGAAACAAATTCCAAACAACGCCCTATTCATTTATTTTTAAACTGAAATTAAAAGCTTAATTATCAAACAAAACCTCTCAAAGCTGCAGTTTTTATTAGTACATTGGTTTGCGATTGCGATGAGTTTGTAGTTGTAAAGTTTTTTCATACTTTCGATATATAAAAACACCTTTTAAATAAATACACAGTTAATCTAATCCTTTTTATGATTACATATTGAAATGGTTTTGTGACAGTGAGTATTACTCACGAAAATCAATAAACCAGAGTAAGCTTTAATAAGAGTGACATCTAACATCCATTTTAATTTCCTCAACAGTGTGTTTATCATTTAGATATCCCTAGGGTTAAAAAAAACTTTTTTCAAAATGAAATTTTCTTCTTAAATCCAACAAAAGGTTGTGTTAAGATGATTCTTCACTAAAAAAAATAATTAAAATTGTTCTTATAAATCAAACTATGTCCAAAACTCAAGGAAGTTTGTATAAAATGCTTAAAACCAACAATTTCACTTAAACTTAGGACCTGTCTAAAAGAGGCTAAACCATTTTAGTAAATCCCACTGACAGATTTTTTTTTCCTTATTTGATTTGTTTTTAAGATAGCTGCCTAATGCCTGCCTTCAAATGTTTGAATATTTCGAATTGGGGGCCTTAAAAACGACTCGTTTCGAACGTTTCCTGAGACATATAAAATATGTTAAGCTTGTTATCGTATCTCTTAAAAATATACTGCGCAGAGCATCACTGGTATACTTCTATATTTTACTCAAATCCTTTTGCCACATCCGTTGAAGCATCTGAGGTAAAGATGTTCGCGGGTTCCTTATCAACTATTAACAGAAGAATTAAAAAATCTAAATTTACGAAAACAACGACTCCGTTTACCAGCTGGACCACTGTCCCGTGCACACGGCTAATGTTGCTCGCCAGTGGTTTGAAAACAATAATATTGAAACTCTTCTTTGGCCATCCAACAGCCCTGATCTCAACCCATTAGAAAATATATGGGGCCGACTTGTCAAAATTATCAGAGAAACTTGAGACCACAAAATACTGAAGATTTAGGCGATGCAATTCATCGCGCATTGGAGGTGCTCTCAGAAGATCGTGAATATTTTCAAAATTTATTTTTCCAATGCCCAGCCGTTTGCAGAGTGTTATTAAAAAGAATGGTGCGCCCACTAAATACTAATTTTTGATTTTGTTTTAAGGAATATTTTTTTAGTTGTTTCCAATGCGTTGTTTATTTTGAATCCATCCATTTTATCAACCCCAAAATGAGTGGCCACTCTCCTTATAGACCAGCCGTCTTCTGTAACTCGAGTGATAATTACTCTTTTGCAATAAATATTGTTTTGAAATATATTTATTTGTTGTTTAAATTTAGAAACAAGAAACTAAACTCAAAACCCTCCTTTGCATTGTGTAGTCGGGCAATAAGGTTATTTGTTTTAAATTAAGGCATTTTTTTGATTTAGAGGCCTTTTTATTTTATCTATACGACATAACGTCATCGTAATACTGAATTTAATACTGTTAGACATTACAAGCTGGTGGTGTGTTTGAGTATATGCCAATAGAAAGTCAAAGCCATGTGTATGCGTTCTTTATTTAGCAAATTACATATTGGTTTCAATGATAAATCAATAATAAATCAGACAAATATAGTGCTTAATAATAAGCTAGAATTAAGGCAAAAACTATATAACTAATACATTTTATTAATGTTATAGCGCCCACATTACCTAATTAAAATACAGATAGACAACTAAATAAAATGTCAAACCAAACTAATAGTAATATTATTTTGAGTATAGTCAAATCTAAGAGAATAGTATATGATATACCGTAATGAGGACCGTCAATTTATTAAAATAAACGCTGCTCTGGCTTTAAAGTTCGATTAATTTAGATTATTGCCAGTTAGATTGTTTTGCCGAAATTTTATTTTGTTCATCTTTTATACAGTGGCGTAGCCAGAAATCGACGCTGGGGGGAAGTTTATCATTTAATAAAAATCAACTACCTACCTATGGCAAATTTTTAAAAACTAGGTAGGTGTCTATGGATTGAGCTCTTGAACTGAAGGGAGGCAAGACGGGCGGTTTAATAGGTGTTGAGTCTTATCCAGTATCATTTGCAATTTAAAAAAAAAAATTAACCCTTAATTTTTTTTTTTTATACACTAAAATGCTATTTTTTACGCGTTTCAAATGTTGTTGACAAAAAATTGCTTAAAATTAAACAACAAAAAAAAAACAAAAAATTCTATAAAAATTTTGATCTCTTAGGTTTTTTGTGAAATATTTTTGAAAAAGTAGATTGGGTTAGATGTCAAGAAGGGTTTTTAAGAAAAATTATACTAAGAATTCCAAATATTACACGTTTTAAACGCTGGTGATAAAAATTCCTTAGAATTAAACTAAAATTGTAACAATTAATGACGTCATAGTACCACAGGCAAATTTTTAAAATTTAAGACATCACACCAAACACATGTCACAAACCGGATTAAAGGGTAAAAAAAATGGGGGAGCTATATTAGTTCTTCCTGGGGCCCTTATGATTAATTTATTGTAATTTGGGTTGGATCTCCTGGGGAGGAGGTTATACCCCAACCCGCGTTTCTTTAATTTTCGATGACTCATCGAACTCAACGACAAAGAATGTCAGATTAAATCATATTTGAAAAAAATTGATGAATTTACAAACTCGCCCATACTAAATGAATTTTTTGCTTCAGGTGTCAACGACCCGGTCGCCGAAAAACTAATGAAACGAGCGTCGGCCTTGCCGACTTTGGAGCCACCGGAAGACAAAACCATTACCACTTTGTATCTAGGAAATATTGGAAATCTCACTGAACAGGATATAAGGTAATCAACCCATGTCCTACAAAAGTACTTTCGCAGTACTTTTGCAATACCAGTACTTTCGCAGGACTTAATAAATTGTTGTTCTGAGATGGTTACTTTCTCAGTTAAAAACCAGTCTTTAATGTTTGGCCTGTCTTTGTCCAGGCGTTTGCTCCCACAGACCCTTGGTGAGCCACTGTTTAATAGATTGCTTGGCTCTGGCCTTTATTGCCGAGCCTTGTCTGGCCAAGTTTAGGATGAATCGAGGGATGAGTTGAAAGATTAAAATACCCAGAGAATTTTCGCGTTTTGTGGCTATATATGGACAAGCATCGCTAAATCAAAGGTTACCGGGTTCGTTTCTACTATTATTTTTATCTCTGATCTACTCTATTAATTATTCTAAAAATGGACCTGGCAACATTGTTCTCCATTAGACATTTGAGGCCTGGTCGTAATGAAGCTAGAAACAAAAACGCTTATTCCGGTATGCCACGAGTGTTACTTTAATAAAATTCAGCTTGATTCCCAATGAGCATTTTCAGAAACTTCTGGTGACAGATATTTATATAATTATTATTAAGAGGGTTCCATTGATACCCTAGGGTATTTAGAAGTTTCCTACAAGAATTGAGTTTGTATGTTTGTTTTATTGAAGGCTCTAAATTGATGGTACCCTAAAGTAACATAAAACTGGCGTTAACAATATTTCCACAGACATCCTTATAAAAATTAAAGTCATCGGTAACAAATGTTATATAAATTGGTGTTAACAATGTTTCCAACAACAAAAGTTATATAAATTGGTGTTTGAAATCTTTCTGTCAACCCACCTATAAAACCGTAAGTAACTATCAATTAAAGATATATAATAGATTGGTTTTTAAAATGTTGCTATCAACCCACTTATAAAACTTAATTAACCAACAACAAATTTATATAAGATAAGATTGAAAATATTTCGAGAGACACTTATAAAAACTTGGGAACTCACACACAATAGTTATATAAATTGGTGTCTGTAATATTCTTATGAACTCATTCATAAACCTCTTTTGCTCATAAGGTGTTTTCTATAATGTTGTTATTAATTTCTTTATATAATGATTATAATGCAACTGTTTTTAGAACAAAAAAAACAATTTTAATTTATTTTGGCCATTATAATAACAAAACAAACAAGATTTTTTAAGGTTAATTTTGTGACATCAAAAGGCGCGTTTTTGCGAAATGAAAAGGAGCGTTTTTGCGACATCAAAAGGCGCGTTTTTGCGAGACACCATACCATTATTATCTTGTTTTAATTACATCAATCTGAGAGAGATAACAGATCCAAATCTTCTTGAGATAGTTGCCGATGACAGATATCGGTATCGAATGCATTTTGCACCCGATTCCCACCAGCGTTTCCCATGCGCAGTCACCCTGACTCAAAAAACTCATCACGTGGTCCGACATGAACTTGTATAGGCAAATCTCGCTTAGACCACGTGATACGTGTTTTGATTCGGGGGACCCACGAATGAGAAACGCATAGATGGGAACCGTGTTTTACAAAAAGAGAACAATATAGTAACCGTGTTAAGGTCGCTAAAAATGCACCGTGAAACGTCGAGCGCATACGCTAATACTGCTGGTCGACGGAAAATGTGAACACCCCGGAAAATACTCGCCTGTACACCCTTCGACCCCGCAATCTAACTATATTCTTGAGATAGTTACCTCTGACAGTTATGCGGGCTTGAAGTGTGTGCAGGCGGGTATTTTTCCTGGTATGTGTAGTATGCTGGATCTCTCGAGGAATGCATTTAGGAAAAGCGAACAATGGTAACTATGTTAAGGTCGCAGAAACGGACCATCAGTGTTCAACACTGCGCCATCTGCAGCCCTTTGTTCCAAGTAGCATCATTCTTTAAAAGGGTCATAAAATAGTGTTGATGGGGTAAACAGTGGTATAATTGTATTGTTTTTTTTATAGAATTGTCGGAGATTTTGGCCATTTTGAATGACAAAAATAGGTTTTTGGCCTAAATAAAAACGTTATTTATGGGGTTTCAACATGTGTCAATCGAAATATTGCTTGTTAGGGTTAAATTCAATATTTGTCCCAGAAAGAAAAAAACGTGTATGAAAAAAAAACTGATATTTAAATTAATATTTTTTTCCCATTTTCTCAAGTATTTTTGGAGCCCATGAAATTTACGTGAGTGTATTCGAAAACTATACAGTACACACGGGACCGCAGCTGATTTTCGGAGTAGGACGACTTGAAAAACAGCTTTTATTTGACTATAGTATATAAATATTCATATTCCTGCTTCAGCTTATCTCACTTTCATTTTTATTTATTTTAGAAGATTGCTAAACACCATTTTATAAATTATTTTATTGTAAAAAGAAAAAGAATAATACATAACAAGCAAAGGGAAGAAAGATGGAAAATTTGTATTTCTAAATCCATAAAAACCTTTAATTTGTTATGTAGTGTTGTTAGAACAGTTGTAAAACCTTTTTATAATAATCTCTATACTTGAGAGCTCATAAGGAAGTTTTATAAAATCTATATGTTGTTTTTCTATCCATTACTATGTACCATTAATTTTTATAAGCTGGTGTTGAACAGTTGTTTTTCAAGTCTTTTTTACTCATTTAAGAGATATATTAGAGTTATAAAATTATCACCAACACTAAATAATATAACTTTTGGTTATTTTATGAAGGTTTTATATTATTTGCTGTAACTTTTATATAGACAAAAATGCTCATTGGGTTGCAAAAAGGGTAAAAATAATGATTTTTGTTTTTCTTACAGGGATCACTTCTACCAATACGGTGAGATCCGTTCGGTCAGCGTGGTGCCGAAACAGCAATGCGCCTTCGTTCAGTTCACCACCCGGGCGGCGTCCGAAGCCGCGGCCGAAAAAACCTTCAACAAACTCATATTGGGCGGCAGGAGGCTGACCATTAAATGGGGCCGTTCTCAAGGGCGTACCGGTACTGCCGAGACCGCAAGCAAGGAATCGTACCCGGCGGTGCCCGGTTTACCAGGCGCCCTACCCGAATTAAGCAACAACTTCTTCAACTTAGAACCCGGTCACATTCCTTTGCCAAACATGCCACCTCCGCCGTCCCTCATGGCTCTGCCGCCAATGTTTGGTCCTCCACCGATTCCGCAATTTATTCACGGGCATTTTCATCCACCGCATCATCCCCCACCTCTGTTCCCACCTGGCATTGCCCCTCCCAGCTTACCTCCTCCGCATATGAGGAAAATGGTGGTAGGTCAACCCCCGCCCAGTCAGGATGACATGTCAGCTGCAGCGCCCCCTAAGTTGGCGGTACACTATCCGAGCCAGGATCCGAACAGATTAGGAGCGACTCAGCTCACTGAGCAGAAACAAGAGTGAGCATTGTGGGATATCGTAAAGACTATTATGTTTGGAATAAGTTTTTAAAAATCCTTTATAAGTAATTTTATTCATTAGGAGTTTTGTCGGTTTTGTAGACAAGAATAAAAAATGTAATAAAATATAAATTATTCATTATTTAATTATGGTAAAACATCCCAAAAATAGTCTTCAGAATCCCTCAAAAGGCGAAAACTTGAAAACGATTTCAGACGAAATAAGTGGTATGTGGCTAGACGAGTTCTTTATCTAAAAATTTAATGAAGGCAATTCCTTCCATCATATTTTCATCCACCACGCCTCCTGCTACCTCTTTTCCCCCCCTGGCACTGAGCGTGAGCATTGTGGGATATTGTAAAGACTATTATGTTTGGAATAAGTTTTTAAAAATCCTGTATAAGTAATTTTATTCATTAGGATTTTTGTGGGTTTTGTATACAAGAATAAAAAATGTAATAAAATATAAATTATGAAGTTCACTATTTAATTATGGTAAAACATACAAAAAATAGACTTCAGAATCTCTCAAAAGGCGAAAACTTGAAAACGATTTCAGACGAAATAAGTGGTATGAGGCTAGGCGAGTTCTTTATCTAAAAATTTAATAAAGGCGATTTTTTTCCATCATATTTTCATTCACCACCCCTTCTGCTACCTCTTTTCCCCCCTGACACTGCCCCTCCCAACTTGCCTCCTCCGCATATGAGGCAAATGGTGGTAGCTCAACCACCGCCTGATGACATGTCAGCTGCAGCGCCATCTAAGTTGGCGGTACACTATCCGAGTCAGGATTCCAACAGGTTAGGAGTGAATCAGCTCACTGAGCAGAAACAAGAGTGGTTGGATTTTGTAAAGTCTATCATGTTTGGAATAAGTTTTTTAAAATGTTTTATCAGTAATTTTATTCATCAGGATTTTTGTGGATTTTGTAGACAAAAATAAAAAATGTAATAAAATATAAATCCCGTTCATTATTTAATTATGGTAAAACACACCCACAATAGTCATTCTGAATCTCTCAAAAGACAAAAACTTGAAAACGATTTCATACAAAAAAATTATTGCTAGAAAGCACGGATAGTCCATCATACAATCAATTATTTTATGTTGAAAGGACATGGAAAATATCTCGAAAACTTCAACTTTGGAAGACTTGAACCTTATAACAAAATTTTTGGGTAATATTTACGAAAACCAAAATCTGAATAACGCATATCAATAGCTTCTAAAGTTATGATTTTTTTAATATATTTTAAAGTTTTTTCAAATAAAAAAAAGTGATATGTGGCCTATATGAGTGTTTTTCTCTAAAAATTTACTTTATTAATATGTAAAGATTTATTTTCTTCATTAAGGCTAAGAGGTTATTCCTTCAATCACATTTTTATCCACCGCACCATCCCTACCACTGTTTCCCCCTCCACATATGAGCAGCGCCATCTAAGTTGGCGGTACACTATCCGAACAGGACAGGAGCGACTCAGCTCACTGTGCAGAAACAAAGAGTGAGTAATGTGGGATTTTTGTAAAGAGTATCATCTTGGAATATTTTTTTAAAATGATTTACCAGTAATTTTATTTGACTATTTTTTCACTTTTTTTTTTGTTTTTGAATAATTTTTTGAGGGCAAAAAAACCTTGGTTTAAAGTGTTATTTCACTAATATTAATTTTTTTACAGCATCATTTCCATGGATAAGAAAATACCACTTTCCTCTAAAAAAATCGTTTAATCTTTTTTTGTTCAGGCTGCTTCAATTAGTGTCTAGCAATTTGTTTTTGAGAAAAACTGAAAAAAGTCACAATTTGTCATCTCCATGGACATCATAAGCACGGACCTGACGTGTCCATGGTAATGATGTAGTGTCCATAGATGATTTATGTTTTTTTTTACTAAAAAAAAAATAATTTAAAACTGCTGAAATAATTTGAAGGCAATTTAGTAAGAAAATAAAAAAAAATCCAATTTTTACCGTAAAGATAGGTGTATTTATCTAAAAATCCTAATTACTGGCATTAACAGTTACTTTCCTTATAAAAATAAAATAAATACTGTCTAACTTTATGTTACAAAAACTTTGGTTTTACTTTGTAATGGCTTGTTTCAAATAACAAGATTAAATTAAAACTATAGTTTAATTTAATTTCGAATTATTTGAAATTGAATTAAAAAAAACACGAAAACTCAAAACTATATACTATACATACAAAAATAATCTAAAGACTAGATAACAAACCAACAAAAATCAACCGAAATTCAATCCAAAAATACAATTTTTTTAAATAAGTTACATGCCAAACAAAAATAATTTTGATGCAAAATTTTGCGCTTGGTTTAACGTAATTTTCGAGAATCACAGGATCTTAGAGTGTCATTTAACAGATATGGGCCACTTAACCACTTCCGACTTAGTACCCATTCTGTGGACGGTTATTAAATGGCCGCCAATCTGGACAGAAGGGCACTTGAACAGGAGAAGATGAGAGGCCAATTATGTCGAAGGTTTCGTAGAGAGTTATAGAACCCGTAAGATTAGTATTTCAATTCTACTGAAGGGTTCTCATAATTCCATAATACGAACCTAATTGATTAAGGTATAATTATACTTAATTTACTCATTATGCGTGTGTAAATAAAACAATAAAATACTCGCATAGAGAATCGAAAGGCTGGAAACAAATAGAAAAAGCAAAGTTGTTTAACGCCCAGTTGAACCGACGTATTTAAACAAGCCTTAAGCTAAATGACATGTAGAATGGGCCTTGCTAATAAAATCTTCGGAGTTCTTAGTTTAAAGGTTCCTTAAATACTGCGGATAACCGGCCACAAGAATTCCAAAGGCAAGATTAAAATAAATTTCTACTAATTGAGATCAAATATTGCCCTTAAAAAATAATTACTAAATTTAATTAACTTATAAACAAGGCGAGATCGTATTTTTCTTTCTGAACGAAACTTTTGGTCCCAAAAATAAAAATATTTTATAAAACGTAAATAAAAACATAAATAATATTAATTGGTAACAAAAAAAAACACTGCAAAATGTTTGAACACATCCTGGAATGCATGAGTTAAGTAAAATAAAAGAGAAAAACATTCAATAATAGGGAATCCCTATCCAGCATTAAAAAGAACAAATTTAAAACAATTAAACAAGACATTTTTGGATAATGTTGTGATTTATTTGCTTTTTCTTGCTGGTCCCTTTTTGAAACTTGGTCGTTTTAAATTTGTCTTCATAATGAGCATACATTAAAAACATAATATTTACATTTTAAACAAGATAACATTTTGTACACAAATATTTACAGAAGAACTGCTAAAAAAATATTATTGTTACATATTTTCGTCTTTCCATCTTTTAACGATTTCAAAGAAAAAGGTTCACTAGTTTATAACAAAGTATAGTTTATTTATTTGACAAACAGCGTTTACTAAAACTTATTTTGACGTCTTAATGAGCCAGCCATGATGGTAATTTAAGGCCTAAAATTGTTGTGGTTTATCGAACTTTTTTGTAGGTTTTTCACATTTTTAAGCCATACTTTTAGCCACATTTTATAGTTTTCTTTCCAAAATGTTGACTCGTAAAATAAAAAACTAATTTTTTTCCAGTTTTCAATGTTTATTTAGCGTTTAAAAAAGTGCTGCGAAACAATATTTTTTTCTCTCTTAAAAATAAAAAATATTTATAAGAGCAGTATTAAAAAAAGGATTTTAGAAAAAAAAAGAAGAAAATTGAATGGTAAAGTCATGATGTTAATTTAAGGCTTAAAATATTTTAGCGTTACTTAAGGGGTAACGTTTTTACTATGTTTTTCACATTTTTATGCTTTCTTTCGATTTCTAGAATAAAACATTCACATTTTTTTACCTTTTCTCTGTTTTTTAAGCGTTCAAAAAAAGTACTGTCAAGAATCATTTTTTCCTTGTTAAAAGGAAAAATATTTAAGGTTGTTGAAGAGCTATACGAAAGTAATTTAGAGAAAGATTGAAATAATTTAAGGCAATTGTTTAATAAAAATTTCTGTTTTGTTACCTGTGTGTCATCTTTAGTGGTATCGTGCATATGATTTTTATTTTACCATTTTTATCCAAAAAACAGCAAAAATTGACATAAGGTAGTATTAATTTATTTCAATCAAAGTTCTTACAGTCTTTAAAATTAACAAAAAACGTGTCTTCCTTTAAAGTATTTTAGCACATCTAAAAATATTTTGAGAGGTATTCAACAAAAATATTTTTGGCTTCATCATGTCCGTACCATTAGTAATTGGATCGCAATTATTTTTTAGCATGGCGTCAGGCTATCAAGCTTAACATTTTTTACCCAAATTATGAATTAATCATTGTAGATTACTTATTATGGTTGATAAATAATCGAGGAAGTACTCGCCCAAGTAGCACAGGACGTCCCATTTAGGACCAAATGTCCTGGGTCCAAAGCGGATCTCCTATGGAGGTCTAATTAAGGACCAGTTGAGGATCAAAATTTTAAGACATCTTTAGGACTTAGTTTTTGGTAATTATGCACTATATAGAAGATTTTCCGCCAATTTAGGCCGACTTTTTCATTTGCGTGAAAAAAATTTCGGAAAACTCAAAACAAACAGACAACCGAAGTCTGAATAAATACCCTTTTCTAATACAAAAATAGAGTTTGATCGAGATTTTAGTTCATCAGAGGACTATGTTCAAATTCCACGCCGGATGTCATCGGGTGATATTTCTGTCTCTATCTGTGAATTGCGAAAAAAACGTTATTTTCATTTTATTTAAATGTCATTATAACGTTCTTTTATTTGTGCGTAGTGGGGAGCTTGTTTTAATATTTTGTGTGATTTGACTTTTCGAAAGTTTCCTATATAAACATGTTTATATGAATGTACTCATAAACTTTTACTATGATAATCACTAGTTTTAATATCCCAAACATGTCCTGGTAACGTCCAATTACAAATTTACTAAATACGTCTTAAATCGTTTAAAATGGTCTTCAAAACAATACCAAAAATGTCCTGGAAATGTCACAGAAATGTGTCAGATTTGTGCCTAGGGACGTCTTAAATCGACATCCTTAACATGTACTGGAACATACGTCTTATGGACATCTGGTTTTGTAACCAGACTTCGAAAGTCCTAAAATGGACGTTCCAGGGACGTCCGAATGTCCTCAGCGGACATACTATGAACGTCTTTGTGCTACTTGGGCGATGGAGTGATGCGATTTGGAAGGACAGCTTTGGACTGCGACGACGCGACGGGTGTTTGGATCAGCGACTCTTAGAGAGAGATTTTTCCGATCTGATAATGTAAATAGCTATTACTTTGTTAAAACCTAAACCTTTTTCATAAATCGCCCGTGGTACGATGATTTTTAACACGTATTAATTCTTCAAACCTTTAAGTTTTTTAACAGTTCTGAAATCTCTCTTAAGGCCTTTTTTGGTTTTAAAATGTTCTATGTTGGGAATTTGGAACCTTTGGTTGCATTGTTTTCCACGAACCAAAACTACACTTTTTTGCACTCGACGAGCGTTTCGCTAACAACGTTAGCATCATCAGGAGACGAGAAACAATAAACTAAATTAACCTGCACTCTATCTTATATACTATCTTATAGTGGGCGGAGATAAGACTAATAATTTGTGATTGATCACGCTTTATAAGCCTCCTCAACTAAAGAATAAAGTGTACTAAACGGGATCTTTACTTAAACTATTTCTGGATTTAATGATTTCCATACTTTCATATGCATTCAAAAAAGCCTTTTGTTTGGTACACTTTTTAGAAGTTTTAGGTTATCTAATGTGAATCTATGATTGTTTTCAAAAGCATGCTCGGCCACACTTGACTTTTCTGTTCTTCCGTATCTTAAGTGTGCTAAGTGTTCTTTGAATTGTATTTAAATAGAGCGTCTCAAACACGATTCAAAGAACACTTAGCACACTTAAGATACGGAAGAACAGAAAAGTCAAGTGTGGCCGAGCATGCTTTTGAAAACAATCATAGATTCACATTAGATAACCTAAAACTTCTAAAACGTGTACCAAACAACATATGAAAGTATGAAAATCATTAAATCCAGAAATAGTTTAAATAAAGATAGAGGACCCATCCCGTTTAGTACACTTTATTCTTTAGTTGAGGGGAGATAGGATTATAAAGCGTGACCAATCACAAATTATTAGTCTTATCTCCGCCCACTAAAAGATAGTATATAAGATAGAGCGTAGGTTAATTAAGTTTATTGTTTATCGTCTCCTGATGATGCTAACGTTGTTGGCGAAACGCGCGTCGAGTGCAAAAGAGTGTAGTTTTGGTTTGTGGAAAACAATCATAAATTTGGTTTTAAAAAGTTCGTAAAAACCTTCATAAAACATAAAAACTACATTCCTTTATCAGAAATAAATACTTTCTACTTCCGTCGGCGTTTCGGGCTGGCCGTATTTCGGACTTTCGTAGCCCGCCAC
Organism: Oxystoma pomonae; assembly: GCA_963921995.1. NCBI lineage: Eukaryota > Metazoa > Arthropoda > Insecta > Coleoptera > Brentidae > Oxystoma > Oxystoma pomonae. The sequence goes on from OY998167.1 coordinate 111,234,613, forward strand.
GGTTTTGGGCTGTGTCTTTTCCGAGGAAGTAGTTTGCGACACGACCTTTTCCACGGCCGTGTCGATGATGTTGACCAAGTACTCGATGGTGTCGCAGTTGACGTTGAGCATGCGACAAATGTCTTGGACCGCTGCGATTTGGAAAGGCAGCTTTAGGCCGCGGACGGCCGACGATATGCAGGAAGCGGCTATGACCGACGGGGGCGTTTGGATCAGCGACGGTTCTGAAACAAAAGAAAACAAATGGTTTAGTAAAATAAAATCTATAATATTGAAGATATAGGGATTCATCATTTATAAACTTGGCTAAAACTGTGCTTTTTTACAAGCTTTTATTTAACTTGCAATGTATGTATATATGTAATAACTATGTATAGATATGTTTGTTCGGGTAGAATCTTGCAACTTAATTTTGACGATCTTCTTCAAATTTGGCATGCTTATAAAGTTGCGGTGACAATAGAAGCCCGATTTCGTTGAAATTTGGTGTGCTGGGGCACTTGTGGATGGAGATAACGAATTTCTAATCAGATTTTGAAAATTCAATATGGCGGATTCAAGATGGACGATTTTTGGTCATCTTTTGCTAACCAATTTTAACTAACTCATACACATTCGATTGCCTTCAAATTTGGCATGCATTTATAGTTCCAGTGACAATACAATAATATGTCATTATTAGGCACCCCTCCCCCCTATAAGGGGAATGGAGGGGAAAAAACACCTAAGTGTCCGATTTCAACCAAAATTGGTATACGGGGACTTTTGGGGATAAGGAATACGAAGTTTTGATCAGATTTTGAAATATCAATATGGCGGATTCAAGATGAACGATATTCGGTCATGTTTTGCTTACCAATTTTAACTGACTTATCCACATCCGATTGTGTTTAAATTTGATATGCGTTTATAGTTCCGGTGAAAATACAATAATATGGTATTCTCAGGTACCCACCCCCCACGAGGGAAGTGGAGAGGGAAAAAGATTTAGTTTGTTCGGTTTCAATCAAAATTAATTTTTATTAAAAAAAACCTAAAGAACAAGCTTTTATTAAATGCACTTAAGATTAGAAAATAATTGTTTATCTTTCTTACACTATAATAAAAGCGATGGGCTACAAAAGAAGATCTAAATTCTTCTTCTATTCGAATTCGAAAGAAGCTGAGAACGGGTGAGATTGCCGTACTTGCCAAGCCTTTGAAAATGTCCTGATATACAATACCCAGCCACTGACGATACCTAAAAAATTTTTAATTTGCGCCCATCGCTTTTATTATGGTATAAGAAAGATAAAAAATTATTTTCAACTTTTAGGTGCATTTAATAAAAGCTTGTTCTTTAAAAGTTTTTTTTAATAAAAATTTATTCTACAAGCGCTCGAATAATAAACAAAAGAGTTTTTATAAAATGTCCGAGTTTTAATAGCAAACAATCAAATACAGATGGCAACCATAAAAGTCAAAAATTTTTATTTTTTTAAATTTATTTTATCATATTCAACAGTTGGCTAGGCATCTTTTTTTTTGCAACAGAAAATAAAGTTAGGTACAGGCTATCAACAAAATTAGATTATCTATATACTAAATTTATCTTCAGTTACTAAAAAGTGAAGGTCTTTATATTATTTTTCATAAATTTTCCATGATTACATATTATTATACAAATATATATAGAACAAATTTTTTTTATACTGGGAATTCTTCATCCATGTTAGGTTCAATCAGACAGTGTTGCGAAGATATGCCGAGTTACTGAATTGGGAAACTCATAAATAACCAGTTAGGTAGGTAGTTAAAAACTATTTCCTCAAATTTTGGTCAAAAAGAAATATTGAAAATCAAAAAAGTAACTCACTGCTAGTTAAAAGTTAAAAAAATTCTGTTTAACTAAAGTTTAGGTAAAACAACGAACATATAGGGCGTTCCAAAAAAATCGGACTAAAGAAAGAAACTTCAAATTTGACATCAAAATCGACATTTTCTTAAAATTCAAGATGGCGAACGGTTTTGAAAAATGGGCAATTTTGACCCTCTTGTTAAGTTTTTATGCGCGCCACTGTAATAAAACCGAGATGTGCGCTAGATAGCCTTGCTCTTTCTACGTATTTACACGTAACGCTTTGTTTCAATCGGTCAAAAAATAAGAAAGTTCTGCAGTATTACATTCGATGCCTCTTTCTGACTAGGTCGTTTTTTAGTCCAGGGGATACAGTTTGTCAAAAAATTTTCTGACAAACTAAAGGTCTAACTTATGTCTAAATTATGTGCATAATGTCAAAATGACATCTCTTTAAAATTCAACACACGAAAAGCATCAAATGTTTCTTATTTCTTAACCCATTTAAACAAACGTGACATGTGTATGCGTTGAAAAAATAAGGCTTTTAGTGCGTATATCAAAATTTATTTATGGGGTCAAAAACACTCATTTTTAAATAGTCCGACATCTTGAATTTTAAAGAAATGACAGTTTTGATATTGGACAATTAACTTGTCAAAAAGCTTAAAATCTTTCAATTCCGATATTTTTGACGAACCTGTATCTCGTCGAATAAAGTTGACTTAAGACTTAATATTGCAGAACTTTCTTATTTCTTAACCGATTTAAACAAATGTTACGTATAAATACGTAGAAATAATAAGGCGCAAATCTCAGTTTTACTACAAAACTGTCCGCCATGTTGAATTTTAAGGAAATGTCAGTTTTGACATTACTTGCATAAAATTTAAAAAAAAAACTTTAACCTTCGAATTTCGGATAATTAATGTGAAAGTTATTTAGGCAATCCAAAAAGTCCGGTTTTTTTTGGAACACACTATACTTATAAAAATCATGTGATTTAATACAGCGTCAATTAAAAAAAGTACTTTCCCTTATTTTATTACCATTAGAAATAAATAAAACCACCTTTAACAATATTTTGAACATTTTAGAGAGAGGAAGTTTTTTTGCAAACTGAAGGATCGTGATGTGGGAAAATTTGAAAAAAAAAATAAAAACACAAAACTTAATTTTTACATTTTGTATCGTTTTAACTTGAATCTTTACTATCGCATAAACGCACCTTTCGGCAACGGAGAAAACCGTGGTAACAATAGCTCCGAAACTAACAAAGGGTTTTTGCTCTCCTTAAAATTCGGAATTCAAAAGAAACTGTTCAGCGTTAAGAAAAGAAGGGGGCCATATTGTTACCCATAAGCCTAAGGTTAACGAAAAAAATAATAAAAGGTTAGCTAAGGGAGGCTAAGAATGACACTCAGATTGCGATCTTCGCGTCAGGGAAAAGCCAAAAACTTCGAATTCAAACTCGACTTATTATTGGTCACCCCGGCCGATTAAACCATTACGGAAACCCATCAGCTGTCGAATTTTTCTTTCTCATTGTGGGATTTTTTAGGAGCAGAAATTCATTTTTTTACCAGGGTTAGGCAAGCTACATAGGATTTTTTTTCATTAACAAACTTACAGCGACCAATCAACTTTTATGGGTTTCTATAATTACATTCTTTTTCTTTTATAATGAATTATGGGATTATATAAACCGATGTTTTTATCTGAGAGATTTTATAGTCAAAACAACTCATAACATTTTATGGATTTCTATGATTACACCCTTATTATTTTATGTTTTAAGAGTTTGTAAAAACGACGTTTTTCCAAGAAATTTTGGGATATTTTATAATCACACCAACTCATAGAACTTGACAGATTTCTGAGTTGGTAAAAACAATTTTTTTTATAATTCTTTAAATAGATTTTATAGTCAGGCTAACTTACAACATTTTATAGATTTTAATGTGTCCACCCTGTCAAAAAACCTCACATTAAATCTCATAAAAAAACACCTGATTTTTAACAGTTTTTTCGAACACCTGAAAACCAATTAAAAAAGCTATACTTTATACTTACTTACTTCTACAAAAAAATATTTTTTGACTCATTTTTCACTCTTCGTCCCAGGGACGTACATTTTATGTCCATTTTACGTCGGGACCAATTAGGGACGTACTATGTACGTACATAGTACGAAACAAAGTGCACGTACCTACGATACTTTTACGTCCAATTTTGGTTCACATGGGAAATAAAATGTACGTACTCTCTCACATCCCAAGGACGTACCCTTAAGTATACGTGTACGTACCGTAGCTGTATGGAGAAATCTTATAAAATATTACAAAATCTCATAGAAATTTATTAAAGTAAACAGGTTTTAACTGCCATAAAGCTTACTTTTACACGAAAAAAATAGTTTTTGGCTTATGAAATCTTGTGGCATTTTATAAACAATGCCTCAAAAAATCTCATAGAAATTTATCAAAGTAACATCTCTCTCACAGCTCCTGGCAATAAATAAGTACTTATACGAGAACAATTTTCTATTAGATATGTAGATATTGAGCAAGCACAAGGAGTGTTATAATATTACTACTATTACAACTACTACAACTGCTAAAGTTGTGCCATAATTTTTTATTTTAGTACAAGTCGATCTTATAAAATCTTTTAAACCTTTATGAGGAATTGTCATATTAAAAATCATAAAATATTGTAAATTTTTATAAGCCAACTGTTTCACTTTCACTAGTCAAAAATGATAAAATATCATAAGTTTATATGAGCATAGATTATGGAAACTTATGATGTTTTATCTGTTATTTGCTATGATGTTTCATGAGGTTTTTTTGGCAGGGTACACAAAAATTTCAACTTACCTCCCCTTCTAATTCTTACAAAGTTTCATATCTCGATAATTACGTTGCTTGAGACATCTGGGCATACAAATTGATAAAACCGTTTTTAGGGTAAGTACGACCTACAAAAGACGGACCGACAGCTTGACTTTGAAAAACGCCACGCGCGCGTGCCCTAATTGTTTATTTATAAGCTCAAGATAAGCACCAGCGCGTGGAAATTTTAGACTTTATCGGGTACAGATCCTTGCAAGCATGTTCAATTAGGACCAACTTATTCTTGGTGGGGTCCTGTAAACTCGACCATAAAATAGATAGCACGGCTCGATTCTTGGCGTAAGAGAACGATTATACAATCAAAGACATTCGAACGACGCACGTGGTCGATTTTCCGGAAAACGCGGACATAAATGAAAAAATTATAAAATTCAAAATTTATCTAAATTTGCCCCTATATGGTTGTCAAGATACTAGGCGAAGAGTTGGCCAAAGAATAAACTATGCTTTTTACGAGTTTGACATTACGTATCAATATTCAACATCAAATTTCAAATAGAAGACCCAAAGTATGACAGTATTCAACTGTTAATATCTCGAAAACAGTTCAAGATCGACATAGGGTACGTTATATAAAAATGCTTAGAATTCAAAACAGAATGCAAAAATGCAATAATTGAACGAAACTTTTTAATATACCCTATATACATAAAAATATTCTAGTATACTGTAACATTTATATATTGTGTCAATTACTTTAAAGTAAATTTGATTGTTCTAAACTAATATTTTTAGTTTAATTTTGTGAAGTGAGCTTAAAACTAAAATATCATGTGACTGTAACCAAAATTATCACGTGACTGGAGACTTTTAAATAGTCACATGATCATCAGTGCTATATTCAAACTGTATTTGACATCCCAACATTTTTGGCTAAATAAAACCCATTCAATCTTCAATCGTCTTTCAATCTACATGTCCTTCGTAGATCCCGCCTCACACCATCATCACAAATTTAGCTAATTAATAAATATATATCTTTTACCTCTTAAAAATGTCTTAAGATAAATGTGAAATTTCACACGATCATCCTGTGTATCAGCTAAATAAGAATACATTTATCTTTTGTTTGCATGCGCATTAGCTACTTCGGTCACGTGATGGTTTCGTCCAATAGCGTGCTCTGAAATAATACGAGGAACGCTTTTCACACGAGCTTTCCTACAACTCCCAACTACTGGGTATAGTTGACAGAACGGCTTCGCTCAAAAATTGTTGTTCGAGGCAGCTCGTCTCGTCACTGCTTTTAAGCGCGTTTATTGGTTGAAAATACTTTTCTTCTCTCAGGCGAACGATCACTTCCCATGACTTCCAGAATCGGTACCCAGAAGGCACGTATAGCACTCCATACAACCTTAAAAAATCTTCTAAAATAGTTATTAGGGACATTTTAGAACGCTTATTTGATACAGGTAGTGGTTGCGGCAATTACTGCGTCTGCGCAATAGTTAACGTAGTGGACGAGAAAACGACACAACCCTCTAACAACGTTTATTTGTACGGTTTTCAACGAACGACGCACAATGGTTTATCCCTAGGAAAACTCCATGTATATTCATATCAATATTTTTAAAAAAATATTTCCATTTTTTTGTAAAGAAATGTCCCCTTAGTTTAAACCTATAACCGATTTTTACAGATTTATTTTGAATTTTGAGAAATTGGATGCCAAAATAAAATTTTGTATTTATTTTCAAGTTTTCTTTCCTTCTGCAACCCGTTCTTCATTCATCTCTAAAACAAAAATTGTGTCAATTTCTCTCTTTTTTTAACTTGCTTATAGGGTATATTTAACAGTTTTTTGTTAAACCTTAAAATAATTTTTTTTATACCTTCATCAGAAACATGATTTTAGTAACTGTCTGCAGATAACTAAAGCATGGGTGCAAAAAAAGATTTCTGTCCGTTTTGTACCCAAAATTAAAGAGAAATGGCGGAATATAGTAATATTCTATTATTCTTGCCTAAAAATTAAGTAATTTCCGCCAGTTTTCACCAGGTATTTACGAAAAAATCCTTTAAAAACATCGTCAAAATATCAAATTGTCAAAGATTAAAATGGCGCAACAATGAACGTCACCGAGTAAAAAGGCACATCGCTATGGAAACCGCATTCTTATTTCATTTACCAGCCACCTTGATTTATAATGTAAAGATGGTGTGTTGCGAGAAGTGCTCTTCGTTCAAGATTTGTAAAATTATTTTCCTGTTTTTCTTGGATTTTTTGATAAAGGTATTAAAAAAAATAGTGTTAACAACTCGCGGCTAAACTGTGCTTTTTTTAAATCGCGTTTTTAAATAACTCGCTGCGCTCGGTATTTAAACCAACGCTAGCAAAAAAAAGCACTATTTTAGCCACTAGTTGTTAAAACTACTATTTTGTGGTTATATACTACAAGTTCTTAACTTTATGACTGCATAGGTTGTAGCTGCCAATATCTGCCTATCTGTAGATTGGGTTCCTAAAATTGTGGCCTTGTTATTCAAACATACTAGAAATACACACCTTTTGTTTGCTGTTAGGAAGAAATAAGTTAGTGAAATTTTTCTCAATTGTTTCTCGAAAATTATATTTATAATAAATTTAAATCCAATTTATTAAAAGAACACTACAATAAAAGTACATTTACAAAAAAATTAGAGCATAGCGCTAATAAGAAGGATAAAGTAATTATGATATAATGATATTAATATCGCATAAACCATTCAAGCAAATGATCAAGACTTTCCACAAATATTGACATTTTTAACATGCTTATTGCGTTATCTGATCCTTTTATACTTAGGACAAAGCCAAGAAAATAGTATAAAGTATCAGTCAATTTATTAGTTTTTTATTATATTTTTATTATTAAGTATATTTAAAAACTATGATAAATATTAGTGGGATATTTTTACAATAAAGTTTTCTTCTTATTTTTTTGGAAAATAAGAGTAAAAGAAAGATTTTTTTAAATTACTTTCTCTTGTAGGTTTATATAGAATATAAATTTTAATTTTGGATAAATATATTGATTTTTTTTTACTTTTTACCACCCTACAAAAAAATATTAAATATACAGGAATAGGTAAGCGACAAGAATTTGACAAAATAGTGGGGGGGGGGGGCTAAATAGTATTTTAATTAGTACTTTTCTTTTTGTTTGATTCTACATGGAAGTTAAAATTTAAGGGACTGTGGGGCATTCGACCCCTTCCCTATACGTACGCCTATGTCACGACACAAATGAGGGTGGAAGTAGATTTCCAAAAAATCAATGATCAATAAAACTACTAATATTACAATATTTATCCTACACCCAGCAAGGGGGAGGGGGAGGTTTAGCTAAGAAAAAATGGTAAATACGTGTTGAATATATGTACACAATTTCAAGTTTATCAGATAAATACCCTTAAAAGATATTTAGTTTTTTCCGAAATTTAACCATTTTGAACCACTGTACGACGGCCAACGACGCCAAAACGTTGATAATTAAGTATAGAGTTAATTAATTTACGTTCTTTCAACGTGTCTCTTTACGAGACAACTGTGGCCAAATAATCAATGCAGTTGCGGCCAATTTCAAAATACCCATGCACCTAGCCGGGATTCGAACCTGAGACCTTATGCGCGGCAGATCGATGCGCTACGGAGACCGGCTATTACCAAAGTATGTCTGAATTTACCAATTTTCTACCCTCATTTAAGGGTTGTACCGAGCCGGTGTGGTACGTTCTGGGCCGTTGACGGTCGTCTTCACGACATGTCGAGTCGCCGTTGTTTCTTCCTCAAAAGCAGCGCCGAAACCTTCAATTAATTTATCGAAGAAAACGCCATTTGGTACGACCGGTACCGCTTTAAGGAAACGCGCGGCAGGACGTAATACGCACAGTGTTAGTATACAGGGTCACTAAGCAAATCCTTAGGGGGCCAAGCAGCCGTGTATAAGACGCAGACAAACGGAAAAGCACATTAGGCAGAAAAGGATGGGCATGGGGCGATGTTGTCACTACATCTTACACGTAGTAAATCCATTCCAGGTTGTTGTTTTCTAATGTTTTCCATTTTCATACCTTTAGGACTGGAATAAAAATTGTTTTTGCTCGACTTTAATACCAAACTGATGAAAGATATCGTAAAAAAAAATATTTTTCGGCTTTTTATTTTGTAACCATTGTCCTTACGCACTGTTTACAGGCTGGGGACTAAGATACATGCAAGTGCCTAACCTAAAGCGTTCATACACGGCCGGAGAAATCGACTGAGATATTTCCGTAGAAACTTTATCAAGCAAATAAGACGGGTTGACGCCTTCGAACGTCCAACCCGGGTTTTGCACTTTGATTCGAAATCAAAAAGGAGGAACAGTCAGATGTGGGGCCGTGCACAAATTACGTAACGGTGATTTCACCAATTTTTGACCCCCTCCCTATTTAATGTTTTGTAACGGTTTGGCACGCCACTCCCCTAATATTACGTAACGATTTCAAGACCACTACCTCCCCCCCAAAAAAAAACTTTTCACTTATTTTCATTCCAACCCCCCTCCCCCCTATGACCATTACGTAATTTGTGCACGGCCCCTGTAGTCCCAGTGGAGGAGGGCGAGAAAATTGATATTTTTTTCTTAAAAATTATACTCTTTAGACCTATTTCTTTGCGTTCCCGAAATTACGTAATTTTTGAAAAAAAATTTTAAGCGGCGCCATTTTTATTTCGTGCTTTGTTTTTCTAACATTTTTGCGTTCGGCTAATTTAATTGAAAAATTTTTGCCTACGGCGCCCTTTATCTTCTCACTCGAAACCAAGATCCCCCGTTTTAGGAAAACTGATCCCGTCTCTGTTTCTAAATTTTTTCGAATAAAAGTAGAGTATGACCATGGGGGAAATATTTTTTTCTACGGTATGACGAAAATTTCGAGAAAGTTGAAGAAAAAAATAAAAAAAGTGGCAGAACTCAAGTTTTTCGTAAAAAAAAAAACGTTTTTTGTAAAGAAACAGAGCAAAATAAATCTTTTCATCCCTTTTTGGGTGTTAAAAATATTGGCAGCCCCTTATTTTTCGCTTTTACCCTTCCGCTAGTTTTGAAGAATTGGTTCGCTACATGTTTCGAGATCATGTCATAAAACACCTCGAAAATATCAAATGTAGTGTAGGGCCAGCTTTATTTAAAATCAATAATATCGCAAGCAAAAAGCTCTGCAGGAAAAACAGCGCCGTTTATTGATTTCTTTGGCTGCTAGTGCTAGCTGCATGGTTTGGCCGTTTCCGGATAGATGTCACTAGTAAAACAGAATGGAAAGAAATTTAATTAAAAGCGAAGATATTTCTTTCTAATGTTAACAACCTCACGAGTTTATCGCTCAGTATCGTAAATAATGGACCCTGCCGCCTCCTTTGGTGGTTTGGATCTGAAAACATCTAATTTTTAATTAGATTAGATGTGTGGCCGCCATCTAGCGGAATTTGCATACATCTTGTCAACGGTTATTATTGCAACTATGATTTATGCTCACAATGAAAGAGTGGCGACCATTTTTTCTCATGAAAGCAGTCCGGAGATAATAACAAACTGGCACCATTGCTCAATATACCTGTTTCTTTTGTGCGCGCAGAACTTTCTATGCCATTTCTGTTTGATTTATTGAAATCCTACCCCTAAGGAAAATCTTAGGAACCCTGTATAACGACTCGCGGAAGTTTTTTTTGCGGTAATATGTGTCATTATAAAGTATAACAAATTTAGGGGTGGTACGCAGAAATGTGCCCATCCAAAATAATAGGAGAAAACTGCACCTGAAAATAGCCTTTTTTGAGCTATAGGGTTTTTTGTATTTTTTGAATTGATTGACCCTTTGTTTCCCTTTCTTAACTAACAAAATTTTAGTTTAGGGTCTTAAAAGTACATTATAAACCTAGGGACTAAACTGCCACATTTAATCCCGCGGCGAAAGGTTTGTAGCCCGACCGTAGGGAGCGCCACAATTCGCTAAGGGATTAAACGACACCTTAGTCCCGAGGTTTATATACTATTTTATGCACTTTAGGAAAAGATCTTTGCTAAAATTACGTTATTTCTACGCCAAATGGTTCGTCAACTACAAGAAACAATGCTAAAAATAAAATCTTTGCCAAGAGCAAGTGCTGTTTGGCTTGACTTGCCATAAATTTAATTATAATTTTCCAGAGAGTAGTTTTTTTTTAATCCCTGAGGGATTAAATTTACTTCTAATCCCTAAGCTAAGGGATTAAATTTATTTTTAATCTCTTAGGGATTAAAATTTCTTTGAATCTCTTAGGGATTAAAATTTCTTTGAATCTCTTAGGGATTAAAATTTCTTTGAATCCCTTAGGGATTAAATTTTCTTTGGGAGGGATTAAAAGTACCTATTTAATCCCTGAAGTGCATAAAATAATTTTTTAACCTTACATTTATTTCTACCAGAAAAGGGCCCCAAATCAGAGCAAGTTTCTTTCCTTTTGTTAGTAAGATGTATTGATACACTATCAAAAAATGTCTTTTAGAAAAATACCAAATTCTCTCATTTTGAAACAATTCAAGTTGAAATATTTTTTTTTATACCTTCATCAAAAACATGATTTTAGTAACTGTCTACAGATACCAATACCAATACCAACGCAAAAGAATTTTTTTTTTTTTTGATCACGGGTGCAAAAAGATTTGTGTCCCTTTTTTACCCAAAATTAAAGAGAAATAGCGGAAAATAACAATACTGAAAAAATCTAGTTGTTCTTGCCTAAAAATTAAGCCATTTCCAACAGTTTTCACCAAGTATTTACGAAAAAATCGTTTAAAAACATCGCCAAAATATCACCGAGTAAAAATTCAAATCGTTATGAAAATCATTGTTATTTCATTTACCAGCCGCCTTGATTTAGTGTAAAGATGGTGTGCTCGTTATTTAAACCAACGCTTGTAAAAAAAGCACTATTTTAGCCACTAGTTGTGAAAACTACTGCTTTAAATTTATTTTATTTTGTTTAACTTATAAAACTTGTTTGTTCCTAAAAGGTTACCCAACGAGACAAAAATTATGGATAACTTCAACTTTTTTAAAAGCCAATTTTATAGAAAAAATAGCAAAAATTGTACTTTTTCAAAGCATACAGTATTTAAGACATAAGGTGGTATTAATTTCTTTCAATCAAAGTTCTTTACAGTCTTTAAATTTACCAAAAAACGTGTTCTACTAAGTGTATTTAAGCACTAAAAATCATTTAACAGGTATTTAATTTAATTGTTTTAAGGGTCATCATAGCTTTATCAGTAGTTTGTCTAAAATTAAATTCCTGAAGGTGACAGCTTAAAGAAAGTCTGGTGCATTAATATAAGAACGGTAATAAGTACTTGATTTTTCGAACTATTAAATCGAAAATATGATGACATTTTTGCAATACTTTGAGTGGTATGTGGCCCAGTGTGCGTCGCCTATAAATTCTCTTATGGATAACGCCCATTTTGTTGCATTTTCCAAAAACCTCTCAGACTCTATGACCCTTCTTTTAGTACGATTTTTTTAAATATTTTTGCCCACCTCTCCAATAAAATTTTTTATAGCTACACGCCCATAAATAGCGCAAGATTAAAACCCTTTTTACAAAATAATCCAGATAAATTGACCAAATTATAACGTCGTAAAAACTTTAACCGTTACATTTTTAACTTTGCATAAAATCAGTTTTTTTTCCTCCCTTACGAGAACGTAAAAAACATAGACCCCGTTTTTCTTCGGCAGAGGGTCTTTTTCTAGGCTAGAAAAAGGGGTGTAAAGCATTACAGAGTCGTGACTTCGCAATTAAGGGATGATTTTTAACGATCATTTATCTACAAAACAAACAAAAGCAAAAACCTACAAAAGATGTCAAGAAATACGACTACAGAAATTCCTATACGCGGCAGGTTTTTTTCTACTCGAAAAGAGGGTAAAAATTATAAATGAATAATAATAAAAAAAGAGCTAGGAAGGAAGAAAACCACCTGCCTTTTGAACGGACAATGCACCTAAATACAGCGTGTTCCAATGAAAACGAAGCACGGGCTTTTTTACGCATTTAGAGTGTGATTATGGAAAAATCCTCGAACACGTCGTTTTTTATTCGAGGTGGACACTTGTAAACTTCAACCCTATTTAAGAAGGTAGCGTTCTCGTCCAAACGTCACCGAGCGAAACATCAGTTTGTTTTGAGACAGTTTTTAATTATTCTTCGATAAAAATATGGTAAAGCCATGATAATAATTTAAGGGGTAACGTTTTTGTTTAAGCAATTTTTCCTATGTTTTTCACATTTTTATGCCATGATTTTGGTCACATTTTAAAGCTTTCTTTACAAACTTTCGATTTCTAGAATAAAACGCTCACATTTTTTAAGTTTCATAGTTTATTAAGGGTTCAAAAAAAGTACTGCCAAAAAACATTTTTCTCTATTAAAATGAAAAATATTTAAGGTTGTTGAACAGAGACAGCGGGCTATAAAAAAGTATTTTAGAGAAAGATGGAAATAGTTTAAGGAAATTGTTTATTAAAAATTTCTGTTTAGTAATCTGTCTGTCATTTTTAGTGGGGTCGTGCATATTTTATTTAGCACATCTAAAAATAATTTACCAGGTATTTAACTAAATTATTTGAAGGTATATCATGACTCTCATAAGGTCTACTAAAACCAAGGACGATCCCATCGCCAATCTCCTTTTTTACATTTTTTAATATTGTAAACTTAATTTTTAATAAATTAAAATTGAAATAAAAAAAAAAGTATATAGAATAGTCCTTTTGTAAAATGATTTTTTTCAGTAATGCTGCTGTTGGAAAATCTACCAACATTCCCTTCAACCTGGTAGGTAAATTCAACGCTACAGTTGTCCAGCACGCGTTCCTCAGGGTGAAGAAACTCGAATAATAAGACCAAGACATTCGATATAGGGGTAGCGGCTTTTCTGGGCATCTACGTTTTCTACAGCACCTGGAGCATGTATTACCATAAATAACGAATAATATCCAAACGAGCGTGTGCTTATCTATTTGTCTAGGAAAAACGGTCTAGGTTGTCTGTTGAGTCAAATGAAAATTATTTAGGTTTAAGCATGCCAGCGCAATAATAGTACTTTACCGACTATTAAATACTAATTTTACGACCATCTCCACACGATTTTAATGGTTCACTTACGGTCCTAGAATAATAATAAAGCTTAGACGTAAACTAAAAGATGGCGCAACAAGCGATTAAATTTTATTTTGTAAGAGCAGTATGTTGGGAATTTGGAACCTTTGGTTGCACTAAAACAAAATTATGATTGTTTTCCACAAACCAAAACTACACTTTTTTGTAGGAGCAGTAATTGCCGCAAAAATGTGAATTATTTTTCTATATTTCTTAGACAATAAATATTAATTAAACGTAAATTAATCTAACATTATTTTAGTACCTAACCAAAAATAAGTCCCGCTAAACTGACATTTTACGCATTTTTAAGAAAAAAAACCGTTTTTAAAAGGATATATGAAAAGTTCCTTAGTAAACTTAATTGTTTTGACGGTTTAGATAGAACGTTGTTGACTTAAAAGTGTTCGCATTTAGGCGCATTTACACAGACAAACTTTCCTTTGATTTTGAAATGCCGACAAACATTTACACGAGCCTCTTGAGCAAAATGTTCAAAGAAAAGTTCGAGCAAAATCTCGTACAAAAAGACTCACGGAAATTTTGGAGAGAATGTTAAGCAAAATTTTTTTTTTTTTAAATTTAAATAAAAATTTAAATTTTATAGTTTTATGGGAATTCATTGAACTTAACTGAAAATAGAAAGACTAAGTTTTAAAACAAGGTATTTTTAATTAAGTGCTTTCCGACGGAAAAACGATTTGATGTCGAAATTCACATTTTACCTCATAAGCAACTTCGATTGATCTGATTTTTATAGGGGATATGCCAGTATACTAACTTTTTTGGGGTTGTAAAAAAACGAGAATAAAAAATAATAATTGGCACTTATTTATTGCTGTTGCCTGTAAAATGTAATGATAAAAATTTACGTTTAAAAGAATATCTCTTTATTTTACTTCCTAGTTTAAAACACAATACAATAATAATTAAGTCAAATTAAAAAACCTATATACATTTTATTAAATCTCAAATATATGAACAAAAGCACGTTCCGTCTAAATAATACCCGTTTATTACCCACTTTTACAATCCTACCATCCCGACCGTTGTCTAAAAAAATATAATTTAGGAGTAATAGACTGGACTTCTGAATCGGAATGTTGCTTCTTTGCATATTGTTTGTTCAGTGTCAGTAGTCAACCTTGATTATTACATTAAATTGACAGTAAATATCTATCTTCAGCATTTTCATGAACCTTTTGCTTTTTTAAGCAACCGTTGGGGCCTTAAAGTAACTAGGTAAATCTGGTGTGAGGAATTTAAAAAAAACAATCAAAGCTAAGGGTAAAGTAAAGTCACAAAAATATGTTTAAAAAAAAATCCCCTCCCCACCACTCCTCATAGTCGTGAGACGCGGATTACCGCTTAAAAGTGCAATTTTTGAGTTTTTTGGCGATTTTTGAAAAACTTTCCTGGGTTTTTTTAGACTTTAGGAAAAAAAACCCTAGGAAATAAAAAAAACTCAAAAGAAAATCCCAAAAAAAGCCCATTTGGGAAACAACAACACAAACAAATTTGGGAAAAACCCTAAGAAAAAAATATTATAAGTAACCCTAATCCATGTGACAAAACTGATAGTAGAGCCAATAATAATGTTTCGCTTGCCGTCGGCTTTTTTTCACAAAAATTTTTAATAAAAGTTGGTGTTCCATTTTTTTAAAGAATTGAGATCACTGATCACTGATGTGAAATTTTATTTATTGTCATCTTTAAAAATATGTTTCCAAAATAGATAGCAATAATTTGCTCAAAAATTTACCCGAACAAAATGCGCCTTTAAGGCGCAATTACACAGACGAACATGCTCAAATAAAAGCTCGTGCAAAAGATCTAAAATTTTTTGCGTGAACATTTTTGTGAGCTTTTCTTTGAACATTTTGTTCGGGTAAATTTTTGAGCAAATTATTGCTATCTGTTTTGGAAACATATTTTTAAAGATGAGAATAAATAAAATTTCACATCAGTGATCAGTGATCTCAATTCTTTAAAAAAATGGAACACCAACTTTTATTTTAAATTTTTTTGAAAAAAAGCCGACGTCAAGCAAAACATTATTATTGGCTATCAGTTTTGTCACATGGATTAGGGTTTCTTATAATATTTTTTTCTGAGGGTTTTTCCCGGATTTTTTTGCCCGGGGGTTTTTTTGGGACTTTCTTGCGAGGTTTTTTATTTCCAAGGGTTTTTTTTCTAAATTCGAAAAACAACCCAGGAAAATTTTTCTTTTCCAAAAAATTTTTGAATTTTTCAAATATCGGCAAAAAACTCAAAAATTGCACTTTTAAGCGGTAATCCGCGCCTCACGACTATGAGGAGTGGTGGGGAGGGGATTTTTTTTTAAACATATTTTTGTAACTTTACTTTAACCTTAGCTTTGATTGTTTTTTTTTAATTCCTCACACCAGATTTACCTACTTAGTTTAAGGCCCCAAGGGTTGCTTAAAAAAGCAAAAGGTTTATGAAAATGCTGAAGATAGATATTTACTGTCAATTTAATGTAATAATCAAGGTCAATTACTGACACTGAACAAACAATATGCAAAGGGGCAACATTCCGATTCAAAAGTCTAGTCTATTACTGCTAAATTATATTTTTTAGACAAGGGTCATAAATCCATCCTTTCGATAATTCTCTTCCCTAAAAACCCCTGTATGCCAATTTTGATTGAAATCGAACAAAATTTCTTTTCTTCTTCCTTCACTTCCCTCATTAGCGGGAGGGGGTGCCTAATAATACCATATTATTGTATTGTCGCCGCAAATACACACCGAAAACTGAAATTGAATACCAAATTTGAGTTGCAAGATTTGAGCCGAACATACAAACATACATAAATAAAAGCTTGTAAAAATCGCCAAAAATTTCAATATTTAAAAAATCGGAAACGCAAGTTCTACGCGTCAATAAAATGAAATGAATTTCTTTGTTTTGAGTCGGAGAGCCCTTTCTTTATGGAAAGATTTGTTCTAAAACTTTCATAAAAAAACTGCTTTGACCTTGTTTGTTGTCATGTAATTTTGTGTGTCAATGTTCATTTGACCAAAACCCCCTCTCACTAGTCTACGGTTTTTACCTTCTCCTAACCCAGCATCAGCAACAAATAAGTGCCAATTATGGTATACTGGCATATCCCCTATAAAAATCAAATCAATCGAAGTTGCTTATGAGGTAAAACGTGAATTTCGACATCATATCGTTTTTCCGTCGGAAAGCACTTAATTAAAATACCTTGTTTTAAAACTTAGTCTATTTTCAGTTAAGTTCAATGAATTTTTATACCCCCAATTCTTCAAATAAATTTTGCTCAACATTCTCTCCAAAATTTACGTGTGTTTTTTTGTACGAGATTTTGCTCGAACATTTCTTTGAACATTTTGCTCAAGAGGCTCGTGTAAATGTTTGTCGGCATTTCAACATCAAAGGAAAGTTTGTCTGTGTAAATGCGCCTTAACATGCCTGTTATGTAAATTAATATTATGTAATACTTTTCGCACGTGTCAAGTACCAAATTTTTTCTATTTGCGTAAAAACCATCTGGACAACATTATATTTTCATTTTTAGGTATTAGCAAAAAACTTTTTTTTTCTATTTTCTTTACATTTGAGTTAAAAAATATATCTAAAAAAAAGCGTGCGTAAAAATATTTTCTACGCACGCCGTGCGCGAAAAATTATTTTTCGCATGCCGTACGGGAAAGACCCAGGGTAAATGCATTCCCGCACGGCGTGTGGAAAATATAACTTCCCACACGCAAAAAGTGCACTTTTACGCACGCTAGTGGGAAATAGCTATTTTCCTAACAAGTACGGAAAATCGATTTTTCCGCACGCAACTGCCGTTGGCGGAACGACGCAAGCAGTTAAGTGCGGAAAAAAAGGTTTTTGCACGTGTTAGGAACAATTGTTTTTCTACGAGCGCGAGGAAAATACACTGAAAATATTTTTTTACCATTTTTATTTCAAATAATATTTATTCACTATTCAAATTTATAGCAGATGCCAGTTGGTTGCGGTTGCCCAATAAAGATTGTGGGTCCTGTTGTACAGAGATAATTACTTCAGTAGACTGCAGCTCGTTTACAGATTCTTGATGCCCAGTTTTTTTTGTGTTGTACAAGTGCACTTGTTTCAGCATCCGCATCAGAAAAGACTACACAACTGGTGGAAGCATTGGCTGGAGAAGATTTAAATATTTTCCTTGCGATGAATTATTTATTTTCCAGGGATTCATTCAGGTAACCTTCGGCTAATTTTGTGGATTGCCATCCTTCATGGCGCTTCAAGTTCGTTATGCCCACTCCAGCATCTGCAAGGGCAGTGGCAGAAGACCTTCGATAGCAATGTCCAGTAAACTCTTCTGGATTCGGACGAGGTAAAAATGCCGCTACCTCAGATGGCATTCCCCTTTGCGATATTGGACAAAAAACCTTTGGTGTGTTGTATGTTTTTCTTACCAAGTTCAAATTTTTCTCTTCATTGATCACAAAACTTCGGCAGGTATGCGTTTTGTTGTCGGCTATTTTAACAACAATCATAGATTTTTCCAGCTGCACGTTTTCAAGTAACAAGTTCGTTAATTCTTCCCGTCTGCACGCCCCTGCTGGCCGAAAATTGTTGCCACTTTAATAAGGAGGTATATACAGGGTTCCTAAGATTTTCCTTAGGGATAGGATTTCAATAAATCAAACAGAAATGGCATAGAAACTTCTGCGCGCACAAAAGAAACAGGTATATTGAGCAATGGTGCCAGTTTGTTATTATCTCCGGACTGCTTTCATGAGAAAAAATTGTCGCCACTCTTTCATTGTGAGCATAAATCATAAACCATGAGATGATCGAGGAAAAAATTAGATGTTTTCAGGTCCAAACCACAGCTTTTTCTTGCTTAAAGGAGGCGGCAGGGTCCATTATTTACGATACTGAGCGATAAACTCGTGAGGTTGTTAACATTAGAAAGAAATATCTTCGCTTTTAATTAAATTTCTTTCCATTCTGTTCTGCTAGTGACATCTATCCGGAAACGGCCAAACCATGCAGCTAGCACTAGCAGCCAAAGAAATCAATAAACGGCGCTGTTTTTCCTGCAGAGCTTTTTGCTTGCGATATTATTGATTTTAAATAAAGCTGGCCCTACACTACATTTGATATTTTCGAGGTGTTTTATGGCATGATCTCGAAACATGTAGCGAACCAATTCTTCAAAACTAGCGGGAGGGTAAAAGAGAAAAAATAAGGGGCTGCCAATATTTGTAACACCCAAAAAGGGGTGAAAAGATTTATTTTGCTCTGTTTCTTTACAAAAAACGTTTTTTTTTACGAAAAACTTGAGCTCTGCCACTTTTTTTATTTTTTTCTTCAACTTTCTCGAAATTTTCGTCATACCGTAGAAAAAAATTATTTCCCCCATGGTCATACTCTACTTTTATTCGA
Organism: Oxystoma pomonae; assembly: GCA_963921995.1. Taxonomy (NCBI): domain Eukaryota; kingdom Metazoa; phylum Arthropoda; class Insecta; order Coleoptera; family Brentidae; genus Oxystoma; species Oxystoma pomonae. The sequence goes on from OY998167.1 coordinate 111,253,959, forward strand.
AAAAATTTAGAAACAGAGACGGGATCAGTTTTCCTAAAACGGGGGATCTTGGTTTCGAGTGAGAAGATAAAGGGCGCCGCAGGCAAAAATTTTTCAATTAAATTAGCCGAACGCAAAAATGTTAGAAAAACAAAGCACGAAATAAAAATGGCGCCGCTTACAATTTTTTTTCAGAAATTACGTAATTTCGGGAACGCAAAGAAATAGGTCTAAGAGCATACATTTTAAGAAAAAAATATCAATTTTCTCACCCTCCTCCACTGAGACTACAGGGGCCGTGCACAAATTACGTAATGGTCATGGGGGGAGGGGGGTTACAAAACGTTACGTAGGGGGGAGGGGAGTTTTCGACAGCGTTTGCATTTGTGTGAAACTAAGAAAATTTGGAATGAAAATAAGTGAAAAGTTTTTTTTGGGCGGGGGGGGGGGGGTAGTGGTCTTGAAATCGTTACGTAATATTAGGGGAGTGGCGTGCCAAACCGTTAAAAAACATTACATAGGGAGGGGGTCAAAAATTGGTAAAATCACCGTTACGTAATTTGTACACGGCCCCACATCTCACTGTTCCTCCTTTTTGATTTCGAATCAAAGTGCAAAACCCGGGTTGGACGTTCGAAGGCGTCAACCCGTCCTATTTGCTTGATAAAGTTTCTACGGAAATATCTCATTCGATTTCTCCGGCCGTGTATGAACGCTTTAGGTTAGGCATTTGCATGTATCTCAATCCCCAGCCTGTAAACAGTGCGAAAGGACAATGGTTACAAAATGAAAAGCCGAAAAATATTTTTTTTACGATATCTTTCATCAGTTTGGTATTAAAGTCGAGCAAAAACAATTTTTATTCCAGTCCTAAAGGTATGAAAATGGAAAACATTGGAAAACAACAACCTGGAATGGATTTACTACGTGTAAGATGTAGTGACAACATCGCCCCATGCCCATCCTTTTCTGCCTAATGTGCTTTTCCGTTTGTCTGCGTCTTATACACGGCTGCTTGGCCCCCTAAGGATTTGCTTAGGAACCCTGTATAATCGGGAGCGCTGTCAATAAATTTCTCCACGTTATTTATAGTTAAACATTTTTTTGGTCTAAAGCCAATTAATTTGAAATGCCTACTAATATCCACATTTTTCTTTAGCTTGAGCATACTTTTCAACATTGAGTACCTTGACCAGAGTGTGGACGGTTGACACGATGTCGATAATTCGTGAAAATAAGCTAGGAACTTCCTTTTGAAAATTCGTGTTTTTCTTGTCCAAACTCCATTTACAAAAAGCGTTGTACTCTTTCTCATAACTTTTTCTGGATTTATCTGGCAACAAATCTTCTTTTGCAAATTCAGCCGCCAAAAGAATCTCGTCAGGTACCTCTTCTACCGAATTTTCGGTAATTTCTTCAGTGGAAGTCATTTAAATTTTTTTTCCACTGACAAATAAATGCATAAACAACTGGTTAGTCACAATATAGCAACCAAGGCATTTCAAAGGCAATATGATGAACAGAAACTTCGAATCAGTACAGGTTTTTCGAAATTTGACATATCGGTGCGGAATTTTCCGCACGCTCGTAGAAAAAATCTATTGCGCATGCCTGACGCCTCGCCCCCGGAAGATTTTTTTCCAGTCTCACTTGATTGGGAGAGTTATTGTCGGTACGACTTTTTTTTTCGAAAAATGCAAGGGCAGGGCCGTATCTCATTGTAATATGTGAAATTATCGTATTTCTTTCTAAAATAACGGTTTATCCGAACAAATAAAAATTAAACCCTACAGGCGAAAAAAAAATCGTGATGCACGCAACAACACCCCCGAAATATGTCCAGTTTTATTGCGCAGCGTTTAATTGCACTGTGTGCCACTTTTTAATATCTAATAATTTTGTTATTTTTGCGGTCTATGTGGTCGCATCAACTCATCTTACTCGTCTCCCTTTCCCCAAAAAATATGTTTATATACAGGGTAGTTGATAAATTGTTTCTTTTTTAGGCTTCACGGGTATCTTATACAGGGTTCCTAAGCAAATCCTTAGGGGGCCAAGCAGCCGTGTATAAGACGCAGACAAACGGAAAAGCACATTAGGCAGAAAAGGATGGGCATGGGGCGATGTTGTCACTACATCTTACACGTAGTAAATCCATTCCAGGTTGTTGTTTTCTAATGTTTTCCATTTTCATACCTTTAGGACTGGAATAAAAATTGTTTTTGCTCGATTTTAAAACCAAACTGATGAAAGATATCGTAAAAAAAATATTTTTCGGCTTTTCATTTTGTAACCATTGTCCTTTCGCACTGTTTACAGGCTGGGGACTGAGATATATGCAAATGCCTAACCTAAAGCGTTCATACACGGCCGGAGAAATCGACTGAGATATTTCCGTAGAAACTTTATCAAGCAAATAGGACGGGTTGACGCGTTCGAACGTCCAACCCGGGTTTTGCACTTTGATTCGAAATCAAAAAGGAGGAACAGTCAGATGTGGGGCCGTGTACAAATTACGTAACGGTGATTTTACCAATTTTTGACCCCCTCCCTATGTAATGTTTTGTAACGGTTTGGCACGCCACTCCCCTAATATTATGTAACGATTTCAAGATCACTACCCCCCCCCAAAAAAAAACTTTTCACTTATTTTCATTCCAAATTTTCGTAGTTTCACACAAATGCAAACGCTGTCGAAAACCCCCCTCCCCCCTACGTAAAGTTTTGTAACCCCCCTCCCCCCTATGACCATTACGTAATTTGTGCACGGCCCCTGTAGTCCCAGTGGAGGAGGGCGAGAAAATTCATATTTTTTTCTTAAAAATTATACTCTTTAGACCTATTTCTTTGCGTTCCCGAAATTACGTAATTTTTGAAAAAAAATTGTAAGCCGTGCCATTTTGATTTCGTGCTTTGTTTTTCTAACATTTTTGCGTTCGGCTAATTCAATTGAAAAATTTTTGACTGCGGCGCCCTTTATCTTCTCGCTCGAAACCAAGATCCCCCGTTTTAGGAAAACTGATCCCGTCTCTGTTTCTAAATTTTTTCGAATAAAAGTAGAGTATGACCATGGGGGAAATAATTTTTTTCTACGATATGACGAAAAAAATTAAAAAAGTGGCAGAGCCCAAGTTTTTCGTAAAAAAAAAACGTTTTTTGTAAGGAAACAGAGCAAAATAAATCTTTTCACCCCTTTTTGGGTGTTACAAATATTGGCAGCCGCTTATTTTTCGCTTTTACCCTCCCGCTAGTTTTGAAGAATTGGTTCGCTACGTGTTTCGAGATCATGTCATAAAACACCTCGAAAATATCAAATGTAGTGTAGGGCCAGCTATATTTAAAATCAATAAAATCGCAAGCAAAAAGCTCTGCAAGAAAAACAGCGCCGTTTATTGATTTCTTTGGCTGCTAGTGCTAGCTGCATGGTTTGGCCGTTTCCGGATAGATGTCACTAGTAGAACAGAATGGAAAGAAATTTAATTAAAAGCGAAGATATTTCTTTCTAATGTTAACAACCTCACGAGTTTATCGCTCAGTATCGTAAATAATGGACCCTGCCGCCTCCTTTAAGCAAGAAAAAGCTGTGGTTTGGACCTGAAAACATCTAAATTCATCTCATGGTGTGGCCGCCATCTAGCGGAATTTGCAGACATCTTGTCAACGGTTATTATTCCAACTATGATTTATGCTCACAATGAAAGAGTGGCGACAATTTTTTCTCATGAAAGCAGTCCGGAGATAATAACAAACTGGCACCATTGCTCAATATACATGTTTCTTTTGTGCACGCAGAACTTTCTATGCCATTTCTGTTTGATTTATTGAAATCCTATCCCTAAGGAAAATCTTAGGAACCCTGTATTAAGGGCCGGTTTCTCAATAGCGAGCATAACCTTGTAAAAATCTTTAAACTAGGTAACCAGGACAAAGTTATGATTGTTTTCCACAAACCAAAACTACACTTTTTTGCACTCGACGCGCGTTTCGCTAACAACGTTAGCATCATCAGGAGACGATAAACAATGAACTAAATTAATCTACGCTCTATCTTGTATACAATCCTTTAGTGGGCGGAGATAAGACTAATAACATATAACACTTTTTTCTAGAACTGTAGTTTTATCCTTGGGATTTCCTAGTAAGCTTCTTATTGTGTTACCGGATTGATATACTAATTTAAGACCGGTGTTATTAAATACTTTTTGTAATCCTTTCGTATAATTATATTATAAGAAATTGATACAAATTTTGAGTCGCAGGTATCTTTTTGTCTGAAAAAAAGGGGAATTTACGAAATTAGTTGCATGGATTGTGACAAAAAATATGTTGGCCAAACGAGACGCTCTATTCAAACACGTTTTAAAGAACATTTAGCACACTTAAAATACGGAAGAACAGAAAAGTCAAGTGTGGCCGAGCATGCTTTTGAAAACAATCATAGATTCACATTAGATAACCTAAAACTTCTAAAAAGTGTACCAAACAAAATACTTTTGAATGCATATGAAAGTATGGAAATCATTAAATCCAGAAATAGTTTAAATAAAGATAGAGGACCCATCCCGTTTAGTACACTTTATTCTTTGGTTGAGGGGAGATAGGATTAAAAATCGTGATCAATCACAAATTATTAGTCTTATCTCCGCCCACTAAAGGATTGTATACAAGATAGAGCGTAGATTAATTTAGTTCATTGTTTATCGTCTCCTGATGATGCTAACGTTGTTAGCGAAACGCGCGTCGAGTGCAAAAAAGTGTAGTTTTGGTTTGTGCAACCAAAGGTTCCAAATTCCCAACATAGGTAACCAGGGTTTCAAGGTGAGGGTAAGTTACCTTACCTCGGGGCTAATCTAAAAAAAATATTGGCTTAAAATAGCAAAAAACTGGAATTTATAACCCGAGTTAAGTTAACTCTCTGGTAACATGCTATTGAGAAACCGGCCCTAAGTATAATTCATCTAAGGATATAAGATATTTTGTGGTTTAAAATTTCTTAAACATTCTACAGTTTTTTTGCAATTTTCCCCCAACTTAAACAAAAATAACTATATAGAAAATTATTTCAAGGTCTCAACAGCTTTAATAAAATTTTATAACTACCTATAAAAGTATTTATATTTGAAGGTTCTACCAATGAACCGAAAACAAGCAATTTAAAGGAAAGTTCATGTCATAGGGTAATTTTGATGTGTATTAATTGAGGTCTGCCAAGGAGGTAATTGCTGCCGCAGCAGGTGGCAGACATAAGGCAGGTAGCACCGATAAGGCGTTGGTTATAGTGCCACGCAGTGGCGTACCGCTTGGAAAAAAGAAAAAACAGTAACTCAAAAACAATCGGATATCTATTTAATTTATTTCTCAGAAAAACGCTTTATAGCAAACAAAATATATTGATTTTTTCAAAAAAAGTATATCGGGAAGGTGCCTCAAAACAAAAATACGTAATAGAGATGCATATCAGTACAGGGTGATCCATTATTAGCCTCTCCCTTATCTAGAAGCTAATCTAAGCGTGATAAAAGGTTCTCTCTCTAATAGTTTACTTAAAATTTACCTTAAGTCATATACAGGATGTAATAAAAAACATGTTTTCTTTAGATGAGACACCCTGTATATTCTGTCATTTTTGAATTCGCCCAAAAATCTACTTTTTAAAAATGCTACAAACAGACATCTTATAATTTACGGTTTTCAAGATATTCACGTTTAAAATTTAATAATAGACACTTAAAGTAAATATTTCAGCGCATCGGTATCGGTATACCTAACGCGTTAGAAACAAAGCCAAAATACACTACATTTTTCGAACGATGCCCGCTTTTTTGACGGGTGCGATGACATCTTCACAGAACGGATGTTTCCACTCGTTGCGTACGGAGGTATGTACGTAAGTAACCTTCAAAAATGCTGGCATCGTTCGAAACATCGCATAAAAAAGTCAAAATGTAGTGTATTTTGACTTAGTTTCGAACGCGTTACGTATACCGATACCGATGTGTTGAAATATTAAGTGTCTATTATCCTGCATTCAACAGCCAACTACGCCGAAAGATTTAGGATTGTTTATTTACAAAAAAAAGTACAAAATAACATACAATATAATACCATCAATCTAATTGGAAGTATGTTCACGCACCTGGGTGAACATAACATAAGATAACATTAACTCTGTGTTTCGGACTTCCATTGTCTATATTTTATTTATACACGACGTTTCGATCAGTAAAATCTCTGATCGTCTTCAGGTGCAAACTACAATCAATTCCTAAGGCTACGTACTTATATACTGTGAGAAATCACTCAACCTTGAAGTTTAAGAAGTTGGCTCGCCAAGGAGGGGCTTCCAAATATTTGGGATTTCAACACTTGGTTTACTGAAAATACCCTGATTCTGCCCAATAAACGCAGCTTCAAGGAATTTTCGTTTCTTCCAGTGTGACTCCTTGTGCAAAACCTTTGCTTCTGCCCACTTCATTCGGTGTTGTTTTGACCATGCATGTTCGGCGATTCCTGATTTCGTTGTTTCACCTTTTTGATGTTCCTTAAGCCTAACAGATAGTGGTCTTTTAGTTTCGCCTATGTATGATTCCCACACTCACAAGGAACTTGGTAAATGCATACTTTATTTTGTTTGTTCTCCGGTTTTGTTTTACTAAGAAGGCTTCGAATTGTATTACTAGATTTAAAAGCTGTTTTAAAGAGCAGCGAAAAAACTCAGTTAGTTAGGCTTAAGGAACATCACACGAATACCCAAAAAGGTGAAACAACGAAATCAGGAATCGCCGAACATGCATGGTCAAAACAACACCGAATGAAGTGGGCAGAAGCAAAGGTTTTGCACAAGGAGTCACACTGGAAGAAACGAAAATTCCTTGAAGCTGCCTTTATTGGGCAGAATCAGGGTATTTTCAGTAAACCAAGTGTTGAAATCTCAAATATTTGGAAGCCCCTCCTTGGCGAGCCAACTTCTTAAACTTCAAGGTTAAGTGATTTCTCACAGTATATAACTACCTAGCCTTAGGAATTGATTGTAGTTTGCACCTGAAGACGATCAGAGATTTTACTGATCGAAACGTCGTGTATAAATAAAATATAGACAATGGAAGTCCGAAACACAGAGTTAATTTCAAACACATCATTGTCTCAAACTTTCAAACATAAGATAACATAGTAGCGTGCAGTATTTTTGAAAAGTAAATTTTTGGGAGAATTAAAAACTACCAAAACATATAGGGTGTCTCATTTAAAGAATACAAGCTAAAAAAATATTCTCGTAGTTTCAAAAAAGAAAAATAACACCTTGATAAATTCCAAGTTTATTAGTTTTCTGTCAAATGTCAATCTCAAAAAAAAAAACAAAGATGATACGGTGAATAAAAATAAGGGTAAGAAAGTATAAAAATCACTATAACATTTGCCAGAACCCACCTTAAAACGTATGATGTACTTATTGAAATAAATAAAAAAAAAAAAATATAGAATAACATCTGGGTACGCCCTTGGCCTGTAGTACCACCGTACTTCACGTCCGTTCGGATGCACCTTGCACCACCACCACGTCGCGAGAGATCAACGGGTCGATTAAAAAAGAATTAAAAAAAACTAAAGGCTGAAATCTCCAGCGTCCAACATCTGCCGCACGCTCGTCATCAGGCTATGTTGTTTATCAAAATGGTAGAAAAAGGGAGATTCGAAAAATGAGCTACATAGCCCGTGGGCATTTCAATAATATATGTGTACCCAACAGGTGAAGAGTCTCCTAAAAGGTCAATGTTTTATAAGAGGTACAGGGTGATTGATATAAGTCTCCCCTCTCCTTCTAGGTTCAAACAAAAACTGGCTAAAAGAACTATTTTTTAAAGTTTTCTCTGATACTTTATTTATAATTTACCTCAGGTCATATACAGAGTGTAACAAAAAACATGTATTTTTTAAATCAGGCACCCTATATATGTTGGCATTTTTAATTTCTCCCAAAAATCTACTACTACTATCTTATCTTTTACGGTTTATGAGATATTCGCGTTTAAAATGTTGATTTCTATTAGTTGGCTGCGAAATGCAGGATATTAATAACCAGTATGGCAGTGGACACAGTAGGCCATGAAATCACAAAAATTAATAAATAATGACAATACCCTCTCCACATAGGCCGATCAGCTCTTATCGTTTTAGTGTCCTTTTCTCCACCTTCGCCGCCATTTTGACAGAAAACTAATGGATTATCTGTCACTGTTGAGTGAAAATGGCGGCGAAGGTGGAGAAAAGCACACTAAATCGGTATGAGTTGATTGAAGTTGATCTGGAGAGTTTACTGATAATGACATTTAATATCCTTTCGGTCCTTTTGCAAAATTGAAATCGCTGTTTAAGAATGTTCTAAAATTGATCTTTTCAAATTTTAAACGTGAATATCTTGAAAACCGTAAAATATAAGATAATAGTGTGTGCATTTTTTAAAAGTACATTTTTGGGAGAATTCAAAAATGGCAGAATATACGGGGTGTCTCATTTAAATAATACATGTTTCTTGTTACATCCTGTATATGACTTGAAGTAAATTTTAAGTAAACTATGAGAGAATAGTAGTTTTCACAACTAGTGGCTAAAATAGTGCTTTTTTTACAAGCATTGGTTGAACCAACGAGCGCAGCGAGGTATTTAAAAACGCGAGTAAAAAAAAGCACAGTTTAGACGCGAGTTGTGAACACTATTTTTTTTTAATACCTTTATCAGAAAATCCAAGAAAAACAGGAAAATACCTTTAAAAATCTCGAACGAAGAGCACTTCTCGCAACACACCATCTTTACACTATAAATCAAGGCGGCTGGTAAATGAAATAACAATCATTTCCATAGCGAAGTGTCTTTTTACTTGGTGACGTTCATTGTTGCGCCATTTTAATCTTTGACAATTTGATATTTTAACGATGGTTTTAAATAATTTTTTCGTAAATACTTAAAAGAAACTGGCGGAAATGACTTAATTTTTAGGCAAGAATTATTAGATTTTTTCAGTGTTACTATTTTCCACTATTTCTCTTTAACTTTGGATGAAAAACGGACCAAAATCTTTTTTTGCACCCGTGATCAAAAAAAAAAAGTTTTTTTTGCATCGGTAACCAAAAAAGCCATGCTTTAGTTATCTGCAAACAGTTACTAAAATCATGTTTTTGATGAATGTATTAAAAAAAAATCGTTATTTTAGCCAGTTTTTGTTTGAACCTTCTATAACGCTTAGATTAGCCTCTAGATGGGGGGGGGGGAGACTTATAATGGATTTGTTTCAACTTTTTTGTCTTTAAGTTAAAACAATAATGTCCATAGTGATAAGAACTTAATTTTAATTCAATTTTATAAGTTTATATTAGCAAAAAACAACATAGAATTTCAAAACAATCCCAAATCAAGAAATTACAACACAATAGTATTTTTCACAACTAGTGACTAAAATAGTACTTCTTTACAGGCGTTTAAATAACGAGCGCAGCAAGGTATTTAAAAACGCGAGTAAAATAAAAGCACAGTTCAGCAGCGAGTTATTACCACTATTTTTTTTAATACTTTTATCAAAAAATCCAAGAAAAACAGGAAAAAACTTTGAAAAATCTCGAAATACACCATTTTTGCACTATAAATCAAGGTGGCTAGTAAATGAAATAACAATGGTTTCCACAGCGATATGCCTTTTTACTCGGTGACGTTCATTATTGCGACATTTTAATCTTTGACAGTTTGTTATTTCGACGATGTTTTTAAACTATTTTTTCGTAAATACTTGGTAAAAACTGGCGGAAATGGCTTAATTTTTAGGCAAGTATAATTAGATATTTTCAATATTACTATTTTCCGCTATTTTCTTTAATCTTTTTTGCACCCGGGATCAAAAAAAAAATTTCTTTTGCATCGGTAACCAAAAAAGCCTGCTTTAGTTATCATGTTTTTGATGAACGTATAAAAAAAAATAATTTAACCCACCAATTCACTGCGCACGAGATTAGAATAATTAGGTAGTTATGTTATGTCTAATGTCAGTCGGGGGTCGCGTCAACAAACAAAATTAAAACATTAAAAATTCCTCCCATCTTGATGCATTGGAAAAAAAAGTCTAGTACACGTTATAATACCATAGGCCAAAGACGCGACACCTCAGTTCCCCTGCCTTACACAAATCCCTGATTTTTTTACCGGTATATGTACAGGGTTAGTCACATTGAGATTTGCAAGAACATTTAGGTGATGATCTGACTCTATAATACTTGATTGATTAAAAATGGAACTATCCAGCTAGCGAGTTGGGATTTTCTTTTTTTCTATCACAAAATGTTTCCTTATTAGCTTGTTTAAATTTTACAAATCCAGAGACAACTGTCTTTTCAATACCAGACACATCAGTAAGATCTAAAATAGTACCACCACAGGTCTAAATATTTACACCTGTGGGGGGGTACTAAATTTTAAAACCAATTTTCAAAAAATACCTCCCCATACACAAAAGAAACAAAGTTATTAGCGACATAAAGCCTCATCAGCCTTAACTCATCGCCGTATACGTATCCGCATCTAGCGAGGACCAAGCACATTAATTGGTCAGAAACTTATACCACGTTCGAAAAGAGCAGATATATGCTAATCTAAGGTGTTCTTGAACGCGATAGGTGTTGAGATGCGTTAGGTATCACGTATCGTTACGACACACGTATCGTATCTCAGCACCTATTGCGTTCAGAAACACCTTAAATTAGCATATATCTGCTCTTTTCGAACGTGCTATGATTTTCCGACCAATCAGTGTGCTTGGTTCTCGCTAGATGCGCATACGTATACCGCGATGAGTTACAAATAGCTTTATGTCTCTAATTTATTATTTTGTATTGTTATTGCTAAATACCACTGAAAAACTGCTTTTTTGCCAAAATAAATACCATAGTTTAGAAGAAAATGCCCTAAAACTAATTTTTTTTGACAGGTTTCAAAATGGCAAATGGTAAATACGCCAAAATTTTGGCACATAATAGCTTCATAATCTGTGTTTGAGGTTATAAAATTGTTGATTTCTTAGACCACCTCTGGGGGGGTGGTTTAAATTTATAAAACCTAGAAAGGATTGTTTTGTGGCAATTGGTAATAAATTCTTTCATAATTTCCCTAAGTAACCGTTTTCACAAGGATTAATTTACCTTATTTAATATCCCAAGTTGTTCATTAATCAATAAAACACCTCCAATTTTGTCCAGAAAAACGCCATACTTTGAACCGGTTTTCAGCACAAAAAATATATTTATGAGGGCACTACGAGGCAAAACAAACATAAGTGAAGGTCACTGATTGTGCACGAAAAATATACCAAACAAAAAACCCAAAACAACTATACTAATTTATTTACAGACTGAAATTAAGACATTGAAGTTATCTAAAAGCTGAGTCAAGAAGACTTTCCTTACTCAAAGCCCACTCATTTTAAAGATGTAGCTTTCATCAGTAGAGGTTGGTGCAAGCAGAGGTAAAAGATCCGAACTCGCTGTTTGTGATTGAACGCAAATAACATTTCGACAGTGACAGAAATGTGAACAAAATTTGCATTTAAGTTTTGTAATACATTTCATAAATAAAAAAACCTTTTAAATAAATACAAAATTAATCTACTCCTTATTTTATTATTACCCATCGAAATCTTTGTGTGACATCAAGTATTAATTGGAAAAATTAATTAACAAGGATAAGTTTTAATTTGACGTATAACCCCAATTTTAATTTGTTCTACAGAGTGTTTACTATTTAAACCCCGCGTGGATTTAAATTTTTTAATTTTCTTTTCTTTTAAATCGAAACTTTCTTCTTAAATCCAACAAAAAAATTGTGTTAAGATGATTATTCAATAAACAAATTTATTAAAATTCTTAAAACCAAAAATTTCACTTAAACTTAGGACCGTTTTAAAATAGACCAAACCCTTTTAGTAAATCCAACTGTTAAAGTTGGCGAGCCATTTTTGATTCCTTGTTGTTAGAGTATCTTTGATGCGTTTGTGAAAGCGTCCTTAAAAGACAAGAGATAAAGCTATGCTTACAACGAACGACGTAACCAAACCAATTCTTGTTCAGTGCTTGATGCACAGTTGTACTTCATGCCGCTCACTTCTATTTCCTTCCTTGTCGAAAAAAGTGAGAGGGCAGTAGAATGGAAAATAGAAGGAGTGAAACTGTGGATCATGAAAACCCACAGATAACAAAATGGTTAGGATACGCTAGCTACGTACGTATACTGCAAGGGTGGTCGTAGAGATAGGTGAGACGTAGTCGCTGTTGTACGACGTATCCGTTCTGAGTTAAAACAATAAGGATGTTTACCTCGGATGGAAATATCTTGATCATGCTGAAATTCGGGCCATTCACATCGCTTTTGGTTTGACCTCGGCAAACTAGAGTGAAACCCCGTACATCATGCACCCTACCGAATTAGGCGTCTTGAACTCCCCTTGCAGTGCACTTTTCTCTTGACAAAAAGATTTTTTTTTCATTCGACGCGACGGTCTCGCTATTCTACCCATAGGTAATGCCTGGGTATTCTTTCAACGCGACACAATAGAGAGGCTCTCTCTGCCGGGGTTGCATAAGAAAACACCTGGTCATCGAATCGAGCTGTAAGGGAGGCTTTAGAACAGTGATTACGGATTTCGTCACAGAAGCGAGGATTCTACCAATCATCCACATCGAACAAGAAATCGTGACAACATATCTTTACCTATTCCAAGATTCTCATATACACAAAACTCAATTATTTATCGTAGCATCAAAATCTTTAATAAACTCCCAGCTGAATTAAAAAATGTTGACTGTTATAAGACTTTTAGAAAAAATGTAAAAGAGTTGCTTGTGGCTAAGGCATATTATAGTCTAAATGAGTATTTCGATTGTAATTTTTAACATTTTATTATTTTTTATGATTATCGACTTTTAATTATTTGTATTAGCAATAAGCAAATGTTTTTTATAATTATTAATTTTAGCATAAACTGTGGGTATAGGTATATTTTTTTAATCATTTTTTTTTTGTTTTTTTAACTGTTTATGTTTATTTTTTAATTTTTTGTGAAAGTAAAGTTGTTTGCTTGTTTAATTTAATTTATAAAAAGAAAATCATTTTTGCATTTACATATGCATTTACTTATATAAGTCCTGCTTCCAAACTTTCTTTTTATATAAAATTTGTTTTTTTTTTAGCGACATATAACCAAAGTTGTTAGATACCTACCATAGTTTACAATTTAGAAGGTAAAATTGCTTCTTTTTGAGAATTTTAGCTTTGTCAATGAAATGTTAGCATTTTTGGACAATAAAGCACATTTCTATTCTATTCTATATTAAGACGTCGAGCCAATTTAAAAAAAAAAAACAAATAAAGATACAAAAATCGTTAAAATCTTAGAGGGTCTTAGGCCCCTAGCAATTTCCTTGAGCTATTTGAAGCAAATTTGAATTTCCCTGCGCCCCACCCTCTTTCCACGCAGAATCTTTTACCGGAGATATCAAACAGCGTGCATTCACAGAAAGTAGAGTTAGAATTTTTTCCAAGCTCGCTCGATAAATAAACTAGCGGAATTTCGTGATTGAGTGCGCCTGGGGTGCACAGATTGAATACACGAAGACGATAACCGTATTAGCGAACTCTTCCCAACGTCTTGATCAATGGTAAGACGTTTAGGGCACGGGTCCGTCCTCCGTCTCCTATGGGTCTTTTTTAACAATACAGTCTGGCCTGGGGCAAATAAACTCTCTGGTTTGATTCCTTTTGATTGACAGACTTGCTATATTTTTTATTGATTTTTGCCTTCTTTTTCTGCAAACGACGCGATATTAAGGCGCAATTACACAGACGAACATGCTCAAACAAAAGCTCGTGCAAAAGATCTAAAATTTTTTACCTGAACATTTTTGTGAGCTTTTCTTTGAACATTTTGTTCGGGTAAATTTTGGAGCAAATTATTGCCATCTGTTTTGGAAACATATTTTTAAAGATGAGAATAAATAAAATTTTACATCAGTGATCAGTGATTTCAATTCTTTAAAAAAATGGAACACCAACTTTTATTTAAAATTTTTGTAAAAAAAGCCGACGGCAAGCGAAACATTATTCTTGGCTATCAGTTTTGTCACATGGATTAGGGTTACTTATAATATTTTTTTCTTAGGGTTTTTCCCGGATTTTTTTGCCCGTAGGGTTTTTTGGGATTTTCTTGCGAGTTTTTTTTATTTCCAAGGGTTTTTTCTTAAATTCAAAAAACAACCCAGGAAAATTTTTCTTTTCCAAAAAAATTTTGAGTTTTTCAAATATCGGCAAAAAACTCAAAAACTGCACTTTTAAGAGGTAATCCGCGCCTCACGACTATGAGGACTGGTGGGGAGGGGATTTTTTTTTAAACATATTTTTGTAACTTTACTTTACCCTTAGCTTTGATTGTTTTTTTTTTCATTCCTCACACCAGATTTACCTAGTTAGTTTAAGGCCCCAACGGTTGCTTAAAAAAGCAAAAAGTTCATGAAAATGCTGAAGATAGATATTTACTGTCAATTTAATGTAATAATCAAGGTCGATTACTGACACTGAACAAACAATATGCAAAGGTACAACATTCCGATTCAGAAGTCTAGTCCATTACTGCTAAATTATATTTTTTTAGACAAGGGTCGGGATCGTAGGGTTGTAAAAGTGGGTAATAAACGTGTATTATTTAAACCGAACGTGCTTTTGTTCATATATTTGAGATTTAATAAAATGTATATAGGTTTTTTAATTTGACTTAATTATTATTGTAAAAGACTAAACTGGGAAGTAAAATAAAAAGTCTTTTAAACATAAATTTTTATCATTATATTTGACAGGCAACAGCAATAAATAAGTGCCAATTATTATTTTTTTTATTCTCGTTTTTTTTACAACCCCAAAAAAGTTACAAGTATACTGGCATATCCCCTATAAAAATCAGATCAATCGAAGTTGCTTATGAGGTAAAATGTAAATTTCGGCATCAAATCGTTTTTCCGTCGGAAAGTACTTGATTAAAAATAACTTATTTCAAAATTTTGTTTTTCTATTTTCAGTTAAGTTCAATGAATTCCGATAACATTATATATTTTGAATTTGTAAAGAAATTTTTATACCCCCAATTCTTCAAACAAATTTTGCTCAACATTCTCTCCAAAATTTACGTGTGTTTTTTTGTACGAGATTTTGCTCGAACATTTCTTTGAACATTTTGCTCAAGAGGCTCGTGTAAATGTTTGTCGGCATTTCAACATCAAAGGAAAGTTTGTCTGTGTAAATGCGCCTTTAAACGTTGATAGCTCCTTAGAATTTTTTCGGTTTTATTAGTTTTTAATCTACCTGGCCAAAAACGCAGCTGTTTAATTTTAAGTTTGTTGATATATTTTGAAAATTTAATCCTACAAAGAAAGTAACCTTCCTTTTTTGCACTGTAGATTGCATAAAGCTAGGGAATAAAGAGTAAGCTACGTTTCGTTGTCATACACATATTAAATTGATGAAATCCTCCCAGGGATAATGCTTTTATCGGACCTTAAACAACCTCTCTTTAGACTTTTAAAAGTTATAAAATTATCCCTAAACTGCGTTCCGTTATCGCAGATCTATTAAGTCTCTGTTCGACTCGACAAAATTTTGTTTTAAACGACCTTCAATCCGCACGTAAACTAAGTTCCGTTGTCACACACCCAACAAGTTCTTAGTTGTTCGCCAACAGCTGTCTCAATAAGACAGAGCAAAGACGCACAGCTTGATATATTCGAGGTTGACTTGGGGAAACACTTAGAAAGAGAAAACGGATCACCCAATCAACCCTGCTATTAACAATCATAATGCTTTATTTAACCAGCACTTATACAAACCTCTCTATAGACTGTTTGAAAAGGTTAATATAGTCAAATTAAAAAGTTGTAATCTGGGTGACATTATCGCACATCTATTAAAAATCTTGACGAAATTTTCAAACTTCTTTAAAAGTAAACTGAGTTCCGTTGTCACACACCCAACAAGTTCTTAGTTGTTCGCCAACAGCTGTCTCAATAAGACAGGGCCAAGACGCACAGCTTGATATATTCGAGGTTTACTTGGGGAAACACTTAGAAAGAGAAAACGGATCAGCCAATCAACCCTGCTACTAACAATCATAATTGTTTATTTAACCAGCACTTAAACAAACCTCTCTATAGACTGTTTGAAAAGGTTAATATATATTCATATATATATATATATATATATATATATATATATATATATATGAAAAGGTTAATATATATTATCGCACATCTATTAAAAATTTTGACGAAATTTTCAAACTTCTTTAAAAGTAAACTGAGTTCCGTTGTCACACACCCAACAAGTTCTTAGTTGTTCGCCAACAGCTGTCTCAATAAGACAGGCCCAAGACGCACAGCTTGATATATTCGGGGTTGACTTGGGGAAACATTAAGAAAGAGAAAACGGATCACCCAATCAACCCTGCTATTAACAATCATAATGCTTTATTTAACCAGCACTTATACAAACCTCTCTATAGACTGTTTGAAAAGGTTAATATAGTCAAATTAAAAAGTTGTAATCTGGGTGACATTATCGCACATCTATTAAAAATCTTGACGAAATTTTCAAACTTCTTTAAAAGTAAACTGAGTTCCGTTGTCACACACCCAACAAGTTCTTAGTTGTTCGCCAACAGCTGTCTCAATAAGACAGGGCCAAGACGCACAGCTTGATATATTCGAGGTTGACTTGGGGAAACACTAAGAAAGAGAAAACGGATCACCCAATCAACCCTGCTACTAACAATCATAATGCTTTATTTAACCAGCACTTAAACAAACCTCTCTATAGACTGTTTGAAAAGGTTAATATAGTCAAATTAAAAATTTGTAATCTGGGTCACATTATCGCACATCTATTAAAAATCTTGACGAAATTTTCAAACTTCTTTAAAAGTAAACTGAGTTCCGTTGTCACACACCCAACGACTTCCTAGTTATTTGCCAACAGCTGTTGGTCCTGATTTAAATATCGACAATATTGCCAATAAGACAGGGCAAAGAAGCACAGCTTGATATATTCGGGGGACTCTTAGAAAGAGAAAAAAGATTAAAAAAATAACCCTGCTATAACCGACAAAATGCTTTTACCAGGCCAGACGTGACAAGTGACGTTCAAAAAAGGTCATTTGATGCCTATAATTTTTGGGAGTCAAATAAACAGAATTGGCTGAACTTTGAATAGAAGGCACATTTTGTAAAAACTAAGACACGTCTCGGAGCACTTTTTTGATTTTCGGTGCCCTTAGAAAGAAATTTTAGCTTATTCGTCAAAAAAAAAAAACAAGAAAGTGCTCCGAGCCGTGTCTGAGTTTTTACAAAATCTGCCTTACATTCAAAGTTCAGCCAATTCTGATATTTATTTGAAAAAAAAAGAATCTCCACTCTTATATAAACCAACCCTTTTCTAAACTGTTCTAAAAGGTCAAGGCGAAGTAGACATATTAAAAATGTGTAAAATGGGTTCTGTTACCGCACAACTACTAAATATATCAGCTTTTACAAAATTTCAATTCAAATTATCCACATCTTTAATCTGTAACTAAACTGTGTTCCATTGTCACACACCTAGCAACTTCCGATTTCGTCGCCGACAGCTGTCTGCCCTGATTTAAATATCGACAATATTGCCAATAAGACACAGCCAGCCAAGACGCACAGTTTGATATCTTCGGGGTTGACTTAGGGGGACACGCGTTCAAGTCTCTATAGCAATAACCTACCCTAAACAGGGTCCATTGTTCGAGGACCCATGATTCGTAAGATTTATGAAAGAACGGCTGCCAGATTTCGTTTGAGAAAAATGTCTGCAAACAACAATGGCCACTGAAACCTATAGAGTTTGCGGATCTTGGCACGGTACAATACACACCCTTGGTGATATATTATCAAGCTAGTTTTAGCGATGGGTATTGATATAGGAACATCTGATCAGAAGCCAAAGGTTAATTTATAGTGTAGAACAGCTTTAAATGAAGAAAAGGTGATTGAAGATTATAGCAAGAAAAATCTGCAAACAATAGGCTTAAAAATTGGTTTGGGGGAAATTTAGAGACATATAATATCAATAATAGTTTTTAAAATAAAAGTTTAAGTACTATAAATGACGTCGATAGTCTTTCCCGAAATACGTAACATTTTGTTTCAAAAAAACTCTTTAAGCAGAAAAGGAGGTATAGATTTGAACACTTTTCGGTTCATTCACAATAATTATTCTCTAGGTAATTTTGGCAATGAACAAGAACATAATGAAAGCTTAAAAAAGGTACGAACGTAAACAAATGAAAAAACACCCCCGTTGTCACTCTATCGACTTTTCGGAAACGGCTAGTGTTGAGCACTCGCGCTCAATGGTGTAAAGTTATCTAGTTCATTTTTTTATAAATATTATCACGTCCTCACGGCAAAATTTCTTTTAGCTTCAAAAGCTATAGCTTTTTTAACAATGTAATGTTTTTATGTTGTAGTCAAAGCCAAAACACAAGATAGGGTTTATTTGGTTATCAACAAAGTTTCGTTGCTTTGCCTAAATTTAAGAATTGCAAGCGTTTGACTTGCTACTATTGCCGGCAAATAGATCGTATAAGTATAATGGGAAATATTGGTCAGGTGGTGGTGCCGCAGGGTCAAGCACGGAGGGCACGCCCGGCCATCGCGCCCTTGCTCCGGATCCAGATGCACTTAACGGGATGTTTGAGTCATTATTTTTTGACTCTTGATAATGTCAAAATTAGTTTGGGGTAGCGCTAGTATTTCCTCATATCTCCGCGGATGCATCTCTCTCATTATGTTGCTTGAATGATAAGTCTTAAAATAAATGTTGTCTAATAATATATTTTTATAATATTCTTTAACTATGAGATGTAAAACCTTGAATGTTGTCAAAAATGGCAATACCTTTGACGCTATGGAAATCCAAAGCAGCCAAACGAGTAAACGCTGATGTCAGAGAGAGAGGAGGTGCGGTAACAAACAATTTTATAATGACAACGTCTTAAACCTATCACCACCTGATGCGTAGACCTTTATTTAGTTAGTATACCATACAGGTAGGTCAAGAATGTTTTTATCAAATTCCAAACACAGTATATTTTTAATTTATTAATTTTATAAATTACTGCGTATATTAAATTGCTGCAAAATGATTCAAAATCCACATACTATCCCCTGCACTCTTGATATACCTGCCAGTCCAGTTCGAGTATCTACAGCTGGTGCATGTAAAAAGTGAAACCCCAATGCACATCGAGTTTATAAAGGGTCTGAAATTGTTATACACTTTATACAAGGTGTCCCGTTGCCGACGTAATAACAAAACTAAAACCGAAGAAAACAATTGACACAATCATTTTTAGAACTTTATAGGCTGACTAAAATTTTGCAAAGAGAGCAAGCTAGTTTAAAATGTACCTAGATTTTAGAAACAACTGGGGAACAATAAAAAAGTTTTCTGGGCCAAAATAGCAAAATCTGACTTATTTTATTATACTAATTAACAATCTCTCTTGCAAAAGTCTCAATTGGCTCAAGGTTTTTTCCAAGATTTTAATTATTTAAAAGAAAAATTCCCTAGAATTAGTGACGCTAAAATTAAAGAGGGAATATTTGTGGAGCCCAGATTTGGAAACTTTTCAGAGACGCGCAATTCGATTCCATACTTCCAGGTTGGTTGCAACAAATTTTTTGGGAAACAATAGAGCAAGAAACTATAAAGACCTGGCTGCCCAACTTCTTTTGTGTTACCAATTACTGGATTACTTTCCGGAAAATTGTGGTGCTGTAAGTGACGAGCACGGTGAGAGGATCCACCAAGATGTTTTAAACATGGAAAGAAGGGGTCAGAGAAAATGGAACTGTGAAGTGTCAGCTGATGACAAGATATCTTCTTGGCAAATAATACCCACTGTTTATTTACAAAATTTGCAAAAAAACAGCGTCTTTTGGAAGATATGGAGATGCAAAAGTGATGAAGTTTTGGAGTATGATAATGATGCAAAATCGATAGAGCCTTCAGCGAATACGGAAGAATCCTTAAAGAAATTAGATAAAATAATATTAATCGCGAGAGATCATACATAACTATATTTGGGGCACACCCTGTATAAGCTGAAAAAAGCAGCTGAAAACCAATCGATTTTTAATATACGATATCCCCCTTAATTGTCACGGGTCAGCGTGACTGAAGTAAAGTCATCGATTGTATTTGTTATTATTGAGGGTGTTTTAGGTGACCCACATAATGGGGGTAAAAATTAGTACATCAAAGCTATTTTAGCGAGGGTCGAGATGATGGAAAATGTAGGTAAAAAAGATATATTCGATGGTATATACACAAGCATCAAAGTAACGTAGAGCAGATTGATTTAGAGCTGATTGGTGCTAAAATTGGTAATGAATACAGTGTTAGGTTTTTGGGATTGAAAATGGATGCAAATCTAAACTGGAAAGATCATTGTCAATTAGTAATTTCAAAGGTTCATTCTGCATCTTACCAGTTAAGGAACCTGCGTCAAGTACTAACCAAGAAGCAGTTACTCACAGTAACCTATCCACAGTGTGAGTCAAGGCTTAGATATGGTATAATGCCTTTGGGGAGTATCAACGGAAGCTCAAGACGTCTTTGTTGTTAAAAAGAAATTAATTAGGGCAATGCTAAAAACATTAAAATAAAAAAAAATATTAAGGAGTTGAAAGCGCCTTAACTATTACGTCTGTTTATTTATGTATTTGTGTATTATTATGTGTCCTTAATAATTTTGAAAATTTAGTTATAAGTGCTAATTGTTGTAATATAAATTTGTCTTAAAGGAAAATAAAGATATCTAACTATCTATCTAGCTAGAACCAGTCACGAGTTACCTAAAAGCCAACTATAGCATAACAACTATTCTAATAAAAAAAAAACATAAACACACATAAATTATTTTCCGCTTTAAGCTCTGAATATGTTAATCTAGATTATCCATAAACAGCAACAACCATTATATTCACTACTGATTGTTGCTAATCAAATATACAACAACCTTTTGATACTCTAAACAAAAATATCCCCAATGCCCAACATACCGTCAGCAATTACAAAAACCTCGCAGAACGGGCTGTAAGTAATTGTACCCAATAATTTAGCCCCTTCAAATTTCGCTAATCACATAATTAAAAATATTTACGCGACGGGAGTATGACTAACCCCTTGAGTTTCTATACGCAAAAGAAGAAGGGTGGATAATGTTCCAGAGTTTTAAATGTTGATACTTCATGATACATATGGTATGTTTATTTAAATATTTCAGATTGCCTCAAAAAAACCCCTATGTAAAAGATTTCAATTTTTTATTCAAATATCAAAAGTTAATTGTTCAAGTTTTTAATAATTTTGTCCTTGCATATGCAGTTTTTGAAAAACTTAGTTCCCCACTTTTCTTTAGACCTAAAGAGTTTTCTATAACTAGGTAACGTATTTAATTCGCCTTATTTCACCCCCAAGAGGTATAGTTTACATAAAGGGTCCTCATCGGGTCCTTAAAACCCAACAACTGATTTTCCAACCCTTCTCATAACCGCAATATAATAGTTCGTTAAGTTTTTTTCGAGTTTTTTTTTCAGTAAATCTTATGTTAATCGGTTAGTTTGTTATTCTTTCTTAATCCGATGAATCTAAACTGGTTGAATCTTAAGTTAATTTCTTGCATCCTTGTTTGTTGTTTGAAGGTGGTAGACATTGTTGAACTTGAGAGGATCATTTCAACAAAACTCTTCAGTTCACACTAACACAAAGGACGACAGACGTACTGAAAGAAGGCGAAACATAATTCCGTACATCAAATAAATCTCAGAAAAGATAAGAGGAATAGGCAACCAATTCTGATTGTCTTCAAAACGACCACAACGTAACTCCAGAGATTGGCTACAGGCAAAGAGCGCTATTGAACAGGACCTTGAAAGACTCAGAAAAACACAATCTGCAAATTAATCCACTGAAATCTTCTTTGGCAGGGATAAGATAAAGATAACAAATACGCTGAACCTTTCTATTGGTGGTGCGCCCCTTCCCACGGCTGAATGTACCAGAAACCTGGGAATACTTATAGACTCTAATATGGGATTTCCAGAAAACACCAACCATAACATCAGGAGAGCATATGCTTCATTAAAGCTTCTTTATCCTCATCGACATTCTCTGTCGGTAAAGCAGAAAATTCAGCTCACTGATAGCTTAGTACTCAGCTACTTTAATTATTGTGATGTGGTATATGGTCCATGCCTAGATCAAAGACATGAAGTTCGTATCTAGAAAGTAAAAAAATCGTGTCTCAGATTTATCCATAAGATACGAAATAACCCCTCGGATAGCTATCAGTCACAGGATGGTTAGACATGAAAAATCGAAGACTAATTCATTCAGTAGTTTTTTTCTACATAATTGCCGCAGCACGCAACAACACTATTCGAGCGAAGCTTTACTTTTAATATCTACCGCTTATACAATGATATCCCCACTAACTTTAAGAACCTCAATCCATCGAAATTCAAAATGAAAATAAAACATTATCTTTTAAACTCAACCTTCATGCCCTGATAATTATAACTAGGAAAATCGTTTATAATGAGGAAAATATGTTTGCTCTATTATATATTTATTGCTTAGTGTTTTTTATTTTTTAGTCTTCTCTTGGCACTAGGACGATGTTCAATTAATATTTAATAATTTCAAATCTTATTATAATATGCGTATTACTTTTATTTGTTTACATTAATATTTATTATATATTGGAGAACAAAAACATACAACACCATGTATATGCATAATTATTTGTGTGTATACCTTACCTCAAAGGAAATATTTGATAAATTTTTTGTCTTCTAATCTTTCTTTTTTTTTAATTCATTTTCAAAAACAACCAACACATAAAAGACCTTTTCTGAAAATTTCAAATTATTTTTCTCGTAGTTTTTGGTATTTTTGGATTGCTTACAGTTTACTTAAAAAATAAAAATGCCAACAATTTCATCATTTAAACGACTTCGAGAAAGGACGCATCGTGGGCATGAAAGAGGCTGGTTTTGGTTTACGGGAAGTTGCAAAAAGGGTTAATGCCAATCCATCCATGCCCTAGTGTTCAGAGTTTGGAGAAAGTGGTCCAATTATGAGACTTATAGATGTCGTGCGGGTTCTGAACGCCCTAGATTATTACAAGGTCATGAATTACAGTATCTCAGACTTCTTGCTCTCAGAAATCGACGGGACAGTATACGCCAAATAAGAGATGTTCTAGTTGCAGCTACAGGACGAGTGTTTTAAAGGATGACAGTTAATCGAAGATTGCTTGGTATGGGACTGAGGGCTTACCGTCCGCTTTTGGTGCTACCTTTGACCCCACAACATAAGGCTTGCTGCTTGCAGTGGTGCAGCAAGCTTTCATGTAGACTTTGCTGTTGAATGTGATACAGCAAGACAGCAAAGTATCGTGGTATGGGGTGCTATATGTTTAGGAAGCAGATCACCTCTACTCCTCATCAACGGCATCATCCATCAAGTTCTGCAGCCAGGTTTACATCCCTACCTACAAACTATCCCAAATGCGATCTTTCAACAAGATAATGCCAGACCGCATATTGCTCGTGAAAGAATGGACTTCTTACATGAACTTAGCATAGAGACTTTGGAATAACCAGCAAGATCGCCTGACTTGTCGCCTATCGAACACGTATGAGATATGATAGGGCGCAATCTTAGTCGATTACCACGTCCCTCTGGAAACTTAGATTAACTCTGGCATGCCGTAAGGAGGATTTGGATGAGTGTTCCTCAATATGACATAGCACAAACGAGTGCATAAATAACCATGGGGGAGCCACTAATTATTAATTTTTTCTTGATTATCATGGAGGAATCTTTTCGGAAATGTAATCAATTACTAAGAGCATCCTAATGTATTAATATATAAATAAATTACTTTAAAAATATTTGTCCTTTCTGGTGTTGCATTTTTTTGTTATCCAGTATATTTCCAGGGGCTGAAACCGAACAATTCTGAATTGACTTTGAGCTCCTTTTTGCAATTTACTATAAGGTTAAACTAAAAATAAGTAGAGTCTAAATACAAATATAGAGTATTATTATTATTAACGAAAACACACCATGCGCCTGTGGCGATATCTACATCGGAGAAACCAGCCGACCCATAGAAGCTTTAGCTTAAAGAAGTGTTAGATATTCAGTAGTAAGTCTTTCAGTCTTTATTTATTACGAATAAACCGATCGTAGATTGCACGTAATAACCTTGAATAATTGGAAGGCATTCGAACTTTACTCTAAGGGAAACCAACCTCTCTAAATTCCAACCCTCTCGAAAATCAGGACTAGAAAAGCGTTCATTAAACCCAAACCACTTTTTCGGACCGAACAATGGCCTAGTTTTGTTTCTTTTATTTCGACATAGTTATCTTGGCCCTCCTGCAATTTGACACGGCGCACAGTGAGACACAAGTCATTATCGTCCAAATTTTGACCGTTTTAGAAACTATACGGCTCAAAGGACACATACGGATTTTCTGACATTACAGGTCGCTGAATATGAACACCATAAGATTGATGTTCTTCTTAAATGCTCTCTTCAAACAATTGTAGATAGCAGGGGGAGTCGTTTCGGCTTTTTTAGCCGTACGGCACTGCTTCCTTAGCAGAAATGTTGTGCATGACTGTAGATCTTGGTTCGTGTCCATTTGACAGTTATTGGGTAGATGGCAGTATCCTCTCCAGGTGCTCAAGCCTCATCCAGAGTTGTGCAGGACATTCACAGAGTAAGTCTCTGTTGCGGTTTCGCAAAATCTGCAGTGGTCATCTTCTGCTCTTCCTATTGCCTTTAGGTGATATTTTCCGACGTCTCTTCTGATGTCTTTCCTGCTCATGTTTATGAACTTTTCTGCTCTTTTTTCTGATGTGGTGACGAACCGTCTTAGTCCTGGAATGTGTCTCCAGTGTTTTGACAATTGGTCCTTTTACCAATTGTTGAGTTCTTTTAGAACGTGGCTTTACATGAGTCGACAGTAGGGCTCTGGGCCATAAAATGGCGTTTCAGCACCTTGTTTTGCGAGGGTATCTGGCTGTGGGTTGCGAGCGCTTTTAGGATTTGTTTGTATTTTCAGACTAGTTTTGACGCACATTTTTATGTGTTTAGAGCTTTTAAAGCGCTTGACTGTCTCTTCAAACCATAACCCCCAGTTCACGGTAATTTCCGAATATAATGTTTTTAAAAATGTGCAAAACCCTCATTGCTCAAAAATACAAATGTGCAGGGAAAGGTGTTTTAATGTTATGTTCTTTCCTCAGAGGGGTTTTCTCGCGTTGAAATCGTTTCAAAATATAAACAGCAGAAATTACGCCAGAATTTAGATTATTTTTTTCTCGATCCATTTCAGACACAAACAAAAAACAAAAGAGAAAGAAACTATTAACACGCCAGGACGAACCCGTATCAGGTGACTTACAATAAGTACAAGTGCGGAACGATGCCTATTTGTGAGTGATTCAAAGTTGGAAGCGAAAGTGTACGACGGTGTTCTTGTATCAGTTTGGGATTTGCAGAAAACAATAATAATAAGCGAATAGGCTAAACACCACATATTTTTATCGGTTTTTTGCTTTTAAAAAATTAGAGAAAGACTTAAGACAAAAGGCGATAATTTTTTTGAACGCAGCTAACATTTTTTGATAATAATCTAAAAACCACATTCTTCTATCAGTTTTTGGATTTGCAAAAAATAATAATAATTAGCGAATAGGCTAAAAACAACATATTTTTATCGGTTTTTTGCTTTTAAAAAATTAAAGAAACACGCTAGACAAAAGGCGTTACTTTTTTTGAACGCAGCTAACGGTTTTTGATACTAATCTAAAAACCACATTCTTGTATCAGTTTTGGGATTTGCAGAAAATAATAATAATAAGCGAATACGCTAAAAACCACATATTTTTATCGACTTTTTGCTTTTAAGAAACCAACGAAACACGCTAGACAAAAGGCATTACTTTTTTTGAACGCAGCTAACGTTTTTTGATAATAATCTAAAAACCACATTCTTTTATCAGTTTTGGGATTTGCAAAAAATAATAATCATAGCGAATAGGCTAAAAACAGCGTATTTTTATTGTTTTTTTTTTTGCTTTTAAAAAATTAAAGAAACATGCTAAAGGTCCCAAAAAAACTGAACACCAAATAAAGTAAGGTTACAATAAACGTCACAACAACTCCCGCGGATTCATTGTAAATTCATTGAAAGTAAGTTCACCCGAGGTTGTGAGAATTTTGCTCACTCATGGGCCGTCCAGAATAAGCATCCAGGGCGAAACATCGTTTAGTTATTTCTCTTTTCGCTTTGGTCCTTTGTGTGTTCCTTGTGGGATACTTATCCAATTTTCAATTTTCGTTTTAACACCCAGGATCTTTTTATCTTTTCTTTTTTACAAACAAAAAAGTCCCATACAAAAGGTGTGGTATGTGACGCGGTTGCAATCGTTTCAAAATATACCTTGAAACAAGTTCTTCGCGAGAAAACGCCTTGGGTTTTGAATTCGGACCACTGCGCGTCGGCAGGCGTACCCCAGGATCACCTCGCAGGACCAGTTTCGCCGGCAGATGCTAGGTAACTGCTGCTTTGCTGCTGCCTGCTTTTTTTATTATTATTATTTTGATTTCGGCGAGGAGCCAGGTGCTAAAATACGCGCTGCACATGTTGCTGCGCGTATTGGACTTTTAAATCCGTCATGTTTAAAGGGCTTTGTTTATTATTAGGGGGACCACGTGCCGTCGCAGAAAGTACGGGCGTCGAGATGCAATGGTGTGTGGCCATTTCGCTTTTATAATTCGGGTGATAAAATACCGTAACTCGCTTTAGTTTTTGTGTAGTTGAACGGCTGGACAAGGCATGCACTTTGCATATATTTAATGCCGCTTTGATGGGTTCAAATGCGTACGAACACCTGCAAACCTATAGCAGAAAACGTAGCGACACTTTGAGCTGAAAAAAATTATTATAATTTTTTTTCAAGACCTTTTTTTAACCTCCCCATTTCTCAATTTTCCCTTGTAGCTCAAAAACTACAAGAGACAGAATAAATATGTTAACACCGTTTTTTAAAGCTCAAAAAAGTAATGCACCCTGTACATTCAGTAGACTGTCGCTTCATACAGGGAAACAAAAATAATATTATCTCCTTCGATTCAACAACTGACTTCCTTTCTAAGTTCATGTTGGGGGCGGTTAGTAAAAATATCTATCTTTCCAAATATTTAAACAGATATCGTGGCGCAAATAAGAAGCAAGGTGCAAACTATATCCATTCCATATGAAAGAGTTCCTTGCCTAGATGAATGAGGAAGGAAAATGTTGGTTTTATTTAAGTATTAAGCCCGTTTCAGACGGCGCGATTTTTATCAATCTAAATTTTGGATACAATTATAACGCCGAGATTTTTTTCTAGTTTCAGTTAATGTCAACCTTTAAAAATAATGGCAATCTCATCAGAGAATGCCCATGTGCAATATACCAGGTTAAGTTGGCCTGTAGCCAAAATAATGGCTTTTTACTACTTTTTATTTCAACCTAGCATTATCGCTTAGGTATCCAAATTTATCCTTACTAGTCTCTTTTTTGAACTATTTTTAAAGATTTTTTAAGCTTTTTATTATAACTTGTTTTTTATCCATTCTTTATTTCTACTTTTCAATAATAATATTGGAAGTGGACCTCGCATGAATCAACCATTGGTATATTTAGGAAGAATTTTATTCGCTACAAGAGGAGGGGGTCAAGATTTGGCAAAAATGGTCGTCTTCACTAAAATCACGTCACAAAATAGTTTTTTTTTTTCAGACGGTAGCATCATTGCATCACAGTTCTTTTTCGTCCTTTTATTTCTTACGGAAAAGAAAAATCTGTCAACATTTTAACCGAACTTTTTTTTGGAATCAAGGAGAAGTTCTTTTTTTTTGTCTCATTAATTTTAGGGGAGTCAAAAAGTGGAAACGTGACGATTTTTAACAAGAAGAGGGGGTTCAAAATTTGTCCACAATGACGCGACCACCGCGTATCTTTATTGTTTATCTGCTGTTTGTTTTTTGGATGTGGAATGCGTTCATCTTTTCATAATATTGTTAAAAAATAGGAAATAATAAATAAAAAAATAAAGACAGTGTTAAAATATACATGGTGTAAGTAAAAAAAAACTAAAAAATTAAACCGGCCCTGCCTGAAGGGACTGATCGCGTTCTGTCAATGTGAATACTGTCAATTGTTAAAAAAAGTAAAAATCATAAAAATAAGTGGGGAAAAGGGGTAGAGATTGTCTATCTCTCAGATGGTCCATGAGCAATTGTGCATGAAATCGGCCGCCAGATTTAACATAAAAAGTAAATAACTGCCCTGTCTCACTATGCTAAATCATGTCTATGAAAAAAAAATTAAAAAAATTACATTCAAAAAAATGTTTTTACCATTTTACACACATTAAAAAGCATCGTGTAAACAGGCTTTAGCCGGTCTTTTACGGATATTAGCAATTTAAATTTGGATCCTCGATTTCCGGTTGGTATAAAAGGATGTGTTCTTTAAAAAATAAATCACATCCATCACACTGTCAAAAAAAGTTTTAATTTTTTTTTAATTACCAAATTACGTACTCCAAAACTGCCAAATTTTGACAGTAATTTCTTTATTTAAAATTGAACACCCTGTATGTTTTTTAAAATTTGGATCGACCTTCTCTTCCTGCTTCCAAAAAATATAAACCAGTTTTATCTTTTATTGTTCTTGAATAAAAATAAAAATACTTTCCCACAAGCAAAAAATTAATGAAGTGGCCCTCCTGCGCATGCTACAAAATGTATTTTGTAAAAATAAACAAGCTGCGAATTTTCTTATAAAAATTCGCAACAGAGAAAAAATTTACGGAGATTAATTCAAGCTTGTGGGAGATTCGGTACGAAAATTTTATACCAAAAATTATTTTAAAAAAAAATACAAATTTTGACAAATTTTACCCTAGTAAAAAAAACGATTCTCAAAATGCAGCAGCGAATTGGTGAAATGACGTTTCACCAATATCGTTTTGTTTTGTTTATTAATTATTATTCGTCATATTAAATTTTGTTGCACCTACGCCTCTATTGTTATTCTGACATCTGCACGTGACTGCTGTCAAGCCAGGGAAATTATCACTTATTATTTTTCAACTAGGTCACGTGACCGAAAAAATTTCCGAAAAATTCGGGTTGTTGCCATAGCAACCTGTTAGAAACAAGGCATCTGATTGGCTTAAAACAACTGGTATAAAATTTTCGCTGTAAAAATCATGGTTGCCAGCCGCGGTTTCCGATAAAGGAATCGACGCACGTCGCAGCCTACTTGATTGTAGTCAACCCAAAGTTCAATGAAAACCTTGTCATATAAAAAATGTCTATGAAAAAAGAACATTATTGTTGTGTCATGGTATTAATTTTCCTACATTTTTAAAAAAATTTTAAGTTTGGAATTTAAAATAAAGTATATATTGATACCTCATCTGTTCTTTGCAGAAAATACTTACTTTTTGTGGAATTTTTATACAATCCGCGAAGCAGAACAACCATAGAAGTTGAAATGGAGCAATGTATGACTCAAAAAAATGCCAAAAAATTCCAACTTTAAAACGTAAATAACACAAAAGAAAAAGTAAACAAAAAAGTAATACGTCAAAGATCAAATTTACCCAAGGAATATAAATTTTTCCACACTCATTTCCGTGCGGAAAGTGCCACTTTTCCGAACGCCGTGCGTGAAAAAAAATTCACGCACGCTGTTGAGCAAAAAAAAATTTTCACGCACGCTGTTGAGGAAAAAAAAATGTTCACGCACGCTGTTGAGCCCGCTGTTGCTCAGTGATGAATGAGGAAGACTTGAAGTCGACGATGTTACTGTGATTAATAATTACCATAAAAATTAATTTTTTAAGCTTGTTAAAGTTTAGTTCTGCATAAAACATAAAATTCGTGGTTTTGACTATTTTTCATTTTTAGTCTGCTAGTTTTATCTAAAATAATGACAAAATATTTTGATATTCCGCACGCTCGTAGGAAAAATGTTGTATTGTATGTATACTTTCCGCACGTGTTAGGTAAATAACTATTACCTAACCGTTCCAAATTTGCAACTTTTTACTTGGGGTTATCCATTCCAAATATGTTCTATTTTCGCTGTCAAATTGAGGCATGTTGAAAATATAACCAACAAAAAACACATACCTGTATAGCATATCGAGACCAATGTGTGCGCGTGCCTCCTCAACAGGTTGTTTTCGTTGCCCCACGAACACCTCTGGATGACTTGGTCGATGTAATCGAACCCGGTGACTGCCGACAGATTGTATTGGAGTTTTGACAGGACCAGTTGTTCCCAACTCTGAAAAAACATCATCAAAATTACACGCTATCATACGTTAATTTTTCTTTATTAATTTGTTACCAACTATGTTGGGAATTTGGAACCTTTGGTTGCACTAAAACAAAATTATGATTGTTTTCCACAAACCAAAACTACACTTTTTTGCACTCGACGCGCGTTTCGCTAACAACGTTAGCATCATCAGGAGACGATAAACAATGAACTAAATTAATCTACCGTCTATCTTATATACAATCCTTTAGTGGGCGGAGATAAGACTAATAATTTGTGATTGATCACGATTTTTAATCCTATCTCCCCTCAACCAAAGAATAAAGTGTACTAAACGGGATGGGTCCTCTATCTTTATTTAAACTATTTCTGGATTTAATGATTTCCATACTTTCATATGCATTCAAAAGTCTTTTGTTTGGTACACTTTTTAGAAGTTTTAGGTTATCTAATGTGAATCTATGATTGTTTTCAAAAGCATGCTCGGCCACACTTGACTTTTCTGTTCTTCCGTATTTTAAGTGTGCTAAATGTTCTTTAAAACGTGTTTGAATAGAGCGTCTCGTTTAGCCAACATATTTTTTGTCACAATCCATGCAACTAATTTCGTAAATTCCACTTTTTTCTAGAACTGTAGTTTTATCCTTGGTATTTCCTAGTAAGCTTCTTATTGTGTTACCGGATTGATATACTAATTTAAGACCGGTGTTATTAAATACTTTGTGTAATCCTTTCGTATAATTAGGATTATAAGGAATTGATACAAATTTTGAGTGGCAGGTAACTAGTGTTGAAAATTTTATTTTACCTTATTTAATATCCCAAGTTAATCAATAAAACGCTTCCAATTTTGTACAGAAAAACGCCATATTATGAACCCGTTTTCAGCACAAAAAATATATTTATGAGGGTACTACGAGGCAAAACAATTTTTTACAAACTGAAATTGAAACATTGAGGTTATCTATAAGCTCAGTCAAGAAAACTTTTCTTACTCAAAGCCCACTCATTTCAAAGATGTAGCTTTCATCAGTAGAGGTTGGTGCAAGCCAAGGTACATGCAGAGGTAAGAGATCCGAACTCCCTGTTTGTGATTTGAACACAGCTAATATTTTGAAACTGACATTTCGACAGTGACAGAAATGTAAACAAAACTTGCATTTAAGTATTTTAATACATTTCGTAAATAAAAACACATTTTAAATAAATACAAAATTAATCTACTCCTTATTTTATTATTACCCATCTAAATCGTTGTGTGACATCAAGTATTAATTAGAATAATTAATTAACAAGGGTAATTTTTAATTAGAGTGACATATAACCCCAATTTAAATATGTGCTTACAAAGTGTTTACTATTTAAACCCCACGTGGGTTTAAATATTTTCATTTTCTTTTCTTCGAAATTGAAAATCCAACAAAAGATTGTGTTAAGATAATTATTCAATAAACAAATTTATTGTCATATTTTGTATTATAATAAAACCTAAGTAATTTATAAGGCCCTGCTTC
Organism: Oxystoma pomonae; assembly: GCA_963921995.1. NCBI lineage: Eukaryota > Metazoa > Arthropoda > Insecta > Coleoptera > Brentidae > Oxystoma > Oxystoma pomonae. The sequence goes on from OY998167.1 coordinate 111,285,979, forward strand.
AAAAACGCTGCTATTTTTGTTTTTCACAGCCAACTATTTGTTTGGAAAGTGAAGTAAGTTCCAGTTTGACAGCTTTTTGATCGTTGTGATTACCGTTGTATGGCCTACTTTGGTTTAATTATAATACAATAATGCGAATTAATTAATATCTAATTCAAACTGAAATATCTCGAAAACGGTTACACGCAGACCTATACTATATGGTATTTTTAAAAAGCTAATTTTCAGAAAAATTCGAAGATGACAAAATATATAGGGTGTTCCATAAGAAAGAAAAAAACTTTTTGGCACACCCTGTATGCGATTTGAACTGATTAATTTATATTAATCATTTTGAGGTCCCTTTAAAATACCCTTTCACCCAGTTTTTGTTTGGTTCTTCTGCGGCTGTTAAAAAAAAAGTTATTCCAGGGAACACTTATAATCGATCACCCTGTACAGTGTACGCGCGTCGTGCGATATGGAAGACAAAACGTTGGACAGTTAACTAAATAATAAAGGATTTTTCAACGCTTGCTCGTATCCACCAACGCAAAAATTCTCCGATTAGGCTTTAATCGTGATTAGTTACTAACCGCTGTTTAGAATGGGGTCTGTTACATTAAAACTTTGTTTGCCAAGACTCATTCCAAACTCCGATTAGTGTTAATCATGATTAAAGCTTAATTTAAACTTATAAAAACAATTTCGAAAATAAACTTCTCCAAAGCTTGACATCTTTGTAGAATTTGCAAAAAGTGATCGAAGAAAGTGTTTAAAAATTGCTTCCTTTACGTGAAATTTCACTGCACGCCAATGCTTTTTAAACAAATATTTAAACTTTATTCAACTCAAAAATGGAATATTAAAGTCGGATATAACTTTAAAGAATTATGTCAAAGAAAAAAATTAAATTTTGAAACTATTTTAGCTTTAAAACACACAAACCTGAAAACTTTCAAAAACAAGTTCATTTTTTGGAAAATTATATTTTTTCACACAATTTATTATGGTTCTGTAGGCGTACTTCGATGCGTATCATTACACCCAACGTAACGTAGTAAAATGTCATCAAATATTCGTCATGAGAATTTTTTCAAAAACTAATTCAGTTTCGATCGAAAAGATGCAAATAACATGAAACTGCGCCATTAACGTTAATTGTGGGAAACGCTGTACCCCTTTCATGTGAAGCGCTCATTAGTGGGCATTTGAAAAATTTGTCCCCAAATTCCGATACGTGCGTCTAACGCGACCCTAATTGCGATTGACCACCGACATTTTTTTTATTATTGGCGAGTTATTCTATGAGGTCCTGTACAGCGTATTTCATAATTTAAGATTGCGTATTGTATCAAGAAAAAAAAACTTTGATCTAGTTCATTTTCAAATTTCAATTTTTGAAAGCGATTATCTCACGATAAGATACCCTATGATGTTGGGTAAAGAGTTTTTTTAAGAGAATCTACCAATAGTTTTGAAATTAGGCATTGACCAAACTCCTCTCTCCTTAAAAATCCTTTAAAATGACACCCAACGTCCTAGGATACCTTATTTACTTTGTGAGATAATCGCTTTTAAAAATTGCAATTTCGAGACTTTGATTCTGTGATAGAAATATATTTAGACAGATACTAACTTAAACTTCTAGAAAGGAACCAGTACCGACAAAAATGCTAGGAAGCTAGACAGCCTGCAAAGACTGGCAGCCATAGGCATAACTGGCGCAATGAGGACGACCCCAAACTCAGCTCTAAACCCTGTCCTGGGACTGCCGCCGCTCCCCCTCTGAATCAGAGGGGAAGCGATGACAACGCACCTAAGAATCAGGGATGCGGGGCTGTGGAAAAGAAAAGGTCGGGCACCTGGCTATCGCCAGGATGGCGGAAAGGGAAATACCCCTTTCAGCATACAGGATCGAAAACCCAGAATACAAAATCAGAGAAACGAGGAACAGGGTAATACCACCTAGAGAGGCATGGACTAGGAACGAAGTCGACCTCTAGTAGGAGTCCTCACTGGACACTGCGCGCTCCAAAAGCACCTGGCAAGGATGAAGGTAGTGCGGGACTCAACTTGCGGAGAGTGCTGGGAAGAGGATGAATTCTCACACCACTATCTTGCAAGGTGTCCGGCCTACAGAGGAATCAGGGAGGGAATCTTCGGAGAGGAAGTGTTCGACCCGGAACACCTTCCGACGCTGAAATGGTCGGATATCCTGACCTTTATCCAAAGGACGGGAAGGTTCGACTATGGTGGAGTGGGAGAGTGAGGGGGAAGCTCTGGGGGATGGCTTATTCTACTACTACTACTACTACTAACTTAAACTTAAAAAACAAAGCGCCTAGCGTAAAATTAAAACAGGTATACCACAAGACTCTACATTAGGACCACTATTTTTTAATATTTTTGCAAAGGATCTCTCTTCTGACGCAAATTCCAATATAACCGCAAATGATGATGATGAAAAAACGGTTCTCGTTTTTGAGTTGTGCGCCTCTGAAATCCTACTAATAATGGTTTCTTTTTGGGGTAAAATTCAAAAACTCTGGAAAAATATAAAAACATAATCTATTCCAAACGACCCTTCAAAAAAACACATACAATAGAGTACTGATGTGCCTGTAGGTATCACATATATTGAAGAGAGTCGCTACAATCCCCTTTAAGTCACTGAAACTGGACGGATTTGGTTAAGTTATTTTCGTGTCAAAAAGACTAATATAAATAGGCTTACCTGGAGTCTAAATCCAAAAAATCCGCAAATATAGAAAAATAATATGTCAAAAATTGAATGACATTGAACACCAACATACCTGAGAGTAAACTAGTATTGACCTGATGACGCTTGCAGATACATAAGCATTCGAAACGTTGTGAAAAAGTAAAAAGTAAAGACAATGGAAGTTCTCTAGTTTCCTCTCAAGTTCGACATTATCTACCACCTTCAAACAACAATCAACATACCTCTCCCTCTCTAAACAATAGAGCATAGAGGACCGATATTTCCATAATTTTTAAAAAACTGGACTTTAATGGAGCTGTCGCGTCTCTCTTCCATCAAAATATGTCATGCATACAGGATCTCTAATCTACATAAATTTCGCCCGGCCGCAAAGTATGGACACTTGAACCCCACCTGTGACAAATTTTATGGCGTCTAGTTATATTTATGAGAGAACTGGTGGAATGAGAAACCGATATTGCAGATCTAGCCGAACAGAATTAAATAGGAGCCGCCGCGCCGTTAGAAAGGGTCCGAATTAACAATGAACTAGGGCAAACAACAATGCTTATAACTAAGTCCTCTGTCTGTGGGAAGAAAAGAGGAGAAAAAGGTCGCGTAAGTCTGACACCGCTAAATTAATTGACCCTCTTCCAAATCTACTCGAGATTTCTGCGCTGGTCGCAAATTACGCATTCATAAAGTCCCAACAGTTGTTTGTGTTAGTCTAGCGATATGAAAAAGACCTCTAAAATCTAGCAAAGATACAGGGATGTCAGTAACATTCGAAATAGTATGGGATTGCATGAGTGCCCTACGTGATCTAAAGTGCAGCAGAAGTGTGCCAACGACTGCAAGGACTATTCTTCTTAATATGGATTCAAAACCTATTAACTGTCTTCTTGATCTTTGCGAAGAAGTCTGCATTTCTATTACCTTGTACCCTCCAGCTACACAAGAGTGACCTTGTTGTTGCTGGCTGATTGATTGATTCATTCGTTAGTGCGCCAGTCAGGAACTTTCCACTGCGACCACCATACAACAAACTCAATGAGTTTCCCGGTCCTCTTCACGGTGGAAGCAGCTTCATGAGCCAATTGGGTTTTAAACGTTTGATTGATTCCTTTGTTAATGTGCCACATGTTTGAGATTGTTCTGCACTTAAGTATGCTTACTCCTAAAGAGGTTTGAAACTTGCTTTGTTGAAGCACCATTCACACCCACTGCGTCGATCTGTGATGGTGACGTGCATATAGTCTGTCCATCCTCTGCAATGGTACTCATAGCTTACTTTGTCCGGTATATGGAGCAACCATTGTCCAGATCTCATGTCTGGTAAGCTCAATGAGTTTCCCAGTCCTCTTACTAAAGGAATTTATTGTTTTAGTCTAAGTGTGCTATTCCAAGGGCTGATGCCAATGAACTCGGTGGAAGCAGCTTCATGCGCCAATTGGATTTCAAAGGTTTCATTGATTCATTCATTTGTTAATGTGCCAGTCAGGCACTTTCCACTGCGACCTCCATCGGATTTATTGTGCCACACGTTTGAGATTGTTCTGCACTAAAGTATGCTTAGCTCCTAAACAGGTTTGAAACTTGCTTTGTTAAAACACCATTCAGACCCACTGCGTCGATCTATGATGGTGACGTGCATACAGAGTCTGTCCATCCTGTGCTATGGTACTCATAGCTTGCATTATCCGGAAAATGGAGCAACCATTGTCCGGATATCGTAAAACAAAGAAGAAGCAGTACACCCAACTGTCTAATTCAATTTAAAAAAAATCTAATATCAACTATCACCCTGTATACAAACTTGGAAAAAAAACTGTGTTTATACTAGTCTAGAAATATCGTCGCGAATAATAGATCTCGTAACGTCTACCGAAAATAAAAAAAATTAGCATATTAATATGAAAATGATTTTCATTCACTAGGATTAGGGTTAGGGCTAGACAATGTTATTGCCAAATAATAAAAAGAAGTTTGGCTACAACTTGTTGCCTTCTGGATACATTGTAGCAGTTAAATTTGGAGGGAAATGCGAACCACTTAAACAGCCGTAAATTAGAAGACGGTCAGAAATTCTATTCGGAGAACGGACTGCTGGACTGACCTTTTGGCCCCGGGTTGTCTAGTGCACAAAATTATTGCCGAATCACACATTAGTATTCACGGGCGCAAAAATTACCCCACATAGGCCAACCGAGAAAAATTGATTCATAATAGGACAAGATAACGGTAGTTTCAAAATTATTTATGGAATGTTCGCTATGATACTGTAGAAAGGAGTATCAGATTTCAACTATAAACTAGAATAGAATCTCTTGAAGAAATTGTTCTTGTTGATCGAGATCTATATAACCAGAGAAATCAAAAGTAAATAATTATCTTATTTAACAAAAAACGAAAATTAACCTAATTTGTAATCCTTAATTTTTCAAGATATGAACAAAAATATGTGAAGTATTTAATTTTTGGGACAAAAAGGTGTCATAATAAAGTCAACCAAATATTTCAACACTCAAGTAAAAATACATTTGGCAGATTTGAGAAAAATAAAACGGTTTACAGTATAATTATTCTAAGAAGGTCGGAAATCATACAATGGAGTGAAGAAGGCACATAAAACGAAACAAAGTAAATGACACGAAGCCGACTAAGCAGATTGATCTTGTGAGAAGAATTTAAGAAAGGTAACTTCCTACTAAAATTACCAGAAAATATCTTACTACAACTGGTAAAAAATGTATAAAGCTTGCTTCTATCCTGAAAAATGTATCTCTTACATCTTATTAAACTTATCATGTTATTTTTAGAAATAACTGCTTTATGTATATAAAGTTTAAGCGATTGGTGTGGCGTAAGTGTCTCCAAGTCACAATTTCTAGTTGCCTTAGTTGCTATAAGTAAGAAACACACTAAAATTAACGTTACATTTGTGCAACGCCACTCCGTTGTTATTAATTAGAGTAAATTTGGCAACCCTGTAACAACGTTTATTTGGGAGGGTTTTCAATGACTGCAACGAACGACGGGTCAAGGACGCCAAAACGTTGATAATTAACTAGAGTTAATTAATTTACGTTTAAACATTTCTGACAATGATGGCCATATAATCAATGCAGTTGCGGCCAATTCCAAAATATAACTGTATCTGACAACAATAGAGGGCACGGTTTTCAGTAAACCATACTGTTTTCTTTTGATGCATTTTGTATCCTGTGGTAACTTATTTACTTGTTTTGTGGGTGTAGGATATATGGCAAAAAACACTTATATTTCTTTGGTACGTTTCGGACTATATTTGTCCTTTTTCATATAGACTAAGGTTGAAAAAGTACAAATATAGTCCGAAACGTACCAAAGAAAAACAGGTGTTTCTTTAGCCCATATATCCTACACCCACAAAATAAGTACATACTGTACTCGATAATTCATCGTTAAAAAAAATTAGCAAAAAAATAAAAAGGAATGAAGGCCCGCTTATTTTTTAAAGCAAAAATATTAGTTTTTGTTGTTAAAACGTTTATAAGTCATTTTCACGCAACGGTAAAACGTCGATTAATTGTTCAGCCAATTCTGATGTTTATGTGACTATAAAAAGTATGTATATCACTTCGAAATTTCCTGAGCTAAGGTCACTGACAGAAAAAAAGAATTACTACTCTTAAGAAAAAACTTCAGGCGGTTTAAAATCGTTACAAGTAATAATCACTAATACAGGAATTGACAGACCATTCTTAATGTTTACCCCATCTAATAACAGACGTAAAAACCTACCTGACCTTGTTCAAACCCTTTATTTCGAATGTATTTAATAATTACTACCAATTCTTTTTCTACTTCCTCAGTTCTTCACATCCCTTAAACACACCCCCTCACAACTGTTGAAGCGAATCCAAATATCTTCACAAAAATTATATAGTCAAGATATATTTTTGTCATGTTAACAACTTTTTTATTTTAAAAGAGCAGCAAACAAATAGGTATCTCACCGTATTCCAAGCTGAATTACTTACAATCAACATATTATGTGCACAAGAGGATCTCAACCAAAGCCTTAAAAAAAAACAAATCGTTATACTATCAGACCACCAAGTAACCTTAGCAGCTTTAAAGCTAGTCAGTACGACACAAAAACTGAACAAATTGGAAAAGGGCCAAATTTCGATATACTGGAGATATTTTCCAGGACTAAACATGAACAAATAATACTGCGACTACCCACCGGACACTGCTAAGTAAAAACCACCTAAGACCTACTACTTTTCCAATAGTTGACGTAAAAAACTACAGAAGACAATGCCTTGAACTTTTAAAATATTTTATTTATGTCTTGTCTCCCGGCCCCCATACGGAGCACCAAAAAAAGAACGGCATAATAAGGATCCTGGGGTTGGCTCACCTCTTCCTTCTTTAAGGACGTAATAATTATCCTGATGCGTATCAGGTGGCCGAATAAAAACGTAAAGACGCGTACGGGTGGTTAAATTTGACAAGAAAATGGGTATCAAAGGGCCATATGGCAGGGCCAATGTCTTAGAAGGGTTGTTTGCCCCGAATGAAATTTGAATACAAACATTAAATGAAGGGTTGCACAACCAGCGCTGCAAATTGGTTAAGGTTTTTACGAAGAAGCTGCCTTTGTTGTAGACAATTTTTCATCTACAGAATTTGAGAGGGAGGTTGTCAAAATTGGAAGAAAAGTGTGCAAATCGAGAATTGGTGTATTGGGAAATCAATTTAACTGTATCGACTTGATTTTTTTGCCGCTTTTTACATCAATTGCATTTGTTTTTACATGCTAACCAGAATTTCTTATTTACTTCACTGCCTGGTTGAGCATAAACCAAACTTTTTGTAAAAAAGGCATTTTAATTTTTTGAGCCTTTTTGAACCCGCGTTTCAAAGTTTCGAGGTGCAGTCGACATTAACCCTTAAAAATAGCGAGGTTATGTAGTTGTTTTGATATTGACGAGTCAAAATACTGATTTTATGGAAGAAAATCGAGAAGAAAACGTTTCACATACTTACAACAATTAATGTAACAGTGTTATATAGAATATGAAAAAAGGGAAAAATAGTCGAAAAAGTCTGGAAGATATTAACCAAGAAAATATGAATTTTACTCGATTTCTAATGGTAAAGCCATGATGGTAATTTAAGGCTTAAAATATTTTAGCATAATTTAAGGGGTAACGTTTGTGTAAGCAATTTTGACTATGTTTTCCACATTTTTATTCCATGATTTTGCTCACATTTTAAAGATTTGTTTCCAAACTCTCGATTTCTAGAATAAAACAGTCAGATTTTTCAAGTTTTCACTGTTTCTTAAGCGTTCAAAAAAGTTAATACCCAAAAACATTTTTTCTCTGTTAAAATGAAAAATATTTAAGGTAGTTGAAGAGACACAGCAGGCTATAAAAAAGTATTTTAGAGAAAGATGGAAATAATTTAAGGCATTTGTTTAATAAAAATTTATGTTTTGTCATCTGTCTGTCATCCAAAAAAACAGCAAAAATTGTAATTGTTCAAAGCGAAGTGTGTAAAACAAGGTGTATAATTTAATTTTAGCTCATCTAAAAATAATTTAACAGGTATTTAACTAAATTATTTTAAGTAAACAGAAAATTTTACAAAACAAACAATATATTTTAAAGTGTTGTGTATTCACTAGAGCGAAGCTGTTATATATCCTACTCTATTTTCCAATAACTCTTATTTAGTACAGAGTGTCTTAAAACTCATTTATCAAAGTTTTAATCCGTAAACACAAACGGTTTTTTCTTAATTATGTGGGGTTATGCACGCCAAATGTTTCTATGCGAATTTCTAGTAATTCCAGCGAGCCAATAAAGTTCTCTTGGTTCTTTGATAAATTCGGGGTAATGCCCGCGCAGGGTTAGGCCATTTTCAGTAAACATAACCTCGAACGGTTTCCTGTCAGAAAACGTAAAAATACTCTTCTGTCCCACTGCGGTCCGATTCAAGGTTTGTTGACCATAGAAACGGAAGCTTTAGGATAGTTGGGAGCTTTTTATCAGAGGACGCTTTTCTTATTTTGATTCCACAATAATTGGAACAAAATATAAAAAACAAATGCTTTAGATCCTAGGAGGTACTGAGACAAGCAAGTAAAAAAACCCAACATGTACTCAAATTTACCATTATCACAGTCTCTCTAAAGGCGCATTTACACAGACAAACTTTCCTTTGATGTTGAAATGCCGACAAACATTTACACGAGCCTCTTGAGCAAAATGTTCAAAAAAAAGTTCGATCAAAATCTCGTACAAAAAGACTCACGGAAATTTTGGAGAGAATGTTAAGCAAAATTTGTTTGAAGAAATGTTGGTATAGAAATTTCTTACAAATTTAAATTTTATGGTTTTATGGGAATTCATTGAAGTTAACTGAAAATAGAAAGACTAAATGTTAAAACAGGGTATTTTTAATTAAGTGCTTTCCGACGGAAAAACCATTTGATGTCGAAATTTACATTTTACCTCATAAGCAACTTCGATTGACCTGTAACTTTTTTGGGGTTGTAAAAAAACGAAAATAAAAAATAATAATTGGCACTTATTTATTGCTGTTGCCAGTAAAATGTAATGATAAAAATTTACGTTTAAAAGAATATTTCTTTATTTTACTTCCTAGTTTAAAACAATACAATAATAATTAAGTCAAATTAAAAAACCTATATACATTTTATTAAATCTCAAATATATGAACAAAAGCACGTTCAGTCTAAATAATACCCGTTTATTACCCACTTTTACAACCCTACGATCCCGACCCTTGTCTAAAAAAATATAATTTAGCAGTAATAGACTAGACTTCTGAATCGGAATTTTGCTCCTTTGCATATTGTTTGTTCAGTGTCAGTAATCGACCTTGATTATTACATTAAATTGACAGTAAATATCTATCTTCAGCATTTTCATAAACTATAACCATAACCCCCTCCCCACCACTCCTCATAAACGTGAGGCGCGGATTACCGCTTAAAAATTTTTGAGTTTTTTGCCGATATTTGAAAAACTCAAAATTTTTTTGGAAAAGAGAAATTTTCCTGGGTTGTTTTTTGAATTCAGGAAAAAACCCTTGGAAATAAAAAAAAAACTCTCAAGAAAATCCCAAAAAAACCCTCGGGAAAAAAAATCCGGGAAAAACCCTAAGAAAAAAAAATATTATAATTAACCCTAAGCCAAAACTGATAGCCAAGAATAATGTTTCGCTTTCCGTCGGCTTTTTTTCATAAAAATTTTTAATAAAAGTTGGTGTTCCATTTTTTTAAAGAATTGAGATCAGTGATCACTAATGTGAAATTTTATTTATTCTCATCTTTAAAAATATGTTTTCAAAATAGATAGCAATAATTTGCTCAAAAATTTACCCGAACAAAATGTTCAAAGAAAAGCTCACAAAAATGTTCACGCAAAAAATTTTAGATCTTTTGCACGAGCTTTTGTTTGAGCATGTTCGTCTGTGTAATTGCGCCTTAACACCTAATTCATTCAGGTAAAATATTACCTGCAAGAAAAAACACTTTTACCGCTGAACAATAGGGCATAATCGAATTCAATTCTTGTAATTGTTAAGCTCAAACCGATAAGTTCTGCAAAAATCCCAAAGCCACCCCAAAAATAACCTGCAATAAAAGTTGACCTGTATTATACCTTTGACGAATAAAAATGTATACCTGAGTATTTTAAAATTCGCATCTCCACAAATGCTCTAAATGCAGGTGGGGTTGCGAAAGCGAAAATGTGGCCCATATAGGTAAAAATTCTCACAGTATCGGGGATCGAAATACTTATTGTAGACGTGGAATATCTTTAAAATACCCTTGTTTTTGGGGACAATGCCCTCAAACCCGGGTTGAATAATAATAATTAAATGCGTAAAAGTGTGAGAAAAGCTGTTTGGGGCTATTTTTTCCCTCCTAAGGTAACTAGATTTCATAAGCTGTCAATTTAGAACGACTTTTCTCTCTCACTGCGAGCGAGGTTTATGCTGATTTACCAATGGGTTTGACGGAGACACACTAAAGAATTCGCGGCCAGAAAAACCCAGCCCACAACAACATAGTTACGTAAATATTACGTAAAAGTTACAACACATGATGAAAGATAAAGATAAAAGACTTTTATTTACTATAGAACAGCTTTACAGCCTCGATTTTTGTCACATTTTTTTCTTTTTGAAAATAAAGCAATTAAACAATACAAGAAAAGTACCAACATACAAAAAATTTAGACAAACTTATTAATAACAAATACCTGGGGCCTCCAAATTATTAAAAGTACAATTAATGTCCCAAAAATAAATACATATTACTCAAATACAAAATATAATAAACTAAACTAAAATAAAATTAATTACACATAAAAACAATCTACACAGAATAAGTAAAAAGGTATATTTTAAAAAAGAAAAAATTGATAATGATTACTTTGTTACATAAATTCTAGGTAATCTGGGAGTCACATTGTCACAACAATGTAAAAAGTAACTACCATGTTCTTCTTATTACGTAAATATAATGTAATTAAAGAAACGTAAGTTATGTTATGTAAATATTAAATAATTCTTAGGAAAAAAAAATTATGTAAATTTTATGACTTTAGATAAACATAAATACCACATTAATGTAACTTATGTGTTTGCTGGGAAGTAAGAAAGGCTAAGTAAAAAGCAGGGCCAAGTTGGTCAGAGCGCAAATAAAAAAATTTAGAACTTTTTAATTTCCTAGCCACACAAAAACATATTGTGGCTCAAAATAAATATCTCTATTTAGTGCATTACATAATATGTATAATTTATATTGTGTCCGACCCGAAAATAATATCGAACCCACCTTAGAATAAACCACCCCGTACAACAGAATGCGTTATGTAAGTGTGAGAAAAAAAATCCGGTACGCGTCTATTGTCAACGAAGATCCTGATACGGGACGGGGGCCTACTGAATTATCCTGAAGCCTATCTATTATAATAAAAAAGGATTTAGGTCCCAAACCGGAATAACCCCAGTTTTCAAAGAGCACTAGATCCGGTGCCTTCCCATAGAGATCCTTTACGAGCAAGGTTATTCCTCCTTTTGCATACAGGGATACATTAGGCGTTAATAATGTAATCTTTAAAAAAAAGTAATAAAGATAAAGACGGTTATGACGCAGTTGCTTATTCGGGCTGCGAGTTTGTCGAAGGAAGCCATATTGAAACCGCAGTCAAAATTTCGAAATTTGAGCTTAATTTGAAGGTCGTAGAAACAAAATGGATAGTCATTCTTATAGACAAGAAAAAAGTCATTAAGTAAGAGCAAATTTAGAACTAAATGTTCAACAAGTCGAAGACGTGAATTCTTAGAAATAGCTGAATCGAATGAGAACCGACCCAACCTGACATTGATACAATACCTGACCCAGGTATTGTATCAATGACGATACAGCTTGTGTCGCTGCAGCTGCGAAAACCATATTGACCTTTAAAAAATGACTTTTTATATTTGTTTTAGAAAAACCAGATAACACAGAAACGAGTCTGTAATTACCAACTATTCCAGAGTTTCCATCCTTTCATATGGGCGACACTTGCATAACTGTGGGAAATTACCTTGTTTAAGACACTGGCACTGCATAATAAAAAATATCTACATTTAAATATCCATCAGGAAGATTTTGTGCAAGAGTTAAGCCTACTTCGGTAAAATATTGATTGCAATGATCACCTGTTAGTTCTGAGGTATCACAGATATCATTATTTATCTGTGCTTTTATTGTGCTTTTTTTCTCCTGTTTTTTGTTATTCACTATTGAGTTAAAAACTTGCAACACTTTTGCAGAGTTTCCTTGTACTCTTCCGTTAAAAAAGGTTTTTTTGCAGCAACTCTACAGGAAATTTCAGATTTTTAATACTTCTGTTAATAGTCGATAAGGAACCTGGGAACATCGTTACATTAGATGCTTCAACGGATTTGGCAAAAGGATTTTGTCTGAGGTGGTCGATAAGCCTTTCATCTTGTATCTCAGAACTTATATTCATCGATTAGTTTGAAAAAAGAAATAAACTAGGAGAATACTGAGACGGTTTGGGACCCATTTGCCTTAAGTCTTATTTATCATTAAAAACATAAACTTAAATATTTTGAATTTTAGGAAAAGGCAAATATGAACCTTAAAATTAAAAACAGGCGGAAAAACTAAAAGCAGAAGAGGGTCGTACATGAATATAATGGATAAAAAATCTTAAAGAATGATATGGAGTTAGTACTATGAGGTGCATGTCTTTTCATATTTCACCCTTTATTTTAAAAACAATAGATTTCAGGATACGAACATTATTTTGTCGCAAGTCAAACTTAATTACATCCTTTTTTTTTATTAAAATCTTATCTTCCTCGGACATCATCCTGTACGCGCGTGTTTGTGTCAAAAGTCACCATTTTATAGTTTTGTTCCCGATTCTTGATTGCCGGTTTCCTTTAGGTTTACTTCGACCACAAATTGTCTTTAAAAAGTGATCTTAGGGTGAATTCAACCACCTTATTTCCTGCCTCGAAAATGTCTTCAGAAACAATGATATCTTCAATTTTTATAATAATTAAGGGGGTATTGTGGTAATTGTTTAGAAGACGGGTTTCATTGTTTATAGGAAAGGTGACAAAAGTGTGAATTATAGTTGTTGGTTTACGTTGTGGGTCAATTAAATTAATATACAGATAACGAATGTGGGTGATTTTTGTTTTATTAGCAAAGCTTGTTTTTAAAATCACACTAGCATCTTTTGCAATAATATTAGTTTTAATAACTATTGGATAAAATAGCACAAATTAAACTGATCACTTTTCTTATGTCTTTTTAAGTTTCTCTCATTCACAGCCTCTGGTTTCTCTCGACAAAGCGTCCAACAGTAATCCGCTAACATTGAAACAATCCACTTCCCTGCAATTTCTTGATGAAATCCTCTCCATGTTCGTCACTCACATCTCCACAGTTTTCGGGGAATATTACATCCCTTATTTTCATATGATTGGGGGGTTTATGTGGAAGACCAGGAGTTTCGAAAAAGCTACCCGCACGGAGAGTAAGCCACGGTCTTTCAGGCAGAGGTGTATGCCATAATAGTGGCTGCAAGCATGGAAGAAATAAAGAACGGTAGGGAGGAGCATGTTTATATATGCTCCGACAGCCAATCAGCCCTAAAGGCACTAAGGGCGCCCAAGATCACCAACACCCTGGTGGAGGAATGTGCGGATGCACTGGAATCCTTGGGAGAGGGCAAACAAGTGACACTTATGTGGATACCGGGACATATGGGGGTGCCGGGTAACGAGATGGCCGACGAGCTCGCCAGGATCGGGGCAAGCACCCAGTATGTAGGGCCGGAACCACTCCTAGGAACAACCAAGAGGCAATTGCAATGTCAACTCAATAAATGGGCCAACAATGCCATGACGACCGCTTGGAGAGCAGGAACAGGATGCAGACAGACCAAAAACTTCGTGAAGGGCCCGGATGTAACCAGACAAAAATGACTTCTGGGGAGATCGCGAAGGGACGCTGGTCTGCTGACAGGTATCATAACAGGTCACAGCCGACTTAGGAAGCACATGACCCGGATTGCGGTGGAGAATGACTCGACCTGCCGGGCCTGCGGGCGGGCAGAAGAGACATCTCAACACGTTATAGCGAACTGCGAGGCATACCAGAGGACGAGATATCAGGTATTCGGTTTCCCGACCCTGGATGAGGAGGACCTGCACACGCTCAAATGGGACAAAATACTGGACTTTCCAAAAAGAACAGTGAGACCAAATGAGCAAACTGCCAGACCAGTGGTGCAGGCGGTGGATTAGGGGCAGGCTCGGGGTAGGGCAGAAAGGGTCCAGGGAGGCCTACTTGCCAGGCTTCGCGCCGCCCCTTCTCTACTACTCCTACTACTTCATATGATTGTAGAAGTTTGTTTACAATCTCTGGATAATTTTCTGTTAAACATGCTACCATTTCTAAGGATTACAGGTGCAGATTTAAAAATTATTTCTTAATAAATACACGTTTTTGAGCATATTAAAATTTATCAACCTTATGACTAATTATTTTACAAAACGTTAAATTTCTTAAAATAATTAGGACAGGCTTAAGATACCAAGCTGATTTGAAAATCAGTTAGCAGTTGGTGTTTGGTTACAAACGAAGTTATTTGGTGTTAATTGTGATTGTATGAAAAATGTTTCGTAGGTGGGAGGAACAACCGAGTACGTCACGTGGAGATACGGGGAATAATGGCGTTACAAGAGAAATAAGTGATAAAAAACTATTTAAACTTGATATTTTGTCACTTGATACAAAAAAAGTGATATTTGACGTTTATGCCACCCTTCTTGAATCGACAGCTTAAACACGAAGATTGGTAAAAACAGTGTGGCGTGTAGTAAATAAACCGATAGTTGGGAGAAGAAAAAGGAAGGATTCTAATACCTCTAAGAAATTGGACATGGGTGATGTGGATATCATTCGTAAAAAAATATATTAAATGTATAGGGAACAAATGATTCCTACTTTACAAACATTAATTCAAAGATTAAAAAAAAGATGATACAGGAATACAGTGTTGCCGTGAGACACTGAGAAAATTTATTCCAAAAAAAAAAAATTAAACGGCAAGTGATTATGGAATCGGCCCGTTTAAAAACATGAAGGATGGAATATTTAATAGGGATATTGTTTCTCGATGAAACTTGGTTTAACACCCATGTAGTTCCAGATAAAGGTTGGGTAGATTCGTCTGTTCACTGCACAACTAAAGCTCCATCAAATAAAGGAAAGTGTATCACAATAATTCATGCTGGAACAAAAAAATGGGTTTATACCAAATGCATTGGCCTTATCATCCAAAAATATAAAGGATCGCCATACTGACTACCATGACGATACCACAGCGGAATTATTTGAATACTGGTTCAAGAATAAACTGTTACCCAATATACCTCCAAATGAGATAATGTGAGCTACCATAATAGAAGGCTAAATAAAAGCAGCGGTTAAAAGAAATAATGTTTCGCCAACTTTAAATTCTTTTGTGGTAGCTTTCACTAGGTTGGCGGAACAGAATATTTTAAGTAAAAGCTGAGAAAATTGCGTACCTTATGTCCACAAAATAGAAAAATCATATGTAAATATAGATCTGCTACCCAGAGAAAAAAATATCATAAGACTTTAATGACGACAATGACAGTGAAACTGACTTAAGTTAAAATTTGTAAGTTTTTTTACTATCCCGTATTTTTTTGTACTATATATTTATGTACCTGTTTATTTTATAAATTAACTTATGTTTGTGTTTTTTATTCTATGAGCAAATATATGTTGTAGGTGGAGGATGTGTCTATTAGATTAAAATAATTTTTTCATTAAAAAAAAATTGTTAGACTGAACCGTAAATAAAACATATCTTCTTCACCTTTAAGGTGATCCGTGGTAGAAATTCACAGATCTATTACAACACTAAGTGCGTCCCTGCTTTCATTCGAACACCCGCTGACTCGCAATAAATTATTATCAGCATGAATAATAATCTCCTAGATGGATGGTCAGACAACAGACAACTTTTTTTTTTCGTCGATTAATGTGTTTTGGCATCTTAGTAACTCATTTTTGATAAAATTAAGGAACATCAAAATTTCACGATTTTAATAGTCCCCCATACCATATTCGTATAGTGGACTAAAAATATATAAGTGGTCACAAAGAGTAGGTTAATGCCTTTGGTAATTCGTATTTTGTGATACTACTCATGCTGGACCTTTAGCTGGAATGGCTGAAAACTGGGTTTTGAAACAAATCACTCACCGCAATATGTTCGTAGGTCACACTGTAGTCTGTGTAGGCGCACAGTAGATCAATGGGAAGGTGATTCGTGCTTCGAATTTTGGAGGCGATGAGAAGACAGGTGGCGCCCAACAGTTGCAGGTGCTGCCGCCTGATTTTGCATATGCACAGGAATCGGTCCAAGTAGTTGACGGCTAGGGGCAGGATCTGTTCTTCGCACATTTGTTCCTCGCATACCTACGTCAAAATTGGAGACCCTGTCACTGACTTTTTGAGTTATTTCCCTGACCTATTTTTTTTACATGACTTTAATTTGTTTTAGAGTTCAAACAAACCTCTAACATTCAAGTGGACAAGACTTTTCTCATAAAGGGCTGAATATATCAGTCTGCATGCTGGTAAAATAGTCCCATTTCCCTGACTTTAAGTGTTATTTCCCTGACTGTAGTGTTATTTTCCTGACCTATTATCCCCTGACTTTTTAAGTTTTCTTTGGAGTTCAAACTAACCTCCAACATCCAGGTAGTGACAACTTTTCTCATAAAGGGCTGAACGTCGGTTTGAGTGGTGGTGAAATAGTCGCAGGTCGGCATGTAGAAACCCTCGTCGTTCAACAGGTTGTTGATGACTCGGTCGTCGTTGAAGATTGCTTTGTCCTTGATCGCCCTTATACAGGGTGAACGGTGAGGGCTGGAGTCAGATGAAGTTTCTATTTCCATCTTGGGAGATATTTAGCCCGCGGCCGTGACGGAAACGCCTATTTAACTTAGAAAAAATAAGAATGCTAAATTAGTGCAATAATTGTGTAATTTAATCAAAAATATATTAATAAAAAAAGATGTTTTTAGGTTACCCCAAGAAACTGAAACGTTTTGGGCAGTTTTAGTTAAAAGGTTGGGTCAAATAATGCTTGGTACCCTAAAAAAAAATTAAACATCCATGGTTCAACCTAAAAAATAACATTTTTTTTTTATTTGTCCAATAAATTATTTTTTGCTGGCATAAAATAGAAAAAATAGTCCTAATTATTTAAAAAATTTTTAAGTCAAACGTCTCAAAAACTATTGAGGTTTTAATTTGTTTACTTACTATCCCAGCCAACACCGTTACGTAAATATTACGTAAATTACAACACATAATTACTTTCTTACATAAATTCTAGGTAAACTGGAAGTCACAAAAAGGTAAAAAGTTCCATGTTCTGCATAATGCCATGCGCAAAGTTCCCTACTTTTTACGTAAATATTATGTAATTTAAATAACGTAAATAAAACATTGTGACACGGCAGATATCGATTAACTATAGTAACTAGAAAGTAAATCGAAAGTTAAAATTGGGGTAAATCTTTTTACATAATATTTATCACGTCACGTAAATAACTTACCTTTTATGTGACTATTATATAAATTTATTTACCTATTAGAATGTAACATTTATGTAAAATTAAATATTGTTTATATAATATTTATATACTTCTAATGTCCCAACAAGATAAAGAGTAACTTCCATGTTCACTTCTTATTATGTAAATATAATTAAATTAAAGAAATATAAGTTATTTTATGTAAATATTACGTAAATTTTATGAAAACTTTCTTTATTTAAATATTTTGACTTTAGATTTACGTAAATACTATTGCTATGTTTTCATGAGTATTGAGTTCTTTTTTAAAACTCATTCTATCTTTTTCTTTTATATAGCGTGTTCTTGGTCTTGATAAAGAACACGCTATATAAAAGAAAAAGATACAATGAGTTTTGAAAACGAACTCAATACCCATGAAAACATAGCATATGTTAATGTAACAGTAATGTGTTTGCTGGGATATTTTGTTTATTTTTATTGTTTACTGCAAGTCTTAAATTTTGGAAATTCTTCTTTTGTTATTATTAAGAGCAGTCTTCACTGGGAGCCTTGTCTTACTCATGCAATATTTCGCTTGCAAGGATATTTTTGGCCCGACATTTTCTTATCCAAATATCCAAATATAGAAATTTTTCAGATATTTTAGTCCCATTTCAAAGATAAAGCTTAAATCTATATATGGTTCTCTGATAATGGTTTTTGAATTTTGACTTTACTGCAAGACTTCACAAAAATGGCAATAATCCAAAATTTACTTGTCGCCATTTTATATTTTATTTGACCATTTACTATTTTGGTGGGTTGCTGTTGTTTGTTTAAATCATAAATCTGTAATTAAAATACAAAAACATATAATTACCTGTTTCGGGACAAATATACCAACAAAGTTTCACAGTCACTAACTCTTTAGTATATTACAAAAACACAACAAAGTCCCACACAAAAAAAAACACAAACAAACTTTGAGAGCACGTTGTATGTCGCTCGGAACCAAGACAAGCGTTATCTCACTCTGCGATGGCGAGTTTCAAACTGACTTGCGGTCTGCAGAGCGAGTGGTATGTTTCAGTTTTTGTTGAATACCTTCGCTACTTTGGCGCAGGCGCCGCAGCGTGCCATTATGGCACACCACCTGGCCCTTATACCATAGAAATCGGTGGAAGGCAATGATCTTCCAGCAGTGCGCATCGAAATTTGAGCAAACACCGTGGATGCCGCCATTTTTATGTTTTTTGTGTCACTCGATTTTGTGTTTCGATTAGATTGTCTAATGCGCAATTTTACAACTCATAGTTAAACGTCAAACCTCAGTTTAAACCACAGATGTGGACTTTTTTACGTTTTATAGGTGCAGTTTAACAACAAACTTCGGTTTAACCGTTACCGGCGGTCAGTTTAATAGTTACCGAAAGATTCTAACCTCAAAAAAGTTATTAAAAATTTGTTTTTGGTAAAAAGACTGTAAGTATTTAGTGAAATCGCTATGATCAATGACTTAAAATTTATTTTTGATCAACTGGATGAAGTATTACGAAATTATTGACATTGTCGAAGCACGAAGGCCAAATATTATTTGTCCTAGAACAAATCCTTTGGAGGAGTCCGACGATATGTAGATTTTAAAAAGAGGTTTGAATTATCTAAAGAGATATGCGAAATTGTGAACAAGGAAATTCGACAAGAGTTGGAACAGCTCACAGACCAGCAAGTTTTATTATCACATCGAGCTCACACGTATATATATATATATATATATATATATATATATAATGTATATCTTTTTGACAAATCTGAACTTTTTGTTGTGTCGTCTGGCTGTATGTCTGGCTGTATGTCTGTCTGTAACCAACACTGATATCTCAAAAACTACTTGAGTCATTTTTATCAAGTTTGGCTCTAGTTGGTGCCATTTTGGTTAAAATAATCAACCCTATATATGTAAAGAAAATTTAGTCTTTCTTCATGGCCGTGGTTTAACTCCGACTTATAAAATTGAGCAACTTGTTTACCGATGGATTAATCCAAAGATTAAACTGAAGTTTAAACTATGGTTTACTCTGGAGTTTTACCTTTGGTTGTAAAATTAGCCCTAAGTTTATCTAGACATAAAGGACCACTTACGCAGTATTTAGATGGAAAATTGTTTCCCGTGATATTTGGATGCGGCTTAAGTATGTTATACAGGGTGTTCCAAATTCGATGCTCACCATGGGGATCTCCTAAATTAGGACAAACTTGCGCAATTTGACGCTTTGCTCAAAACCAAAAGAAAAGTTTATAAATTCCGGGCAGTTCCGGAGATAGGTGAGAAAAAAAAACGAAATCTTTATTTTTAGTTTTTATTTTTCTGCGCCCTCATTCTTAAGGCTGTCAAAAAACGCTTAAAACTTTCTACAGGCAGTTTTTTAAGATCTATCAAATGAGAGATCCGTTTTTCGAGATTTAAAATTTCAGGGTTCATTTCTTCTTATGGACACATGCTTTTTTTTTCTGCCGTTTGGTTCATAAAGGGTGACAGATATTTTACAATCTTATTACAAGTACCGGACGTTTTGAGTTAATTAAAAAACAAAAAAAACCGCATTATTAAAATATTAGGTAAAGTTATTTGTTATTTTCAAAATATCTTGAGTAAGATAAAAGCAAAAATTAAATATGGACTGATGATCGTCAATAAACCCAAAACGTCAGGTGACTTGTCAAAATAAGCTTGCAAAATGTTATCTGTCATCCTTTATAAACCGAATGGCAGAAGAAAAAAAAGATGTGTCCATAAGAACAAATTAACTTGACAGTGCTCCTGTCACACTGAAATGTCAAGTCTCAAAAACGGATCTCTCATTAGGTAGATCCTAAAAATGAATAGGCGCAGAAAAATAAAAACTAATAATGAAGATTTCGTTTTTTTCCGCGTATCTCCGGAACTATCCGAAATTTGTAAACTTTTTTTTTACTTTTGAGCAAAGCATCAAATTGCTCAACTTTGCCCTAATTTAAACCTTTTCGTATCTCCTACGGTTTAGGAGATCCCCATGGTGAGCATCGAATTTGAAGCACCCCATATAAGACACTAAGAAACATGTTTCCATAGGCACAACCTTGGATCAATGATGATCAGGGGAGCTGAAAATAGCTGTCAAAGTTTTACATGTATTATCCAAAAGCAGGCAAACCATGGCCGATTCTGATTAACAAGGTATCAATTCTCACTAAGTTGAGCAAGCTGAATCTAAAAATGCTAACCATTTTGAGAGCTGTCAATTCCTGTCAAAATAACATTTTGACATTTTGCGACATGTAATATAACCCTTTATACTTTTTTCGAAACCCTGAGTCCAAAAATTCAATTAAAAGTGACAGCTGTGGGGACCTGTCATTTGTTTTAACTAAATAAGTTGTCCAATTTATAGTACAGTGCCAGTGAAGTGTAAAAGTTGTTTGTTAAAATTAAAAAAGCGCCTTTATCCTATTTTCAGGATTTGACAGCTTTCAAAAATGTCACTTGTTATTAATAAACTGTTTTTAAATAAATATCTAGCTAGATTGGACACTTTTTTTAAATTAAAACAAATGACAGGTCCTCACAGGTGTCAGATTTAATTTAATTTTTGGACTCAGGGTTCCGCCCTTAGAACATTGAACTACTAGAAGGAGTCTGGTCGGTCTGGTTACATTGGTTGTTTGAGTGCAACATCTACAGTGGGGAAAGGGGAGAAAGAAATCTGTGTTGGCAATTTTAATAACAGAACTATGCTACAAAAAACTTATTAAATTTGGATTAAGTTTTGACGCTTATTTATTAATTAATTAATGAAGTTTAAGATATATGTTGAAAAAGCTAATACAGGGTTCCTAAGCAAATCCTTAGGGGGCCAAGCAGCCGTGTAGAAGACGCAGACAAACGGAAAAGCACATTAGGCAGAAAAGGATGGGCATGGGGCGATGTTTTCCATTTTCATACCTTTAGGACTGGAATAAAAATTGTTTTTGCTCGACTTTAATACCAAACTGATGAAAGATATCGTAAAAAAAAATATTTTTCGGCTTTTCATTTTGTAACCATTGTCCTTACGCACTGTTTTCAGGCTGGGGACTGAGCTACATGCAAATGCTTAACCTAAAGCGTTCATACACGGCCGGAGAAATCGACTGAGATATTTCCGTAGAAACTTTATCAAGCAAATAGGACGGGTTGACGCCTTCGAACGTCCCACCCGGGTTTTGCACTTTGATTCGAAATCAAAAAGGAGGAACAGTCAGATGTGGGGCCGTGCACAAATTACGTAACGGTGATTTTACCAATTTTTGACCCCCTCCCTATGTAATGTTTTGTAACGGTTTGGCACGCCACTCCCCTAATATTACGTAACGATTTCAAGACCAATACCCCCCCCCCCCCAAAAAAAAAAAACTTTTCACTTATTTTCATTCCAAATTTTCTTAGTTTCACACAAATGCAAACGCTGTCGAAAACCCCCCTCCCTCCTACGTAACGTTTTGTAACCCCCCTCCCCCCTATGACCATTACGTAATTTGTGCACGGCCCCTGTAGTCCCAGTGGAGGAGGGCGAGAAAATTGATATTTTTTTCTTAAAAATTATACTCTTTAGACCTATTTCTTTGCGTTCCCGAAATTACGTAATTTTTGAAAAAAATTGTAAGCGGGCCATTTTTATTTCGTGCTTTGTTTTTCTAACATTTTTGCGTTCGGCTAATTTAATTGAAAAATTTTTGACTGCGGCGCCCTTTATCTTCTCACTCGGAACCAAGATCCCCCGTTTTAGGAAAACTGATCCCGTCTCTGTTTCTAAATTTTTTCGAATAAAAGTAGAGTATGACCATGGGGGAAATAATTTTTTTTTACGGTATGACGAAAATTTCGAGAAAGTTGAAGAAAAAATAAAAAAGTGGCAGAGCTCAAGTTTTTCGTAAAAAAAACGTAAAGAAACAGAGCAAAATAAATCTTTTCACCCCTTTTTGGGTGTTACAAATATTGGCAACCCCTTATTTTTCGCTTTTACCCTCCCGCTAGTTTTGAAGAATTGGTTCGCTACATGTTTCGAGATCATGTCATAAAACCCCTCGAAAATATCAAATGTAGTGTAGGGCCAGCTTTATTTAAAATCAATAATATCGCAAGCAAAAAGCTCTGCAGGAAAAACAGCGCCCGTTTATTGATTTCTTTGGCTGCTAGTGCTAGCTGCATGGTTTGGCCGTTTCCGGATAGATGTCACTAGTAGAACAGAATGGAAAGAAATTTAATTAAAAGCGAAGATATTTCTTTCTAATGTTAACAACCTCACGAGTTTATCGCTCAGTATCGTAAATAATGGACCCTGCCGCCTCCTTTAAGCAAGAAAAACCTGTGGTTTGAACCTGAAAACATCTAATTTTTAATTAGATCATCTCATGGTGTGGCCGCCATCTAGCGGAATTTACAGACATCTTGTCAACGGTTATTATTGCAACTATGATTTATGCTCACAATGAAAGAGTGGCGACAATTTTTTCTCATGAAAGCAGTCCGGAGATAATAACAAACTGGCACCATTGCTCAATATACCTGTTTCTTTTGTGCGCGCAGAACTTTCTATGCCATTTCTGTTTGATTTATTGAAATCCTATCCCTAAGGAAAATCTTAGGAACCCTGTATACACAATATAATACTCACAACCTATTTAAAACTTTCGACGTTTTTTCAAAATTTAACATGTGTTTTCCTTAAAAATCTTTGTAGTCAACATGGCAACATTGATTGTTTATGGCGGTTTTTCGATTTTTCCTGGAATGTCATTATTGTTTTGAAAGTGAAAGTTTCAGCACTTGTCAATAGTGTTTTTTTGATATTTTTGTGAAAAGTTTGTGGCGAAAAATGGTTCCGAAGTGTATTATTATATACAAGTTGAAACAGAACCCCCGGCTTCTGTTTCAACTTGTATATAATAATACCGCAGTATTTCGTTTCATAGGTACGTTAAATTAAAATATTAACTAAATATTGGATTAGAATTCGTCATATTTAGCCATTCTGTGTTGTCGGCTTGTCATTAATTTCAGTGTAAATAGGGATTTCCATAGCACCTTTTTCTTATTTTTATAGTTGTACATCCTACTTGAATACATTTTTAGGTTCTTCTTATAGAAACATAGATTTTTATTACTATATCTAGACCATTTAATTAAACGGAACTAAAAATTATTGAAGGTATTTTAAATAATATTAAAAACAGGGGAAAACGTATTAGGTTAACATGACAACAATTGGATGAAGATGTTGAACTCAAACACCCTGCCCTAGTTCTGAAAAAAAGCTCCTTCTAGTAATTAAATGTTCTAAGATTCCAACAAAAGTATAAAAAGTCATATGACATGTCACAAAATATCAAAAACTAAAAAAATGGGTGCTGTCATTTTGCAAGGCATTGACAGCTATCAAAATCTTTCACTTATAAATAAATTTTCACTTGTATTTATTGCTAATAAATTATGTGTATATTAAACAAAAGCCAAATTGGACACTTTTGATTCAATTTTTGTACTCAGGATTCCGTATAAGTATAAAAGGTTATATCACATGTCACAAAATATTAAAAACTAAAAAAAAATTGGTGCCGTAATTTTGATAAGAATTGACAGCTGTCAAAATAGTTAGCATTTTTGGATCCAGCTTGCTCAACTTAGTAGGAATTGATACCTTGTTAATTAAAATCGGCCATGGTTTGCCTGCTTTTGGATATTACATGTCAAACTTAACAGCTATTTTCAGCTCTCCTATCTACGAAATTCTGTGGTGTTTTTTGACACATTTTCATATTTAAAACTGTTTCTGATAAAGATCTTATAAAATCTTATAAACTTTTATGAGGAATTGTCATATTAAAAATCATAAAATATTGTAAACTTTTATAAGCCAACTGGCTGATAAAATATGATGAACTCCTATGCGGCATTTGTGTTTCACTTTCACTAGTCAAAAATTATAAAATATCATGAGTTTATATGAGCATAGATTATAAAAACTTATGACGTTTTAACTGTTATTTGCTATGATCTTTTATGAGGTCTTTTTGGCAGGGTAATCATAACATTATTTTTTAACTTTCAGCCTTCAAAATCTGCCATCAAAAACTGTCTCCATCTTTGTACATCAACACCGAAGCATCTTAGAAAAATGTAAAAAATTAAGGCAGTACTAGAGGACATGCGCTGCAGATAATAAAATTTGAAAGTTCCCTTGATGCGTATGTTTTCATATTGTCAACACCGAACCAGTCGTAAAAAGAATTTTTTTATTATTTTCGTAATTATTTTTCTGTTTAAACATGTGCTATAGAAACTAGGTAAGATTTCTTTAAATATTATCAGAGAATAGAATTAAAAATGTTTAAGATCAACTACCTACCCAAAAACTTGACAAAAAACTGTAAGTTATTATTTTTAGTTAACAATATACATGACAAGACCTACTCAAAACAAGTTTAGTCAACACCAAGGCTGTTAAAAAATCAATTGTGAGGCAATTGATATTTTGCATATTTTTTTTTAAAAAGCGGGCAGATTCGTGACGTCACTATACTTTTCTCCGGAGCGATCCGAGAGTACCTAAACCAAAAAGAATTTTAGGGGAAGCTAACATAAAAATGGCGGCACTTATAATGTTTGCTAAAATTTCTATGAGCACTCGACAATAGTTCTACCATCCCCTGATATCTATGGCCTTTACACCGCATTCTAATTGTTATTATTATTCCTACCTGTTTACATATTAATAATAATACCCGTTTTTCTCCTGCGACAGATGCGCTTGTACTTTTTTTTCTGGGACAAATAAATGCGTGCGGCTGAAATTGCTGCAAACAGCATCTGGACCCCGATTCAAGTGCCGGCTATTTTAAATAGCGACCCGACTTTCAAACCGAGTTTACACGTACGGTTGTAAAAGGAAACTGAAGTTTACTTTAGTTACCTACTTTGGACTTGAAATATATATAAATTGATTTTTTTATGAGTTTTGTGATCTTTCAATGCAAGTATGCTATCGAAATGTGATAAAACAACCTTTGTCTTTGTTTTAGCACCAATAAACATTTCTAAAGTTTTCTTAAAGCAACTATACAAACGTGCCATCGAATTTTTAAGAACAAATTTGCTGATGCACGGTTGCCAGTGCTCCGACCCAAAGAGAGGTCGGTTTGAAAATCGTTATCTTTTTGCAGGCATTTTACGCCTTACAACTTATGAGAAAAAAAATTGAGGGATATTTTAGGACTTATGAGGCATAATACCAATAGAATAGTATAATATTTTGATTTAAATTATAATATTTACTAAAACTCATTGCCAAGGATAGGCAACCAATTATATATATCACAATATATATATATATCGCTGGAAGGCCACCGTCGTCTCGGCTCGCTTCGCTGACTTCACAGTAAACTAACTGTGGCTGACTTCAATTTGAAATATAACCTCAAAAGTTGTTATTTATTTTGTTAGTTTTCATTTTTCTCTGCGCAGCTTTTTAAAAATATTCTCGTCAGAAGTTCGATGTTAACTTTTGCTGTATCGAGAGGTAAATAAAAATGCCTCATCTTTCATGTAAATAGTGAAAATTGAAAGAAAAAAGATAAAAACTTAAAAGTCCAATTTATACTCAACGTGTGGAGTGCTTAAAAAAACAAACTTACCTGGAGTTAACATCTAATAACTAGTGATAAGTTAAAAAAGAAAGAATCTATGAAAACAAGCCAGAAAACGCCTGCTGGATTTCAAGGAAATAACCCATAAAGAGGTAAGGATGAACATGCATGCTGCAAATTATAAATATTATTTATTTGAGTACACACTTAATACATTAACTGCCAGATTGGGAAAACGTTAATTATGTAGTATACGGTTTTCTGCCATTTTTGATTTTTTTATGAAAAATTCTTTATGGTTGCACCTACTAGGGTCCCTAGGACCCCAAATCGCCTGCGCCCGATTTTTCTTTTTTTTAAAGAGAAAAAAGGGTGCCCGGGAGGGGGTTGTAATGTGTTTTTTTGATTGTTTTGGGTTGGGTTGGATTAGGTTAGGTTGGACTGTGTTGGATTGGGTTGTTTTAGTAAAAAAAAATTAAAAAAAAAACAAAAAAAAATAGAAAAAATACCAACCGGCGCAGCCGGATTTGTGGTCCTAGGGACCCTAGTAGGTGTCCCCATAAAAAGTTTTTCATAAAAAATCAAAAAAGGCAGAAAACCGTATACTGCATAATTAATAACGTGAAAACAAACTATCATTCCCTGAGACCATGAAAGAAATCTCCAGCAACAAGTTGTGAATATTTTATAGTAGAAATGATCGTAAGACTAGCAGTGTGTTTGATTTGTTCATATGACTAAATAACGGAGATTTTTAATTTTGAAAATTAACGCAGTATCATACATTTAGAAATAACCATTGTCTGAAAGGTGTAATTAAAGCTCCAAGATTTGATTTTAGAAATTTAAAATCTCGGTTATTTAAAGTCATATGGACAAATCACATACAGCGCTATTTTTAGGATCGTTTCTACTTTAGAAATAACACAACTAATATTTTTGCTAAAGAACCCCTTTAATAAATAATCAACCAGACATTACACATTATATAGGAACATCAATATTTATTTAGTATCATTTTTGTTTTTGATTCATATCTGACTTTTTCTTGCTCAGTAACAGAGAAAAGATAGAGGTGTGGCAATCAACGTCAAACCAGAACAATATGATCTAGTTTATAAATCAGGGTTACCTACTACCTCTAAGGTGACCACAATTCCCAAAATTATGTCACTTTTTTTGTAGCAAGCAACCCAGTCCATGTAATCAAGGGGGTAGCCGCTCATGGCAGAACATGTGTTATATTCCATTGCATTAAAATTACTTAGACATGCCACTAATGACAGTAAATCCACAAATTTTGTTCTAGCAGAGTTTACCTTTTTAAATTAAAAAAAAAAAATTACTGCGATTTTCTGAAGTGCCACTTTTCTTATGGAACTTTCAAGGGAACTTTTAACATGTTTTGTTTTTATTTATTATAAGTACTAAAAATTATTTTAAAATAATAATTGAATTATTTAAAATTGGATCTGAACATATACAAGTGGTACACACTGTAAGCATTAGTTTATAAAATTTTAAACAAATCAGAAAGTGTGGTTATTATAATTTTAACACTGTCACCTTCTATACATAATCATAATTATAATAATTTAACTTTTTAAATCCTTAGTAATATTTTAAATAATTATTATTTATATTTAGCTGAATAATATATTACCTATCCAATAATATTTACATGCAGAATCATTTTTTGTTTTTTAGATCAACATTAACTGGAATGGTTAGGTGCATCCTGGTGCATCTTAAGTTGAAGAAGGGTTCCACCGAGGGTTATTCTACCTTGAGTTCCACTTTATCTCTGCAAACTGCAACAGCTAGTGGGATAGGTATGTGTAAATTTTGAAATTTTTACAGCATCACATGCTCAAAATATTAAAATTACAATTAGCTTTCTTACAATTTTCTTTAAATGCCTAATCGGAGGCTTAACTTTGGGCTTAACCCTGTACTTCACTAATGAAACACTAAAGATTCATTTATCATATTTTATAAGCTAGACTTGCAATCTTTCCAAATATAATAAATCTCTATAAGTTACCTACCATTTCTGTACATTGAATATTTTTTTAAAATTATTGGTGTGGGCTTCTAACCAAACCATATAGGTAGATACCAAAAATGCAATTTTTACAATTTTTGTCTGTCTGTTTATTTGAGCCAGCATCATACAAACACTGCCAGGACGATATTAATGGTACTTTCACACTTTCATCAAAATCGGTTTACAGAAACAAAAGTTATGACATTTAAAGCAATAAAAATGAGCAAAAATTGGGTAAAAACGCAGATCTCCACACGTTTTTGTTAAAATGCCCCTGCTTACATTAAAGTGTTATATTGCTATGTATCTTTAACGGTACAAAACCTTAAAAAAAAAAAACATTTTCAGATGCTTAGGTATACTTAAATCTTATTATTTTCTATAGTCTATTAGAAAATAATAGTAAAATTGAAAAAATCCATTATCATGGAACGTGTAATTAGTGTTAACTGTCAAACTAAAAATATTAAAAAATTCTCGAATTTGTACAAGTTATCATAAACGACTAATTTTTCGATATTGCACTAAGAAAAAACCAAATATTTTTGTCGGAAATTTTGCAAAACTTTAAATTGCTGTATCTTAGAAACTATTTCCCCTACAAAGACCAAATTAATCTCATTTTGTTTTTAAATTTTCTTTTATAGCCAATTGCCGTGACCGAGGCTGTAACATTAGTCGTTATAGTTGTCAAACTTTTGAGAAAAAGTGAGAAAATTTAGTAATTTTTGATGATCACATACATCATATCAAAAAATCAGAAATACCTCGTTTCATCCAATGAACTATAAGTTTTCTGAGGGACGTGAGACGGCAGCCTAAAAATGTCTCCAAAGAAAAATAATTATTTAGAAAAATAATTGCGATTATATCACTTATGTGTTAAAAGGTCCGTAAGACAAGTGTCATTTTTGACAATTAGAGTGATAATTTTTTTAAAGAAGCAAAGTCGAAATTACATTAATTTTTCTGTCATTTGGGTTTTCTTTCTTCAAAATAAAACTGGAGCTTGAAAAATTTTTGGTGATTTTTAAAATCTACCAGTATAACCTCCAAAAGTTTTTTTTACATGCTAACATTAACTAGAACAGTTTTGATTTGCCCCATGTGTTAAAGGATATCTTGATTTGTTGGCAGGGTATTATTCTAACCCTACTTTTCAGTTTTAGGAGTTGGGTTGGACTCCCAGACAGTGAATCATATCATCATATCAAAGATTGTCATATAATAGTATTTCAAAGATTTGGACTACTGTTAACTACATTAGAAATATTTCCCAGAGTAGAGGATATGCTGGGAAAAAAGGTAACTAAACAACATTTTATACTGTAAGTCTAGTAATATTTAATTTACAAAAATTCTTCAGCACTCCAAATAGTCAGGCCACATCATATACCCTCGCAAACAAATATAGATCCGGAGTTTTTGACTTTTGATTCATGTTTTTGGATCATTGTAAAAGTAATTTATCTTGGGTAGACATTGAGCACTTGGGTCGAACTATTTTAGGGACCACACTGTATTTTTGTATTAAAAAGCTTAAAATTTGCATTTTTTTGTGTGGAAAAGGCTAAATATCAAAAAATACTTGGCCGATCGAAAAAAAAGGAAACCACTGATTGAAAGAAAATTTCTTTCTATAAAAAATTCCTTTTGAAATGTGATTTTACATCCCATTGTCAACAATTTTTGTTTGGCACTTATCTTTGTATACATTTGGGGTGACCCAAAAGAAAACGATTGAAAATACCCTTAATCGCACCCTCTAAAATCAATCAAATCAAATCAAACTGTGCTTTATGATCTGAAGACATAGTCTTATTGACAAAGCAAAAAATTAGTAATTAACTTACCTAAATCCTAAATTAAAAAGATGTACCTACATTCTATATTATTATGATCTTTTCGTCATTGGTCAAAGTCTAATATTAAATGTATTCAGAATTTTTTAAAAAAGGCATTTTAACAATTTATATTTTCTACATGTTTATACAATATAGTAAGGTTGTAACTAATATTAAAAGATTCATTCTTGGTATATTAAAAATAATTATAAAATTTAAAATCATAAAATGAAAAAATGACAAGAGGACATGGTTGAGACACACTAACAAATTCAAGTGTATAGTGGTTTACAAAACAACACTAAAATGTCTCCCTATAATACTCATCAAAACTGTAAAAAGCGTTTTCCTCAAAACAGAATCTAACAGTACCTCTAAATTGCTTCATCCCATCAATTCTCCTTATTATCAAAGGCATATGGTTGTAGAGTTTTATCTTCATAAATGCAAAGTTTTTTGTTAAAGCTAACTTTGGAATTGGCAATGGCAATGGCAGATTATCGAATCGACGTGTAACATGCGACTAGCTGGATGTAGAGCTTCCTGATTTTTTAGATTGTAAAATATTTTTTTTTCCCAAAGGTAACAATCTATTAATTTGTAAACAGGGTGAGCCAAAAAAACTACTTAGAAGCCGTTAAATAAATTATAAATCCCATTTGCAAATCTTTATTATGTGAATTTTCTTGACCGCGATCTAGTGATTTTTCTTTATAATATTGAGGAATAGTATTCATTTATATGTAGGGGGACCACAAAAAACCGGACTGTTTTGTTTTAACTGGCAGTTTTTTATTTATTGTCGGAATCACAAAAAAGAGTTTCGGAAAGGTAATAAAATAGACTTATTTCAGATATGTCAAAAAGTGACATTTATCAAAAATTAAAAATGGCGGATGTCCTAAAGTTTTATACATATTGAAAAAAGTTTTTTTTGAGGCACTTTGTATATTTTTTTGCAACTGCAAAAAACTTCTATCTATTGTCTGTAAACTGATGTATCATTTGATAAATTCTATTTAGAAATAAAAAACTATGCATTTTTTTCGTATACCAACTTTTTGCATAAAATAAAAACAATAAACTTAAATTAACCGGATTGTTTGGTTTTAACTGCCAATTTTTTATTTATGGTCGGATTTTAATGCAAAAAAAAGTTTTCGAAATAGAGTTTGCAAATATGTCAAAAAATGACATTTATCAAAAATTTAAAATGGCGTATGTCCAAAAGTTTTATGCATCTTAAAAAACCGTTGGGTTTTTTTTTTGAGACACTTTGTATGTTTTTTTTGCATCTTCTATTTATTTTCTGTAAACAGATGTATCATTTGATACATTCTATTAAGAAAAAAACTATGGCTTTTTTTATTTCGTATACCAACTTCTTGCATGAAATAAAAACTGCTAATAAATTTAAGTTAACCGGATTTTGTTATCTTTTCGCCAATTTTGTTGACAATGAGACTCTACGTATGCTAACAATTCTTTTTCTAAATGTCAAAAAATTAAATTTTGTAAAATTACAATTTTATGCGTTTTAAAAAACCCGTTGGCTTTTTTTAGACACACAAAAAAATGCAAATTTTAAGCTTTTTAATACAAAAATACAGGGTGGTCACTAAAATAGTTTGGCCTGGGTGTTCAATGTCTACCCAAGATAAATTACAGCCACAATGATTCAAAAACATGAATCAAAAGTGAAAATCTCCGGACATAATTTTTTTTGCGGGAGTATACGATGGGGCCAGGACTAAAAATCTGAGGTGGGTGAACCCTAAAATTACCTTTAAAAGTGCATTTTTCTTTCAATGAGTCGAAAATCGTGAAAACACTTGAAATAGTCAATATCATTTTATTTCATAGGACCAGTGGAGTGCTTATGATAATTTAAGTGACTAGAAATATAATTTTATTTTGGTTTAGAACTTTTTTATAATAAGGTTATGGGTAACACACTAGGGCTGGTTTTTCTTGATAAAAATACCTTCAAATCATTTAAGTTTCAATTTTTTAAAAGATATGCTACAAGTGGCTTAGAAGTATATTTCAATATCGCTTCAATAATATGTAGTGTATGGTGAAATGCCGTAGAAAAAATCTAAACAGTAAAAAACCTCAAAAAAAACTCCTAGTGTGAAGTCACTAAACAATTTAATTTATTAGGGTGCTAACATTATTCTTTATTTTAAAAGTTTGTGTTGAAATTTCGAATTTTTACAATAATTTTATTAATTACAATTTTTTTTAAATAGTCAGTGAATCACAGTTCTTACAACTTTTTGACACGTTTAAAAAAAATCTTACTTATGGCCTTGTTTTAAAAAAGTTCTTAACAATTTACTCATTTTAATTACTAGTTGTTTCAGTGGTCTTTTAACTTTTGTGGCGACCATTTTGACAATTAACTCATGTAATAACTGTCATCAGTGTCAAAAATGTCACTCACTAGCCTTTATATTGGAGGTATCGATTTACATTGTTATATGGGGAATTTTCACTGCCGCCTATTTGATTTTAAACTTTTTAGTCCACCATACCAATATGGGACTAACAAAATCGTGATATTTTCACTTTTTTATCAAGTGAGTTACTAAGGTTCCAAAACACCTTAATCGACGAAAAAAAAAGTTGTCTGTTGTCGGTTTGTATACACGACAACTCGAGAATGCCTTTGGGTACAAAAATCCTCTATCGGCTGACCATGAACTGATTAACTTTTGGGTAGGGTGGTGGGGGGTTGAAGGGGGAAAATCGGATAAAATATTTAAAAACATTGTAACTTTGGAACAAAAGCAAGTATCGATATACGGTTTTCAGATTTAAGTTTCCATGAATATGGACTACAAATTTTGTTATAAAGTCCAAATTCGTGGGAGGTCTAGTTTTCGAGTTATTTGGAAAAACGTTCAAATATATAAAAAAATTATAACTTTAGAAGTAAAGCGGGTATTGATATGATGATGTGGGGTTTTCAAATTTTAGTTTTCGTAAATATTACCTACAAATTTTGTTATAAGGTTCAAATCTTTCAAAGCTACAGTTTTCGAGATATTTTCATTTCCTTTAAACATAAAATAATTGATTTTGGACTATCCGTGCTTTCTACCATTTTTTCTTTTAGAATTCACGTTAGGGGTGACTGTGACGTCAATATGTTTTTTTCTTTTAAGTGCGAGTTTGAAAAACAAAAGTATACCCACGGAATATTTCTCTTCATATTCAGTTTCGTTTTTTGAATTCTGATATAATGGATTATAATTTTACTACTTTTGTTCCTCTAATAAGTATAAATTTAAATAATATGGTTTCCATTTTTAGGCGTTTATGAAAAGAATTGCAGAAACCAAAAGGATGTTACTCACAATTAGTTGATGTACGGTGAACGGATGAACTCCGGGATGTCGGAATACGTTAGCAGTACCATTTTAGATTGTAGCCCTATAAACGAACTATTTGAGGATAAAGAATGTCGAAAATCTGTTCTATTAGGTAAATATCAAGAGTTTGGTCGACTAGTACTAGTAAAACTCGCAGTACTACACAAAAATATTTCCTCGTGTATTATATACAGATGCAATGTCCCGCTATATTTTGATCCTAAGTAAAAAATTTAAATACAAAAGCTTTATCATTTTTTGCAAATATTTGCCAATATAATTTAAAACCCATATTATTATGTATCCATTCCATAACGACGACGATGAAGTGAGAAATAAATGGTTTAAAATTTTTTTAACTGATTTTGATTATCCTAGGTGCCCTATATTAAGAATCCGATTGATGATTTTAAGTGAAGAAACTGAAGAAAATATATTTGGAGTAAATATAGGTTTGGACTGGACTCCCAACAGCCTGAGACAACAGAAGGTGACCTAAAAGATGCGACCTGTGCTTTGGGGCAGCGGGACTATTCCAAAGGATGTGTCTGACGGGACTCCGATGGTGACTAGTGAAACCGGCATTGACCTTCGATTTTCGGGTCAACTTAATATGACTGCTGAAGGCTGGGGAGAAAGTCTACTGTTAAAACCAAGTTTTGCTGGGACGGTATCGATGTTAGTAGGATCACCTTTCAGAGGGTCTTAAGGCCTGTGACGAAAATTGACTAAAAAATTGCCTAATCTTAAGATAACTTCATTTTTTTTATTTATATGGGGTATGTAGCTTGATATCAAGGCATACCCCCCTCTGCCTAGGAAAGAGATTTGAAAAAAGCTTATTTGTTACTAATTTCGTCCACTCCTAAAAAATTGCCTACTCTCAAGATAACTTCATTTTGGAAAAAAGTAATTATGCCATAATTTGCTACTAATTAAGTACTAATTTCGTCCCTTTTTAAAAAATTGCCTACTCTCAAGATAACTTTTTTTTTTGTTTATATGCAAATCTAATACTTATCTTTTAAAATTTAACATCTTATTCTTCGGTTAAAAAAAAACAAAAAGTCCTGCTTTTTTCAAATCTATTTCTTAAGCAGAGGGGGTGTGCCTTGAAAAAAATTAAGTTATTTTGATAGTAGAAAATTTTCTAGAAGGGGACGGAATTACCTTATCAAATTCTGGCATAATTGCTTTTTTTAAATCTATTTCTTAAGCAGAGGGGGTTGTGCCTTGATATATAGCTAAAAACTCCATAAAAACAAAAAAAAATGAAGTTATCTTAATAGTAGGAAATTTTTTAGAAGGGGACGAAATTAGTACATAATTAATACCAAATTCCGGCATAGTCATTTTTGGTCGAATCTCTTTTCTAAGTACAGGGGTGTACCTTGATATCAAACTACACACCCCATAACAAACAAACAAAAATCTTAGGAACCGATGGTTTTTGTAAACTAAAAGTACCCTTCTTTAAGAGTATATAATTAGTACAAAATTACGACATATCAACTTTTATTAAATCTGTCTCCTAAGCATGGGGGGGGGGTGCACACACTCTGTTATTAATCAAGTACAAAATGTTTTACAAGGGGACTAAATTGATTGAGCCTACCTATTAGTAATTTGAAAAGGTTTTTGCTTAATAATAAAAATGAAAAATTGGCCACAGTTAAAATTTGCTTATGGAAATGGGAAATGAAGTAGCTTGGAAAATAATAGCGGCGCTAACGTGGGGGTCAAAGATTCAAAATATAGCGGACATCCTGTAAATGCATATAATATATTTTTAAAATTCGTGACCTTGAAATCTAACCAATTTATATTTGTTTTGGTTGTTTAATGCATTCCTAATTTTATCAACAGTTCACCCAAGCAAAAGTTAACATCATATACCAGCGAGTATTTGCCTCTCTCACACTTTTGCTTTAGTACCTAACTATATGCACTAAATAAAGTTATGTTGACTTTTTATTCCTCGTTATTTTATTTTAAAAGCCCTTTTAATTTTTTTAGTGAGAATAATGCTTCATAGAATACTTCAAAGATGTCTACCAATTTATGTTCCTGATTCAGTAGAAAGAAATATGTTTTACAAAGACAACATAAATAAATCAAATAAATTAAAATAATAAAAGTGTAAAACGTTTGAAAATAGTTTAGTAAAAAATTATATTAACATTAATCTGAAAATACATTTAAGAAAAACACGATATTTTAGTAAAACAAATAAATTAAAATTTATATATATGGTGAAAAACTAATAAAAAACAAATAATATTTAAGAAGACAACGGAAATAAATAAAATATTTTTAAATAATATAAATGAGAGTAAATTAGAAAGGGCTGAATCCAAACTAGTAGTAGATTACTCAAAAGCCACTTAACCGATTTTTATCCAATTTGTCATAATAATAGTTTACATAACAAGCATGTTATGATGGTCATTAAACGAGTATCTTAATTCATCTGAATGTGTAAAGACCATAATATGTGAGTTGTGTACTATACTTTACGTAAAATGTCGTAAGTGGTCTTATTTAGGTAAGACAAATACAGAGTAGTAAAATAAATTGTTGAGCTAATTTTTTAACCACCTCAATTTGCTAAAAAATAGAAAATCTTGATTCTTTCTCATTTCAAAAATATAAAAGTTGTGAAAATCGGGTTTTTGAAAACTTATAACTTATCAACAAATGAGCCGATTTTTATAAGTAGTGGGACAAAAATATATTTGTTAACAAAAATATACAGGTTGGCCAAACAAGGTTTCAGCCATTAGGCAGTTTAAGTAGGCCATACGTAAGAGGTGCCTGGTCGTACACGTGAAATTTGTCGTATCGGACGTTTCTGCCCTTTACATTTTGGTACAGTTTATTTCTATCTTGCTTTTTTTTCTTCAGCCCTATTTGTATTACCAGTCTACTGATTTTTTGACTGTTCGGTACAACTTGCTGCGTTAGCAACATAAGACGTAAGACTACGTTAGTTAGCGGCTGATCTTAACGTTATACATGCCGTAAACGTGAACTTGTCAACGCAAGACCGCAGAGATGGGATTCTGATATCTCATTTCAACCGACATTTTTTTTACAGATAAAAAGAAGGCGGAATATTGCGCTACATTCCACGTCTACGCGTACGTTAGTTATATGACGAACTTAAACTGCCTATTTCTTAAAAGACTTAATATTTAATTTACTCCGTTATCTTGCATTTTTGACATTAGACGTTCTGGGTAAAAGAAATAATAAATTCTGTTCTGCTGACTGAATACATATTCAATATTCTCTTTTCTGTTTTCATAAAACGAGAGCTTTTTTCATGTAAGTATCGCTTTTTGCTCCCATGTCTAAAGGAGGGATAAAAAGTAAAAAAGAGAGATAAAAAGCGAATATTTTTATGCGGCTTGATTCCGATACCAAAAAAGCGGATTTGACTTGCTACACTTTCAATTCGCGTTTTCATGATGGATTTGACAAGGTACTCGTATTGAATCAGTATTCAGTCGGCCGTGATTAATAATACGTATATAAATCAGCTAATAGACTAATCAACATCATATTTAAAAATTTACCCACATTTTGTGCTCTAAATACGATTGGATAAGACAGCAATAAGACACCGTTATACCCCCTTCAAAACGTCCTTGTATATCATTATGGTGGATCATTGCCACTATTTTCTTATATCTGCAGCAGAACCAAGAGTAGAACCAGCACCTTTCTCCCTGTAAAACAAAAAAACGACCATAGTTAAGTAAATAATTTTGTAAAAAATGTTTATTATTTATTGTCTCGTTTTTCTTCAAGATTGGAGAGAATTTATCTTCTTCCCTGGACACAATGGGCTTCAGGCTTTTCAGCTCCAATACCCAAGAGAGAATTCATGTTTATTACTTTTTATCAATACACGTTTTTCGTTTCTTTTTTTGTCTTGAGAAAGAAGATAATAAATTTTTTTTTTCAAATTCACCTCGCTCCAAAGAGTAAGTAATAATATGAATGCATAATAAAAAAAGAAGTTAAAAAACCTCAACCGAAAAGAAACTAAAAAAAACAAACAGATTGTGTGTTCCTTGTGGGATGCTCATCCAAGTTTGAATTTTTTTTGTTATTTCCACCCATGAATGCATAAGTTATGTTTCTCCTAGATTCTATTTTTGCGTTAGAAATATCACATTTGGTAAGTGTGTACCCAAAAATAAAGGCTCAGTGATATAAAATGTCCTGCTTTGACTTTTATAAAATAAACTTATTCTTAAAAAATAGTATATACTTATTGTTAAAAAGTATATAAGTTAAAAAATAGCCTTGGAGCAAATCAGGTGGCACAATATCTTGGTCCTTTTCTCCAGTTAGTCACCCTCTATATACAAGCTATCTTGAAGCAAATACAGTAGCTTTTTTTAAAATATCAAAAAGTGTTGGATGTGGTATTTTTTAACAATGTCAATAGATCTTTAGCACGTTGTTCCTGTCAATGGAAATGACAATGAAGAAAGTACATAGATAATGCCAATGATGATATAAGGAACAAAAGGAGAGATAGTTAGATACCTACTTCTTTGTGAACCCAAATAACTAATTTAATAATATTAAATAAGAAGATATCTATTTTTAACCTGAATAATTAAATTCAAGAAAAAAATATATTAAAGTGATAAATCAACCTTAAAAATGCCCTTCAAAGCGACCTTACCAATCTCCTCAGCATAAACTACAAAAAAATGAGTCATTTTTGCTTTACTGTGTTAGAGTAGGAAGCAGTATTGTATTTGACACTGCCTAAAAAACCGGGAGGATTTTAAGGGAGTGCAAAGTGGGATTTGATTCTGTCTTGTAAATTAAAATTCTCTTGGAAAAACTAATTAAAGCTTACACCAATAAGGAAATATGCTATAAAAAATTCTTACCTGAACAAGTGTAGGAACCATTTAAGTAAAAACATTATCTCAAATTATAATTTCAAAATTTTTCATATCAGTGGCTTCATTTGGAGACAACACGGCTCACCTCACACTTTCCTAAAAAATATAAGTATACTATACTATTTTAAAAAAGCAATAAGAAAGCTTATAAGGGCTTATTGAGGGACTTTCAAAAATAAATGGTTAGTCTTGGACTTATCAATAATCTAGTATGCACCATGCAAACACCAAATGACTGACATTTTTTTGTTTCATTTCATCAATTGGCTAGTGCTGTTTTGTATTCAGTCAATTTCGGTCAAAATTTAGTAGTCAAAAATGTAGCGAGCTTTGGGGTTATTTTGAACATGTTAGGTATGCGGATACCATTACTTTGAGTGTCTAATATGAGGTTTCCTTTGGCTGAACCAGTGGGCATTGAATGTATCACTATATATTATATCCTTTATATATTTATACACTTAAATATTGTTCATACAAGGCATAGTCATAGTTTTAGTCTTTGTTTGTTTTATCTCTGTCACTGTTCTTTTTCTTAACGAGACATGCAGTGATAGAGATAGCTTTATGACTAAAATTAGAACTAAAAGTATGACTATGCCTTGTATGAACAATACTTTAGTGTAGCCAAAATAAAGGTAATTATACGGTTTTCTGCCATTTTTGATTTTTTATGAAAAATTCTTTATAGAGGTACCTACTAGGGTCCCTAGGACCCCAAATCCTCCTGCGCCATTGTAATGTGTTTTTTTGATTGTTTTGGGTTTGGCTTGGAATAGTTTGGGTTGGGCTATGTTGGATTGGATTGTTTTAGAGAGAAAAAATACAAAAAAAATTGAAAAAAAAATCAACCGGCGCAGACGGATTTGGGGTCCTAGGGACCCTAGTAGGTGCCCCCATAACTAATTTGTCATAAAAAATCAAAACTGGCAAAAAACCGTATACTGCATAATAAACCTCAAATCTATTAATTTTGTTACCCTTCTCGTAAAAACAGTTTTTTGCGACTATGGGTGTAAAACACTTGAAAAAAAGATAGGGACGACTGCTATAATGGTAATATTGGTAAATCCTAAAATCAGATTTTTTGCAGATGCCAAATCCGTCTTTTGAACTATATGCTTACCTTCTTTTTAGGGCTGTTGTTGTAAAATTTGGTCAAGTTTCTCTTCTTTTTTGTTTGCAAATGAGTGCCGGCATTGAATTTCGTACTCTGTGGAGAAGGTGGGTCTCAAGCGCAAAAGCTCTGAATCGTTCTTGGATAATAAAATTTAAATTCCCAGTCTTTTTTTAATGCATTAAACTAAAAAACGGCACTTTTATAAAAAGAAACAACTTTACTAACGGAAAAAGTAAACAAAAATGACAGAAGTCAAAATTTATCGAGAGATGAGGTGACCTTACAAACCACACAAGATGCGATGTTGCCAGCGTTCACCCCTAGATACCGGAAAATCGGGTCGTTATAAAAAATAGCCGCCACTTGAATCGCCATCCTGCAACAGTTTGCAGGGAATGGCAGCAATAAATTGTACGGGGTGATCATGCAAAACAGGGTGTTAAGGCGCAATTACACAGACGAACATGCTCAAACAAAAGCTCGTGCAAAAGATTTAAAATTTTTTGCGCGAACATTTTTGTGAGCTTTTCTTTGAACATTTTGTTCGGGTAAATTTTTGAGCAAATTATTGCTATCTGTTTTGGAAACATATTTTTAAATATGAGAATAAATAAAATTTCACATCAGTGATCAGTGATCTCAATTCTTTAAAAAAATGGAACACCAACTTTTATTTTAAATTTTTGTGAAAAAAAGCCGACGGCAAGCGAAACATTACTATTGGCTATCAGTTTTGTCACATGGATTAGGGTTACTTATAATATTTTTTTCTTAGGGTTTTTCCCTGATTTTTTTGCCCGGGGGTTTTTTTGGGACTTTCTTGCGAGTTTTTTTATTTCCAAGGGTTTTTTTTCGTAAATTCGAAAAACAACCCAGGAAAATTTTTCTTTTCCAAAAAATTTTTGAATTTTTCAAATATCGGCAAAAAACTCAAAAATTGCACTTTTAAGCGGTAATCCGCGCCTCACGACTATGAGGCGTGGTGGGGAGGGGATTTTTTTTAAAACATATGTTTGTAACTTTACTGTAACCTTAGCTTTGATTGTTTTTTTTTTAATTCCTCACACCAGATTTACCTACTTAGTTTAAGGCCCCAAGGGTTGCTTAAAAACGCAAAAGGTTTATGAAAATGCTGAAGATAGATATTTACTGTCAATTTAATTTAATAATCAAGGTCGATTACTGACACTGAACAAACAATATGCAAAGGGGAAACATTCCGATTCAAAAGTCTAGTCTATTACTGCTAAATTATATTTTTTAGACAAGGGTCGGGATCGTAGGGTTGTAAAAGTGGGTAATAAACGGGTATTATTTAAATCGAACGTGCTTTTGTTCATATATTTGAGATTTAATAAAATGTAAATAGGTTTTTATATTTGATTTTATTATTATTGTAAAAGACTAAACTAGGAAGTAATATAAAGAGATATGAGTGGTAAGGCGTTTATAACTAACGTATCAAAAAGACAATAAATACCATGAGTACAAAAAATACTCTCACCACAACTACGACGTGTAAATATAAAGAATTCTTTATCTGGTATTGTAAGTTCAATTTTTTGTGAAGTAAATACAACCCAACTCGACCCAAACTACTCTACGTTTCTCTGATATATGGATGGACATTTTTAGTTTTAGTTTGCGCCCGTCGCTTTTATTATTATATGAGAATGCTAAAATTTATTTTCTACTTTTTAGTGCACTTTATATTTTATAAAAGCTTCTTTTTATTTAAAATAATTTTTTAATTTTTAGACTATCATAAATCCATCCTTTCGATAATTCTCTTCCCTAAAAACCCCTGTATGCCAATTTTGATTGAAATCGAACAAAATAAATCTTTTTCTTCCTCCACTTCCCTCATTAGCGGGAGGGGGTGCCTAATAATACCATATTATTGTATTGCCGTCGCAACTATAAATACACACGGAAAACTGAAATTGAATACCAAATTTGAGTTGCAAGATTTGAGCCGAACATACAAACATACATAAATAAAAGCTTGTAAAAATCGCCAAAAATTTCAATATTTAAAAAGTCGGAAACGCAAATTCTACGCGTCAATAAAATAAAACGAATTTCTTTGTTTTGCGTCGGAGAGCCCTTTCTTTATGGAAAGATTTGTTCTAAAACTTTCATAAAAAAACTGCGTTGACCCTTGTTTGTTGTCATGTAATTTTGTGTGTCAATGTTCATTTGACCAAAACCCCCTCTCACTAGTCTACGGTTTTTACCTTCTCCTAACCCAGCATCAGCAACAAATAAGTGCCAATTATGGTATACTGGCATATCCCCTATAAAAATCAAATCAATCGAAGTTGCTTATGAGGTAAAACGTGAATTTCGACATCATATCGTTTTACCGTCGGAAAGCACTTAATTAAATTACCTTGTTTTAAAACTTAGTCTTTCTATTTTCAGTTAAGTTCAATGAATTCCCATAAAACTATAAAATTTAAATTTGTAAAGAAATTTTTATACCCCCAATTCTTCAAATAAATTTTGCTCAACATTCTCTCCAAAATTTACGTGTGTTTTTTTGTACGAGATTTTGCTCGAACATTTCTT
Organism: Oxystoma pomonae; assembly: GCA_963921995.1. NCBI lineage: Eukaryota > Metazoa > Arthropoda > Insecta > Coleoptera > Brentidae > Oxystoma > Oxystoma pomonae. Next base: position 111,328,417 of record OY998167.1, read on the forward strand.
TGAACATTTTGCTCAAGAGGCTCGTGTAAATGTTTGTCGGCATTTCAACATCAAAGGAAAGTTTGTCTGTGTAAATGCGCCTTTACAGATATACGGGGTCGAAGGGTGTACAGGATGATTGGTTATAAGTGTGAGATAACTTTTTTTCTAATAGCCGCAGGAGAACCAAACAAAAACTGGGTGAAACGGTATTTTATAGGGACCCCATCCAATTTTTGTTTGGTTCTTCTGCGGCTGTTAGAAAAAAAGTTATCCCAGCGAACCCCGAATGTATTTAGAAGAAGAGAAGAATTTGCTGCTCTTTATGTGTATGTAGTTTATTATTAAAAAACTGTAATAAAGCGGTAAAAACTTCTTTTATTTCAAGATTGAGAATTGGGACAAAAAAAAATATTTCAAAATATGAAACACCCAATAATTCTTTGCTCCATTGTACTCATATCAAAAAACGCCTTTGCAATGTTTACAAAAAATAAAATAAAAACCACGCGTGAGATTTATAACCTCGTCTTTTCTTTAAGACGGAAAAACACATTTTTATCTATTTCATTTTTAGAAAAAATTTTTAACATTTAGATATGATATATGAGCCTCTTTTATTTGATTTTTTTTAAATTGTACAAAAAAATTGGTGCTAGAAAGCACGGATAGTCCACCATACAATCAATTGTTTTATGTTGAAAGGAAATGAAAATATCTCGAAAACTGTAGCTTTGAAAGATTTGAACCGTATAACAAAATGTGTGGGTAATATTTACGAAAACCAAAATCTGAAAACCGCATATCAATAGCTGCTTTACTTCTAGAGTTAGGATTTTTTAAATATATTTTAACGTTTTTTCAAATAACTCGGAAACTACAGCTCCTACGAATTTCGACTTTATAACAAAATTTCTGGTACATATTGATGGAAACTTAAATCTGATAACCGTATATCGCTACTTGCTTTTGTTCCGAAGTTACAATTTTTTAAAATATTTTATACCCCTTTTCCCCCCTTTAACCCCCCACAACCCTACCCAAAAGTTTTTTGTACCAAATTTCGTTATACAGACAGACAACAGTCAACAGACAACTTTTTTTTTCGTCGATTAAGGTGTTTTGGAAACTTAGTAACTTAACCCCCAACCATCTTGTTATGGTGGACTAAAAAGTTGTTTCTTTAAAATTTAAAAGTTTTTTTATAGTCAATCAGTTGCATTCTTGTGATTTTTTTTTATACAGGGTGTTTTACAACTTATGTCAGAAACAGAGCGTATTAAATGGCCTGCAAGTAATACTTCCTTTATAAGCTTTAATGTACATTCGAAGGCGATGAAAATGTTTTAGCACATTTTTGAATGAATGAATCGTCTTTTCAAACAATTCAATTCAAAAGTAGCTTTATTTATCCAAAATACATTTTGTATTCAATGACAAAGGCCTTGCTTAGATTTATATTAAAGTGTAATGGTGGGATTTACTAAAAGGGTTTAGTCTATTTTAGAACGGTCCTAAGTTTAATTGAAATTTTTGGTTTTAGGCATTTTAAACCAACCCTCCTTGAGTCTTCGACATAGTTTGATTTATAAGAAGAACTTTAATAAACTTGTTTATTGAATAATCATCTCAACACAATCTTCTGTTGGATTTAAGAAGAAAGTTTCAATTTAGAAAAAAAGAAAATTAAAAAATTTAAACCCACGTGGGGTTTAAATAGTAAACACTGTATAACAAATTAAAATTGGGGTTATATGTCACTCTAATTAAAACTTACCCTTGTTAATTAATTTTTCCAATTAATACTTGATGTCGCACAACGATTTAGATGGGTAATAATAAAATAAGGAGTAGAATAATTTTGTATTAATTTAAAAGGTGTTTTTATTTATGTAATGTATTAAAAACCTAAAATGCAAGTTTTGTTTACATTTCTGCCACTGTCGAAATGTCAGTTTCAAAATATTAGCTGCGTTCAAATCACAAACAGCAAGTTCGGATCTCTTACCTCTGCTTATACCTTGGCTTGCACCAACCTCTACTTATGAAAGCTACAGCTTTGAAATTAGTAGGCTCTGAGTAAGGAAAATTTTTTGACTGAGCTTTTAGATAACCTCATTGTTTAAATTTCAGTTTGTAAATAATTTAATATAGTTATTGTGGGTTTTTTTGTTTGGTATATTTTTTGGGCACAATCAGTGACCTTCACTTATGTTTGTTTTGCCTCGTAGTGCCCTCATAAATATATTTTTTGTGCTGAAAACGGGTTCAAAATATGAATATTTTCTAGACAATATTGGAGGTGTTTTATTGGTTAATGAACAACTTGGGATATTAAATAAGGTAAATTAATCCTTCTAAGAACGGTTACTTAAGAAAATTATAAACGAACTTATTGCCAATTGCCACAAAACAATCCTTTCTTGGGGATATAAATTAAAACGAACCCCAGAGGTGGTAATAAGGAAGCTATCATGTGCCAAATTTGTCAAAAAAAATTAGTTTTAGGGCATTTTCTCCTAAAATATGGTATATTTTGAGAAAAAAACAGTTTTTCAGTGGTACTTTGCAATAACAATACAAAATAATCAATAACTTTGTGTATGGGTAAGTGTTTTTTGAAAATAGGTTTTAAAATTTATTGTTAAAGTTATTAAAGCTAAAGTTAAAACTCTATTATATTAAATTAACACACACTGTATAAAAGCAGTAACACCTACAGTATTAATAAAGTCTCAATGAGTCAAAATAGAACCATACAGAATAAAAACAATTTACAAGATTACAGTAAAATTTGCAAATTATACCACTTATTACAAAAGAGGAAAAAAAGGTCACAGTAAAGCTCACAAATTAATTCACATAGAGTAGTTCCCAAACAAAATGGGACTATGCATTACTAACAGGTCTTGCAACTTGTGTCAGTATTCATTTTTATACATAAGTTGGAAAACACCCTGTATATTTTATAACAATAAAACGAGAAGTTTACCACCGTAAATTTTTTCTTACCTGTTTACTTTTCCAGATTTTCTTCTCCACGGTTACCTTTTTTGAGAGAAAGCTCGAAATAGCAGTGGCGTAACCAGAAATCGACTCTGGGGGGGTTTCATTATTTAATAAAATTATGTAGGTGCCTATTGCTTGAACTCTTGAACTGGAGGGGGGGAAGAGGGGCGGTTTAATAGGTGTTAAGTTAGTGTATACGAAACAAAAATACCTATTTTTAAAAGCATGTCTCATCGAGTCTCATTTGTTTTTTTTTTTTAAAATAAACCCTGAAATGCGCCGCAGGCAAAAATTTTGAAAAAATTACACTAAAATGCTATCTTTTGAGCGTTTCAAATGTTGCTGACAAAAAATTGCTTAAAATTAAACAAAAGTGTAACAGTATTTAATATTGGTATAGCGCCGAAGGCGAAAACAAAAAATTATTTAAAAATTTAGATCTCTTAGGTTTTTCGTCAAATATTTTTGAAAAAGTATATTGGGCTAGATGCCAAGGAGGGGTGGGTTGCGGTGGTATATATATAGATTTGTTAGCAAATCATAAATGCGCCGCAGATGAAAATTTTAAGAAAAATTATGATAAAAATTCCTTAGAATAAAACAAATATTGTAAAATTCAAGACATTACTCCAAACTCACGTCACAAACCGGAAAAAAGGTCAAAAAAGTGGGGGAGCTATAGCTCTCCCTGGGACCCTTGACCTCCTGCGGGGGGGGGGGATTTAACTCCCACCCCCCTGGTTTCGATAGGATTTTTACATTATTTGGAATAATAATTACAGCAAAAAATGTAACATTCCTTACTTATCCTTCAGAAGTCCACCAATTTTATTTTGTATAAAAAATTATCTCTACATCCTACATACACACAGCCCTTAAATACGAAAGGCGAAGAAAAACATTGATTCGGAAGTTTTCCTTCCAATATAATTCTTCCCGACATAATATTTGCTACATACAAACGACCGGAGTTGGATAAACAAACTAAAAACTTCTCTTTAGATTTTTCATACACACACGAAGTGGTTGATATGTCAGAATCCAATTTGAATTTTCCTAAAATTGTGGGTTTTATTTTAACTGAATCAGATAGCACCAACTCGTATAAGTTGGCGTCTTGGCATCCCACATAAATACGATTTTCTGAAACTGCTAAGGAAGAAAAAATATGGCCATCTATTTTACATTTCCATAGCAAAGAACCATCCAAGACCGCGGTGCAGTGCAAAGTTCCTAAAAAAAATAGTTTTGCCTCACCTGCGACGTTTGCAGAAAATTAACTAAGCTGCAAGTCATGCATTGCGGGGCGTTCATGGCAAAAAAATTGGGTTCGGTCTGGCTGGCAGACACAAGTAGTTTGTCTATGAAGGCGTTTATGATGGATAGCATATAAACAGTGGCGTAGCTATCATCTAGAAACCCAAGGCAAGGCCTCGGGGCCCGGCGATGCAAGGGGGCCCACTGCCCTGTCAGTATTTCCAGTAAATAAAATTGTTTATTTGTTTTACTAAACCATCTAAACCCCGATGTTAATTTTATTAGGCCTGCGCTTTGCCCATCTCTAACCCAACCTAACATCACAACTCTCATACCCAATTTTTATATTATTGATCAGGTTACAGGTCAAATTGAAAATCGATTAAGAGGTAAGCTGACGGTATACGATTATTTCGATTTTTTGGATTCCTGAACACTTACAAGTTCTACTGAAGAAATTCTTTTACAAAAGTGTAAACGCTTTTGTATAGTAATTGAATATAATCATCTTTTACTTACTTGTAAAAACGATCTAAATAATCTGTCGACTTTTTTTTTGAGCTAATTATTAAACAATAGGGAGTTTTAGAAAGTCACTTTGTTTAAATATTTAGCGCATTTTTATTGTTTTTAACCTTAGATTAAAAAGAGACAAGATATCTGGTCCAACGAAAACTCCTCGGCGGAGCGCAGACGGTCGGATGATATTTTTTATTGACATAAGCTTTTTCGTGTTATTTATTTTAAAATTTCAAGATGTTTTAAGCAGTTTGTAAGTCGTTTTAAAACCACATTTTGTCAAAAAACGTTTATAGTGTGTTTTGTTTACCAGCAGAATATTTCAGTACATTTAAAGTGATATTTTGGAACAAATCGTCTAATGTTTTAAAAACAAAGGGAGAGCAAATGAAATCAGTCAGTACATGCCGGTAGGTAAACAGAAAATAAAAAAAAGTTTATGAAATATATATACTTAAATTAGTAGATCCTTAGATTAAAATATAAACAAACACGTTTTTTTTCTGTTAATTTTCAAAATTTAAAATACTTTTGATGAAGTAGTTAATGCCCAATGCGTCAAATGAGATATTTTCAACGTTTTTGTAAGGTTTTTTTTCGAGGTTTCTTTTGATGAAGTAGTTAATCCGCAAATGAGATATTTGCGAAGGTTTTTTTTATAAAGACTATAAAATAAAGGTAGGTAGAGTCCTTAAACCAACTTGCAAACAACAATAAAAAGTAATTCACATGTGTTCAGGTTTGTAAGAATATTGAATTCCTACCTCTTATCAGAATATTTTATACTGCCACTCTGCGCTCGGCCTTCGAATTGATATTTGAATCTTTTTGTCTGTCCTAGATGTCTCTAAGTACCCTAAGCATTATTGACTTTATTGTGTACTGAGGAATAGAGAATAGAATAATTTTATTGTGTTGAAAATTGAAATTGCTATAAATCATATACAAACTTTGTAATAAATTTATTTTGTATAAACATTTATTCTTAGGAAGCTTTAAATTGGCAGAATTATTTTTGCAAGTTTTTTAAATTATTTTGCAGATTTCATATTATAGTAAAATTTTAATAATATAATCCATGTGTAAATTTATATTTAAGTAGGTACGCCAGTGGTGTGTTTACTGTAAACAACAGAAAAGTAAACATTGTCCCATACAATAATATAACCAAAGTCTCCGTAATTGTCAGGTATCTTGTCTCTTTTTAATCTAAGCCTGTAATAGTGGCAACTCTTGAGAGGACGTTCAGTAAATTAAAACTATTTAAAGATTACCTAAGATCACAAATGAGTCAAAGTACATAAAGCAGCTTAGCTTTACTTTCAATTGAAACGAAAGTTGCTTACGAAAGGGACCTAACGACTCTAATAAAAGAATTTGCCAATGAAAACCCGAGAAAAGGGACTTTTAAATTATTGACCTTAGAAGACTTGCCACTGTTACAGGTAATGTTGACATTAAAAATGCGGTAAATAAAATAAATAACAATACTTTAAATCAAACAAATATGGTCTTTCTCCACTAAATTTTATTTGTCAATATAAAAACTCGACGTGTTTCGGCAGTTTAGACTACCATCATCAGGGGCTCTGAAAAAACCCAAAGAAGAGGAAGAAGAAATAGACTTATTGTCTTATGAAAAGTTGAAGCAAAGAATAAAGTTACTCATCCTTTTATTTAAGTGTTTTTTGTATATTATTATTATTACCTATATATTTATACCAAGAATTGATTAATTTTGTTACCAATTTGTTTTTTCTATACCTCTAAGAATTTAACTTAATTTAAAAGAAAGGAAGAAGAAATCGACTTATTGTCTTATGAAAAATTGTAGCAAAGAATAAAGTTACTCATCCTTTTATTTAAGTATTTTTTTTTATTATAGTATTACCTATATATTTTTTGATTAATTTTGTTACGAATTTGTTTTTTCTATGCCTCTAAAAATTTAACTTAATTTAAAAGGATAAGTTACTTTTCATTGATATCTTTAAAAAACCATTACCCAAAGAAGAAGAAATAGACTTATTGTCTTATGAAAAGTTGTAGCAAAGAATAAAGTTACTCATCCTTTTATTTAAGTATTTTTTTTTATTATAGTATTACCTATATATTTTTTGATTAATTTTGTTACCAATTTGTTTTTTCTATACCTCTAAGAATTTAACTTAATTTAAAAGGATAAGTTACTTTTCATTAATATCTTTAAAAAACCATTACCCAAAGAAGAAGAAATGGACTTATTGTCTTATGAAAAGTTGTAGCAAAGAATAAAGTTACTCATCCTTTTATTTAAGTATTTTTTTTGTTATTATAGTATTACCTATATATTTTTTGATTAATTTTGTTACAAAATTGTTTTTTCTATACCTCTAAGAATTTAACTTAATTTAAAAGGATAAGTTACTTTTTAAAAATATCTTTAAAAAACCATTACAATTTAAAAAAATAAAATAAAATTAATTCGCTTACCCTAGTTTGAGCTACATTAGAGCAGTATGGCCGAATAAGAACCAAAGAAAATTAAATGGGCCGAGCCAACGGACCATCAGTAAACTCTCAGCAGTGGAGAACTGTAATCAAGAAAATGGAAATCAGGGAAAAAAGCTCCATATTGAAACAGTGAAAGGTAAGTTTTAAATATATATACTTACAGAAAATATAGTTGAAAAAATAACCATTAGGTATATTTTAAATATCACTTTTTTCCCTGATTTCCATTTTCTTGATTACAGTTCTCCACTGGTGAGAGTTTACTGATGGTCCGTTGGAAAGGATGAGTAACTTTATTCTTTGCTACAACTTTTCATAAGACAATAAGTCTATTTCTTCTGCTTTAGGTTTTGGAAACATATTTTTAAAGATGAGAATAAATAAAATTTCACATCAGTGATCAGTGATCTCAATTCTTTAAAAAAATGGAACACCAACTTTTATTTAAAATTTTTGTGAAAAAAAGCCGACGGCAAGCGAAATATTATTCTTGGCTATCAGTTTTGTCACATGGATTAGGGTTACTTGTAATATTTTTTTCTTAGGGTTTTTCCCGGATTTTTTTGCCCGGGGGTTTTTTGGGATTTTCTTGTGAGTTTTTTTATTTGCAAGGGTTTTTTCCTAAATTCAAAAAACAACCAAGGAAAATTTTTCTTTTCCAAAAAATTTGAGTTTTTCAAATATCGGCAAAAAACTCAAAAATTGCACTTTTAAGCGGTAATCCGCGCCTGACGACTATGAGGAGTGGTGGGGAGGGGATTTTTTTTAAACATATTTTTGTAACTTTACTTTACCCTTAGCTTTGATTGTCTTCCTTTTAATTCCTTACACCAGATTTACCTAGTTAGTTTAAGGCCCCAACGGTTGCTTAAAAAAGCATAAGGTTCATGAAAATGCTGAGAATAGATATTTACTGTCAATTTAATGTAATAATTAAGGTCGATTACTGACACTGAACAAACAATATGCAAAGGAGAAACATTCCGATTCCGAAGTCTAGCCTATTACTGCTAAAATATATTTTCTTAAGGCGCAATTACACAGACGAACATGCTCAAATAAAAGCTCGTGCAAAAGGTCTGAAATTTTTTCCGCGAACATTTTTGTGAGCTTTTCTTTGAACATTTTGTTCGGGTAAATTTTTGAGCAAGTTATTGCTATCTATTTTGGAAAAATATTTTTAAAGATGAGAATAAATATAATTTTACATCATTGATCAGTGATCTCAATTCTGTAAAAAAATGGAACACCAACTTTTATTTTAAACTTTTGTGAAAAAAAGGCGACGGCAAGCGAAACATTATTATTGGCTATCAGTTTTGTCATATGCAATGTTAAAATAGTTAATGATGGAGGTAATAACATTTAATTATTTTCTTTAACTTTTTTGGTTTTCTTTCATTATAAAAAGAAAACGGAAATGTCTTCGAAGTAATTACTTTTTAAAATGCAGGTGGATATTTTTAGAGAACTGTTCTGTAGAGTAGTTAGTTGTTCCCTGGGGGGGGGATAGGGAGGTTTAGACAGTCGGAACGCAGCGCTGTCAAACACTGCTGTAATTTTGTGTGTCAATTTTCATTTGACCAAAACTCCCTCTTACTAGTCTACGGTTTTTACCTTCTCCTAACCCAGCAACAGCAATAAATAAGTGCCAATTTTTATTTTTTTTGATTCTCGTTTTTTTTACAACCCCAAAAAAGTTACAAGTATACTGGCATATCCCCTATAAAAATCAGATCAATCGAAGTTGCTTATAAGGTAAAACGTGAATTTCGACATCAAATCGTTTTTCCGTCGGAAAGCACTTAATTAAAAATACCTTGTTTTAAAACTTAGTCTTTCTATTTTCAATTAAGTTCAATGAATTCCCATAAAACTATAAAATTTAAATTTGTAAGAAATTTTTATTACCAACATTTCTTCAAACAAATTTTGCTCTAAAATAAAGAGATATTCTTTTAAACGTAAATTTTTATCATTACATTTTACAGGCAACAGCAATAAATAAGTGCCAAATAATATTTTTTTTATTGTCGTTTTTTTTAAAACCCCAAAAAAGTTACAAGTATACTGGGATATCCCCTATAAAAATCAGATCAATCGAAGTTGCTTATGAGGTAAAACGTGAATTTCGACATCATATCGTTTTTCCGTCGGAAAGCACTTAATTAAAATACCTTGTTTTAAACCTTAGTCTTTCTATTTTCAGTTAAGTTCAATGAATTCCCATAAAACTATAAAATTTAAATTTGTAAAGAAATTTTTATACCCCCAATTCTTCAAACAAATTTTGCTCAACATTCTCTCCAAAATTTACGTGTGTTTTTTTGTACGAGATTTTGCTCGAACATTTCTTTGAACATTTTGCTCAATAGGCTTGTGTAAATGTTTGTCGGCATTTCAACATCAAAGGAAAGTTTGTCTGTGTAAATGCGCCTTCAGACAAGGGTCGGGATCGTAGGGTTGTAAAAGTGGGTAATAAACGGGTATTACTTAAACCGAACGTGCTTTTGTTCATATATTTGAGATTTAATAAAATGTATATAGGTTTTTTAATTTGACTTAATTATTATTGTATTGTATTTTAAACTAGGAAGTAAAATAAAGAGATATTCTTTTAAACGTAAATTTTTATCATTACATTTTACAGGCAACAGCAATAAATAAGTGCCAATTATAATTTTTTTATTATAGTTTATTTACAACCCCAAAAGTATACTGGCATATCCCCTATAAAAATCAGATCAATCGAAGTTGCTTATGAGGTAAAATGTGAATTTCGGTATCAAATCGTTTTTCCGTGGGAAAGCACTTGATTAAAAATAACTTATTTCAAAACTTTGTTTTTCTATTTTCAGTTAAGTTCAATGAATTCCGATAACAATATATATTTTGAATTTGTAAAGAAATTTTTATACCCCCAATTCTTCAAACAAATTTTGCTCAACATTCTCTCCAAAATTTACGTGTGTTTTTTTGTACGAGATTTTGCTCGAACATTTCTTTGAACATTTTGCTCAAGAGGCTCGTGTAAATGTTTGTCGGCATTTCCACATCAAAGGAAAGTTTGTCTGTGAAAATGCGCCTTAATAGTGTGTTACGTTACCATTTTTATCACACTAAAATAGATACTTGTTTTTTTTTACAATAAAAAAAATACCAACGTTTGGTAGTCTATTTTATTTACTTTGACTAAAACCCAACTTTAGGTACCTAACACGTCTTTAATTTTATTAGTGCGGGGGGCGCATAAATTATCCTTGCCTCGGGGTCCCAAGTCATGTTGCTACGCCGCTGCTATGAGATACTATAACGACCCTGCATTTGCATTTTTCCAAAAACAGCCGTAGCAATAATATGGCAAAAGTTAAAATCACTTAACAATAAAAAGTTGTCCAAAAATACTCCTGACTTCCCAACAAAATTACTTTATTATTATCCTAGGACCGTAAATGAGCCATTAAAATTAGTATTATTCGTTGGTTGTAGGTAAAGTAAATATTTCAACGCATCGGTATCGGCATACCTAAAAAGGTGCAATTACACAGACGAACATGCTCAAACAAAAGCTCGTGCAAAAGATCTAAAAAAATTTGCGTGAACATTTTTGTGAGCTTTTCTTTGAACATTTTGTTCGGGTAAATTTTTGAGCAAATTATTGCTGTCTGTTTTGGAAACATATTTTTAAAGATGAGAATAAATAAAATTTCACATCAGTGATCTCAATTCTTTAAAAAAATGGAACACCAACTTTTATTTAAAATTTTTGTTATGTTGGGAATTTGGAACCTTTGGTTGCACTAAAACAAAATTATGATTGTTTTTCACAAAACCAAAACTACACTTTTTTGCACTCGACGCGCGTTTCGCTAACAACGTTAGCATCATCAGGAGACGATAAACAATGAACTAAATTAATCTACGCTCTATCTTATATACAATCCTTTAGTGGGCGTAGATAAGATTAATAATTTGTGATTGATCACGATTTTTAATCCTATCTCTTCTCAACCAAAGAATAAAGTGTACTAAACGGGATGGGTCCTCTATCTTTATTTAAACTATTTCTGGATTGAATTAGAAGATAGAGGACCCATCCCGTTTAGTACACTTTATTCTTTGGTTGAGAAGAAATTATTAATCTTATCTACGCCCACTAAAGGATTGTATATAAGATAGAGCGTAGATTAATTTAGTTCATTGTTTATCGTCTCCTGATGATGCTAACGTTGTTAGCGAAACGCGCGTCGAGTGCAAAAAAGTGTAGTTTTGGTTTTGTGGAAAACAATCATAATTTTGTTTTTTTTTTTGTTTTTTTTGTAAAATTTTTGTGAAAAAAAGCCGACGGCAAGCGAAATATTATTCTTGGCTATCAGTTTTGTCACATGGATTAGGGTTACTCGTAATATTTTTTTCTTAGGGTTTTTCCCGGATTTTTTTGCCCGGGGGTTTTTTGGGATTTTCTTGTGAGTTTTTTTTATTTCCAAGGGTTTTTTCCTAAATTCAAAAAACAACCAAGGAAAATTTTTCTTTTCCAAAAAATTTTAGAGTTTTTCAAATATCGGCAAAAAACTCAAAAATTGCACTTTTAAGCGGTAATCCGCGCCTCACGGTTATGAGGAGTGGTGGAAAGGGAATTTTTTTTAAACATATTTTTGTAACTTTACTTTACCCTTAGCTTTGATTGTTTTAATGTAATAATCAAGGTCGATTACTGACACTGAACAAACAATATGCAAAGGAGCAACATTGCGATTCAGAAGTCTAGCCTATTACTGCTAAATTATATTTTCTTAAGGCGCATTTACACAGACAAACTTTCCTTTGATGTTGAAATGCCGACAAACATTTACACGAGCCTCTTGAGCAAAATGTTCAAAGAAATGTTCGAGCAAAATCTCGTACCAAAAAACACACGTAAATTTTGGAGAGAATGTTGAGCAAAATTTATTTGAAGAATTAGGGGTATAAAAATTTCTTTACAAATTTAAATTTTATAGTTTTATGGGAATTCATTGAACTTAACTGAAAATAGAAAGACTAAGTTTTAAAACAAGGTATTTTAATTAAGTGCTTTCCGACGGAAAAACGATATGATGTCGAAATTCACGTTTTACCTCGTAAGCAACTTCGATTGATTTGATTTTTATAAGGGATATGCCAGTATACCATAATTGGCACTTATTTGTTGCTGATGCTGGGTTAGGAGAAGGTAAAAACCGTAGACTAGTGAGAGGGGGTTTTGGTCAAATGAACATTGACACACAAAATTACATGACAACAAACAAGGGTCAACGCAGTTTTTTTATGAAAGTTTTAGCTTTATTTATGTATGTTTGTATGTTCGGCTCAAATCTTGCAACTCAAATTTGGTATTAAATTTCAGTTTTCGGTGTGTATTTATAGTTGCGGCGACAATACAATAATATGGTATTATTAGGCACCCCCTCCCGCTAATGAGGGAAGTGGAGGAAGAAAAAGATTTATTTTGTTCGATTTCAATCAAAATTGGCATACAGGGATTTTTAGGGAAGAGAATTATCGAAAGGATGGATTTATGATAGTCTAAAAATTAAAAAAATATTTTAAATAAAAAGAATCTTTTATAAAATATAAAGTGCACTAAAAAGTAGAAAATAAATTTTAGCATTCTCATATCATAATAATAAAAGCGACGGGCGCAAACTAAAACTAAAAATGTCCATCCATATATCAGAGAAACGTAGAGTAGTTTGGGTCGAGTTGGGTTGGATTTATTTCAAAAAAAATTCAACTTACAATACCAGATAAAGAATTCTTTATATTTACACGTCGTAGTTGTGGTGAGAGTATTTTTTGTACTTATGGTATTTATTGTCTTTTTGATACGTTAGTTATAAACGCCTTACCACTCATATCTCTTTATATTACTTCCTAGTTTAGTCTTTTACAATAATAATTAAGTCAAATGAAAAAACCTATTTAAATTTTATTGAATCTCAAATATATGAACAAAAGCACGTTCGATTTAAATAATACCCGTTTATTACCCACTTTTACAACCCTACGATCCCGACCCTTGTCTAAAAAATATAATTTAGCAGTAATAGACTAGACTTTTGAATCGGAATGTTGCCCCTTTGCATATTGTTTGTTCAGTGTCCGTAATCGACCTTAATTATTACATTAAATTGACAGTAAATATCTATCTTCAGCATTTGCATAAACCTTTTGCTTTTTTAAGCAACCCTTGGGGCCTTAAACTAAGTAAGTAAATCTGGTGTGAGGAATTAAAAAAAAACAATCAAAGCTAAGGTTAAAGTAAAGTTACAAAAATATGTTTTAAAAAAAATCCCCTCTCCACCACTCCTCATAGTCGTGAGGCGCGGATTACCGCTTAAAAGTGCAATTTTTGAGTTTTTTGCCGATATTTGAAAAATTCAAAAATTTTTTGGAAAAGAAAAATTTTCCTGGGTTGTTTTTCGAATTTAGGAAAAAAACCCTTGGAAATAAAAAAACTCGCAAGAAAGTCCCAAAAAAACCCCCGGGCAAAAGAATCCGGGAAAAAACCCTAAGAAAAAAATATTATAAGTAACCCTTAAATCCACGTGACAAAACTGATTGCCAAGAATAATGTTTCGCTTGCCGTCGGCTTTTTTTCACAAAAATTTAAAATAAAAGTTGGTGTTCCATTTTTTTAAAGAATTGAGATCACTGATCACTGATGTAAAATTTTATTTATTCTCATGTTTAAAAATATGTTTCCAAAACAGATAGCAATAATTTGCTCAAAAATTTACCCGAACAAAATGTTCAAAGAAAAGCTCACAAAAATGTTCGCCCAAAAAATTTTAAATCTTTTGCACGAGCTTTTGTTTGAGCATGTTCGTCTGTGTAATTGCGCCTTTAGACAAGGGTCGGGATCGTAGGGTTGTAAAAGTGGGTAATAAAGGGGTATTATTTAGACCGAACGTGCTTTTGTTCATATATTTGAGATTTAATAAAATGTATATAGGTTTTTTAATTTGACTTAATTATTATTGTATTGTGTTTTAAACTAGGAAGTAAAATAAAGAGATATTCTTTTAAACGTAAATTTTTATCATTACATTTTACAGGCAACAGCAATAAATAAGTGCCAATTATTATTTTTTTATTCTAGTTTATTTACAACCCCAAAAGTATACTGGCATATCCCCTATAAAAATCAGATCAATCGAAGTTGCTTATGAGGTAAAATGTGAATTTCGGCATCAAATCGTTTTTCCGTGGGAAAGCACTTGATTAAAAATAACTTATTTCAAAACTTTGTTTTTCTATTTTCAGTTAAGTTCAATGAATTCCGATAACAATATATATTTTGAATTTGTAAAGAAATTTTTATACCCCCAATTCTTCAAACAAATTTTGCTCAACATTCTCTCCAAAATTTACGTGTGTTTTTTTGTACGAGATTTTGCTCGAACATTTCTTTGAACATTTTGCTCAAGAGGCTCGTGTAAATGTTTGTCGGCATTTCCACATGAAAGGAAAGTTTGTCTGTGTAAATGCGCCTTAATAGTGTGTTACGTTACCATTTTTATCACACTAAAATAGATATTTGTTTTTTTTACAATAAAAAAAATACCAACGTTTGGTAGTCTATTTTATTTACTTTGACTAAAACCCAACTTTAGGTACCTAACACGTCTTTAATTTTATTAGTGCGGGGGGCGCATAAATTATCCTTGCCTCGGGGTCCCAAGTCATGTTGCTACGCCGCTGCTATGAGATACTATAACGACCCTGCATTTGCATTTTTCCAAAAACAGCCGTAGCAATAATATGGCAAAAGTTAAAATCACTTAACAATAAAAAGTTGTCCAAAAATACTCCTGACTTCCCAACAAAATTACTTTATTATTATCCTAGGACCGTAAATGAGCCATTAAAATTAGTATTATTCGTTGGTTGTAGGTAAAGTAAATATTTCAACGCATCGGTATCGGCATACCTAAAAAGGCACAATTACACAGACGAACATGCTCAAACAAAAGCTCGTGCAAAAGATCTAAAAATTTTTGCGTGAACATTTTTGTGAGCTTTTCTTTGAACATTTTGTTCGGGTAAATTTTTGAGCAAATTATTGCTGTCTGTTTTGGAAACATATTTTTAAAGATGAGAATAAATAAAATTTCACATCAGTGATCAGTGATCTCAATTCTTTAAAAAAATGGAACACCAATTTTTATTTAAAATTTTTGTGAAAAAAAGCCGACGGCAAGCGAAATATTATTCTTGGCTATCAGTTTTGTCACATGGATTAGGGTTACTTGTTATATTTTTTTCTTAGGGTTTTTCCCGGATTTTTTTGCCCGGGGGTTTTTTCGGATTTTCTTGTGAGTTTTTTTTATTTCCAAGGGTTTTTTCCTAAATTCAAAAAACAATCAAGGAAAATTTTTCTTTTCCAAAAAATTTGAGTTTTTCAAATATCGGCAAAAAACTCAAAAATTGCACTTTTAAGCGGTAATCCGCGCCTCACGATTATGAGGAGTGGTGGGGAGAGAATTTTTTTAAAACATATTTTTGTAACTTTACTTTACCCTTAGCTTTGATTGTTTTTTTTTTAATTCCTCACACCAGATTTACCTAGTTAGTTTAAGGTCCCAACGGTTGCTTAAAAAAGCAAAAGGTTCATGAAAATGGTGAAGATAGATATTTACTGTCAATTCAATGTAATAATTAAGGTCGATTACTGACACTGAACAAACAATATGCAAACATTCCGATTCCGAAGTCTAGACTATTACTGCTAAATTATATTTTCTTAGACAAGGGTCGGGATCGTAGGGTTGTAAAAGTGGGTAATAAATGGGTATTATTTAAACCGAACGTGCTTTTGTTCATATATTTGAGATTTAATAAAATGTATATAGGTTTTTTAATTTGACTTAATTATTATTGTATTGTATTTTAAACTAGGAAGTAAAATAAAGAGATATTCTTTTAAACGTAAATTTTTATCATTACATTTTACAGGCAACAGCAATAAATAAGTGCCAATTATTATTTTTTTATTCTAGTTTATTTACAACCCCAAAAGTATACTGGCATATCCCCTATAAAAATCAGATTAATCGAAGTTGCTTATGAGGTAAAATGTGAATTTCGGCATCAAATCGTTTTTCCGTGGGAAAGCACTTGATTAAAAATAACTTATTTCAAAACTTTGTTTTTCTATTTTCAGTTAAATTCAATGAATTCCGATAACAATATATATTTTGAATATGTAATGAAATTTTTATACCCCCAATTCTTCAAACAAATTTTGCTCAACATTCTCTCCAAAATTTACGTGTTTTTTTGTACGAGATTTTGCTCGAACATTTCTTTGAACATTTTGCTCAAGAGGCTCGTGTAAATGTTTGTCGGCATTTCAACATCAAAGGAAAGTTTGTCTGTGTAAATGCGCCTTAACATTCTCTCCAAAATTTCCGTGAGTCTTTTTGTACGAGATTTTGTTCGAACTTTTTTTTGAACATTTTGCTCAAGAGGCTCGTGTAAATGTTTGTCGGCATTTCAACATCAAGGGAAGTTTGTCTGTGTAAATGCGCCTTAACGCGTTCGAAATAAATCCAAAATACACTACATTTTGGACTTGTTTACGCGATGTTTGAACCGTAACGTTACGTACATCCCTTCTTACGCAACGAGTGAAATCAGCTGTTGCGTCATCGCACCCGTCATAAAAATGTAGTGTATTTTGGCTTTGTTTCGAACGCGTTAGGTAAACCTAGAGGCCCTGTGTACGATTTTTGACAGTTATTGTTTTACCAGAAGTGAGCAACTGGATTTGACAGTTCTTAGGGAAATGTTTTAAATTGTGTGTTGGCAATGACAGTTGGTAGCCCCTGACAATAAATAACTTTTAACTTAATTAAGAAACGTCAGGTTTAAAAATGGAATTTTGCTGTATCAAAAACTGTAAAAATACGTGCCTCAATGAGTTTGTATTGTTCCTTTGTCCAACGGAAAAAGAAACTCAGGAAAAGTGAAAAGAAAACATGCATTTACCAAGCTGGAAAATTAATAAAAATAGCCAATTTTGCGAGGTAAGTGGGCTACAAGCAGTAGGTACAAACATACGCATTTAGCATGTACACTTGATTTAAAAAAAAACTCACACATGCATTTTTTCCTATGCCACAAAATTTAGCTTTCCATTAGTGTATACTATTATAAGGCACCACCAGCTTAGTATGCCTGACAGCTTAAAATTCAGTGTGACATCCTTAAAAATGCCGCAGATATCAACATTTACAAAAGTTCAAATTATCACTCGAGTTAAGAAGAGCGGCCACCCATTTTGGAGTTGATAAAATGACGATAATGTGATGGAAAAAGCGCTGGATTGAAAATAATTCTACGGATAAGATAGATGGATCAGGACGACCAAAAGTAAGTTCTGAAGTGCCAGATGAGAGACTTATTGACCATCTAGGACAAAATCCTTTTTCAACGTCGGTTGAAGCAGCTAATGTAACATTATTTCCGGGTTCTTTAGCAACAGTAAATAGAAGAGTAACGAAATCAGAAGTCTCTTGTCGAGTTGCTGCAAAGAAGCCTTTTCTAACAGAAGAACAAAAACAGGCCAGAGTGATTTTTGCACTGAACAACGTTCTTCGTGATAATGACTTCTGGGAGGGTGTTTTTCACTGACAAAAAAAATTTTCAATCATCTTCAAGCAGCAGGAGAATTTTAGTTTATCGTCCACCAAATTCTAGATTTGAACCCGAATATACAAACCAAATTAAAAAAGCTGGACATTTTTCTGTAAACATGAGGGGCTGGTTTAGTGCTAGAGGTTTGAGTTTTTTTGGAGAATTGAAGTCATCTGTACAGGCTTTACATGAAAATAATGACTTCGTTTATCAGCAGGACAACTGTCCAGTACACATGGCTAATGTTGTTCGCCAATGGTTTCAGAATAATAATATAGAAACACTTCCTTGGCCAGCCAACAGCCCTGACCTTAACCCAATGGAAAATATATGGGGTCGAATCGTTAAAATAATATTAATATACCAAAGGAATTGGAGACCACGAAATGCTGAAGAGTTAAGCGATGCTATTTATCGCGCATGGGATCAGCTCTCAGAAGACCATCAGTATTTTCAAAATTTAACCTTTTCAATGACCAGACATTTGCAGCTTGTAATAAATAAAAATGGGGATCCTATCAAATACTAAATTATTTATTTTAGTTATTTTTTAAGTTAAAATAACTAGTATTAAGTTTGCCATCGTTTGTGTCCCAATCCAAGTTTCCTATTCGTCGAATTGTTTTCAATCCAGCGCTGTTTTCATCGTATTATTGTTATTTTATCAACTCCAAAATGAATTACCGCCCTCTTTAAAGAACAGCCTTCGTCCGTTACTCGAGTGATAATTTGATATTGTTCAATAAACTTTACTAAAGCATTATTTTTGCTGATTTTTTAGTATTATGCAAAATTTAATATAAAAATAAGGTTGCCTTTAATTTAAGTAAAAAAATATTTTCAGTTTTATAGACCTTTTTTATACAATATGACAAATTGTCATATGTGTTGAAATATTTACTTTAAATGTCTATTATCTCATAGCTATATGTGCCCAAATCCCATGTGAAAATGTACAGGAAGAATATCAAAAGTTGGTTTACACCAAACTTAAAATATGCTGTTTTGTGTGCAAATTTTATGAATTTTATGAAACTTTAGAAATTTTAACTCATTTTCGGCATATTTTATGATAATATTGAAATTTTATGACAACCCACACCCATCAATATTCTAACCTTAAATTGTAGGTTTCCGATAAGCAAAAAAACAGAACTCACCAGTTACATCGGGCCATATGACATCATCTTTTACAATACAATGTGTCCCAAACAGAGGAACTTTCACGTCATATGACCACAAAATGTGTCCATCATCATTTAGGCAATAACACAGTCCTTTCAAAGTTCCTACAAATATTATATTTTCGTTACTTATAATATTCGAACTTACAGATCCTATTACGGATACCGTCCAGATTTTGGTTCCAGTCTAAAAAAAATTTTGTGTAAAAAAAATTGTCACTAAAATATCTCTCTATCTACCTCTAAAATTCTGCCCTCTCTCACTCTAAATATTTTTCGTTTTAACAGAGAAAAAATGTTTTTTGGCAGTACTTTTTTTGAACGCCTAAAAAAACAGTGAAAACTTGAAAAATGTGAGTGTTTTATTCTAGAAATCGAAAGTTTTGAAAGAAAGCTTTAAAATGTGAGCAAAATGATGGCATAAAAATGTGAAAAACATAGTAAAAATTGCTTAAATTAAAACGTGAACCCTTAAATTGCTGTAAAATATTCTAAGCCTTAAATTACCATCATGGCTTTACCATAATGATGAAAAGACGAATATAGTTCCTAAAAAATCTTAACAGTGGTATGGTAAATGGAGAGTCCAGTAATTTTATAGGAAAATGTCTTGTCTTTACATTTATCAACCAACCTTTTGACAAAGACAATAAACACAGTTGTCGTACGACCCCAACACTATGGCCTCGTCGTTTTTGAATTCAATCGGACAAGATTTAATTTTACCCCCAGTAGAGTACTTCCATCTAATTTCTTTAGTCACTAAATCTATGCAGTAGAAGTTTCCATCGTAACAGCCTGTAACAATAAATATTGTCAAGAAAAATATTTTATAAAAAATACCCAACTGCATCAAGTAAAAAATAATAAAATTAAACAAAAAAAAATTCTCATCCAAGTACTAACCAACAAAAATACAGCCATTTCTGGCAGACACACAAGCAGTGGCTTCAATATTATCTGAAAGGAACAATTTTAGGTATTCAGTTCCCTCTTCGTCTAATATTACAAATATGTGTGCAAAACTTCCTACTGCTATCAAGATTTTCTCCCTAAAAAAGCAGACATACAGGTGTCACAAGTCTATTTTTTGAGACGCTATAAGTTTTTTTAGAAACCTCTTGGATAGTTTATATCAGTTTAAAAAAGCGATATCAAAAATGTATGCTCTGGTATATAGGTTATCACAAAAATAAGATATGAGACAAAGTTTATATTAATAAAAAGAAAGGTTCGTGGCATATCGGACACACTTTTTGCTTTAAAAGAATTTTTCCAGAACGACTAAAAACATCTTTATTAATTCCAATCTTTAAATCTGGCCAAAAGCAAAATCCAAGCAACTATAGACCAGTAGCTTTATTATCTATTTTCTCAAAAATATTTGAAAAAATAATACACAAACAAATATATCATTTTTTCAAACAACAAAACTTTTTTCAAAATGCCAATACGATTTCCTACCTAAAAAATCAACCGAACTGGCATTAATTAATTTTACAAATGAAATGACTCAAAATTTGGACCAAAATAAGAAACTGAGTGGATTATTTATAGATATAAAAATAACATTTGATACAATTTCACATAAAAATTTAATACATTAGCTTTCATTAATAGGAATAAAAGAAAAGTGTTTACAATGATTTTCCAGTGACAGTGAACCAATACTGAGTGGGGTACAACAAGGTTCTGAATTTAATTCTGGCTTTTGCTGATGATATTGCAATTATTTATAAATCAACAAATTGGGAAACAAATAAAACAAATATGCAGAATGATTTAGAACTACTTCAGAATTGGCATACAAAAAATAGTAGGTTTACAAACTCAACGAAAACAGAAAAATTTTACTTTAAGAAACAATTATAAATTTTCTAATCCCTTAAAGTATTACTTAAATTGTAAAAATAATCAAAATTGTAATTGTGAAATAATAGAACAAAAAAATAAAGTTAAAAATTTAGGAATAATTGATGACAACCTAAATTTTAAAGAACATATATAAATATCTAACAAATACATTAAAATATATTTTGAGTAGCTTTTTCTTTATAAAAAATACCATAGTATCGTTAAAAAGAACATTCTATTTTGCAATGGTGCAATGGATATTAAGTTACGGAAACAGTATATGGGGTGGAATTTATGAGGAAACTTTATATAATTTAAAAATTATTCATAAATCTTTTATTACAATTACCAGAGAGAGAAAATTTGTTTGTAAGATTATTAAAAAGAATAGTGAATTAAATCTTAAAAGAAATCATAATGATCAAAATTATTTTATACCACGAGTAACAAAAACACATAGTCAAAGGATGTTTATGTATTTATCACCAAAAATATTGAATTCAGTTCCAAAAGAAATTCAAATTTTACCGTTTAAAAAATTTTAAATAAAGATAAAAGATTTATTTTTTTCCAACTCCATAGTAGAAACAATTTTAAAAAGACAATAAACCAAAAAAAAAGAGTGTCTAAATAATTAATTAGCAATATTTTAATTTGTTTAAATTAACATTTAAAAAACTTGAAACCTATTATATGTTTTCTATTTTTTATCAATATCAAATACAAAATATGAATTTAATAATATTAAAGAAATTTACAAATAAATAAATAAAATAAAAATTTTCAATTCATTACGACCAGGCTTCCAAGATCTAATGGATAGTCCAGAAACCTACAGGCCTGTTTCATCCTTGTTAGGAATCATCAGGATAGGACTGTACCTGGTGTATGAAGCATAACATCAGCTACCACACCCAGCGAATTTAAACAATTTTCGTCGTTTAAATAACGCGGGATGATGGCATAGCTGTATGCGGAATAAAGCGAAAATCAAAATATTAAAGGATGCAAAAAAAGTGATTTCAAAAATGTATGTATACAGGCTGTCACAAAACTTAATGAGAGAAATGATAATTTTTTTAAATTGTGATAATACTTGTTAATTGCCAAAATATGTACTAACTAACATTTTACTCAAGAATTGTCAAAGCTAAAAGCAACCTATATATTTTTGGAATTAGGAGGAAGAAACGATTAACCTAAATCTAAAAAATATACAATGGCCAATCAATAAAAAAAATTGTCTTACACCCTATTTTTTATAATCAATTTTTTAACTAAAATAAAGAAATATTAAACTTTGGGGTTAGTAAGAATGAGCAGATTGTATACCTTATTGATATGAATAAAATAAAATAATAAATATTAACTTACTTAAATTCAAATACAACCGGAGAGCAATCCACACAAGCCAACAAGTCATATTTCCAAACTACGTCCAATGTATCTAATCTACTATTAGTGCTATTTTCACCTCGACTGTCATTTTCCTCATCCAATTTTCTTTTAACGGAAAATTTAACATTTTCTAAGTGCATTCTACAGTATTCTAATGGTTTTTCAAATAAAACTGAGACAAAAGAAGCTGGTAACTCCGTTCCTAAATTCTGGCTTAACTCGGCCAAAAACTGAATCGTTAATATGGAGCTTGTACCTAATTCTACAAACGTAAATTTGTGAATGTTTTCCATTGTACCAAAATATCTGCTACAAAGACGATCGAACTCTTCTACAGCACTATTCTTTTTCGCACTATCATCTGAATAAAACTTCTTCAATATTTTGTCACATATTTTGCCGTGATTGTTTAAAGGAAACTTCGAAACAACGCCGAGCAAATCTGGGAAATCTTGAGGCGATAGAATTTGCAACATCTTTACTCTCAGTTTGTCCAGCAACTTTACTTTTGACGTTGCATCGAAATGCTCTGGTATTAAAATAAACAATAGTATTTTCCCATCGTCAAAAACTCCTCTGCTTTGCAATTGAGTTTCTCTAAAGATTGTTTCTTCGATTTTTGACAGGTTCACTTTTTGCCCAAGTCGTTTTACAATTCGATTTTTTCGTCCCTTATAAAATATTCCTTTGTTATTTATTTCTGCGAGGTCACCAGTACGTACTATTGGCGTATCAAAGTCGTTTCTAGTTTGATGGTTTACTAAACAAACTCTGTGTGTACTTCCTAAAACAGTAACAACATTCTAAGTAGCATTATTTACTAGTAGTTGGAGATAATACACAGTTTGGATTTTGTGGAATTCAAGTCTTATTTCAATGGTCTAGATGCCTTTGCTTGTGTTGGGGTGGATTGGCAAGATACAAGCATTAACCCGGACCAAAGGGACCCAGAGTTCCCTTCTCTGAATCCCACTTCTCAACAGGTGCGTCCAAGTCGCGGGGGTGGACCGGACTGAATAAGTCGGTGACTAAATCCTGTTGGGGAATGTCATACCACAGCCCTCTGGAACGCAGCTCTTTGGGGTCGGTGTGCCGGAGATAGGGAGCGCTTAGGTGAACCCAACTCTGGCTCGCTCCCGAATTCTTTGAGTGGTAGATCCGGGACGGGCGTGGGGGCCTTGGCGTGTGGATGAGGCACCGCAATAAAAATCTTCCTCAGTACTGGGGAGGCGATTCTATCTGGTTTACTCGTCTGTGAGGGAACTGCAGAAGGAACCTCCGACAACCAGGAGGTAACACAGGGAACCGAACAGGTGCCCAGTGAAACCTCTAAAGATAAGGATCAACAAAAGAACTGTTCAAGCACCCAACACAAGAGGCCCGACAGGGAACTGCATAAGTACCCATTGGAAACTCTACGAACGCATCAGGGGCACCTACGGACGCCGCTGATGTAAACAAATTGGCCAAGGAGCTCAGGAAGCTCCAGGTCAAAATAGTCATCAAAAGAGCTGACTGAAGAGCACCTGCTCGAAGTCCTTGCTCTTAACAGGACACTGTTGACTCAACAAGCTCCTAGAGACGCTAGGAATCGCCAGAGAATCAGAGTGTCGGTATTATATGGAAGACGAAGAATGTTTCATAGATTATGACAGTGATTCCCAAAGTGTGCGCCGCGAGAAGAAACCAGGGTCGCCAGGCGGTCCTGATAAGGTAGAATTTGAGTTATGTTTAGCAACGCCGGCGCCGCATCCGCTATTAATAGAGCCTCAAGCCCGAGAGAGCAGAGCAAGTTTCTAGAATTTCCAGAAGCCCGTATTCGACCTGCGTGTCGCTCGACGAGAATTTTCGCGAGCGATCTTTGACAGTATTTAAGTCGCCGTAGTCCGCTTTGCTAGGTTAGTTTACCGAAAGAGGTATTGTAAATAGAGAGTTTTAGTAGTAATACAAAGTGTTGTGATTTAGGAACTCAGGACACTAAACGTTCCAATCTCGGATCGGTTGCTTCGTTTTTTCGTAAAAAGTTAGTCACAAGATGGAAAGATTTTTATTAAATAAGGAAATTGATAGATCGAGACAGAGTGATCAAGCATCATGATATACGATGATAGCTATTTAAACTTTGGTTTTACTTCAGTAGAAGTAAATTATGAGAAAAGACTGCAGTGTGTGCTCTGTTTGAAAATTCTAGCGGTCGAAAATATGCTCCCAAGTAAGCTAAAACGACATCTCGAAACCATTCATCCTACGATGTTTGGAAAGTCACGCGAATTTTTCACAAGAAAGTTGCAGAATGTACAAAAACAAAAGAACGTGTTTACTCAACAAACTTTAGTACCTAGCAACGTACTGCTGTCCTCTTTCAAAGTGACATACAGGGTGGCGAAGTGCAAGAAACAACACTATTAGTCGAAGAATCCATCATATAGCTGAGGATCTTTAATGATCAATTGATAGAGAAAATGAAAGGCAAGGAATTTGGTCTGCAACAATGTAGACTCATCAAATCAGTAATAAAGATGCACACCTTATTTCTTACGTACGCTTCCTGGATGATAATATTATTGTTGAAGACCTTCTTTTCTGCAAAAGTATCGATGAAAGCGGAAAGGCTCAAGACTTGTTTCAAATTCTTGACGAGTTTATAACAGAGAATAATTTAGATTGGGAGAAGTGTATTGGAGTTTGTACTGATGGCGCTCGATCAATTTCTGGCCGTTATGGTGAATTGCAAGCACTTATTCGCAGTAAAGCACAGTATGCCATGTGGACCCATTGCATCATTCATAGGGAAGCACTTGCATCGAAGTCGTTGGGCTGTGAATTGAATTTGGTTATGGAACGTATCATAGACGTAGTTAACTACATAAAAACTAGGCCGCTAAAAAGCTGAGCTGAACACATTGAGCTGCTATATTACTCCAGTACACGATGGCTTTCACGTGGAAACGCCTTATCCCGTACATTCGAGCTACATCAAGAAATCCACATTTTCCTGGAAGAGGAAGGTCATGCAAGCTGCAGATACTTTAAGTACCCCGACTTTTTGCTAAAACTGGCATATTTGTGCGATATATTTGACAAACTGAATGCCTTAAATCTGTCTCTCCAAGGCAATAACATGCATATCTTGAAACTATCAGAAAAAATTGCAGCATTTAGGAAAAAGCTGCAGTTGTGGATAAAAAAAATTAATGAAGATGGCGGTGAAGATTATTTTCCAGAATTGCATAAATTCTCAGCCTCTAATGAGCTTGTTATCTCTCAAGACTTGCTGTCCCTTTTCACCGAACACCTTTCAAAACTCTCGGAATGGTTTGCAAAATACTTTACAGAAGATAATGTCGAAAAATTTGCATGGATTCAAGATCCTTTCCATGCACAATCTCCACCAGAATTCACTTCACTAGAAGAAGAGAGTCTTATTGAACTCTCTTGCGACAACAGCCTAAAATCAAAATTCGCTTTTTCTGATTTGGTGGAGTTTTGGGTATCCGTCAAAAATGAATATCCGGCTCTAAGTTTGAAAGCTTTGAGGATTCTAATCCCTTTTGAAACGTCCTATTTATGCGAAGCTGTATTTTCAGCTGTAGCTGTGATAAAGAGCAAATATCGTTCAAAGATCAACGTGGAGCAAGAAATGAGAGTGGCAGTGTCAAGCCTTATTCCCCGCTTTGAAAAAATGTGTGCAGATCACCAAACACCCATCACACTGACTTTTTTTTCCTTCAATAATAATGTATTCTTGTGTGTTAGTTTAATAATAAACCTATATGAGCGTTAGATTGGAGTTGTTTTCATTCATGTGTTTCGTAACTAGTGCCAATATATTTACAATGGTGTTAAATAAAGTGTTGTACAACGCTTGCGGTTTGCTACTATACAGTAGGCAAGTTGCAAAGCACATATTTTATACATTGTACATATGCAACACTTTGTTGGACACAACTATATATGCATATTGCGAATAGGAGCGCCCAGACAAAATACTAAAACAGTAAGTGCGCCGTAAACTGAAAAAGTTTGGGAACCACTGGATTGTTTTGTTTAGTGGATCATTGAGGTTGGGTTTTGTCTAAATAAACATGAAACGGACTGTACCTACGCAAATTTCACCAATTCCTTCAGAAATTACATCATCCATCATGTCCCTAACTTCAAGATAAGTGTCCCCAGTAGCCTCCCCTATCGGAATTTCATCTTCAGCTGACTCGCATGTGATTCTATGAACACTGGCCCAGCAAGATAGTTCGGTCACTCCGTACAAATTAAACAATCTTAAATCAGATTTTCTTTTGTAGTTTAGAATTTGTCGGGGAAAGGGTTCACCGCCGAACGCTAAGACTTTTAGCGACGATTGATTCAATAAATATTCTATTTGGATCGAGTTCCACCTAAAAAACAATTATCTTCGATAAAATAAAATTGCAACTGTATTGATTATGTTGGAAGAAAAACATCTCTGAAATATCTAGGGACATATATTGATCAAAACCTTACATGGAAGGATCATGTACAATATACAACAAATAAAATACGGAAACTTATCTATAAATTCTATGAGCTGAGAAATATCTGAACAAATTCAAATTCAAATTCAAAAGTAGCTTTATTGTCGTGCATATTAAATAAACATTGACAAAGCCTTACTTAAAATCTAGGATAATTTAAGAATAGTCATTTTACAAGAGAAAAAAAAATTAAAAATAAATCTAAAAGTAAATAGCAGTAATCATAAAATATACATACTTATCAAGCTTGATCTAAAATACATCAATTTTTACCCTTAGTTAGTTAATCATTCATTCTATCATTCTATCATTAAAAAATTCTTCCAAAGTATAGAATGCTTTGGAGATTAAAATATCTTTAGTGTGGCTTCTAAAATGTTTATAACAATTTAATTTGCGTATTTCTAGCGGCAAATGATTAAAAAGTTTTTTACCATTGTAAACAAATGAGTTTTTAATTAAGGTAGATCGGGGAATTGGCAATGGTAATAAAAATGGCCGGCGCACACTATAGCTATGCTCTCTATGTAATTCCTCTTTATACTTTTTAAAAACTAAACAAACAGTCTCCAAAATAAATATTGAACATAGAGTTAATATTTTATTATCTACATATAAAGATCTACAAGAATATCTTCTTCTGACACCACACAAATTTCTGAGGGCTCTCTTCTGTAAGATAAAAACTGATCTAAACAAAAAATCAGAACAAGATCCCCAGAAGCAAATGCCATATGAAAGGTGAGATTGCACCAAAGAAAAATAAACATTTTTCGCAGCTTCAAAACCAAGGTTGTCTGTTATAACTTTTATTGCGTAGCAGCTAGATGCAATTTTGCTTTTAAGTTTTATTATATGTTCATTGAACTTTAAGTTTTCATCAATAACAAGGCCAAGAAATTTGTTTGCACCTGGATTGCTGACATTTTCATTATCTAAATGAATATTTTGGACATTACATTTAAAGTTCAAAATATTAGTTTTCGAGACATTAAATGATAACAAATTTGCATCACACCACTCTTTAATTATAGATAAGTCATTTTGAACTGTTGCTGCAAGCCTCTCTAAATCATTGTCATGCCACAAGAAGGTGTTATCATCTGCAAAGCTAGTAAGTTTCCCTTTAATTGGCAGGTGTGAAATATCGTTAACAAAAATTAGGAACAGCAGAGGACCAAGTATGGAACCCTGAGGTACCCCTTCATTAACTGGTTCAGAAGTAGACTGCTCATTGTTTATTAATACAGCTTGAAAACGCTCTGATAAATAAGTTCGAAACCACTCAAGAGCCACTACCCGTACTCCATAGCTCTCCAACTTTTCCAGCAGTATTCTATGATTCACACAATCAAACGCCTTTGATAAATCACAGAACACTGCCGAAGCCTTATCACCAGAGTTAAGTTTAAGGTAAAGGTGCTCAAGAAAATTAAACATGGCATCATTTGTGCTCTTGGAGGCTTGAAATCCAAATTGTGAACTGCTCAAAAGGTTATTTTCATTTAAAAAGTTTACAAGTCTTATTTGGACCAATTTTTCAATTATTTTAGATAAAGTGGGAAGCAAAGCAATTGGCCGAAAATTGGAAGGAAGGTTATGATCCCCCCCTTTAAATAGTGGTATTATTAAGGCCTTTTTTAGACAAGTTGGGAATTTGCCAGTATTAAAGGATTTGTTTATGGCTCCAACCAAAACATTAAGCACAGAATCTGGGAGCGCCTCAAAGACACGAACTGAAATTTTATCCCAGCCTGTAGCATTTTTATTTTTAAGCGCCTTAAAGATTAATTTTATTTCCGCCGTTGTTGTGGGAACCATTGAAAAAGTTTTTGTAGAAATATTATTTAAATAGCTCATGGGATCTCTCCTGTTCCTAATTTTGCTCGAGAGATTGGAAGCTATGTTGCAATAGAATGAATTAAAATCATTGGCCTTAAGTTCGGTAGTAAAACTAGATGGGTTTTGCCCCCTTAATTTATTAACTATCTTCCATGTTTCCCTATTTTTGTTTGAAGCATTCTCAATCCTATTATGAAAATATTGTCTTTTTGCCATTTTTACAGTTTCTTTGTAAATTTTGCGGTACGTTTTGTAGTAGTCTTGAACAGTCACTGTGTTGAAGTCTGTATACCTGGCTTTGATTGAATCAGTTTTAAGCTATGGTATTGTTGTTTGGGGTAGTGCACAATTTTGAAAAAGCTTGAGGAGGCTCAAAAATGGGTCATAAATTTTTTTTTTTCAAAAAAGCAATATCCAACCCAGCAGTTATTCAGAGATAGTGGTTTTTTAACTCTTAACCAACTTTATATCTATGATAACTATAAAGAAAATATTAAACATGGATTCAGTATGTCAAAATCATATATTTTGCGTTGGTCTAAAAGTTTACAACAATCTGCCAGCAGAGATTAGGTCTAGACCTTATTATAAATGCAAAAAAAATTTTACATTGTGGATTTTGAATACTAATTTTAGCATTAACTACATTATTAAGATTTATTTATGTTTATGTATTATTAAATTAAAAAAAAAAATATATTTAAATTATTTCTTCATATTAAAATCTTTAATTCTTTGTCGCCTAGATTAAAATCATCTCATCATCAGTCTCCTAAAAGCATACTATGATTTGACTGCATTTTATAATGACACGCTAGTTTAAATGTTCCTATTTCTTTCTTTTTATTTTGTTATTTTTGTAATAAATATTTTGAATTGAGTATAATATTATATTTGTATTTTTTATCCATTTTTTATACCTGTATGTCATTTATTTTAAGTTATGTTTTATTTTTTGTTTAGTTAAGAATTGTTGTCTAAAACTGTCTGTTTTTAAACTTAAGTATGTAAGTGTACATGTTTAAATTACTTTTGCTTTAATAGGTAGGTAAGTATTATATTTTATATAATTTTATAATATTATTGTTTGTTGTAACCTTACCAAGCTTCTTTGAAAGTTTGAGACAATGATGTGTTTGAAATTAACTCTGTGTTTCGGACTTCAGGTGCAAACTACAATCAATTCCTAAGGCTACATACTTATATACTGTGAGAAATCACTCAACCTTGAAGTTTAAGAAGTTGGCTCCGCCCAAGGAGGGGCTTCCAAATATTTGGGATTTCAACACTTGGTTTACTGAAAATACCCCGATTCTGCCCAATAAAGGCAGCTTCAAGGAATTTTCTTTTCTTCCAGTGCGACTCCTTGTG
Source organism: Oxystoma pomonae (assembly GCA_963921995.1). Lineage (NCBI taxonomy): Eukaryota > Metazoa > Arthropoda > Insecta > Coleoptera > Brentidae > Oxystoma > Oxystoma pomonae. The sequence continues at coordinate 111,358,514 of OY998167.1, forward strand.
CAAAACCTTTGCTTCTGCCCACTTCATTCGGTGTTGTTTTGACCATGCATGTTCGGCGATTCCTGATTTCGTGGTTTCACCTTTTTGGGTATTCGTCTGATGTTCCTTAAGCCTAACGGATAGTGGTCTTTTAGTTTCGCCTATGTATGATTCACCACACTCACAAGGAACTTGGTAAATGCATTCCTTATTTTGTTTGTTCTCCGGTTTTGTTTTACTAAGAAGGCTTCTAATTTTATTACTAGATTTAAAAGCTGTTTTAATATTAAAGTTTTTCGCTACACTTCGAATTTTCTCTGATACTCCTTTAACGTATGGGATTGTAAGGAATGCATTTGCCTGGTTTTGGTCTTGTAATCTCTGTCTGGTTTGTTGAAATTTAGAAATAGTATCTGTTATAAGTTTCAGGCTAGATATTATTAGAAATAGACTGGTTGATGACGAATCCCTTTATGAACCTACCGGTCTACCACTGGAGGGAGTGATGGAGTTGTTGGAGTGCTGCCTACATAACTCTTATTTTCAAGTGAAAGATAGGTTTTATGCAGGATGACAGTCTGCCAATGGGTTCATTGCTTTCGCCAGTGGTGGCCAATATTTACATGGAGTGGTACGAATCACACGCGGTTGATACCGCAACATATAAACCTAAGCTCTGGCTGAGATATGTTGATGATACTTTTATTGTCTGGACCGGGAATGACCAACAACTTTCAGAATTTCTTCACCACCTAAATAACATAAGACCCCCATTAAATTCACAATTTGGAGTTGGAGCAAAATTGTCAAATTCCTTTTCTTGATGTACTTGTCACACAAGTAGAAAGCGACATCAGAACAACAGTCTATCGTAAACCCACTCACACAGGACAATATTTAAATCAAGGTTCAAATCATTCTGCTACAACCAAATGAGGCATAATCAAAACTTTGTATAACAGAGCCGTTCAAATTTGTAACAATTCTCATGACGTGGAAATCGAAATAAGAAACATTAAGAAGAATCTGCAGCAGAATGGTTACAGCCTGAAACTTATAACAGATACTATTTCTAAATTTCAACAAACAGGACAGAGATTACAAGACCAAAACCAGGCAAATGCATTCCTTACAATCCCATATGTTAAAGGAGTATCAGAGAAAATTCGAAGCATAGCGAAAAACTTTAATATTAAAACAGCTTTTAAATCTAGTAATACAATTCGAAGCCTTCTTAGTAAAACAAAACCGGAGAACAAACAAAATAAGGAACGCATTTACCAAGTTCCTTGTGAGTGTGGTGAATCATACATAGGCGAAACTAAAAGACCACTATCCGTTAGGCTTAAGGAACATCAGACCAATACCCAAAAAGGTGAAACCACGAAATCAGGAATCGCCGAACATGCATGGTCAAAACAACACCGAATGAAGTGGGCAGAAGCAAAGGTTTTGCACAAGGAGTCGCACTGGAAGAAACGACAATTCCTGGAAGCTGCCTTTATTGGGCAGAATCGGGGTATTTTCAGTAAACCAAGTGTTGAAATCCCAAATATTTGGAAGCCCCTCCTTGGGCGGAACCAACTTCTTAAACTTCAAAGCTGAGTGATTTCTTACAGTATATAAGTATGTAGCCTTAGGAATTGATTGTAGTTTGCACCTGAAGATGATCAGAGATTGTACTGATCGAAACGTCGTGTATAAATAAAATATAGACAATGGAAGTCCGAAACACAGAGTTAATTTCTTACCAAGCTTATTTACAAGTAGTTTTTAGCAGGCTTTGTCTTTATGAAACACAGTTTTCTTGTATGACAATAAAGCATTTCTGATTCTTCATATTGATATTTAAAATAATTTTTAACATTTTTAATACAATCCAAAGTAGGTAATTGTTTCTTATTTCAAAAATTACATTTAAGAAGATGAGGTTTTTCTTGGGAAAGCACTGCTTCCATGGCCCACATGCCGCTGTGTACAGATAAGAAAAAGTTCAAACTTGATCCCATTACTTACCTAAAGAACACTGATGGAACCATTTGTATAAAAGTCACGCGATTGTCTACCAGCAAATCAAGAAAATATCCAGGATTTAAAAATGTTATATCTGAAGTGAACAAAATGGTCGATTGTGCATATTGGAAAAGCAAAAGCTCAACAAGGGTTGGATCAAAAGTTAATGGCGTTGACCATAATATAATGTCTTCTGAACAGACCTAAAAGACAATGGTGGAAGTGAGGGGTCACCAACTACCTGAAATATATGTACATTTTTGTGGTAGTTGATGGCCCCTTGGGTGGAAGCAATATTTAAGATGGAATTTAAGGTTCACTTCAAATCAAATCAACCAGAGATATGGCAGACCATCTCCCCGATTTCGATAATTTTTAGTACATTTATTCTACCTATAAAGGGGATGAAAAATCCTAAATTTGAAATTTTTGGGATCATTAGTTTTTTTAACACCAAAAATTTAAAAAAAAATGGTCTATCTAGAGATTTATTATACATATAGATCAATACAAGGGGCTCTTCATTGAGTACATTTTGACATGAATAATTCTTGTGAACACCAAATTCTGGCCAGTCAAAAGCCCCTTACCTAAACCTATATATTTTAAAATCTTTATTTTTAAATATATTAATAAAATGTGTAATTGTTTTTCTAAGGAGGCTTGGCAGCTCAAGCCCCCCCCCCTCCCACCCAGAGATACTAAAAATTGGCTCGTGAAGGGTCAATTTATCCCAAGAATCAACAATAAAATGGTAGCTTGACCCCACCTCATGACATCATATCAATAATATTGGTATAAGTATGATAATACTTACCTCAAACTTTTCTTGTAAAGATTTAACGTTGTTTTCAATACATGAGTATGGTATCCTCACAAATTTCTTGTCTCCAGTAGATCCTGAAGTCATCATCACACAAAATATACCATTAAAATCTAAGTCAACCTTAACATATTTACTTTCTTTGCTCTTCCACATTTTGTAATTGATGTTGTGGCTTAATTTTATACATGAAAGTAATTGAAAGTTTTCTATGGAATCTGTGTCATAGGAAATTATCCATTCTAGTTTAAGAAATCTGATAACTTTGTCAATATCTTGTGAATTAAGGAATATGAAACAAAGTCCCAGATCTTGCAACCTAAAATTAAAATGTTTAATTAGCATTTACGCTTAAAGTTTAAAGCTGGATAAATATAATTAAAAGATTAATACCTATAGAAAAATTTGTCAAATAATTTATATTACAAAAAAAACATAAAAATGTTATTGATATGATAATAACCGAATAATATACTCATAAGTAACATGATGACAATGTGTTAAAATAAGGTACATTCAAGAGTACATTGATTATAAATCGGCCGCTTACCCTGCGGTAAACAAGGTTTGTCCTAAGCAGGGGCGTCCAGCAGCGAAGATTGTCAAGAGCGTTATCAGCTTAGTTTCCAACCCATAACTGAATTTTTATGCTTCAGATTATGTTAACACGTCCAGTTTACCCACCTCTCTATTAACAACGGTAAGAATAAGTTCTTTTTCATTAGCAATCCCACACAGACGTTTTCATCCACTATTTGTCCCAAGACAGCCCTCAGTTGTTCCTCAAAGTTCCTCTTCATTTTGGAAAATGGCACTTTATGAACTGCTTTCTTGTTGCAAAATATTACAGAAGATTCTTCAATTGCTTCCATTTGTTTATTTACTTAAGATTTTTTACTTTGTATTGTTTTTTTTAGGGTTATCCTTCGCTCATAGAAAAGAAATTGGGTTCGGTCTATGCCTTCGCTGCGAAGTTGCCGAAGTTATTGTGGCCGCCTATAAAAAGCAACCAACCACGGCTAACTTAATTTAACATCTACAAAACATCAAAAGCCACATCACATCAAAAAAAATGTCAACATCAACAACAAAAGATTGCAAAATTATTCAATAAAAATTCACAATAGTTTTTATTATTCCCGATAACGCACTGATAAGGATCCACTGAAATTCGATACGAATTCACCAATCGGAGGACAAAATGGGTATGTTCGTTTTATTAACAATATCTTATCCAAGTTGTAATCTAATCTTTCTCCTAATTACTGGGTTTTTAAATGATCCAGTTAATTTTGTCTCACCTTCTACTTGTGTTGTGTTTTGGGTCAAAAAAGTTGTGCATGAGCAATAGTTATTATAGAGTTTGTTATTTGGACTAAGAAGGCAATCTCAGAGGCAATCTTTATTAACTGTGGAAGGTTCTACTATACCATTAATGTTGTTCCTGTGATTTGTTGGTTTTTAAACCTTCCCTGAAGAAAAGTTTGTTAATGTTGGGTCTTGTTGAATTTGGACAAAGGCAACAAAAAAAAGTTCGATTCATCCATTTTTATGGAAGGGTTGAAAGCTAATTGTACTGGAAATGTATTCAGGTAGCCAATTTCATACACAATTGCTTATGGCAATCTCATCAGAGAATGCTCAGTGCAATCTACCAGGTAATCAAACGAATGGCTTTTTACTACTTTTGAAAATATTTCCACCTACGCTTATTGCTTTAGGTATCCAAATTTGTCCTTAATAGTCTCTTTGCAACTATTTTTAAAGATTTTCATCATTTTCCAACGTTACGCGCCTGTATAGTTATTAGTTGAAAGGCCAGGGCCAGTGTCAGCTTTATTTTTAGTACCTTTTTTGTCACTTTTGTATTTTAACACTTTTAAGCTTTTTATTTAAACTGAGTTTTTTAACTGAATATTTTATCCTCTTTTTATTTCTACTTTTCAATAATAGGTAATATTGGAAATAGAATGCATGAATCAACCCGACAGCGTTGGATTTAGTAATCGCATTTCACACCTTTCTTATCTCAACAAAAAAATCAAACAAACAGCATAAACATTGGATACTGCATGAGGCGTTTAGAGGTGTAATGATCTAAAAGGAGCCATCCATAAATTATATTACACAGACTTTTTTGGCCATATTTTCCCCACCCTCCTCATTTCACAAATCGTCATGTTTCTGGTGATCCGCTCCACCCCCTTATTTAAAAAAGTTTAAACCATTTTTTCTAGAGTGAGAAATAAATGTCCAAAAAAATGTGCTACCACCGATAGGTACCTACCTACTAACATTAGTTGATGTGCTGAAGGTTTTTGGCATTTTTTTTATTTTTGTATCTAAAAAACCAACACAACCAAAGTAGTGTGTCGGGTATCTTTAAATGTGTACACTCATTAGAACGCAAGAACTTTTTTCCAAATCATAAAATAATAGCCAATAACTAAAATATAGGCAAACAAAATATTAACGTTTCATAAGAAATGAAATAAAAAAATTATATTTAACTTAAAATCAAAGCACGTAAAGAAAAGCAATATCATACCATTTTATTATATCTAGGGAAAAGAAACATATTTTGCCACTCTTAATTTTAAACTACTTTTAGTTTAAGAGAAAAAGCACTTTCTAAATCCATCATTTTTCTCTGTCCGTTTTTGATGTCCCATGATTTCCAATTTTTGGTAATATCCTGGACTTTGAATAAAAACTTAATATGATTTTATTTTTAAATTGTTCAGATAAACCCTCTACATAAGAGAGAAAAATGAGATAAAAAAACTTATTATATAAGATTTGTCCTCATGAGTTATCATGGAATTTCCCAATTTTCTTTGTGACACGGGGGGGGGGAGTCAAGAGTTGGCAAATATGGTGTGAAATAATTTGTGGCTCTGAGTGCACTCCATAAATTCGAAACTGGCCCCTCGCCCTCCACCTTGTGATAACTCATTACGTTTCTGATGACTGTCTTCACTAAAGTGACGTTCCAAAATAAAATATATGCCTCCTTACTTTTATTCCAATTTTGGTAATGTTTAATGTCTATTCACATATCTTTATTGTTTACCTACTGTTTGTTTTTTTGCTGGTGATAAGAGAGGTGCATGCGAAACGTGATTGGTAATAAACCATGCAATGCATTCGTGTTGATTCGGGCAGTAGACTTTTTATATTATTGTTGAAAAGTAGGAATAAATAAATAAGAAAACGAAAAAAACAACAGTTTTTTGTATTTCAGTGCAAAATGTTGTTTGCGTGCCAGAGCCATCTTCAGTTAGTTTTTTTAATAAATGAAACACTCGTAACATAAGCCAGTTTTATTTAAAAAGTTTAAAAACAGTGTTCAAATATACTTAAGGAGAGTAAAAAAAAATCTAAAAAAATATGAAATCGGCACTGCCAGAAAGGATTGACCGCGTTATGTCGTGAATGTTTTCAATAGTTAAAAAAAAGTAAAAATCATAAAAAATAAGTGGAAAAAGAGCTGTTGAGGACAAATTAGGATACCTAAGCGATAAAGGTAGGTGGAAATATAACGAAAGCAGCAAAAGCAATTGTGCATGAAATCGGCTACCAGTTCTACATGAAAACATAGTATTTGTCAAAAGACCTTTCTAGTAATACCACACGAGACTAAGGCTTTATGTCTTTTCTATGTTCAAATAACTTACAATGTACTATAAAAGTCAAGTTTGAGAGAAGGGGTGTCAAATGTAAGGAAAGTGATATGGACTTGAATGGGTTTTGCTCCGGTTTTTGTTTTAACTTCCTGGAAACAATGGTAAAAACTTTTCTTTAGGGAAGGTTTATAAAAAACGATCATCACTCATAATTTTTAAGTATTTTTTTCTGAAAAAAAAATAACAAATCTAAAAAAGCAGGTTGTAGTAGAAAAATAAATGGCTTACCCACCAGGCAACAAATTTCAGCAGGAATTAACGCCGTTGAGGTATCAGGAGACTAATCTTGATGTGCAATTAAGCAAGTCTTTGGAAAGTTTGCAGTCGGTTTTGGAAAGATATGACAATAGAGGTATATTGAATTTTTTCTATGAAACACATTGTTTTTAAAAAGAATATAAAACTAGTAGGTATTTTTTATCCAAGGTTTTATGTCAGTTTGCAGCAAATGTTAGATTCCAAAAAAAAACTATTATTTTCAATATTATTTTAGAACTCAAATATTAAAACGGATTTTTTTTCATGGAAGATTTTACATTTTGTCACTGCAAACTATGTAAGTCGAATTTATGTCATTGTTCTTCATGTTATTGGTACAGGGTGAAGTCTTCCCCTCTCCTATCTAGAGGCTAAACTGAGCGTGATAAAAGGTTCAAACATAAACTGGCTAAAAGATCTATTTTTTTAAAGATTTCTCTGATGGTTTACTTAAAATTTACCTCAAGTCATATACAGGATGTAACAAAAAAACATTTGTAACAGATCTTCTTGCGTTGGTTGGTTTTTTAGGCTTGAAAAGAGCGCGTTACAGGTGGGGAAAAAGGGAAAAATTAAAAGACATTTGCTACGTTTTCATGGGAATTGAGTTCGTTCTGAAAACGATTTCAATCCGATACCGTCCATGAAAACGCCTGGTTTTCCAGTATTCAAATCGATTTCAATCTAGATCCGACCCTGAAAATTTTTAGGGTTGGATCAAGATCGTATTGAGATCGAAATACCGATTTTCCATGAAAACGGGGATTGAGTTTACACATGTGTATTGCGTCGGATTACCAAACAGCCGCCAAATTATATTTTATTGCTCTCACTCTTTTTGAGAGAGAGAGAGAGAGAGTGAAATAGAAGTGAAACTGTGGAACCGGCATTCTAAAATTTGGGGGAGTGTATAGAAAAAAGAAGATTAATAACATAACCTTACTTAAATAACTAAAGATTTGTTTTTTTAAACACTTTAAAAAAATTAATTATGGAAAATAAAAGAAATATTTGGCTCGAAAGTGTATGTGCTATGCACATATGCCAGTCCAGCATTTCTTTCTTCACTTCCACTTGCAAACAGAGTAGTAATTAAAATTAAAAAAAAATGTGTGGCAAGGGCCAACATCATCTTTTGAATAAAATAATTTTTTTTTTAAAAAGTACCAAAACTCAAAAATGAATATTTGACAACTATGACATATGTCATGTCATGCAAATTTGAAAACCTGTCATGAAAACTTGAAAAAAAAGTTTTCAAAACATATTGAAACCGAATTCAATATCCATGAATATTCACAATTATTCCTCATTATTCTAGAACAAGAAATATAGAACCTTTTCCTAGCCAATGACATTTAAAGTTGGTATTTAAACTGTAAGTTGTGTTACCAACTGTATTACCAACCTAATAGCGCGCGGCAAATTTAAAAAGAATAGAAACACTAGACATAACCTTTAAAAATACTTTAACACATTTATTCTTTAAATGAGACAATCTGTATATTCTGCCATTTTTCAATTCTCCCAAAAATTTACTTTTTATCTTATATTTTACAATTTTCAAGATATAAGATATACGTTTAAAATTAAAAAAAAAAAATAATTTTAGGACATATTTGTTTTTGCAATTCCACAGCCTACTGTATCTGCTGCCATACTGGTTATTAATATCCTGCAAGCGAATATCTTGAAAACCGTAAAACATAAGATAGTAGTATAGGATATTTTTGAAAAGTAGATTTTTGGAGAATTCAAAAATGCCAAAATATATAGGGTGTTTCATTTAAAGAATAGATGTTTTTATAACACTCTGTATACTTATGATTTGGGAAAAATTTTAAGTAAACTGTCATAGATAGCCAACCATGGAATATGTCGCTATCACTGTTGCGAAAAGTCACACAAATTCAGACGTTTATTGGTAGGTGTAGTAGCAATTTAGCTCCGCCGTAAAACTAGTCCTGCAGAATATCTTTGAAATATTAAATTTACAAAATTTATTAAAAAAATGACGCAGTTTCTCTTACAACATTAGAATAAATATTAAGGACGCTGTGTTTTTATTTTAAATAAAGGAATAAGAAAAAATCGCTACTTTCCAGAATTTTCACAGGTGAGATTTTCTGTTGTTTCTGAAGAATCATGACCAAAGGGTTGAAAATTTGTGTGACTTTTCTAAACATTGGCAGCAACATATTATAAATAAATAAGGCCTTTATTTATAAGTGTGCATATTCCAAGGCTATCTATGGTTTTGTATGTTAAAAGTTTGTTGCTAGTGTTTGTTTGAAAGTTTTGTTGCTAGTCTTAGGATCATTTCTACTACTGAATAAACACAACTTGTATTTTTGCTGGAGACCCCCCTTTAAGAAAATAGTGTCTTGTCAATTTTTACTTCAGGTTTCTTCGAGAAATGCCTGACTCGCATCCCGTATGCGACCCTGATTGCCACAATCATGTGCGCCAAGGGCGTCCTGATATTTTGCGGCACGATGTATCGAGGGGCCACCCTGACTGTCCTGATGTTCAGCGAGGTGTTCAAGTTGCAATTAATGTGGTAAGTAAATAAATAAATGCGTTGCATGCAATCTGAGAAAGTGTACAAGCTTTTATTTAACTTGCAATGTATCTGTCTATGTAAATATGTATGTTTGTTCGAGTGAAATCTTGCAACACAGTTGAAGTACGCCCGATTTCGTTGAAATTAGGTGTGTTGGGGCACTTGAAGATTCAAATAACGAATTTGTAATCAGATTTTTAAAATTCAATATGGCGGATTCAAGATGGACGATTTTTGGTCATCTTTTGCTAACCAATTTTAAATAACTTATATGCATCCAATTGCTTTCAAATTTGGCATGCATTTATAGTTCCGGCGACAATACAATAATATGTCATTATTAGACACCCCTCCCCCTACGAGGGGAGTGGAGGGGGGAAACATCTAAGTTTGTCCGATTTCAACCAAAATTAGTATACAGAGGCTTTTGGGGATAAGGAATACAAATTTTTGATCAGATTTTAAAAATTCAATATCCACTTCTGATTGTTTTGAAATTTGGTGTGCGTTTATAGTTCTGGTGAAAATACAATATGGTATTCTCAGGTACTCATTGCACCTCCCTCTAACAAGGGAAGTGGAGGGTGTAAAAGATTTAGTTTGTTCGATTTCAATCAAAATTGATATGCAGGGGTTTTTAAGGAGGGGGATTATGAATTTTTGATCGAATTTGAAAATTTTAATATGGCGTATTGAGTTGAGATCAGGGCTTTTGGATGGCCAAAGAAGAGTTTCAATATTATTGTTTAACCCAACTGGTCAACAATATTAGCCGTGTGCACGGGACAGTTGTCCTGCAGGTAAACGAAGTCGTTGTTTTCGTAGAACATCTGCACAGATGGCAACATAACATCCTCAAGAATCTCAACATATATTTGCATTGAAAAAGTAGATTTCTTGACTGCTGAATCTTCCTTCGCAAAATGTCCAGCTTTCTTAATCTGGTTGGTGTATTTTGGATCAAACCTAGAATTTGGTGGACGTTACACTAAAATTCTTCTGCTGCTCGAAGATGACTGAAATATCTTTTGAGCTGTGAAGACCACCCTCCGTTAAAAAAGGTTTCTTTGCAGCAACTTGACAGAAAATTTCAGATTTTTTAATTCTTCTGTTACTAGTTGAAAAGGAACCTGGGAACATCGTTTCATTAGATGCTTCAACGGACGTTGTAAAAGGATTTTATCTGAGGTGGTCGATAAGCCTTTCATCTTGTATTTCAGAACTTACAGGCTTTCCTGATGCATGTTTTCTATTCATCGAATTATTCTGTATCCAGCGCTTTTTCCATCGTACTATCGTCATTTTCTCAACGCCAAAATGAGTGATAATTTGTGCTTTTGTAAATGTAATTTGCGGCATTTTTGACTTTGAAAGTCATTGTCAAAATCAGGTTGACGCATACCGTCTATTTTAAACTGGTGAATGGAATACATACACCAGTACCTTCTCCATACAGGCCGATCAACTCCTACCGATTTAGTGTTCTTTAATCCACCTTCGCCGCCATTTTTGCTCAAAAGTGACAGAAAACTAATGGATGGCGGCGAAGGTCGAGAAAAGGACACTAAAACGGTAGGAGTTGATTGGCCTATGTGGCGAAGGTATTGCATACACTATTAGAAAAGTAAATTTTGCGAAATAGGAAAAATGCGGTATGCGGTTTTTTTTAAACAAGAGTACAGTCAAAGGCAAAGAAAATATTTTAGCACATTTTTTGTTATTTTTTTCGGAAAACTTTTGCACAAATTTTAGCGAAATTAATCCTCATTTCACACACCGACCATTATTTAGTTATGAAATACTCTGTATACAGGGCCATTCAAAATTCCCTAGAAAGATTTGAACAGTGGTTACAATGTAAGAAAAGTTACGTGATTACTTTGTTTAAATATCATATTTTTTTCTCTGAATCTAGGAGAAAAAATTTCGTATTTTTTTGAGAATCGCCTTTAAAATAATTTACCAAGCAAGGGTTTTGATCAAGCATGTTGAAGTTGTCAAAGTTTTGTTTTCAAAAATTGATGTTTCTATCATCTAGTAAATGGTGCTTCTCAGAAAATATTAACAATTTTTAAATGCAAATATCCCTAAAACGGAAGAGTACACAAATATATTTTACTAATTCTTGTTCAGAACAACAAATTCTACCTACAGTTAAAGTCTTTCTAGGGAATTTTGAATCACCCTGTATAATCAGTAGGCTTTTTTTAATACATTTCTTTATGTTAACGATTTTTTAGTTTTGTTATGAAAGTGGTGGGGGAGTATGGAAAAATAGTCGATCCAAACAGGATTTAAAGAGTTTGATTAACCTACCCCCAACATAGGTTTAAGGTAGTTTCAAAAACTAAAAACCAAGTTAAAAAAAAACTGAATTTTGAATGTTATTGAGACATTTCTTAGCCGGGCCTCGTTGAATTAAGAGAACCCCACTGGCCAGGGGTTGCTTTCATACATTAACAAGTGTCCCAAGTCCCTACGTTGTGTTTGTTTTTTTTTTCATCTTTTCTTTTACGGTTCTAAAGAGTTTGACACAGTTTACCTCCTACCAGAGATCAAATAAAATCACTCCATTAAAATAAAATTGATTTTTCTTTAATTAAAAAAAAATACGAAAAATTAAATTAATACATAAAAATTAGGGAAAGATCAAGAAAATACATTTAACAATATTACCCAAAATATATACACAAAATATACCAAAAATCTTTATAAAATGAATAAGAATACTGTCCTTAGAGAAGACCAATATTTATTAATCGACAGAGAGATTTGTTCATATTCCATCAAAAAACATCGGTCAACTCACTCTACAGTTCTTATGATCCCTAAGGAATAATAATATGAATGTTACCTGCAAAACTATCCTTATAGAGAGTATAAATATTTTATCACTGCATAATTTATATAAAACAATGATCAAAAGATACCCACAATCATAAACTACCCTATGCCTTCCCCCCTTGAAATTCGCTTACCTAAAAACGGTTTTCAGGTTGATTTAAAACTTAGAAAGCCTTAAGAAAATAATTTGAATTTCTTAGTGCTCTCTATTGGTGTACGGTAAATATAATTATGTATCCCCTTCCCTTTTATTAATCTTGTCTTTCTCGGACTTGGGGTAGCCCGTTGGAAAAACAAAATCAACGCATCTCGCATTTGGCGTAACGAAATTTCCCTTTGCCCTTTCCCTTAAAAGAAAAAAACTAAAAAATTTAAAGAAAAACAGCACCAAGAAGAATAATGATCGGTTGGCCTCTACTCCCGTTATTGTTCCACCGCACATGTGAGCTTTGGTTTTTATAGAAAAATGAAGATTCTATCTTCATGCAAAATCCACCCTTATGTTTTCTTTTAGTTGGTTTGACATGTGTTGTTACAAAAGCTCTTGCGTTTACTAAGGCGATTTCGATGTACCTGCCTATGGCAACTTTCTATTTTAAGCAGCTTTAGGTTTCGTTCAAAAAATATGTGAAAGATTTTATTTTAATTTCAAATTTTCAGCAAAAAATTTTCCTCATAACAAGCCCCGGTCTGAATTGTTTCATTATTTGCTTTTAATAAATAACATTCGATTTCTTATTTCAGGGTCGACGCGGTGAAGATGACCTTTGTGCTAATCGGAGCGTGCATGGGCGCCTTAGGATTGATGATCCTAACCGTTGGTTTCCTGGCGACCGGCGCAACCAGGCATAAAGTCTACAAAGGATGGGGCTCGCGGGTTACCGGCCGCTTAAGTTGTGCTATTGTAAGTAATTAGAAACTTAAGAGTAAATAGAGACCTTTTGCACCTATAATTTTGATACCTTTTTACTTTATCGCTTATTTGAGGCATGCGCAGTTACGAGGTAATAACGGAATCTCTTAGGGCCAAATTTATACTCCGACGTCGAAGGAAGCCTCAAGGCCTCCTTGACGAAGGCGTCCTTTCATTTCTTATTTATAGTCCCTTCCTTTGAAGGAGGAATATTTCAAGGTAGGGTTGCATCGGCAACGTCGCAAAAATTATGGTGCGTTGGTGCAAATAAACTACTGATGACTTCATTGTTATAATTTTTGTCTTAAGGTTTTGTTATTTTTAAAATCTTTGTTTTTCTTTTGACAAAAATTACAATTTTTCACACACAGACTTCGGTCTTGTGTCATTTTTGCTCGTCGAACAAAAAGGCAGTCTGTGGGCCCCTTAACACCCTACACTAGCCAGGAAAAGGTTTCCCTCGGTGAACTGATTCAAACATATAAGAATAAGTTGAGCTCACGTATCAACAAAAAATGTATGCAAGAGAGTTTATTTTATTTGCGTCTGACTTCCTACTTCATAATTTTCATAACTATGAATCCAACTTTATAAAAGGTACATACATACAACACAATACATTTTATTTATTCTTATTTACCTTACATAGGTGTTGAACTTGTCAATTTAAAAAAAAAGAAATAATAAATAACTATAATTTATTGTATTGTTTAGAATCGCCTATTTTGGAATTTAGCTTTTATTTTATTTTTGGCAAAAGAAGGTTTAAGTAAAGTTTTCCGGCCTGCTTTTCACAAGTGTTTTTTTAATTCAAATTTTGGTCAGTTTCCCGTGTTTGAACAATGGTCAGAGTTTTTAATGACATACTGAATTTGGAGGGGTAAACGAAAAAAATCCTCTCTTGAACCTGAATATAAAAAAAGGTGCTACTTTTGATCGTGTAGCGATTTTGGTGCAAAAGGGCCCTGTAGGACAAACTTTAGAGCAGAAACCTAGCTAGGAGAAAATCAACCAAGATTTTGATGGTAAGTGCGTCAATTTTGACCATTGTCTGTTTTTTTCTTTTGTGAAGCAAGGTTTCTTAATTGTGTCTATTTTTTACTATTAAAAATAGGCTGGATTCTTCGTGCAGGCAATTTTCTTTGTATTGTTTGCATGGAAAAACATGTATATAAATAAAAATATAAGTACAAATTCAGTGCAGTGTGGTGTTATTTAAAAAATATATATCTGGCCAAAAACTCCTTTTCTCTAAATTTGAGGATGTCAAATAAGCTGTTCATACAACTATTATAGTAAATTGTGTAAAGACGGTATATTTTTGCATATGCACGTAGGTAGTCTCTGTGTCGGGCCTTGGTAGAAATAAGTTGATATTATAGCAATAGGGAAATATAAAAACCCTTGCTGATTTTAAACAAGTGTTTTAGTAAGTTTTAACACTAAACACTAGTAAGTTCTAACACTAAAGAACTCAGAAAGGACTTTGCATGTCCCGTATATGTGGAAAAAAATCATCCATTATTTTCAGGATATCTTAAAAAGCAACCCACAAAATGATAAAAAAACCAATTATCAAAACAAACCCAACAATATTTTTGTTTTTTTTAACCTCACATTATTTGCCAAGGAAGTGTGAAGGTAGCTCTTTACCTACCTTGATGTAAGGATTCCTTCAAGGGTGCCTTTCACCACTATAAATACCAAATTGGCCCGAAGGCCTCCTTGAAGGAACAAAGACGACTATAAATTTGGCACTTATGGCCACTTGCACCAACCCAAACCTAGATCACACCTGAATAGGTGCCCCCTAGTTCTAGGGAAACCCTAACTCGTCACCTAAATTGAAATCGCTTGCTTGGAAAATTTTAAACGTACCCCTGGCTAGGTGAGCAAAACATTCGGCAACGTCGCAGATTCTGTCAAAAAACATCATTCCTTGGGTTCTCTGCCATTTCTCTCTGCCTCCGTCGCCCAAATTAAAGATATATGATTGACATTGATTGATTGATTGATTTTTCTAATTTATCGCAATTTACAATATTACAGAGAGCCTGAGTGCCTGCCTGAGTGTGTGTGCATTTTCACTATGTAGTTACAATATGTTTTGTATGATAATGATATTCTTTCAGCGAGGTGGTGCGGTATGGTAACAAAACCGATATCCTATTAATCCTGGATTTATAAACTTGATGGTAAAGTTAAGTAAATAACTTTTAATGAATAGTGCTTAATTTTTGGACTCTGTCTTTTAGTATGTTGGAAACAGATAGATATAAAATTAATACACATTAAGCATTCAAAATTGAGTTAATGGGCCTTTACTGTTCGACGGTGATGCAACCCTGAGCCTTTTTCTTTTGCTAAGGGAAAAAGAGACATATTTGTATATAATCTTGACCGTTGAGTGTATAAATCCGCAGGGCTTAACCAGCTGATTTTCAATCTGCTCCAAAATTAACATCACAGTTGGTTTCGTTAACCTAAACCTTTTGAAAAAAGTTAAGTTGTCCATATCCTCAAAATTATTGGACATGTTATAAACTTGACGTGGAAAGTCATTCTCACTTATTTCTAACAGCTCCAGATCATCGTCCCACGTCTCCATATCCAAAAAATCCATTTTTACAACACAGCCACAAAAAAAAAGATTGTGCTTAGTTGAATTTTGAGGTTAGATTATCAATAGGTAAGGGTAAGGTGGGAGCTAGGGACCCAAAATCGACTACCTAGATTTAGGGGTAACCTAATACGTTTGGGACTCACCTAAACGCTTTAGCAAGTGAAAACTGACACAACTAAATTTAGGGGATACCTAGGGCTAGGTGTAACCTAAAAACGTTGATGAAGTTTGACGTTACCTGTGGGTGAATACCGTATCTCTTATAATTAACATGGTTGCCGACAGTAAAACGTGTATAAAAACAAAATATATGTTCTGTGTTCATTTTAGTTGTAAAGATAAGTGTCAATTTTTGTTTAATCAATCTCTTTGGCTAGAATTTCGTAAGAAATGTAAAACATTGATTTGCACTGGCAGCTGTGATAAAGGATTCTAATCTGTTTGAGTTTTTGAACTAGAATTTAATTACTAAATCAGATTTCATGAGTCACTTTTAGTTTTTGAGATATAACACAAAGTTGGTATTTTTCTTATGGAACACCCCAATTTTTTTACATATTACAAAACGATGTGTCTTACGAAAATCGAATAAATAGTTATCGAGTTATTAAATATTTTCGATAAATCATATGGTGGGCTGTGAAAAAAGCGGCACGCCAAATTATTAAAAAAATCTAGAGTGCCATGGTTGTCAATCTGAAATGATAAAAATAATTTGTTACGAAGAAATAAATAGTACATTATAAACCTAGGTATTAAAATACACTTTAGTCACGAGGTTTATATACTATTTTATGCGCTTTAGAATGCGAGAAATTAAAAACAAAAAATCACAAAACTAACAGTAGACCAATTAACGGTACTCTAGTTTCAAGATTGACAGCTCGTATTACTGATAGTTGTCATTGATTGTTGTTGGCATGGTGGATTCACTCAAAATTTATTGTGCCAAGGAAAATATCAGTCAGTTGTTGTTATCAAACGGCGTCACCAAAGGGTAAGTCCAGAAAAATCGTACAGAATTTTTTTTGAAAATGAACATTGAAGAGGCCGCGGAAGAGGCGCTAGCCTCGCGAGGTTTACAAGAAACAGTTTTGTGATTAACGAAAATGGTGCGCTGAACAAACAGCATGCAGAGAATTTTACGCATGAAAAGGTGCTCCTGGCATACTTCCTACAGAAGTCTAAGAATCTCAATACATCTTCTGTCTGGAGCCAATATTCCATGATCACAGCCACGATAATATCTGAAGCAAACGTCGACATCAGCAAAACTCACGGCATTTCTAAAGAGACAGAATGACCATTATAAGCCGAAAAACTCCAATACATTGGATTTCGACAATATAAGAGATTTTCTTCAAAATGCTCCAGATGAAAAATATCTAGCCCAAAAGGTAAGATTCTTTTCTTTACTTTGAGTATTTTTCTGATAGTACTACTAAAAAAACTTTACTAATAGGAGACTAATTTTGTTGCAGGTGGCGCTGGTTATGGGAGTCGCTGGAGTATGTCGAGGAAAGGAGCTCTGCCAGCTAGACTGCACCGATGTCTCGGACCACGTAAGCTTTTTTCTGGTGAAACCTACAGGGCACAAAATCAGGCAAGGATCGCTCGTTTGTGATAAAAACGTCCGGTGAAAACTACGAATGTAGTGGAAATGGTGAGAAAATATATTGGTACAAGGTCACCTACACAGCATACACGATTTTTTGTGTCTTACAAAAATGAGAAATGCATGAGTCAGCCCATACGAAAAATACATTTGGACAGCTACCAAGGAGAATTGCTGGCTACTTGGGACTACCAGACGCAAATCTATATACTGGGCATTGTTTTCGCAGATCATCAGCTTCTTTACTTGCCGACTCGGGAGCAACTATAGATGTGTTGAAAAGACATGGTGGCTGGAAAAGCAGTTCGGTTGCTGAAGGATATGTTGAAAATTCATTGTAATTGTAAAAGAAGAATGTTGCCGATCAAATTTTCACCAATGTCTCCTCGGATGTCGATAAGGCATCAGCATCAACCATAGGAAGATCAATTTCAGAAAATAGGACGACAACGGCAGCAGCGATTGCTACGTATGTGCAGAATACGTCTATAACTAAAAATGTTGCTTTGAAAGTTTGAGACAATGATGTGTTTGAAATTAACTCTGTGTTTCGGACTTCCATTGTCTATATTTTATTTATACACGACGTTTCGATCAGTACAATCTCTGATCGTCTTCAGGTGCAAACTACAATCAATTCCTAAGAAGTTGGCTCCACCCAAGGAGGGGCTTCCACACGAGTAGAAAGCGACATCAGAACAACAGTCTATCGTAAACCCACTCACACAGGACAATATTTAAATCAAGGTTCAAATCATTCTGCTACAACCAAACAAGGCATAATCAAAACTTTGTATAACAGAGCCGTTCAAATTTGTAACAATTCTCATGACTTGGAAATCGAAATAAGAAACATTAAGAAGGATCTGCAGCAGAATGGTTATAGCCTTAAACTTATAACAGATACTATTTCTAAATTTCAACAAACAGGACAGAGATTACAAGACCAAAATCAGGCAAATGCATTCCTTACAATCCCATACGTTAAAGGAGTATCAGAGAAAAACTCGAAGAGTAGCGGAAAACTTTAATATTAAAACAGCTTTTAAATCTAGTAATACAATTAGAAGCCTTCTTAATAAAACAAAACCAGAGAACAAACAAAATAAGAAATGCATTTACCAAGTTCCTTGTGAGTGTGGTGAATCATACATAGGCGAAACTAAAAGACCACTATCTGTTAGGCTTAAGGAACATCAGACGAATACCCAAAAAGGTGAAACCACGAAATCAGGAATCGCCGAACATGCATAGTCAAAACAACACCGAATGAAGTGGGCAGAAGCAAAGGTTTTGCACAAGGAGTCACACTGGAAGAAACGAAAATTCCTTGAAGCTGCCTTTATTGGGCAGAATCAGGGTATTTTCAGTAAACCAAGTGTTGAAATCCCAAATATTTGGAAGCCCCCCTTGGGCGGAGCCAACTTCTTAAACTTCAAGGTTGAGTGATTTCTCACAGTATATAAGCACGTAGCCTTAGGAATTGATTGTAGTTTGCACCTGAAGACGATCAGAGATTGTACTGATCGAAACGTCGTGTATAAATAAAATATAGACAATGGAAGTCCGAAACACAGAGTTAATTTTAAAAATGTTGCCTCCAACTGTCCACCCTTCGTAAGCCTTGCAAATTGCACCCAAGTAAATGTAAATATATATCATAATAAGAACTAGATTTAAGTAATGCATATGCTAATTATTTTTTTCGTTCATACATTTACCAAATAAATAAAATTGCAATAATATTATTGTTTAATTTGGAAAAATTTACTTTAAATCCCTCAGGGATTAAAAATAATATATTTTTAATCCCTGAGGGATTAAAAGTACACTTTTAATCCTTAAAGTGCATAAATTGCTTCTTAACTATTATATCAAGATTGTCAACCAAGGCACTCTAGATTTTTTTAAATAATGCCTTTATCATATCCTACTAAATGATTTATGGAAAATATTTAATAACTCGACAACTATTTATCCGATTTTCGAAAGAGGCACATCGTTTTTAACGAAATTAAAAATGCATTCGAAAAATAAAAAAATATATGTTACTGTTATATCTCAAAGACTAAAAGTGACTCATGAAATCTGATTTGATAATTAAATTCTAGGTTAAAAAAAGATATTTTCATAAATAAAAAATTAGTGCAGACTTTTCCAAACGCCCCCGTAGCTCGACCTAATATGACCAATGCGACGTCGTATTTAAGTTGAATTTGGGTTCCCTGGTGGAACACACCTCCTTAAATCATGATCCAACGTCCGGTTTGAATAAAAACTACGTTGCAGTTACAAAAAAGAATTGAACCAGACGTGGAGGCGACGTCAGCTATTGTAATATAGTTTTAAGTACAGGTTTCATCGACCCATTGACGTCGGTCAATAGCCCACCTTAGTCCAGTTCAAATATTAGTGCACGCTTAGTCGTTGGACGGACGTCCTTATGTCTAACATATTTTTAAGAATTTCCGCCAACTACAAATAACGTCCGGTAGAGTCCCTAATAGATAAAAGTAAAATTAAGGCAAGATACAGACGATGTCCCATCGTCAACAGATACGACGTAGTTTTAGGTGGATTTGCCAATAGTCATAGGTATATCGCCGACGATATATGCCGCCCAATGAGCATTTTTGTCTATATAAAAGTTACAGCAAATAATATAAAACCTTCATAAAATAACCAAAAGTTATATTATTTAGTGTTGGTGATAATTTTATAACTCTAATATATCTCTTAAATGAGTAAAAAAGACTTGAAAAACAACTGTTCAACACCAGCTTATAAAAATTTATGGTACATAGTAATGGATAGAAAAACAACATATAGATTTTATAAAACTTCCTTATGAGCCCTCAAGTATAGAGATTATTATAAAAAAGTTTTACAACTGTTCTAACAACACTACATAACAAATTAAATCTTTCTTCCCTTTGCTGGTTATGTATTATTCTTTTTCTTTTTACAATAAAAAAATTTATAAAATGGTGTTTAGCAATCTTCTAAAATAAATAACAATGAAAGTGAGATAAGCTGAAGCAGGAATATGAATATTTATATATTATAGTCAAATAAAAGCTGTTTTTCAAGTCATCCTACTCTGAAAATCAGCTGCGGTCCCGTGTGTACTGTATAGTTTTCGAATACACTCACGTAAATTTCATGGGCTCCAAAAATACTTGAGAAAACGAGAAAAAGAATATTAATTTAAATATCGGTTTTTTTTTCATACGCGTTTTTTTCTTTCTGGGACAAATATTGAATTTTGTATGTTGTTCTTAACCCTAACAAGCAATATTTCGATTGAAACACATGTTGAAACCCCATAAATAACGTTTTTATTTAGGCCAAAAACCTATTTTTGTAATCCAAAATGGCGAAAATTTCCGACAATTCTATAAAAAAAACAATACAACTATACCACTGTTTACCTCGTCAACACTATTTTATAACCCTTTTAAAAAATTATGCTACTTGGAACAAAGGGCTACAGATGGCGCAGTGTTGAACACTGATGGTCTGTTTTTGCGAGCTTAACATAGTTACCATTGTTCTCTTTTCCTAAATGCATTCCTCGAGAGATCAAGCAGCAGAGGTAACTATCTCAAGAATATAGTTAGATTGCGGGGTCGAAGGGTGTACAGGCGAGTATTTTCCGGGGTGTTCACATTTGCCGCCGACCAGCAGTATCAGCGTATGCGCTCGACGTTTCACGGTGCGTTTTTGCGACCTTAACACGGTTACTATATTGTTCTTTTTTTCTAAAACACGGTTCCCATCTATGCGTTTCTCATTCGTGGGTCCCCCGAATCAAAACACGTATCACGTGGTCTAAGCGAGATTTGCCTATACAAGTTCATGTCGGACCACGTGATGAGTTTTTTGAGTCAGGGTGACTGCACATGGGAAACGCGGTGGGAATCGGATTCGGAATCGGATCGGATGCATTCGATCCCGATATAAGTCATCGGCAACTATCTCAAAAAGATTTGGATCTCTTATCTCTCTCAGATTGATGTAATTAAAACAAGATAATAATGGTATGGTATCTCGCAAAAACGTGCCTTTTGATGTCGCAAAAACGCTCCTTTTGAGGTCGCAAAAACGCGCCTTTTGATGTCACAAAATTAACCTTAAAAAATCTTGTTTGTTTTGTTTTTATAAATTAATAACAAAATTATAGAAAAAACCTTATGGGCAAAAAAAGTTTATGAATGAGTTCATAAGAATATTACAGACACCAATTTATATAAGTGTCTCTCGAAATATTTTCAATCTTATCTTATATAAATTTGTTGTTGGTTAATTAAGTTTTATAAGTGGGTTGATAGCAACATTTTAAAAACCAATCTATTATATATCTTTAATTGATAGTTACTTACGGTTTTATAGGTGGGTTGACAGAAAGATTTCAAACACCAATTTATATAACTTTTGTCACTGATGACTTATATTTTTATAAATATGTTGGTGGAAACATTGTTAACACCAATTTATATAACATTTGAACCGATGACTTCAATTTTTATAAAGATGTCCGTGGAAATATTGTTAACGCCAGTTTTATGTTACTTTAGGGTACCATCAATTTAGAGCCTTTAATAAAACAAATATACAAACTTAATTCTTGTAGGAAACTTCTAAATACCTTAGGGTATCAATGGAACCCTCTTTATAATAATTATATAAATATCTGTCACCAGAAGTTTCTGAAAATGCTCATTGGGGTCGACATTTTGCCTACCGTCCAGCGTCAAGTGGATAGTTCAAAACAGTAAGCAAGGGTTTTTTTAAAGATGTCAAACAAAAGTTCATTCAGACATTTGTGATTTTGACGAAATTTGTTCACTGTTCACTGCTTTTGTATTGCAAGAAATATTTGAAAAAACGGTTATGATTATTTCGACATGGTTGACATTTAACGTTTAAGCACAGTTACTGGATTCCGAGCCGTCGACGATCGGACGAATTCCACTTAGGTCGACGGGCCATTGGGCCATCGTCGTACCTACGTGAAAGCCGCACCCTACGAATGAAAAAAATTGGGAGTCGGGTCCAGAGTTGTCGGCGGGACTTTGAGCCATCGTCAATCCTACGTATAAGGTTTATACCATGGCCCGACGTCCAAAATGCATTCGAATAAATCAATTTATCACGGATCGAGTAAAGACCATCTACTAAACTTGGAGATCCGGTCCGAATTTTCCAATTACGTTGATATTGACAATCAAAAATGGTCAATATTGCAACCAATATGTCTTTAGAATATAGCTTAAACTAAGAAATGTCAAATATGTTTGCAAATTAAAAAAAAAATAAATGTATATTTTTTGTTTTTGGTTTTTTTTCTATAAAATCTAAGAAATTTTGAGGCGCATGTATTTTTCGGAATTATCTTATCAATGTTTATCGGTAAACTAATCTTCGTTAGTAATTTTACATCCCCATCGTGCGTTAAAGGCCTGTCTTGTTATGATTATTTTAAACTGCTTCTAAATAATAATATGCTGTGTTCTCCATATAGGTAGCTTGTATTCACAAACAAGTTTATCCGATGGAACTAATAAGATATAAATAGGTATAATGAGATTACCTCTACCTACTCCACCTCGGCTAAAACTATATTTTACGTTGGCGACTACTCCATCCTGGACATTTTGTAGAAACCTAGGTAATTCCGATGGCGTTCCAATGTCGTACGATCGACCCGTGTACCTATTACCGCCAGGTCAGTTTACCCAATGAGCATTATCAGAAACCTCTGGTGACAAAAATTTATATAATTATTATAAAGAGGGTTCCATTAATGCCCTAGGGTATTTAGAGGTTTCCTACAGGAATTGAGTTTGTATATTTGTTTTATTAAAGGTTCTAAATTGATGGTAGCCTAAGGTAACATAAAACTGGTGTTAACAATATTTCCACGGACATCTTTATAAAAATTAAAGTCATCTGTAACAAATGTTATATAAATTGGTGTTAACAATGTTTCCACCAACATATTTAGAAAAATATAAGTCATCAGTGACAAAAGTTATATAAATTGGTTTTTGAAATCTTTCTGTTAACCCATCTATAAAACCGTAAGTAACTATCAATTAAAGATATATAGATTGGTTTTTAAAATGTTGCTATCAACTCACTTACAACAAAGAGACACTTATAAAAACTTGGGAACTCACACACAATAGGTAATTATATAAATTGGTGCCTGTAATATTCTTATGAACTCATTCATAAATCTTTTTTGCCCATTCTTTCTATAATGTTTTTATTAATTTCTTTGTATAGTGGTTATAATACCACTGTTTTTACAACAAAAAAACAATTTTAATTTATAACAAAACAAACAAGATTTTTTAGGTTAATTTTGTGACATCAAAAGGCTCGTTTTTGCGACTTTAAAAGGTGCGTTTTTGCGACATCAAAAGGCGCATTTTTGCGAGATACCATTCCATCATTATCTGGTTTTAATTACATCAATCTGAGACAGATAAGAGATCCAAATCTTGAGATAGTTTTCGATGACAGATATCGGGATCGAATGCATTCTACACCCGATTTCGACCAGTGTTTCCCATGCGCGGCCACCCTGACTCAAAAGACTCATCACGTGGACCGACATGAACTTGTATAGGCAAATCTCGCTTAGACTACGTGATCCGTGTTTTGATTCGGAAAGCCCACGCATAAGAAACCCATAGATGGCAACCGGGTTTTAGAAAAAGAGAACAATATAGTAACCGTGTTAAGTTCGCAAAAATGCACCGTGAAACTTCGAGTGAATACAGTGCGCACGGCTGGTCGGCGGCAATTGTGAATAAATCACCTTACGACGCGACGGAACGCAGCCTCAAGGTCCGTTTCTGCGAGTTTGACATAGTTACTATTATCCTCTTTTTCTAAATGCATTCGTCTGAGAGAGACCCCGCAATCTAACTATCTTCTTGAGATAGTTACCTCTGACAGTTATGCGGGGTTGAAGGGTGTGCAGGCGTGTATTTTTCCTGGTATGTGTAGTATGCTGGATCTCTCTCAGACGAATACATTGAGGAAAAGAGAACGATGGTAACTATGTTAAGCTCGCAGAAACGGACCTTCAGTGTTCCACACTGCGCCATCTGCAGCCTTTTGTTCCAACTAGTATCATGTTTTAAAACGTTGATAAAATAGTGTTGAAAGAGGTAAACAGTGGTATAATTGTATTGTTTTTTTTTATAGAATTGTAAATTTTCGCCATTTTTGGAATCCAACAATACGTTTTTGACCAAAATAAAAACGTTATTTATGGGGTTTCAACATGTGTTTTAATCGAAATATGGCTTGTTTAGGGTTAAAAACAAAATACAAAATTCAATATTTCTTCCAGAAA
This sequence comes from Oxystoma pomonae, assembly GCA_963921995.1. NCBI lineage: Eukaryota > Metazoa > Arthropoda > Insecta > Coleoptera > Brentidae > Oxystoma > Oxystoma pomonae. The sequence continues at coordinate 111,383,203 of OY998167.1, forward strand.
GCCAAAAACGTAAGTGAAAAAAAAGTATTATTTAAATGAATATTTTTTCCCCGTTTTCTCAAATCTTTTTGGAGCCCATTTCGAAAACTATACAGTAGACACGGGACCGCAGCTGATTATCAGAGTAGGATGACTGGGAAAACAGCTTTTATTTAACCTATAGTATATAAATATTCATATTCCTGCTTCAACTTATCTCACTTCCATTTTAATTTATTTTAGAAGATTGGTAAACACCATTTTATAAATTTTTTATTTTAAAAAGAAAAAGAATAATAGATAACACGCAAAGGGAAGAAAGATGAAAAATTTATATTTCTAAATCGATAAAAACCTTTAATTTGTTATGTAGTGTTGTTAAAACAGTTGTAAAACCTTTTTATAATAATATCTAGACTTGAGGGTTCATAAGGAATTTTTATAAAATCTAAATGTTGTTTTTCTATCCATTACTATGTACCATAAATTTTTATAAGCTGGTGTTGGTCAGTTGTTTTTCAAGTCTTTTTTACTCATTTAAGAGATATATTAGAGTTATAAAATTATCACCAACACTAAATAATATAACTTTTGGTTATTTTATGAAGGTTTTATATTATTTGCTGTAACTTCTATATAGACAAAAATGCTCATTGGGTAGGTACATCGATAGACCCTAATAATTAAAGCGTTCGACGTCGACACGACTCGCATTTGAATGCGCCATATAGGTGCAAAAAGGAGCCGGTTCGAGGTCAAACGGACGTTGGGGACCGACGTCCGATTATTAATGCGGACGAACACACAAATGCGGTTTTTATAAAAAATCTTGTCTTGAAATTTGAGACTCGTAAAGGGGGGTCGAATGTTTCCTATCTCCTCTAGAAGTATCCGAAACCCCCCAAAACCATCGAATTTTGGACATCCTGTGTACAATATTTCTTTTATTTATATTTCAGTTTATGGGAATAACCTACATCCTAAACATAGTATGGATCTTGATTTTCTGTTGTTTAGTGATTGTAACATTCGTCTTCACCATATTCTGGAAAATGTGTGAAAACCCCAGAGTTTCGGCACTGCAAGACGACATCGATTTGACACAATTTTGTAAGTATTTTCGGGCTACCTTTCCACTCATCCCTGACTGTCAGTGAAAGTCAGTAAATGGCAAAAATGGCTCGTTGGGACCTTAATTGTTTCATTTGAAAAATCATAAAAAATTAAAATCATCCTCAAAAAAAAAACAACAAGGAGGTCAGGAACGTCACGAGCGACAAATACATATGCTCCGATAGACAGGCTGCCCTCAAGGCTCTAAGTGCACCCAAAATACTCAGTAGTATGGTGGAACACTGCAAACACTGGCTCAATAAAGTAGGTTCGCTGTATGACGTACGATATCGGATTAAATCTCAAAAAGATGTACAGTAAGTCAGTTAAGTTAGAATGCCCTCGCTGTACTTGATCGTACCAGACATCCCACTGGTTTACTGTATTCGGCAAAATGGAGTGGGCTAAATCAGCGGTCTTGAAACAAAATTATTTAAGAATTACACGTTATACTTATACCACGATAAATATTTTATTTTATTTTTCACTTACACTTTTGAAAAACTTTTTGCGTCAATAAGTTAAAGATTTGGACAGGTATTTTTTCCGAGAATTTAATTATTTTGCGGTCATTATAGGTAAATTCACTATTTTCCAAGAAATAATTAAAATTTGCTCCAGTTGGGGATGGTATGTTCTATTTTAAATAAGTAGGTATGCTTTTATTTGCTTTTAGTTTGTTTCTTATTGTGTCTGAATTACGGAATTTAAAGCAGTTATAAAGCAAAGTTATGGAAAATGTTCAGCAAGGTTAGGGTCATTCCATATCAAATCAACCAAAAAATCACAAAAATTTTACGCGACCAATTCCAATTTTGATGATTTTTGGTATATATTTTCTTCTTACCATAAAAGTTGAAAATGCAAATTTTTAGATTTTTTTGATTCGTAGTTTTTTTTTTTTTAATTTTTCAAAATAAAAAAGTCAGCATTTTGACCTTAACAAGAATGTACAAAACTAGCAATATCTCGAGAACCACTTACACTAGGAAAGTAATAAATGGCTCATTTTAAAGTCATTTTGAAGCTCTTTTTTATGAAATATCACAACATAATTTTAACAAAAAAAAAATTGAAAATAAAAAATTGAAAAAAAAAAATTGAAAAATTCAAAAAGGCCATTTTTAATTTTTTTGAAAAAAATATATAATGTTGGTCAAAGTGTTACTTAATTATCCACAAAATTTTATGATGGAGAAATGATGGGTTCAATGTCAAAAAAAATATCAAAAATATTAAGTACATTAAAAATCATGCATTTAAAAAAATAAACATATTTTAGGAGCACCAATAGTGCACTGGATATTAAAATAAATAAATTTGTTGGATGGATACAGGTTTTAAAAAATACCCAGAGGCTTTATCTACAAATTATTTTATTTTAAACTCGCAAAAGAAATAAACAAACGTTTCTACTTCGTTGATAAAAATTAGACAGAAAACACTAAGACTAACTATATACCTTAAATTTATTTTTTTAACTTTCTTTTAAGAATTTCTGATGAATCTGACATTTCTTTTTTGCTGACATTGTAAGTTCTGTCAGGATCTTGAAAATCTGGATCATTTTCTGGAACTTGACTGGGTCTAAAAAAATTTAAAAAGTTAGTTTTTTATAAGAACTTAAAAAGGGGGTAACAGCTGACCCAAAATGTGTACATAATGCCAAGAAATTTGTACATAATGTCTGTATTCTCAAAATGCCATGCAAAATAATGCCATGCAAAATAATGCCATGAGATTTTTCCACTCCGTACTTGACGCAATTGGTTTAGTTTATTAATTTTATATTAAAAAATACTATTTGTTACTTACCCTGCCTCATCTTCTTCAGATGCCTTAAACTCCTTTGAAAGCTTTAGTCTACAACCATCACAGATTTTCATTCCCATTTTGACATTTTTGTAACTGCACATCCACTTGGTCACATTTCTTAATTTCCCAAAATGCTTGATTTTTAACTCTAGTGGATCACAGCACTTTACTTTATATTTAGTCCATTCACTTGCCTCACCCATAGTTGAAACTTTTAAAATTACACAGAGATGACTTCTGATAAACCTTCAGTCGAACTATTATGTATCGATTATTTGGAGCTGTATCAGGAAGATACTTGCCAAAAATTTAAAATCAATTTATGCAGGAATTTTCATGTCAGCAAATCCCCACAATGTACCTAAACAGACCAATAAAATGAAGGAGGTGTGTCCTTAATGTTAAACAGGAATAAACAGGCAGTATTTCACAAAAGTATTGGCAGGTTTATACAGGCATATTTTCCTAAGAATTGGAACATCCAATAGTACGTCTCCGGTGGAAAAGAGGTTTTGTAAGTAAATATTACAATGGGGGGCAATGTTAATCTGATTACTGATACAGAATGAAACGTAGGATATAATTTTTTATTAAATAAAATATTGTTAAATATTTTTATAATATCGCTTTAAACCCCATTATATTCTTCTAATTACCAAAATGCATTGTCTATTTATAGGCGATTTTTCATGCATGTGACATTTTTAATAAATTTTGTCACATTGAACCCATGATTTGTCCATCTCAAAATTTTGTGAATAGTTTAATAACACTTTAGAGAAAATAATATAATTTTTTGAAAAAAATTAAAAATGGCCTTTTTGAAATTTTTCAAAAAAAAAAAAATCAAAAATTTTTTTTTTTATTTTTTTTTTCAATATATGTTATGCAATATTCTCATATGAAAGGTCTTTATAAGAGCTTTAAAATGAACCTTCACCTACTTTTCTATTATAAGTGGTTCTTTGGATATTCCTAATTTTGTGCGCACATGTTAAGGACAAATAAGTGACTTTTTCGATTTTCAAAAATTAATTCAAAATAAACAACTGGTCAAAAAAGTCTGAAATTTTGGATTTTCCAGTTTTTTGATAGGAAAAACATGTATACTAAAAATCATCAACATCGGAGATGGTGTGGTAAAATACCCTGGTTGACTTGATATGGACTGACCCGTTAGTGTCTGTCTTGGCAGTGCAAAAACGAACGTCTGATGCATGCGGCATTTCAGTTAAGACCTTAAGAAGACTTCGAAAAAAAAGTGAATAGGAATTGGACAGACCATATAAAAGGGTTCGACGGCATTCAAAAACCTTTGATCTATGCCTAAATACTATAAAAGCTAAGAAATAATCTTTTTTTACCTAATTATTTTTTATTAACTTTAAATGATTTAAGTACTGTTTACAAATGTCCAAACCATGACTTTCCTAATTACCGATGCAATGTAAAAAATCACTACTTTAGCCACTAGATGTAAAAACTACTATTATTTAGAAAATTTAATTTGTCATGCTCCAAAAATATAATTTATTATTTGAGAACCACCGACTTACCTGCTCAAGAGGTTTTATTGCTTAACGGACTTCTTACAACGAATGCACTTTACAAGAAGGTAACACTGATGTGAGTCCCAGGTTCCCAGGTCATGAGGGAATACTAACCCAATGAGCATTTTCAGAAACTTCTGGTGACAGATATTTATATAATTATTATAAAGAGGGTTCCATTGATACCCTAGGGTATTTAGAAGTGTCCTACAAGAATTGAGTTTGTATATTTGTTTTATTAAAGGCTCTAAATTGATGGTACCCTAAAGTAACATAAAACTGGCGTTAAAAATAATTCCAGGGACATCTTTATAAAAATTAAAGTCATCGGTAACAAATGTTATATAAATTGGTGTTAACAATGTTTCCACCAACATATTTATAAAAATATAAGTCATCAGTGACAAAAGTTATATAAATTGGTGTTTGAAATCTTTCTGTCAACCCACCTATAAAACCGTAAGTAACTATCAATTAAAGATATATAATAGATTGGTTTTTAAAATGTTGCTATCAACCCATTTATAAAACTTAATAAACCAACAACAAATTTAAAAACTTGGGAACTCACACACAATAGTTATATAAATTGGTGTCTGTAATATTCTTATGAACTCATTCATAAACCTTTTTTGCCCATAAGGTTTTTTCTATAATGTTGTTATTAATTTCTTTATATAGTGATTATAATACAGCTGTTTTTAGAACAAAAAAAAACAATTTTAATTTATTTTGGCAATTATAATAACAAAACAAACAAGATTTTTTAAGGTTAATTTTGTGACATCTAAAGGTGCGTTTTTGCGACATCAAAAGGCGCGTTTTTGCGAGATACCATACCATTATTATCTTGTTTTAATTACATCAATCGAATGCATTTTACACCTGATTCCCACCAGCGTTTCCCATGCGCAGTCACCCTGACTCAAAAAACTCATCACGTGGTCCGACATGAAGTTGTATAGGCAAATCTCGCTTAGACCACGTGATACGTGTTTTGATTCGGGGAACCCACGAATGAGAAAAGCATAGATGGGAACCGTGTTTTAGAAAAAGAGAACAATATAGTAACCGTTTTAAGGTCGCAAAAACGCACCGTGAAACGTCGAGCGCATACGCTGATACTATTGGTCGGCGGCAAATGTGAACACCCCGGAAAATACTCGCCTGTACACCCTTCGAACCCGCAATCTAACTATATTCTTGAGATAGTTACCTCTGACAGTTATGCGGGCTTGAAATGTGTGGAGGCGGGTATTTTTCCTCGTATTTGTAGTATGCTGGATCTCTCGAACAATGGTAACTATGTTAAGCTCGCAAAACGGACCATCAGTGTTCATCACTGCGCCATCTGCAGCCCTTTGTTCCAAGTAGCATCATTTTTAAAAGGGTCATAAAATAGTGTTGAAGAGGTAAACAGTGGTATAGTTGTATTGTTTTTTTTATAGAATTGTCGGAAATTTTCGCCATTTTGGATTACAAAAATAGGTTTTTGGCCTAAATAAAAACGTTATTTATGGGGTTTCAACATGTGGTTTCAATCAAAATATTGCTTGTTAGGGTTAAGAACAACATACAAAATTCAATGTTTGTCCCAGAAAGAAAAAAACGCGTATGAAAAAAAAAAACTGATATTTAAATGAATATTTTTTTCCCGTTTTCTAAAGTATTTTTGGAGCCCATGAAATTTACGTGAGTGTATTCGAAAACTATACAGTACACACGGGACCTCAGCTGATTTTCAGAGCAGGATGACTTGAAAAACAGCTTTTATTTGACTATAGTATATAAATATTCATATTCCTGCTTCAGCTTATCTCACTTTCATTTTTATTTATTTTAGAAGATTGCTAAACACCATTTTATAAATTTTTTTATTGTAAAAAGAAAAAGAATAATACATAACAAGCAAAGGGAAGAAAGATGGAAAATTTATATTTCTAAATCCATAAAAACCTTTAATTTGTTATGTAGTGTTGTTATAACAGTTGTAAAACCTTTTTATAATAATCTCTATACTTGAGGGCTCATAAGGAAGTTTTATAAACTCTATATGTTGTTTTTATATCCATTACTATGTACCATAAATTTTTATAAGCTGGTGTTGAACAGTTGTTTTTCAAGTCTTTTTTACTCATTTAAGAGATATATTAGAGTTATAAAATTATCACCAACACTAAATAATATAACTTTTGGTTATTTTATGAAGGTTTTATATTATTTGCTGTAACTTTTATATAGACAAAAATGCTCATTGGGAAGGAACGAGAAAGCGGACGAACTTGCCAATAACAAGGAAACAGGTACAGAGTGAGCTCAACAAATGGGCGAACCATGAACTGAAGAGTCAAAGTCCAGACAGTCCAAGCTATTCGTGGATGGTCCGAATGTACCTAGAACTCTTAGGCAAGACCCGAAAGGACATTGGAATGCTGACTGGGCACAATCGGCTGAACGAACATCTGACGCAAATAAGAGTAGCAGGAGATTCCGTGTGTCCCGCTTGCGGGCAATGGCGTCGGGCAACTTGAGGTACTTGCAGAAAATCTGGAAAAACCAGACTTCCTGTGCATCTCAGAACACTGGCAGTGCGACGAATCATTAACGACAATGGCGATCAACGGGTACAATCTAGTATCACATTTTTCCAGAGACCAAGGGATGCATGGAGGTACTGCAATCTACAACAGAAATCGATTTGCATCCAGAGACAGGGTAGACATAGTTAAAATGTCATGCATCTATAGCATAGAGTGTTCAGCTGTTGAATTTTCGTTGCTGAATAAAAATTATGTTCTCTTGTGTATCTACAGATCGGGCCTAAAAGGTAAGATGGATGTATTTCTTGAGGTTCTTGAACAGATTTTGCAAAAACTGTACAATGAAAATAAAATAATTATTATAACTGGAGATTTTAATGTTCACTTTAACGTAGGCAACATAGATACAAATAATTTTTTACGTGTTATTGAAACCTTTAATCTTGCACCAACAATAAAAGAACATACAAGAGTTACAGATAGATCAAAATCATGTATAGATAACATTATACTGGATATTGACTCCTTAACTTTTAAAACAGATGTTATTCATACGGGAAAATCGGACCACACAGCTCAACTAATTAAAATTAAATTAGATGAAAATAATGGAGCAAAAAACTTTCCACAGTATAAAAGATCTTTTACGGATAACAATCAAAATTTATTTATTCAAAAACTTAAGGAAATATCATGGTTAGATCTATATAACTTAAACACAAAAGATGTTAACGAGCTGTGGAACCTATTTTCTCGAAAGTTCTCTGAGATTCTTGAATGTTGCTTTCCTCTTAAACTAGTAAAGAATACAAAAAAGACGAGCAGGAATTGCAACAGAAATCAATGGGTCACCCCCGAACTTACAAAAATGAAAGACAAAGTCATCGCATTACAAGTTATGTCCCAAAATAATTCTGACTTTAAACTTCTCTTTGTCGAATATAAAAAAACATACGACGTTGAAATAAATAAAGCGAAATCTAACTACATGCTGTCAAAAATTGAAAATAGTGACAATAAAGCTAAAGCTACATGGAATACGGTTCGACAATTAACTAATGCTAAAAAACTAACAAACACTCTTCCTTCAGAACCAGATTGTAAAACCTTAGCGAATAACTTTAATAATTTTTTGGTTAACGCCGCACCAAATCTATTAAAAGATAAAAAAATTTCTACCAACCCTGCGTCATTTTCCATAAATAAAAAAACCAACGCAAACTTCTTTCTTTACCCGACAAATCCAGACGAAGTCGTAACTTTAAGTAAAAAACTAAAAAACAAAATGTCATCTGGGTACGATTCAGTGCCTTCTAGTTTACTTAAAAAACACATAAATCTATTAGCTGAACCCCTGGCTTTTATCTTCAATGTCAGCATAGAAACTGGAGTCTTTCCACAATCACTTAAAACGGCACATGTTATCCCTATTTACAAAAAAGACGATCCAGAAGATTTTACTAACTACAGACCGATAAGTTTGCTCTCATCATTTTCTAAATTATTTGAAATAATACTTCATCATAGATTGCTAAACTATTTCAACAAATACTCTCTATTTAATAATTGTCAACATGGTTTTCTCCCAAAACGATCAACAGAAACGGCATTACTTGAAGTAAAAAAAGCAATCCTAAATTTCTTAGAATCCAAAACCGCTGCTTGCGGATTATTACTGGACCTATCAAAAGCGTTCGACACTATAAACCACAAAATACTCCTTACAAAAATGGATGCATACGGCATCACGGGTGTTCCACAGTGTCTATTTCATTCATACCTAACTAAACGTGAACAGCAAACTTTAATAAACAAAGACAACAACACAATACTCTCGGAACCGACAGAAATAATCACAGGTGTCCCTCAAGGAAGTATTTTGGGACCTATATTGTTTATAATTTATCTCAATGACTTTATGGACACTAATGAAGATATGAATGTAATGGCAACTTACGCAGATGATGCAAACACTATAATTCCGTTAAAATCAAACGATAATGTACAGGAAAAACTAACACTTACATTAACTAAAACGGACGAATGGATGGAGAAAAATCAGTTAGTCCTAAATGCAAATAAAACAAAACTAATGTTGTTCTCAAATATTAATATAAATAAACCAGATACCATAACATTTAAAAACGACAATATTAAGTTTGTAGAAAATGCGAATATACTTGGTATTACTTTAGATGACAGGCTGACTTTCTCCACCCATATTGAATCCCTCTCTAAAAAACTAAGTCGTGCATGCTACGCAGTTAGAGTACTAGTAAAAACCTTTAAAAACAATATCACTTTAAAATCAATATACTATGGAATGTTTTATTCAAATATTAGGTATGGAATTACACTTTGGGGGGGCAGTAGCCATTTGGAGGAGGTTTTTAGGGTACAGAAAAGAGCATTTAGAATAATTTTTGGAATGGGATCATCCGAGAGTTGCCGCGGTATTTTTAATAAGAATCACTATCTTACTGTTCCAGGAATTTACATCTTTGAATGCGTACTGCACCTAAAAAAACATCCTGAAATATTCTCAAAATACCGTTCCCATCATACATACAATACTCGAAACCAAAATAACCTATATATCTATCCTCACCACAGACTAAAGCTGACAGAAAAAGGGCCTATCTATGCCGCCCTAAAATTGTACAATCATTTACCAAAAAAAATACAAACCCTTGACAGATTCAAACACTTTAAAAAGCATTGTTTTGATTTTCTATGTAAAATCGAGCCCTATTCTGTAGCTGAATTTTTAAGCAGTAATCACCACTAAGAAACTGGGATCCTACTGACTATTGGTTTCTGTTGCGGTGCAGCCGCTCCGTACCATTCTACAATGTTTGATAGTTTTATCACGTATTTTCAAACTTTTACTAATTTTTGGTCATTTTGTCAGTTTTCTGTTTTTAATGTATTTAAGTCAATTTTGTCCTACTTTAACTCATCTATTTATTATTTTAAATGTTAATTTGTTATAGATACTAAAAGTCCTTTGTTGTTTTTTATTTTTATGTCACACACATTTCTTCGTAAAATGTTCTGACCTTCTGTTGTTTTTTATTTTTATGTCACACACATTTCTTCGTAAAATGTTCTGACCTTTATATATAAAATCTGAATAGAAATTATTATTTGTTAGTTTTATTAATAATATGTAATTTTATCATCATATTAATTTATTGACTTACCATATTTATGTAACTATTGTTGTATATTTATTATGGCAAATAAAATCTAATCTAATCTAATCAAGAAGAGCTGCACTCACTCAAATGGGCCGACATACTGAACTTCGTAAAGAAGACAGGGAGTCCCGGAGAGAATTGCAGCGAAAGTAGGGGCATAGGGGTAAGGAACGGGGTATAGCAGAAAGGGCCCATGAAGAGGCCTGATTGCCAGGCCCACGGGCCGTCCCTATACTACTACTACTACTAATACTACTACTACTATTACTCCCGTTTCAGTGGTATTTTATTGTTTGTGGGGGCCATTTTGACAATTAACTGGTATAATAACTGTAAAAAATGGCGACTGCCTTTGACGACTTAATCGGAAGTCGATGGCATGGATTTTTTTAAATTTGACTTGTTTGCAGATTTCCTATTTCCGTCTGGCACGCGACAAGAGCACATGAAAGTATCCGGAGAAAGGGATGTCAAAGCGTTCTGCAAGGATTACGTGGAGAAAACCGAGATTATGTTCATATTGGCCTGCGTCTCGTCGGTCTTGGTAATGCTGAGCATGGTAAGTGGACAGTCGTCTAAATACCAGACAAAAGTAACTTTTAAAATTTTAATTGTAGGTTATATTTTTAAAACAATTGTTTGTAAAATATAAATCTTATTAATCCATAATTATTGATCAAATTTATCCCAGTGCCCCTCACACCAATATTTGGGTGAAACCTCTGAAAGCATATACTTAGAAAATACTATAATAGCACAAGGATTGGAAGGTATGCAGGATATAAAAAAAAATCATAGTCACGATATTTGAGTTTACGTCTTTTGAATTAAAGCACGGCCTTTACAAGCCCCCGCCCCTCCTAATTGATGTTTATAAGTTGTCCAGGATGACTACCTTCAAATGTTGGAGGTTTTATGCTCTCGACACTGGTCTTCCCCAGAGAATTGTACTAGCTGTAACAGTTTTTTTTTCTACATGTTGTGTCTATATTTGTGTCAACTTTCTTAAATTTTGTGTCCAATTCGCCAAATTTCGTGTCCATCTCTTAAAACTTAGTTTCGACATAGTGAAATTGTGAAAATGTGCCTGGCGGCCAACTACGCCCACATCCGCAACCACGAAAAGTTCCTCCATTTCCAAGACTTGCAAATATTAAACGACGGCGATATGTTGTTCTAGAATACGGCCCGGGAAATTTATTCGTCCATGTTTCTAGTCAAGCTTTTCCAAAAATTGAATTTCAGTTTCATCAGAAGCCAAAACATGCGAATATGTAAAAACATGGATTGATATCGAGTCATTCGCCAATAAAAAAAACTCATTGCGCCATCTGTTAACTCGGGATAGCGACAAAACAAACTAGATGCGCCATCTGTGATCTCAGAATTTACTATAAAACCCAGATATATAGAGTGGTAGAAAGCATTTTGAAAGAGTTTATGTTATCCACTGTATTATTTATTGCAGGTTCAATATCTAATGTGTTCCTCCATTTCCAAGACTTGCAAATGTTAAACGAAACGAAATCTATTCCTTCATATTTCGAGTCTAGCTTTTCCTCTGATCAAACAAAAATTGAGTTTCATTTTCCTCAAATTGCTCCTGTGAAAAACTCGCAAAGACATTGGACTGTTAGTAGGAATGCTGACAGGGCATAATCAGCTGCTTAACCACTTGACATGCATCAGAGTGTTGGACAAGTCTGCCTGCCCAGCATGTGGGTGGGCGGAGGAATCAGCGCTGCACCTGATAGGAGAGTGTGACGGATACGACAGCAGCAGACGTAGGGTGCTACATTAGAAGCTACACTCTAAGATAGGCTGACGTGCTGACCTTCGTAAGGAAGGCCCGGAGAGAGAGGCAAGACATGTAGAGGGAGTGGGGGGTAAGGGTGCGAGACGGAATATGGCAGAAATATAGAGTGGTAGAAAGCGTTTTGAAAGAGTTTATGTTATCCACTGTATTATTCATTGCAGGTTCACTATCTAATGTGTTCCTCCATTTCTAAGACCTGCAAGGACCGTTTTTAGAATACGGTCAGGGAAATCTGTTCCTCCATATTTCTAGTCCAGCTTTTCCCCTGATCAAACAAAAATTGAGTTTCACTTTCCTCAGAAGCCAAAACATGCGAATATGTAAAAACATGGATTGATATTTCGAAGATTAAACAAAAAGTAGTAAAATTGCTGCATTGTAGACACCGTCATTATCAGTGATCTCCTCTATTTTGTCGTCGCCATCAAACAAAGAAAAACGGCAATCCCCTTTCTATAAAAGTCGCTCGGGGATCTGTTTCACATCAACTTTAAGACTAATAAAAAACCTCGTTGCGTCATCTGTGAACTCGGAATAGCGACAATTCAAACTAGGTGCGGCATCTGTGATCTCAGAATTTACTATAAAAACCAGTGGTAGAAAGCGTTTTGAAAGAGTTTATGTTATCCACTGTATTATTCATTGCAGGTCCACTATCTAATGTGCTTGGCCGCTAACTACGCCCACATCCGCAACCAGGAGAAGTTCCTCCAATTTCAAGACCTGCAAATGTTAAACGACGGTGACATGTTGTCGGCCAAGGACCGTTTCTAGGATACGGCCCGGGAAATCCATATGCCCGAACTGAGCGGCTGGCAACAGCGCGCGTCGTGACAAAAGGTTAGTGAAAATGATTGCGAATTTTAGTCGAAACGAAACAAATTTATGTAACTCGTGTACGTGGTAAGAGTTATGGGATATTTTTTATGCTTGTTTTATTTTTTCATATATATCACATCACATCTTTCTGAAAAATTAAGTGCCAAAAATATACCTTTTTGCGATTTTCAGGCACTAAATAAATAAATACTGGCATAACATATCCCATAATCCCCACATTTTGTGACCGGATTGCCTAGGAATACCCAGCAGTTAAAGCACTAATCTAGAAAACTCTCTTTGTTTCGTAAAGAAGAATAAATAAACTCGTTTTAAAAATATGTTGTGTTCTGGGTGTTCCCAGGAATTTTATCAACAAAACAGGCTAAACCTTTTTTCACACAACTTTTTATCAAACAAGGGCAGCATAATATGTATTTCCTGGGTACTGCGACGTAGTTATAGATAATCGATTTGATTTATATACACCAGTAGTTCAATAGTTTACTTTAATTATTTATAACAAACAAAACCTCTAATTTTACTCTCCAATAGAAGGAATTTACTGATTTCATAACCAGCGGCAAATTTTTATGGAAGGTAGTATCTATTATTTAATGCTTTTCCTCTCCTCCTTCCATACAAAACTAAACATAAACATATTCAAAAGATTCTTGGAATGCATATGTTTTGAAGATTCTTAAAATGACATTCTCACTTAAAATATCGTATTTGATGTCAAAGTTCGACATTTGCAATGATATTTTGCGATCTGCCTTTACAGAATACGATGCGTTACAACAAACGTGGAGTATTTTTACGAGAAATTAAAATTAGAGTTTCACCCACGGAAGTAAAAATAGGTGGAATGGCCTATAAAGAAAATGGCCGCTACGTGTACCTGACATTTGTGAGCCTAAATCAGTTGGTATTGACAAAATTCCCCTAACTCTGAGGCTAATAATTAAAAAAAAAGGTTATCGCACAGCACTTATAAAAGGCAAAAAAACTAGTCATTCCGGTTGTATAACAGCACTGAACAGTAGTAGTACAGAAGGGGCGGCGCGAAGCCTGGCAAGTAGGCCTCCCTGGGTCCTTTCTGCCTTACCCCAAGCCTGCCCCTAATCCGTCGCCTGCATCACTGGTCTGGCAGTCTGCTCGTCTGGTTTTACTGTTCTTTTTGCAAAGTCCAGTATTTTATCCCATTTGAGCGTGTGCAGGTCCTCCTCATCCAGGGTGGAAGAACCGAATACCTGGTATCTCGTCCTTTGGTGTGCCTCGCAGTTCGCTATAACATATCGAGATGTCTCTTCTGCCCGCCCGCAGGGCCGGCAGGTCGGGGTCATGTGCTTCCTTAGTCGGTTGTGACCTGTTATGATTCCTGTCAGCAGGTGATCTCCCCAGAAGCCATTTTTGTCTGGCTACATCCGGGCCCTTTACGAAGTCCCTGGTCTGTTTGCATCTTTTCTTCCTCTCCAAGCGGTCGCCATGGCGTTGGCCCCCATTTATTGAGTCGACTTTGCAATTGCCTCTTGGTTGTTCCTAGGAGTGGTTCCGGCCCTACATACTGGGTGCTGGCCCCGATTCTGGCGAGCTCGTCGGCCTTCTCGTTCCCCGGCACCCACATAAGTGTCACTTGTTTGCCCTCTCCCAAGGATTCTAGTGCATCCGCACATTCCTCCACCAAGGTGTTGTTGATCTTGGGCGCCCTTAGTGCCGATTGGCTGTCATGCTCCTCCGTACCGTTCTTTATTTCCTCCATAGTTGCAGCCATTATTATGGCATACACCTCTGCCCGAAAGACCGTGGCTTGCTCTCCGAGCGAATAGCTCTTTCGAACCTCCTGGTCTTCTACGTAAACCCCCGATCCTGTTGTCCTGACAGTTTGGACCCGTCGGTGTAGCAAATCACGGCGTTCTCCTCGAACTGTTCGCGGAGGCTTTCACTCTGCCATAGTTCCCTTTCTGGGATGACCACTTTGTACCTCTTGTTGAATCTCCATAGGTGCCGTCCTCATAGCGCCGGTTATCCCTCTGCATATGGTTCCCTGTAGGCTCCTAAGCTTGAGGGTAGTAGTGACCTTCTCAGTGGAGGTTTCTGGGGCTCAAACCCCAGGTACGTCCAACCACTCGACGCAGTTGCCACATCGTTGCCTGCACCTTATTGGTCTAAAAAAAACACTGAACAGATCAAGACACTATATTTTTGGCAACAACATGCAAAAGAGCCGAAAAAACTTTATTTTGACTAAAAAAAAACAACGTAGTAACATCCTAGTAACTTTTGGTTCGGTTCAAACAAGTGTGTGGCTAATAAAAAACAGCAGTCAAATATATATCATGTTTACAGGGGGACTTGAAACCCATCTAAAGTGATATAACTTTACTTTTTCTATTGACAAAAATTTCAAAAAACAAAATTTTAATAAATTACGAAAAATCATGTTAAAAATACCATTTACTGATTGTGGAAAAGGCACATCAAAAAAAAAAATGTCAAATAGCTGATGTAACGTTCTTTTAGGCTCATAAATGTCACATACATAAGGCGGTCATTTTTGTGAAATTTCTCAGGTGGTATTATCATTCTACCAATTTTACCATAACTTACTTTCAAATAAACCATATGCAATGCAAACACATTCTGTTCCTTTACTTTAAATATAAAGATTTTGAATGCTTTTTCAAATCGGTCTAGTTAGAAGACAATTCTGGGACATCTAAAGAAAACGGAAAAAAACGGAAATTAAATCGAAACAAGAAATCCCAGAAATAAATGAGATTCCTGTTTGGTTGATTTTTCTGGCTACAATTTTCTTGCTCAAAAATCAAACTTTTTCCAGCCAATTTCGACTTTTTTAACGATGTATTTTATTATTAGAGTTTGTAAAGTTTCTTTATTCAAATTCTTTGTTGCTTAATTTGTAGGTGTTTTGCTTCTTTTAAAGTTTAAATTATAAAAATCGTTCGAGAGCAACGGCCTAATATTTTCCTCATTCTTTTTACCAGAGACCAATGGTAGGGCCATGATGAACCTTAAAATAATTTAGGTAAATACCTGTTAAAACGTTTTTAGAGGTGTTAAAATATTTAAGGTATGGGCATGTTTTTCGTTAATTTTAAAGAGTTTCAGAACTTGATACTTAGAAAAAAAGAAGTCAATATACTAGTTCAAGGCTTAATAAACACTAAAATATAAAATATTAACGATTTTTTGAAGAAAAATGAAAAATAAAAATAATATGCACTGTGGGAAAAATTATTTTTCGCTGTTGCCATAACACTCAACCAATTTTTCCTGGAATTCTTTATTTACGTTTTTATCATAAAATATATCGTTAGTAAATACATATGTAGTTTAGCATTTTTTGGCAAAATTATGTATAAAAACCTTTTAATATATTTTCGGTGTAAAGAGGATAACATTTGAATTTATTTAAAAACAAAATCTCCCTAAAATAGTTTGATTTGACAACGCTAATTTTTTTATTCTAAAAATGAAAAAATGTTTTTTGGCAGTACTTTTTTGGAACGCTAAAAAGCGAAAAAGGTGAGTGTTTTATTTTAGAAACCTAAAATTTGGAAAGAAAGCTTTAAAATGTGAGCAAAATCATGGCATAAAAATGTGAAAAACCTAGAAAAAAAATGGCTAAACAAAAACGTTCACCCTTAAATTATGCTAAAATATAGTAGTCTTTGTTTAACCAATTTGTTTTCTATGTTTTCGCATTTTTGGACCATAATTTTACTTTTACATTTTATAGTTTTCTTTCCAGAATGTCGATTTGTAGAATAAAAACTCACTTTTTCAAGTTTTCACTGTTTTTTTAGAGTTTAAAAAAAGTACTGCCAAAAATATTTTTCCTCTGTAAAAATGAAAAATATTTAGAAAGAGAAAGCGTTATTTTTAGATGTAGAGGTAGATAATTTAGAGAAGGATAAAGTATTTTAGGGTAATATGGAGATATTTTAAAACTGATCGACTGGAACATTTTTTTGATTTGACAGAAGAAGAGAGAAGGGATGTATTCCGTTTATGATTTTAGTCGCGATTATTTCCGGTCAATGCTTGTGCAGTTTAATGCGAAACAATTTCTGTCAAAAAGAGCACTTAAAACTGTCATCTTTTACAATTTTCATCAAAAAAAAAGGTAGACTTTTCTTCTCAAAGGGTATTTTAAAGCCTTAAAATAGCGAAAAACGTGCCCATGCCTTAAAATATTTTAACACGTCTAAAAAATATTTTAACAGGTGTTTAATGGTAAAGCCATAATGACCCTATAAAGAACTTTTATTGAAAGTAATTAATACCACCTTATGTTTTACACACAAAAAATTACAATTTTTGCTGGTTTTTGGATAAAAATGGCAAAATAAAAATCATATGCACGACACCACTCAAGATGACAGACAGATGACATAACAGAAATTTTTAGTAAACATTTGCCTTAAATTATGTCCATGTTTCTCTAAAATACTTTTTTATAGCCTGCTGTCTCTCTTCGACAACCTTAAATATTTTTGCACGTCACTAAAATATCTCCATCTACCTCGAAAATTCTGCCCTCTCTCTCTAAATATTCTTCATTTTAACAGAGAAAAAATGTTTTTTGGCAGGACTTTTTTTGAACGCTAAAAAACAGTGAAAAGTTGAAAAAAGTGAGTGTTTTATTCTAGAAATCGAAAGCTTTAAAATGTGAGCAACATCATGGCATAAAAATGTGAAAAACATTGTAAAAAATTGCTTCATCAAAAACGTTCCCCCTTAAATTATGCTAAAATGTTTTAAGCCTTAAATTACCATCATGGTTTGACCATTACTAAAATATTTTAAGGTTCATCATGGCCGTGTACCATTACTTGTTGACTTTTATACGATGTAATGTCTGTAATAATATTTAGTCCGTCTATAACTATGAGATACTATAATGGCCCAACCAATAATGTACCGGTAGCGTTCAATAGTTTGTTTATAGATGTCAGATAAACAACGGGTCTTACGAATTCCGGTTTTGAAGAATAATGATTTGACAAA
The DNA here is from genome assembly GCA_963921995.1 of Oxystoma pomonae. NCBI lineage: Eukaryota > Metazoa > Arthropoda > Insecta > Coleoptera > Brentidae > Oxystoma > Oxystoma pomonae. The sequence goes on from OY998167.1 coordinate 111,401,069, forward strand.
TTCCGCGTTTGAATAAAAACGGATTTTACAAATTCCGAGTTTGTTATTGAATGAGTTTGATGAACAATGGTTCGACGAAAAACGGGTCTTATAAATTTCGAATTTGTTATTGAGTGGGTTTGAAGAAATAAGGTTCGGATCAAAAATTGGGTTAACAAATTGCAGTTTTTATGGTGACAAACCATAGGCGTTCGCAGGGCCGTTATAGTATCTCATAGTTATATGTTTTTTAGCCTTATTTTCTTCGATTTAAGTCTATAGGTTACGTTAGTTAAGTTTAACTTTAGGAATACATCGATAGCACCTGTTTTTTTCGTTTTCCGTCCAGTGTTTTTTGTCTATGGTAACATTCCCCCAAGTTTGGAAAATTGGAACAGGCGAGACAGTTTTTGAGATATCTGAAATAGATCTCTCGTCTTTACCTCCCGATCTATTAAAAATTTTAACAGGGATGCCAGATGAAATATTTTTGAGAATTTTCGTGTGAGTCAAGCAGTAAAATTCAATGTAATCCTGTTGTTTCTTCGCCCGGCGTAAGCATAATTTTATAGTTTTATGCAACTTTTGTTTAAGACTATTTTTTGTAAAATGCATAATAACAGAACAAAGAGGGGGTAACACTGTACACTCCATCTTACAATAAACCGTTAAAAAAATCTCTTGTTCCAATTTTGTTTTTCATACATTGAACTTGGACCCTAACTAATTTGTTAGATATATGATTCATTTTGTTGTACAAATATTTAACTCTATAATCTAAGTATAAGAAGTTCAGTATTGTTTATCATTAGGGACTTTCAGCAAACAATAGGGACTATCCGCTAATAATTTAACGTATACGTATACAAATACCTAAAGCGTTCAAAACAACCACTTTTTTGACATTTTTGTTTGAACGAGGTCGGATTTTATTCAAAAATCTTTATTTTCCAGAAAAAAGAAATATTCAAGAAATAATTTAAGATTATGAAATTAATTTTTACCAGAATACGTTGCATACCATCGACGTACTAGCTTCGATGTTGCATAACGTCACTTGGTTACGAGTACGTTATTTTGCTTTTAGTCCTTATTATTTAAAAGTGTCCATTAGCTATTAAATTGTTGTATTGACATTTTTGAATAAAATAATAGTTTTAAGAAGCCAATCGTAAAAAAATGCACAATTTTCTATATCGTAAGCTGTGAAAAAACTCTTTTATATTTTTATAAAGAGAATAATTATTATGGGAACATATTATTGGCATATCACATAATTTTAGGTGTATTTTTATATGTTTTGTACGCTGCTAAAAATATATTACCTACCTAGCTCTAGTACCGTTAGCGTATTATTAAAATGTTAAAGGGTTTATATTAATAGAGAGCAGCATAAAAACCAACATAAAATGCCAATACCAAAAATAAATTGGTAATATTGCACAGAATTTGATACTTACTGTTTTTAATCATTGTGAAATTTTTGCGATGCGCTCTGTTATCCCTTTATCAATATAGATAGTAAAAAAGTAAAGCATGTGGGATTATTAATAAAAAACCCTTGAACAATAATTGATGCGAAATTAGTGATGTAAAAAATGTAAAACAGTTTTGTTTTTGCAACGAATATTATTTCTTATTAAGTTAGTATTAAATAGTGGTAGTAGTTAATTGGGTTTACTATCCAGAGTTCCCCAAAATTTTGCACTTCACAGATTTCTCTTGTAATGTTTTACTTAAAAGAATAATGTTGTTTTTAATTATTATTTTGTTTAAGCTTACTGAATAACTGCAATGAGGTTCCTTGTGAATGATAAATGGGGCGCTCTTATGGAAAAGGTTTGTAAGAATTTGTAATAAACTATAAAAATGCAATTTCCTGTAGTGTTCACTTTAATCTCTCTCTACTGCAAAGATTTGATTTTTCTAGATTATAATAATTTATATCTTTTTTGAGTATAGAGTGATTTTTCTTTAAAAAAAATTTTTTGACAAGTGTACTCCAGCTAAATTTTATGGTATTTTGTTGTCCATTGACCTGCCTGGACAAATGGACCTATTTTGCAGGGGAAATTTACGTCAGTTCCGTCGCCAGTAGAATAGTGGGATTTTTTACGTTATTTAGGGCCAAATTTATACTCGTTTTTCAAGGCACCCTCATTCCTTCAAGGAGGCCTTCGGGCCAATTTGGTATTTATAGTTGTGAAAGGCACCCTTGAATAATGTGAGGTTAAAAAAACAAAAATATTGTTAAGTTTCTTTTAATAATTGGTTTTTTGTCATTTTGTGGGTTGCTTTTTAAGATATCCTGAAAATAATGGAAAACGATGACTCTTTCTACTTGAGAACACTTTTTATAACCATGTTCGCGCCTTGTTTTAAAACGAATTTAAAGCTGTTATTAAATTTAATAACAGACGGGTGTTTTTTTTTTTAAAAAAAATTATTCTTGTAGACTCCTTTATTTTACAAAAATTGCCGAGGAAACGGGCCTCCTCATCCCTCCTCAGATGTACCTGGTCGCGAAGGGAAAATAATCTTAAGATCTTTTAAGTTATTAATTGAGAAAAATTACGTCTTCGAATAAAACAGACTAAAGCGCTGAAAGTTTTCCTAAACTGTTTGCTTGACAACGTTGCCTATCCGGCATCCCTCTTCAGTGCATCTGAATTGAATAGCGTTCGAAACCTGTATACCCTGTTGTTCTGACCAAAAATGCTGCTTGGGTGTGCTCTTCCAACAGTTTCACAGTTTCGATCTGCAAATCAACGTCGCTTTTTAGAGCTTTGATGGCGTCGAAAAGTTCAGCCAAGTTTTTTCCGGCCTGCTAGCCGATCATTTGCGATTCTTCCCAATTTCGAAGGTCAAAATAAAAAAAAATATATCCTGTTTCTCCTTACTTTTTCTTAAAAACGATTCACTTAATTATTACTATTGACGAGTCGAATTTAGATAATATAAATAAAATAAAATTACATTACCTTATTCCACACTACTTTCTCTCGATCTTATTCATACTCTGTATGTGCTCTTCCCACAAGGTTGCCAAAAGTTGTCGTTTAAACCTTAAGAGTTTTGAGTCTGTCAAAAAATTCGGACAAGTTTTTCCGGCCTGCGAACCAATCGATCGATATTCTTCCCCGTTTGAATGTTCTCGCTTATACAGTCAAAATATTTTTCCAAAAAACAAAAGGTTCGTGGCTTGCATTAAGAAACTTCTATTGGTCATACACTTACAGTATATAAAAAAAAATTCTTGTTTTTCCTTAAACTTTTTTTAAAAAACGATTCACTTAATTATCACTATTTACAAGTCGAATTTATACAATATAAATAAAATTACAATACCTTCGTCCTTACACTACTTGCTCTCGATCTCTTTCATACTCTGTATGTGCTCTTCCAACAGGGTTGCCAAATGTTGCCTTTTAAACCTTAAGCATTCCTTGACAACGAGTTTGACAGTTTCGATCTGAAAGTCAACGTCGCCTTTAAGAGCTTTGATGCTGTCGAAAAGTTCGGCAAAGTTTTTGCCCGGCCTGCGAACCAATCGGTTGAGGTTTTTTCTGATTTCGATGTTCTCGCTTTCCAGGTCGTCTTCGTCCAGTTCGAAATGCTGCTCGACCTAAAACGGTTGTTTATACAGAATGATTTCGATGTTGTTTCATTGCCAAAAGAGCAGCAGACAATAAATTGATAATATTAATATTTTTTGTGTGCCAAGGCAACATTTTTTCTAGTGTTGATAAAAGAGCTCTTTAACGACAGCCCAGAATTGGATATTGCCGACCATGGCTGTCAATTTTACACTAGGTTCTTGAAAGTGTCAAAAATTATTTATTCCAGCTAACGATAATCCCACGCAACAATCATAGTCAATTTCACTGATGCCATTGTCATGCCACCAAAAATGGGTTAAATCGTAGTAATATTTCCTATAAAAAACTATTTATAGGAAAAATGTCATCATTGTCACTTAGTGTGGTCACTATTACGGTTAAAAAATTACCAAAATGTCGTAAAAATATAAAGTTATACGCAAAAATAATATATTCCACTACATAACTATATACCGTTACTAGAAGCACGAAAAAATCTTACAGTCCGAGGCTTTCTTCATAGTTGTTACATTTAATTTCCTTAATATTACTTTTACATTAATTTGATTGCAATTCAGTAGCCCCTACCAGAGAGCATATAAATCTAAAAAGAGGGGACACCTAATGGAAAATTTGCGACCCCTCTCAATTGAGAAAACCCAGACGTTGGCAAGCGGACTACAAATCTCATTCCATACGACCCCATTCCGAACTAAATGGGAAATACAAATTTGGGTCGGCTCGACGTCGCTAATTGTACATCAATGCCCAACTAGCAACTTTTAGTTGTGCAAGTTGTAAAAATTAGAATTGCACTAATTTTAAACGTTGTTTTACAGATAAAGAATAGTTATCATGGCGACGGTCGACAACGTCGACTATTATACGACGCCTAAACGTTTATAACAACTTCAGTCGCCATCACAACTATTTATGACCGTCTTTGTACTAACAGTAATTCCTTAGTTGTGAAGGCGCCGACTACAAACCGGTGTGTGCTAAACCAAAAATTGATCAATTTACTCCACGTTTTCTGGCCGGTTTGTTGGAGACGCGGGCGCGCCTGTTTTCATCTAACCAATTTTTCTGTTATGTTTGCAACAACCCAATTTTGGAGCACTGCTGTCTGTTATAAAAACGTCAATTAATTCAGTAAAAGTAACTAAAAAGTGTTTTGTAAAGTTTCTATTAGTTTTGTTTGAACATTTTGCACTATGAAAAGGAACAAATGGTATAAATATTCTTCGATATTTTGACATGTGACAGCTGTCATTGAAGGTGATTCCCCAGTGTGTCAGAAAAAAGAGGAAGGTCCTGTGTAAACAACAAGGACGGAAATTAAGTGAGCAGCAGAAAGTCAAACTGTGGAGCAATTTCGATTGGTTAAAAATTGAGGCGTGTTCGCGTCTTTTAAGTTAGGGAATCCGTTCAAAACATAGTTAAGTAGTTAAAGCAGTCGAGACACGGAACTCCTTTGGTTGTCATAGAAACTAATAAGTGCTGCCATGATTGATTGTTAAAACCATTGTATGCTAATTTGTAAACAAACATTAAAAATTATTTTTTTGCTTTTTTCTACAATAAACTAAGATCTTTTTGCATATAAAAATCCGTATTTTGTTCTTAGGAATCCTAAGCAAAATCTTTAGAGGATTTTCGAAGCGATTTTTATATCATGATTTTTTTTTTAATTTCATAAAATCATCTTAATCGAGGGCGCGCTTGTTTTTTAGAGCTACGAACTGTACATTTGACAGTAAACTACCGTCTGTTTATATATTTTGGCATTGGTTTGCATGTTATCATGATGCAAAACATGATATATAACATAGAATATCATTTTATTTTAATAATATTATGGTGTTAGAAATAGTTTAATTTGTAGTCGAATAGTGTATTTATCATTTTACGTAATGAATAATATTTTGAACAAATAATTGTACTGCAAAACCCATTGAACTATTACTTCAACTGTAGTCGCGATCGCGACGATGACTCAACCAAAAAATCATCCACCAAATTGATGCAAAAGTGGGTGGTGTTTGAGTAAAAGTAAACGTTGCGACGCAACGTTGGCACGCGGTGCACAACGTTGAGACGTCGACAAATTGCTAGTTGGGTGGTATAGTAGTTTACCTATGACGACGTGATAATACGTTCGCCAAGTTACGTAATTTTGTATTATTTAATTGATTACTTAATGTGGTACTTGTTTAGTACATTTTAAGTGAAATATATATTAACGAATTATAACCCACCAAAAATAAATGGCCACCTTTTTATTTCATTAAGAATAAAGTTATTTTATTAAAAAGGGCACTTTACCGAGTAATCTAGAGCGAAATATTTTTGCGAGGGCCACTTTATTGACAAAGTTGGTCAAGATGAGGCGAAAAATAACTCCCCCCCCCCTTCCAAATTGGCAAAAAGAAAAAAAAACATTTAAAAAAAATATATTTTTTTAAGGCACCATTTCGGTTGTAATTAATACTGAAATCACTCAAGAATAATACTAAACGCATCTTTAAGGCATTATTAAGTCTCTTTTATTGTTTTTTTTTTTCATAAAAACAAGAAAAAAATTGTTGTCAATAATGGCTGCCCAAGCTTGCAACTCCAAAATGGCCGAATTAGATATGGTATAGTACTTTTACCAATTTAGGTTGGAAGACGGATAAATGCTACTTGGGTGGCGGTGCACAGGAAAACCGCATTCTCTTGGGCGAGTTCCGCGTTGGGAACACAGACACCACACCCGTGCCGGTACAGTTACAGGTGGCAAATACAGAGGGTGGCGATCGACCCCCTCTCCGACGAAATTACGTACCAACTTCCCCAAAAATGGTGCCCTGCGGCGCCAGTCTTTTTCTTTTATTTTAAATTAAATATTACTCTCAAGGTTTCGTCTTAGGCGGTCAAATTTTTAAAAAAAAAATCATAAGGTGTTAAATTTCTGAAAAAAAAATTTTTGTCTCTCCATTTTGGAGAAGACTTCCCATGATGAGAATTGACACGGTTATATCACAACCGCCTCTTTTGGATAAGGAGAACAGAACCATTGAAGGAATATCCAAGGAAATTTATCATATGAGACCATTCGGAAATGACGGGGTTATTAAAATTTGGTACCGAAGCATAGTTTGGGTGGTTTGCTGCAAAGGTTTGTTTTTTTTTTAGAGCAAAATTGAAGTAACCTTGGATAGCAAAATATTTAAAAAATAAATAAAAAACACTTTCTTTACCGGAGAAAACCTAAATACCTAAATTATATGCTCTCTGCTTTTTCCTAAATTATTACAAGTAATAAAGGCTTGAAACATATATACAATAAAAAGTTTCTGTCGGTTCCCTTAGCAATACGCCAGTGATAGATTATTGCCGTTTTAATTTTAAATAAATATTGCCCCGGTTCATCCTGGCGCATTCAGCTAATAATCAAAAACTCGGATGTTGCCATCACGTGTCCTCTATTTAGATTTATATGCTCTCTGGTTATGGAGTCTACACGGTCGCCGATCTACCATGCAGTAAGAAATAAATGTGCATATAGTGGAAATACGTATCCTACGAGTTATGGCTACTTTCAACTTCTATTATTTCACTGATTAAATCACTGATTAGTAGTTGCATGTACCAATAAAAGTAAAAATATTAATATTTATCTAATAAAACATATTAAAACCGGAAAGACATTCAACTTGGAAATTTTAACCTCAAATAATTCCGATTTTTTATCAACATTTTAAATAAAACTAGGTCAAAACTGGGGATCGCGTGTTTTTTTTTATCAAAAAATCAGCATTTTTAATCAGTAAAGTGCTATGCGTTTATTAATTTATGATCTTGTGACTTCAGGCGAGTGGTTAATAAAACGGTAATTATTAGGTATAGGTTCTTATGTAGATAACATTTTTGTTTTCTGTCATTTTATGCTGTGTGTTTCTGATATAGTTTAGAAAAAGATCAACATATTTTCAATTAATAATGTGGGAAAGAGAAAAACCTATAAAAAAAACCTATAGTCAGAAATACTACTTTATGTGGTAATTAGGACGTCGGGATAACGTACCCGTTTACTACCCGCGACGACATAACTCCTATATCAAGAGTAATCATTACCGACGCTATGTAGTTGTATACTGGAGAACAAAAAAAAACCATGTATATGGATAATTATTTGAATGAAAATTATTGTTGTGTATACCATATCCAATACCCTCTCCACATAGGCCGATCAGCTCTTATCGTTTTAGTGTCCTTTTCTCCACCTTCGCCGCCATTTTGACAGAAAACTAATGAATTATCTGTCACTTTTGAGTGAAAATGGCGGCGAAGGTGGAGAAAAGGACACTAAATCGGTATGAGTTGATCGGCCTATCTGGAGAGGGTACTAATCTCTCCTTTTCTCACAGATTTTTTCTATTCATTTTCAAAAACAACCAACACATAAAAGACCTTTTCTGAAAATTTTAAAACATTCTTCTCGTAGTTTTTGGTCTTTTTGGATTGCTTACAGTTTACTTAAAAAATAAAAAATGCCAAGAGTTCGCGGTCGCCAACAATTTCATCATTTAAACGACTTCGAGAAAGGACGCATCGTGGGCATGAAAGAGGCTGGTTTTGGTTTACGGGAAATTGCAAGAAAGGTTAATGCAAATCCATCAACAGTGTTAAGAGTTTGGAGAAGGTGGTCCAATGATGAGACTTACAGACGTCGTGCGGGTTCTGGACGCCCTAGAATTATACAAGGTCGTGATTTACGGCACCTCAGACTTCTTGCTCTCAGAAATCGACGGGACAGTACACGCCAAGTAAGAGATGTTCTAGTTGCAGCTACAGGACGAGTGTTTTCAAGGATGACAGTTAATCGATGATTGCTTGATATGGGGCTGGGGCTTACCGTTCGCTTTTGGTGCTACCTTTGACCCCACAACATAAGGCTCGCTGCTTGGAGTGGTGAAGAGCTCGGCAAAACTGGAATGACGAATGGAATACCATAAGCTTCAACGACGAATCCAGGTTTTGTTTAGGCGGCCGTGATGGACGCATGAGGGTTAGGCGATTTCGAAGTGAGAGACGAAATGTAGAACGTGATACAGTAAGACAGCAAAGCAGTCCTCTCAACGGCAATCTGACTGCTCGGCGATATATCGATGAAGTGCTGCAGCCAGTTTTACATCCCTACCTACAGACTATCCCAAATACGATCTTCCAACAAGATGCTAGACCGCATATTGCCCGTGAAACAATGGACTTCCTAAATGAACTTGGCATAGAGACGTTGGAATGGCCAGCAAGATCGCCTGACTTGTCGCCTATCGAACACGTATCGGATATGATAGGGCGCAATCTTAATCGATTACCATGTCCCCCTGGAAACTTAGATGAACTCGGGCATGCCATAAGGAGGATTTGGATGAGTGTTCCTCAATTCAATTCAATTCTTTATTGGCGTTATCATACTTAAGGCACTTACGCAAGTCAAGAAATACAATAAAGTAAATATTAAACTTAAATAAATATAAAAAGGTTATCTCACATAAAATAAGTATTATTAAAATAATATGACTTAACTTAACACAACTGAATTTCATATTATATTGCATGGCTCGCGCTTTATAATAAAAATTTGCAACATTAATTACTTATAAAAAAACAGACAAAATCAGTAATTAAGAAACAAAAAAATGAACAAAAAAATGAAAATAACAGATAAACATGACAAATTTACTTGTTAACACATATTAGAGAGATCTGCATCAAGAAAGTCATTGATGATGAACTTTTTTAACATAGCTTTAAAGTGTTTGGCATCGAGATTTATAATGTTGCTTGGAATAAGATTGTAAAATTTAATACCATAGTAGTCAGAGCCAATTCTTGTTTTTTCTAGTCTTCTAAATGGAATAATTAGTTTGTTACTATTTCTGGTGGGAATATTATGAATGCTACTATGAGTTTTAAACTCTTTAATGTGATGTTTCACATGCAATAAACACAGCAGAATACATTGAGAAGGTAAAGTAAGGATATTTAACTGTTTAAAAGCAGATTTACAATCGTCTCTATAACCCAGATTTGCCAAAATCCTTACTGCCCTCCTTTGAATTCTAAAAATGTTACATGTAAAACTTGAATGACCCCATGCAATCAGCGCATAGGACAAAACAGAGTGAATTAAGCCAAAATAACAAGTAATAAGTGTTTTAATACCGACTATCTTTGACAAACATCTTAGTAGGTAGGTATTTCTGGACAACACCTCAACCAAACTATTGGCATGATGCTCCCAAGTCAGCTTCACATCTAGTATTACGCCTAAATATTTTACATATGAAGATAATTTAATGCCTGAACTATTATCAAACGGTTTCAAAGAAAAAACAATATGTTCGATTTTTTCTTCATTTAGACTCAGTTTATTGCAGGCAAACCAGTCCTTCAAGGCATTTAGGATATTAGACGCTCCACAGATAAGCTGCCTGCTGCATGGGTTGGAGTAGACAGGAATTGTGTCATCCGCGTAGAGGAAAATACTATTTTGTGGACAAGCTTGATAAATGTCATTAATAAAAATAAGGAATAACACAGGCCCCAAAACGGAGCCCTGAGGAACTCCGTGTTTTACTGGAAGTTTTACTAATTCACATCCCGCGAACGACACAAATTGCTCCCTCTCAGACATGTAAGATTTTATTAATAAAACCCTGTCCGGTGAGAATCCATAAAATGATAGTTTAGCGATAAGATGATCATGCGATACACAGTCAAAGGCCTTAGTCAAATCCAAAAATTGGGCAGAAACCAGCTCATTGTTCTCAAAACCTTGATTAATCTGTTGCAACAATCTATTTATGGCATCTGTAGTAGATAGTTTATTTCTAAACCCAAACTGGTTTACAAAAAAAAGATTATTTCCTTCGAAATACTCTGTTAATTGAAGTTTAGGAACCTTTTCAAAAATTTTTGCAAGAGTTGGAATTATTGATATTGGACGATAGTTAGACGGACTGTTTACATCATCTTTTTTATATAGAGGAATCACTTTTGAAAGTTTAAAAATATCTGGAAAAATGTTTTGTAAAATGCAATTATTAATCAGTTTGGTCAAAGGAATAATTATTTGGTTTTTGATCTTTTTGATCATCTTTGCAGTTACTGTTTTTTAAGGTATTAATTATATTTCTTACTTCTATAAAAGAAACACTTCTAAAGTTAAACTTTAAACCGTGTTGTGAAAAATTAGTTAAAAAACTTCTAAAATCTCTCTGACTACCATCCAAAGTATCAATAATATTTTGAGAAATGCTAGTAAAGTAATTATTAAACTCATCTGGTGAAATTAAAATAGACTGTTTCTTACTACTCTTTTTGTTTTTATTAATAACATCCCACATTGCTTTTTGAGAATTCCCAGATTCTTTAATAAACCTCATATGAGCTAATAATTTTGCCCTGGATAAGTTGTTACTCGCTTATAATCTTTAATTTTAGGTTTTAAGTTAAGTAAAGGATGTCTATTATTTAGCTCATATAAAAAATTTAATTGATCTCTTCCTCAATATGATATAGACCATCTTATTTTGTCAATGCCCAATAGAACAAACGAGTGCATAAATAACCATAGAGCCACTCATTATTAATTTTTTTTGATGATTATCATGGAGGAATCTTCTTGGAATGTAATCAATTACTAAGAGCATCCTAATGTATTAATATATAAATAAATTACTTTAAAAATATTTGTCCTTTCTGGTGTTGCATTTTTTTTGTTCTCCTGTATATAACCGTGAATACCTCGAGATATAGAAGTAGTAAAGCCGTCGCCGTGATATGACGCCACAACTCTATTACGGATAGAGCGTGAAGACGACTACCACATCGCGACTGATTTTATTGCTTGGGATAGGGATAGTTAAACTCCCTGTAGATAAAAAAGCACCTTAAAGTAGCTGCTATGTATCACAAACCCCCCCCCCCCCCCCATTATAAAATTATTTCGATATCGCAGAGTTAGACGGCAAAGAAAAGTCAAAAAAACACTGTAGAATAAAATGTTCGAAGAAAAATGAATCATTCCTTGACCTAAAAGTGACCAAACCGACCTAATTTTTAATGCGATGCTATATGTTAAAAATAGAAATAGAATTTATGTAAAATACGAATCCTTTATGGGTGACACCCAGTTTGGATTTCGTGGTGAGTTCGGGACAAGAGAGGGACTGTTTGGCATTCAAGTCTTAGTTCAGCGGTCTAGGAATGTGTCGGTGCCAGTATATGCCTGTTTCATAGAATATGAGAAAGCGTTTGATCGAGTCCAACACGAAAAGCTCATAGAATCGCTAAAAGAAGTTGGTCTAGATGACCGAGATCTAAAGGCAATTGCTAATCTATACAGGAGTCAGACTGCTCAAATAAAGGTTGATGGCCAACTGTGCTAAGAGGCGTGTGCGCTGTTGCCTAATATCTATACAAAATAATAGGGAATGCACTTCATAACTGCGAAGAGGGTCTGACCGACGACACTATCATAATAGCAGACACACTGGAAGGCCTGCAAGAGTTGTTGAATCAAATTGCTGCCAAAAATTCGCAATTCGGGCTTAACTTAAATGTCGGAAAAACCAAATGGATGGTCATATCTAAGGAAAAGAACATCAGAGGCATGTTAGAAGTAAATGGGCAGCAAGTCGAACGCGTGGATTCATACAAATACTTGGGTTGCCTCCTAAATGAGAGCTGGAACAACATGCAAGAAGTTCGTGCAATAATTGAACAGGCCACATCATCTTTTATCAAAATGAAATCAATGTTGTGTAGTCACGATCTTAGTACCACTCTCTGAATTCGTGTGCTTCGGTGTTATGTCTTTAGCATCTTATATTATGGTATGGAAGCATGGACACTGACTGAGACCATGTGCAAAAAGTTAGAGGCATTCGAGATGTGGTATTATCGTAGAATACTAAAGATATCTTGGATGGACAGAGTAACTAATGTGGATGTTTTGCTTAGAATAAATAAAGACCTTGAAGTTTTATTTACCATAAAAAAAAAACGAAAACTTGAATTTTTTGGCCATATTTTCAGAAATGACAAATATAAACTTGATACAAATTGATAATCGGAAGGCAAAATTGAAGGCAGAAGAGGTACGGGTCGTAGACGGATATCATGGCTTAAAAATCTTAGACAATGGTATGGTTTTAGTACTACGACACTTTTCCGAAAAGCAGTGGACAGGGTACAGATCGCGCTGATGATAGCCAAAGTTCGAAGAGAGCATGGCTCTTGGAGAAGATAGGACCATGCTCTCATAATATCAGTCTTACCTTCGGTTTCTTTTCGTCTACTGGCACCACTACAACCTCCTTCTCCTTCTCGCTCTTTTTATTCGCAGACTCTTCTTTTTCCCTCTCCTTTTTCTCCTTCTTATCTTTCTTCTCCTTCTTATTTTCGCTGCTGTTGTTATGATTAAAGTTAGTCTCCTTCAAAATCTGCGAGATCCTGTCCTGACTTTCCGTCGACGAAACGCTGGACATGCTCGGATAAAAGTCGTTCAGGGAATTGAAGTTGTTTAGAGAGTTTAAGTTGTTGCTCGGTTCCAACGGTAACGTCGACGTTGAGGAGGAGTAACTGAAATGGTTGTTGCGAGACGAGAAGCCGAGTTCGCTGAGGTTGTACGTCGGAGACGGTAGGTCCAGTGGAGGGGACGGTGACCTAGGAAAACGGGTAAATTTTGCACAATCAGAGCCAGTTGAAACGCAATTTTAAATCTGGTTTAGTAATATCATAAAATACTTAGATTAAAAAGACACAAGATATCTGGTCCAACGAAAACTCCATGGCAAATAATAACCACTTTTAAGCATTTTGGAGTATTTAAAACCACATTTTATCAAAAAACGTTTATAGTGTTTTTTTACCAGTAGGAGAATATTTCAGTGCATTTAAAGTGATATTTTGGAACAAATCGTTCAATAAAGAAGTTAAAAACCTCCAAATCAGTTACTTCAACCGAAAAGAAACTAAAAAACAAAAGATCTTGGGTGGAAAAAACGAAAATTCAAAATTGGAAAAAAGATCAAAGCGAAAAGAGAAATCATTAAACGATGTTTCGCCCTGGGTAACCAGCGTGGGCTCATCAGTAGTTTCACTGGTCACCCTCCACTATGCATCATTAAACACCATCATACACTTTGATTTCCAACCTTGAACCACTCACAAATAGGCATCGTTCCGCACTGGTACTTATCCAAGTTACCTAAATACGAATTCGTCCTGGCGTGTTAATATTTCCAGTAGAATTATGCTCCTGCGACAATTAAAACAAAAAAGAAGTTTTTTTGTTTTAATTACCTTGGATAAGTACCAGTGCGAAACGATGCCTATTTGTGAGTGGTTCAAGGTTGGAAATCAAAGTGTATGATGGTGTTTAATGATGTATAGTGCAGAGTGACCAGTGGAACTACTGATGAGCCCACCCGTTTTTTGGTAAAATAGTAACAAATATTATTTAAGTGTGATTTTAACTTAACTTTCGACTATATTAAATTTTGGCAATTTTCGAGGTCCTACTTGCAAATAAATAAATAATACAAAAATAAATGAAGGTATGCTTCCCTTTGGTGTTCCGTCCGTTACTAAAGTACATAAAAAATATGTTTACATTTGAATTGTTTGAGTACAATTAACGTATTTATTTTTTGGTACCTGTGTTAACATATTTGCAGTGCCTAAGGGCAATATTTAATTTTCAATTTAAAAAAATCGTTCAGTGTTCCGTCAGTTACGCTAGAATGGCTGTTAACTGATGTTTAGAATGTGACGCCTTGGCAACTTAAGTTTATTGTGGAAGCACAGTCTAAACACTGATTAAATTTAAACCAAGTTTAACGTTGCGTTTAGTAATATCATAAAATACTTAGATTAAAAAGATACAAGATATCTGGTCCAACGAAAACTCCTTGGCATATAATAACCACTTTTAAGCATTTTGGAGTCTTTAAAACCACATTTTACCAAAAAGCGTTTATAGTGTTTTTTTACCAGTAGGAGAATATTTCAGTGCATTTAAAGTGATATTTTGGAACAAATCGTTCAATAAAGAAGTTAAAAACCTCCAAATCAGTTACTTCAACCGAAAAGAAACTAAAAAACAAAAGATCAAAAGATCTTGGGTGGAAAAAACGAAAATTCAAAATTGGATGAGCATCCCACAAGGAACACACAAAAGATCAAAGCGAAAAGAGAAATCATTAAACGATGTTTCGCCCTGGGTAACCAGCGTGAGCTCATCAGTAGTTTCACTGGTCACCCTCCACTATGCATCATTAAACACCATCAGACACTTCGATTTCCAACCTTGAACCACTCACAAATAGGCATCGTTCCGCACTGGTACTTATCCAAGTTACCTAAATACGAATTCGTCCTGGCGTGTTAATATTTCCAGTAGGATTATGTTCCTGCGGCAATTAAAACAAAAAAGAAGTTTTTTGTTTTAATTGCCTTGGATAAGTACCAGTGCGGAACGATGCCTATTTGTGAGTGGTTCAAGGTTGGAAATCAAAGTGTATGATGGTGTTTAATGATGTATAGTGCAGAGTGACCAGTGGAACTACTGATGAGCCCACCCGTTTTTTGGTAAAATAGTAACAAATATTATTTAAGTGTGATTTTAACTTAACTTTCGACTATATTAAATTTTGGCAATTTTCGAGGTCCTACTTGCCAATAAATAAATAATACAAAAATGAATGAAGGTATGCTTCCCTTTGGTGTTCCGTCCGTTACTAAAGTAGATAAAAAATATGTTTACATTTGAATTGAATTGAGTACAATTAACGTATTTATTTTTTGGTACCTGTGTTAACATATTTGCAGTGCCTAAGGGCAATATTTAATTTTCAATTTAAAAAAATCGTGTTCCGTCCGTTACGCTAGAATGGCTGTTAACTGATGTTTAGAATGTGACGCCTTGGCAACTTAAGTTTATTGTGGAAGCACAGCCTAAACACTGATTAAATTTAAACCAAGTTTAACGTTGCGTTGCAATTGGCAATCAATTAGACACAGGATCTTTTTGAAGGTTTGCAATATCGCTTATTTACGGTTTACAATAGTTTGTTGGATTAACATACAAAAATAACAACCTTTGGGGTTACCGTTATTTGACAAGTCGTCAAAAATTAAAGTTATTTACGCTTTTATAAAAGGAATAAAACTTTTTGATGTATCATAGATATTTGGAAAAATATTAACTACTCGTAAACGTGTACATTGTTTTAATATAAATTGCAGATGAGATGAAATGAGTTCATATAGCTATTATTTTTTGCAAATTTCGGGCCTTCCTGTAGAAAAGGCCCCCACCTAGACGTCTGCCAATGAAATGATTCATTTTTTACTGCCACCACCTCTCTATCTATTAAGCCTTTTCTTTTTGGCAACAACGAAATACAAAACAGTGTCTTTCTTCTTATGTACAGGGTCCCACAGTTTTCGTCTAGGGTGCCGAAATGCATGTCTGAGTAAGAACGCTATTCAATTCAGATGCACTGAAGAGAGGCTAGACAACGTTGTCGGGCGAACAGTTGAGGAAAACGGCTGCACTTTCTAGGTTTTATTGGCGTCACTCTCATTCAGAGTAGAGTAGACGTCAAATTGTGCAACAGTTTTTAGGCTTGTGTGTGTTCATTTTTGAAACACCGAATTTTTTTAACCGAAAGAGGGGACACGGAAGGTTTTTAATGAATAATTAAAAATTACTGAACCCAATTCTGCATATACTAAATTTTCTTGCACTTGCAGCGCCATCTTTCCAGCATCGATGCAGTTTATTCGAAGACGCGGGCGTGAAGGAGATCGTAGACGTAATTGATCTCAATTATCACTTCCCAATGAGCATTTTTGTCTATATAAAAGTTACAGCAAATAATATAAAACCTTCATAAAATAACCAAAAGTTATATTATTTAGTGTTGGTGATAATTTTATAACTCTAATATATCTCTTAAATGAGTAAAAAAGACTTGAAAAACAACTGTTCAACACCAGCTTATAAAAATTATTGGTACATAGTAATGGATAGAAAAACAACATATAGATTTTAGAAATTCACACTAACTTTTTGAAGTTTTAGGTATAAAATAAAGGCGCCAACGCGAATAAATTTTTTGTACACAGTGAGCGAGAAAATATCTAAATTAACAAAAAAATAAAAAGTTCATTCTTAGGGAACATTCAAACAAAAATATAATAAGACCGAACATTTTCAGCAAATGATTTAAGCAAAATAAGAAGTTCGATGTCAAATTTGACGATATAAATAAAAACGTCATTTTTGAGACTTGTAAATGTTTAATTATATAGTTTCCATTTATATAATTTTTTTTAGTCCTCTTATTTTTCGTGGCTCACCCTGTAGTTTGAGCCATATAGTCGTAGGCATTCTCTTAAAAGTTTTAACTGTACATTAACTTTTTTTTAAACCTTTTTTTTAACGCCCAGCTCTAAAACAAACAGAAAAATTTTAAAAACCCAATGAGCATTTTTGTCTATATAAAAGTTACAGCAAATAATATAAAACCTTCATAAAATAACCAAAAGTTATATTATTTAGTGTTGGTGATAATTTTATAACTCTAATATATCTCTTAAATGAGTAAAAAATACTTGAAAAACAACTGTTCAACACCAGCTTATAAAAATTTATGGTACATAGTAATGGATAGAAAAACAACATATAGATTTTATAAAACTTCCTTATGAGCTCTCAAGTATAGAGATTATTATAAAAAGGTTGTACAACTGTTCTAACAACACTACATAACAAATTAAAGGTTTTTATGGATTTAGAAATACAAATTTTCCATCTTTCTTCCCTTTGCTTGTTATGTATTATTCTTTTTCTTTTTACAATAAAAATATTTAAAAATGGTGTTTAGCAATCTTCTAAAATAAAATGAGATAAGCTGAAGCAGGAATATGAATATTTATACAGACCGCTTCAAGCTACTGCGAACATAGGGGGAATCAAGTCCAATTTACTCTCCGTGCCGTACGACCGAGGTGCATTCGAAGCACGCTGCAGTGTTTTGGAAATTCATTTTGTTTTTATTATTTTGTTTTATTTCTGCCTTGCTCGAGAAAGATGGTCAAATGGTCAAATCGTCATAACCCAACACACGTTCGATATTGGTCGAGGGAAAATTTGCATTTGTATTTTGACGTAAGAACACAGTATCCCCAAAAACTAAATGTGTGGGGGGGGGGGGGCATTTTTTATTAACGGCAATTGCAATTTGAATGGTCCTAGATACTTGGATCTACTGCAGCAGCACATTATTCCGACTGCTAGGCAGTTGTTAGGTGTAAGATTTGGTGAAACATGGTTTCAACAAGATGGTTGTTCCGCTCACAATGTTGGCCTTGTTAGGGAATATCTTGATAATGTATTTCCTAATCGGGTTATAAGTACACGGGGAACTATTTTATGGTCAGCTCGATCTCCCGATCTTGCTCCTAATGACTTCTATCTGTTTTTGAAGAAGCTTTTCAAATTATCACCCCTAACATGCTTGGAAACGTTAGAAGGGGTTTTTATAGTAGGCTCGGATATTGTCTAGCCGAGCAAGGAGGACTTTTCGAACATTTGCTTTAATTTTTTTTTGACTGGGAGAATCTTTTTGGTTTTTAGAATGTATTATTTTATTTTGAGAACTTGCTTTTATTTTGTTTCTCCTTATTATTTTCATTGTAACACGTCGTCACTGATAAATCTGAGCAGTTGACAATAAAACGCTCTTATTTATCAGTGACAAAAAATAAGAAAATTACGTTATAAAAATTTGCGTATTTATTGACCAAATTCCTGTTTCATTGACTACGCTCCACACAGCACCGTGGTTAGAGGCGTACTAAATACCAAAGGAAAGTCATGCAAGTGGTGATCGCAAGCCTGAGTATTGGTTGCTTCACTGATAGGCGTGCGGTGTACTGTATAGTTTTCGAATACACTCACGTAAATTTCATGGGCTCCAAAAATACTTGAGAAAATGGGAAAAAAATATTCATTTAAATATCAGTTTTTTTTTCATACACGTTTTTTTCTTTCTGGGATAAATATTGAATTTTGTATGTTGTTCTTAACCCTAACAAGCAATATTTCGATTGAAACACATGTTGAAACCCCATAAATAACGTTTTTATTTAGGCCAAAACCTATTTTTGTAATTCAAAATGGCCAAAATTTCCGACAATTCTATAAAAAAAAACAATAAAATTATACCACTGTTTACCTCGTCAACACTATTTTATGACCCTTTTAAAAAATGATGCTACTTGGAACAAAGGGCTGCAGATGGCGCAGTGTTGAACACTGATGGTCCGTTTCTGCGAGCTTAACATAGTTACCATTGTTCGCTTTTCCTAAATGCATTCCTCGAGAGATCCAGCATACTACACATACCAGGAAAAATACCCGCCTGCACACACTTCAAGCCAGGTAACTATCTCAAGAATATAGTTAGATTGCGGGGTCGAATGGTGTACAGGCGAGATTTTCCGGGGTGCCGTCGACCAGCAGTATCAGCGTATGCGCTCGACGTTTCACGGTGCATTTTTAGCGACCTTAACACGGTTACTATATTGTTCTCTTTTTCTAAAACACGGTTCCCATCTATGCGTTTCTCATTCGTGGCTATCCCGAATCAAAACACGTATCACGTGGTCTAAGCGAGATTTGCCTATACAAGTTCATGTCGGACCACGTGATGAGTTTTTTGAGTCAGGGTGACTGCGCATGGGAAACGCTGGTGGGAATCGGGTGCAAAATGCATTCGATCCCGATATCTGTCATCGGCAACTATCTCAAGAAGATTTGGATCTGTTATCTCTCTCAGATTGATGTAATTAAAACAAGATAATAATGGTATGGTATCTCGCAAAAACGCGCCTTTTGATGTCGCAAAAACGCTCCTTTTCATTTCGCAAAAACGCGCCTTTTGATGTCACAAAATTAACCTTAAAAAATCTTGTTTGTTTTGTTATTATAATTGCCAAAATAAATTAAAATTGTTTTTTTTGTTCTAAAAACAGTTGTATTATAATCACTATATAAAGAAATTAATAACAACATTATGAAAACACCTTATGGGCAAAAAAGGTTTATGAATGAGTTCATAAGAATATTACAGACACCAATTTATATAACTATTGTGTGTGAATTCCCAAGTTTTGATAAGTGTCTCTCGAAATATTTTCAATCTTATCTTATATAAATTTGTTGTTGGTTAATTAAGTTTTATAAGTGGGTTGATAGCAACATTTTAAAAACCAATCTATTATATATCTTTAATTGATAGTTACTTACGGTTTTATAGGTGGGTTGACAGAAAGATTTCAAACACCAATTTATATAACTTTTGTCACTGATGACTTATATTTTTATAAATATGTTGGTGGAAACATTGTTAACACCAATTTATATAACATTTGTTACCGATGATTTTAATTTTTATAAGGATGTCCGTGGAAATATTGTTAACGCCAGTTTTATGTTACTTTAGGGTACCATCAATTTAGAGCCTTCAATAAAACAAACATACAAACTCAATTCTTGTAGGAAACTTCTAAATACCCTATAATAATTATATAAATATCTGTCACCAGAAGCTTCTAAAAATGCTCATTGGGTTACATGATCTTAAGATTATTTTTACTTATTTGATACTGAAATGATGCAACTAAAATACCACAAAATATTTTTTTAGTAAGACCTGAAGAGCAGGCCTCCCTTCGCGACTCTGTAAAATAAAGGAGTTTACGAGAATCAGATTTTTTTTTAAACACCTTTCTGTTATTAAATTCGTTCGTTTTAAAGTTATATAAACAAGACGTGAACACGGTTACAAAAAGTGTTCCAAGTTTTTTATTTTTTTAATTAATTTAGCGGATTCTAATTTCAAACTAAAATAAGAAAATACTCATAATCACTGTTTTACGCCCTTTAAAGGCAACATTTATCGTTAAATTTGACGGGATCTTACTTGGGAATCTTTTAGTTAATTGTGGATGACATCGGCAACAGCGTATCGGTTTCTCAAGTTTATTATCTCTTTCTCTCTCATTTACTAGCCATTGCGCTTCTTTTTCAATACACGCTATTTCGGCACCCTAGACAAGAACCGTCGAACCCTGTATAACGGCGTTCATCGCAACCAAATAATGCGAAACAAATTGTTTGGCCTCTGCGATCTTAAGTTTATAGTGGTTTCGATGACTTTATTACCTTGATCTTTCACTGGACGACGGACTATCTAAACCGTTGACTATGACGCTTGGCGGTTCTTCGAACTTCGGCAGATCTTTTTCTATTGCCGCTAACCTGAAGAAACCCAAGATCAGTAAGTACGCAATAATTTTACTTCAAAAAATCTCAAAATTTTGAGAATTTGGTCATAGTCTTATATAGGGCAATCATATTATCAAAGTTCTGATGGATATTGAAAAATTTGTCAAACAGCTGTGGAGTTGTAGAAAGAAAGAGGAAGGAGATATGGAGAAAAATGTTAACAGAGCAAGAAAGGAGTCTTCTGTTTACAAACATTTCTATATGTCGTCATAAAAAAAAACAGAAAATGCTGGTTGACGGTAACAAAAATAAACTAATAAATCTATATGTTTCTGGCAGATTCATAATGCTGAAACTACTTTTTTTAAAAAAAATTACTTGTCTGTTGTCATACAACTGACTGACTTTGACTTTTCAAAATCAGTCAGTTGCATGACAACAGACAGATAATTTTAAAAAATCGAAAAAATTGTGAAAAGAATAATTCCTTTGATAACGGCACTAGAGTTTCTGCCGAAATTTCAGATAAGTACATCTTATGGAAAAACGGCTTGTTTACCCTACATCGGCCATATTATTTTAATTTTTGTAGCTTACTTCACAAGGAGTGACAACAATGACAAGTGGGGCTGTATCGTAGTATAAAGAATAATACTAACTCTTGTATAAACCTCGAAAACACTTACCAAGGAATGGGAGACGGCTGTGGCGACACCTGCGGGCTAGCCGGCGGACTCAAACTAGGCTCGGACGCAACGCTAGGCCTTCGTATGGTAAACGATTTCGGGAGGGGTCCCGGTTTCCTCTTGAACGGCAACAACCTGGCACCGGTGTCAGCCGCGTTGGGGTTAGCACGCTTGTTGTTTCTGCCGACGACGCCCGGAGTGCCGACCAGGTTTGGTTGGGTCTGGTCTATGTCAGCTTCGTCAACCTGAAACAGAAAAGACTATAGAAGAGCTCGATGTTTGACTGATTTACTTTCTACCGCAAGGTTAGGTTTAGCCAGGTACAGCAGCCTATTTAATAGTGTTTCAGACAGTAGCGCGTTGAGTTCCCCAAAATGTATTCTAAGGCGGCTACCGGATCTAATAGCCACAACAGTAAAAGCAAAAAGCTATAAAAAAGCTATATAACTCTATTCCCCCAGGTAGGGAGGACTGTGCATCCAACAGAATAAGTTTCTCAAGTGAATATAGCTTCTGGAACACTGACGGATCCAAAATGCCTTCAGGCGTTGAATCCGGATCTTCGTATAACCGGGTAAATGTCAGGATTATACATAGTTTTGGACAGATGGCTACAATTTTCCAGGCGGAACTCTTCGCCATTGAAATAAGTGCAGGTTGGCTGTCAAGCGGCCCTTAAGACTCTTGAATCCTATAAGTGCTCATCGAGAACCGTTAGAAGCTGCCAGGACACACTGAATACCCTTGGGCGAATAAACACTGTGTCGCTGGTACGGATTCCGGGACATTCTGGGCATCGGGGAAATGAGACTGCTCCAAAAGGTTGTTGCTATATAGCGATCTAAAACATAGGGCGAATTTCTTTTCTATCTAACTTTTCTCCTAGATGGAATTGCGCTGCCATCAGTGGGTTGATAGGTGACATACAATCTATCTGACAAATATCTTCGTTGTAAAAGACAAATTTACTTAATTTAGTTGATTCTGAGAGAATATAGGTACATAGCCTTCTATTTCTGTATGTTCCTCCTTAGAGAAAATGATTAATTACAGCTCTTTATCAGCCTTATTGGAAGACAGCCAATATTTTTAAATCCACCTGTCGAATAACCTTAGCCACTGTACACATTTCAACAAAAAACACCACAAAAAAAAAAAATCCAATTTTTCAAAGCAGAAAGGTGAAAAAGAGTGAGGTAATAAATCCATCATACCTTTTCACCGACGCCCGGACCCAGTTGCAATAGATGGCATTAATTGATAAATAGTGGGTTGTAATAGAAGTTTAGAAAAATAATCAGTGGATTACTGGTTGAAAAAAAATCTTGCCCATTAACAAAGTGCGTCTCCAAACTTAACGGCTCCACTATTTTTATCATTATGAATAATTAAATGTCAAAGTTTCGACAAAGTGCGCATCAAAAAACCAAGCGCCTCCACCAAGATTTATCATGATTATCCAGAAAATGAGATTCGCGCGTTGTTTAATGCATATTTGTCTTTGGAATTAATGTTTTCCTTTATATTTGTTTTGGGCGATTATTTTTCTAAATGGAGGTAAAAAATAGCAACAATAACAGTATGTGTCACTTGAATGGACCTTTATTCGTCATCTTCACCCATAAGATACTATAATGGTCCTGTCCAATATAGCCAAAGTGTCCTTCCTGAATAACAAATCGACGTGTTCCGACAGTTTTTTGAGTTGGGTCGGGACGGATCGGGACTACCAGAACGTTTTTTATCGAACACAGAATCATTCACCATCGAAATCGCAATTTTAAAAGGTTAGCATTCCCGTCACTATTCTCTAAACATTGCCTAACTTACCATCATCATCCTCTTGTCGATCTTGAACGGGTTACCGAACATATGCTGTCTAACGGGCGCGGACTCGATCTCCCTGAGCTGTGGCGTTTGCTTCTTGAGATATTCCTGATAGTTGCCCATCTGAGATATTGGCAGTGAGTGGGCGCTGTCCAGGTCCTGAGTTATCCAGTCCGGTTGTAAGAAGTTGTTACGCATTCTGACCACCTATATCGCGAAAAATTTTTTACAGTTAACTGAATATTGTCACTTCATATAAATTTGAAAACCACCAAAATATGCTGTATACCTGTTCGGCCAGACGTTCTCTAGGAATGTCAAAGGGATTCTTAAAGCTAACAGTCTGTCTTTCTTTGTCCAACGTGGTGACAAAGAGGTTTCCTTGCTCGGCAACCTGTTCCTTGTGTGCCTGAAATTTAGTAGAGTGATTAACGAAAATTTGTTCACTTTTTGTTAATTGAAATTATAATTTATTGGAGTCAAAACAGATCTAGATAAAATTAAGAAACATATTATAATGATTTGATGAGTGATAAATTGAAATAAATTAAATAAAATTAAATAGACAGACAATAAAAATTCTTCTTTTGTGCACATCTAAAAAGATACCATCGACGAGTAAATTTGGAATGAAAAATTACGAAGTAACAATTGAAACGTACCTGAAACTTATCCTGCAACAATGGATGAGTGATAAGCTCCTTCTTTAGCGTCACTCGTGGTAGAACACGGATTTGTTCCGGTGTACTTAGCGACACTTTCAATGTAACCTAAAAAAATCAATTATGAAAGTAAGAGACTTGGCAAAAAAAAAGTTAAACACTTGCAAATTTAAAATTTAACAACTTTGATTTTTTTATCATATCATCATACCCCAAGATTAATAAACGGGAAGATGATTCATCTTTATGTCTATGCAACACGATTTTGTCACAGGGGTAGCGATTCTTCAAAAACCGTCAGAAAATCTAGCCCTTACAAAAAATCTGCCGATTTTTAAACACAAGTTTACACAAACTGCTTTTTTTGTCAGGACTTATTTGCTAACATTCTTTAAAATTTAGTGTCTTAATACTGTTCCAGTAAATAAAAAATATGTCAATTTTAATTTTTGTAGGCAGTTTTTGTGATAAAACCTTTTTTTATTTAAAAATGTATTTTATTAAGTTTATTTTTGTGTGTAAACAAACCTTTAAAACTATAGATAGCCATGGAATATGTCGCTGTCACTGTTCAGAAGTCACGCAAATTCTGTCTTTCCTTTCACATGATGAGAATTTTCGACACTTTTTGACGTTTATTGGTACGCGTAATAGCAATAAGTAAAAATAGCCACTTTCCAGAATTGTAAAGAGCGACCAGGACGAAAAAAATACTCTTTTTGGTTGTCCTTTTAAATGTAAAATTTTATAGCCAAAGCTTATAGCTTTCTTTACATTTTTTAGGTTATTAAGGTTAAATTAATAACGTCAGCACGTTTTCAGCTGATTGGTTTTACATTTTGGTAATAAGCAATCCTTTTCTCGTTTATTATTCTTGATCATACATTTCCTGCCAGATTGATGTGTTCCTAACTTTAACCAGAACTTAAATCACTATTTTACAAAGTGGCAACACTGTCGTGCGTTCTGCGCTTGCGTACCTGTCGTTAGTGTCAAAAATACTGCCGACCAAGCGTTTTGATTCCCTTCTTACCCCCATAATTTTTCTTGCACTTACTGTGGCTTGGCGCTGAATAATTTCGCTACACAGCTTGTCGTGCTCGATTTTTGCTTGAGTTTTCACCCTTTTCAGGTAGTTGTTAACTGAGAAACTGAGGCAACTCTCGGATGTTTCCGGGATCAGGGTTTGTGCCAGTTGAACGGGAGTACCTAAAAAATTTTTCTTGTAAAATAAATCATTATTTGTACCTTTGATTATACAGGGTGTCTTAAAATTCAGTAATAAGATTTTAAAAGTTCAGGTCAAAATAAGACTTTTTTTCTTGTTTGAAAGTTTAAGACAATGATGTGTTTGAAATTAACTCTGTGTTTCGGACTTCCATTGTCTATATTTTATTTATACACGACGATTGCGACGTTTCGATCAGTACCATCTCTGATCGTCTTCAGGTGCAACCTACAATCTATTTCTAAGGCTACGTACTTATATTCTATGGAAAATCCCTCCGCCCAAGAAGGGGCGTCCAAATATTTGGAATTGCAACACTTGGTTTACTGAAAATACCCTGATTCTGCCCAATAGACAGCTTCAAAGAATTTTCGTTTCTTGTTTTGAACATACATTTTCGGCGATTACTGATTTCGTTGTTTCACCTCTTTGGGTAATCGTCTGATGTTCTTTAAGCCTAACAGATAGTGGTCTTTTTGTATCGCCTATGTATGATTCACCACACTCACAAGGAACTTGGTAAATGCATTCCTTATTTTGTTTGTTCTCTGGTTTTGTTTTACTAAGAACGCTTCGAGTTGTATTATTAGATTTAAAAGCTGTTTTAATATTAAAGTTGTTCGCTACTCTTCGAATTTTCTCTGATACCCCTTTAATGTATGGAATTGTAAGGAATGCATTTGCCTGGTTTTAGTCTTTTAATCTCTGTCCTGTTTGCTGAAATTTAGAAATAGTGTCTATCCCAATGAGCATTTTCAGAAACTTCTGGTGACAGATATTTATATAATTATTATAAAGAGGGTTCCATTGATACCCTAGGGTATTTAGAAGTTTCCTACAAGAATTGAGTTTGTATATTTGTTTTATTAAAGGCTCTAAATTGATGGTACCCTAAAGTAACATAAAACTGGCGTTAACAATATTTCCACGGACATCTTTATAAAGGTTCAAATGTTATATAAATTGGTGTTAACAATGTTTCCACCAACATATTTATAAAAATATAAGTCATCAGTGACAAAAGTTATATAAATGGGTGTTTGAAATCTTTCTGTCAACCCACCTATAAAACCGTAAGTAACTATCAATTAAAGATATATAATAGATTGGTTTTTAAAATGTTGTTATCGACCCACTTATAAAACTTAATTAACCAACAACAAATTTATATAAGATAAGATTGAAAATATTTCGAGAGACACTTATAAAAACTTGGGAACTCACACACAATAGTTATATAATGTGTCTGTAATATTCTTATGAACTCATTCATAAACCTTTTTTGCCCATAAGGTTTTTTCTATAATTTTGTTATTAATTTCTTTATATAGTGATTATAATACAACTGTTTTTACAACAAAAAAAAATAATTTTAATTAACAAACAAGATTTTTTAAGGTTAATTTTGTGACATCAAAAGGCGCGTTTTTGCGACTTCAAAAGGAGCGTTTTTGCGAAATCAAAAGGCGCGTTTTTGCGAGATACCATACCATTATTATCTTGTTTTAATTACATCTATCTGAGAGAGATAAGAGATCGAAATCTTTTTGAGATAGTTGCCGATGACAGATATCGGGATCGAATGCATTTTACACCCGATTCCCACCAGCGTTTCCCATGCGCAGTCACCCTGACTCAAAAAACTCATCACGTGGTCCGACATGAACTTGTATAGGAAAATCTCGCTTAGACCACGTGATACGTGTTTTGATTCGGGGGACCCACGAATGAGAAACGCATAGATGGGAACCGTGTTTTAGAAAAAGAGAACAATAAGTAACCGTGTTAAGGTCGCAAAAACGCACCGTGAAACGTCGAGCGCATACGCTGATACTGCTGGTCGGCGGCAAATGTGAACACCCCGGAAAATACTCGCCTGTACACCCTTCGACCCCGCATATTCTTGAGATAGTTACCTCTGATAGTTATGCGGGCTTGAAGTGTGTGGAGGCGGGTATTTTTCCTGGTATGTGTAGTATGCTGGATCTCTCGAGGAATGCATTTAGGAAAAGAGAACAATGGTAACTGTGTTAAGCTCGCAGAAACGGACCATCAGTGTTCAACACTGCGCCATCTGTAGCCCTTTGTTCCAAGTAGCATCATTTTTTAAAAGGGTTAAGAACAACATACAAAATTCAATATTTGTCCCAGAAAGAAAAAAACGCGTATGAAAAAAACCCGATATTTAAATTAATATTTTTTTTCTCGTTTTCTCAAGTATTTTTGGAGCCCATGAAATTTACGCGAGTGTATTCGAAAACTATACAGTACACACGCGACTGCAGCTGATTTTCAGAGTAGGATGACTTGAAAAACAGCTTTTATTTGACTATAGTATATAAATATTCATATTCCTGCTTCAGCTTATCTCACTTTCATTTTTATTTATTTTAGAAGATTGCTAAACACCATTTTATAAATTTTTTTATTGTAAAAAGAAAAAGTATAATACATAACAAGCAAAGGGAAGAAAGATGGAAAATCTATATTTCTAAATCCATAAAAACCTTTAATTTGTTATGTAGTGTTGTTAGAACAGTTGTAAAACCTTTTTATAATAATCTCTATACTTGAGGGCTCATAAGGAAGTTTTATAAAATCTATATGTTGTTTTTCTATCCATTACTATGTACCATAAACTTTAATAAGCTGATGTTAAACAGTTGTTTTTCAAGTCTTTTTTACTCATTTAAGAGATATATTAGAGTTATAAAATTATCACCAACACTAAATAATATAACTTTTGGTTATTTTATGAAGGTTTTATATTATTTGCTGTAACTTTTATATAGACAAAAATGCTCATTGGGATTATAAGTTTAAGGCTGTAACCATTCTGCTGCAGATCCTTCGGCTCTGTTATACAAAGTTCTTATTATGCCTCGTTTGGTTGTAGCAGAATGATTTGAACCTTGACTTAAATATTGTCCTGTGTGAGCGTGTTTATTTTTTTTCTTCTTCGATACCGATATACAAGGCGATAATGTTTCATAATAGTTTCGTTAAAATTAATAAAATAAAAAAAAAATATTTTGGTAAATAAAACTGTCATAAATAGCAAAACTTGACTGAACAAAAAACAAAAATAGGACCGGATTATCTGGTAAAATAAAAAAACGGTCCTTTTTAAAACTCCGTGTAAAGAAAAACTTTCCGGGATAAAAATACGACCGGAAAGTGCGTACTTTCCAGTCCGTTGAAAAAAAAGACCTTACCCATTCTTGTTAAAGCTCTCCTAAGAGGACCGGAATAGTAATTGGGTAAATTCCTGGTGTAGTTCTGAAAAGCAGTCCTCCACTCGTTTGTGGGTTTCCAACGGTGAACCTGCATATTAATTCATATTTAAAGGTCTAACCATACAGGAAATACATTAGCCGATTACATTTTGTCGATGAAGTTCAGCAATAACTGCGAATTTAATCTGGACTCTACACATTTTTGAACGATTTCATTTAACTTCACAGATCTTGGCTGGCTGTCTATCAAATCTTGCGATTCATTTTTGACACTTTCCGTGAACTGATTTTAATGAAATTTGGCACATTAATGTAGGTCTGATCACAATACAATATTATGAAAAAATATAGGGGGTGTGTGTGTGTGTGTACAAAAGAATGCGGTTTTCAGATTTGTGATTTGTTCTGGTGACAATAAAATTTGTACGAAAAAAAAATCGGGGGTAGGGAGTGGTTGAGGTGTGTAAAGGGGATAAATTCAGAACTTTAAAACCAAAGCAGATACATACATGCGGTTTTCATATTTATGATATGATCCAGTAACAATATACTATTAAAAAATTAAATGTAGCGAACTTTATCCACCCAAGTTAAGGTCTGTAACGTGCCGATGACTGTGTGGCACTAGGGAGCATTACACCCTTGGGACGCAGGCACACCCCGTTGTATAAGACCCAATATTTGTCCGCTACTCGTGGGAATAACAATTAAGAGTCAGAATAAAGAAACGTCAACACAGAAAAAAGAAGACTTGAAAAAGCAAGGCAAAAGTATCGCGAAAAACGATCTCGAATGACATCTCAGCAACTTGAAGTTCAGTTAGCAAATATGCGAAAGAATGAGGAATATTTAAGATCTCAAATGACACCCGAGCAACGCAAATCTTGGCCAGCAGATAAGCGTAATTACGACGCAAACTGACTTTACTGAACAACAAATTATCATAAGCAAATAGCAAACAAAATTTGTGTGCCAAATCCATTGGTAATTAATTAACAAATTTGTTTTCCCTACCTTGCATAATTCGTCCAGAAGCGGCAACAGAACTGGATAGTTGTACGGCATTACAAACAAGTTGACGCAGCTGAGAGTGGTGCTCGCTTTCAGGTAGCCAAACGGATGACCGACTTCGGTGTTTTTGTAGCTGTTGGCCACAAATACCTGCAAATATCGACACCTTATACTTTTCACTCTCTACGCGTGTCTGGCTAAGTTAGCATCTTCAGATTCAAATAAAATATTTTTTATAAAAGCCTTCCTGACTAAAAACAATTAGTATTTTCTGAAAGTTTAAAAAATAAATACATACAAAAACAGCACGTCCCCCCCCCCCACATTGTCTCTTCAGGCCTATCTTTAGGCTGAACAATGCTTTATTATCTACAGAATAAAAGTGCAAGAAGCTCAAATTATAGGACATGAGCCCTTCACACTGTCAATTTTGAGTTTATTCTTAACATTTTAGCGAAACGCTTGTTTTCCTAGGATTCAGAAAGGGTTACTCTATGAAATCGTTCAGTTGTTTAATAAAAATTTGGCTTTTTAGTTCTGCGCAACAAGCCTCCTCCGGAGCAATTGCTTGCTGATGCCTTAAAATTAGGGCCACATAGTATGAAGCTCCAATTGGGGGCGGTGCTGCTGCGAACGATACCTCTTTTTAAGAGTCATGTTACAGTGACCTTATACTTTTACAGGTTTCTTCTTTATAACTTGCTGAAAGGTACAGGATTCTATATTTACGGTCTTCTGCACTTTTCAATTTTGATGTTTTTGTTTCTTGGTGTATTCGACAGGTGGCGCACACAGGTACTACTTCTCCGCGGATTACAAACTTTTTGTTTTAAATTCGAGAGGTGTGCATTGTGCCTGTGTAGCTTCAACTGCCAGGTACAATCCTATAACCAGTGTTGCCAGGTCTACTATTTTAATAGTAATCTACTATTTTTTACTCACGTCTACTATTCTTAAGTGAAAATCTACTACCCAATGAGCATTTTCAGAAACTTCTGGTGACAGATATTTATATAATTATTATAAAGAGGGTTCCATTGATACCCTAGGGTATTTAGAAGTTTCCTACAAGAATTGAGTTTGTATATTTGTTTTATTAAAGGCTCTAAATTGATGGTACCCTAAAGTAACATAAAACTGGCGTTAACAATATTTCCACGGACATCTTTATAAAAATTAAACTCATCGGTTCAAATGTTATATAAATTGGTGTTAACAATGTTTCCACCAACATATTTATAAAAATATAAGTCATCAGTGACAAAAGTTATATAAATTGGTGTTTGAAATCTTTCTGTCAACCCACCTATAAAACCGTAAGTAACTATCAATTAAAGATATATAATAGATTGGTTTTTAAAATGTTGCTATCAACCCACTTATAAAACTTAATTAACCAACAACAAATTTATATAAGATAAGATTGAAAATATTTCGAGAGACACTTATAAAAACTTGGGAACTCACACACAATAGTTATATAAATTGGTGTCTGTAATATTCTTATGAACTCATTCATAAACCTTTTTTGCTCATAAGGTGTTTTCTATAATGTTGTTATTAATTTCTTTATATAGTGATTATAATACAACTGTTTTTAGAACAAAAAAAACAATTTTAATTTATTTTGGCAATTATAATAACAAAACAAACAAGATTTTTTAAGGTTAATTTTGTGACATCAAAAGGCGCGTTTTTGCGAAATCAAAAGGAGCGTTTTTGCGACATCAAAAGGCGCGTTTTTGCGAGATACCATACCATTATTATCTTGTTTTAATTACATCAATCTGAGAGAGATAAGAGATCCAAATCTTCTTAAGTTGCCGATGACAGATATCGGGATCGAATGCATTTTACACCCGATTCCCACCAGCGTTTCCCATGCGCAGTCACCCTGACTCAAAAAACTCATCACGTGTTTCGACATGAACTTGTATAGGCAAATCTCGCTTAGACCATGTGATACGTATTTTGATTCGGGGGACCCACGAATGAGAAACGCATAGATGGGAAACGTGTTTTAGAAAAAGAGAACAATATAGTAACCGTGTTAAGGTTGCAAAAACGCACCGTGAAACGTCGAGCGCATACGCTGATACTGCTGGTCGGCGGCAAATGTGAACACCCCGGAAAATACTCGCCTGTACACCCTTCGACCCCGCAATCTAACTATATTCTTGAGATAGTTACCTCTGATAGTGTAGTGTAGTGTAGTATGCTGGATATCTCGAGGAATGCATTTAGGAAAAGAGAACAATGGTAACTATGTTAAGCTCGCAGAAACAGACCATCAGTGTTCAACACTGCGCCATCTGTAGCCCTTTGTTCCAAGTAGCATCATTTTTTAAAAGGGTTATAAAATAGTGTTGACGAGGTAAACAGTGGTATAGTTGTATTGTTTTTTTTATAGAATTATCGGAAATTTTCGCCATTTTGGATTACAAAAATAGGTTTTTGGCCTAAATAAAAACGTTATTTATGGGGTTTCAACATGTGTTTCAATCGAAATATTGCTTGTTAGGGTTAAGAACAACATACGAAATTCAATATTTTTCCCAGAAAGAAAAAAACGCGTATGAAAAAAAAAACTGATAGTTAAATGAATATGTTTTTTCACGTTTTCTCAAGTATTTTTGGAGCCCATGAAATTTACGTGAGTGTATTCGAAAACTATACTTGAAAAACAGCTTTTATTTGACTATAGTATATAAATATTCATATTCCTCCTTCAGCTTATCTCACTTTCATTTTTATTTATTTTAGAAGATTGCTAAACACCATTTTATAAATTTTTTTATTGTAAAAAGAAAAAGAATAATACATAACCAGCAAAGGGAAGAAAGATGGAAAGCCTATATTTCTAAATCCATAAAAACCTTTAATTTGTTATGTAGTGTTGTTAGAACAGTTGCAAAACCTTTTTATAATAATCTCTATACTTGAGGGCTCATAAGGAAGTTTTATAAAATCTATATGTTGTTTTTCTATCCATTACTATGTACCATAAATTTTTATAAGCTGGTGTTGAACAGTTGTTTTTTTCTTTCTTCAGTCTTTTTTACTCATTTAAGAGATATATTAGAGTTATAAAATTATCACCAACACTAAATAACTTTTGGTTATTTTATGAAAGTTTTATATTATTTGCTGTAACTTTTATATAGACAAAAATGCTCATTGGGTTCCCTGACTTTCCAGATAATATAAAATATGATTTTTCCTGACTTTCCCTAACCACCTTCAATTTTACTGAATTTCCTTGACCACTTGCAATTTTCCTGACTTTTCATATTTTTTCCAAATTGTGGCCATCCTGTTTATCGAACACAAACCGGTATACTTACTTGCCAGCATGTTTTCGGGCGTTTCCTCGACAAAATGTAATGTTAATGACGAAGGTTCCAGCTCGTATTTGTCGAACGGCAGCTTTTCGATCACCAGCAACTTCCCTGACCAAATATTATTTCCCTGACTCTCCCTGGACACTTTAGAGGTCTCTGACTTTACAATTAACATCACTAAGAAACTTCTCTGACTAAATATGATTTTCCCTGACTTTCCCTGACCACTTGCAAATTCAAAATTGAAAACAAAACTTCACTTGTCACTTACTTGCCAACACGTTTTCGGTTGTTTCCTCGACAAAATGTACTGAGTCAACGGCGACGGTTCCAACTCGTACTTGTCGAACGGCAGGTTTTCGATCACCAGCGGTTCCGAATTCGTGCACGTAAACTTGACGTTGGGATGCGCCGACCTAGGCGGAAGTACCGAGGCCGTGACCTCCGGCCAGAAAGATTCCGGAATCGGCCAGAAACCTACAGTGAGATAAAATTTTTGTTGATCACTTTAGTACTTTACTTAAAGAGCGTCCCAACACGACTGTAATAGACCATTTACGCTCTTAGGATAATAATGAAGCTTAGACGTAAACCGCAAGATGGCGTGACAAGCGATGAAATTTTATTTTATACGCAAGTATCATTTATCCGTCTTCCAACCTAATCTGTCATAAAGCGACGTAGCATTAGGTCCAAAATAAAGTTGTCTACTAGTAAGTTAAACGCCAAACGTTTTTTGTAATACAATCTTACGTTTACGTAGTCAGGTATGCATATGCGAATGTTAAGCGACGTCAAAATAGGCAACGTAATTTGTACAAACATTTGCCCAGACGGATTCATGTCAGCAACCCGACTGTTTTAACGCATATACCTAAATCGACAACGAAACATCGTCGGCCTTGTTACCTTAAACGACGTTGCATTTCAGGGCCCTTATTTGGATACCTACCAAAAAAGGAACGAAGAAAAAGAAAGACACTTAACCTACAATTTTGCATCTGGGATCAAATTGCACAGTTTGTTGGCTTGCTGCCAACCAAAAATCTGATGGACCTTCAGCTCGCACTTATATTTCTTCCAGCCCACTTCATCTGGAGCATCAGTGGGGTCTGGTACGATACGGAGATAAAAGCGGAGCGGGCAACGCACTTCCCAATGAGCATTTTCAGAAACTTCTGGTGACAGATATTTATATAAAAATTATAAAGAGGGTTCCATTGATACCCTAGGGTATTTAGAAGTTTCCTACAAGAATTGAGTTTGTATATTTGTTTTATTAAAGGCTCTAAATTGATGGTACCCTAAAGTAACATAAAGCTGCCGTTAACAATATTTCCACGGACATCTTTATAAAAATTAAAGTCAGCAGTAACAAATGTTATATAAATTGGTGTTAACAATGTTTCCACCAACATATTTATAAAAATATAAGTCATCAGTGACAAAAGTTATATAAATTGGTGTTTGAAATCTTTCTGTAAACCCACCTATAAAACCGTAAGTAACTATCAATTAAAGATATATAATAGATTGGTTTTTAAAATGTTGACTTATAAAACTTAATTAACCAACAACAAATTTATATAAGATAAGATTGAAAATATTTCGAGAGACACTTATAAAAACTTGGGAACTCACACACAATAGTTATATAAATTGGTGTCTGTAATATTCTTATGAACTCATTCATAAACCTTTTTTGCCCATAAGGTGTTTTCTATAATGTTGTTATTAATTTCTTTATATAGTGATTATAATACAACTGTTTTTAGAACAAAAAAAAAACAATTTTAATTTATTTTGGCAATTATAAAACAAACAAGATTTTTTAAGGTTAATTTTGTGACATCAAAAGGCGCGTTTTTGCGACATCAAAAGGAGCGTTTTTGCGAGAAGCCATACCATTATTATCTTGTTATAATTACATCAATCTGAGAGAGATAACAGATCCAAATCTTCTTGAGATAGTTGCCGATGACAGATATCGGGATCGAATGCATTTTACACCTGATTCCCAGTAGCGTTTCCCATGCGCAGTCACCCTGACTCAAAAAACTCATCACGTGGTCCGACATGAACATGACATGAAATCTCGCTTAGACCACGTGATACGTGTTTTGATTCGGGGGACCCACGAATGAGAAACGCATAGATGGGAACCGTGTTTTAGAAAAAGAGAACGATATAGTAACCGTGTTAAGGTCGCAAAAACGCACCGTGAAACGTCGAGCGCATACGCTGATACTGCTGGTCGGCGGCAAATGTGAACACCCCGGAAAATACTCGACTGTACACCCTTCGACCCCGCAATCTAACTATATTCTTGAGATAGTTACCTCTGATAGTTATGCGGGCTTGAAGTGTGTGGAGGCGGGTATTTTTTCTGGTATGTGTAGTATGCTGGATCTTTCGAGGAATGCATTTAGGAAAAGAGAACAATGGTAACTATGTTAAGCTCGCAGAAGCAGACCATCAGTGTTCAACACTGCGCCATCTGTAGCCCTTTGTTCCAAGTAGCATCATTTTTTAAAAGGGTTATAAAATAGTGTTGAGGAGGTAAACAGTGGTATAGTTGTATTGTTTTTTTTATAGAATTGTCGGAAATTTTCGCCATTTTGGATTACAAAAATAGGTTTTTGGCCTAAATAAAAACGTTATTTATGGGGTTTCAACAGGTGTTTCAATCGAAATATGGCTTGTTAGGGTTAAGAACAACATACAAAATTCAATATTTGTCCCAGAAAGAAAAAAACGCGTATGAAAAAAAAAACTGATATTTAAATGAATATTTTTTTCCCCGTTTTCTCAAGTATTTTTGTGTATTCGAAAACTATACTTTCAGAGTAGGATGACTTGAAAAACAGCTTTTATTTGATTATAGTATATAAATATTCATATTCCTGCTTCAACTTATCTCACTTTCATTTTTATTTATTTTAGAAGATTGCTAAACACCATTTTATAAATTTTTTTATTGTAAAAAGAAAAAGAATAATACATAACCAGCAAAGAGAAGAAAGATGGAAAATATATATTTCTAAATCCATAAAAACCTTTAATTTGTTATGTAGTGTTGTTAGAACAGTTGTAAAACCTTTTTATAATAATCTCTATACTTGAGGGCTCATAAGGAAGTTTTATAAAATGTTGTTTTTCTATCCATTACTATGTACCATAAATTTTTATAAGCTGGTGTTGAACAGTTGTTTTTCAAGTCTTTTTTACTCATTTAAGAGATATATTAGAATTATAAAATTATCACCAACACTAAATAATATAACTTTTGGTTATTTTATGAAGGTTTTATATTATTTGCTGTAACTTTTATATAGACAAAAATGCTCATTGGGTTGCTTGATTGATGATTGCTTTTTGTTAGGTACTTACTTAGTAGTAGCCCAATGAGCATTTTTGTCTATATAAAAGTTACAGCAAATAATATAAAACCTTCATAAAATAACCAAAAGTTATATTATTTAGTGTTGGTGATAATTTTATATCTCTTAAATGAGTAAAAAAGACTTGAAAAACAACTGTTCAACACCAGCTTAGAAAAATTTATGGTACATAGTAATGGATAGAAAAACAACATATAGATTTTATAAAACTTTCTTATGAGCCCTCAAGTATAGAGATTATTATAAAAAGGTTTTACAACTGTTCTAACAACACTACATAACAAATTAAAGGTTTTTATGGATTTAGAAATATAGATTTTCCATCTTTCTTCCCTTTGCTGGTTATGTATTATTCTTTTTCTTTTTCAATAAAAAAAATTTATAAAATGGTGTTTAGCAATCTTCTAAAATAAATAAAAGTGAAAGTGAGATAAGCTGAAGCAGGAATATGAATATTTATATACTAGTCAAATAAAAGCTGTTTTTCACGTCATCCTTCTCTGAAAATCAGCTGCGGTCCCGTGTGTACTGTATAGTTTTCGAATACACTCACGTAAATTTCATGGGCTCCAAAAATACTTGAGAAAACGTGAAAAAAAATATTCATTTAACTATCAGTTTTTTTTTTCATACGCGTTTTTTTCTTTCTGGGACAAATATTGAATTTCGTATGTTGTTCTTAACCCTAACAAGCAATATTTCGATTGAAACACATGTTGAAACCCCATAAATAACGTTTTTAATTAGGCCAAAAACCTATTTTTGTAATCCAAAATGGCGAAAATTTCCGACAATTCTATAAAAAAAACAATACAACTATACCACTGTTTACCTCCTCAACACTATTTTATAACCCTTTTAAAAAATGATGCTACTTGGAACAAAGGGCTACAGATGGCGCAGTGTTGAACACTGATGGTCTGCTTCTGCGAGCTTAACATAGTTACCATTGTTCTCTTTTCCTAAATGCATTCCTCGAAAGATCCAGCATACTACACATACCAGGAAAAATACCCGCCTCCACACACTTCAAGCCCGCATAACTATCAGAGGTAACTATCTCAAGAATATAGTTAGATTGCGGGGTCGAAGGGTGTACAGTCGAGTATTTTCCGGGGTGTTCACATTTGCCGCCGACCAGCAGTATCAGCGTATGCGCTCGACGTTTCACGGTATCATGTGGTCTAAGCGAGATTTGCCTATACAAGTTCATGTCGGACCACGTGATGAGTTTTTTGAGTCAGGGTGACTGCGCATCGGAAACGCTGGTGGGAATCGGGTGTAAAATGCATTCGATCCCGATATCTGTCATCGGCAACTATCTCAAGAAGATTTGGATCTCTTGTCTCTCTCAGATTGATGTAATTAAAACAAGATAATAATGGTATGGTATCTCGCAAAAACGCGCCATTTGATGTCGCAAAAACGCTCCTTTTGATTTCGCAAAAACGCGCCTTTTGATGTCACAAAATTAACCTTAAAAAATCTTGTTTGTTTTGTTATTATAATTGCCAAAATAAATTAAAATTGTTTTTTTTGTTTTAAAAACAGTTGTATTATAATAACTGTATAAAGAAATTAATAACAACATTATAGAAAAAACCTTATGGGCAAAAAAGGTTTATGAATGAGTTCATAAGAATATTATAGACACCAATTTATATAACTATTGTGTGTGAGTTCCCAAGTTTTTATAAGTGTCTCTCGAAATATTTTCAATCTTATCTTATATAAATTTGTTGTTGGTTAATTAAGTTTTATAAGTGGGTTGATAGCAACATTTTAAAAACCAATCTATTATATATCTTGAATTGATAGTTACTTACGGTTTTATAGGTGGGTTGACAGAAAGATTTCAAACACCAATTTATATAACTTTTGTCACTGATGACTTATATTTTTATAAATATGTTGGTGGAAACATTGTTAACACCAATTTATATAACATTTGAACCGATGACTTTAATTTTTATAAAGATGTCCGTGGAAATATTGTTAACGCCAGTTTTATGTTACTTTAGGGTACCATCAATTTAGAGCCTTTAATAAATCAAATATACAAACTCAATTCTTGTAGGAAACTTCTAAATACCCTAGGGTATCAATGGAACCCTCTTTATAATAATTATATAAATATCTGTCACCAGAAGTTTCTGAAAATGCTCATTGGGAGTACTTAGGTACTACAGTTGAACGCGAAAAAAATGTTTTAGCACATTTTTGGTTATTTTTTTGGGAAAATTTTTGAACAAATTTAAGCCAAAAGAATCGTCATTTCAAACACCCACCAGTAAAACATGTCCAAGAAAAGCCAGATTCAAAAGGAGTTAATATAATCAGCTGTGACGCAAATAGGTTTAATCAAATAGACCCTTTTCGCTGAAAGGAATATTTTTAATTAAATGGTACCAAATAGTTTAAAAACTAGAGCACCTAAAAATCGCCCCCGAATTGCTATCGTTGGGGAAATTTCCCTGACTTTCCATGACCAATTTAAACTTTCTCCGACCACTTGAATTCCCTGACTTTCCCTGATTTACAAGGTTGTGGCCACCCCGGCCAGCCTGGTCAAGCAACTTACCAACACAATACGATTTACTCGCTTTAGGAACGTAAATCATTTTCCTACAGTTGTGCCACAGGGTGTTCGTAGTTCTGTCAATGTCGTTCGGGTCCAGGACATCGTCTTTGTCGTCTTTATTCTCGATCAACGGGGGATCCGGGCCGATTTTTTCGAAATTTATCACCACACCGTTTTGTACCTGAAATAAAAAAAAGAACTTCAAAAATTCCATAAATTGTAACAAATTTCCCAAAATTTTTGGGGATTTCTAATCCCCATTGTTATAAAAGAATCGTTTCATGTGTAGTCACTCTCCGAAAGTGTCAATATGGCCAAAATATTCAAGTTTTCGTTTTTTGATGGTAAATAAAACTTCAAGATCTTTATTTATTCTAAGCAAAACATCCCCATTAGTTACTCTGTCCATCCAAGATATCCTTAGTATTCTACGATAGCACCACATCTCGAATGCCTCTAACTT
Organism: Oxystoma pomonae; assembly: GCA_963921995.1. NCBI lineage: Eukaryota > Metazoa > Arthropoda > Insecta > Coleoptera > Brentidae > Oxystoma > Oxystoma pomonae. Next base: position 111,440,439 of record OY998167.1, read on the forward strand.
TTTGCACATGGCCTCAGTCAGTGTCCATGCTTCCATGCCATAATATAAGATGCTAAAAACATAACACCGCAGCACAGATTCGGAGAGAGAATTGGATGTTGTCCCAGGTCTCATTGAGGAGGTAACCCAAGTATTATGTATGAATCCACGCCTCTGATGTTCTTTTCCTTGGATATGACCATCCATTTTGTTTTCAATAACTCTTGCAATGCGTCTGCTATTATGACAGTGTCGTCGGCATATCGTATGCCGTTTATGGTCAGAGCCTCTTCGCAGTTATGAAGTTCAGTCTCTATTATTTTCTTACTATAGATATTAAACAACAGCGGAGACTATATACAACTAGTTGACTAGATGAAACTCTTTCTATGAAACAAGCATACAGACCGCTTCAAGCTACTGCGAACATAGGGGGAATCAAGTCCAATTTACTCTCCGTGCCGTACGACCGAGGTGGATTCGAAGCACGCTGCAGTGTTATCTTTTGGAAATTCATTTTGTTTTTATTATTTTGTTTTATTTCTGCCTTGCTCGAGAAACAGATGGGTAAGTTCTTAATTGAAATAATACATTTTTAAAACTAAAAATGGATGTCTACGAAGTTGCCGAAAAAGTGCAGATGGTCAAATGTTCAAATCGTCATAACCCAACACACGTTCGATATTGATCGAGGGAAAATTTGCATTTGTATTTTGACGTAAGAACACAGTATCCCCAAAAACTAAATGTTTGGGAGGAGGGTATTGTAGGGGAACACGTAATTGGGCCATTTTTTATTAACGGCAATTGCAATTTGAATGGTCCTAGATACTTGGATCTACTGCAGCAGCACATTATTCCAACTGCTAGGCAGTTGTTAGGTGTAAGATTTGGTGAAACATGGTTTCAACAAGATGGTTTTTCCGCTCACAATGTTGGCCTTGTTAGGGAATATCTTGATAATGTATTTCCTAATCGGGTTATAAGTACACGGGGAACTATTTTATGGCCAGCTCGATCTCCTGATCTTGCTCCTAATGACTTCTATCTGTTTTTGAAGAAGCTTTTCAAATTATCACCCCTAACATGCTTGGAAACGTTGGAAGGGGTTTTTATAGTAGGCTCGGATATTGTCTACCCGAGCAAGGAGGACTTTTCGAACATTTGCTTTATTTTTTTTTTTGACTGGGAGAATCTTTTTGGTTTTTATAATGTATTATTTTATTTTGAGAACTTGCTTTTATTTTGTTTCTCCTTATTATTTTTATTGTAACACGTCGTCACTGATAAATCTGAGCAGTTGACAATAAAACGCTCTTATTTATCAGTGACAAAAAATAAGAAAATTACGTTATAAAAATTTGCGTATTTATTGACCAAATTCCGGTTTCATTGACTACGCTCCACACAGCACCGTGGTTAGAGGCGTACTAAATACAAGGCGAACGGCGGCGAACGGCAGCGAATGGCGATCGGAAGCCTGAGTGTTGGTTGCTTCACTGATAGGCGTGCGATGTCTCTGCATGTACGTACACTGGCAAATTAGACTTCTTTCACCCTATGTTCTCAGTAGCTTGAAGCGGTGTGTATACTGACACCGACACGTTCCTAGATCGCTGAACTAAGACTTGAATGGAACAGAGACTCTCTGACTGACCACTGATGAGCTCACACTGGTTACCCAGAGCGAAACATCGTTTAATCATTTCTTTTTCATTTTCGCTTTGGTCCTTTGTGTGTTCCTTGTGGGATGCTCATCCAAACTTGAATTTTCGTTATTTCCACCCAAGATCTTTTGATCTTTTGTTTTTTGGTTTCTTTTCGGTTGAAGTTTTTTGTTTTAATTGCCTTAGGAGCATAATCCTATTGGAAATATTAACTATTCAGGACGAATCCGTATCAGGCAACTTGGATATGTACCAGTGCGGAACGATGCCTATTTGTGAGTGATTTAAGGTTTGAAGTCAAAGTGTATGATGAGGGCGAAACATCGTTTAATCATTTCCCTTTTCGCTTTGGTCCTTTGTGTGTTCCTTGTGGGATGCTCATCCAAGTTTGAATTTTCGTTATTTCCACACCAGATCTTTTGATCTTTTGTTTTTTAGGGCCTCTTTTGTCCCGAACCCACCACGAAATCCAAATTGCGTGTCGCCCATAAAAGATTCGCATTTTCCATAAATTCTTTTATGGATAATCTTTAGAAATATTTTTAACATATGGCTGGTTTGCTTCACTGGGGAATCACAGCACTGTATTCCAAGCCGAAATACATGCAATCGAAATGTGCCTGCGGGAGAAATTGAGAAGAAGATATTCTAACAAGAATATTGCGATGTTCTCGGACAGCCAAGCAGCTATAAAAGCCTTAGCATGTCAACAAATAGACTCCAAACTAGTGTGGAACTACCTACAGCTCCTAATAACCCTATAGCCAACCACAACAAGGTAACACTTGCGCGGGTGCCGGGGCACACGTGGTTGGCTGGCAATGAAAATGCAGATATCCTAGCTAGGAGAGGACACTATTTCTTATTTACATTAATGATCTGTTCCTTCACATCTCTGGAATTTTTGCTGCATTTGCGGATGATGCAACGGTAGTATGGCATGGAGAAAGACCTGAGGATTTAGTTCAGGTGATATCTAATGAACTTAAGGAGAACGGGCTTTTGCTAAACTTTAATAAAACACAGGTACTTGGGTTTCGGTGTAATATTGATGACATAGACTGTGATGCATTTTTGATCAAGGCTTCCACACATACTAAGTTTGTTGGTCTTCAACTGGACACTCGACTTTAAATTTCAGTCTCCTATCATCACCCTTAACAAAAAGCTTGCCTCATGATGTTACGGTGTAAGAGCGGGGTATCATCAAATTTAAACGTCTCTATTGCGAAATCTGTGTTTGTTGCAGTCATCCAATCACAACCTTCCTATGAGCTACCATTTTGGGGCTGCTGTTCACAATATCTCTTTCATTCTGTGTTTAAACTTCAAAAACGGGCATTTCGATTTATGGTCGGTGCTTCTCCGAGAGATCACTGCCATACTAACTCTTCCATGTCTCTTTAGCCTAGAATCAGTAAGTCATATCCATGAACATAAATCCTCATTTCCAGAGCACCAAACCAATTATCATTCCACACACTACACTTCTAAGAATTTTATAATCCATAATGCCATAAAATTATATAAGCAACTTCCTGCAACTATGAAAATTTAGAAAAGAACTAAAAAATGTCTTACTCAAACAAGCCTTCTATACTTCTCTTTTAAACAGCAAATTAATTAAACAATTTACTGCATCCGATGCTTTTGTTACAAAAGTGCATATAACTATATATTATTATTAACTAGGTATCAAATCCTATAAGCAATAAACTGTGATAATGACCAATGTTTTTGTTTTTTTTTCTAATTCTCTAGTCCTTTATTTGTTATATTTTTATGTTTATTCTATTTCTGTATTTATTTTCATTCTAATTTTAAGCTTTTATTTTGATTTTAATCTCAGGCCTTCAGGTATTTTCAACTTTTTTGGCTCTGTATTTTTAAATGTAGCTTATGTTAAGTGTTTTTTTTTTCATTGATATTTTAGTACATAAGATAGTTTTAATTAGCCTATGATACCAGATCAAAATATCTCGTAATGCTTAGATTTACTTACCTTACAAAATTTACTGATGATCCAACAACATTTATTTATTTATTTTTAAGGTATTTGCTTTGTCAATAAGGAGTTTTTTGTATCTTTGGACAATAAAGCTTAATTACTACTACTACTACTACTACTACTACTAAGAGAGTGCTGAACGTAGCGAAGGCTACGAACCTCTTTCAGGTGAAAGAATACAGCAAGGGATACAGTAAGCAATCAGCTATCTCCATTAACCTAGCGACCCCACCCCAAGAAAATCAAAATTTAGTTATGCCAGTTAGCTAGATTAATATTAACCGAGATATTAACTGAGCAACCCCACCAGGAAATATGGCGCCAAACTAAAAAGTTTCTGTTTTAAAATTATGTGCTAATTATGTGCTCTACGAATATATAAATTATGTTTTTAAAAAAAAAATGGTGGGGTAGCTAGGTTAATATTAACTTAGCGACACCACATGTTTACCCAATGAGCATTTTCAGAAACTTCTGGTGACAGATATTTATATAATTATTATAAAGAGGGTTCCATTGATACCCTAGGGTATTTAGAAGTTTCCTACAAGAATTGAGTTTGTATATTTGTTTTATTAAAGGCTCTAAATTGATGGTACCCTAAAGTAACATAAAACTGGCGTTAACAATATTTCTACGGACATCTTTATAAAAATTAAAATCATCGGTTCAAATGTTATATAAATTGGTGTTAACAATGTTTCCACCAACATATTTATAAAAATATAAGTCATCAGTGACAAAAGTTATATAAATTGGTGTTTGAAATCTTTCTGTCAACCCACCTATAAAACCGTAAGTAACTATCAATTAAAGATATATAATAGATTGGTTTTTAAAATGTTGCTATCAACCCACTTATAAAACTTAATTAACCAACAACAAATTTATATAAGATAAGATTGAAAATATTTCGAGAGACACTTATAAAAACTTGGAAACTCACACACAATAGTTATATAAATTGGTGTCTGTAATATTCTTATGAACTCATTCATAAACCTTTTTTTGCCCATAAGGTTTTTTTCTATAATGTTGTTATTAATTTCTTTATATAGTGATTATAATACAACTGTTTTTAGAACAAAAAAAAACAATTTTAATTTATTTTGGCAATTATAATAACAAAACAAACAAGATTTTTTAAGGTTAATTTTGTGACATCAAAAGGCGCGTTTTTGCGAGATACCATACCATTATTATCTTGTTTTAATTACATCAATCTGAGAGAGATAAGAGATCCAAATCTTCTTGAGATAGTTGCCGATGACCGATATCGGGATCGAATGCATTTTACACCCGATTCCCACCAGCGTTTCCCATGCGCAGTTACCCTGACTCAAAAAACTCATCACGTGGTCCGACATGAACTTGTATAGGCAAATCTCGCTTAGACCACGTGATACGTGATTTGATTCGGGGGGCCCACGAATGAGAAACGCATAGATGGGAACCGTCTTTTAGAAAAAGAGAACATTATAGTAACCGTGTTAAGGTCGCAAAAACGCACCGTAAAACGTCGACCGCATACGCTGATATGGCGGCAAATGTGAACACCCCGGAAAATACTCGCCTGTACACCCTTCGACCCCGCAATCTAACTATATTCTTGAGATGGTTACGTCTGACAGTTATGCGGGCTTGAAGTGTGTGGGGGCGGGTATTTTTCCTGGTATGTGTAGTATGCTGGATATCTCGAGGAATGCATTTAGGAAAAGAGAACAATGGTAACTATGTTAAGCTCGCAGAAACGGACCATCAGTGTTCAACACTGCGCCATCTGCAGCTCTTTGTTCCAAGTAGCATTATTTTTTAAAAGGGTCATAAAATAGTGTTTGTCGAGGTAAACAGTGGTATAGTTGTATTGTTTTTTTTATAGAATTGTCGGAAATTTTCGCCATTTTGGATTACAAAAATAGGTTTTTGGCCTAAATAAAAACGTTATTTATGGGGTTTCAACATGTGTTTCAATCGAAATATTGCTTGTTAGGGTTAAGAACAACATACAAAATTCAATATTTGTCCCAGAAAGAAAAAAACGCTTATGAAAAAAAAAACTGATATTTAAATGAATTTTTTTCCCGTTTTCTCAAGTATTTTTGGAGCCCATGAAATTTACGTGAGTGTATTCGAAAACTATACAGGACACATGGGACCGCAGCTGATTTTTAGAGTAGGATGACATGAAAAACAGCTTTTATTTGACTATAGTATATAAATATTCATATTCCTGCTTCAGTTTATCTCACTTTCATTTTTATTTATTTTAGAAGATTGCTAAACACCATTTTATAATTTTTTTTATTGTAAAAAGAAAAAGAATAATACATAACAAGCAAAGGGAAGAAAGATGGAAAATCTATATTTCTAAATCCATAAAAACCTTTAATTTGTTATGTAGTGTTGTTAGAACAGTTGTAAAACCTTTTTATAATAATCTCTATACTTGAGGGCTCATAAGGAAGTTTTATAAAATCTATATGTTGTTTTTCTATCCATTACTATGTACCATAAATTTTGTTGTTTTTCAAGTCTTTTTTACTCATTTAAGAGATATATAAGAGTTATAAACTTATCACCAACACTAAATAATATAACTTTTGGTTACTTTATGAAGGTTTTATATTATTTGCTGTACTTTTATATAGACAAAAATGCTCATTGGGTAGGTATCACGGAATATAAAAATTTCAAAAACCAGTATATCGGTCGTGATTCTTCAGAAACGACAGAAAATCTCACCCGTCAGAATTCTGGAAAGTGGCGAATTTTACTTATCGCCTCATTTAAAATAAAAATCCTATCCTAACGTTGTAAGAGAAACTGCGTCATTTGTTTATTAACATTTTGTAAATTTAATATTTTAAAGATATTCTGCAGGACTAGTTTATGGTGGAGCTAAATTGTTACTACGCGTACCAATAAACGTCGAAAATTCTCACCATGTAAAACGAGAGACAGAATTTGTGTGACTTTTCTGAACAGTGACAGCGAAACATGGCTATCTATGGTTTTGTATGTTAAAAGTTTTAAAGGTTTGTTTACACACAAAAATATTTAAGGAATATTAGCAAATAGTACTGACAAAAAAGTATTAAGTGTAAACTTGTGTTTAAAAATCGTCAGATTTTTTGTAAGGGCGAGATTTTCTGACGGTTTTTGAAGAATCGCGACCTGCCAATTATGTGCTAATTTCGTCCATGATCAGAAAATTTTCTACTTGTGTGGTTTCCGATAAAATCAATGAAAGGATATTACATTATATCTGAAGTACGATTCCAAAGTAAAAATATATTATTACAAAATTATGCCCAATGAGCATTTTCAGAAACTTCTGGTGACAGAAATTTATATAATTATTATAAAGAGGGTTCCATTGATACCCTACCCAATGAGCATTTTTGTCTATATAAAAGTTACAGCAAATAATATAAAACCTTCATAAAATAACCAAAAGTTATATTATTTAGTGTTGGTGATAATTTTATAACTCTAATATATCTCTTAAATGAGTAAAAAAGACTTGAAAAACAACTGTTCAACACCAGCTTATAAAAATTTATGTTACATAGTAATGGATAGAAAAACAACATATAGATTTTATAAAACTTCCTTATGAGCCCTCAAGTATAGAGATTATTATAAAAAGGTTTTACAACTGTTCTAACAACACTACATAACAAATGAAAGGTTTTTATGGATTTAGAAATATAGATTTTCCATCTTTCTTCCCTTTGCTGGTTATGTATTATTCTTTTTCTTTTTACAATAAAAAAATTTATAAAATGGTGTTTAGCAATCTTCTAAAATAAAATGAGATAAGCTGAAGCAGGAATATGAATATTTATATACTAGTCAAATAAAAGCTGTTTTTCACGTCATCCTTCTCTGAAAATCAGCTGCGGTCCCGTGTGTACTGTATAGTTTTCGAATACACTCACGTAAATTTCATGGGCTCCAAAAATACTTGAGAAAACGTGAAAAAAAATATTCATTTAACTATCAGTTTTTTTTTCATACGCGTTTTTTTCTTTCTTGGACAAATATTGAATTTCATATGTTGTTCTTAACCCTAACAAGCAATATTTCGATTGAAACACATGTTGAAACCCCATAAATAACGTTTTTAATTAGGCCAAAAACCTATTTTTGTAATCCAAAATGGCGAAAATTTCCGACAATTCTATAAAAAAAACAATACAACTATACCACTGTTTACCTCGTCAACACTATTTTATAACCCTTTTAAAAAATGATGCTACTTGGAACAAAGGGCTACAGATGGCGCAGTGTTGAACACTGATGGTCTGTTTCTGCGAGCTTAACATAGTTACCATTGTTCTCTTTTCCTAAATGCATTCCTCGAGAGATCCAGCATACTACACATACCAGGAAAAATACCCGCCTCCACACACTTCAAGCCCGCATAACTATCAGAGGTAACTATCTCAAGAATATAGTTAGATTGCGGGGTCGAAGGGTGTACAGGCGAGTATTTTCCGGGGTGTTCACATTTGCCGCCGACCAGCAGTATCAGCGTATGCGCTCGACGTTTCACGGTGCGTTTTTGCGACCTTTACACGGTTACTATATTGTTCTCTTTTTCTAAAACACGGTTCCCATCTATGCGTTTCTCATTCGAGATTTGCCTATACAAGTTCATCTCGAACCACGTGATGAGTTTTTTGAGTCAGGGTGACTGCGCATCGGAAACGCTGGTGGGAATCGGGTGTAAAATGCATTCGATCCCGATATCTGTCATCGGCAACTATCTCAAGAAGATTTGGATCTCTTGTCTCTCTCAGATTGATGTAATTAAAACAAGATAATAATGGTATGGTATCTCGCAAAAACGCGCCTTTTGATGTCGCAAAAACGCTCCTTTTGATTTCGCAAAAACGCGCCTTTTGATGTCACAAAATTAACCTTAAAAAATCTTGTTTGTTTTGTTATTATAATTGCCAAAATAAATTAAAATTGTTTTTTTTTGTTCTAAAAACAGTTGTATTATAATCACTGTATAAAGAAATTAATAACAACATTATAGAAAAAACCTTATGGGCAAAAAAGGTTTATGAATGACTTCATAAGAATATTACAGACACCAATTTATATAACTATTGTGTGTGAGTTCCCAAGTTTTTATAAGTGTCTCTCGAAATATTTTCAATCTTATCTTATATAAATTGGTTGTTGGTTAATTAAGTTTTATAAGTTTAATTGATAGTTACTTACGGTTTTATAGGTGGGTTGACAGAAAGATTTCAAACACCAATTTATATAACTTTTGTCACTGATGACTTATATTTCTATAAATATGTTGGTGGAAACATTGTTAACACCAATTTATATAACATTTGAACCGATGACTTTAATTTTTATAAAGATGTCCGTGGAAATATTGTTAACGCCAGTTTTATGTTACTTTAGGGTACCATCAATTTAGAGCCTTTAATAAAACAAATATACAAACTCAATTCTTGTAGGAAACTTCTAAATACCCTAGGGTATCAATGGAACCCTCTTTATAATAATTATATAAATATCTGTCACCAGAAGTTTCTGAAAATGCTCATTGGGTAGGGTATTTAGAAGTTTCCTACAAGAATTGAGTTTGTATATTTGTTTTATTAAAGGCTCTAAATTGATGGTACCTTAAAGTAACATACAACTGGCGTTAACAATATTTCCACGGACATCTTTATAAAAATTTAAGTCACCGGTAACAAATGTTATATAAATTGGTGTTAACAATGTTCCCACCAAAATATTTATAAAAATATAAGTCATCAGTGACAAAAGTTATATAAATTGGTGTTTGAAATCTTTCTGTCAACTCATCTATAAAACCGTAAGTAACTATCAATTAAAGATATATAGATTGGTTTTAAAATGTTGCTATCAACCCACTTATAAAAACTTAAGTAACCAACAACAAATTTATATAAGATAAGATAGAAAATATTTCGAGAGACACTTATAAAAACTTGGGAACTCACACACAATAGTTATATATGCCCATAAGGTTTTTTCTATAATGTTGTTATTAACTTTTTATATAGTGGTTATAATACAACTGTTTTTAGAACAAAAAAACAATTTTAATTTATTTTGGCAATTATAATAACAAAACAAACATAGGTAAAGGAGCTACAAAACAAACAAGATTTTTTAAGGTTAATTTTGTGACATCAAAAGGCGCGTTCTTGCGACATCAAAAGGCGCGTTTTTGCGACATCAAAAGGCCCGTTTTTGCGAGATACCATACCATTATTATCTTGTTTTAATTACATCTGTCTGAGAGAGATAAGAGATCCAAATCTATCTTGAGATAGTTGACGATGACAGATATCGGGATCGAATGCATTTTACACCCGATTCCCACGCGTTTCCCATGCGTAGTCAAAAAACTCATCACGTGGTCCAACATGAACTTGTATAGGCAAAACTCGCTTAGACCACGTGATACGTGTTTTGATTCGGGGAACCCACGAAACAGAAACGCATAGATGGGAACCGTGTTTTAGAAAAAGAGAACAATATAGTAACCGTGTTAAGTTCGCAAAAACGCACCGTGAAACGTCGAGCGCATACGTTGATACTGCTGGTCGGCGGCAAATGTGAACACCCCGGAAAATACGCTCCTGTACACCCCGCAATCTAACTTTATTCTTGAGATAGTTACCTCTGACAGTTATGCGGGCTTGAAGTATGTACAGGCGAGTATTTTTCCTGGTATGTGTATATCTAAATATTGCTTGTTAGGGTTAAGAACAACATAAAAAATTCAATATTTCTCCCAGAAAGCAAAAAACGTGTATGAAAAAAAAAGTGATTTTTAAATGAATATTTTTTTCACGTTTTCTCAAGTATTTTTGGAGCCCATGAAATTTATGTGAGTGTATTCGAAAACTATACAGTACACACGAGACTGCAGCGGATTTTCAGAGTTGGATGACTTGAAAAACAGCTTTTATTTGACTAGTATATAAATATTCATATTCCCGCTTCAACTTAACTCACTTCCATTTTTATTTATTTTAGAAGATTGGTAAACACCATTTTATAAATTTTTTTATTGTAAAAAGAAAAAGAATAGTACATAACAAGCAAAGGGAAGAAAGATGGAAAATTTATATTTATAAATCCATAAAAACCTTTAATTTGTTATGTAGTGTTGTTAGAACAGTTGTAAAACCTTTTTATAATAATCTCTAGACTTGAGGGCTCATAAGGAAGTTTTATAAAATCTATATGTTGTTTTTCTATCCATTAGTATGTACCATAAATTTTTATAAGCTGGTGTTGGTCAGTTGTTTTTCAAGTCTTTTTTACTCATTTAAGAGATATATTAGAGTTATAAAATTATCACCAACACTAAATAATATAATTTTTGGTTATTTTATGAAGGTTTTATATTATTTGCTGTCTCTTTTATATAGATAAAAATGCTCATTGGGTGTGCTTCATGAATATGTGTAAGAATTATCACATAATTTTAAAACCACTAATTTTTATTGGCGCCTTAATCCTGGTGGGGTTGCTAAGTTAATATTAACCCAGGCAAGCCATTTTCTTTTTCGATTTTCTCGGAAACCAGACGAGTACAAAATTTTCTGATCATGAACGAAATTAGCACATAATATACAGATAATACTGGTTTTTGAAATTTTTAAATTCCGTAATACCTAAACATGTGGGGTTGCTAAGTTAATATTAATCTAGCTACCCCACCCTTTTTTAAAGAAAAAACATAATTTAAAATGAAAAATTCGATTTTTTTCTTACATATTCGTGGAGCACATAATTATCACATAATTTTAAAACAAAAAAATTTTAGTTTGGCGCCATATTTCCTGGTGGGGTTGCTAAGTTAATATTAACCTAGCTACCCCATTTTCTTTTTCGATTTTCTCAGAAACCAGAGGAGCACTAAATTTTTTGATTAGGGACGAAATTAGCACATAATTATGGTGTGACTAAATTTTAATTTTCTTGAGGTGGGGTCGCTAGGTTATATTATTATATGGAACAATGTTTACTTTTCTGTTGATTACAGTAAACACACCAGTGGCGTACCTACTTAAATAGAAATTTACATATGGATTATATTATTAAAATTTTACTATAATATGAAATCTGCAAAATAATTTTAAAAACATGCAAAAAATAATTCTGCCAATTTGACCTTTGGAAGCATCCTAACAATAAATGTTTGTAGTATAATTTTATACAAAAGAAATTTAGTTTGTATATGATTTATAGCAATTTCAATTTTCAACAGAATAAAATTATGCCAAACATTAAAACAAAGAAACACAGTTCATAGCACCTGGAACATCAAGAAAAAAAAATATTACCCACTAGCTAAAAATAGGTTATTGTGTTTGTTAATTTTGTTATTTTTTCTGGTCATTAGCAGAAACTTACTTATACTGGCTCCTTCAGTACACAATAAAGTCAATAATGCTTAGGGTAGATAGAGACATCTAGGACAGACAAAAAGATTTAACTATCAATTCCAAGGGCGGGCGCAGATGGCAACGGTGGCAGTATAAATCAACACATCTGAATTAACTATTTTCTTATTTGCAAATTGGTTTAAGGACTTTACCTACCTTTATTTTATAGTCTTTATAAAAAAAACCTTCTAAAATATCTTATTTGCGCATTAACTACTTCATCAAAAGTATGCTGTATTTTATCGTCTTTATTTGAAAAAACCTTATAAAAACGTTCGAAAATATCTCATTTGACGCATTGGGAATTATACTTTATAAAAAAAAAACGTGTTTGTTGATATTTTAATCTAAGGATCTACTAATTTAAGTATTTTTCATAAACTTTCTTTTTACTGACTGATTTCACTTGCTCTCCCTTTGTCTTCAAAACATTGGACGATTTGTTCCAAAATAACACTTTAAATGCACTGAAATATCCTCCTACTGGCAAAAAAACACACTATAAACGTTTAACACGAAAAAGCTTATGTCAATAAAAACATCATCCGACCGTGTGCGCTCTGCCCACTTTCACCACCCACAAGCCAATCACGACCTAAACTGGTTGCGACAGAATTCTCTGTCCCTATCGTTCTAACATCGTTTAAAAGGATGGAAAAATAATCGATATTTCTTACCTTTGTTTTGTTGTGATTTTAATTGTAAATAAACAGTGCTTATTATTGACCAAGGAGTTTTCTTTACACAAGATATCTTGTCTCTTTTTAATCTAAGGACGTAAGTGGAAAATAAGTGAAGTGTCGAGTAATAAGGCGAGTAACAATTAAGGCCCAAAGAGGCGCCCTTGACATTGTGGTTTGTCAGGCGCAAATGCGCGGGAAGTGGCCAAAATCATATTCTTAAATTTTAAGACTTACTTTTTGCACTAAACTGTCGATGCATTGATTCAACATCCTATGAGAGGTGATGCAGTACGACCTACCACCCGTCACTTCACACATAGCGTCGATTGGACTGCTGTCGCTTGGTACTAAGCCGGTGTCTCTGTCTGCGGCAGGCGTACCTTAAAAATAAGAATAATTTTAGCTCCTAACAACTATTTTATTAGCTGCTGCTAATAAAATAGCTGTTAGGAGTGAATTTGGATACTAAAAACAATTCGTTTAGTTAAACAGAAAAACTGCTCATCGAAAATTAACAAAATTATATATATCTTGTTTTTATTTAATTTTTTTAAATAATCGATAATTTTTACCGTCAATTAAACATTTTCAGGACCCGTAAAATTATGTAAAAAACTTAAAATTATGCAATATCACGTGAATGGTTCCGGGATAATGCTTTAAACAGTTTTTAAGATTAACTAACTGGAAGAAGCGAATTTTTTATTCAAATTCACCCCTAAACAAAAACAATATCATTTTTAAAAAGAAATTTATGAGAAAATTTTCAAAGCTTAGGGAAAAACTTTCGCCAGCATCAGTAGAGGGTAAATGACCATATTTTCTGATTTTAAATAGAACCCTGAATATATTTTTAAGTTTCAATAGATCTCTGAACGGCTCTTGCATAAATTCACAAAAACAATGCCAAACACAACTTTGTCTAACGCATTGCCCTTATGACAAATTATTTTTGGTTTTATCCAGGAATTGCCAAAGAATAACCCAACATATTAATATATTTTTTAAATTGGGAAGAAAGAGCCATTCAATATTTTAAAAAATTTGAGATTTGCAATGGCAACTGTCAATTTTTAAGTCCCTTATTTAAAAGTTTTTAGAAAATTATGCAATTCCTGTACATAAATCTTTATTAATTTCATCACTAAAAATTAAAAAAAAAAATACAATAAAAAGTACAAAATAAAATAATTGTTATTTTTACAAAAAACTGAAAGAAAAATAAATAAGTTTTCGAATAAAAATTATTTTATTTTAAAGGTACCATTTAGTGTGTTTAAGTTTTTTTTCCTAGCCAATTTATGAAATCACTATTACCTGTCAATCTTAAAACCAAAGCAAACAATCTTTGATCCCACCTAAATGGTTCCCTTGTCAATTCCGTTCCCGGGATTATCGAAGTCATAGGCAAGTTAAATTCTTCCTGGACGCCATTCACTAATAAAAATAAATATAAATGATAGAGCTAAAGTGTGGTATTTTAAAAAAATTTATTTTCTAAGGATTCAGAAAATGAGATAATATACAAGGTGTCCAATTTAAAAAAAGATAAGTTTACACCATATTTAATTTTTGGGATACCCTGCATAAAACAATACATTATTTTTGAAATATTACTATTATTTAAATGAAAATGTTACACCATTTGTAAAAAGCATTGTTTCTAGTGACAATGAGGTATTTAAAAAAAATGTTTCTATGTATTAAGGGATTTAAATCATAAGAATCTTAATTAAAACGAACTCGCCTTTTTAGCTTTTTTAGCCCCAAGAAAATCAAAATTTAGTTATGCCATAATTATGTGCTAATTATGTGCTAATTTCATCCCCAATCGAAAAATGTTGTGCTCCTTTGATTTATGAGATAATCGAAAAAGAAAATGGCAAAAAAGACCATCAGTTTTACTCCTTTACTTTATGAAACGACGGATCTTCTCTTTTCACTGACCAGCAGTAGTCTCCCATCATTGCAGAGTCCCAACGTCCTTGATATCGAGTTTCCATCGTTCTTATATCCTTATGAAACCGCTCTCCCATTTCATCGCTAACATCTCCAAGATTTTCCGGAAAGAAGTCGAGATGTGAGTGAAGAAAGTGGATTTTCAAGGACATGCGACATCCCAAAGCTTTATATGAGACCAGAAGTTGCTGCACCAGTCCTTCGTCTTTATTTTTGCCCAAAAAACCTTTCGTAACATTGACAAAGGCATGCCATGCATCTAACTCCTTTTTATTTAAAGTCTGTTCAAACAATTCATCTCGCATCAATTTACGAATATCAGGTCCTATAAAAATTCCTTCCTTTAATTTAGCATCACTTAATTTTGGAAAGAACTGTTTAAAGTAACTAAATCCTGCGCCCTCTTTGTTCATAACTTTAACAAAATTCTTCATGAGGCCCAACTTAATATGAAGAGGGGGCAGCAGGATCTTGGCTGGATCTACCAGAGGCTCATACTTGACATTGTTAGTACCGGGCCTAAATGACTCTCTAGGGGGCTACTCTTTTTGTAAGTAATGTTTAGTTGTAGCTCTTGAGTCCCAAAGACAACAACAGTTTTTTGTAAATCCACCTTGCATACCAAGTAATATTGCAATAACTTTCAGATCTCCACAAATTTGCCAGCTTTGTTCCTTGTAGTTGATATGATTTAGAATTAGGGCGAGATCTTCATACGTTTCTTTCATCGAAATAGAGTGTGCCACAGGAATAGACGGCCTTATGATCCCATTATGCAGAAAAACTGCTTTGAGACTGTACTTTGATGAATCTATGAAAAGACGCCATTCGGATGGATTGTGTTGAATTTGTAACTCGGTCATCAGTCCATTTTTGTCCGTGCATACGCAAAGTGAACCTTCCATTTCGTAATATTCTGAAAAAGGTTCATTCCTTTTTCTGTATTGTGTGTAAGTAGTTCCCGGAGCCAGCAAATTCCACTGTTTCAGTCTTGCACCTAAAAGTTGAGCTTTCTCTTTTGAAAGTGGCAAGTCTCTAACTAAATCATTTAATTCATTTTGTAGTATAAGGTGAGGTTCATCCTTTAAAAGGAAGGTACTGTCTCTCGTATCTTCATCCAAGGATGTTGATGTTGTATCCTCATAAGTTTCTGTTGGCAATCTTTTGTCAGTCGATCTTTCCGTAATATCTATTGTTTCCCAGTTTTTTGGGGGAGTAGGTATCGGTAAAGATTCTCCATGCGGCACTGGTATTATTGCGGATGGCAAGTGTGGATACTGAATGGCACGTTGTTTCTGCTTATTAGCTCCTATTGTATTTGTCAAACAAAAATAACAGTCATGATGATTCCGAGGCTTTCAACATATCATGGGAATTGCAAAGGGCATGCTTTTTTTACTTCCTTTCAGCCATGCCGTAAGGGTCGCATAACACATTAGGCAGCATACATGAGGAGCCCAGCGTTTATCTTGATCACCGATTTTGCAGTTGAAATAAAAATAGTATGCTTTCTTGACAACATCATTCATAGGTCTAATCTGTGACTGTACCGCAAATACTCCACAAATGTAACAAAATCGGTCCGGTGAATTTTTACAAACTCTACGAGAAGAACCTGACATCTTGCAAAAGCGGAAAAACGGCACACAATGTAGAGCTAGAGTATCTACTAAGAAAACAACAGCACGAATGAAGAAATCAAAAACAATGAAACACACGTAAAATACTTAACCGATCACTTATGTTATGTATTAAAGCAAAACTGACTTTGTCTACTCTATTTACGTGCCTCATAGTCTAGAAGGTTCGAGCAAAGCCGCGACTCCGCGCCATTGTCGCCACATAGACAAGGCGGTCTTACCTGCTCGGACAAAACAATAGCCAATGACAAAGCCAAATCAAATCAATTAGCAAGAAACTCCTATTTTAATTCTAATGTCCTACATTACAATATTCAAGGTTTAGATGCTAAGTCCAATCAACTTGAAGTGTTTGTAAGTCAGTATAAGATTGATGTATTTTGTCTTAATGAACATTGGTTGCGTAATCATGAAATTGCTGATATATTAATCACAGGGTATGTGCTCGTTTCTAGTTTTTGTCGAAAGACGCATATTCGTGGAGGAACGGCAGTATTTGTTTCTGATAGATACCAAAGCAAATGTACGGAAATTAAAAAGATTGTAAATTTATCTCTAGAAATGGAGACTGAGTTTTCAACTTTGAGCTGTTTTTGGAACAAATTTCGAAGGTTTTAGGGATAATGAGCAAATCTGACATAAAAACAGTAATAACTGGACACTTTAACGTTCATTTTAATACCAATGACAAGAGAGAAGTCCTACTTAAAACGCTATTTCACTCATTTGGCTACTCTTCTACAAACACTCAAAATACTAGAAAAAAAAACTGTCTGGACAATATCTTTATTAATTTAGATCCCAACAACGGGAAATGCTTTGTGGTGGATCCTACTATCTCAGATCATGATGCTTTATGTATAAAACTAAAATATTCTGAAGCTAGAAGTTCCAAAAGAATCGTCTATAGACCAATAAGCGATGTAGGGTTATTTAATTTTAATAGTCTTCTTAGTGAAACAGACTTTAGTTTTTTAAGTTCTACAGAATTTGACATATGCCAAAAATTTCAATATTTTCTCACTATTTTATCTAACCATATTGAAATTGTGTTCTCCGAAAACCGAAAAGTCAAAGGTAGTTTCCAATGGCCATAATAAAAATATCAACTTAAATTGGTTCAATGAAAGTCTTCGCCATCAAAGAGATATGTTAAACTTCATTAATGAATTACACAAAAAATATCCTTCAGAACAATTAAAAAATACGTTAAATACAATAAAAAAAAAACATACAAGAAAGAGCTGGGTGTAGCAAGAAAGGCAGCAAACGATAAATTTATTTTTGATTCAGGTAACTCGCAGAAGGCTATGTGGGTTATCATTAATAAAAATAAAAATAAAAAACAGAAAATTCAAATTGCAAGCACTATTTCTCCCTCCAACAATTTTAATAATTACTTTGCAAATATTGCCATTGAAACCGTCAACAGTTTGAAAACAACTGACACCAATTTTCAAAAATTCTTATATAATTCTTCTGTTAATAAATGTAATTTCAATTTTAGTTTTAGACATGTAACATATAAAACGAAGTGCGCGATATTATTAGGTCTTTAAAAAACAGTAAATGTAGGGATGCCTATGGGCTAAATAAGAAAATTTTAATTTCTATTAAAGATATAGTTATAATACCCCTGACTAAACTAATTAATGAATGTATATCCAAAAACACATTTCCAACCAGTCTTAAAATATCTAAAGTTTTACCTTAGATATTTTAAGACAAGAGAGAAAATCCCAGCAATTACAGGCCCATCTCTATAATACCAATTTGCGGAAAAATTTTTGAAAAATCACTTACGTATCAAATTATATATTTTTTGTGTATACTCAGGTAGGTTACTTTTATGTCCAAAGCACACACCTGGCTTGTTTTTACTTATTTTTTTTTTTAACTTATTTTATATCTAATGTTTATTTGACACTTTTAAATTTGTTTGTTTTTTACCTCTGTGTGTACTTTTTTTCTGTTTTTTGTTGTTGGTGTTCTGCTTCAAACGATTTCATTTCTCTTTTAATTTACATATTTTTATATTAGGTATTCCTTTTTTTTTGTGATGTATTATGTCTAGTATACTATTTTATTTTGGGTCAAACCATATCAAATGAACCAAAAAAAAGGCACTTTTCCTTTTGACCATCTCCGATTTTGATGATTTTGGGTACACTTATTCTTCTGATCCCAAAACTTAAAAATCCAAAAAATTAAATTTTTTGGATAAGCGGTTTTTGTTTTATTGATTTTTGAAAATAAAGAAATTGACCAATATGCCCTTGACAGGCACTTACAAAAATAGCAATATCTCAAAAACTATTGGTCCTATAGAAGCGAGTTATAGCTTATTTTGAAGGTTTTTTGAAGACCTTTTTAACGATTTTTTTTTAATTTTTTTAATTTTTTTTTTTGAAAAATCTTGAAAATACCATTTTGAATTTTTTTCAAAAAAATACTATTTTTTTTTTCAGTATTTATTAAATATTTTTCGAAAATTTCAGGATGGAGTTATTGGTTCTATTTTTTTAAAAATAATATAAAAAACCTTGCAGGAAAAAACCATACATTTTTTGATAAATACCTATATATTTACTCTTTATATCTAAAAACTTGTCAATTGCTCCCAGTCTTGTAAATAAGATACATAAAAGGTTTTTCCAAACTTGTTTATTCCTGCAAAATTTTGAGTATTTCTTCAATTGTTCTCCCCTCCACCCAAGATCACTGCTTTTTGGACAAATGTGAGATATGCCCAGGAACTGAGAATTTAAAAAACTTTTTGAATGAAAAGTTCGAAGAAGCAATGATTGACAATGTGACTTTTAAGAAGTGGATATCTGTAGATAGATGCAATATGGAGACATTAATTAAACCAGCAGAGGACTTCATTGAAGAATTTTAAAACGACTTGATTAAATTAAAATCTCATTCTTTTTACACTTACATGCAAAAAGAATACTACAATGAGGTAAAAGACAATTTAAAAAAGGGGGAAGCACTAATCACATGCGACTTCGCTGAAAATGATTCATTTATTTTGTAATATATTATAAAACTCATGAGGGAAAACTGGGTCATTTAAATTATATATTTATTTCAGACTGTTCGGTACACAACACTGTGGCATTTCATCTTTTTTTAAGCCACCTTATGCCTGAACTAAAGAGGCAAATTGATAATTTAGACAAAATTATCTATAAAAAATTTTTTTTTAATATTGCGTACCATCTCGAGGAATTTAAAATTAAAGCAGAATGGAATTTTTTTGCCACCTCCCACGGGAAGAGTGCATGCGATGGACTGGGAGGCACCGTAAAAAGGTTGGCTGCTAAAGCAAGTCTGCAGAGACCATATAATGAACAGATTATGACCCCCGAAGATCTTTTTAAATTTGCAACAGAAAACATTCCTGGTATTACATTTAAATATTGTTCATTAAATGACTACCAGCAACATGAAGTTTTTGGAAAAAAGATACCTGGAAGCACAATCGATACCTGGGACACAAAAATTGCACTCGATTATCCCCCTCAGTAATGAAAAAATGATTACAAAACCATTTTCACCAAGTAAAGAGGAAAATATTCAATGTCTTTTTGCAACCTGTGGTTTGTCAAACACAGAAATTGAAAACATCGACTCCGGTTTTGTAACCATAAACTATGACTGTCTTTGGTGGATGGAATGTATCATTGGCAAAAATATAGAAAGCAGGGAATTAAAAGTTAGTTTTTTACATCCTCATGGTCCCTCTCCGTCTTTTTACTTTTCAAAGCCAAAAGCTGATATATTGGTCATAGATCAAAATTCTTGTTTAAGACGGGTCAACCCAAATACTGCCACTGGTAGGACATATACGCTAACTGCAGAAGAAATGACAGATTCCTCAAATATTTTACAAAAAAATTAGCAACCTAAATATTTTTTATTGTAAATTTTCTATTATTCTTACTTTTCATTTTTTTTGTTATACCCATATTAGGTAAATTAGCCCTGTATTAAATATCTTATTATTTTTTTAAAGTATGACTCCATTATTTCTCCATCCTAAAATTTTCCAAAAATGTTAAAAAAACATTGAAAAAAAAAAGAAATATTTTTTTGAAAAAAATTAAAAAATGTGTTTTTGAGATTTTTGAAAAAAATTTTTTTTTTTTAATTAAGAAAAAAAAAATTAAACAAACTATATTGTGTCACACATCTTTAAAAAGGTCTTTAAAAACCCTTCACTCGCTTCTATAGGATCAATAGTTTTTCAATCAATAGTTTTTGAGATATTACTATTTTTGTAAGTGTCTGTCAAGGAAACTAAACTGACGTTTGCCTGTGTAATTTGACTGACTTGTGTCACTGTTGGCAAACAGTATTTTTTCATATGTTTCTTCTACGTTCAGTGTCAGACACAGAAAAGCGATCATTTCTTTTTCTAAACATGGACAGTAGAGTATTTCCAAACTTTAGTTGCAGCTACTGTAGTTGTTCAAAAATCAATTTACCTGTAGTCAGTCTTCCCCCATCAGTTATCAGAACTATCACTGCAGTTTCAAGAAAAAACGGACACCTTCCTTGACCATAAGTGTCAATCCCGGATGTCATCCGGTTAATATTTAAGATATCAAATGATTGCTTTACAGCAACCCCCATAGTGGTCAAGGAATAGCATTGTAGATTTTTTAATTCGTTCATAAATGTTGCTAAATTTTCTTTCCAACCTGCAAAAAAAATGGTTTAACTGGCATCAGCTTTAAATGGGTCTATGAGGTATGATCAGATAAGTTTTATTCTTTCCCTTTCAAAAAAATTAAGCCTAAACAGTGAGATGATCTATCCCCTTAACTCAGGACTATTACCCCGCTTTTTTTAAGAATACTTACCCAATTATTACAAATGAAAAACCATAAAAATAAAAGATAATTGAAAAAGTATTGAATGTCTAAATGCAATGCAATAAACAAATTTGAGAGAGTAAGTCTTTTCTATTCCATTCTGTAACTCAGAAACTTAGTTTTAAAAAAATACAAACCTGCTTTAATATTATTGGGACTTTCCTCAAATGTCAAAAGCATATATCTATCTATTCGGCTATCTATGCTCCTTTGTCTTATTTTAACAAATGTTTCAACAGCTGATTTTGCCACATCTAGAAGAGTGGTTCGACCCCCTATATATGTCCTGAAAAATTAATTAAAAATTAACAATACTTACAACCACCACAAAAATCTCTGTGCTTACGCTTTGTTGTATGTTATAGGGTCATAGCAACATATAAACCAGCCTTAAAAAATCATAACATAACCTCAAAAATTAAAAAAAAAAGCTGTTTACCTTTGAAGCATCGACGCCGAAGTGTCGATTAGGAACACAATAATTGTCATTTTGATTACGCGAAGTAAAACTGCTTTAAAAAACTATAAAATAAAGGAAAATATTGTGAAGAAATCGACGGGATCCTCTGTACATTTTCCAAGAAAAAAAAACAAGTGAAGTTAGGGACAACCAGTTAACCAGTAAGACAAGTCAGCAGACCACTAAATGGAAAAATATTTTTTGTACAGGCCAGCAAATAGCAATTTTTTGTGAGCTTATGCGCAATTTTACAACTCATAGTTAAACGTCAAACCTCAGTTTAAACCACAGATGTCGACTTTTTTACGTTTTATAGGTGCAGTTTACCAACAAACTTCGGTTTAACCATTACCGGCGGTCTCGGTGTTTGTTAAACTTCAGTTTAATAGTTACCGAAAGATTCTAACCTCAAAAAAGTTATTAAAAATTTGTTTTTGGTAAAAAGACTGTAAGTATTTAGTGAAATCGCTATGATCAATGACTTAAAATTTATTTTTGATCAACTGGATGAAGTATTACGAAATTATTGACATTGTCGAAGCACGAAGGCCAAATATTATTTGTCCTAGAACAAATCCTTTGGAGGAGTCCGACGATATGTAGATTTTAAAAAGAGGTTTGAATTATCTAAAGAGATATGCAAAATTGTGCACAAGGAAATTCGACAAGAGTTGGAAGAGCTCACAGACCAGCAAGTTTTATTCTCACATCGAGCTCACACGTATATATATATAATGTATATGTTTTTGACAAATCTGAACGTTTTTGTTGTGTCGTCTGGCTGTATGTCTGGCTGTATGTCTGTCTGTAACCAACGCTGATATCTCAAAAACTACTTGAGTCATTTTTATCAAGTTTGGCTCTAGTTGGTGCCATTTTGGTTAAAATAATCAACCCTATATATGTAAAGAAAACTTAGTCTTTCTTCATGGCCATGGTTTAACCCCGACTTATAAAATTGAGCAACTTGTTTACCGATGGATTAATCCAAAGATTAAACTGAAGTTTAAACTATGGTTTAATCTGGAGTTTTACCTTTGGTTGTAAAATTAGCCCTTATAAATTGTTCTCTTCTTTTAATTGCATCGGTCTTTGATCGGTCTGAGAGAAATGCTCACCTAGTTCCTTAATTTATGTGCTCACCAAAAAAATGCTCCCTCTGCACCCCTCTCCCTAGAAAATGTGAGTCACTATAGTTTGTAGCGTGGATACAAAATTTCTCTATCTACGTTTGTAGGAAAAATATAAGGTGACCAACTCCTAAAGTGGCAAAACCAGGACACTCCGGCCATTCAATGTATTGTATATCATGTATTTTTTCTTATATGCACCCCTAATAATATTAAGATGTATTTTCCAAAATACTTATTAAAGAAAAATGCCTAATTTAAGTAAGGTTTCAATTCAAATTTATAGATGGCAGAGAACATCCGCTTTTTTAATTGCAGTTTAAAGTTGAAAAATACAGTGGTATCAAAACCGGAGCGAACCGGAACTTTTGCTGAAAAATCGGGACTATCCGGGACGGATTCTTTCCCCGGGACAAATGGTTAAAAATCGGGACTGTCCCGGCCAAACCGGGACGGTTGGTCACCTTAAAAAATACAATAAAAAAAACGTATTTCATAGAAATGAACAATGGCAAAATCGTACTTTGTAGAAATCGAACTTCGGAGAAATATATATCGCCGAAATCCGAAAACAGAGAAACCGTAAAACGTAGAAGTTGGTAAGCCCAAAATCTAATTTTTTGCAAATCCAGTAACTGATAGAAAAATGTGGTTTTTAGATTATTATTAAAAAACGTTGGCTGCGTTCAAAAAAAGTATCGCCTTTTGTCTTACGTCTTTTTGTAATTTTTTAAAATAAAAAACCCGATAAAAATATGTAGTTTTTAGTCTATTCGCTAATTAATATTATTTTTGCAAATCCAGAAACTGATAGAAAAATGTTGATTTTAGATTATTATTAAAAAACGTTAGCTGCGTTAAAGAAAAGTATCTCCTTTTGTCTTACGTTTTTTGTAATTTTATAAAATAAAAAAAAACCGATAAAAGTATGTGGTTTTTAGCCTATTCGCTAATTAATATTATTTTTTGCAAATCCAGGAACTGATAGAAAAATGTGGTTTTTAGATTATTATTAAAAAACGTTGGCTGCGTTCAAAAAAAATATCGCCTTTTGTCTTACGTTTTTTGTAATTTTATAAAATAAAAAAAAACCGATAAAAGTATGTGGTTTTTAGCCTATTCGCTAATTAATATTATTTTTTGCAAATCCAGGAAGTGATAGAAAAATGTGCTTTTTAGATTATTATTAAAAAACTTTGGCTGCGTTCAAAAAAAGTATCGCCTTTTGTCTTACGTCTTTTTGTAATTTTTTAAAATAAAAAAAAACGATAAAAGTATGTGGTTTTTAGCCTATTCGCTAATTAATATTATTTTTTAAAAAAACGTTGGCTGCGTTCAAAAAAGGTATCGCCTTTTGTCTTACGTTTTTTGTAATTTTTTAAAATAAAAAAACCGATAAAAGTATGTGGCTTTTTAGCCTATTCGCTAATTAATATTATTTTTTGCAAATCCAGGAACTGATAGAAAAATGTGGTTTTTAGATTATTATTAAAAAACGTTAGCTGCGTTCAAAAAAAGTATCGTCTTTTGTCTTGCGTCTTTTTGTAATTTTTTTAAATACAAAAAAAACCGATAAAAATATGTGTTCTTTAGCCTATTCGTTAATTATTATTATTTTTTGCAAATCCAGGAACTGATATAAAAATGTGGTTTTTAGATTATTATTAAAAAACGTTAGCTGCGTTCAAAAAAAGTATCCTTTTTTTTTTCTTACGTCTTTTTGTAATTTTTTAAAATAAAAAATATGTGGTTTTTAACCTATTCGCTAGTTATTATTATTTTTTACAAATCCAGGAACTGATAGAAAAATGCGGTTTTTAGATTATTATTAAAAAGCGTTAGCTGCGTTCAAAAAAATTTTCGTTCTTTGTCTTATGTCTTTTAGTAATTTTTTAAAATAAAAAAAACGATAAAAATATGGGGTTTTTAGCCTATTCGCTAATTATTATTATTTTTTGAAAATCCAGGAACTGATAGAAAAATGTGGTTTTTAGATTATTATTAAAAAACGTTACCTGCGTTGAAAACAAGTATCGCCTTTTGTTTTACGTCTTTTTGTAATTTTTTAAAATAAAAGAACCGATAAAAATATGTGCTTTTTAGCCTATTCCCTATTTATTATTATTTTTTGCAAATCCAAGAACTGATAGAAAAATGTGCTTTTTAGATTATTATTAACAAACGTTAGCTGCTTTCAAAAAAAGTATCGTTTTTCGTCTTACGTCTTTTTGTAACATTTTAAAATAAAAAAAAACGAAAAAATATGGGGTTTTTAGCCTATTCGCTAATTATTATTATTTTTTGCAAATCCAGGAACTGATAGAAAAATGTGGTTTTTAGATTATTATTAAAAAACGTTACCTGCGTTGAAAACAAGTATCGCCTTTTGTTTTAGGTCTTTTTGTAATCTTTTCAAATAAAAGAAAACGATAAAAATATGTGGTTTTTAGCCTATGCGCTAATTATTATTATTTTTTGCAAATGCAGGAACTGATAGAAAAATGTGGTTTTTAGATTATAATTAAAAAACGTTAGTTGCGTTCAAAAAAAGTATCGCTTTTTGTCTTACGTCTTTTTGTAATTTTTTAAAATCAAAAAAACCGATAAAAATATGTAGTTTTTAGCCTATTCGCTAATTATTAATATTTTTTGCAAATCCAGGAACTAATAGAAAAATGTGGTTTTTAGATTATTATTAAAAAACGTTAGCGGCGTTTAAAAAAGGTATCGCTTTTTTTCTTACCTCTTTTTGTAATTTTTTAAAATAAAAAAAAAACGATAAAATATGTGGTTTTTAGCCTATTCGCTAATTATTATTATTTTTTGCAAATCCAGGAACTGATAGAAAAATGTGATTTTTAGATTATTATTAAAAAACGTTAGCTGCGCTTAAAAAAAGTATCATTTTTGTCTTACGTCTTTTCGTAATTTTTTAAAATCAAAAAACCGATAAAAATATGTGCTTTTTAGCCTATTCTCTAATTATTATTTTTTGCAAATCCAGGAACTGATAGAAAATTGTGGATTTCAGATTATTATTAAAAAACGTTAGCTGCGTTCAAAAAAAGTATCGCCTTTTGTCTAGCGTGTTTCTGTAATTTTTTAAAAGCAAAAAAACTATAAAAATATGTGGTTTTCAGCCTTTTCGCTAATTATTATTATTTTTTGCAAATCCAGGAACTTATAGAAAAATGTCGTTTTTAGATGATTATTAAAAAACGTTAGCTGCGTTCAAAAAAAGTATCGCCTTTTGTCTTACGTCTTTTTTTAATTTTTTAAAATAAAATAAAAATATGTGGTTTTTAGCCTATTCGCTAATTATTATTATTTTTTGCAAATCCAGGCACTGATATAAAAATGTGGTTTTTAGATTATTACTAGAAAATGTTAGCTGCGTTCAAAAAAGGTATCTTTTTTTGTCTTACGTCTTTTTGTAATTTTTTAAAATAAAAAATAGGTGGTTTTTAACCTATTCGCTAGTTATTATTATTTTTTGCAAATCCAGGAACTGATAGAAAAATGTGGATTTTTGGTTATTATTAAAAAGCGTTAGCTGCGTTCAAAAAAATTATCCTTTTTTGTCTTACGTCTTTTTGTAATTTTTTAAAATAAAAACTCCGATAAGAATATGTGGTTTTTAGCCTATTGGCTAATTATTATTATTATTATTTTTTGCAAATCCAGGAACTGATAGAAAAATGTAGTTTTTAGATTATTATTAAAAAGCGTTAGCTGCGTTCAAAAAAGTATCGCCTTTTGTCTTACGTCTTTTTGTAATTTTTTAAAATAAAAAAAAACGAAAAAATATGGGGTTTTAGCCTATTCGCTAATTATTATTATTTTTTGCAAATCCAGGAACTAATAGAAAAATGTGGTTTTTAGATTATTATTAAAAAGCGTTAGCTGCGTTCAAAACAAGTATCGCCTTTTGTCTTACGTCTTTTTGTAATCTTTTAAAATAAAAAAAAACGATAAAAATATGTTGTTTTTAGCCTATGCGCTAATTATTATTATTTTCTCCAAATCCAGGAACTGATAAAAAAATGTTTTTAGCCTATTCGCTAATTATTATTATTTTTTGCAAATCCAGGAACTGATAGAAAAATGTGGTTTGCAGATTATTGTTAAAAAACGTTAGCTGCGTTCAAAAAAATTATCCTTTTTTGTCTTACGTCTTTTTGTAATTTTTTAAAATAAAAAATCCGATAAGAATATGTGGTTTTTAGCCTATTGGCTAATTATTATTATTATTTTTTGCAAATCCAGGAACTGATAGAAAAATGTGATTTTTAGATTATTATTAAAAAACGTTAGCTGCGTTCAAAAAAGTATCGCCTTTTGTCTTACGTGTTTCTGTATTTTTTTGAAAGCAAGAAACCGATAAAAATTTCTTATTTTTAGCCTATTCGCTAATTATTATTATTATTTTTTGCAAAACCCAAAACGGATAGAAGAATATAGTTTCTAGATTATTATCGAAAAACGTTAGCTGGGTTCAAAAAATTATCGCCTTTTGTCTAGCGTGTTTCTGTAATTTTGTAAAAGCAAAAAACCGATAAAAATATGTGGTTTTTTTGTTGCCTATTTGCTAATTATTATTATTTTTTAAAATAAAAAAAAAAGATAAAAATATGTAGTTTTTAGCCTAGTCGCTAATTATTATTTTTTGCAAATCCAGGAACTCATAGAAAAATGTGGTTTTTAGATTATTATTAAAAAACGTTAGTTGCGTTCAAAAAAAGTATCCTTTTTTGTCTTACGTCTTTTCGTAATTTTTTAAAATAAAAAGAACCGATAAAAATATGTGTTTTTTTAGCCTATTCGCTAATTATTATTATTTTTTGCAAATCCAGGAACTGATAGAAAAATGTCGTTTTTAGATTATTATTAAAAAACGTTAGCTGCGTTCAAAAAAAGTACCGTTTTTTGTCTTACGTCTTTTGTAATTTTTTAAAATAAAAAAAAACCGATAAAAATATGTGGTTTTTTAGCCTATTCGCTAATTATTATTATTATTTTTGCAAATCCAGGAACTGATAGAAAAATTTGGTTTTTAGATTATTATTAAGAAACGTTAGCTGCGTTCAAAAAAGTATCGCCTTTTGTCTTACGCGTTTCTGTAATTTTTTAAAAGCAAGAAACCGATAAAAATTTCTGATTTTTAGCCTATTCGCTAATTATTATTATTATTTTTTGTAAATCCCAAAACGGATAGAAGAATATGGTTTCTAGGTTATTATCGAAAAACGTTAGCTGGGTTCAAAAAAATGATCGCCTTTTGTCTAGCGTGTTTCTGTAATTTTGTAAAATAAAAAAACCGATAAATATATGAGGTTTTTTGTTGCCTATTCGCTAATTATTATTATTTTTTGCAAATCCAGGAACTGATAGTAAAATGTCGTTTTTAAATTATTATTAAAAAACGTTAGCAAATTCCAAAACGGATAGAAGAATATGGTTTTTAGATTATTATCAAAAAACGTCAGCTGCGTTCAAAAAAAGTATCGCCTTTTGTCTAGCGTGTGTCTGTAATTTTTTTAAAGCAAAAAAAACGATAAAAATATGTTATTTTCAGCTTATTCGCTATTTATTATTTTTTGCAAAACCAGGAACTGATAGAAAAATGTGGTTTTTAGATTATTATTAAAAAACGTTAGCTGCGTTCAAAAAAAAATCGTTTTTTGTCTTACGTCTTTTTGTATTTTTTTTTTTTTAAACCGATAAAAATATGTGGTTTTTAGCCTATTCGCTAATTATTATTATTTTTTGCAAATGCAGGAACTGATAGAAAAATGTGGTTTTTAGATTATTATTAAATAACGTTAGTTGCGTTCAAAAATAGTATCGCCTTTTGTCTAGCGTGTGTCTGTAATTTTTTAAAAGCAAAAAACCGATAAAAATAAGTGGTTTTCAGCTTATTCGCTATTTATTATTTTTTGCAAAACCAGGAACTGATAGAAAAATGTGGTTTTTAGATTATTAAAAATCGTTAGCTGCGTTCAAAAAAAGTATCGTTTTTTGTCTTACGTCTTTTTGTAATTTCTTAAAATAAAAAAAAAAACGATAAAAATATGTGGTTTTTAGCCTATTCGCTAATTATTATTATTTTTTGCAAATCCAGGAACTGATAGAAAAATGTGGTTTTTAGATTATTATTAAAAAACGTTAGCTGCGTTCAAAAAAAGTATCGTTCTTTGTCTTACGCCTTTTTGTAATTTTTTAAAATAAAAAAACCGATAAAAATATGTGGTTTTTTAGCCTATTCGCTAATTATTATTATTTTTTGCAAATCCAGGAACTGATAGAAAAATGTGGTTTTTAGATTATTATTAAAAAACGTTAGTTGCGTTCAAAAAAAGTATCCTTTTTTGTCTTACGTCTTTTCGTAATTTTTTAAAATAAAAAAAAACGATAAAAATATGTGCGTTTTAGCCTATTCGCTAATTATTATTATTATTTTTGCAAATCCAGGAACTGATAGAAAAATTTGGTTTTTAGATTATTATTAAGAAACGTTAGCTGCGTTCAAAAAAGTATCGCCTTTTGTCTTATGCGTTTTTGTAATTTTTTAAAAGCAAGAAACCGATAAAAATTTCTGATTTTTAGCCTATTCGCTAATTATTATTATTTTTTTTTGCAAATCCCAAAACGGATAGAAGAATATGGTTTCTAAGTTATTATCGAAAAATGTTAGCTGGGTTCAAAAAAATTATCGCCTTTTGTCTAGCGTGTTTCTGTAATTGTGTAAAATAAAAAAACCGATAAAAATATGAGGTGTTTTGTTGCCTATTCGCTAATTATTATTATTTTTTGCAAATCCAGGAACTGATAGTAAAATGTCGTTTTTAGATTATTATTAAAAAACGTTAGTTGCGTTCAAAAAAAGTATCTTTTTTTGTCTTACGTCTTTTCGTAATTTTTTAAAATAAAAAAAAACCGATAAAAATATGTGCTTTTTAGCCTATTCGCTTATTATTATTATTTTTTGCAAATCCAGAAACTGATAGAAAAATGTGGTTTTTAGATTATTATTAAAAAACGTTAGCTACATTGAAAAAAAAGTATCCTTTTTTGTCTTAGGTCTTTTTGTAATTTTTTAAAATAAAAAAAAAACCGATAAAAATATGTGGTTTTTAGCCTATTCGCTAATTATTATTATTTTTTGCAAATCCAGGAACTAATAGAAAAATGTGGTTTTTAGATTATTATTAAAAAACGTTAAGTGCGTTTAGAAACGGTATCGTTTTTTGTCCTACGTCTTTTTGTAATTTTTTAAAATAAAAAAAACCGATCAAAATATGTGGTTTTTAGCCTATTCGCTAATTATTATTATTATTTTTTGCAAATCCAGGAACTAATAGAAAAATGTGGTTTTTAGATTGTTATTCAAAAACGTTAGCTGCGTTCAAAAAAAGTATCGTTTTTTGTCTTACGTCTTTTTGTAACATTTTAAAATAAAAAAAAACGATAAAAATATGGTTTTTTTTTAGCCTATTCGCTAATTATTATTATTTTCTGCAAATGCAGGAACTGATAGAAAAATGTGGTTTTTAGATTATTATTAAAAAACGTTAGCTGCGTTCAAAAAAATTATCGCTTTTTGTCTAGCGTGTTTC
The DNA here is from genome assembly GCA_963921995.1 of Oxystoma pomonae. Classification (NCBI taxonomy): domain Eukaryota; kingdom Metazoa; phylum Arthropoda; class Insecta; order Coleoptera; family Brentidae; genus Oxystoma; species Oxystoma pomonae. The sequence goes on from OY998167.1 coordinate 111,470,926, forward strand.
TGTGATTTTGTAAAAGCAAAAAACCGATAAAAATATGAGGTGTTTTGTTGCCTATTCGCTAATTATTATTATTTTTTGCAAATCCAGGAACTGATAGTAAAATGTCGTTTTTAGATTATTATTAAAAAACGTTAGTTGCGTTCAAAAAAAGTATCTTTTTTTGTCTTACGTCTTTTCGTAATTTTTTAAAATAAAAAAAAACCGATAAAAATATGTGCTTTTTAGCCTATTCGCTTATTATTATTATTTTTTGCAAATCCAGAAACTGATAGAAAAATGTGGTTTTTAGATTATTATTAAAAAACGTTAGCTACATTGAAAAAAAAGTATCCTTTTTTGTCTTAGGTCTTTTTGTAATTTTTTAAAATAAAAAAAAACCGATAAAAATATGTGGTTTTTAGCCTATTCGCTAATTATTATTATTTTTTGCAAATCCAGGAACTAATAGAAAAATGTGGTTTTTAGATTATTATTAAAAAACGTTAAGTGCGTTTAGAAACGGTATCGTTTTTTGTCCTACGTCTTTTTGTAATTTTTTAAAATAAAAAAAACCGATCAAAATATGTGGTTTTTAGCCTATTCGCTAATTATTATTATTATTTTTTGCAAATCCAGGAACTAATAGAAAAATGTGGTTTTTAGATTGTTATTCAAAAACGTTAGCTGCGTTCAAAAAAAGTATCGTTTTTTGTCTTACGTCTTTTTGTAACATTTTAAAATAAAAAAAAACGATAAAAATATGGTTTTTTTTTAGCCTATTCGCTAATTATTATTATTTTCTGCAAATGCAGGAACTGATAGAAAAATGTGGTTTTTAGATTATTATTAAAAAACGTTAGCTGCGTTCAAAAAAATTATCGCTTTTTGTCTAGCGTGTTTCTGTGATTTTGTAAAAGCAAAAAACCGATAAAAATATGTGGTTTTTTGGTGCCTATTCGCTAATTATTATTATTTTTTGCAAATCAGGGAACTGATAAAAAAAATGTCGTTTTTAGATTATTATTAAAAAACGTTAGCTGCGTTCGAAAAAAGTATCGCCTTTTGTCTTACGTCTTTTTGTAACATTTTAAAATAAAAGAAAACGATAAAAATATGTTGATTTTAGCGTATTCGCTAATTATTATTATTTTTGGCAAATCGAGGAAGTGATAGAAAAATGTGATTTTTAGATTATTATTAAAAAATGTTATCTGCGTTCAAAAAAAGTATCGTTTTTTGTTTTACGTCTTTTTGTAATTTTTTAAAATAAAAAATATGTGGTTTTTAAACTATTTGCTAATTATTATTTTTTTTTTTAAATCCAGGAACTGATAGAAAAATGTGGTTTTTAGATTATTATTAAAAAACTTTAGCTGCGTTCAAAAAAATTATCGTTCTTTGTCTTATGTCTTTTAGTAATTTTTTAAAATAAAAAAAAAACGATAAAAATATGTGGTTTTCAGCCTATTCACTAATTATTATTATTTTTTGCAAATCCAGGAACTGATAGCAAAATGTCGATTTTAGATTATTATTAAAAGACGTTAGCTGCGTTCAAAAAAATTATCGCCTTTTGTCTTGCGTCTTTTTGTAATTTTTTAAAATAAAGGAACTGATAAACAAATGCAAATCCCAAAACGGATAGAAGAATATGATTTTTAGATAATTATCAAAAAACGTTAGCTGCGTTCAAAAAGAGTATCGTTGTTTGTCTTACGTTTTTTGTAATTTTTTAAAATAAAAAATATGTGGTTTTTAACCTATTCGCTAATTATTATTATTTTTTGCAAATCCAGGAACTGATAGAAAAATTTCGTTTTTAGATTATTATTAAAAAACGTTAGCTGCGTTCAAAAAATGTATCACCTTTTGTCTTACGTCTTTTTGTGACTTTTTAAAATATAAAAAAACTGATAAAAATATGTGGTTTTTAGCCTATTCGCTAATTATTATTTTTTGCAAATCCAGGAACTAATAGAAAAATATGGTTTTTAGATTATTATTAAAAAACGTTAGCTGCGTTCAAAAAATTATCCTTTTTTGTCTTACGTCTTTTTGTAATTTTTTAAAATCAATATGTGGCTAATTATTATTATTTTTAGCAAATCCAGGAACTGATAGAAAAATGTGGTTTTTAGATTGTTATTAAAAAACGTTAGCTGCGTTCAAAAAAAGTATCGCCTTTTGTCTTGTGTAATTTTTTTAAAGCAAGAAACCGATAAAAATTTGTGATTTTTAGCCTATTCGCTAATTATTATTATTATTTTTTGCAATCCCAAAACGGATAGAAGAACATGGTTTCTAGATTAGTATCGAAAAACGCTAGCTGCGTTCAAAAAAATTATCGCCTTTTGTCTAGCGTGTGTCTGTAATTTTGTAAAAGCAAAAAACCGATGAAAATATTTGGTTTTTTGGTGCCTATTCGCTAATTATTATTTTCTGCAAATCCAGGAACTGATAGAAAAATGTCGTTTTTAGATTATTATTAAAAAACGTTAGCTGCGTTCAAAAAAAGTATCGCCTTTTGTCTCACGTGTTTTTGTAATTTTTTAAAATAAAAAAACCCCATAAAAATATGTGGTTTTTAGACTATTCTCTAATTATTATTTTTTGCAAATCCAGGAAATATAGAAAAATGTGGTTTTTAGATTATTATTAAAAAACGTTAGCTGCGTTCAAAAAAAGTATCGCCTTTTGTCTTACGTCTTTTTGTGATTTTTTAGAATAAAAAAAAACGATAAAAATATGTGGTTTTTAGCCTATTCGCTAATTATTATTTATTGCAAATCGAGGAACTGATAGAAAAATGTGGTTTTTAGATTATTATCAAAAAAAGTTAGCTGCGTTCAAAAAAAATATCGCCTCTTGTCTTACGTCTTTTTGTAATTTTTTAAAATCAATATGTGGTTTTTAGCCTATTCGCTAATTATTATTATTTTTTGCAAATCCAGGAACTGATAGAAAAATGTGGTTTTTAGATTATTATTAATAAACGTTAGCTGCGCTCAAAAAAATTATCGTTTTTTGTCTTACGTTTTTTGTAATTTTTTAAAATAAAAAAAAACGATAAAAATATGTGGATTTTAGCCTATTCGCTAATTATTATTATTTTTTGCAAATCCACGAACTGATAGAAAAATGTGGTTTTTAGATTATTATTAAAAAATGTTAGCTGCGTTCAAAAAATGTATCACCTTTTGTCTTACGTCTTTTTGTAATTTTTTAAATTAAAAAAACCGAAAAAAATATGTGGTTTTTAGCTTATTCGCTATTTATTATTAATTTTTGCAAAACCCAGAACTGATAAAAAAATTCGGTTTTTAGATTATTATTAAAAACGTTACCTGCATTTAAAAAAAGTATCTCCTTTTGTCTTACGTCTTTTAGTAATTTTTTAAAATAAAAAAAACCGATAAAAATATGTGGATTTTATCCTATTCGGTAATTATTATTATTTTTTTGCAAATCCAGGAACTGACAGATTATCAAAAAACGTTAGTTGCGTTCAAAAAAAGTATCATCTTTTATCTAGCGTTTTTCTGTAATTTTTTAAAAGCAAAAAACCGATAAAAAAGTCATATTTGCTAATTATTAGTATTTTTTGTAAATTCCAAAACTGGTAGAAGAATGTGGTTTTTAGATTATTATTATGATATCAGAATGCTTAAAATTATTTTTTACTTTTTACTGAACTTTATAGTTTATAAAAGCTTGTATTTGAAAAGCTTTTTTTATGTAAAATTATTTTTTAATTTTTACATTTGCACCTTAAATTGTCCATTTTGAATCCGCGCCATATTGAAATTTTCAAATCTGATTAAAAAAAACTCAAAATCACCTTCCCTAAAAACCCCTGTATGCCAATGTTATTAGTCTGAGAATCGAACAAACTAAATATTTTTCCCCCTCCACTTCGCTTGTTAGAGGAGGTGGGTACCTAATAATACCATATATAATTGTATTGTCACCGGAACTATAAACGCATAACAGAACATAAATATGTCCGATTACTCAGATATTTCTTTCCATAAAATACTGCTTGCCGCATACGTGAATGTAGCAGAGAAAGTTCTCCTGTACATATTCATTCTAGCGTAGACAAATTCTATAAACAGATCTTTTTGTTGGCTCGATAAAGGCCTGGATTTGTCCAGGATTTCTTTTGAAACTGCATTTTGTAAAAAAATAACAACAAACGAAAAACATCTTATGTACATTGAGAAAAATTTAGGTTGGTTTGGTAGGTCAAAATATGTTTCGTTTTGATTGGTTGCACAAACTGGCCAGTGTTCCCAGGGACTAGATTGACCCGCCCACTCCCCATATGCTCCCCATATCTCAAGAATGCAGATATTTTCTGCCGGGGACCGTGAGCTAGGGATCAATGCCTGGGAGCTGCCCGGGGATTGCCCCATCTCTCACTTTCAAGAATAAGCACCCTGGAAGTTTAGGCGCGTTTCTGCGATCTTAACATAGTTACTAATATTCTCTTTTTCTAAATGCATTCGTCTGAAAGAGATCCAGCATACCAGGAACATACCGGCTGTACACCCTTCGACCCCGCTGTCTAACTACCTTTCTGAACCAAAACCAAAAAAGTCGAAGGAAATCGCAAACATTGTAGAAAACCTATCCTCTCAAACTTTTAATAACAAAGGAATATCACTTTTAAACAAAGGTCTTAATTTTGCTCTGCCCTCACAAAAAGATAATTTAAGTGATATTATTGCAAATATTGAGAGTTCAATCTCTTATCTTTCAGAAGGCACAAAGGGCTATGTGCGAGATGCTTGCCGATATCAGATCTCTCAAAACATCATTCAAAACAATAAAAATAGTACATTAAATCACAATAAAATAATTAAAAGTTTGAGAGAAAAAGATGTTTTCTATCTAAAGGCTGACAAGGGTAATAAAGTTGTTATATTAGATAAAACAGATTATTTCGAAAGGGAAGATAACCTAATAAAAAATGGACCCTACAAACAAGTCCCAAAGAACCCCTTACCAAAAATGATTAACGAAGTAAAAAACACAATTAAAAAATGTAACAATATTATTACTAACAATATTAAATATAAACTACAAGTAAGCAATCCCACTATGCCGAAACTGTATTGTCTTCCGAAAATCCACAAGCCTGGAAAATCGGTTAGACCTATAGTTTCTGCTGTAGGATCACCTACTTACAACATTTCGAAATGGCTAGCAAACGAGTTTGAAAATTTACCGATAAAGGAAAAAGGTTTTCTGTTCAAAATTCCCTTGAATTTATCAACAAAGTTAAATATATTTCACTCCAAGAAGGTGAAATTTTAATCTCGTTTGATGTTAGTTCGTTGTTCCCTAGTGTGCCGATCCCCAATACCTTACAATACCTGGAGGAACTACTATGAAAAAACAATCTAGAAGACAAACAGACTTTAGAATACCTATCTTTAACAAAACTCTGCATGAATCAAAATTACTTTCAATATAAAAATAACTACTACCAGCAATTAGAAGGAACCACAATGGGTAATAGTTTATCACCTTTTATCGCAAACCTATTTATGAGCAAATTTGAATCAGATATAAGTAAAGAATTTGAGTATTTCCCCAGAGTATGGTTCAGGTATATAGACGATGTGTTTGCAGTATTCAACACTAAAGTAACTAGTGTTGAAAATTTAATGGAAAAAATAAATAACAAATTTCCCACTATTAAATTTACTTATGAAACAGAGAACAACGGTACACTGCCATTTCTAGATACTTTAGCTATAAGAAATAAAAATAAATTGGACTTTGACCTATACAGAAAAGGCACGGCCCCCAACAGGTATATTCCAAATGACTCTTTTCATTGCTTACAACATAAGCTTGCAAGTTTGCACTTTATAACATATAGATTAGTAAATTTCCCCTTAAACAAAGAAAGATTTGAAGCAGAAAAGAATAGGATTAGGAATATAGCTGGCGAAAACGGTTACGACGAAGGCTTAATAAATAAGCTGATAAATAGACATTCTTTTCAAAAGACCTTTCGGAATTCTACCTTTTTCAGACAAAAAGATACCTGCGACTCAAAATTTGTATCAATTCCTTATAATCCTAATTATACGAAAGGATTACAAAAAGTATTTAATAACACCGGTCTTAAATTAGTATATCAATCCGGTAACACAATAAGAAGCTTACTAGGAAATCCCAAGGATAAAACTACAGTTCTAGAAAAAAGTGGAATTTACGAAATTAGTTGCATGGATTGTGACAAAAAATATGTTGGCCAAACGAGACGCTCTATTCAAACACGTTTTAAAGAACACTTAGCACACTTAAAATACGGAAGAACAGAAAAGTCAAGTGTGGCCGAGCATGCTTTTGAAAACAATCATAGATTCACATTAGATAACCTAAAACTTCTAAAAAGTGTACCATACAAAAGACTTTTGAATGCATATGAAAGTATGGAAATCATTAAATCCAGAAATAGTTTAAATAAAGATAGAGGACCCATCCCGTTTAGTACACTTTATTCTTTGGTTGAGGGGAGATAGGATTAAAAATCGTGATCAATCACAAATTATTAGTCTTATCTCCGCCCACTAAAGGATTGTATATAAGATAGAGCCTAGATTAATTTAGTTCATTGTTTATCGTCTCCTGATGATGCTAACGTTGTTAGCGAAACGCGCGTCGAGTGCAAAAAAGTGTAGTTTTGGTTTTGTGGAAAACAATCATAATTTTGTTTTACCTTTTTGAGATGGTGTAGTATGCTGGATCTCTCTTAGACGAATGCATTTAGAAAGAGAAAATAATAGTAACTATGTTAAGCTCGCAGAAACGCGCCTTTTGGTTCGGCCCTTTGGACTGAGGTGAAGTTGGAACCTCCACATTAAAATTTTAGAACCATGCTAGGGTCAATCGTTTGGTGGTCGTTTGGTACTCACTTATTTTGGTTTGGTGGTACCCGCTTTATTTATAAAAAAAAAATTGGTGTGAAGTTGGCACCCCAATTGAACTACAAAAATTGGCAACATGGTGGACAATAACGTAAAAACGTTTTTTCGTTTGGTGGATTCATTTTGGCCATATTTTTTTTAAATATATTTTTTTCCGGCGTGGGCTAAGTAAAGTGAAAATTTGGAACCAAACTTTTGTAGAGGTTCCATCAACTACAATATACAAAACGTACTTTAGGCAAAAATGGCCCAATCATATATGATACAAATCGAAAAATAAGCAAACAGTCGTTTGAGCAAATCGTATTTTTAACAATCCGTACAATTAACAAAACGAAAATCAGCCAAAACTGAAATCGCCCGAAACGAAATCTGCACAAAAGCACAACATACAAATCAAAAATCGTACAAACCGTACATCATACTAATTGGTTGCACGTTTATTCCCTGCCTGACAGCTTGGCTCAGAATAAGAAAGATGCTAGATAGGCCTAAACCTGTTTTTTTTCATTATAGGGAATTATGCGGTCTATGTTAAGCTCCAGACTGATAAAACCTCGAGTAAAACTAGACATCTGGAGAGTAAACAGGTTGTTTTGGAATTCGGATAGTTCTAACAACAAATAAAGTATAAATAATAAAAAACAACAAAAAAATTATTTCTATTGCCTTTCTTGATCTGAACTCAGCTGTCAGGCAGAGCATAACCGGAACAACCAACCAATTTGTATGATTTTCGATTTGTATGTTGTGCATTTGGGCAAATTTCGATTTGGGCGATTTCTGTTTTGGTTAATTTCCGTTTTGTTAGTTTTAGGCTGAACTTCCATAAGCTTTTTTTCCGCGCAAATTTTGAAATTTGACCTTATCTGTCTGTGAGTGAAACAGTGACAGAACGATTCATAACTTCAAATCCGCGCGGATAATCTGCTAGGGAAGGCTAGCCATACGGATTGTTCAAAATCCGATTTGTGCAAAGGACTGTTTGCTAATTTTTCGATTTGTATGTTGCCCCTAAAATTTTGGAAAATTATAGGTAGTCTTTTTCTGAGTGATATCTTCACAATATTTTAAGCTAGGAACACACGATGCATCTTTTCCATGCATCAAATTTTCTAATAACAGGTTAAAAGAAGACAAAATCTGCTTGCGTCTTTTTTTATCTTGTGAAAACTAAATTTGATGCATAAAAAAGTTGCATCGTGTGTTCCTAGCTTAACATGACGTCATTATTTTAGAACCACTGTCAAAATAATGTCAACCAGAACCGCAACCGATCCTTTCGTTTTAAAACAATGACGTCACAGTTGCAACCCGGTTATGAAATTTTAGAACCAGCCTGGGAGGTTGGTTCGGCCCTTTGGTTCTAAACATAACCCCTAAAATTTTGCAAAATTATAGATGATCTTTTTTTGAGTAAAATCAAAGATATCTTAATAATATTTTAAATGACGTCATTATTTTAGAACCGCTGTCAAAATTTATGTCAAAATAATGTCAACCAAAACCAGGACCAATTCTTAAATCAAAATCCTTTTTATGTCTTTGTCAGATGCATAGATTAAGGAACTATCAGATGTGAGTGTTCTGACGTCAAACAATTTAAAAAAATTTTTAAAAAAGGAAAAATTTATCACCAAGGTCAGAAAATAATCGCCTTCGACCCCAGCAAAGGTCACTCAATTTTCGTAGATTTGTATCCACTTTTTGTACACAGTGCGGGCTTGAAAGACCTCCATAGATAAAACATGGTAAGCATGCCTACTAAATCTTGGGTTGTGATCAATTTGGCTAAATTATTGCCTTTATTTATTACTAAGAGCTGTTAGACATTTATAGTAAAAAAGCGAAAAGGTTACATAACATTAACATGCAGTATAGGCTTTTCTGCCATTTTTGATTTTTTATGAAAAATTCTTTATGGGGGCACCTACTAGGGTCCCTAGGACCCCAAATCCGCCGTCGCCGGTTGTTTTTTTTTATTTTTTTTTGTTTTTAAATTGTTTTTTGTTTTTTTCTTATTTTTTTTTTATTTTTTTAAATTTTTTTCACTAAAACAACCCAACCTAACCCAAATTAACCCAAAACAATCAAAAAAACACATTAAACCCCCCCCTTCTGCACCCTTTTTTCCTTTAAAAAAAACCGGCACACAGAGGTCATTTTAATTATTTTAGAAATTAATAAATCAAAAAAATAAAGTAAAAAAAAACCTACGATTGCTGTTGTATTCCATAGTTAATACATCAAAGACATGCTTACACAACAATATCTTTTTTACCTTGTCATATGTGTTTTTTGTCATAAATGTAAACATAATTTTTCTTTTGCAAAACTGCATTGTGTAACATGTCAATGGCAGGATTTATTCACATCCTTTTATCTAAAAACCCATACCAAAATTGACTGCCAAGAGATGCCAACAACACCAAAAAAATTTTTTTTTTCTTTAAGTGTTGATCATTAAAATCATTTAAAGTGTCACTTCACTGACAGTAATGGAATAAGAGTCTTCAAAAGTATTAAAAATGGCTAGCCATCAATTATTAAAGCCAACCCTTCCCGACCAACCCCTTAGGGGGCTTTAAAATCTTAAATGGGTCTATAGGTCATGTGGCACCTCTTTCCAAAGGTCTTTTGATTCTCTATTTTTTGAAATTCCATGAAAACCTGTTTTTGAAGGTCTTTAAAAAACGAAAATCTTTGAAAGAAATGACAATAAAAACTGCATTATTAAGATATTTTCCAACCCTCCCAACATATCTCTGAGATGGTAGTAACCCTCATTTTTGGTTTTTCAAACATTCACCATCAAAGATGGTTTTTCATGAAATTAAAAACATAACCTAAATCCAAAAAATAAATAATAACATCTCTGTTTATTTAGAATCAAAAGACTTTTCGAACACATGATCCATAATTCCATTAAAAAATTTACAATGAAGGTAGCTACCCTGTAAGAGGTAGGTTGGGAGGTTTGGGAAAAATGTAATTTTTATTTAATTTTTTTGAGATTTTTTTGAGTAAGATTTTGCTTGAATAAGTACAAAATCAATTTCTTTTCTTCCTTCCATGGTAAATTTGAGGGCAATTATCGGGAGAAACAATTGCTAAATTTAAAATTTTTTTATATGATTCTAAACGTTTTTAAAAAATCTTCAAAACAAGGTGTCACTTGACCCACTTTCCCTATTCAAATTCTTGTGGTAAAACTCACCCCTCGGAAGGGTTGCATTTAAAAATTCCAAAATAGCGAAAAAGTGTTCTTCTCAAAAGAAAAATGGATGTGTCCGAGGATTTTTTGAATTTCTGTTTCTAAATACTCAAAAACATGTCTGTTAAGTTTTTGTTGAAACACACATTGTATAAAACAGTTGAATTAGAATTTTATGTTATGAATTAGATTTTTTTAAAGTTAAATGCGAGTCACTATTAATTTATAGTATTTATAGTCACTATTAATTATAGTATTTATAGTATTGTTTATCCTTGAAACCACGAACTTAATCCATAAAAATCTTCACCTCTTTCCGGTTCCTCAAACTAATTGCACAACTCGCCAAAGCAATAAAATACCTCTCCCAATTCCTTACTCCACGCTAACTCAAAAATCTATTACCTTAAACGGCATAAAAGCCTATAATCATCTTCCCACACATCTAACGGAACTAACTGATCTCTCAAAGTTTAGGAATACCCTCAAGGAAGTACTGGTGTTGCAAGCTTTTTATTCAATCGATGAGTTTTTCCAATACTCATTTTAATTAATTTTTTGTCTTTTTCCAAGCGGCTACAACAACTATTGTTTGTCTCATCTTTCAAATTATCAAATTTAATTATAAATCAATGAAACAGCCAAAGATTTCAATTATACCTTATATATTATTATTTGTTTTGTTTTTATACTTATATGTTGTAACCTTTTTAAATTGCTTTTTATTACAACTACCTTATAATGTTTATGTGTATTAGCTGTGTTGAATATGACCCTATGTATTAAATTTTAGTAAACAAAGAATATTTGTCCTTAGAGATAGAAAAATTAACATAACATTATATTTGGCTTGTATCTTTGACTTTATATTAATTTCAAAATTTAATTTTTGATGTTGTGTTACTTTTTATCTTATTTTATATTGATTACCCTCCTTATTTTTTATCTTATTTTATATTGTTGTTGACAAAACGCGGGCTAAAATCTTCTACATCTTTTACCTTTTGGATAGCTATATAAAACCAAGACACGTTTAGTATTAGATAGGTAACCTAGCTATTATGTGACTTTTACCTGCTATATAAATCTATTTCTAGGCTTAAGTAGTTTTAAGATTTGCTTTGTCAATAAGTTTAATGCTTGGACAATAAAGCATGTTTTCTTTCTTTCTTTCTTTCTATGTAAACTTTTTAAATAATAGGTATGTTACTCCTGCAAAATCAGTAAAAAATCGAGAAAATTTTCTAGGTCACGACCGAGGCTGCCAACCCCACACTCACGGGTGAGCCCTTGGTTATTGTTAAAAATTTTCTTATAATTTAAGAGAGTGTATTTAACTAGAAAATTACTGATTGCTTTTGTTATTGTGTATAATTTTTTATAAATTTGATCCTATGTTGGTAGCTTATTTAATCAAACACCCTGTGTAGGGATAATTTATTTTACTTTTGTAATCTACATCATTTTCTGGTTTATCATTTGAAAAGTATACATTTTAACTTTCCAAAACATGTATTGTTTGAAAATGGATTTATTACGACCTAATTCTGCAATAATGATGTCTGTAAAGAATTTTTCATAAAAAAACAAAAATTGCAGAAAACCATATACTGCATAATTACGCAGGATCCCTTATTTGTGGGCCCAAACAGGTTCAAGTTCAAAATTAGCTTTATTGTCAAAAATTAATAAATTATAGACAAAGCCATGCTTAACTTAAATTAACATTAAAAATAAAACAGTAAAGTAAAACAGGTCTGAGGAGACTAGGCCAAGTCCTGATAGTCAGTGCAGCCCATCTTATAGCTTAGCCCAGTAGCAGATCTAGATAGTATTTTTTGCGGGGGGGGGGGCAGAGTTATGAACACAAGGTGTCAGGCAGATAGGATTCTCCCAAAAGACAGAAGCAAGAAAGAATAGTATAGGTAGCAGACAAAATTTTGAGATTATGTGGAATAATGGCCAGTAAAAAGCCCTTAATTCAAATATTTCTTTAGTAAATTTGCAGAAAAATGGACATTTGTAAAATGATTATAAATTATGATTTTTGGAAATATTTGATTTTCCAAAAAACCATATGGTTTATCAATTTTTTAAATTTAGGATTACTTGTCACAGAGCAAGCTTTTAGTTTGGAGGGCTGTAAGAGTGACCTCAGGTCTGAAGTATTATTATTATTATTATTATCCTTGTCTTGTCAGTCAGTGATATATTTTTGTAGTTAAAATTATTATATTAACACTTATACAGACCGCTTCATGCTACTGCAAACCTAGGCTGGAAGAAGTCCAATTTGCCAGTGTACGTACATGCAGGGACACCGCACACCTATCAGTGGAGCAACCAACACTCAGGCTTCCGATCGCCGTCGTTTGGCCGTTCGCGGCTTGTATTTAGTACGCCTCTAACCACAATGAAAATAATAAGGAGAAACAAAATAAAAACAAGTTCTCAAAATAAAATAATACATTCTAAAAACCAAAAAGATTCTCCCAGTCAAAAAAAAAATTTAGGCCAAATGTTCGAAAAGTCCTCCTTGCTCGGCTAGACAATATCCGAGCCTATTATAAAAACCCCTTCTAACGTTTCCAAGCATGTTAGTAGTAGTAGATCCAAGTATCTAGGACCATTCAAATTGCCGTAAATAAAAAATGGCCCAATTACGTTTTCCCCTACAATACCCCCCAAACATTAAAAAAAAAAAACAAATGCAAATTTTCCCTCGACCAATATCGAACGTGTGTTGGGTTATGACGATTCAATAATGGAAAAGTGCTTTCATCTGTGAAAAGAATAGATCTCAGAAAGTTTTCAGCACGATTAGCCCTTTCCATCATTGTTTCGCAAAATTCCATACAATGATAGTTGTCCTCGGGAAAAATTTGATGCGTTTTTGACGCTTTGTAAGAGTGATAACCATTCTTTTTGAGAACACGTGAAACAGTGGCTGAAGACGTATCAATCAAGCTTCGGCAGTTTGGTGGCTAGTTAACTTTCGATTTACCTCCACTGCAGTGCAAATCATCATACCTCGTACTTCCTGCTCGTCATTCAAAACAGTGGGTTTTTTATGGTTTCTTGGCGCTACACAACCAAACTTTTCAAAATTCTGCACAAACCTATGAATTGTTGATAACTAGGTTCTGGGCGATTTACAAAATTCTCCAAAAAAAGTTCTTGAATAAATCTCAACGGTCTACCTTGTTAGTACCATTTGACTCTCTGTACTTATTCGGCAACTTCATAGACATCCATTTTTAGTTTTAAAAATGTATTATTTCACTTAAGAACTTATCAATCTGTTTCTCGAGCAAGGCAGAAATAAAACAAAATAATAAAAACAAAATAAATTTCCAAAAGATAACACTGCAGCGTGCTTCGAATCCACCTCGGTCGTACGGCACAGAGAGTAAATTGGACTTGATTCCCCCTATGTTCGCAGTAGCCTGAAGCTCATTTTATAATTGCTTAATGCAGATTTGTTTAATATGTACCTACTGAGTTACCTACCTAACGAGCTACCTACATTTATTAATTATTTATTGTATCTTTTAGAAAAGTACATATTTTTCTACTTTGTTTTTATAATTGATAAAACATTGATATTGATATCTGTTGATACCAATGCTTTGCATCTGGTTATTTCCGAAGGGTTGTCCACCTTGGCAGTAGGTGTACAAAATTTTGGCAGTACTGGCAGTATTTGGCAGCACTCGCACTGCTACGCAGTAAGTAGAAATACTGAGAATAAATCCCTATAATTTTGGCAGTACATGTGCATATTTTGAGGGGGCGGATAACTCCTTGGTTATTTCTTTTTAATTTTGTCTATTATTCTTAAGGCGCATTTACACAGACAAACTTTCCTTTGATGTTGAAATGCCGACAAACATTTACACGAGCCTCTTGAGCAAAATGTTCAAAGAAATGTTCGAGCAAAATCTCGTACAAAAAACACACGTAAATTTTGGAGAGAATGTTGAGCAAAATATATTTGAAGAATTGGGGGTATAAAAATTTCTTTACAAATTTAAATTTTATAGTTTTATGGGAATTCATTGAACTTAACTGAAAATAGAAAGACTAAGTTTTAAAACAAGGTATTTTAATAAGTGCTTTCCGACGGAAAAACGATATGATGTCGAAATTCACGTTTTATCTCATAAGCAACTTCGATTGATTTGATTTTTATAGAGGATATGCCAGTATACCATAATTGGCACTTATTTGTTGCTGATGCTGGGTTAGGAGAAGGTAAAAACCGTAGACTAGTGAGAGGGGGTTTTGGTCAAATGAACATTGACACACAAAATTACATGACAACAAACAAGGGTCAACGCAGTTTTTTTATGAAAGTTTTAGAACAAATCTTTCCATAAAGAAAGGGCTCTCCGACGCAAAACAAAGAAATTCGTTTTATTTTATTGACGCGTAGAACTTGCGTTTCCGATTTTTTAAATATTGAAATTTTTGGCGATTTTTACAAGCTTTGATTTATGTATGTTTGTATGTTCGGCTCAAATCTTGCAACTCAAATTTGGTATTCAATTTCAGTTTTCGGTGTGTATTTATAGTTGCGGCGACAATACAATAATATGGTATTATTAGGCACCCCCTCCCGCTAATGAAGGAAGTGGAGGAAGAAAAAGATTTATTTTGTTCGATTTCAATCAAAATTGGCATACAGGGGTTTTTAGGGAAGAGAATTATCGAAAGGATGGATTTATGATAGTCTAAAAATTAAAAAATTATTTTAAATAAAAAGAAGCTTTTATAAAATATAAAGTGCACTAAAAAGTAGAAAATAAATTTTAGCATTCTCATATCATAATAATAAAAGCGACGGGCGCAAACTAAAACTAAAAATGTCCATCCATATATCAGAGAAACGTAGAGTAGTTTGGGTCGAGTTGGGTTGGATTTACTTCACAAAAAATTGAACTTACAATACCAGATAAAGAATTATTTATATTTACACGTCGTAGTTGTGGTGAGAGTATTTTTTTTACTCATGGTATTTATTGTCTTTTTGATACGTTAGTTATAAACGCCTTACCACTCATATCTCTTTATATTACTTCCTAGTTTAGTCTTTTACAATAATAATAAAGTCAAATGAAAAAACCTATTTACATTTTATTAAATCTCAAATATATGAACAAAAACACGTTCGATTTAAATAATACCCGTTTATTACCCACTTTTACAAGCCTACGATCGCGACCCTTGTCTAAAAAATATAATTTAGCAGTAATAGACTAGACTTTTGAATCGGAATGTTGGCCCTTTGCATATTGTTTGTTCAGTGTCAGTAATCGACCTTGATTATTACATTAAATTGACAGTAAATATTTATCTTCAGCATTTTCATAAACCTTTTGCTTTTTTAAGCAACCCTTGGGGCCTTAAACTAAGTAGGTAAATCTGGCGTGAGGAATTAAAAAAAAAACAATCAAAGCTAAGGTTAAAGTAAAGTTACAAAAATATGTTTTAAAAAAAATCCCTTCCCCACCACTCCTCATAGTCGTGAGGCGCGGATTACCGCTTAAAAGTGCAATTTTTGAATTTTTTGTCGATATTTGAAAAATTCAAAAATTTTTTGGAAAAGAAAAATTTTCCTGGGTTGTTTTTCGAATTTAGGAAAAAAACCCTTGGAAATAAAAAAACTCGCAAGAAAGTCCCAAAAAAACCCCCGGGCAAAAAAATCCGGGAAAAACCCTAAGAAAAAAATATTATAAGTAACCCTAATCCATGTGACAAAACTGATAGCCAATAATGTTTCGCTTGCCGTCGGCTTTTTTTCACAAAAATTTAAAATAAAAGTTGGTGTTCCATTTTTTTAAAGAATTGAGATCACTGATCACTGATGTGAAATTTTATTTATTCTCATCTTTAAAAATATGTTTCCAAAACAGATAGCAATAATTTGCTCAAAAATTTACCCGAACAAAATGTTCAAAGAAATGCTCACAAAAATGTTCACGCAAAAAAGTTTAGATCTTTTGCACGAGCTTTTGTTTGAGCATGTTCGTCTGTGTAATTGCGCCTTGACATATTATTTTTACTATTACTTATTTACTTTTGTTTATTATTTTAATTTTATTTTTGTATATTTCAGTGTTACCTCTTTATTTTGTGTAATATATACTGTGAGCGTTTAATTCTATGCAGCTATATGCATTTAATGTTATGTTATAAAGTTCTTTCCCAGTGTACATTCCTTTTCATTAATTATCCATGCCCTCCAAGCTCTTTTAAAGCGCCACGCCGTTTAAGAATCTTTAATAAGTAATCAATCAATATCTGATAACTTTTAGTTGTCATCACGGATGTTCTACATCAAGTGTTTGTCCCTGCTGTGATTTTCCATCAGATCAGCGTTGGCGCTACCCTCCGCCGTTACCGTTCCGATTTTCAAATTAAAAAATAAAATAAACCATTTCGAACGTTATAATCAAAAATACGAAATTTTGTAATTTACTTCTACATGCCAACGGCGTCGGCCGACGCGAACGCAAACGGAAAGTTTATAATTCAGCAGTAAATTGGTGAAAAATGTAGAAAGCCTACCCCTACAACCTACAACAGTCCCAGCTACAGTCTTACCTTTTTTGCAACTGAAATCTTTTCTCTGATCCTGGTCTTTCCACATTTATTGCACTCGTATACTATGAGATACATTGCACTCTTCGATGGACTCACCCAGCCAAAAAGTTTTTAGAAAAATCCGAGAGAAAACAGCTTCAAAAAAAAGAAAAATCAACAAAAAACTTGGGAAAAACTAAAACCGCCAAAATAACCTTGACCAACACCACCTCTACGGAAAGCCCATTATCGAAAACAAGATGGCCGCCCATGAAGCCTGACGTGCATATGGCGGGATATTCGTTATTATAAGACATTGAAATTATTTTTTAACAGTTTCTAGATCTGTTATAAAAGAAAACAGAACAATCATATTTCAAGTTAAAGTAAAAGCATACTATACCAACATTTTTTAAGAGTTCACAAAAATGATATAAATCAATTTCAAATTAAAAATTAAATGTAGTCCTGCTATAAAACTAACTGATTTAAATTAAAAAATATTTATTATTTTTTTTAATCCCGAGGGTTTAAGTCTTTTGAGTTGGGGCATAAAGATGTTTTTTGAAGTAATTGTGTCGTTTTTTTTGTTCTTAATTCTTAAGTAGCAAATTTGCAAATTTAAACAAAATTCTATTAATAATAAAAATGTTTTCATGTCTTTTGCAATTGTCACCTAGAAATGAAGTCATGTCTGCCCCATTTATATTTCACAAAGTGATTGTTGTTTAATTTTCCCAGATTTCTTCTTTGTTTTTTCCAATAAGCAAATGCAGCACAAAATATATCATCTTTAGTCACTAGCGGATATTAGATTTGTAGGAAAATTATTGTGAACTGATAAACTTTTACCAGAATTGATTGAGTATTTTTTAGAGTATTCGCGCATTATCGCGGACCAAAATAGGTAATACTAAACGTGTGAGTTTCGGTGCCCATGCATTGGCAGAGTATTTTAATGCTATAAGCGAGGCTATTGGTAGCTGCTAAAAATTGTGTAAAATTTAACTAAAATTGTAGAAAATAATAATTTAATAGCGCAAAATTTTATAATTTTTTTAAATGTTATGCATGTGCTTTATTAGCGTTGGATGTAAATTTTTTATTTTGGTTTGAAAATTTGACCATTTCCGAGGCCATTTTCTGTGCTATGGGGAAAAAGAGTATAGTTCTAAACTAATAGACAAAGTTGTAAAAAAGAGTACAGTACCTACTCTGAAAAATACTATAAATGGTCACACTAGACAAGTCCTAGATTTAAGTGAAAATAGCTTTTTAAATTATCATATAGGTACTATACAGTGCAAACCTGTAAAGTAAATCTTGTTGAAAATAAAATAATATTCTAAATCTCATATGTATCCCTTCTGTGCCACAAATGTATGAAATTCATATTTCTTATTGATTTTTTTGGGATATATATACAGGGTGATTCAAAATTCCCTAGAAATATTTGAAAATTGCTTAGATATCATTAATCTAAAAAAAGTTACGTGATTATTTTGTTTAAATTTCATTTTTTTTTCTCTGAATTTAGGAGTTAAATTTTTGTATTTTTTTGAAAATTGCTTTTAAAATAATTTCCAAGCAAGTCTACGTGTGGCTGACAATGACAAGTATTAGGGTTTTTGTCAAGCATTTTGAAGTTGTCAAAGTTTTGTTTTCAAAAATTGATGTTTCTACCACTTAGTAAAGGCTGCTTTTCAGAAAATATTAACAATTTTTAAATGCAAATTTCTCTGAAACCAAAGAGTTTACCAAAAAATATATTTTACTAATTCTTTTTTTTTAAATTTTGAATCACCCTGTATACCAAGCTCATAGTAGGTACCATTTAAGCACCTGTGTGTAATAATTAAACCAAAAACAGCAGGTACCTACCTTTTTTAATCGGGCATTAAAAGCGGAACATCCAAAAGATCCCCAGAATTTGTGAACAATTTTCTTGAAATTTCAACTTAATTTTCTTTAAAATGCAATTCACATACTTAACAAGTACAACACATTTTAAATTACGACAAATTTCACAACTTTTGTCACTTCTTTATCTTACTCTTGAACTTTTGTTTGTGGTAAATTTTTCACGTTTAATTGCAATTGCACTATTTGGAAATTGAAACACACATTTGGTCCATTATTTTTGTAATGACTCTGGAATATAAAATATACCAAATTCACTGGTTACAAAATAACACATTGGTACCTATAAGCAAAAAATCTCTAAATTATATGCCCAAGCACTTTTTTGCCTATTTATACCGGCGAAAAATTGTTCATAACCTTCTTAATACACGACCCGACCGGCCATTTGATAAAATCTCTGAACCTATTTACCACAAAAAACAGTCTTTTTCGCAAATTTTGATACAAAAACAATAAGTTACATGTTATTTAAACATTTAAGAAACTGTTTGTAAGGTTTTAATAATATTTAGGTGAAAAATTAACCGCTAAAAATAAAAAATAAAACCTTCTTCACCGAATGTAAACAAAGCACTGAGTAGGCGCAGTGTTGCCAACTGTCCCAAGTTAAAAATACCTAGATTTTGAGAAATTTTTCCCTAGAATCCCCTAGACTTTAAAATTTAAAAAAATATGTAAAACAAAAATTGGTAAGAAGAGAAATAAAATCTAAAACATAATTATATACACTTTTTATTAAAAAAATACAAAGCTTCATTTATTTATTTATTAAAAGCGGAACATCCAAAAGATCCCCAGAATTTGTGAACAGCCCATTCATGCAGGTGAGCTAGTGTATATCGCCGTCTTTGTTGTTTGGCTTGCATAGGAGCAGAACAACCTAGTTTGGTGTTGGTGGAGTGATCTGGCAAGTTTAGCACTGGGTCGGCCTGTAAGTTTAACGCAGGCCATACATTTTGAAACCGACTTATGACTACAATTTGGTCGTAAAAGGGATCTGGGTCTGAATTCTTGAAAGTGTGGGAAGGGATGCTCCCGCGGGAGTATCCTTTTCCTCTTCACACCTTTATTAAGGTGACCAACCGTCCCGGTTTAGCCGGGACAGTCCCGATTTTTAACCATTTGTCCCAGGGAAAAAATCCGTCCCGGATAGTCCCGATTTTTCAGCAAAAGTTCCGTTTCGCCCCGGTTTGATACCACTGTATTTTGTAACTTTAAAATCACTGCAATTAAAAAAGCGAATGTTATCTGCCATCTATAAATTTGAATTGATATCTTACTTAAATTATTTTGGAAAATATATCTTAATATTATTAGGGGTGCATATAAGAAAAAATACATGATATACAGTACATTGAATGGCGGGAGTGTCCCGGTTTTGCCCCTTTAGGAGTTGGTCACCTTACCTTTATCCTATCTCACTTTTTTGTAAACCACGCCCACTTCCCTAGCAAGTTCTTCTCCCGGCAGTTCAACTGGAAATAAATAAGTTATTTCGCAATTTTTGCAAAACTTCAAAGGATTTGGCAAAATTACGTGCGATTTCGCAGGATTTCGCGGGTTTTCTGATGATTTTGCATTTTTCTGAAGGATTTCGCAATTTTAAAGGAATTTCGCGAGATTTCGAAAAGGATTTCGCGATTTCACAGCCAATTGTGACGCGATTTCGCGGAGTTGTTACCCCCTCGGGGTTTTTACTTTATTTTTAAAAAATATTTTTCTGAAGTTAAAAAAACTAACTTTAACTTTTTAATTGACTACACTCTGTCAGTTAAATCATCATTTCTCAAACATATACATTTTAAAAATTAAAATTACTTAAATTTAATAAAGATAAACTATTTTTTTTACACTGGAACTTTCGATCCTTTGAGGATCAATTGCAATTACCATCAAACGCTATGGGGACTAAAAACTTGAGAGAGATAAATTTATTTTTAGGTGTCTGTAAGTTATTACTCTATTTTTACCTTGGAATTAATTAAAACATACTTTTCGAGATTTTTTTAGAATTTTTGTCTGCTTTTGTTTGTTGTATTTTTGACAACATTGCATGATTTATTGCAGGCCGAACCACTACGCGTCGTTGTCACCGGTGCCGCTGGCCAAATCGCCTACTCCCTCCTCTATATGGTTGCCAAAGGCGATGTCTTTGGACCTCAACAACCTGTCATTTTGAACTTGTTGGATATCCCACCGATGATGGGTAGGTATTAGAATACTAGCTCGCATATTAGGTACAGATAGAAGTCGAGATAAAAGTTGAATAACGGCTTCGGATTCTCTGAAAAAGTGACTGTATGCAAAACTGTTTTCCTCCTGAGAAAACGGGGCCAACCCACGACCGTGGATAATTTTTATAGCTAAGCAGGCTTTACCCTTGCCAACAATGCTAAATAACTCAAAAACTGAACGAGATTTTTTAAATTTCTCTTAAATTCAAAAAAAGCACACAATAAACAAGGTGTTACGTTGGAAATTTCAGATAACACGATAAGGTTTATAATAGATAACCCCTTACATAAAAAAAACTTTAAAAAAATCTAAAATATGGCGTCTGAAAATGTTTAACTGTGAAAAATATAAACAAAATCAAATATTTTAATATAAATTTGGTGTTATAAAAACAAAACCTAAAAGCTGAACTATAACGCTAAAGCCGTCCCTATAGGGTCAGTCCATATCAAGTCAACCAGGGTATTTTACCACACCATCTCCGATGTTGATGATTTTTAGTATACATGTTTTTCCTACCAAAAAACTGGAAAATCCAAAATTTCAGACTTTTTTGACCAGTTGTTTATTTTGAATTAATTTTTGAAAATCGAAAAAGTCACTTATTTGTCCTTAACATGTGCGCACAAAATTAGGAATATCCAAAGAACCACTTATAATAGAAAAGTAGGTGAAGGTTCATTTTAAAGCTCTTATAAAGACCTTTCATATGAGAATATTGCATAACATATATTGAAAAAAAAAAATAAAAAAAAAATTTTTGATTTTTTTTTTTGAAAAATTTCAAAAAGGCCATTTTTAATTTTTTTCAAAAAATTATATTATTTTCTTTAAAGTGTTATTAAACTATTCACAAAATTTTGAGATGGACAAATCATGGGTTCAATGTGAAAAAATTTATTAAAAATGTCACATGCATGAAAAATCGCCTATAAATAGACAATGCATTTTGGTAATTAGAAGAATATAATGGGGTTTAAAGCGATATTATAAAAATATTTAACAATATTTTATTTAATAAAAAATTATATCCTACGTTTCATTCTGTATCAGTAATCAGATTAACATTGCCCCCCATTGTAATATTTACTTACAAAACCTCTTTTCCACCGGAATTGGATGTTCCAATTCTTAGGAAAATATGCCTGTATAAACCTGCCAATACTTTTGTGAAATACTGCCTGTTTATTCCTGTTTAACATTAAGGACACACCTCCTTCATTTTATTGGTCTGTTTATCATAAATTATAAATATATATATAAATATATATATAAATATATATATATATATATATATATATATATATATATATATATATATATATATATATATAAATAAATGTCATAAATTGATTTTAAATTTTTGGCAAGTATCTTTCTGATACAGCTCCAAATAATCGATACATAATAGTTCGACTGAAGGTTTATCAGAAGTCATCTCTGTGTAATTTTAAAAGTTTCAACTATGGGTGAGGCAAGTGGATGGACTAAATATAAAGTAAAGTGCTGTGATCCACTAGAGTTAAAAATCAAGCATTTTGGGAAATTAAGAAATGTGACCAAGTGGATGTGCAGTTACAAAAATGTCAAAATGGGAATGAAAATCTGTGATGGTTGTAGACTAAAGCTTTCAAAGGAGTTTAAGGCATCTGAAGAAGATGAGGCAGGGTAAGTAACAAATAGTATTTTTTAATATAAAATTAATAAACTAAACCAATTGCGTCAAGTACGGAGTGGAAAAATCTCATGGCATTATTTTGCATGGCATTATTTTGCATGGCATTTTGAGAATACAGACATTATGTACAAATTTCTTGGCATTATGTACACATTTTGGGTCAGCTGTTACCCCCTTTTTAAGTTCTTATAAAAAACTAACTTTTTAAATTTTTTTAGACCCAGTCAAGTTTCAGAAAATGATCCAGATTTTCAAGATCCTGCTGAATCATTTACTCTTTTAAACAAGTCATTGGAGCTTCTTGGTGTGTCGCCGATTAAAAGAAAAAATGTATACAAAGAAAAAATTGATATTGTACAGCATACAATTGCGAAAGCATTTACAAAGGAATCAGATTCAACGCTAGTAAAGGAATGCCAGAGTGACGAAAGTGAAATGATTAAGCAGTTAAAGGACAAATTTTTAAAAACCGAAAAGAGGAGTGAGAAAATACTAGTTTTATCATGTTTACCTCAAAGTTGGAGTAGAAAGAAGATTGAAGAAGAATTTGGAGTTTCTCAATATTTGGCCAGAGCTGTAAAACAGTTAGTTAAGGACAATGGGATATTATGTTCTCCTAACCCCAAACCGGGAAAGACCCTTAGTGATAGAGTGGCCCAAATAGTGGTAGATTTTTACCAAAGGGATGACATTAGCAGGACCATGCCAGGTAAAAAAGATTATGTTGTTATCAGAAAATATGGAGCTGAAAAAGAATATGTACAAAAAAAATTAGTCTTAGCTAATTTAAAAGAAATTTATGCATTGTTTAAAACTGAGTACCCCAATGAAAAAATTGGGTTTTCAAAATTTTGTGAACTGCGACCCAAAAACTGTATACTGGCAGGAAAAAGTGGGACTCATACTGTATGTGTATGTACTATACATCAAAATATAAAACTAATGCTCAATGGCTCCAAATTAAATAAGCTATATGATGAAAATAACAGGCCTCTTGCAATATCTTATCATGATTGCCTTTATAAACTAATGTGTAATCCACCTTCGGTGGACTGTTTTTTAAGCAATAGATGCAAGCAATGTCCTGGAGTAGAACAGTTTAAAAATACGTTAATAGAAAAATTTGAGGAAGAATTAATTGATGAGGTCTCATTTAAAAAGTGGGAACCGTTGTTAAGAAAAGTGATGATTTTGTCCAGGAATTTACTGATGATCTTGTAAAACTTAAATCACATTCTTTTATTGCAAAAATGCAAAAAGATAGATACAATGAAATAAAAATTAACCTTAAACCTGGAGAGTCTTTGATCACTTGCGACTTTGCGGAAAATTATTCCTTTGTTATGCAAGATGAAGTCCAGTCTTATCATTGGAATAACAGCCAGGCAACCCTCCACCCTTTTGCCATTTATTTTCTAAGTGATGGTAAACTGCACAACCTGAATTATGTGTTTATTTCGGAAAGCTTGACACATAATACAATTGCATTTCATTTATTTTTAAAAAAATTAATGCCTGATTTAAAAATCAAAATACCAGGACTTAACAAAATTTTTTATTTTTCGGATGGATGTGCTGCGCAGTACAAAAACAACAAGAATTTTCTGAATATATGCCTGCATAAAAAAGATTTTGGTGTTGAAGCAGAGTGGCATTATTTTGCCACCTCGCATGGCAAAAGTGCCTGCGATGGCTTGGGAGGAACTGTTAAAAGACTTGCTGCCAAAGCCAGTTTGCAGAGGCCCTATGACAATCAAATAATGACACCTCTACAATTGTTTACTTGGTGTGAAGAAAACATATCTGGCATTGATTTTAAATATTGCACAGAAGCAGATTATACAAATCATGAAATAATTTTGAATAAAAGATTTGCGGAAGTCTTAACAATACCGGGGACACAAAAAATTCATGCTGTAATTCCTCTTACAGAAAGCACGTTTTTGGCAAAACAGTTTTCTACATGCTTAGAGGTCGAAACAAATAATCTTTTTAAAGGTGGAAGCATTATTTTGCAAAATATCGAGTCAGGGTTTGTCACTGTAGAATATGACAGTGCTTGGTGGCTGGCTTGTGTCTTGGGGAAAAATAATGAGAGCGGAGAACTGAAAGTAAGCTGTCTTCATCCACGAGGACCTGCCTCATCATTTTTTTACCCAACACCTCAAGATATTTTAATTATTAAACCAGAAAGTCTTATAAAAAAAGTTGAACCCAACACTGCTACTGGCAGAACTTACAATGTCAGCAAAAAAGAAATGTCAGATTCATCAGAAATTCTTAAAAGAAAGTTAAAAAAATAAATTTAAGGTATATAGTTAGTCTTAGTGTTTTCTGTCTAATTTTTATCAACGAAGTAGAAAAGTTTGTTTATTTCTTTTGCGAGTTTATTTATTTTAATATCCAGTGCACTATTGGTGCTCCTAAAATATGTTTATTTTTTTAAATGAATGATTTTTAATGTACTTAATATTTTTGATATTTTTTTTGACATTGAACCCATCATTTCTCCATCATAAAATTTTGTGGATAATTAAGTAACACTTTGACCAAAATTATATATTTTTTTCAAAAAAATTAAAAATGGCCTTTTTGAATTTTTCAATTTTTTTTTTCAATTTTTTATTTTCAATTTTTTTTTTGTTTAAATTATGTTGTGATATTTCATAAAAAAGAGCTTCAAAATGACTTTAAAATGAGCCATTTATTACTTTCCTAGTGTAAGTGGTTCTCGAGATATTGCTAGTTTTGTACATTCTTGTTAAGGTCAAAATGCTGACTTTTTTATTTTGAAAAATTAAAAAAAAAAAACTACGAATCAAAAAAATCTAAAAATTTGCATTTTCAACTTTTATGGTAAGAAGAAAATATATACCAAAAATCATCAAAATTGGAATTGGTCGCGTAAAATTTTTGTGATTTTTTGGTTGATTTGATATGGAATGACCCTATAATAGTTGTAAATTAGGCTTAGAAGAGAGTTAGCGGCGTTAGTAAATCTCAGCCAAACTGTTTAGAATTTCGCACTCCACACTTTCGTATTATTTAGAAAATACAATACTAACTACATCACAACACTAACTACATCACAACTGGAAATCAAGCTAGCAACTGCCAGCCAAAGCAACCCGCAAGCCCGAATATGTGCAAAACTCGACATTCGGCAAGTACCGCCTATAATCGGATTCACATGTGTAAATGGGTTTTACTGGACGGCGGAAAAAATAAACCATGATCATAAGTTAGAATAATTCAGTCTGTGAATTACCCACAAACCTTATAACCAAAAAAATAGACTGATGATGTTGCTTTAAGAAATGACTGCTTCATGTATTTGACAGTTTGGTGCCAGAAGCAGTTGGCAATGCACCAAAATCCCTATAACTACCAACTGAGAAGCACAAATAACACTAGACGCGGCTAATTTTAAAAAAGGCTCTGGCATAATAAATTTGCAATTTTTTTTAACAATAATCTTAAATAATAGCCCCCCCCCCCTTCCCGTAAAATATCAATTTTTTAAATGGGTAAAGTACATTTTATCTTTAGGATAAAAAGTTCCCCTTCTTATATATATAGTATCTACACCAGTTTATGGATGACCCCTTAAAAAAAATCACCCTGTCTGTTCGGTACTCTTTATTTATGCAGGCAAATAAAAATAATAATTCAAGTAAAAGTTGAGCTTATGGGAAAGTGTAGGCGTTTATACAGCAGAAATAAAAATAGAAAGATGGGCATTATTATCTGAAAAAAGATTTGCGCATAACCTCACTCATTTTTTAGTTTGGTTTAGGCAGATACCTATTATTTAAGAAAACAGTATGATTGAGTTTAGTTTAATTATTTCAATTATTGAAGCTGTGTGCTGATTGGTTCAGTTATTTTTATTTTCTAGAAGGTGTATGTTTATGGGTCAAGGGATTTGGTTAATAAAACGTCCTTTTTTTGAAATGCCAACGTTTCGCAAAATTTATTTTTATATATTGAAATGCCGACGTTTTGAAAAGTTTATTTTTATATAAATTTTGTGAAACATTGGCACTTCAAAAAAAGGACATTTCATTAACAAGATCCCTCAACCCATAAACATACAGCTACAAGAAAATAAAAAATAGGATCGTTAAACCATTCTGCCAAGTTATTTTTATTCAGCTGTATAAACCTAAATTATTTATTTTTATTTTAATTTTTGTTACTTTAATTTTTATTTGCCTGTATAAACCCAGCCTTAATATACCTACCTTCAATTTTATTTAACATATCTTACAATTAGCTTAATTGCAAATAAATTTTATTTGTAGAAAATAATTATTTACAAAATACCATCAAAAAAGTTACAATACAAAAAATACTTAAAAGTAACTTATTTACAAACAGAAACTATTTATTTTTAATTAAAGATAATATATAAAACAACCTATTGATGTTTAAACAGTTTTGTTAAAACTTTTCGGACCTTTTCTCCAGATATACTTTCATTAATTTTATTTGCAGAGCTATGACTCCTCAAAGTGCTGTATGTTTTAATGATTGCTTCAACTAAAAGCTGGTCAAAACAGAGTCTTTGGTATTTAATAACAGTCTTAGAGTCTCTTCAAATGCTCAGTAACCACTTTCTACTAATAGCAGCATCTGGTGGAAACCTATTGAAAGAAATAGAAAAACAATAATTAGACTTTTTCATTATTACGATACTTAATAATACTGCCATCAGCTGATGAGCAATTCAACATGGTTGCCTTAGGAAAAATAAACCCTTTTTCATAAGGCATACTGCTAATACTAATGAGAGAGATGACTTTAGAAAACAATTCACAAGTGTATGCGAGCTAAAAGTACAAAACAACTGCGAATTTTGAGCTTCTGGTTCACATTTTATCAAAATGCTTATTTTTCTCTGATTCAGAAAGAATTATTCTATAAAATAGTCACTTTTTTTATTTTGGGTTCTTTCCCATTTCTCCAAAATTTTCATTTATAAAAAAGTAGATTTCTTGTCTGTGAAAAATAAATAAGAAGAAAGGTTCCGATAGCCACGAACCTTTCTTCTAATTTTCATTTATATTAACATTATGCACTATGGAAAAACGGTTTGTCCTATGGCAACCATCTGGCTAAAGTGTTTTGCCATGAGGGCATGGATCAAGATGTATTCTTGAGATGAGGCCTCCCAGTAAACACAGAAATATTCTAGGAATATTCCTCTTAGATTATATCTTCGGTTTAAATGTAAAATCAACTAAGTCACTTTTTTTCACAGAGACAAATACAATTTTTATACTAGCATTAATTTTACACTAATTTTATCCATATAAAATTGAAAATTCTCAAAATAAAATAACCAATTAAATGCAGCACTTGCACATAATTTAATATCGCCTTTTCTTAAAATTTAACTTTTTTGACTTAGTTGGTTTTGCCTTTCAACAGACGATATGAATGTGATAAAAATTGATTACAGACGAGGTTTTTTAAGTACAGTTAACATGAATAGAATATTCTTTTTTTTAATACTCCTTGTAACATTCCTAGAACCTTCTTTAGACTAAATTTTATAAACAAATATTTTTAGCAAAGGAATATTTTTAAAAAATATTAATAATTAATATTCTTATCATATAAACAGTATGCAATAAATTTATATCACTCTTTTATCACCTAATATGAATATCCTTCGAATATTAATATTCTTACTTACTAGGCAGCTACTGCGAACAAATTCTGCATGTCTCTATATTTTTTCACACAAGTCAAAATAAGGCTGGGTTTACCCAACTTTTCATATTGATAATTTAAAGTTTTAGTGCTAGTATCTCTGTCTCTTTATTTTAATAACAAAGAAAAAAATAGACATACAGAATTAGCACAAAGTTGTGAATTATCAATTTGAAAAGTTGGGTAAACCCAGACGTGAAAAGGGTGAGAAATGTGCGGAGATTTTTGAAATCCAAACCAGTGAGTACTCCCCGAAATTTGTGAGTGAGGTGGAGATATACAAAAGTACACAAGTAAGAAGAGGACATGGATACTCCTTTGGGGTGTACTCCCTTCTCACACTTTCAAGAATCCCTGCACTGGTGAGCTGTAACCACCTCATGGGCTTTTAAGAATTCATGCAATGATCGCAGAAATATTAAAGAAAATTGGCAAAAACAGGAATTATTTACCCTTACCTGTGATGGGAAAACGTATTTCCACTCGCATAATTGCTGTTGTTGCAGCCGACAACAAAGCACTTCATGATGCAAAAGGGCACAGAAAAAGTATATTAAAAACACAACACGTTAAGCGAAAACCAAGCAAAAACTTCTTCATCTTCTTTTCGGTTCCTATGGATTCGCGTCTTTACAGACGTCTATCCAAAGTAAAATCTTCGAAAACAAAGAAACGAAAATAAAGAAAATGGCGAATCTACTAACGTCAAGACCGTCAAACGCAATGCTACCAACCAAAAACGTGGATAAAGAGAAAATAAGTTGTCACGTCATGACACTGTTTACACTGCCCCTTTGAAATCTAGTTAATTCGAACAGTTTTCTAAATAAATTTTTTAAAATACTCAAGAAACAGTGGTTTTATATTTTTTCTTAAATTTTGTCAAGCAGTGCTTGTTATATATTCATCAAATACTAAAATATTGGGTTTGCAACCACAACAAATTTTACTCAAGTTGGTTTACTCTGGTTCCAGTAGCACCAAACTGTCACTTCCATGAGGCAGTCATTTATTGGGAGAAAACCCATAAGCATTAGCAGTCTATTTTTTTGGTTATAAGGTTTGTGGAATTACCACAGACCCGAAAATAGAGATGGGTAAATCGATTCGTTTCTAGAGTGATCGAATCTTTTAAATCGATCATTAAATCAATCATTTGAAATTAAATTAAAGAAAATGGTGACCAAAAATAAAAAAGGTCTATGCAGGATGCAGCTAAATACGACATACTCTGCTGACAAAAAATTATATTTTCATACAGTACCCCGCGCGCAGGAATTCGAATCAAAGAAACGAAACGATCGAGCTATTTCAAACTGATTCAGTGTATCGCCACAGTGGGTCAGTCAGTCGTTGATCCGTTCCGAATTGAATCACTCGTTTGATTCATTCTGTCTTCGTCGGTCATTTGACTGATTGAATCATATCGAGCAAACATGATTCAATCACTCAATACTCGCAAGTGTCTTCAAAAAATTCATCTATTGAATAATATGCTTGTTTCAGCAAATGACTTTTAACAGCATTTCGAAAATTTTTGTAGTTCATGTTTCTAATATTGTCTGAAAATTTATTATACATTTTTACACTTCTAAAGATAAAAGAATGTCTAAAGATGGATTCTAACAGCACCTAACATAGTTTAATTTAGTGTAACGTAATTTAACCTAACTTAGGGAAAATTTAGGGTGTTCATACAGCTTCTTTAAGTAGCTGCCAATTTTTGCTGTTTTTTGTCAAAAATTTTGTCAGCTGGCCAAACAAATTCTTCCTGTTCTTGTATTTGTTTAGAAGTTGTGAAAAATCAGCATCCATCTTTGTTTGGGCATGCGCAATTTTGATTTCAATAAAGAAAATTCAAGAAAAGATAAAAGTTGGTCATCTCTTAAGTTAAATTGGAGTTGGAGTTGGAGAAATAATGGTCTACAATGTGTTCTAGGAGGTACTTGACACAAAAATCTAACTGCTCGCTTTGCAAGATAAATACACTTTAAAACATATAATACATAAACCAACATAAAACCAAACCTTACGGACGGATTTGTTGTAGTAGGTTTAGTTTTTTCGTAAAATTGGGAATTTATTTTTTATTTTGTTATTTAATATACTTACTCAAATGTTTGTTCTTAGGCGTGTTGGAAGGAGTAGTGATGGAACTTGCCGACTGCGCCTTACCCCTTTTGTACGGAGTGATTCCAACCGACGACCCAGCCGTCGCTTTCAAAGATGTCGCCGCCGCCTTTTTGGTTGGAGCTATGCCCAGAAAACAAGGTTTGTGTGTGGTCACCTTTCTGGAAGGAAAACCACCATCAATGTATTAACCTTTCAAAAATGGGACTATTTGTCATTTATAAACTCAACGTTACTATTTTACTGTTCCACAGTGATGCATACACCTCATTCCAAATTCTCCAGACCAATTTCAATATGGCGGCTGACAAGTAAACCCAGAAACTAAATGGAACTGTCATTGTCAGTGTCAAATAAAACTTAAAGAACAAACTTTTATTAAATGGACTCAAAAGTAGGAAATAATTTTTTATCTTTCTTGTACCATAATAAAAGCCATGGGCGCAAATTAAAAATATTAACTTTAGGTATCGTTTATCGGTCACATCGACGATTCACCAAAGAAACAGTTGTATTGCTCTATAATTAATATAAGGACATTTTCAAAGGCGGCAAGCACGGCAATCTCACCCGTTCTCGGCTTCTTTAGATGAAAGAAGGCATTATCAGTGAGATTTACTAAGATCTAAAATAGTACCCCTTACAGGTCTACATATTTACAGTGTGGGGGGTACTAAATTTTAAAACCAATTTTCAAAAAACACTTACCCATACAGAAAAGACACAAAATAAAATACCACTGAAAAACTGCATTTTTTCTCAAAATACACCATATTTTAGGAGAAAATTCCCTAAAACTAATTTTTTTTGACAGATTTCAAAATGGCAAATGGTGAATACGCCAAAAATTTGGCACATAATAGCTTCATTATTTGTGTTTGAGGTTATAAAGTTGGTGATTTTTTAGACCACCTCAGGGGGGTGGTTTAAATTTATAGCCCCCAGAAAGGATTGTTTTGTGGCATTTGGTAATAAGTTATTTCATAATTTCCCTAAGTAACCGTTTTTACAAGGATTAATTTACCTTATTTAATATCCCAAGTTGTTCATTACCTAATAAAACACTTCCTATTTTTTCCAGAAAAACGCCATAGTTTAAACCCGTTTTCAGCACGAAAAATGTTTTTATGAGGGCACTACGAGGCAGAACAAACATAAGTGAAGGTCACTGATTATGCACGAAAAATATACCGAACAAAAAACCGAAAAACAACTATATTAATTTATTTACAAACTGAAACTAAAACATTGAGGTTATCTAAAAGCTCAGTAGAGGTTGGTGCAAGCCAAGGTGCAAGCAGAGGTAAAAGATCCAAACTCGCTGTTTGTGATTGAACGCAGCGCTAATATTTTTAAACTGACATTTAAACTCGACAGTGACAGAAATGTAAAAAAGTTTTTTAATACATTTCATAAATAAAAACACCTTTTAAATAAATACAAAAATTAATTCACTCCTTATCTTATTATAACCCATCTAAATCGTTGTGTGACATCAAGTATTTATTAGAAAAATTAATTAACAAGGGTAAGTTTTAATTAGAGTGACATATAACCTCAATGTTAATTTATTCTACAAAGTGTTTGCTATTTAAACCCCGCGTGGGTTTCAACTTTTTAATTTTCTTTTCTTCTAAATTGAAAACTTCCTCTTAAATCCAGCAAAAGATTGTGTTAAGATGATTATTCAATAAACAAATTTAATAAAATTTGTCTTATAAATCAAGCTATTTCCAAAACTCGAGGAGGGTTGGTTTAAAATGCTTAAAACCAAAAATTTCACTTAAACTTAGGACCCTTCTAAACTACACTAAACCTTTTTAGTAAATCCCATCGTATATGTTTATCATTCGAATAGAAGAAGAATTTAGTTCTTTTGTAGTTCTCTATTTGTCACCGTAAAGTTAAAATTTTTAATTTGCGCCCATCGCTTTTATTATGGAATAAGAAAGATAAAAAATTATTTTCTACTTTTAAGTACATTTAATAAAAGCTAGTTCTTTAAAAGTTTTTTGTATCGTGCATTTTGTGCATCAAAAACTCATATCCCCTTCCTGAAAAACCCCTGGATGCCAATTTTTTTTCTCAAATCGAACAAACTAAATATTTTCCTCCTCCACTTCCCCTTTGAAGTGTGTACTTAATAATACCATATTATTGTATTGTCGCCGGAACTATAACCCAACTAGCAATTTGTCGACGTCTCAACGTTGTGCACCGCGTGCCAACGTTGCGTCGCAACGTTTACTTTTACTCAAACACCACCCACTTTTGCACCAATTTGGTGGATGATTTTTTGGTTGAGTCAACGTCGCGATCGCGACTACAGTTGAAGTAATAGTTCAATGGGTTTTGGAGTACAATTATTTGTTCAAAATATTATTCATTACGTAAAATGATAAATACACTATTCGACTACAAATTAAACTATTTCTAACACCATAACATTATTAAAATAAAATTATATTCTATGTCATATATCATGTTTTGTCGTAGCTCTAAAAAACAAGCGCGCCCTCGATTAAGATGATTTTATGAAATTAAAAAAAAATCATGATTTAAAAAGCGCTTCGAAAATCATCTAAAGATGTTGCTTAGGATTCCTATGAACAAAATACGGATTTTTATATGCAAAAAGATCTTAGTTTATTGTAGAAAAAAGCAAAAAAATTATTTTTAATGTTTGTTTACAAATTAGCATACAATGGTTTTAACAATCGATCATGGCGGCACTTATTAGTTTCTATGACAACCAAAGGAGTCCCGTGTCTCGACTGCTTTAACTACTTAACTGTGTTTTGAACGGATCCCCTAACTTAAAAGACGCGAACACGCCTCAATTTTTACCCAATCGAAATTGCTCCACAGTTTGGCTTTCTGCTGCTCACTTAATTTCCGTCCTTGTTGTTTACATAGGACCTTCCTCTTTTTTTCTGACACACTGGGGAATCACCTTCAATGACAGCTGTCACATGTCAAAATATCGAAGAATATTTATACCCTTTGTTCCTTTTCATAGTGCAAAATGTTCAAACAAAACTAATAGAAACTTTACAAAACACTTCTTAGTTACTTTTACTGAATTAATTGACGTTTGTATGACAGACAGCAGTGCTCCAAAATTGGTTTGTTGCAAACAACAGAAAAATTGGTTAGATGAAAACAGGCGCGCCCGCGTCTCTAACAAACCGGCCAGAAAACGTGGAGTAAATTGACCAATTTTTGGTTTAGCACACACCGGTTTGTAGTCAGCGCCTTCACAACTAAGGAATTACTGTTAGTACATTAGACGGTCATAAATAGTTGTGATGGCGACTAAAGTTGTGATAAACGTTTAGGCGTCGTATAATAGTCGACGTTGTCGACCGTCGCCATGATAACTATTCCTTATCTGTAAAACAACGTTTAAAATTAGTGCAATTCTAATTTTTACAACTTGCACAACTAAAAATTGCTAGTTGGGAAACGCATACCAAATTTGAACACTTAGCCTTAATTTTTATATTTGTACCCTTAATCGTCCATTTTGAATCAGCCATATTGAAATTTTCAAATCTGTATGCCAATTTTGATTGAAATCGAAAAAACTAAACTTTTTTCCCCTCCACTTCCCTCGTTAGAGGAAGTTGAGTACCTGAGAATATCATATTATTGCATTTTCGCCAGAACTATAAATGCAGACCAAATTTGAACACAATCGGATGTGGGTAAGTCAGTTAAAATTGGTTAGCAAAATATGACTGAAAATTGCCATATTGAATTTTCAAAATCTGATCAAAAATTCGTATTCCTTATCCCCAAAAGCCCCCGTATCCCAATTTTGTTTGAAATCGTACAAACTTAGGTGTTTTCCACCTTTCTTTCCCCTCATATGACATATTGTATTGTCACCAGAACTATAAATGCATGCCAAATTTGAAGGCAATCGGATGTGTATAAGTTAGTTAAAATTGGTTAGCAAAAGATGCCCGAAAATCGTTCATGTTGAATCCGCCATATTGCATTTTCAAAATCTGATTAGAAATTCGTTATCTCCATCCCCAAGTGCCCCAACACACCAAATTTCAATGAAATCAGGCGTACTTCAACTGTATCCCCTCCACCCTCTTCGAGTCGGGGAGATCTGTCAATTTCATCACACTATATTCTTGTGTTATCACCGCAACTATATAAGCATGCAAATTTGAAGCCGATCGGATGTCGGGAAGTTGGTCCAAATTAAGTTGCAAGATTTCACCCGAACAAACATATTTACATACATTGCAAGTTAAATAAAAGCTTTAAAAACTGATCCGCAGCAATTTGGAATGGAGTGTACATGTCTTCTTCCTTTGTAAGAGAGAAAGAAGCAGATAACGTCAACGTGGAACAGTATTGCCAAGTTTATAATCGTGGGGTAAGAATAAGTTCATATTGCCCTTAGTTTAAAAAAAAAAAAATTTCAACTTTAACGCAAAAGTATGGTTGTGAAGATCGCCTTTTCTAAATCTGTCAGGAAACTATACTATAAAAAATTTACTTTGGTGCAGACGTCAATTCTAAACACAACTTAGTTGTGGCCAAAACTAAATTTATTCCTAAGAAAAATCATTTCAGCAAATTATTTAACTCAGACCCAGCCCAAGGAACAATTTGTCGACGTTACGCAACGTTAAGTCGCATTTCGCAACGTTAGACTAGAGTCGCGTGCAACATTTCCACACCGTCGCCAAGGCGACTACAAAGCGACAAATGGACTAATTTTCAAACACCATTTATTAATAATTCTAAAATACATAGCTAGGTAACTTACAATTAATCTGTAACATTAAAGTAGTTTTTTAAAGTTTCCCATCCATTCAATTTACCAGCGAAACCTTAGTTTTTCGTAAAGCGTAAAAAAATAAGCGACCCTTCAATCCTTAATTTTTTCTTTATATATTTGAGTAATAATAAGGTGTCTCTCTATGTTTAAAAAAACAAACCGGAGAAGAAAAAAGTTATAAAATAATATATTTTTAAAAACATTACGTGTAGAGCTACAACTTTTAGCGCAATCTGGCATTGTCGCCAAATTGTAGCCAGTCTAAAAGAATACTTAAAAATTACTAAAACTAAGTAGAAATCATCAAAAAACAGCAAAAAAAAACAGATTTTTTTAATTCTACAAAAACGGCATAGATTTGACAACACTTTTGCTGCTTTTGAGCCAATCTTTACCGTGCAGAATATCGGAAACGAGAAAACGGAATCTGTTGAAATTTGGCAGGAATGTTTATTTTTGAATTCCTCACAACCGTATCCAGACAGTTTTTTGCTGGACTCTCTCATTTTCGAAATAAAATAACCACGGTTAACAAAAGTCAAAAATCTTACCTGGCTTTTTCTTTAGCCTCGTCGATAATACAGAAATCTATAATAACGATTTTTTGATTTTTTTATTTTTTGAAAAAAATACAGTAAATTTTGAAAAATCCTTTGGATACGGTTGTAGGTTTTTATAAATCCTATTATTTGGTAACAAAAAAGTTATGGATTTTTTTTTCTTTGTAAGCAATATTCTGCCGGAATTCTGAAACGCCAAGGTCACGTAATTTAGTAGGCCCAAGGAAACTGAAGTGAGTTCGATTGGAGTATTGGAATTCAGGTTCCGCATAGCCACCGGCCACTTTTCTAATGGAACATTCAGCCAATAAATTGATACATGTCAAGTGATAAAAATAATACGGAAAGATTAATAAATGGTTACGTTCCTAATAAGTTATACTTTTCCTCACATACGGTGTTCGCACTGTGTAGTGATGCTACCTATTGTTGATATTTCAAAAAAATAGCAAAGCAGTGTTGTCAAATCTATGCCGTTTTTGTGGCCCTAACGATTTACACAAATGGCGCAGCGGCGCGCGGCGTATGGTTTACTGAAAACCTAATAACTGTTTTGCGTCTAAGGAGGTGCCTTCTATAGTTGTCAGATAGTTATATTTTAAAATAGAATTCTTGTATGATTTTTTATCAGGATTTAGGTCGGTTCTGGAACAGATTTCTATGAGATCGTAGAAGATTTTATCAGATCTATGGGTCTATGATTTTGGAGAAGCTTATATGGGTGTCCTTAAGGGATTCTAGAAGATTTAAAGAGGTTTTATCGTTATGTTGATTTTAGAAGATCCTATGGGGGACGAGATTTATCGGGTTTTGGGTCGGTTTTGGAACCGGTTTCGAGAGAGATGAGAGGATATTTTATTAGGTCTATGGGTCTATGATTTTGGAGGAGATTATATGAGTTGCTATGGGATAGGTTTCTAGAAGATTTGAGGAGGTTTTATCGTTATGTTGATTTTAGAAGATCCTATGGGGGAGTAGATTTTATCGGGTTTTTGGTCGGTTTTGGAACAGGTTTCGATGAGATCCTAGGATATTTTATTAGGTCTATGGGTCTGTGATTTTGGAGGAGATTATATGAGTTGTTATGGGATTGGTTTCTAGAAGATTTGAGGAGGTTTTATCGTTATGGTGATCTTAGAGGATCCTAGGGGGAAAGATTTTATCGGGATGGGTCGGTTTTGGAACAGGTTTCGATGAGATTATAGGATATTTTATTAAATCTATGGGACTATGATTTTGGAGAAGTTTATATGAGTTCTTATGGGATTGATTTCTAGAAAATTTGAGCAGCTTTTATCCTTATGGTGATTTTAGAAGATCCTACTTTTACCCAAAACCCGAGACAATCTCCTCCCCCATAGGATCTTCTAAAATCACCATAAAGATAAAACCTCCTCAAATCTTCTAGAAACCGATCCCACAAGAACCCATAAAAACTTCTCCAAAATCATTCCTCATAGGATCTTCTAAAATCACGATACTGATAGAATCTTATCAAATGTCCTAGAATCCGACCCCACAAGAACCCGTAGAAACTTCTTCAAAATCAGTGCTTATAGGAACTCCTAAAATCGCGGTACTGATAGAATCTTATCAAATATCCTAGAAACCGATCCCACAAGAACCCATAAAAAATATCCTAGAAACTTATCCCACAAGAACCGATAAAAATTTTTCCAAAATCATTGCGCTTATAAGACCCATAGAAACTTCTCCAAAATCATTCCTCATAGGATCTTCTATAATACCGATACCCCATTTGCATAAAATCTCCTTCAAAAATGTGTATTTTTGCGTTCATAAAATCTTCTCCAAGCCCACGTACCCTTACACAAACTGATAAAATGTCCTAGACTTCTGTCTTATAAAACATCCCTGATTCTCATAAAAGTAACGAGTTTTATCCAATCTTATAAATTATTCGAGGGGTTATCCACCCCCTCAAAATATGTACACCTACTGCCAAGATCGATAATTTTTTTTAGTGGGCAATGGCCCCTCCCCCCTTTGCACCTCACCAAACCCAAAAGTTTCAAAAAAATTTGCTTTTGGTGCTCGCTATAATGTCATTTATTGTTACAATTTTAGTTTTTATCAACATCATTTATTACATTTCACCAACACATATAGAACTGACACTATATCCTTCCCCCTCCCCAACTCAGCATCTCTTAACCCAAATTTTTAAACATAATTACGAAAAACTTGTAAGACATCTTATAGATGGGGGCTGCAAAAAATTTTTGTCTGCTGCACTATAACATCATTGATTTTCACAATTTTAGTTTAATTTTAAGCATACTTAAAACTGCAACAAAATTGCGTGCAGCGCTAAGACATCGGGATTTTTTTAAAATAATTCAAGAAAAACCGGGAAAAAGTCGGGAATTTTATCTAGGGAATCTTGTGGCAACCCTCTCTTGACTTCCAGATTCACGTCGCGTCGCCTCGAAGTCAGTGCGACTACAGTAAATGAACCTTATTAGGGATGAATTTTTGCCAATTGCCTTTACACTAACGCATAAAGAAAGCGGCCTGCTTATTTAATAAAAGACAATCAGGAATTCTCTGAAATTACTAAAATCTGTATATTCGTTTTCTTTCCTTCATGTACTTTTTTTCCTGAAGATGTTAATTTTTTATGTAGGCATGGAACGTAAAGATTTGCTCAGTGCCAACGTGAAAATCTTCAAGGTGCAAGGCGAGGCTCTCGACAAATACGCCAAGAAAGACGTCAAAGTTTTGGTCGTGGGCAACCCGGCCAACACCAACGCCTTGGTTTGTTCTCGTTATGCCCCTTCCATCCCCAAGTAAGTCAACATATTTAAGCAAATAAGAAGTAGTTCTTCGAAAACTGTCAGAAAATCTGGCCTTTTCAAAAAATCCAACGGTTTTTAAACATAGTTTTTGCTCCGACTCATAGTGTTTGTTTTATTTACATTGGTTTTTATTTGTGTTTTAAGGAATTTAGAGGACGATTTCAATAAAAAATTGTGACAGTGCAAATAAATTGAGGTTTTTCCGAATACCCAGTGAAATATCCAAAACAAAAAGCTCTTATATTGCGGCATTGGCTAATATAAGAAGACGAAAAGGGTCAAAAGTTTTCAGAAACTAAACTGAAATTTGGTTTGGCGAGCATTTTGGTTTGTTTTTTATTAAATTGTAGGGCAACCTGCTGCTGATTTGAAGCTTTGGATAAAGCCTGCTTCAAAAAATTTAAATGCGCCTTCATTTGCTGTTTTGTGTAAAAACTTGCTGTTAACACCAAATATGTTACAATGTCTATATTGTGTATTAATGGTATTCGCAGATTTTGAACTAAATTTAGAATTTTCCACGGTAAATGGATCTAAGTTATTAATAAGGGAACATTTTTCTATGTATCTCTCGGCCTCATGAGGATGCTCACTTTTTAGTTTGTTTCAATAGTCTTTCATTGTACAGTTTGGGTTAAGTTGGGTCTGGTTGTTTGGTGGGGTAACACAGAAGTAGCGTTTTCTATTGAAATAGTCCTCTAAATTCCTTAAAACACAAATAAAAACCAATGTAAACAAAACAAACACTCTGACTTCCTGTAAAATTCCACTAACAAACTGCCTTTATCCGTTTTTCAAAAAAAACAAACTATAACAAAAATGCATTTTCACCTATTGTAAGTCACTGGAAAATCCGGAAAATCACTGGAAGTTAACACTTCGTCTTGGAAAATTTCTTGCCCTCTGTGACTTGTCAATCAAGCGACAGCGACAGACCGTTGGACTTTTCACATACAAAACCATAGAAAACCATGTCACTGTCACTATTTAGAAAAGTTGCACAAACTCTGTCATTCCTTTTATCTGTTAAGAATTGACATTATTTTTCTATTTGGCAATACAAAAATCTCCAAGAACTTTTTTTATTATTTAATTTCCTTGTTTATTTAGTTATGGTGTTGCAGGTAGTAGTACTATTAGTAGTAGTATATAGGGGCGGGCCGTGGGCCTGGCAATAAGTCCTCTTTATGGGCCCTTTCTGCCTTACCCCTATGCCCCTACTTCCGCTGCAACTCTCTCTCCGGGCCTTCCTGTCTTCCTTACAAAGTTTAGTATGTCAGCCCATTTGAGCGACTGCAGCTCTTCTTCTTCTATCGTGGGAAATCCCCACTTCAGCTGCCTTGATCTGGCATATGCATCGCACTCTGCTGTCAAGTGCTGCGCCGATTCCTCCTCGAGCTCGCAAGCGGACACACAGGATCTCCTGCTACTCTTATTTGCCGATTTACGCAGTCAGCATCCCTGTCAGCAGTCCAATGTCCTCTCGGGTCTTGCCTAAGAGCCATTTAGTTCTGGCTACATTCGAACCATTCACGAATACTTTGTGTGTCTTCCCAAGAAGCATTCAGCAGGAGTTGATGACATACCTGTATTTTTATTAAAAGACGTAGTCCAATACATAGCTGATCCACTTTGCAATATCATTAATTATTGCCTTACGTCAGAGGTGTTTCCTGACAAACTGAAGACTGCCAAAATAATCCCGGTGTTTAAAAAAGGGGACAAGGCAAACATCAAAAATTACCGTCCTATCTCGATTCTTCCTGCAGTGTCGAAGGTCTTCGAGAGAGTCGTATATAAACGATTGTTGGAATTTGTTATTTCTAACAAACTCCTATCCGAAACACAATTTGGCTTCTTACCCAATAAATCTACACAACTTGCTATTTTTAAAACTATAACTTTCGTAATAGAGCAATTGGATGGCAGTGTCAGGACTCTTTTTCGATCTCTCGAAGGCGTTTGACACTGTAGTTCATCTTTTGTTGTTTGTACAAAACTAATAAAGTCCTACTAAAGTGACATGAACCAGACCGTCGGTGTACGGCTACAAGGAAGAGAATGTTATTCCAGTACCACCACTGAAAAACAAGGGGTCCCCCAGGGGTCAATTTTGGGTCCAATACTTTTTCGGCTGTATGTTGACAGTTGTCGGTTTTGGTGAATGCATAACGTCGGAAAGACAAACTTAGTTACATTTAGGAAAATATGCACCGCTGAAATATCTTTATATGTTCCGTTTCAAGGTAAATTCCCGCGGGAAACAAATCAAACCACATTTCTGGGACTTACGCTTGATCAAAACCTTAACTGGAATGCACAGATAAAATCAACAACAGCAAGCGTAAATAGACACTGTTATGCGCTACGTAGGCTTAGACAAAAACTGTCAACTCAAAGCATTACTTTGCATCTGTGCAGTCCATCATTTCCTATGGAGTAATGTTCTGGGGTGCAGGATCTGATGCTGAGAAGGTCTAAAAGAGTAGTTCGGTGCATGTTAAGGCTAAATCCAAGAACATCATGTAAACCTCACTTCAAAGAACTTAAAATCCTGACTGCCCCTTCTCTCTACTTTAAGTCGCTGATTATGTTTGTAAAGAACCGTCAGGAATTATTCCTTAGTAACAGGGACAACGCACTGGATACTGCTATGGTAACCAGAAACAGAGGAGATCTCGCTATTCCTGTTCACAACTCAAGCTTCTTCGAAAGAGGTCCATACTATCGGGCAGTAAAAGCATACCAATTACTAACCAAAAAAATCAGAGACATAAGAAGCAGTGTACGGTTCAGAAAGGAAGTTAATAACTTTGCTCTGAAGAAAAAGTTTTACTCATTTGATTTTCTTAATTAGTATTTCGTTGTCAAATGCTATTGATAGTTTTAATTTCGTGCCCATTGATGTTTCTGTAGTTTTTACTGTTTTGTACACAATTTTTATTGTTAATAGTTTGTCGATTTGTAACTGTTCTTCTACACTAAGGAATCTTAGATCCCCTTTTGTGACGTTGCTTTTGCATTTTGTAACGATTTGATAGCAATAAAGAAAACTAACTAAATAACTTGTTATTTCCAGAAGAGGTTCCTAGTTTGGCTGGTAATCCCTCATGACCTGGGACCCACATCAGTGTCACCCTTTTGTCTTGAGCCACTGTTTGCAATGCTTTAGCGCACTCTTCCACTAGACTACTGACTATTTTGGGCGCACTTAGGCCTGGCTGTCGAAGCATATGTATATGTTCCTCCTGACATTCCTGACCTCCGGTAGGGTTGCTGCCATGATAATGGCATACACCTCCGGTTGAAACATTGAAACACCGTAGCATGTTCTCCAAGTGGATAACTTTTCTGAAATTCTAGGCTTTTCGCGTACACTCCTGCGCCTGTTGTCTGCCTGGCCGTGTCGTTGGAAATGCAATTTTATCTAGTATAAGATCCAGTGAATGGCGGGGCCTTATTTTGTATATGTCAGTAACATTGACGTATCAAAAAGGATTTTCGTTTTACAATTGGTCCTGGTTCTGGTTGAACCAGAACCGCAACCGATCCTTTCGTTTTAAAACAATGACGTCACAGTTGCAACCCGGTTATGAAATTTTAGAACCAGCCTGGGAGGTTGGTTCGGTCCTTTGGTTCTAAACATAACCCCTAAAATTTTGCAAAATTATAGATGATCTTTTT
The DNA here is from genome assembly GCA_963921995.1 of Oxystoma pomonae. Taxonomy (NCBI): domain Eukaryota; kingdom Metazoa; phylum Arthropoda; class Insecta; order Coleoptera; family Brentidae; genus Oxystoma; species Oxystoma pomonae. The sequence goes on from OY998167.1 coordinate 111,513,199, forward strand.
TTGAGTAAAATCAAAGATATCTTAATAATATTTTAAATGACGTCATTATTTTAGAACCGCTGTCAAAATTTATGTCAAAATAATGTCAACCAGAACCAGGACCAATTCTTAAATCAAAAATCCTTAAAGAGTTTTGGTACATTTTGAAATTTTCCGATTAAGAAAATCGGACTACGCCACGGGAAAAATTTAATTTTTTGATATACTTTAGGACATTGTTCTTAGATCAACCCTGGCAAGTTTGGTACTCGTAGGTTGAGAAATCTTGATGAAAATCTACACTATCACTATTTACTTATTGATAGAGAAATAAATTTGCAACATTTTTCCTATATGTTACTTTTGAAAGTCTGTCACCGTTTAGGAGTTATCCAAGAAAAACGCTTTTTTGGAGGTTAGAAATCACAGTTCCCGAGAGGGTAGGAATGGAGACTTTTAGTAGATTAAACAGTTGACTTTCCTAAGCTTGTTAATAAAAAAAAATTGGTGCTAGAAAGCACGGTTGGTCCAACATCAATTATTTTATGTTGAAAGGGAATGAAAATATCTCGAAAAATGTAGCTTTGAAAGATTTGAACCTTATAACAAAATTTTTGGATAATATTTACGAAAACAAAAATCTGAAAACTGTATATTGCTACTTGCTTTTGTTCCAAAGTTACAATTTTTTAAAATATTTTATCCCCCTTTTCCTCCCTTCAACCCCCCACCACCCTACCCAAAAGTTCATCAGTTCATGGTCAGCCGATAGAAGATTTTTGTACCAAATTTTGTTAATATCGATTGAGGCGTTCTTGAGTTATCGTGTATACAGACAGACAACTTTTTTTTTTCGTCGATTAAGGTGTTTTGGAACCTTTTAAGAGTCCCCCATACCATATTGGTATGGTGAACTAAAAATATTGGGTTCTAATTTTTTTCCTCTATTTTTCTTATGTAGCCTAGTTTAAGTGTTCAAAAGCTACATTCTACGTTAACGTTGTGTTGCGTAAATAGGCGAAATTTTATTTGGATTGTACTACTTTTCTTAGAGAAAACTTTACCGCCATGACCCGCCTGGATCAAAACCGTGCTCAGGCTCAAATCGCGGAGAAACTGGGCTTGCCGGTCAGCCAAGTGAGCAACCTGATCATCTGGGGCAACCACTCCTCCACGCAGTTCCCGGACGCATCGCACGCTAGCGCCATTATCGGTGGAAACCCCGTGGCAGTGCCAGAAGCTGTAAAAGGTTAGTTCTTTATGAATTTTTGACACGAATTATTGTAGTCTTGTTTTTTAGAAAAAAACGCATACGTGCGAATTTCCTATCTCGCAAAATTTAATGTTCTGATGGTCAAGCCATGAGGGTAATTTAAGACTTAAAATATTTTAGCATAATTTTAGGGGTAACGTTTTTGATGAAGCAATTTTTTACTACCACATTTTTATGCCATGATATTGCTCACATTTTAAAGCTTTCTTTCCAAAGTTTTTCACTGTTTTTTATCCATTCAAAAAGATTACTGCCAAAAAACATTTTGTCTCTGTTAAAATGAAAAATATTTAGAGAGAGAAGGCAGAATTTTAGAGGTAGATTGCAATTTTTATCAAAAAAACAGCAAAAATTGTAATTTTTCAAAGTATAGTGTGTAAAATATAAGGTGGTATTAATTTCTTTCAAAGTTCTTTACAGTCTTTAAATTTACCAAAAAACGTGTCCTACTATAAGTTGAAGACGTACAGTGATTTCCATTTTTAAAGGTATTCCCAACTAATTATCACTGATTCACAGTGATTGTCAAATGATTCCCAGAGATTACCAGGTGATTCCCAGGCGATTCCCACCCGAAAATTTGTTGGTGTTACCAAAATTTAACCAAGTAAAAGGTCAATTAAACATTTTTGTATCTAAAATTCAAAAAAAAAACATTAGGCTACTAAAAACGCAAAACCAAAACAGTTTTAACCTTTATTATTAATTCAAAAATGTTTCATATAATTTTTTCAAATTAGAAACCGAAAAGTACAAAATTAAAAAAATTATATTATTTCTGAAGGGATTTTTTTACAGATTTGTATTTTTCATTAATTTTAAGTTTGTTTGACCTTTTCAGAGAAGAAGGATCATTTGCAATTAAATTAATGGGTCCATAGAATAAATATTCCTTTTTAATTTCGTATGTCTCGTGTTTTTGTGACCATGTAAAATCTTCCGTAGATCTTTTTTATAGTTTTCTGTAAAAACTTCTTTTGGATAAATTTCAATTATTCTTCCCAAATACCAGTATAACTAGATCTTTGTGTTCTTCATCACTATCTATTTTCTCTACATATTCATCCAAAATATCATCCGAATCTGTTAAACTTAAATCTAAACATTCACTCGGGCTTTCTGATTCGCTTTCCTCTTTGTTAGCTTTTCTGTTTCTCTTTAAATCTTTCGAAACCTTATTTTTATTATTTTTTCCCCTCAACCGTACTAGCCTGTTTCTTGAGAGGTGTCCCTTTTTGTTCTTTGGTTTTTTACTTTGACAATTTTTCCATTAGCTCATTGAACAGTCAGGCATGATTTTTCTGGAAATTTAAGGTCAGAACAATCTTTTAAATTTACGGAATTTAATTTCGAAATTTGGCTCACAAATTCTTGATGATTTTTATCAAAATGATTGGGTAATGCATCGCCTTGGGGCTCATTTTCTGGATGTTCTTTATTTGATAAGTCCTTAGCTAGGTCTTTCTTAGTTTCATCTTCCTCTTCAGCTCCATCTTCATTTCTCGAGTTGTGTCTTGTTGTTTATTTTTTGTATCGCTTGCTGTTGAATATATTCCAAACATTTTTGTGGCCCAATGGAATACTAAACAGCAAGGGCTGATTAGAAAATATTCCAAATAATTATCTTTTTTCATCTTCGCTAAGAACTTTGCTTAAAGTATGTTTTGATCTCTACAAGATTTTCATCTATTGACAATTTTTATCAAACCCATTATAAAAAAGTAATGGCCCTATATATTTAGGGATTTCTGAACTTTGTTGGTTTATTGTGTCTATAAAAGAATTAGATTGCTGTCCAAATAGCTCATATTCACCTAAAAACGCAAAAAATATTATAATGCGACACAGTCAATGAGATTATTGAGGATGGACTTCGTTTACCAGCAGGACAACTGTCCCATGCACATAGCTAATGCTGTTCGCCAGTGGTTTGAAACTGTTCTTTCGCCATCCAACAGCCCTGATCTCAACCCAATAAAAAATATATAGGGCCGACTTCTTAAAATTATTTATCAGAGAAACTGTAGACCATAAAATGCTGAAGAGTTAAACGATGCAATTCATCTCGCATTGGAGGTGCTCTCAGAAGATCATGAATAAAGTTTAAGTTTTTCAATGCCCAGGCGTTTACAGAATGTTATTGAAAAGAATGGCGCGCCCACTAAATACAAATTTTTGTTGTTGTTTTAAGTAATATTTAGTTGTTTCCAATCCATTTTGTTATTTTGAATCTATCACTTTTCATTTTATTCTCGTCATTTGATCAACTCCAAAATGAGCGGTCGCTCTCCTTATAGAGACTAGCCATCTTCTGTAATAATTATATCCGAGATTAAAACAATAAACTAAACTCAAAAGCCACCCTTGCGTTGCGTGGTCGGGTAATAAAAAATTAAGGCATTTTTTTGATTTAGACACCTTTTTATGTTTGATTTTATTAATATGATCTAATATCATCGTAATACCGAATTTAATGCTGTCATACATTACAGGCTGGTGTTGTGTTCGAGTAGACGCTAATAAAAAGTCAAAGTTTGAGATATTGGGAAAAATGCTTGCTGGCCCAAGAAAACAGTTCCCAAAGCGCAAATCTCTTGTACTGGCGCTAGGGCAGGACATGCAAGGATTCTTCGGCCTCCATGTACGATCAGCAAAACTCAGCGTCTTCAATGATTCCCCAACTGCTTGTTAAGGTGACAATGTCCCGTTAAAAGCCCTGTTGTCAGTCTCATATCCTTCATACCAAGAGTGAGCAAGGACTTTGTTTTGGTGGCGGTTAGTTCTCCAATTAGAAGTTTTGCCCGCCTCATGCCCTGTATATTACACATTGCTCTTGGAGCACCTGTTTGATATTTATAACCATGCATTTTTTTTCATGGTAACTCTGGACAGCTGGCACTAAAAATGTTGGAAAGAAAAACAAGATTTAGCCTTTTTCAATTGTGTTTTTCAATTTTAAGGTCGTAGTTACAATCTGGGGAATTGGTTTTAGCAACACTGTAGGGAAAATAAATTTAACTATGTCTACCTGATTTTTTTGCAAAATTTTACGTCATTCAATTTGTTTTCCACGGCAACGCGGATACTTTATTTATGTTTATCCACAGTGGGACACCAGAGATTTTTTAGTACCGGGTCAAAAATTTGGGGTTAGGTTACTTATTTTGACTTTTCGCGTTCTGCGCCGCTAAAAAAACCAAGTAAAATACTAAAATAAAAGAAAATCATTTATTGCAGAATTATTTGCTAAAAAAACGCTACCCAACTACGTATTAAAGTAACTGGGTGTAATGTTTAAGGTCGCATTTACAGGTACATTTATAATTGAATTGGAAAAACTCACGCTAGCTGATACCGACAACAGGTTAACTTAAAAGCATGTAGATTTAAAAATCGGCTACTGGAGCTAGACGAAATATTCGTATTCTATTTTAAACAGGAGCGTCAACGACTAGCAAGAGTCTTTCCAACCTCTAAATGGAGCTTTACTGACCTGTTTTGTTAGTATTCAAGTATCCGTGTGTTTTTGAAACTGGGATTCTAAAATCTACCCTTTGCACTTCAAGATTTCACTATTACAATTGCACATAACTATGCCATGAGTGGATCAAAATAAAAACAAAATTATGTGGGGTTATGGGCGCCGAATGTTTCTATGCGATTTCCTAGTAATCCCAGCGAGCCAGTAAAGTTCTCTTGGTCCTTTGATAGACTCGGGGTAATGCCCGCGCAGCGCTAGGCCTTTTTCGGCGGGCGACCCCACACGCGGAGTGGTTTCATATTTGTTTTAGGACAATGTTTTTGAAAACACATTTTTGAAAGATAAACATAACTCGAATGGTTTTCAGCCAGGAAACGTAAAAATAATCTTCTGTCCGGTTTTCTTTTCCGGAGTGCACAGGCTTTCAGAAAAAAGGAAACTTAGTTTTTATTTTCGCTAAAGCAAGGAAATATAATAAATAAAATAAATTGTGAGTATTTCTCTATTTTTTTGGCATAGCACCAGAGCTTTCATTTTGAAGAAAAAATAGTTAAGAATTTTGAAAAATCCTTCAGATATTTGTGTGTAAATGATCACCCCTGCAAAATTTCAGCTAATTCTGATGATTAGTTTTTCCTGCGCACTCTGGCAAAAGATTAAAAAATTAAAGAACAAGGCGTTGCCAGTTGTACTTTTTTTTTACTTAAAATCTGGGGAGAAACTATAGCCTTAAGTTGCTAACTTTGGGCAGCTCTCAAAATAGAGATTTCTTAAGGTAAATTTGTGGGTTAAGTTCGAGGGGGTAACCACCTCAGAAAAATTTGTACACATATTCTCAAAAATGGTAATTTTTGAAGTACTTTGGTAAATATGTTTACTTTTTTCCGACAGACGATGCCTGGCTAAAATCGACCTTCGTCGAGACCGTTCAAAAACGTGGCGCTGCTGTCATCAACGCCAGGAAGATGTCCAGCGCGATGTCCGCAGCTAAGGCGGCCAGCGATCATATGAAGGACTGGTTTGCTGGAACTCAGCCAGGTGAGTCTTCTGTGGGCCTATATAGGAGGGACAAATGCTAGCAAAACCAAATTGTCACTTTTGACGCTTGACACAAAATTTCTTTGCATATTTTTTACTACATTTTGAAGTTTCGTTTAATTTAAAGAGAAAAGATAGGCATAAATTTAATTAGAAATTAAATCTATATGGAATGTACTACCTTGACTTCTAAAGTTGAATTATTTTTTGTTAACTAGTCAAACTTTTCTTTATAGTGCAATATGGATTGTCATAGAAATTTTTTTTAATTCTTCTTGAGCCCAACTTGCGAGCTTCTAACTGTAATTTGATGCAAATAAGGCTTTTTTGTCGTAACTCCACGAAATTCAAACTGTATATCGCCCAACGAATCTTGACATGCCGTTTCGTCTCGATGGGGGTGGTCCGTGGTTACAGGGCGCCTAAAGACCTGGTTTTCTTCTTCCCCGTCACCATTCAGAACGGCAAATCGTGTGCCTTATTAATTTTAACAAAAACCTAAAAATACCAAACAGTAGACAACCACCTGGAAGATCCTTAGATATTTTAAATCATAAAAGACAACCGTTTTTTCTTGACATGGTGGAGGCGCTGGGCAAAGTGTAACCCCTAAGTTAAATAGTGTGCCTTATTACCAGGCACAGCAGTAGCACAACGCGGGTGTGAATAATCATACGCATACGCCTGCTTAATTCCACTACATATACCATGCCGGACTAGAACCGGTGAATGATAGTTTTTTGGGTTTTTTTTTTATCATCTTCAACAAATTCTTTTCCAGTACCAACTGTGTATATCCCCAGCCCAAGGCAGTTGACAACCCTTCCTCGCACGAGATATGCTTTTGAGGGCAGCTAATATTATTAGTTTTGAACGAATCTTGACATGGTGGAGGCGCTGGGAAAATTGTAAAACGTTTTCTATATTTCCAGGCCGATTCGTCTCAATGGGCGTGGTAAGCGACGGTAGCTACGGCGCTCCGAAAGGCGTGGTGTTCTCCTTCCCCGTCACCATCCAGAACGGCAAGTTCGAGATCGTGAAAGGCCTCCAAATCGACGACGTCGCTCGCAAAATGCTTGACCTCACCGGCAAGGAGCTCGAAGAAGAGCGCGCCGAAGCGTTGGCAGTCATCGAGGCATGACTAGTTAATCCCAGCAAGCTTTAAAATCACTTAACTCACAGTGGGAATTATAAACTTTTCAGTTCGCAGTTCAATTATTTTTTTTTCGTATTTAAATTATGTTTCTGTTGTGTTTTAAAAGTTTTTCTGGTTTTGCCTTGTTTACATGAAAGTGCCACGAAGGAGGATATTAAAAATACAAAAGTGAGATGGGGATATGCCAACATATAAAAGTGTGAGGAGGAAAAGGATACTCCCGCGGGAGCATTATACAAATTCAATACAAAAATCACTATTGTTTTTTAAGATTTATTAAGAGATATTATTTCACTTTCAAGAATACAGCCCCAGAGGAATGTAGCTGATTTTTTCTACTACCAGTGTTATAAATGAATTTTGAATTTTTTAATAAAACATATTTTCAACAAAAGAAATCTGGTAAATTCATGGGCAGATGACAAATCATCTGCGCGGTAGAGGGAGGTAAAAGTACACAACTCCCAGACGTAAAGTAAGCAAATGTCATTGACAGAGTAGTAGAAGAAATTTATTGCAACACAAAAAAATGAAATAAAGTCAGGTGAAAGCTGACATAGCTATTTTGGCAAATAACGTTGAGTTTATAAATGCTTAAATTGGCCAAACTGCGAACTGAATGGAAGCGTGCAGTTTATAATTCCAGCTTATATGATGAAATGGGTTGGTAGGTTTGGAAAGTTATTATAGAAAATAAATTTTAACAGTTTTTTAAGAAGCACCCAAATAAAAAAAAAATAACTATACCACAACTGATCCTATTTCATATTTTACGTGATTTTAATAGATGTGAGAAAAAATATGTAGTTATCTGGTCTGGTCATTTAATTTCAAAAAGGTAGGTTATTATTACTGTTACCTAATTTGCAAAATTATATTTTTTTTGTTGATCCAAAATAGAGTGTACAATATAAGAAGGGTCAATCGCTGCTACACTTTCAAATTTACGGTTATTGCGTCATATAGCATACGCCTATCAAAATAAGAGTTTTTCGTTTACCAAGAAATATCGTACTCGAACACTACGCAGTTTTTGTGGTTATTTTACACATTTAATAATACGGCATTTAAAATTGTTTTGTTCCCTAAATGTTATAAATTCGACTGTATTAATTTTTGTTACATTTATTTTTGCATATTATTTTGTTGTAAATATATATGGTTCAAGTTTACGTTTTCTGTTTTATTGTTTCAGTCATAGCATGAAGAGCGCCCAATTTTTTTTAACCCGTATTAAAAAATCAGGAAAACACTTGTAGAAACAAAATCAATTAGGGAGTTTTTTTACCGTTTAAACTAACTTGGTGTTTCGGACTTCCATTTTTATTTATACACGACGTCTTCAGGTGCAAACTACAATCTATTCCTAAGGCTACGTACTCATATACTACGGGAATTCACTCAATCGTCCAAGGAGGGGCTTCCAAATATTTGAAATTTCAACACTTGGTTTACAGCTTCAAGGAACTTTCTTGCTTCATTTGTAGACAATTCCAACCATTTTGTTAATATTCTATAGGATCCGAGGATAGATTTGTTAGTTTTGTTGTCAAAAGTTTATACACCAATGTCCCGATAAAGCAATCGCTAGATATTATTAGACAGAAACTGGTTGATGACGAATTCCTTTATGAATCTACCAGCCTGTCACTGGAGGAAGTGATGGAGTTGTTGGAGTGCTGTCGACAACAGCAACTCTTATTTTCAGGTGAAAGGGGGGTTTTATGCCCAGAATAACGGTCTGCTATTGGGTTCATCGCTTTCGCCAGTGGTGGTCCAATATTTACATGGAGTGGTTCGAATCACACGCGGTTGATACCGCAACATATAAACCTAAGCTCTGGCTGAGATATGTTGATGATACTTTTATTGTCTGGACCGGGAATGACCAACAACTTTCAGAATTTCTTCACCACCTAAATAACATAAGACCCACCATTAAATTCACAATGGAGTTGGAGCAAAATTGTCAAATCCCTTTTCTTGATGTACTTGTCAAGCGAGTAGAAAGCGACATCAGTGTCTATCGTAAACCCACTCACACAGGACAATATTTAAATCAAGGTTCAAATCATTCTGCTACAACCAAATGAGGCATAATAAGAACTTTGTATAACAGAGGTGTTCAAATCAAAATTAGAAACATTAAGAAGGATCTGCAGCAGAATGGTTACAGCCTTAAACTTATAACAGATACTATTTCTAAATTTCAGCAAACAGGACAGACATTACAAGACCAAAACCGAATGAATTCTTTACTATTCCATACATTAAAGGAGTATCAGAGAAAATTCGAAGAGTAGCGAACAACTTGAATATTAAAACAGCTTTTAAATCTAATGATACAATTCGAAACCTTCTTAGTAAAACAAAACCGGAGAACAAACAAAATGGTGAATCATACATATGTGAAACAAAAAGACCACTATTTGTTAGGCTTAAGGAACATCAGACGAATACCCAAAGAGGTGAAAAAAAAGCAAAGGTTTTGCAGGAGGAGTCACGCTGAAAGAAACGAAAATTCCTTGAAGCTGGCGTTTCGACATTACATAGTCATCTTCAGGGCTTAATTAAAATAACTGCATTGACGCTCCTGGAATGCAGTTATTTTAATTAAACCCTGAAGATGACTATGTAATGTCGAACCGCGTAGGCTAAATACACAATTTATCAGATGTATAGGAGCCAAGATGGTGGCGATTTTTTCAAAATGGACTTCTATTTTTTTTTTTAATTTTAGGTTTGCCATCGAAACAAGATTATACTCGAATCCATATAATTCGATAGAGAGGAATTAAAAAAAAATGGTTACATTGACGTATGACCTTTATCGTCCTTGAAAAGCGACATTTAATTTTTTTTTAAATGCATATTGAGAATTTGTTTTTGATAATTTTTCATAATTTAGTAAGCCGCGACAGGTCTTCTGTTGTAATTTTATAATTTAGAGAGAACATCAAAATAACTTTTCTAATTGACTTTTTGCTTACATGGTGATTGGTTTAGTTATACCAGGCCAGTCAAAGTAAGATTTTTAAAAAAAGCTACATTATCATCAGTGTCTTTTAAAAAATGTCAAATTTGGTACGATTATTACAATTGTCAAGTTCCACTGATGTTCTAAAAAAAATTTGGATGGGTGGCGCTGCGCACGACGTAGCACCGAAATTTCCGATTTTAAATTTGATAAAAGTTCATATTTTTTCTAATAATCGATTATGTATAGCTGAAGGAGTTTTCAACGTTTTCTTCAATTCTTCCTAGCGACCAAAAATTTGACTGGATAGACACGTTGATGACTTCCGATGAATTAGAAGGCCCCAACAAATCGATTCAGATATGAAATTCCAAATTCTATTTGGCCGTTTTTACGCTTTAGGCCAGTAAACTTGACCTAACATGTGTTTAGTCGCCCCGAATAGTACTCTAATGCACCATATTGTTCATTTTTTTGTGGAAAGAACCAAATTTGGCACGCTTACTCTTTTACAATTTTTTAGGATCGTGGTCTAGAAAATTTATGATCGTATGTACAGAAACCAAGTTGGCGGCGAATTCTTCAAAATGAATCGAAAATTTTGTGTTTTTAAAATGCCGTATACTCGAGGCTGTTAACATTAGAAAGAAATATCTTCGCTCTTAATTAAATTTCTTTCCATTCTGTTCTACTAGTGACATCTATCCGGAAACGGCCAAACCATGCAGCTAGCACTAGCAGCCAAAGAAATCAATAAACGGCGCTGTTTTTCCTGCAGAAATTTTTGCTTGCGATATTATTGATTTTAAATAAAGCTGGCCCTACACTACATTTGATATTTTCGAGGTTTTCTATGACATGATCTCGAAACATGTAGCGAACCAATTCTTTAAAACTAGCGGGGGGGTAAAAGCGAAAAATAAGGGGCTGCCAATATTTGTAACACCCAAAAAGGGGTGAAAAGATTTATTTTGCTCTGTTTCTTTACAAAAAACGTTTTTTTTACGAAAAACTTGAGCTCTGCCACTTTTTTTATTTTTTTTTCAACTTTCTCGAAATTTTCGTCATACCGTAGAAAAAAATTATTTCCCCCATGGTCATACTCTACTTTTATTCGAAAAAATTTAGAAACAGAGACGGGATCAGTTTTCCTAAAACGGGGGATCTTGGTTTCGAGTAAGAAGATAAAGGGCGCCGCAGGCAAAATTTTTTCAATTAAATTAGCCGAACGCAAAAATGTTAGAAAAACAAAGCACGAAATAAAAATTTTTTTTCAAAAATTACGTAATTTCGGGAACGCAAAGAAATAGGTCTAAAGAGTATAATTTTTAAGGAAAAAATATCAATTTTCCCGCCCTTCTCCACTGGGACTACAGGGGCCGCGCACAAATTACGTAATGGTCATAGGGGGGAGGGGGGTTACAAAACGTTACGTAGGGGGGAGGGGGGTTTTCGACAGCGTTTGCATTTGTGTGAAACTAAGAAAATTTGGAATGAAAATAAGTGAAAAGTTTTTTTTTTGGGGGGGGGGGGTAGTGGTCTTGAAATCGTTACGTAATATTAGGGGAGTGGCGTGCCAAACCGTTACAAAAAATTACATAGGGAGGGGGTCAAAAATTGGTAAAATCACCGTTACGTAATTTGTGCACGGCCCCACATCTGACTGTTCCTCCTTTTTGATTTCGAATCAAAGTGCAAAACCCGGGTTGGACGTTCGAAGGCGTCAACCCGTCCTATTTGCTTGATAAAGTTTCTACGGAAATATCTCAGTCGATTTCTCTGGCCGTGTATGAACGCTTTAGGTTAGGCATTTGCATGTATCTCAGTCGCCAGCCTGTAAACAGTGCGTAAGGACAATGGTTACAAAATTAAAAGCCGAAAAATATTTTTTTCACGATATCTTTCATCAGTTTGGTATTAAAGTCGAGCAAAAACAATTTTTATTCCAGTCCTAAAGGTATGAAAATGGAAAACATTAGAAAACAACAACCTGGAATGGATTTACTACGTGTAAGATGTAGTGACAACATCGCCCCATGCCCATCCTTTTCTGCCTAATGTGCTTTTCCGTTTGTCTGCGTCTTATACACGGCTGCTTGGCCCCCTAAGGATTTGCTTAGGAACCCTGTATAAAGATAAGAGAAAAATTGTACTTTTTTTTTGGAATAATTGTTCCACTCATTGTTAAAAAAAAGTTAAAACAGAAGAACTATCAAAGAAGCGACACAAAACGTCCCTAGAAAGGACTTTGTTCGTTTCGTACCCTTCTGATTATATTATTAAACATTATCATATTTTCTTTTGAGCGCTATATCGCTTTCAAACAACTATAATTTTTTTATTATTATATGTATAATAAATAAATGTCCATTTCAGTTAATGGTATAGTGCGCTAGACAAACAACAACAATGTTTTATGTGTTTCCCCGCTGTATAATTAAAAAGATTTTACTATTTTTGAATTTTCGGTATGTTCCTTCCCAATGAATACTTAATCATCAAACATCATTACACGCAGGAAATTGTAATAAAATAAAATAATTAAGTTAGAACCATTAAAAGTTATCTAATCAGGATGATATACGATTTTTTTACCCTAATATGCTTGATATGGACAGACAAATGAATTTCTAATTGGCCAATGTGGGAAAATGTTTAAATGTGTTTTTAGTTGCCAGGATGGCCTTAAAAGTTTGCACATTTTTTCAGAAAAACCGCTATAACTTGAAAACCAGCGAACTGATTTTAACCAATGCTAGAAATTTTTGGTTTTTTGATTTTCTTTAACGTCAAGAAACCAAAATTCCTAAAAAAAAATCGTACGTTACATTAATCTTAGAAAAAGTCAAAGAAGTGCTCCGAGTCGCGTCGTTTTTAGAAAATGTGCCTTGTTTGAAAGATAATGATGTGTTTGAAATTAACTCTGTGTTTCGGACTTCCATTGTATATGTTTTATTTACACACGACGTTTCAATCAGTACAATCTCTGATTGTCTTCAGGTGCAAACTACAATCTATTCAGGATAGATTTGTCAATTTTGATGTCGAAAGTCTACACCAATGTCCCGACAAAGGAATCGATAGATATTATTAGAGAGAGACTGGTTTTGATGACGAATCCCTTTATGAACGTACCAGCCTGCCGCTGGAGGGAGTGATGGAGTTGTTGGAGTGCTGTCTCCATAACTCTTACTTTCAGGTGAAAGATAGGTTTTATGCTCGGAATGGGTTCATCGCTTTCGCCAGTGGTTCGAATTAGACGCGGTTGATACCGCAACATATAAACCTAAGCTCTGGCTAAGATATGTTGATGATACTTTGAATGACCAACAACTTTTAGAAGTTCTTCACCACCTAAATAACATCATTAAATTGACAATGGAGTTGGAGCAAAATTGTCAAATTTATTTTCTTGATGTACTTGTCAAACGAGTAGAAAGCAATATTAGAACAACAGTCTATTGTAAACCCTCTCACACAGGACAATATTTAAATCAAGGTTCAAATCATTCTGCTACAACCAAACGAGGCATAATAAGAAGGTTGTATAACAGAGCAGTTCAAATTTGTAACAATTCTCATGACAGCCTTAAACTTATAACAGATACCTAAATCTAAATATCTGCAAACAGAACAGAGAGGATACAAGACCAAAAATTTAAACAGTAGCGAACAACTTTAATACTAAAACAGCTTTTAAATTTAATAATACAATTCTAAGCCTTCTTAGTAAAATAAAAACGAAGAACAAACAACATAAGGAATGCATTTACCAAGTTCCTTGTGAGTGTGGTGAATCATACATAGACGAAACAAAAAGAGCACTACCTGTTAGGCTTAAGAAATATCAGACAAATACCCAAAGAGTCATGGTCAAAACAACACTGAATGAAGTAGACAGAAGCAAAGGTTTTGCACAGGGAGTCACACTGGAAGAAACGAAAATTCCTTGAAGCTGCCTTTATTGGGCAGAATTAGGGTATTTTTAGTAAACCAAATGTTGAAATTCCAAATATTTGAGAGCTCCTTCTTGGGCGGAGCCAACTTCTAAAACGCAGACACAGAGGATGTCAAAAAGCTTTTAAACCAAATGAAGAATAATTTCGTATTTCAGAATCCACTAGCAGCGCACCACAAAGAGATTTATGGGGCGAAAAAGAACTTGACCCCTGAAAAAATATCGGTAGATTCTGACAATTACTTGATATGTTGGAAGATGTAAGCAGAAAAACAAACTTGATCTAAATATCTCAAAAACTGCAAGCGCTGTAAGGAATGAAATCTTTAAATTTTCATGCAGACTTTGTATATTGGTAACCAGCGGCGTACGGTCCATGGAAGCATGGATCAATGCACCGCATGCAAAAGGAGGAGGCACTAAAAACATTGTTTACCGGGATGCGTCGGACGAGCTGAATGTTAGAGCCCTAACCTTCCTGATATTTTTTCCAAAAAAAAATTGGGGGGGGGTCATCGGTCTCGTTTTCGAGCAATATTTATTCGAAAGGGCGCCACTGGAATCATGATAATAGAACTTGTTACGGTTTTATTTAATTTCTGCAAACGTGTTCATTATGAGGAAAATAAAACTAGTTTTAGCTTCCTATCTCTTTGTTGTGCGAAGTTATAATAGAAAAACTGTAAAACGTTCCATTATTAAGATTCCAGTGGCGCCCTTTTGAATAAATATTGCTCGCAAATGAGACCGATTACCCCCATACATTTTTTCGTCAAATATATAAGGAAAGTTAAGGCTCTGACATATCTTAAATTCAGCTCTTGTGACGCATCCCTATACTCGGAGTATGTATAAGGATAAGCATTTCGGTACTTATTTAATATATTTAAAAAAAAAATAAGTTACCCTGTAAGTATTTGACGCGACCCAATCGGCATAAGTCCTCATAGCATATTTAGACGGACTAACAGTAAATATGGTTAAACTAATTTTCAGTTTTCTGCCCAACTAGCAATTTTTAGTTGTGCAAGTTGTAAAAATTAGAATTGCACTAATTTTAAACGTTGTTTTACAGATAAAGAATAGTTATCATGGCGACGGTCGACAACGTCGACTATTATACGACGCCTAAACGTTTATCACAACTTCAGTCGCCATCACAACTATTTATGACCGTCTATTGTACTAACAGTAATTTCTTAGTTGTGAAGGCGCCGACTACAAACCGGTGTGTGCTAAACCAAAAATTGATCAATTTACTCCACGTTTTCTGGCCGGTTTGTTGGAGACGCGGGCGCGCCTGTTTTCATCTAACCAATTTTTCTGTTATCTTTGCAACAAGCCAATTTTGGAGCACTGCTGTCTGTCATACAAACGTCAATTAATTCAGTAAAAATAACTAAGAAGTGTTTTGTAAAGTTTCTATTAGTTTTGTTTGAACATTTTGCACTATGAAAAGGAACAAATGGTATAAATATTCTTCGATATTTTGACATGTAACAGCTGTCATTGAAGGTGATTACCCAGTGTGTCGGAAAAAAAGAGGAAGGTCCTGTGTAAACAACAAGGACGGAAATTAAGTGAGCAGCAGAAAGCCAAACTGTGGAGCAATTTCGATTGGGTAAAAATTGAGACATGTTCGCGTCTTTAAGTTAGGGGATCCGTTCAAAACACAGTTAAGTAGTTACAGCAGTCGAGAGACGGGACTCCTTTGGTTGTCATAGAAACTAATAAGTGCCGCCATGATTGATTGTTAAATCCATTGTATGCTAATTTGTAAACAAACATTAAAAATTATTTTTTTGCTTTTTTCTACAATAAACAGATCTTTTTGCATATAAAAATCCGTATTTTGTTCTTAGGAATCCTAAGCAGCATCTTTAGAGGATTTTCGAAGCGATTTTTAAATCATGATTTTTTTTTAATTTCATAAAATCATCTTAATTGAGAGCGCGCTTGTTTTTTAGAGCTACGAACTGTACATTTGACAGTAAACTACCGTCTGTTTATATATTTTGGCATTGGTTCGCATGTTATGATGATGCAAAACATGATATATGACATAGAGTATCATTTTATTTTAATAATATTATGGTGTTAGAAATAGTTTAATTTGTAGTCGAATAGTGTATTTATCATTTTAGGTAATGAATAATATTTTGAACAAATAATTGTACTCCAAAACCCATTGAACTATTACTTCAACTGTAGTAGCGATCGCGACGTTGACTCAACCAAAAAATCATCCAACAAATTGGTGCAAAAGTGGGTGGTGTTTGAGTAAAAGTAAACGTTGCTACGCAACGTTCGCACGCGGTGCACAACGTTGAGACGTCGACAAATTGCTAGTTGGGTGTAAAATAATCGCGTTCTTAGACAACTTTTCTGTTTATATGATATGTATTTTTGAGTCTACCCTGTAGGTAGGTAATGCAAAATATTTGTTTTAAAGTCTCACTGCCTTCTTGAAACGTGTTCCTTATCTATACAAAATAAAACTAGTTTTAGTTTTCTATCTCTTTTGTGTACGAAGTTATTATAGAAAAACGGACAATAGTTCTATTATCAAGATTCCAGTGGCGCCCTTTTCGAATAAATATTGCTCAAAAAGGAGACCTATGACCCCCCCAATTTTTTTTGGAAAAAATATCAGGAAGGTGCCTCCTCCTTTCTGAAAATGACACTTAAAATGCAATTTTTGACTGAAAATGAAACTAAAATCGTAAGTATTGATGGGGTTTTGGGAATTTCAGTTGTTTATTTACCCTTAGTTTGTTTGTAAAAATGCTAAAATGCACCGCAGGCAAAAATTTAAAAATAATTTTAATCCCTGGGGGATTTAAAGTAAATTTTTCCAAATTAAACAATAATTTTATTAAAATTTTATTTATTTGTTAAGAATGCCGTGAGTTTACTATATTTGCTGATGTCGACGTTTGCTTTAGATATTATCGTGGCTTTGATCATGGAATATTGGCTCCATACAGAAGATGCCTTAAGATTCTTAAACTTCTGTAGGAAGTATGCCAGGTGCACCTTTTCATCCGTGAAATTCTCTGCATGCTGTTCAGCGCACCATTTTCGTTAATCACAGAACTGTTTCTTGTAAACCTCGCGAAATTTTTGTGAAAGAAGGCTAGCGATGGCCTCTTCAATGATCATTTTCAAAAAAAATGCTGTACGATTTTTCTGGACTCACCGTTTGGTGACGCCGTTTGCACAAAATATGTACCTACGCGTATAGAAAGCGATGTGACGACTTAGGGCCCTGTTATAAGTTTTTTGCTACTGTTGCGCCCCTAGTGACTCGGTCCCGAAGCTTAAATTAGGGTAGCGGCGGAGCGCCGGGAAATTTGAATTCGGGTATTTTTTAAAGTCTTTCAGTTCATTAGAAACAACATTATTTTGGAAAACCTACTTCATGAATAGTTAATTTCATTTTCCAAAGTATTGTTGATTCTAATGACTATAAATTTAAGAAATAAACCAAATGCGGCGTATTTAATATTTATATTATTCCAGATAATAGTATATATATCGAAACTATTCTATTTATTAATAAACTATTTATTCTGCTTCCCATGCCGGCCTCAATAGCAGCAGTTTCGTTCAAGACTTGCTAGTGTTCTTCGTTTTCAAAAAATTTGGTGTAACTGGTTAGCCATAAGCATTTTTGAACGGAAATGGGCTGAAAGAAAATGTACCTAATTAACAAATAGACTAAATAAATGCCCTATAGGTCTTATTAGAGCGTTAATAGATATAAAAATTGGTGATACCGTAGGCAAAATCGGTTATTTTTCTCCCGTATCCAAAAATAACCGAACCGGAATACGTTACTTACGGAGGCTTAACGGGGCCCGCTTGGTTATTTTTTCTAACCAAGCTGCAGCTGGTAAATGATAATTCGTTTTTTTGTTTAGTTATAGGTTTTTAATTTTTTGTGAAAGTGAATTTACAAAAACAGGAATTGTTGTTTTCTTTTCTATTCTATTTACATTGGCAGTTTGTATGTGTGCAAAAAAATACGGTTACGGTAATTTATGTTTGTGGTTTTAAAACTCTTTTTAGCATCTCAGTTACTGTAAGCAAATAAGGTGACGATAAATTAGAGGTCTATTAACTATTATTGAATATGTTGTTTTTCCTCTTAATATGTAGAAACCTTGCCCGGTACTTACCATTAAAGTCGTTTTCTGTAACTTTTGCTGTAACTTTTTCCTTTAGCAATTATTAAATCTCATGTATTCAGATTATGGTGTTCATGCTTGTTCCTTTTCCGTAACTTTTTCTTTAGTCTTAAGGAATGACCTTGAAAGTTTGGCTAATATTTAACTTTTACGGAAAAAGAAGCGGAAAAATCGCGTTGCGCAAGTGCGGGCGGAAAAATATTTGTTGACCTCAAAATCGATTGTTTATATTTAATTATTTGAAGCAGTAGTTATTATAGAAATGGATATGGATCATGGTGAACGAGTTTCCTCATTTGTAGGACAAAAAGAACCCCAAATTTTGTAAACAAAAGCCAAAATCGCGAGTGCACCTGTCAATAGTGTGAAAAGGGTAAAGTTACAGCAAAAGTTACAGTAGAAGAAAAGGAATTGAACCATTTTAGAAGGCTTCGTCCACAGTTTTTTTTAAATTTTTCTGGTTTAAAATGTCGGGTGCATACTTTAAATCTATAAAGCGTTTCAGATGGCAAATTAATGTCTTTGGCGAGCTTGATTTCTAGGGTGTGGAAACCGATGAAGCAGAGATTCAATGGGACACTTTGGAACACAATAACAGTTTAAAAAAGGCCAAAAACACATAAAACTAAAAAAACCTCACGAAAAGACGATGACATTGATGGACTGTAAGTTGTTTTTTGCGATGCCCTTAGTAAGAGTTTTCTCTAAGTTTGTAGGTATATGCTTTGTGGCCGTTTGATAACAACAACTGACTGACATTTGTTTTGTGCCATAGCAACACTTCCATGGCACAATAAATTTTGAGTGAATCCACCATGCCAACAATAATCAATGACAACTATCAGTAATACGAGCTGTCAATCTTGAAACTAGAACATTACAAAGACCATTTGATGATGATCCAAATTGAAAACAAATTAAAAAATCCAACATTTTTATTGCGGTCATGAACGAACAAAATTGTAAAAATGAAAGGTAGCACCGCAGGCGAAAAATTTTTGCAGGTTTATTTAAGATTTTTGTTAAAAATTCAAGTCCAGGCTCTTGTATTTGATTCCCTATATATTTTATTTCTGATGTTATTTGATTGCGCCAATTGCATATAACCAGGCTTCTCGGTGGGGGGGGGGGGATTTTAACCCCAAACGAAGAATCGAATAACATTTCAAATAGAGGGTAAGTTTTTAAAAATTGCTTCCCTTGTACTTGAAATGTCCCCGAAGGCCTCTGGGACACATAATTATGGGGAAAAAAGTTATATTTTGGCCTAGAAAATGTGCCCTTAAAATTTTGATACTAAATTTTGGCGTCAAATTTTTTTTACGTGAAATCTAAAAAAAAATGTTTTTCGAATGCCTTGTACTTGATTTAAAAAAAAACGCATACATGCAGTCACAAAATTGACCTTTCTAAAAGTGTATAATATATACGGACTACCAGCTAAAATGTCTAAAAACTTCAACAGTACGACAATTTGTCATATTGTTTAAAAAAGGTCTCTAAAAGTGAAAATATTTTTTTACTTAAATTAATTATTAAATAAAAAAAACAATATTTTTATACTAAACTTTGCATTTTACTAAAAAATCAGTAAAAATAATGTTTTAGTAAAGTCTTTATTGAACAATATCAAATTATCACTCGAGTAACGGACGAAGGCTGTTCTATTAAGAGGGCCTTAACCCATTTTGGAGTTGATCAACACCTGCTTAACTAAAAAGCCAGTTAACTTTTTTTCGATTCAGTATCCTTTAGCCTACTATAGCGGTCATATTGACACCCAACTGACAGAAAATACATGTTTTACCTGTCAATTTGGTAATAAAAATGGCGGCAATCTTTGTCCAAAGGGCACTGAAGAGATAAGAGTTAACTGGCTTTTTATTTGAGAACGGTGTTGAGTTGATAAAATAACAATAATACGATGGAAACAGCGCTGGATTGAAAACAATTCGACGAATAGGAAACTTGGATTAGGACAAAAACGATGGTAAACTTTATCCAATTTATTTTAACTTAAAAAAGAACTAAAATAAATAATTTAGTAATTAATAGGATCACCATTTTTACAAGATGCAAACGTCTGGGCATTGAAAAGGTTAAATTTTGAAAATACTGATTGTCTTCTGAGAGCTGATCCAATACGCGATAAATAGCATCGCTTAACTCTTCAGCATTTCGTGGTCTCCAATTTCTTTGGTATATTATTTTAACGATTCCACCTCATATATTTTCCATTGGGTTAAGGTCAGGGCTGTTGTTCTATATTATTATTCTGAAACCATTGGCGAACAACATTAGCCGTGTGTACTAGACAGTTGTCCTTCTGATAAACGAAGTCATTATTTTCATGTAAAGCCTGTGCAGATGGCAGCATAACGTTTTCAAGGATTTCAATATATCGTTCCCTATTGAATCTTCCTTCGATTCTCCAAAAAAAACCCAAACCTCTAGCACTAAACCAGCCCCACATGTTTACAGAAAAATGTCCAGCTTTTTTAATTTGGTTTGTATATTCGGGTTCAAATCTAGAATTTGGTGGACGATAAACTAAAATTCTCCTGCTGCTTGAAGACGATTGAAAAATTTTTTCGTCAGTGAAAACCACCCTCTCCCAGAAGTCATTATCACGAAGAACGTTGTTCAGTGCGAAAATCACTCTGGCCTGTTTTTGTTCTTCTGTTAGAAAAGACTTCTATATAGCAACTCGACAAGAGACTTCTGATTTCGTTACTCTTCTATTTACTGTTGCTAAAGAACCCGGAAATAATGTTACATTAGCTGCTTCAACCGACGTTGAAAAAGGATTATGTCTGAGATGGTCAATAAGTCTCTCATCTTGCACTTCAGAACTTACTTTTAGTCGTCCTGATCCGTCTTTCCTATCCGTAGAATTATTTTTAATCCAGCGCTTTTTCCATCGCATTATCGTCATTTTATCAACTCCAAAATGGGTGCCCGCTCTTCTTATAGACCAGCCAACACCGTTCTAAACTAAAAAGCCTTTTAACTCCTACCTCCTCAGTGCCCTTTAGCCTAATGTGGCTGCCATTTTTATAACCAAATTGACAAGTAAAACATGGATTTTCTGTCAGTTTGGTGTCAATATGGCGCCGATCATAGGCCAAAGGATACTGAAACGAAAATGAGTTAACTGGCTTTTTAGTTTAGAACGGTGTTGGACCAGCCGTCTTCTACGGGTTCCTAAGCAAATCCTTAGGGGGCCAAGCAGTCGTGTATAAGACGCAGACAAACGGAAAAGCACATTAGGCAGAAAAGGATGGGCATGGGGCGATGTTGTGACTACATCTTACACGTAGTAAATCCATTCCAGGTTGTTGTTTTCTAATGTTTTCCATTTTCATACCTTTAGGACTTGAATAAAAATTGTTTTTGCTCGACTTTAATACCAAACTGATGAAAGAAATCGTAAAAAAAAATATTTTTCGGCTTTTCATTTTGTAACCATTGTCCTTACGCACTGTTTACAGGCTGGGGACTAAGATACATGCAAATGCCTAACCTAAAGCGTTCATACACGGCCCGAGAAATCGACTGAGATATTTCCGTAGAAACTTTATCAAGCAAATAGGACGGGTTGACGCCTTCGAACGTCCAACCCGGGTTTTGCACTTTGATTCGAAATCAAAAAGGAGGAACAGTCAGATGTGGGGCCGTGCACAAATTACGTAACGGTGATTTTACCAATTTTTGACACCCTCCCTATGTAATGTTTTGTAACGGTTTGGCACGCCACTCCCCTAATATTACGTAACGATTTCAAGACCACTACCCCCCCCCAAAAAAAAAACTTCACTTATTTTCATTCCAAATTTTCTTAGTTTCACACAAATGCAAACGCTGTCGAAAACTCCCCTCCCGCCTACGTAACGTTTTGTAACCCCCCTCCCCCCATGACCATTACGTAATTTGTGCACGGCCCCTGTAGTAACAGTGGAGGAGGGCGAGAAAATTGATATTTTTTTCTTAAAAATTATACTCTTTAGACCTATTTCTTTGCGTTCCCGAAATTACGTAATTTTTGAATAAAAATTGTATGCGGCGCCATTTTTATTTCGTGCTTTGTTTTTCTAACATTTTTGCGTTCGGCTAATTTAATTGAAAAATTTTTGCCTTCGGCGCCCTTTATCTTCTCACTCGAAACCAAGATCCCCCGTTTTAGGAAAACTGATCCCGTCTCTGTTTCTAAATTTTTTCGAATAAAAGTAGAGTATGACCATGGGGGAAATAATTTTTTTCTACGGTATGACGAAAATTTCGAGAAAGTTGAAGAAAAAAATAAAAAAAGTGGCAGAGCTCAAGTTTTTCGTAAAAAAAACGTTTTTTGTAAAGAAATAAATCTTTTCACCCCTTTCTGGGTGTTAACAAATATTGGCAGCCCCTTATTTTTCGCTTTTACCCTCCCGCTAGTTTTGAAGAATTGGTTCGCTACATGTTTCGAGATCATGTCATAAAACACCTCGAAAATATCAAATGTAGTGTAGGGTCAGCTTTATTTAAAATCAATAATATCGCAAGCAAATAGCTCTGCAGGAAAAACAGCGCCGTTTATTGATTTCTTTGGCCGCAAGTGCTAGCTGCATGGTTTGGCCGTTTCCGGATAGATGTCACTAGTAGAACAGAATGGAAAGAAATTTAATTAAAAGTGAAGATATTTCTTTCTAATATTAACAACCTCACGAGTTTATCGCTCAGTATCGTAAATAATGGACCCTGCCGCCTCCTTTAAGCAAGAAAAAGCTGTGGTTTGGACCTGAAAACATCTAATTTCTAATTAGATTAGATGTGTGGCCGCCATCTAGCGGAATTTGCAGACATCTTGTCAACGGTTATTATTGCAACTATGATTTATGCTCACAATGAAAGAGTGGCGACAATTTTTTCATTCATGAAAGCAGTCCGGAGATAATAATAAACTGGCACCATTGCTCAATATACCTGTTTCTTTTGTGAGCGCAGAACTTTCTATTTCATTTCTGTTTGATATATTGAAATCATATTCCTAAGGAAAATCTTAGGAACCCTGTATAACTCGAGTGATAATTTGAACTTTTGTAAATGTTGACATCTGTGGCATTTTAAGGATGTCACACTGAATTTTAAGCTGTCAGGCATACTAAGCTGGTGGTGCCTTATAATAGTATACACTAGTGGAAAGCTAAATTTTGTGGCATAGGAAAAAATGCATGTATGAGTTTTTTTTGCAATCAAAGTGTACATCATGCATGCATCAAATGCACCGTTTTCGAGAAAAATGGACACTTTGTGTAGAAATGTGTTACAGAAAAAATAAAAACGGCTTTAGTTTCTACTTGATTTCCTCAAGGGAAATGAAAATATGCGAAAATGCATTACTTTTGAGAAAAACTGAAAAAAAGACAATTTTCTATGGAAATCTGTTAAAAAAAATTATTGCGATTTTGGAATTTGAACATTCTCCTGAATATAACTATGTCATTGAAAATGTGCGGAAATGTACCGTTTTTGAACTTCATTTGTGAAATGTGATATGAAAAAAATTGAAAGGGCTCTAGATTCTTCTTCTTCTTCTCCTCAAATGTGATAATGCATTTCCGCAGATTTTCATTTCCATATTTGCATTGAGGAGAAGAAGTGAAATCTAGAGCCGTTTTTATTTTTTCTTTATCGCGTTTCTACACAAAGTTTCTATTTTCAATTTTTGTCGAAACCGGTACGTTTCCGCAAATTTTTACTTTTATATTAATTAATAACTCAGGGGGTCCTATAGGTAGAAGACCCTCAATAATTTTTTTTCAATATCACATTTCATATGTAAACGAAAGTTGAGCCAAATTTTGAAACACCCTGTATATTATTGTTATTTTTCAAATTTAATCAATATGACGATTTTTCTAAAAACTTTTCGCCCTGTTACGCGGCGAATTAATTAACCATCGACAAAAAATAACCCATAATATAAAAAAATTACAATACGGATATGATTAAACCTATTATTAATTAGTTAATGTTTTAAATCGTCCTTTATTATTTTTTTTATATCTGACGATAATTTTTTTCGTCTATAAATTAAAAGCTGGGTGGAAAAGTTGTTATTTTTTATTCGATTTCTCACGCTGAGACCAAACGGATATTTTTTAAAATGAAAATTTTGCTAGTGTTGACTTGTGTTTCGCTGTCATGTTATGCGGTAAGTGGTATTGTACAGGGTGATGTTTTTAAAACGTGACTTTTCTTTTGCGGTAAAAATATCAAAGAAAAACTTAATTGACCATTTTTTTTTAAACCACCACACCTATATTTTTTTTTATTTTTAAGTTCATCAAATAATTACTTTTTGAACAAAGTCATTGGTGGTTTTCATCAATGATATATAGTGTTTCATCAATGAGGTAGGTAGCTCAAAGACTATCAATGCCAGATGTTAAAAAGCTACTTTTTGTAGAACCTAAAAATGAAAAAAATATATACTGTTTTGTAGTAAAACATACCTACCCAGGTTCGCTTAACAAAATTAAAATAAAACAACCTAAATAAATAAAAGCCCTACGTTGTTAACCCCACTCAATTTTACTTGCGCAGAATACGCCTGACAATAACAAATTTAGGGAGACTTGAGGTAAGGTGTGATATGTACAATAAGCACAAAATTTGAAAAATACTCCTAATTTATTAAATCAAAGAAAATCAATAGTAGTGCCGTACTCAGCCTGAAATTCACGAGGGGAAAGAGCACGGCAGAGAAACCCTCGATCTCAATTCCAAAAATCGAGTCATGCTGCTCCAAACATTTGCTATGTTTTCATGGGTATTGAGTTCGTTTTCAAAACTCATTGTATCTTTTTCTTTTTTATAGCGTGTTCTTGCTCTTGATAAAGAACACGCTCTATAAAAGAAGAAGATACAATGAGTTTTGAAAACGAACTCAATACCCATGAAAACATAGCAATAGAATTACAGATACTAAATTAAATTACTAAAAAAATAAAATTACTGTCTCAGTACTAAAATTTGTCGTTCTACATTTATAACAATAAATTCAAAACTGAAGAGTTTGTGGTTAGTTAGCTGGACATCGCCAGAAGGTACTGAGGTCCCATACGGGAGGCTACTCAGCTAATAGTTGATATTTTGGGCTAATATCTCTACACTTTATTTTTTTACTTGCTAGGATATTCGCTCAATCACGGAAGGAAAATGTTAGTAGATTCACCAAGGCCCTTTCACATCCTGAATCATACCAAAAATATATGATAAATCTATTTCATACATCTTTGAGCATACGTCATACAAACTAAAATCCCAGCACAAAAGACAGCAAATGTTTTGATTTAAATCTTCATCATGGTTCACAGCATAAAACGATTCTATCTAAATATACACATGTTATAAACCAACACATCAAATATAATAGAAATAGAAATTATAGAAATAAAAGAACACTTTGTTTGAAATGTAATAACCGTCGATCAAACAGCTCCAACTACTATCTCTTGATTCCGAATCTCGTAAAAAAACACACACACACACAAATTCATGCTTCTTTTTTGTTGTTTTTTTTATTAACACCTAAATATAGGGTGCTACAAAACCGAATAAAAGATTTAATGTTTTTTTTAAATAGACGGTTTTCTACAGTTTCATTAAAACAATTGTCAAAAAAATTGGCAATAATATAACAATTAATTTACTTTTTGTTTTATCTTTCTACAGTAAAGAATTTATAGGCCAGTCAAATTAAGATATTTTGAGGAATTAATTCCCAGCGAGTTTGAAATCATTTTAATACCTTTATTTGGTCCCAAATGTCTGTAATCTGAGTTTGCACCATCCCAGGTCGTGAGCTTAACTTTTGTTAGCCAAAAATCAGTCAAGTTTTTGCACTTTTTTTAGTACGGAAACTGCTATTCTAAATTCTTCTAAATTCTGCGTCGAACGACATTCAAAACTGGGGGACCATCATAAGTGGCCCAAATATTTTCAACGCTACATTTCGTAGCTATTTTTTTACGATTAAATTAATTTTGTATATAGCCGCAGCCGTTTTCGAGAAAACGCGACCCCCTTTAGCTTAGTTCTGTCAAAGCTAGGGCTAGGAAAATCAAATTAGAGGCCTTGTATACGATTTTTGACATTTATTGTTTTACCAGAGGTGAGCAACGGGATTTGACAGTTGTTAGGGAAATGTTTGAAATTGTGTGTTGGCAATGATAGTTGGTAACCTCTGACAATAAGTAACTTTGTCACTGTCAGATTTTTGATTAAGAAACGTCAGGTTTAAAAATGGAATTTTTCTGTATCAAAAACTGTAAAAATACGTGCCTCGATGAATTTGTATTGTTCCCTTGTCCAACGGAGAAAGAAACTCAGGAAAAGTGAAAAGAAAACGTGCATTTGCGAGGTAAGTGAGCTATAAGCAGTAGGTACAAAAATACGGATTTTACATGTACTTCGTTAATAAATAACACGTTATGTTTCCATGTTTTATTGTAAGAAAAAGAGTAACAAAAATATAGATCATAGGAGTATTTATATTTTACCTAAACTGGTCAACAAGTGAAGTGGCTCACCCGGATTTTTCACCCATATTTGGGTTTAAATTAAAACTAATGACCCGATCTTGACAAAACTTATTTTGTTTGATAGAGCCATTCGTCCTTAAAAAAGCCCATATTTTTATAAACTTTACTAAGATGCATTTAACTTGCTGGGAGGGGTTAAAAACAAGGGTGTCAAAATCGCAAAAGTTTGTATGGCTACCATTTAGAGCATAATTTTTTAAAAAATTTTTTAAATGTCTTAAAACGATTCATGTCAAGAGATGAAAAAAGTTGTTTCTCATTTTTTTTTGTTTTGCCTTTAGTTTTTGAGTTGGTTTACATGGATGTGAGGAGTAAGGTGAGGGTGGTAAAGAGGTGGGGGTATTTAAAAAAAACATTGGCATATAAAATATAAAATTTCTGATTGGAATTTTTCGTTTAAATTTTTTTCAGGGATACAAGAGTGGGGGCATTGATGTGTAAAGTATGGGTTGTGGGTGAACGTTACCAAGTTTACGATGGCCTCGGAGAGCGCTATTAGTTCACTATCCACCGATTCGAAAAACCCCTAGCAGATAAACGAATCACTTTGTTTAACAAGAGAAAAAATAAAAAACCGTTTCCTGCAAAAGGAACAGCCTTTGCAAAACCACACAAAAAATTGACGTCCAATGGAAAATTGAAGTTTCATAAAGTTTTAATTTTTTTATTTTACGTAGCTCTCATTCCGCTCTACGCCCATTTAAAATTTAATGAAAGATGAGGTTTTATAGAGACCTTATGTGGCTTTCATCTGAGCGAATTTGGTAAAATTGAATCAAATTGTGCAACACCCATAGCCATTCAAAGCAAAAAAGTACTGTTTTATAAAAAAAAAACGATATCTCAAAAACTAGAGGCTGCAAAACAAAACAAAAATGAGAAATAACTTTTTTCACCTCTTGACATGGATCATTTTAAGATATTTAAAAAATTCTTTAAAAATTATGCTTTAAATGGTAAGCCATACAAACTTTTGCGGTTTTGACACCCTTGCGTGTCACCCCTCCCAGCAAGTTAACTGCATCTTAGTAAAGTTTATCAAAATATGCGCAGCCATAATTTAAACCCAGATTTGGGTGAAAAATCTGAGTGCAGCACTTCAATTTTTGAGTGTGTATTCACTGTTTGTTTTTGTCTTTTTTTGTCAAAGCTTGACATATTTTAATTACTAACCAAAAAAAAATCAATATTTCAAAAACTGTCTGGGGAAATTATAAAAAGAGATAACAAAACATCAATCCATTTCATAAAATCCGTTTTACATGCAAATACGAAAAAAAAACTAGAAAGAGAGGGCAATATGAGTTGCCCACCTCTGGTAAAACAACAACGGTCAAATTTATAGAGGGCCTCTAGAGGCTTTTTTGACGGAATCACATATAAAAAGTAAATAATATTGCAGCTGCAGCCGTTTTCTGGCTACAAAATGTAAAGTTGAAAATATTTGGCCTTATGATGGTCTTTCTAAGACACACATATCTTTAAAACAGATACTCGTATTGAAAACGGCTGCAGCTACAATATTAATTAATTAAAAAAAAACTAGACTTATTTTCAAAACTTTTTATACGTGATTCCCTCAAACAAGCCTAGCTACACCATGTAGTGTTTATTTAATCTTCTTAGCTTTGACAGAACTAAAGTGATAGGGTGGCCCCTCAGCTTAACGGTTAAGCTAGCGGGATCGCGTTTCCTCGGAAACGGCTGCAGCTACAAAATTAATTAAACCGTATTAAAATAGCTACAAAACGGCTAAAAAATATAGCGTTGAAAATAGTTGGTCCCCCTCATGATGTTCCCCCAGGTTAACCGACGTCGTAAAATGTAATTTTGCACCGACCGAATTAACCGAATTTGATGTCATTCGACGCAGAATTGAGTCCTCTGCATTATTATATAGAATGACATTTTCCGTCCGACGCACCGTTTTCCAACTACAAGGAAAAAACTAAAAAAAGTGCAAAAATTTGGCGGTTTTTTGGCTACCAAAAGTTAAGCTCACCACCTGGGATGGTGCAAACTCAGAATACACACATTTAGGACAAAATAGAGGTACTAAAATGATTTCCAGCTGGCTGGGAATTAATTTCTCAAAACGGTGTTTTTCGACCTAATTTGACTGGTCTATTACGGCGTGGTTCGTTTGTAAAAAAATTACCCTGAAGAGGGTTTCCCAAACCGTTTATTAAGTTGAATATATTGTTTCAAAAAATATGTTAAAAAAAATTGCGTTATAGTAAAAAATAAATGAAAACAATAATTTTTTACGTCATTTCGAATTTCGCCAATAAATATATATTTTTTTATTATTTCCTGTATTTAACTTTTGTAATAATATTTTGTTTACTGACTACTGGACTATATAGACACAAAAAATAGTCACTCTCTTTCTTGGCATGACGTTATGGAAAACGTTAAACTTAAATGAGGACACCCTGTATATACGATCTACATTTATCAGCATACAAACCATAGCCTTTAAAGTATCATAATCTTTTGGCTTTTTATGTTTTAGCTGGATAAAAAAGTCGTGCAGGAATTTGTGGAAAAAATTCAGCAGATAGCTCCAGCTTGTATCAGTGAAACCAAGGCTTCCGACAGTGAGTATATTCAGGGTTCCTAAGCAAATCCTTAGGGGGCCAAGCAGCCGTGTATAAGACGCAGACAAACAGAAAAGCACATTAGGCAGAAAAGGATGGGTATGGGCCGATGTTGTCACTACATCTTACACGTAGTAAATCCATTCCAGGTTGTTGTTTTCTAATGTTTTCCATTTTCATACCTTTAGGACTGGAATAAAAATTGTTTTTGCTCGACTTTAATACCAAACTGATGAAAGATATCGTAAAAAAAATATTTTTCGGCTTTTCATTTTGTAACCATTGTTCTTACGCACTGTTGACAGGCTGGGGACTGAGATACATGCAAATGCCTAACCTAAAGCGTTCATACACGGCCGGAGAAATCCGTAGAAACTTTATCAAGCAAATAGGACGAGTTGACGCCTTCGAACGTCCAACCCGGGTTTTGCACTTTGATTCGAAATCAAAAAGGAGGAACAGTCAGATGTGGGGCCGTGCACAAATTACGTAACGGTGATTTTACCAATTTTTGACCCCCTCCCTATGTAATGTTTTGTAACGGTTTGGCACGCCACTCCCCTAATATTACGTAACGATTTCAAGACCACTACCCCCCCCCAAAAAAAAAAAACTTTCACTTATTTTCATTCCAAATTTTCTTAGTTTTACACAAATGCAAACGCTGTCGAAAACCCCCCTCCCCCCTACGTAACGTTTTGTAACCCCCCTCCCCCCTATGACCATTACGTAATTTGTGCACGGTTCCTGTAGTCCCAGTGGAGGATGCGAAAAAATTGATATTTTTTTCTTAAAAATTATACTCTTTAGACCTATTTGTTTGCGTTCCCGAAATTACGTAATTTTTGAAAAAAAATTGTAAGCGGCATTTTTATTTCGTGCTTTGTTTTTCTAACATTTTTGCGTTCGGCTAATTTAATTGAAAAAATTTTGCCTGCGGCGCCCTTTATCTTCTCACTCGAAACCAAGATCCCCCGTTTTAGGAAAACTGATCCCGTCTCTGCTTCTAAATTTTTTCGAATAAAAGTAGAGTATGACCATGGGGGAAATAATTTTTTTCTACGGTATGACGAAAATTTCGAGAAAGTTGAAGAAAAAAAATAAAAAAAAGTGGCAGAGCTCAAGTTTTCCGTAAAAAAAACGTTTTTTGTAAAGAAGCAGAGCAAAATAAATCTTTTCACCCCTTTTTGGGTGTTACAAATATTGGCAGCTCCTTATTTTTCGCTTTTACCCTCCCGCTAGTTTTAAAGAATTGGTTCGCTACATGTTTCGAGATCATGTCATAAAACACCTCGAAAATATCAAATGTAGTGTAGGGCCAGCTTTATTTAAAATCAATAATATCGCAAGCAAAAAGCTCTGCAGGAAAAACAGCGCCGTTTATTGATTTCTTTGGCTGCTAGTGCTAGCTGCATGGTTTGGCCGTTTCCGGATAGATGTCACTAGTAGAACAGAATGGAAAGAAATTTAATTAAAAGCGAAGATATTTCTTTCTCATGTTAACAACCTCACGAGTTTATCGCTCAGTATCGTAAATAATGGACCCTGCCGCCTTCTTTAAGCAAGAAAAAGCTGTAGTTTGGACCTGAAAACATCTAAATTCATCTCATGTTGTGGCCGCCATCTAGCGGAATTTGCAGACATCTTATCAACGGTTATTATTGCAACTATGATTTATGCTCACAATGAAAGAGTGGCGAAAATGTTTTCTCATGAAAGCAGTCCGGAGATAATAACAAACTGGCACCATTGCTCAATATACCTGTTTCTTTTGTGCGCGCAGAACTTTCTATGCCATTTCTGTTTGATTTATTGAAATCCTATCCCTAAGGAAAATCTTAGGAACCCTGTAGATGGGAACCCATCTCTCACAAAAAGAAGAAGGATTTTTTTATTCCCGTTTTTTTCTGCATAAATTTATATCTTGATATCGTAAAAGAGAGGAAAAAAACATTTTGTCAAATTAATTAATTAATTAATTAATTAATTAACTTCACTTCAAACTAAAATTTTTGTCTGTCTCTCTTTCCATTTCAAATCAAATCTTTATGTTTGTAGCGGATTCATAATGTCGAAACTACTTTTTTTGGGTTTTTCGCCACTAAGTTAAGGCAACAAGCAGAAAGGCACCTAGTAGTTTTTGCGCGATGCTGGAACAAACAGACAGAGAGACAGACCAAAATTCTAAAAATTGAATTTTATAGATTATACTTATACCTTTTTTTACTTTTGCACGGCAGTAGTGTCAACCAGGTATTAATTTATTCAAATATTTTATTATAAATAGTTTTTTATTTCATTTACTTACAAATATCTCCAAAACCAATTTCCAGGTTTTTTTAATTTTATTTTTTTGAAAGACCTTCAAAATAAAAGGTACCACCATATAACTTCCAATATTTCAAAAAAATGACCTTGAATAAAATTTTAAGATCCGACGTGTTTAAGATTTATTTCGAAAAAAGCCTCTGTTTCGTTTTCGTTTTCAGCACCCTGTACTTGTAAATATGCGGTGTTCTAAAAAAAAATCTAGATTAAAATTTAATTTTTTTTTTGCATTGGTATAGGCGATCTGGAAGAACTCATGGCGCGCAAGATGCCTCCCTCCACGCATGAAGGAAAGTGTTTAATTAGCTGCTTCCAAAGGAAACTGCATGTTGTGAGTATACACAGCGTGTTGGTAATTCGATGCTACCCATGGGGATCTCTCCTGCCAAAAAAATAACTTCAAAACTCTTAAAAACTGATCAAGTCTTGATGAGATTTTTGGTTTGACGATTTTTAAATAATTTCTGACTTTTGAAAACTCACAAGATTTCAAAAGATCCTAAAGACAATAAAAATTCACGTTTAGACAGACAGACACATGAGATTTTACAAGATTTCACTAGTCTAAAAGAAGGGACGTTTTTAAAAGATTTCATGAGAAACAGGGTAAAAGGGTTCTGAAGACTTGACAAGATTATATAAGTATTAAAGTGTAGAATATAGACATGCAAGCACAACCAGATTTGACAAGCAAGATGAGAATTTAAAAGATTTAATGAGTACTTACAAAAATAAATAAAAAAAAATATACAGACCGCTTCAAGCTACTGCGAACATAGGGCGGAAGAAGTCTAATTTGCCAGTGTACGTACATGCAGAGACACCGCACGCCTATCAGTGAAGCAACCAACACTCAGGCTTCCGATCGCCATTCGCTGCCGTTCGCCGCCTTTCGCCTTGTATTTAGTACGCCTCTAACCACGGTGCTGTGTGGAGCGTAGTCAATGAAACCGGAATTTGGTCAATAAATACGCAAATTTTTATAACGTAATTTTCTTATTTTTTGTCACTGATAAATAAGATCGTTTTATTGTCAACTGCTCAGATTTATCAGTGACGACGTGTTACAATGAAAATAATAAGGAGAAACAAAATAAAAGCAAGTTCTCAAAATAAAATAATACATTCTAAAAACCTAAAAGATTCTCCCAGTCAAAAAAAAAATTAAAGCAAATGTTCGAAAAGTCCTCCTTGCTCGGCTAGACAATATCCGAGCCTACTATAAAAACCCCTTCTAACGTTTCCAAGCATGTTAGGGGTGATAATTTGAAAAGCTTCTTCAAAAACAGATAGAAGTCATTAGGAGCAAGATCGGGAGATCGAGCTGGCCATAAAATAGTTCCCCGTGTACTTATAACCCGATTAGGAAATACATTATCTAGATATTCCCTAACAAGGCCAACATTGTGAGCGGAACAACCATCTTGTTGAAACCATGTTTCACCAAATCTTACACCTAACAACTGCCTAGCAGTTGGAATAATGTGCTGCTGCAGTAGATCCAAGTATCTAGGACCATTCAAATTGCAATTGCCGTTAATAAAAAATGGCCCAATTACGTGTTCCCCTACAATACCCCCCCCCCAAACATTTAGTTTTTGGGGATACTGTGTTCTTACGTCAAAATACAAATGCAAATTTTCCCTCGACCAATATCGAATGTGTGTTCTGCATCTGCACTTTTTCGGCAACTTCGTAGACATCCATTTTTAGTTTTAAAAATGTATTATTTCAATTAAGAACTTACCCATCTGTTTCTCGAGCAAGGCAGAAATAAAACAAGATAATAAAAACAAAATGAATTTCCAAAAGATAACACTGCAGCGTGCTTCGAATCCACCTCGGTCGTACGGCACGGAGAGTAAATTGGACTTGATTCCCCCTATGTTCGTAGTAGCTTGAAGCGGTCTGTATAATAAAATATTTAACTATCAAGATATTTTGAGAGATGTCGTAAAGTTTATATGAGACACAGGAGATTTCATGAGATTTAGCAAGCAGGATTTGGATGAGAACTAAAGTGAAGAGTTGTTTCAAGGGTAGAAAATAACCGAGCACATCACTTTTTTGACTAGCAAGTTTTTCAATGAGAATATATAAGATTTTATAAGTACCTATATAAAAGTAAATTAAACATAACATATTATAGATTTAAGTAGATTTTACCAGCAAGAAATTTTAAGATTTTTGACAAGCTATAAAAGACGGAACAGAAAGAGACAATTTTACCAAAATATATTGTATTATATAAGGGGGTACGTGCTTCTTTTAAAAACTTTATTTTATATTTCTGTTAAAATCCGCTGAAAACATGTAAACGTCAAAAACCATTGAAACCTTATCAACTTGTTTCTCTTAATATCTGCTCAAAACTGCTGGGAAATCTGATGGAGGATGTCGTCTTTTAAAAACTACTGAAAACATGTGTATTCTCATAAATCCTTGAGAAATATTATTAACTTTGATTTAAATTTTTGTTCAATTCTTCTCAAAAACCAGTGGAAGCAGAGCCTTTAAAATACTGGTGAAATCTTATCATAAATTCTCTTAAAATCATTTCAAAACTCCTATAAACGGATGACAGTGCTCATGCAAAACTAACGATGTTTGACGAGTTTCGAATCTCTTTCTAACATTGAAAGTTCATGAGATTTCGCCCGAAAGTGATGTTTCATAAACCGTATGAAATACCGACAAGAACTCGTGAACTTTCACTATTTTTTTTTTACAAGTTTTGATGCGGTATTTTTGGCAGGGTCCTAAACGGTAGGGGATACGAAAAGGTTTAAATTAGGGCAAAGTTGCACAATTTGATGCTTTGCTCAGAACTAAAAAAAAGTTTACAAAATCCGGATAGTTTCGGAGATATGCAGAAAAACCGAAATTTTAATATTTAGTTTTTATATATTTTAGTCTAAAAATGTATAATTTTCATTTTTTCTTCAACGTTCGCTTAAAATAAAAAATGCAACATAAACAAAATAACTGTTTTCTAAAAATGCATATTTTTTCATTTTTTTTAGATGAATGAAGACGGTACTATCGGCGACGGAGATCCCGAGGATGCGGAAAAAATGAAGGCTAATGACGAAGATTTCTACAATAAAATGATGTCAGTACACAAGACATGCAAGGAAAACGGTAAATAACCGCTTTAAACATGAAACAATAAAGAGTTCCCAAGCAACAATTTTCTCACAAATGACCACATACTTCACCTAAATGGACGTTAATTTGAGTATATAAATTAGTGATCTTGAGAAGGTCTTACATATTGGGTTGATAGTAACCAACGGTCGTGACAAGTGGTTCATTTGGGAATGTTTGACGACTGTAGTCCATTTTTGATGCCCTCGTTTATGATCGAAGTGGCCGCCATTGTTTGTACTTACTAAACACGGCAAAAAATACTACAAAACACCATTGAATGTAATTTTGAAGACGTTTTATGTTCCGGACGAGATAGGTACACTTCCGGCATCATAAAAGTGGTACACACTACTTTTTGTTGTAATAACTTTGTCTATTTTTACAAGCAAAGTCACTCATCATTGTATTTGTCTAGATTTCATTCTGACAAGTAAATAAAAAATGTGTTTACAAATTTTTTTATATGATAAAGTCAACTTCTAGAAAAACTACAACTAGGTTGGTCAATTAGAGATGTGGCTAGACATTCTGGATGCAATAAAACCACGATTATGGAAATTAAAAAACGATGGGAAAAAGGTCACACAATAGAAAGAAAGCAAGGGACTGGTTTATTAAAAGTTTCAACTGAGGAACAAGACCAAGACCATACAGTTGTGTTTTTAAATTTTCCTTACAGTTATTTTATGCATTAGTTAGTATTATTGTAATATAAACATTATTTTTAAACACATTCTTTTGATCTCAATATTTTAAAATTTTAGTCCAGCATGGTATAAAAGTCAGTGTCAAAATATAATTCGCTAGTTAACCATGCAATTTAAAAAATTCCTATGTTTTTCACGTACCACTTTTATGATGCGGATAGTGTATATGACCACGGAATCCTAAAAAGAGGGCTTTAGTAGCATCCATTTTTTTAACATGAAAAAGAACGCAATATTTTTCGGTTAAACACAAACAAATCAAGGGCGCGCATGTTTTTCCATTCCTTTTCTAAGCATATTATTATATAATTTTTTGTTTGCCATTCTCTAAAGTGTATAAAACTAAGATACAACTAAGTTAATTTTAGTAACCGAAAATCCCTAAGTTTGAGATGGGCAACATTTTGGGTAGTGTCACACCACCAGAAAATCAATAACAAGAGCGCTACTTGTAGTCATTTTGGATCGTATTTTACGACGTGACAAAGAACGATTACTATTCCGACTCTAGTCACTGCACAACGACGTCGGCATGTTGGCTAAAACGACGTGGCATCATAACGTCGGGTCGCATTTAACGACGTCGCTACGCCGTTAAATTGCTGTTAATTGAGATGCTTAAAAAGAGTTTTTAAACCACAAAAACACGAATTACCGAACCGTATTATTTTGCCCACATACAAACCTAACCTAACTAAACAAAAAAAAAGAATTATCACCTGCTACAGCTTTTGCACAGAAATAAACCTAACCTAACTAAACAAAAAAAAAGAATTATCACCTGCTACAGCTTTTGCACAGAAATAAATCTGGTTTGTTGCAAAAAATAACCGAGCGGTTCCCGTTTAAAGTAATGTATTTCGGTTCGGTTATTTTTGGATACAGGAGAAAAATAACCGATTTTGCCTACGGTATCACCAATTTTGATGGTCTATTTAACGCTTTATTTTTATGTTACGGTAACCTAAGGGACCTATTCATAGTCCGCCCTTGAACGGTATCTTGAGGTTTCCTTTCCGAAGACGGTCTTTAATGTTCTATTCCTTGGAAGAAGGATCCGATCCTTAAGGCTTCCTCAAAGCGACCTTGCGTGACTAGGAATACTCAGTTTTGGCCCAAGGGCACCACTATTTTATCTCTCAAAAAACATTCTCTGTTCGGTATTAACATTAATACCACATGTTTAAGCAGAGGCGCACACATACATTGTTTCTGGGAGGGGTCGGCTTGAGTAACAGAGAATAGTGTCAGATTTTCATTTTATTGGTGATTTTTGTTTGGTATCTTCAATACAATTTTTTTTATTATTACAAACATGCAATTGTTTCCCTTCGTGACGCGTCGAATGACCGTAGAGTCAAAATACATGTGAAAACGATCAATACTTGCTAAAGAAAACTATGATAATATGTTCTTTTGTTTCAGTGGCCGTAGATGCGGATCCGTGTGAAACTGGTACCAATATGCTGATGTGTGTTAAAGAAGAAAGTACCAAGGTAATTCCTATATTATACAATTTATTACTTTTTAAATCCTACACAGGGGTAGATTACCTCTAGCTCTCTCAAAAGGGAGGGGGTTGGGTCGAACAAGAAAAAATCTTAAGGAATCTCATAATCTTGATTTCTTTTCACCAACTTCAATTTTTTTATGAAAATTTAGAGACTTTCGGGAAGACCCATCGTAAAAAGTGGGAGGGGGTGATCGCTAATACCGCCGCCGTCCCCCCTAAATCCCCGCTTGCGTATAAGATATCTTTTGAAAAACGTTTTCTTCCATCCTAGCAGTACTGTTTAGAACTAGTGGCAGCGAGTAAAACACTATTTTTTTGGTGCTAAAAATGCCATATCGTTTCGTTATTTACAAAAATTAAATATATAATTTTTTTGTTTCAGCTTGGAATTAGTGAGGACTTGTTGGATGTGTAGGAATCTTTAATAAAAGTTTCGTTTATTTCACCACTATTTAAAATATATATATTGTCTAATTATTATTTTATAAAAATATACAAAAGTATCGGCAAGCTGTTTGTAGTTTTCCTAAAACGTTTAACAACAAAGTGTAAAACTTCAGATTAAACCAAAGTTTAAACTTAAGTTTAATATTTAGGTTTTAAGCCAAAGGTACGGAGAGTGCTTAATTTTATAATTCAGTTTAACCACGAACAGAGGAGGAAAAAAAGAAGAGAATAAATGTTTATAACCTACTTTATTTTTAACAAAAAAAACAAAATTATGATTGTTTTCCACAAACCAAAACTACACTTTTTTGCACTCGACGCGCGTTTCGCTAACAATGTTAGCATCATCAGGAGATGATAAACAATGAACTAAATTAATCTACGCTCTATCTTATATACAATCCTTTAGTGGGCGGAGACAAGACTAATAACTTGTGATTGATCACGATTTTTAATCCTATCTCCCCTCAACCAAAGAATAAAGTGTACTAAACGGGATGGGCCCTCTATCGTTATTTTAACTATTTCTGGATTTAATGATTTCCATACTTTCATATGCATTCAAAAGTCTTTTGTTTGGTACACTTTTTAGAAGTTTTAGGTTATCTAATGTGAATCTATGATTGTTTTCAAAAGCATGCTCGGCCACACTTGACTTTTCTGTTCTTCCGTATTTTAAGTGTGCTAAGTGTTCTTTAAAACGTGTTTGAATAGAGCGTCTCGTTTGGCCAACATATTTTTTGTCACAATCCATGCAACTAATTTCGTAAATTCCACTTTTTTCTAGAACTGTAGTTTTATCCTTGGGATTTCCTAGTAAGCTTCTTATTGCGTTACCGGATTGATATACTAATTTAAGACCGGTGTTATTAAATACTTTGTGTAATCCTTTCGTATAATTAGGATTATAAGGAATTGATACAAATTTTGAGTCGCAGGTATCTTTTTGTCTGAAAAAAGTGGAATTCCAAAAGGTCTTTTGAAAAGAATGTCTATTTATCAGCTTATTTATTAAGCCTTCGTCGTAACCGTTTTGTATATAAGACAGAGCGTAGATTAATTTAGTTCATTGTTTATCGTCTCCTGATAATGCTAACATTGTTAGCGAAACGCGCGTCGAGTGCAAAAAAGTGTAGTTTTGGTTTGTGGAAAACACTCATAATTTTGTTTTAGTGCAACCAAAGGTTCCAAATTTCGGACATACTTTATTTTTAGTAAAAATATTTAAAAAAAAGAAATTTGCAACATGCTAATAGGGATATTTTGGAACGCTTAAAATTTTGACAACTTTGATAGCCGCTGTGGTAGTGTTTAACAACCACTACCACTACCTCGCATCGATTTTACTAGAGTTTTTGGAACACATTAAAAACTGTCACTTGTAAAAAAATTTAAAGATGAGAAAAAACAAAAAAATAAGTGTTTTATATGTTGGAACGTGGTAATATTTTATTATTTTTAAAATTAATTGCGCAAAAATTATCTAAAATTAAATAGAAAAATTGCAACCACAACGAAATGGATTCGTAGCTTACGGCAGTGGTAGTAGTTAATTATTGCGCAGACGCATTAATTACCACAACCACTACGAATTGTCAAATAAGCGTTCCAAAATATCCCTATTGATAACTTTATACTATACTTTTTCTCTGTGTGTGTCTACATATATAACGCCTACATATCCAAATAAGTAAGGCGCAGTTTTACAACTCATATAGGTATGGTAAAGAGTCAAACCTCAGTTTAAACCACGGATGTCGACTTTTTTACGTGTTATAGATGCACTTTAGCAACAAACTTCGGTTAAGCATGTGAAATTATGCACGAAGAAATTCGACTAGAGTTGGAACATCGATTCCACAGACCAGTAAGTTTTATTCTCATACCAGCTCACACGTATATGTATATATAATGTCAATATTTGGATGTCTGACAATTCTAAACATTTTTTTGTTGTGGCGTCTGGCTGTATGTCTGTCTGTATAACCAACGCTAATATCTCAAAAACTACTTGACTGACTTATCAAATTTGGTGACTATGCTGGGTTTGGCTCTAGGTGGTGCCATTTTAAAGAAATGATTAAAATAATCAACCCTATATGCCAAGAAAATGTAAACGAAAGATTAAACTGAAGTTTAAACTATGTTTTAATCTGGAGTTTAACTTTGGCTGTAAAATTAGCCCTTAACTCTACAGCTAATCCAATTCTTTTCTTCCTGGCCGTGGGTTAACTGCGACATGTAAAATTGAGTCACTTGTTTACCAATGGTTTAATCCAAAGCTTAAACTGAAGTTTAAACTATGGTTTAATCTGGAGTTTTACCTTTGGTTATAAAATTAGCCTTCCTTCTGTTCTATTCGTGAACGCATCGTTGATCTCTGTGTGTCAGTTTTCCAATCGAATTCGTTCGAAAGTTCGTTTTCATAACGAAACTCGCTGGTTCAGCCTTGGATAATTATCTGTCTTTTTTTCCGGTTTTATTAAAGCGAGAAAGAACAGGATTCTGAGTGGGATGCTGATAGAAGTCGTTCGGAGACCTTTGAACTCGCGTCGCAAAACAAATTTGACAGTTGAATTTTTTTTGAAGTCATCAGTCATCCTCTCAAAATAAAAAAGCGTAGTCATTTTAATTAAATATTCCAATTTTTCCCTTCAAAAAATTTAAAGCAATTTTTGGGGCGTGAGGCGAGGGCGTTAAAAATGGCAGAAGAGGCGAAAACGGCCGGTTTTTTGAGTTCGGTGATCTCTGACATTGTGGAGAGCCCCCTAAATTTGGCCCTGTTAGGGCTCATCCTGTTTTTGGTGTACAGGTAAGTTAAGCCCCGTTTAGCCATGAACCTAATTAATAAAGGCTAGTTACAGATTGGAAACCCTCAAACCAACTGTTGCTGCTAATTCTTAAATTTGGTAATTATGCAGTATAGGGTTTTCTGCCATTTTTGATTTTTTTTGAAAAATTCATTATGGGGACACCTTCTAGGGTCCCTAGGACCCCAAATCCGCCTGCGCCCGATTTTTTTTTTTCTTAACGAGAAAAAAGGGTGCCCAGGGGGGGTTGTAAAGTGTTTTTTTAATTGTTTTGGGTTGATTTGGATTAGGTTGGGTTGGACTGTGTTGGTTTGATTTGTTTTAGTGAAAAAAAATTGAAAAAAAACAAAAAAAATCAAAAAAAAAAAACCAACTGGCGCAGATGGATTTGGGGTCCTAGGGACCCTAGAAGGTGCCCCCATAAAGAATTTTTCAAAAAAAATCAAAAATGGCAGAAAACCGTATACTGCATAATTACCTTAAATTTTGCTTATAAGTAAGAGGAATAAAACTCAAGCTTGAGATCATTACATTTCCTAGCCTCAAAATGTTACAATTTACCGTTCCATCTACTATCAAAAATATAACCACAAGAAAAGTAATTAAAAATGTAAATATTTTATTTATAGAAACTTTTGAGGAAACTACCAATGTTTTGAAAACTTATTACTTTGCTACTTTTCATGGGAATTGAGTTCGTTCTGAAAACGATTTTAATTCGATACCGTCCATGAAAACGCCTGTTTTTCCAGTATTCAAATCGATTTCAATCTAGATCTGACCCTATAATTTTTTTTTTTCAAAACATTGAAAACGAATTCAATATCCATGAAAACATAGCAAAGAACGAACTCAATTCCCGTGAAAACGTAGCAATTATTTACGTTGGGTTAATCTCAGTTCATAGGTAAAACAAAATAATAACAAACATTAAAAATAATGTAACACTTTATAAAACAAATTAAAACAGCTTAAATGTAACACACACAGATGTTGTCATGTAGGTGTTAACAAAATGTAAGAAACATTTTTGTAAGCATGTCTTAAAGCATATTGTAATTTGACAAAATCTGAAATAAATATACTTGTTATACTCTTTCTGACTTTTTCTATAGTCCCTAAATTAGCATTCTACAGACCGTTAATGTTTTATAGTAGGTTCTCCCC
This sequence comes from Oxystoma pomonae, assembly GCA_963921995.1. Taxonomy (NCBI): domain Eukaryota; kingdom Metazoa; phylum Arthropoda; class Insecta; order Coleoptera; family Brentidae; genus Oxystoma; species Oxystoma pomonae. The sequence continues at coordinate 111,554,555 of OY998167.1, forward strand.
TTTCATTAAGAATTTTAACTGTAAGGAAATAACCAGAAATAACAAAATATTTTCTTAATTTTTTTCCTCGATAGTGAAAAAAATACAGGAGACAAGAAAGTTTCTAAACAAAACAAAGAAATCATTTTGTATTTCAGAATTGGTGGGCATACCACAAAATGATTCATGGGACGAAAGAGGGCTTGACTCTCCTTGTGGATTCTTACAATCTTAGTAATAAACTCAGTAATGAATGAATTTTGAAACACCCTTTTTTAATTGGGACCTGACTGAACCTATAATATGGGTCGTGTCAAATATTTTGTATAGAGGTACCTATTGCTGCATTGGTTCACCTCTTGCCTCCAACTGACTCTTTAGTCCTGTTTTGTTGAAACAAAGTGCTTAAATATTACAAAATCTGTTAGTTAAGCACTCTATTGTATATGTTTTATGCTTGGTTTTATGTATAAGTTTGACACAACATCTTAAAGTACCAAAGTTAAAACTAATAAAAATCCCAGTAATAATATTACACAATATCGCAAAGGTCATTGAACAACTCCAAAATATGTTTTTTAAATAGGACTTTGAGTCTGTGTGGGCAAAATGAACAACCTTAAAAATTATGGACAAAACTTACATCAAACCAATAAAATTAAATTGGGATCGCTCTAGAATTTTTTGACAACAAATGGCACTTTCAAAGTTCCATGTAAATTTTTTCTAGAAATAAAACTAAGAAATATAATCAAAAAATAAACTTTTTAAAGCATGTCAACTTCAATCATTCATTGATAGGTAAAATAAAAAAAAGTTAAGAACTCCCTATAAAGAAAATCTTTCCCCGTGCGTACTTTCTGGTCTGTTGTAAGAACTACTACTGTTTAAATCTATTAGGATACTTAAAAGCCGCCAAGACGACAGCAGTAGTGAACCTGTTGAAAAGCCTCTTCCAAAGATGAAGAAAAAGGACTTTACAGTTGCAGAGCTAAGGAATTTTGACGGCACCCAGGAAGATGGCAGGGTGTTGATAGCCGTTAATGGAAAGGTCTACGATGTGACTAGGGGAAAGAGATTTTATGGACCAGGTAAATTATTCCCGGATCTAGCAGGGAAGATATTATATTATTTGGGTAGTTCTACAGAAAGAGTTAAAAAGAGAAATAATTTTTGCCATTTTGACTGAACTTGTGTGATAACTATCAACAGTGTCCAAAATGACGGTTGCATATGTTGAAGTTGAGAGCTGCGTCAGATTCAAATTCAAAATTAGCTTCATTGTCCAAAATAATACATATTTATTGACAAAGCCTTGCTTAATTTTATCTAAGTACCAAAAGTAAGAAGCTTAGATTAAAAAGAGACAAGATACCAGACACTTATGGAGACTTTGGTTATATTATTATAAGGAACAATGTTTACCTTTCTGTTGTTTACAGTAAACACACCCTTTACTTTAATATGAAATTGCAAAATAATTTAAAAAACATGCAAAAAATGATTCTGCCAATTTGAGCTTTGGACGCTTCTTAACAATAAATGTTTGTAATATAATTTTATACAAAATAAATTTATTACAAAGTTTGTATATGATTTGTAGCAATTTCAACACAATAAAATTATGCCAAGCATTAAAACAAAGAAACACAGTTCATAGCACCTGGAACATCAAGAAAAAAAAAATATTACTAGCTAAAATTTGGTTATTTTTTCTGGTCATTAGCAGAAACTTACTTACAGACAAAAAGATGTAAATGTATGAATCAACCTTAATATTCTGATAAGAGGTAGGAATTCAATATTCTTACAAACCTGAACACCTGTGAATTAACTTTTATTGTTGTTTGCAAGTTGGTTTAAGGACTTTACCTACCTTTATTTTATATATTTATTATTTTATATAGTCTTTATCAAATTTTTTTTTATTAGTGGCTTTATTAACAAATAATAAACAAACATTATAGAACAAATAACAAAAAAACATTCTATAACAGTGCGTTATAATTTAAAAAGTCAGGTAAAAAAATTATCTATGGACCTGGAAAGTCAGTAAATTTAAAATGAAAATTTTAATGGGAACCCCAGGACGCAAAATTTACCAATTTCTGTAGAACTACCTAGGTGAGTTTCTGAGAGATTATGGAAAATATATTGGAATTTTTGAATGCTTGTTGACATTAAAGAACACTCACTATTCTATTCTAGGCGGTCCTTACGCTGCGTTTGCGGGCAGAGACGCGTCCCGAGGTTTGGCTACATTTAACGTGACCGCCGGCGACGGGGACGGTTACGACGACCTCAGTGACCTTAGCACCATGGAAATGGAGTCGGTCAAGGAATGGGAAACTCAATTTGAAGGTGAATATATTTCAGGGTGACCAGTTAGTGTCGTTTTTTATGGCCATAGGTTTCCCAAATACTGTTTCTTTGTTTTTAGTTTAGTCAGTGTTGGGTTGGATAAATTTACAATTAAATATACAGCTGGACAAGCTCGAGCGGTATGGATTTAGGGGTTTGGTGTTGGAATGGTTTAGGTCTTATTTAAGCCATCGTACGCAATCGGTGGTCGATGGAGGCTCTCGCTCTGCTTCTCTAAATATCACTTGCGGCGTGCCCCAGGGGTCAGTATTGGGTCCCCTGTTATTTCTTCTTTACATTAACGATCTTGTACGTTTAAAAATTGCAGGTGAATTTACATTGTTTGCGGACGATACTTCTGTTTTGTGGCATCATAAAGACATAGAATACCTAAAATCTATTATTTCCAACGATCTATCAAAAATTAAAAAGTGGTGCGATGCCAATCATCTTTGTTTAAATGTGGAGAAAACTAACATTCTCGCTTTTAAGTGTAGTTTGCAGAATGTACAATTGGGTGAGGATCTTCTACAAAAACAAAATGTATCTAAATTTCTAGGTGTACATATTGACAGCCAGCTGAGATTTGATGAACATATCTTTAAACTCAGTAAAAAACTTTCTTCTGGGTGCTTTGCAGTGAGATGTGTCACTCTTTGAGTCACACTTAAGGTACGGCTTGCCGTTTTGGGGATCTGCGCATCAATATTTGCTATCAATAATTTTAATATTACAAAAAAAGGCTGTTCGATTCATTTCCAATGTAAACAAAAGAGAGTCTTGCAAACCTATATTTGTCAAACATAAAATATTAACACTTACATCACTTTATGTTTTGGAAACAGCATCTTTAGTTTTTAAAAATTATAAAAAAGGGCCCAAGTCTCAACAATATCATACAAGACAAGAATTTAACATTCGATTGCCAATTCCAAAAAGCACTTTAGCACAAAAATCTCTTATATACGAGGGAATTAAAATTTTCAATCATTTGCCAATCACCCTCAGATGTGCCACCTCTGTTAAAAAATTCGGAAGGGATCTAAGGGAGAGGCTTTTACAGTTACCTTTTTACTCGCTTTCTGAATTTTATGACACTCAGTTATAAACTTGCTGCTTTTAATGTGTTTTTTTTTCTTTTTTTTATGAATTATTTTAGTGACTAGATATTTTTATTCTTTTTCTTTTTACTGTTGTAGTGTTGTCCCCTTTACAATAATTGTTGGTGCAACTATGTTATGTGTCTGTTGTGCTCCTTTTTAATCATAGTAAAGTGGGTATTTTTTATTATTAGTAATTTAGTATTAGTATTAGATTTAAAACCACTTATTAATGTAGACCCAAATTTGACTTTTTTATGAACTTACATTCTACCTAAAATAAGCTTCAATAATAATGTATTTTCTTTATGTTCCTACTTATTTTACATGTTTTTATTTCTTTTAGTTTTTAGCCTGCTTTGTCGACAGAATTTTTTTTCTTGACAATAAAGTATTTTTTGATTGATTGATTGATTGATATTAAAAAAATCCAGCCACAAAGCATGTTGTCTCTAATTTGCAATTTGCTCAAATGAAATTGTGCTGTTAATGAAGGTATAAAACAAGTGGGCAAGATCATCCCACTCTACAAGGGAGGTGACCATAGTTCCCCATCAAATTACAGACCTACTTCTCTTGAGTGTCAACTAGATGAGTTTCAAACTTTAATTGTCTTTAATTTTTTTTTAACTTTGGCAACATTTTGTATTCTTATGTATCTGAGACACGGAAGTAAAAATATAGGTAGAATGATAATAACCCCTGAGAAATTTCTCAAAAATGACCACCTTATGTTTATTTTTTTTCTGATGTCTTTTACACAATTAGTAAATTATATTTTTTTACCATGATTTTTCGTAATATATTAAAATTTTGGTGAATTTTTGTCAATAGAAAAAGTAAAGTTATATAATTTTTAGATGGGTTTCAAGTCCCCCTGGAAACGTGATATATATTTGCCTGCTTTTTTTATTAACCACACACTTGTTTGAACCAAACCAACCAAAAGTTAGTAGGATGTTACTCCATTGTTTTTTTAGACAAAATAAAGTGTTTTTGGCTTTTTTGCAAGTTTTGCTAAAAATATAGTATTTTGATTTTTTCAGTGCTGTTATACATCCAGAATGACTAGTTTTTTCTTTTCATAAGTGCTGTGCAATAACCCTTTTTATTATTAGCCTCAGAGTTAGGGGAATTTTGTCAATACCAACTAATTTAGGCTCACAAATGTCAGGTAGGTGTAGCGGTCATTTTCTTTATAGGCTATCATCACTCCATCTATTTTTACTTCTGTGCTCTGCAATCGTCATCAGGTGAATACTAACAAAACCATGTCCCAATTTTTATTGCTGTTCCCTAATTTTTTGAAATCTTACAGATTTTGTGTTTTACTTTTGGGGATAGGGGGTCCTCTGCAGGGGATTTCATGGTGACTCCATATATAATTTTTTTGCAAGGTTGGACCCCTTAAGATGATTTTGCTTGATTTCCAGCATAACATATTGTAAAAATGGAATTTTTTAAATTCTAGAAAAGTACGAATATGTTGGCAGACTGCTCAAACCTGGCGAAGAACCGACCAATTATTCAGACGAAGAGGATGAATCGAACGCCACCGAAAAAGCTAAAGACGACTAAATCTAATCTTACGTCTTGTTCAAACTGCCTGGAGAATAAACATCGCAACATGACAACAAAATGTGTAAGTGCTTTTTTTAACTTATTTTAACGAAACCCGGAGGTAACTTATTCTGCTTCGCGGACATTCACGGAGGGGACATTCGCAGTTTTGTGATAGTTTTTGGCCAGATTTTTTTTATCTGGATGACTTGATAACATGCAACTTTAAAATCTAAAAATGAGTCCATAACGGACTGGACATTCGGTTGGATTTCTGAAATTCCCATCTGTTACGGACTGCTTTCTCAATTTTGAACAGTACCATTAATTAATTTATTTAAACTTTTAAGCTTTTGGAGTCGCTTTTTGTCTTTCAGGTAGAAATGCTGGTTAAAAAAAATAATAATTTTAACTTGCAAATGTCCCGTCTGATGCATTTAAAATTCTAATAAAAAGAGTACAAATGGATTCAATAAAAAACTACTTAAAGTTGTTATGAATTTTACCTTTTTATTTTTTTAGCGAGGATATTTAATGTTTTAGGACCTATTGCGCCGATTCGTTAAACCTGGCTCAAATTTATCTCTAAATATCTATTATGGGTCCCTATAAAAAACCCAAAACCAAATTTGGCAACATAATTTGTCAGAGTGTAAAGGAAAAGAAAATAACTGGTCCGAAACAAATTGTTTCAAAAATCAAATTGCTAAAAAATATATGTATAGAATTAAATTTAAATGAAACATATTTTTATAGAAAGACAAAATGTCAGAAAATAAATTTTATGAAAATAATTTAATAGAAACATAATAATGCCAAACCATAAAATTCAAGAACCCTAATCTGTCTGAAAATTATTTGAACCAATAGCCATGAATTCAATTGCTATGTTGCCAGGCTTACAGCAGGGAAGAGTCGAAGTAAGTTGTGATATTGTATTAATTTACCCCCTTTACATCCCCCAACCACCCCCTACCCCCAAATTTTTTCATAATATTTTTTTTTAAATCGGTTCACAGGAAGTGCGTCAAAAATGAAATGCAAGATTTTATAGACAGTTAGACAGCCAGGAACTGTAAAGTTAAATAAAATCATTTGATAAAAAAAATCCCTGCGTCATCTTCCAAATAAAGAAACTGGTCAATGCCGCAACCCAGGGCCTACTGCGCTCTAGAGATTTAAATTTGACAAATGCACATTAGCGATTCGGATGAATTGTGGTTCTGCTTATTTAAGGATCAGGCATATTATTTTCTATCAACTTGTGGTTTGGGTGTTTTTTGATTCTAGAAAATTATTTTCGATACTTTTGTAATTCTGATATTTTAAGGCTTGGGAAAATTAAGAATCAAGTAAATTAAAATTCTATCAAATTATATTCGTATTATTTGATTGGTGTTTTACTTGTTCATATTTCGTTTTGGATGTTTTATTTTCTGTTCAATTGTGTTTTGGTTTTTGTAAATTCCGCTTTTTTTGTGGGTTCCCTCTAATATATTATTTTTTTTTATAAGATTGTTAGCGTTAAAACTTATTCTCAAGCAGTTTTTCCCCAGAAAAAAAAGGCTGATGTGAAGAATTCTTCTATACACAGTAAAAACCGGCCCACCTCGATCATTGGACAGTCAGATTTTTTGCGATATTTTAAAAACTGCATCATCATTAACAACCTTTATTTGCGCCCGGGCAAATAAGGGTGTTTTTTATTTAATTTTCTGGAAAAATGTGGGGGTTTCTCCGCGCTCTAAAACTTGCGACCTTATATCACGTAACCTAAAATTATTAATTGAAAGGAAAGAGTAATGCAGTTTTTCAAATCAAACTGTAAATGTTCCAAAAGGCCTGGGGTACCTAAGGGTAGATTTAAAAAAATTACCAAAAATTATACTGTATAATGTTGGTACTGGGCTGGTCCTTACCGTAGTTTGAAACACTATTAAATAATAATATATAAATAAGATTTGAGGGTATGTCCATTACTTGTTAAAAAATTCAATTGGCACAAATACATTCTTAAAATGTATAAAATCAGAAAATTTGATTTTTAGATTAGGTTATTTTTGATTCAAAAATATTATGCAACATTGCATAGAAACTGTAAGTGACAGCAGTTGAAAGTTTAAAACGTTTTTTTAACTGCGTTCAGTTCGCTTTATGAAAACAGAAAAGAAAATCTTTACGAATCTGTATTTCGTCTATTACTTAGGGGGCATACATAGAAAATTGTGCTTCCGTGGGTCTTTTGAAGAAAAAATTCAGACGATGTAATTTTTTATGAACACGAGGGTTGCCGGAAGGCCAACTTATGTGCCAAATTTCATTGCTTTAGCTTAAACCATCTGAATTTAAGCAAAAAAATTGACACCTTAACCCTACTTTTTTACTGCAGCATTTTTGGGGCTGTTAACAGACTAGGCAGTGTTGATGGGTCCATTAGTAATTGATTAAAATAGGTTTCGTAAAGTCTTCATCGAAAGTCCCATGGAATATGCTATGCTCCCTAAGTATATGCAAAACGTGAATTTCTCCCATGCTTAAAAATTAACCAGAAAATTCTTATCAATAGGGTTTGGTTTTTTGGTAATTTTTAAAGCCCTGCACTGGATAATGCCAAAGATAAAGTTTGCACCTTCGTTGTTAATTTTTTTAGTAACAACGAATTTAAAGTCAATTTTGACGAAACGAAGACGAAAAACAATCAGGATTTTATCGAATTGTAACAGACATACCCTTTTTTATTGTTGTAATAATTTATCTAAAAACAAATTTTAAAGAGGATTTAACAGGTCTTTAATTTTATATTCTTACTACTATTTTTGGTATATATATTATATTGTTGGTATAAAATAATGTATGTAAATTTTTGCTGATGTTTAGAATGTAAGAGGGTTTCTGTTTTGCTATTTTTATATTTACGTTTTAATGAGTTAGCCTTTTCTGAAGAGAAGTTTTTATTCCTTGTTAAACAAACGATTTTTCTGTTATCATTTACAATCAACGCGTGGAATGACCACATGTTGTCCATTTTTAAAAATAAAAATTTAAAGAACTCAACGGTTGGTCTGTTTATACTTGAGATGTTTTGGATCGTGTATAAATGGAGTTAAAACAAAAATCTGTCAAAACTGGTTGTTGGTTAGATGTGTTAGATCTTTTTGTTTGATACCTATTTTTAACTTAGCTTGGTATGGTGTGCATAATTTTTAATTTGTTAGTTATATTGTTAACGGTCGTTTGCACCGATTTTTTTCTTATGCGACCCTTAACTAAAGCTCCCTTTATCTTTGTTGTGGTTTTCTTAATCGTAGTTTTAAAAGACGCATAAGAAGAGGTGTTCGGTGCAAATGATCGCAAGTGTTTTTCAAAAAATAAAAACATAAAATATATTTCTTAATTAATTTACGCACTTGAATATTTTTTCATGCTTCTAACCATTTTCCTTTCTACCCAAATCGCCAAGCATCGCTTGAATGGTGACACGAACGTGCCAAAAGATAAAAATAGCCAGTTTAAGGTCGTAGTTAAAATCTGGGGAATTGTTCTTAGCAACACTGCGTGGGAAATCAATTCAACTATGTCGATCTGATTTTTTTGCAAAATCTTACGTGATTGAATATTATTTATGTTTATCCACAGTAGGACACCAGAGATTTTTTAGCACCGAGTCAAAAATTTGGGGTTAGGTTACTTATTTTGACTTTTCGCGTTCTACGCCGCTAAAAAACCAAGTAAAATACTAAAATAAAAGAGAACCATTTATTGCAGAATTACCTGCTAAAAAAACGCTACCCAGCTGCGTATTAAAGTAACTGGGTGTAATGTTTAAGGTTGCATTTACAGGTGCTTTTATAATTGAATTGGAAACATTCCCGCTAGCTGATATCGACAACAGGTTAACTTAAAAGCATGCAGATTTAAAAATCGGCTACTGGCGCTAGACGAAATAATCGTATTCTATTTTAAACAGGAGCGTCAACGACTAGCAAGAGTCCAACCTCTAAATAGAGCTTTATTGACCTGTTTTGTTAGTACTCAAGTATCCGTGTGTTTTTGAAACTGAGGTTCTAAAATCTATCCTTTGCACTTCAAGATTTCACTATTACAATTGCACAAAACTATGCCGCAATAATTTAAATTTAAAAAAAATGGTTGGATCAAAATAAAAACAAAATTATGTGGGGTTATGGGCGCCGAATGTTTCTATGCGAATTCCTAGTAATCCCAGCGAGCCAGTAAAGTTCTCTTGGTTCTTTGATAGACTCGGAGTAATGCCCGCGCAGCGCTAGGCCTTTTTCGGAGGGCGACCGCACACGTGGAGTGCTTTCATATTTGTTTTCGAACAATGTTTTTGAAAACACATTTTTGAAAATGAAAAAAAAAGATAAGTGTCAGTGCATCAATTTAAAAATATTCGCTGCCTTGGTGACCTAATAAATTAGGATATTTGCCGAGAAATTAATTTAAAAAAAAAAATTGATAAATTATATCCATGTTCAACAAAAGAAAAATGTTTTGAGCTGGTTCAAAATCTGCGTGTAAACATATGTTGAAATCAGCTGATTGCAAGAATAAACAAAGGCAGATAATTTAATTATTTTAAACAAACGTTGTTATCTCATATGCTAACTGTTTGTTAGTTTGAGACTAAATTAAAGTTCCTTCTAGATTTGGACAAAAAGTGTCGATGCTGCGAAAGACCTTCAAAAGAGTTTACTTATCGGGTTTTATAGAGAACAAAAGTGCCTTAAGCTAGTTCAACATACGCTTTTAGCTAGATATATCTTTCAAGCCAAAACTGAAGCCTTCATGAATTTCTTTCCAAAATTGAGAAGCAAAAGTGGGACTGGAATGTTTAAACAAATGACTGATGCAGAGTATATTTAATACTTTATGGAGAATGCTCAGTGAAAATTAGTGTATTAGGGAAAAAGTGCTTACATGAAATCATTAATTCACCCTTACCTCAATGTGTAAAATTATGTTAAAATCTAGCTATTTTTGTAAATGAGTATTTTTTAATATATTATTTCAATTCCAAATTAAATTCCCTGTAAGTGGTTTAAACATAAAAAGTAATTGGGAATGTATATAAAATAAGAATTATTGCTGCAAGCAAGACAAATACTCTTAATTTTTACTTTTTTTATAGTTAACTCCTCGGTTAATTCTTTGTTGGATGCAAAGATGTCAAAGTTATTTAGTTACATACTTGTCAATCAAAACTCCAAAACAAAGAGGCAGAGAAGTAAAATTTCACGTCATCTTACAATATCATCATCATCATCTTTCAATACATACACTATGGATGGAGAAATGACAAAATTCAAAGTAAAATGATTTAAATTAAAAAACCTTATTCTAACATAACAGGCAACAATATTTTTAATTAGAATAAATGAGTGATTGGGTTCCAGAGGTGGAGTTTCCAAAAAGTAGTCATTTCAAGTCCTTATTTCCGCACAAGAGAAATATCAACAGCCTGTTCGGACTTGCCAGATTTGCTGGGAACTGACAATATGAAGTTGAATCAATCACCCTGCAGTTTCCTCCCTCACCAGCTACTCTTGTATGCAGCACTAATCATCTAAGAGCATATTTGAATAAATATCCTTATAAATAACAAAACTCAATATATATAAGAGGTATGAGTTGCAAAAATGTATTTTTCAAATTAAAAAAAAAGAGAAGTTAAGGCTGTCTCACATAAACTTGCATGGGGTCGCATAATGCCTAGTGTAGCATCTCTGCAATTTTGTGTGTGAAGGCCTTTCCATGTGATTTTAGAAATTTTACATCAACCAACCTGTAGCTATGTGTTTATAAATAATTAAAAAAATTTCAAATAAAGAAAAAACAGAAACTTTCTAGCTTAAAAATAAGGTAATTATTTAGTAAGTATATGATTTTTTGCCTTTTTTTGATTTTTTATGAAATTTTATTATTGGTATTTATATATAAATTTTTTTATTTGATCTGATTATAGTCAATTGCTCGTTTTTATCCATTCTGTTGAACATTGTTTATCAAGCAGGATTAATATAAAGTATAAGTAGTTCATAATTGGAATAGTGTTTGTTCTAATTTTAGTCCTAAGAAATAGCCACTGTTCATACTTGTCGTACTACCTATTTGCAATAACATCTGTCAGTTTTTTGTAACTCACTGTGAATCTCCATCTTTGTCAGCCTCATATGAATGCCCCTGATATAAATCAAATCAAATCAAATATTTTATTTTGCCAAATGAAAACTTACACTAAAGTAACAATACATAATTATGACAAAAATGGACCATCTCTCGATTATGAAACCGCTAACACTAAATATGAATGCCTGGACTCTTCAATCAACAAGAACAGACAAAAATTAAAAAAAAATAAACCAAAACAATTGAAAGACAACATCATTTCAGATTCAGACCAATAGCAAAAGCACATTTTTGTTTTTGTTTCATGTCACTTTACTGGTACCACTATAAAGTGAGATTAGAAAAGATTACAGCACCAGTGAAGTGAGATGGAAATAAAGGACTTGCATGCAATCAAAGCAAAATCACTCTATGGGCACTCCCATTTTAAACAGCTAGTACTTTTTAACTTTCTTAAATACACTAAAATTAGAACAAACACTGTGACTATGAAGGATACTTTGGCTACACCACTATACTTACTTTTAAATCGACGTAAATATCCACTTACTGCTTAATTAAAAATCGAAGAGAAAAATATGAAAACAAACACTAAACGACAGACAACAATCCGTCCTCTGTCAAAATCAAAGAAAATGACATTGGTTGGTTGCGGATGCGGCAACTTCCAGTCGCCCGATCTGTGCTGTGATTCAAAATGGATGGCCCCATGGGGTCCTCCGATTTTAGGATGCGCAGTCGTCTTTGCCCATTCTTAACCCATTATATTTCTATGAATAAAACAGACTAAAGCGCTGGCTGGCTGGAGCTACTAAACGAAATTATCGATCGATACCTATCGATTGTTGCACCTGATGGTTGCATCGATGCTGGAAAGATGGCGCTGCAAGTGCAAAAAAATTTGCGATATGCAGAAATGGGTTTAATACTTTTTTTTAATTATTCATTAAAAACCTTCCAAGTCCCCTCTTTCAGTTAAAAAAAATGAACACACACAAGCCTAAAAACTGTTGTACAATTTAATGTCTACTTTTTATTCCTTGCGCTCTAAACGACAATAATTGCACTCTGAGTGCATCAGTTTTCCTAAACTGTTTGCCTGACAACGTTGCCTAGCCGGCATCTCCCTTCAGTGCATCTGAATTGAATAGCCTTCTAAAAAGAAGATAGAATATTGTTCTACATCAATCAGACAGCCAAGCTGCCTTAAAAGCTCTAAAAGCTTTCAAATGTACGTCGAAATTAGTCTGAGCGTGTAAACAGACCCTAAAGCTACTAGCGACCCTGCTGTGGTTACCTGGTCATCAAGGCATACCTGGAAATGAGGAAGCAGGCTGCCTCGCAAAAGAAGGGGCCGAAGCTCCATACTACGGTCCGGAGCCCTACTGTGGCGCAATGAAAAGTCACATTATTGGAGATCTGAATAAATGGGAAAAAAACCAACTGTCATCTCACTGGAGGACAAAGACAAGCAAAAAAGTTTATTACCACCCCTTCAGCAAAAAGAGCTGAACATGAACATGAACAGAACAGACATAAGAACGGTCGTTGGACTGCTCACCGGTCACTGCCCGGTGAAATACCACCTAAAAACAATAGGCAGAGCAGAAAACGACCTCTATAGATATTGCTTAGACGATACAGAAACCGCAGAACACCTACTCTGCGTATGCCCAGCCCAACTCTGCAAGAGGCTTAAATACCTCAAGGGTGTATCACTTTCACCTGAATAAGTGGGCCAACTACCACCCAAGAAAATAGCTTCCTTTGGGAGAAATCTACAGACAAACGTTAAAAAAAATTAGTAATAAAATATCACATAAATAACAAAACATTTATTCAATCACAATAAAAATTCTTGGAATTGTACAATAAATAAATTAAACTAAATGCTCCTAATGTGAAATATGCCTAAAATGAAGAAAACTGAAATCAAATTTCTCTATTTTAACTTCTAAGAGCCGGTTTCTCGATAGCGGGTTACCTGCGAGTTAAATTAACTCTGGTTATAAATCTCAGTTTTTTGCTGTTTAAAGTCAATATTTTTTCTTCCTCTTGGAGCCACGGTTACCCCAGAGTTAATTTTAACCCGCCTAAATATTTCTATGAGGTTATGTTGCTCGAGTCATCGCTAACTCGATATTGAGAAACCGGCCGTAAACTGGCCAAACTTCTGTCAAAATGTCGCCAAACTATGTAATGTAACTTTGTCATATTTAAATTCGGAAGGTTTTACAAAATTGGAAACTCAATCCTAAGGATCCGGCACATAGAAGGAGCTTAGGTTCAACTGTGCAGCGTTACCCGGGATTCTGTTCTACATGAACGAGATATTTGTTGTATTTACAAAAAACAACTGTACAAATTTCAAAAAAATCCTGCCACAGATTGTCCAGGAAAAATTTCCTTTGCATGTGATAAAGATCCCATTTTGTTATGGCACAAATAACATGGACTTTCTATAATAATGAAGGCTTGTAATAAAATTGTTTATTCAACTTCCTTTAGCAACATACCCAACAGCTTGTATTGCGGGTACCCACTGTCCATGTTATTTGTGCCATGTCCTTTTTATTCTTAATGGTTACAAATTATGTTTCCGCAAACATACCTAAAAATTAAATGTAATATGTAGTCACATTTGGCCATTTTAGCAACTTTACGAAAGAAAAAAAATTGTTCATAAAAAATACCTTTTGTCTACAACTCTGTATGCGAATCTTCATCGTTATTGTCGGTTTTACTAGAATCTACGTTTTCTTTTTTACTTTTCTTTTTGGCTTGAGTTTTCTTCGATTTTTTCGGTTCTTTTGATTTTTCATCTTGCGCTTCTTCTTCCACGTTCTCTACAGGCGCCTCGTCCAATTTAAAATCGGGCGATTCTAACGTTTCTTGATTGTCTTCGGTCTGTTTTTCTCTTCCTAAAAGGTCAGTTCATATTATATATACTACCAGAACGCCCACATCTTTTAGAAAAAGAGCCGGGACATAAACATAATAATGCAATCGAGAGGAGATTGTGGATACTTTTCCAATTTGAAAAAACAAATCGGGATTTCCTGTCTGTAGTTTTTAATAAAAATATAGAAAAAAACAAATAGCCTAATTCATATGATAGCTTTAAATTTTGTACGAGGAAAAAAGTTATTATATACTTTTAATTCTTACCTTCTTCTGTAACTGTGCCGTTATCGTCGCTAGCCTTCTCTTCCACAGGCTTTTCGACCTTCTTAGGTTTAAACAGCCTGATTTTGTTAATTAAATATTTTACCTCCCGGTCGATGGAGGCCATTTTGTCTGTCAGCAGCTTCACCGTCAGTTTGACAGGTTCGTACTTCTTAAGGGCTTCTTGTTCTTTGACCTAAAACAAATTGGAAAAGTCGTGTAATGATGGTATATACTGGCGATGCCCAACCTATCAGACAAGCCTCTAGACGAATGCTTTTGGCCAAACGATTAAAGAAACTAGAAGCCCTTGGTCATCTCTTGTTGTTTTGGTCGCTAAGAAGGACGGAAGCATCAGATTCTGCGTTGATTATAAAAAACTTAATGACATGACAAAGATATACATATATCAATCACCTAGAATCGATGACACTGCGGCCAGGCTAGCAGTCATGTTGGTCTTCCACACTGGATCTAAAAAGAACCTATTGGCAAGTTGGAATCCATAAAAGGGATAAAGAAAAACCAAGGTGAAAGCTTCTGGCCAAACAAGGGGAGGTACAAAATCTTTTGTTTGGATCACTAAGGACGGGCGTACCAGATTCTGTGTTGGTTATAGCAAAATTAGTGACGCGACAAAGAAAGACAGCTATCCATTGAATCGACGAAACTTTGACCAAGCTAGCAGGATCATGTTGGTTTTCCACATTGGAGTTGGAATCAATAAAAGGGACCGTTTCAACTGATAATGGGTTATACCAGTTCAATGTTATCATTTGCCCTCTGCAATGCTCCTGCCAAATTGAAGATCAGGTAATAGTAAGCATCTTAGGAAAGTTTGTAATATTATGAAACCAGCGATTAATTTAACGAAAATATTCGTCAAGTAATGTAATAGTATGTTGTAAAGTAGACTAAAATCTCCAACAAAATGTTCAAAACCCTTTCGTTCCAATTTTTTGAGATCAAACCTTATTTGGAGTTGTCTATTCGGTGGTATCGTTGATCACCTTATCAGACGATTCAAAGAAGAACAAATGAAGAACGCCATGGGATGATGGTCCTATCAGACAAGCACCAAGGTGAAAGCCTCTGGCCAGACAATTGGAGTAGGTAAAACAGTAAGCTCTGAATATGTCGTAAAGTGTGGTGTACCTCAGGGCACAGTACTTTGCCCGATATTTTTTCTACTTTACATAAATGACCTATTGGACCATGAACAGGATTTTCTTTCGCTAGTATTTGCTGATGATAAAGGATTGTTCATAAAAGGAACATCTTGGGAAAAGGTAAAAAATAAAGGCAAACGAGCTCTTAAGTGGGTAAAAAACTGGCTTAACCTTTGGGCTTAGCATTGGACAGTCGACCTAATTTTAAAGAGCACGCTGACAAACTAGCTTCAAAGCTTAGAAAAATAAATTTTAAGTTTAAAAAACTTCGTAACATCCCAAATATCTCAAATCTTAAAATGATATATCATGCAATCTTTGAATCAATACTTCAGCATGGCATACCCGCCTGGGGAAGTAGTTACGACGCGTCTCTCAACAATTTAGAAGTACCCCAAAAAAGTTGTATAAAAATATATTTACAAAAAAATCAATTGTATCCAACAGATCAATTTTTTCAAGACTTCCTAGTACTTAGATTAAGACAGTTATATGCAAGTAAAGTATTACGATATACATACAAAAGTATCCTGACACTATACGCATCATAAACTCCAAACAATATAGATCCCGACAGGTAACACAAAATATCGCTGAGATGCCAAAGAAAGATTAACTCAGAAGTGTATAACCTACATGGCACCAAAAATTACAAAAAATAAAAAAACGTGTTAAACATTTATAACATCAATTAATTATGTAAATCCTGTTTTCCGTAGAGGAAACTATGCAAAAATACCAAAAAACTTAAACAAGCAGAGTCACTTATTCTAATTCCAATTCGACTAAAATAAATCCATTTAACTTCTTTTTTCTTTTCGACCGTTTTTTTTTTACATTAAACTTAATCTTAAGAAATGAGCATTAGTAGGTATAGTAGTTATTAAGCATAAATAACATACAGAGCGCTTCAGGCTACTGCGAACATAGGCCGGAAGAAGTCCAATTTGCCAGTGTGCGTACACGCAGGGACACCGCACACCTATCAGTGGAGCAACCAACACTCAGGCTTGCGATCAGCGTTCGCGGCTTACGTTTAGTACGCCTCTAACCACGGTGCAAGTGTAGTCCATGAAACCGGAATTTGGTCAATAAATACGCAAATTTTGATAACGTAATTTTCTTGTTTTTTGTCACTGATAAATTAGAGCGTCTTATTTTCAGCTGCTCAGATTTATCACTAACAACATGTTACAATGAAAATAATAAGGAGAAACAAAATAAAATAATATATTCTAAAAACTAAAAAGATACTCCCAGTCAAAAAAAATTAGAGCAAATGTTCGAAAAGTCTTTCTTGCTCGGCTAACGTTTCCAAGCATGTTAGGGGTGATTGAAAAGCTTCTTCAATTTTAATCCGAAGTTCTTCTAAATTATTAGCCCTTTCATGCCCGTAAACTTTATTTTTGATATAACTCCACAGATAGAAGTCATTAGGAGCAAGATCGGGTGATCGAGCTGGCCATAAAATAGTTCCCCGTGTACTTATAACCCGACTAGGAAATACATTATCAAGATATTCCCTAACAAGGCCAACATTGTGAGCGGGACAACCATCTTGTTGAAACCATGTTTCACCAAATCTCACACCTAACAAATGCCTAGCAGTTGGAATAATATGCTGCTGCAGTAGATCTAAGTATCTAGGACCATTCAAATTGCCGTCAATAAAAAATGGCCCAATTACGTGTTCCTCTACAATACATTTAGTTTTTGGGGATACTGTGTTCTTACGTCAAAATACAAATTTATGACGATTTAATAATAGAAAAGTGCACGATTAGACCTTTCCATCATTGTTTCGCAAAATGCCATACGACGATAGTGGTCCTCCGGAAAAATTTGATGCGTTTTTGACGCTTTGTAAGAATGATAACCATTCTTTTTGAGAACACGTAAGACAGTGGCTGAAGACGTATAAACTGCTTCGGCAATTTGGTGGCTAGTTAACTTTCGATTTTCCTCCACTGCAGCGCAAATCATCACATCTCCTACATCCTGCTCGTCATTCAAAACAGTGGGGTTTTTATGGTTTCTTGACGCTACACAACCAAAATTTTCAAAATTCTACACAAACCTATGAATCGTTAATAAACTAGGGTCTGGGCGATTTACAAAATTCTCCAAAAAAAGTTCTTCAATAAGTCAATGGTCTGTCTTGATAGTACCATTTGACCATCTGCACTTTTTCGGCAACTTCGTAGACATCCATTTTTAGTTTTAAAAATCTATTATTTCACTTAAGAACTTACCAATCTGTTGCTCGAGCAAGGCAGATATAAAACAAAATAATAAAAACAAAATAAATTCCAAAAAGATAACACTACAGCGTGCTTCAACTCCACCTCGGTCGTATGGCACGGAGAGTAAATTGGACTTGATTCCCCCTATGTTCGCAGTAGCCTGAAGCTCATTGTATATTTAATATATTGCGCTGAAAGTATATATTGAAGAAAGTGGGAAAATCTACGCGCTGGAAGAAGTACTGCCTTATTAGAAATCCCTTCCTACTTTATTCATATTCCTTAAATTTTTATTTAATCAGATTTCATATTAATTGTAATTATTTTTTAGTGAAAGTAACATTCGTGGCATATCGGATAAAGCGTTTTTGTTTCTCACTTCATTACGACCGGCCTCCAATGTCTAATGGAGAATCCAGACACCTACAGACCTGTTTCATCCTTATTAGAAATTTGTTAATTTGTTGTTTTTGCATATTTTGGCTTTTTAGTTCTGCGCAACAAGTCTCCTCCGGATGCCTTAAAATTAGGGCCACGTAGCATGAAGCTCCAATTGGGGGCGGTGCTGCTGCGAACGTTACTCCTTTTTAAGAGTCATGTTACAGTGACCTTATACTTTTACAGGTTTCTACTTTATAACCTGCTGAAAGGTGCAGGATTCTGTATTTACGGAGTTCTGCACTTTTCAATTTTGATGTTTTTGTTTCTCGGTTTATTCGACAGGTGGCGCACACAGTTACTACGTCCCCACTTCAACTGTCAGGTACAATCCTATGACTCCCTGATGATTCCTAATAAGGATGAAACAGGTCTGTAGGTGTCTGGATTCTCCATCAGACATTGGGGGCCTGGTCGTAATGAAGTGAGAAACAAAAACGCTTTGTCCGATATGCCACGAGTGTTACTTTCATTTTTATTTGCGGACACGAGATTCATTTTGTTATTATTTTTTAGTGTGGATTTTTGAATAAAGTATGCATCCATTCAAAATATACTACACTAAACGTTAAAAGCCGTTTGCGTCAATTGTTTGCGGGCCAAACATTACTTGTCCACTGTTATTCTTACCATTTTATCTCTCCATTCGGTTGTATCCTTGATTAACTTTTCCAACGATTCGATTTCGACATCAGTGAAAACGTCCTTTTCCGCATTACCGGTCGCCGTCATGTTTTTGGCCGAGATCAAAAACGTCGTGGAATGATTGAGCATGGAATGCAGAGCTTTCAGCGCCTCGGGCCTCTCTTTGTGCTCCCACACCCGGCTGAAGAGGGGTCTGGTCAGCTGATGGAGTTCGTCCAGTTTTTTTTCGTAGGTCGCCGCGTCGGCGTCGGAACCTAAACGCGACAGAAAAAAACGAAACTTCATTTGGATATTCTAAAAATTATGTACTAATTTAATCCCCTTTTAAAAAATGTTGTACTTAATGAATCACGGAGTAATTCGCACTTAAAAAAGGGGGGGAGTGTGCCTTGGCGCTAAGCTGCACCCCCCCCCCACAATTAGGAGACAGATTTAATGAAAGTTAATATGTCCTAATTTTGTACTAATTATGTACTCTTAAAGAAGGGTACTTTTAGTTCACAAAAACCATAAGTTGATATCAAGGTACACCCCCCCTCTGCTTAGAAAAGAGATTCGACCAAAAGTGACTATGCCAAAATTTGGTACTAATTTCGTCCTTTTCTAGAAAATTGCCTACTCTCAAGGTAACTTATTTTTTTTTGTTTTTATGGGGTGTGTAGCTTGATATCAAGGCACACCCCCCTCTGCCTAGAAATTGGTACGTTGACATTTTGGTGAAGCAGCTGTCGAACCTGTTACCAAAGGACGTTTTTTGGTATTGTCAAACAGAATGTAAACAAACGCGTTGGGAGTCTTGTATTAGTTTTTCCTAGCAATTCGTAGCTGTTATTACTGTTAAATCACTAATTTAGTTGTATACAGACTTAAAAGTAGTTCTGCAAACAAATTTTGGTCTTATATAAAATAAAAAAAAAATATTTCAGACCCGCGTTTTTTTAGCATGGCCATCGAACAGTCCAGACCTGAATCCGATGGCGAATGTGTGGGGAAGATTGGTAAAGATGATTTACCAAAGAAATTGGAGGCCTCGAAACCAGGCAGAACTACTAGATGCCATATTAACCCAATGAGCATTTTTGTCTATATAAAAGTTACAGCAAATAATATAAAACCTTCATAAAATAACCAAAAGTTATATTATTTAGTGTTGGTGATAATTTTATAACTCTAATATATCTCTTAAATGAGTAAAAAAGACTTGAAAAACAACTGACCAACACCAGCTTATAAAAATTTATGGTACATAGTAATGGATAGAAAAACAACATATAAATTTTATAAAAATTCCTTATGAACCCTCAAGTCTAGATATTATTATAAAAAGGTTTTACAAATGTTTTAACAACACTACATAACAAATTAAAGGTTTTTATCGATTTAGAAATATAAATTTTCCATCTTTCTTCCCTTTGCGTGTTATGTATTATTCTTTTTCTTTTTAAAATAAAAAATTTATAAAATGGTGTTTACCAATCTTCTAAAATAAATTAAAACGGAAGTGAGATAAGTTGAAGCAGGAATATGAATTTTTATATACTATAGGTTAAATAAAAGCTGTTTTCCCAGTCATCCTACTCTGATAATCAGCTGCGGTCCCGTGTGTACTGTATAGTTTTCGAATACACTCACAAAATTTTCATGGGCTCCAAAAATACTTGAGAAAACGGGAAGAAAAATATTCGTTTAAATAATACTTTTTTTCACATATGTTTTTTGCTTTCTGGGAGAAATATTGAATTTTGTATGTTGTTCTTAACCCTAACAAGCAATATTTCGATTGAAACACATGTTGAAACCCCATAAATAACGTTTTTATTTAGGCCAAAATCCTATTTTTGTAATTCAAAATGGCCAAAATTTCCGACAATTCTACACAACACTATTTTATGACCCTTTTAAAAAATGATGCTACTTGGAACAACGGGCTGCAGATGGCGCAGTGTTGAACACTGATGGTCCGTTTCTGCGAGCTTAACATAGTTACCATTGTTCTTTTCCTAAATGCATTCCTCGAGAGATCCAGCATAATACACATACCAGGAAAAATACCCGCCTGCACACACTTCAAGCCCGCATAACTGTCAGAGGTAACTATCTCAATATTATAGTTAGATTGCGGGGTCGAAGGGTGTACAGGCGAGTATTTTCCGGGGTGTTCACATTTTTTACGACCTTAACACGCTTACTATATTGTTCTCTTTTTCTAAAACACGGTTCCCATCTATGCGTTTCTCATTCGTGGGTCCCCCGAATCAAAACACGTATCACGTGGTCTAAGCGAGATTTGCCTATAAAGTTCATGTCGGACCACGTGATGAGTTTTTTGAGTCAAGGTGACTGCGCATGGGAAACGCTGGTGGGAATCGGGTGTAAAATGCATTCGATCCCGATATCTGTCATCGGCAACTATCTCAAGAAGATTTGGATCTCTTATCTCTCTCAGATTGATGTAATTAAAACAAGATAATAATGGTATGGTATCTCGCAAATACGCGCCTTTTGATGTCGCAAAAACGCTCCTTTTCATTTCGCAAAAACGCGCCTTTTGATGTCACAAAATTAACCTTAAAAAATCTTGTTTGTTTTGTTATTATAATTGCCAAAATAAATTAAAATTGTTTTTTTTGTTCTAAAAAGAGTTGTATTATAATCACTATATAAAGAAATTAATAACAACATTATAGAAAACACCTTAAGGGCAAAAAAGGTTTATGAATGAGTTCATAAGAATATTACAGACACCAATTTATATAACTATTGTGTGTGAGTTCCCAAGTTTTTATAAGTTTCTCTCGAAATATTTTCAATCTTATCTTATATAAATTTGTTGTTGGTTAATTAAGTTTTATAAGTGGGTTGATAGCAACATTTTAAAAACCAATCTATTATATATCTTTAATTGATAGTTACTTACGGTTTTATAGGTGGGTTGACAGAAAGATTTCAAACACCAATTTATATAACTTTTGTCACTGATGACTTATATTTTTATAAATATGTTGGTGGAAACATTGTTAACACCAATTTATATAACATTTGAACCGATGACTTCAATTTTTATAAAGATGTCCGTGGAAATATTGTTAACGCCAGTTTTATGTTACTTTAGGATACCATCAATTTAGAGCCTTCAATAAAACAAACATACAAACTCAATTCTTGTAGGAAACTTCTAAATACCCTAGGGTATCAATGGAACCCTCTTTATAATAATTATATAAATATCTGTCACCAGAAGTTTCTGAAAATGCTCATTGGGTAAATGCGTAGGACGAGATCGCTGACGATGTTCAGTACTGTCGAAACTTATCAAATTCCATGGTTCGACGTCTACAAAAAGTTATGGACAAAAATGGTGCTGCCACCGGATATTAAGATTATTTTTTTTAGTTTACTCAATAAATGAATTTGAAGACGATATGTATATTTTCACTTGATAAAAATTCTAACTTGTTACTAACATTTTACTGCCTGTGTACGCATTTTATGTACATGTTAGTGTACATCTTGTTCATGATTATTAATTTGAAAAATATTGATTATTATAATTATAAAATGTTGACTAAAGGTTATATCTTAGCCAATAATAAACACCTCTGTCGAACTTCTAACAAATAACTTATTGTAGGTGGCGCTGCACACAGGGTTCTGATCTTGGTCATTTCTTGACTTGGATGCATACCAAAGGTTGTGTGCAACGTTGAGACAACTCGAAAAGTATTTACAATGTCGCAGCGTTTGAGTTTGGAAACGTTGTTGCGTCGACAAATTGTTACTTGGGTAGCCACAGTATTGGACGTAACTAATGCCCAGTCTACAGACCAACGTCTTGCCACTGACTTCTATTTCTTTCTTTGTCGGAAAGAGTGAGAAGCAGTAGAAGGCAGCGGCAAAAAGTTTCAATGTTGAGTATAGACACATGCGCTAGTTCGAAATGAACGAAAAGGTCAAATTGGTGGAAAAGTAATGTTATTGATAACGATGAGGGGGCAAAATTCATATGAAAACTAATTCTATAAATAATTAAAAAAATAAGACTTCAACTTTATGCGGATCTTAGTAAATTGTTGTGAAAAAATACAGAATTTACTGGATTGCAAATGGTTTTCGAGTATTAATAACAGGAGATTTCAGAGTTGTGACGTCACTAATCAAGAACGTAATTATTAAAATTCTTTTTTCAAAACTGGTGCAACGTGAGAAAACGTCTCAGTTCTTACCTTCATCGTAAAGCCAGTCGGACAACTGGCCGCAAGCCGACCGAATTTTTGCGATCTCTTCTTCGGTTCCGGACTCGGAGAAATCGTCTTCGTACAACTTGTTTTGCACGTCGATGACGAAACTCTCCAAGTTGTTGAGGGCCGTCGCCCTTCGGATGATCTCTCGTTCGTTCTTGTCGAGCGCTTTGATTTTTTCGAACGATTTTTCCAGTTGCGCTTCAGACATAACTTCCAGACTCAAGAATTTGGGCGACGATTTGATGGGTTCCTTTATCTGTAAAGTACAAGAACAAGTGGTTCTCCATCAAAAATACAAGTGGAGTTGATTTTGTAGTAGATTCGATACCAAGTCTAGAAGTGAATTTTTTTTTGATATCACTTCTAGTAATCGAGATATTCAATTTTGTTGAATCCTGTCACTATTTCGTCATTATACCCTTAGACATAAACACTGTTCCTCCTTTTTGAATCTTACACCTTGTCTTTGAAGGTTAAGTGTCACCAATAGATATAATAAGGACAAATTGTATTTGTTTGAAAATTTGAGACAATGAAATGTTGGAAATCAAATCTGTGTTTCGGACTTCCACTGTCTATATTTTATTTTATACAGGACGTTTCGATCAGTATAATCTCTGATCGTCTTCAGGTGCAAACTACAATCTATTCCTAAGGCTACGTCCCAATGAGCATTTTCAGAAACCTCTGGTGACAAAAATTTATATAATTATTATAAAGAGGGTTCCATTAATGCCCTAGGGTATTTAGAGGTTTCCTACAGGAATAGAGTTTATATATTTGTTTTATTAAAGGTTCTAAATTGATGGTACCCTAAGGTAACATAAAACTGGCGTAAACAATATTTCCACGGACATCTTTATAAAAATTAAAGTCATCGGTAACAAATGTTATATAAATTGGTTTTAACATTGTTTCCACCAACATATTTATAAAAATATAAGTCATGAGTGACAAGAGTTATATAAATTGGTTTTTGAAATCTTTCTGTTAAACCTGCATATTAATATGTCTTACCATTCCGAGGTACGGGGACATTTTCAAAAGTCTGCATTTTGGTATGGAGTCTATAACTTCGTTATTTATAGGAATATTGATTTCATGTAAATAGCTTTTTTGAAGACATTTTAACAAAGAACTTAACCTTCCGACTGGATTTTTCCTAACACATCTAGTTTTTGAGATATAACCCAAAGTTGGTATTTTTCTTATAGAATTACACTTTATTTATTTGATTTTTAAAATCGTCATAAAATTTCCTTTAAAACTTTGTGTTTTATTTTTTGTATTTTTATGTATTTTTTTATATTTTTAGTACTGTTTACGAATATTTAAATTTATTTTATCTTTTCAATTTCACTTTATAGTAAAATTACGTTAAAAAAGTTTAAAAGATAATAATTAAAAAAATAAATAAATATCGAAAAAATTAAAATATAAAAAAATACAAAAAATAAAAGATAAAGTGTGATACATCATTTTAAAGGGAATTTTATAAGAAAAATACCAACTTAGAAACTAGATGCGTTAGGGAAATTTCAGTTTGACGGTTGAGTTATTTGTCAAAATTTCTCCAAAAAAGTTTTTTACATGAAAACAATATTCCCATAAATAATAAGTTATAGACCTCATCCCAAAATGCAGACTTTTCCCTCCGTATCTCAAAAACCTCTTAACATATGGAGATGCAGTTTTCGTATTTAAGGTTGGCTCGAAAATCGAACCCAAGGGTTCCTAAGCAAATCCTTAGGGGGCCAAGCAACCGTGTATAAGACGCAGACAAACGGAAAAGCATATTAGGCAGAAAAGGATGGGCATCTTACACGTAGTAAATCCATTCCAGGTTGTTGTTTTCTAATGTTTTGCATTTTCATACCTTTAGGACTGGAATAAAAATTGTTTTTGCTCGACTTTAATACCAAACTGATGAAAGATATCGTAAAAAATATTTTTCGGCTTGTCATTTTGTAACCATTGTCCTTACGCACTGTTTACAGGCTGGAGACTAAGATACATGCAAATGCCTAACCTAAAGCGTTCATACACGGCTGGAGAAATCGACTGAGATATTTCCGTAGAAACTTTATCAAGCAAATAGGACGGGTTGACGCCTTCGAACGTCCAACCCGGGTTTTGCACTTTGATTCGGAATCAAAAAGGAGGAACAGTCAGATGTGGGGCCGTGCACAAATTACGTAACGGTGATTTTACCAATTTTTGACCCCCTCCCTATGTAATGTTTTGTAACGGTTTGGCACGCCACTCCCCTAATATTACGTAACGATTTCAAGACCACTACCCCCCCCCCAAAAAAAAAAAAACTTTTCACTTATTTTCATTCCAAATTTTCTTAGTTTCACAGAAATGCAAACGGTGTCGAAAACCCCCCTCCCCCCTACGTAACGTTTTGTAACCCCCCTACCCCCTATGACCATTAGGTAATTTGTGCACGGCCCCTGTAGTCCCAGTGGAGGAGGGCCAGAAAATTGATATTTTTTTCTTAAAAATTATACTCTTTAGACCTATTTTTTTGCGTTCCCGAAATTACGTAATTTTTGAATTTTTTTTTTGCGTTCGGCTAATTTAATTGAAAAATTTTTGCCTGCGGCGCCCTTTATCTTCTCACTCGAAACCAAGATCCCCCGTTTTAGGAAAACTGATCCCGTCTCTGTTTCTAAATTTTTTCGAATAAAAGTAGAGTAGTGCCATGGGAGAAATAATTTTTTTCTACGGTATGACGAAAATTTCGAGAAAGTTGAAGAAAACAATAAAAAAAGTGGGAGAGCCCAAGTTTTTCGTAAAAAAAACGTTTTTTGTAAAGAAAAAGAGCAAAATAAATCTTCACCCCTTTTTGGGTGTTACAAATATTGGCAGCCCCTTATTTTTCGCCTTTACCCTCCCGCTAGTTTTAAAGAATTGGTTCGCTACATGTTTCGAGATCATGTCATAAAACACCTCGAAAATATCAAATGTAGTGTAGGGCCAGCTTTATTTAAAATCAATAATATCGCGTTTCCGGATAGATGTCACTAGTAGAACAGAATGGAAAGAAATTTAATTAAAAGCGAAGATATTTCTTTCTAATGCTAACAACCTCACGAGTTTATCGCTCAGTATCGTAAATAATGGACCCTGCCGCCTCCTTTAAGTAAGAAAAAGCTGTGGTTTGGACCTGAAAACATCTAGTTTTTCCTCGATCATCTCATGGTGTGGCCGCCATCTAGCGGAATTTGCAGACATCTTGTCAACGGTTATTATTGTAACTATGATTTATGCTCACAATGCAAGAGTGGCGACAATTTTTTCTCATGAAAGCAGTCCGGAGATAATAACAAACTGGCACCATTGCTCAATATACCTGTTTCTTTTATGCGCGCAGAACTTTCCATGCCATTTCTGTTTGGTCTATTGAAATCCTATCCTTAAGGAAAACCTTAGGAACCCTGTATATACTATTTTTTGGCTATCTTGCCTAGAAGTACCCAAAACCCCAAAATGCCAGCGAATTTAGCCCACCCTGTACAGTCAAAGGCTAAGAATATGTTTTAGCACATTATTTTTGGGGAAAACTTTCAACAAATTTAAGCGAAATGAATCGTTATTTCAGACACCGAGCATTATTAGGAATCACGTCTTGCATTTTTATACATAAGTTGTGAAACACGCTGTATTTATTATAAAAAATTATAGCGCCAATAAACCAAGATTTTTGTCCATCAATCACGCAAAAACTGCTGGGCGAAATTTGGTAAGAAAATAGGGTCTCACCTGGATCTTAAAATAGTTTTTCAATTGACTCAATAACTTGAATCATATGTGCTATATACAGGGAGATTCAAAAACACATAGAAATATTTGAATAGTGGCTAGATGAAATCGATTTTAAAATAATTTACCAAGAAACCCAATGAGCATTTTTGTCTATATAAAAGTTACAGCAAATAATATAAAACCTTAATAAAATAACCAAAAGTTATATTATTTAGTGTTGCTGATAATTTTATAACTCCAATATATCTCTTAAATGAGTAAAAAAGACTTGAAAAACAACTGTTCAACACCAGCTTATAAAAATTTATGGTAAATAGTAATGGATAGAAAAACAACATATAGATTTTATAAAACTTCCTTATGAGCCCTCAAGTATAGAGATTATTATAAAAAGGTTTCACAACTGTTCTAACAACACTACATGACAAATTAAAGGTTTTATGGATTTAGAAATATAGATTTTCCATCTTTCTTCCCTTTGCTTGTTATGTATTATTCTTTTTCTTTTTACAATAAAAAAATTTATAAAATGGTGTTTAGCAATCTTGTAAAATAAATAAAAATGAAAGTAAGATAAGCTGAAGCAGGAATATGAATATGAATATTTATATAATATAGTCAAATAAAAGCTGTTTTTCAAGTCATCCTGCGGTCCCGTGTGTACTGTATAGTTTTCGAATACACTCACGTAAATTTCATGGGCTCCAAAAATACTTGAGAAAACGAGAAAAAAAATATTAATTTAAATATCGGTTTTTTTTTCATACGCGTTTTTTTCTTTCAAGGACAAATATTGAATTTTGTATGTTGTTCTTAACCCTAACAAGCAATATTTCGATTGAAACACATGTTGAAACCCCATAAATAACGTTTTTATTTAGGCCAAAAACCTAATTTTGTAATCCAAAATGGCGAAAATTTCCGACAATTCTATAAAAAAAAAACAATACAACTATACCACTGTTTACCTCGTCAACACTATTTTATAACCCTTTTAAAAAATGATGCTACTTAGAACAAAGGGCTACAGATGGCGCAGTGTTGAACACTGATGGTCTGTTTCTGCGAGCTTAACATAGTTACCATTGTTCTCTTTTCCTAAATGCATTCCTCGAGAGATCCAGCATACTACACATACCAGGAAAAATACCCGTCTCCACACACTTCAAGCTCGCATAACTATCAGAGGTAACTATCTCAAGAATATAGTTAAATTGCGGGGTCGAAGGGTGTACAGGCGAGTATTTTCCGGGGTGTTCACATTTGCCGCCGACCAGCAGTATCGACGTTTCACGGTGCGTTTTTCCGACCTTAACACGGTTACTATATTGTTCTCTTTTTCTAAAACACGGTTCCCATCTATGCGTTTCTCATTTGTGGGTCCTCCGAATCAAAACACGTATCATGTGATAAGTTTTTTGAGTCAGGGTGACTGCGCATGGGAAACGCTGGTGGGAATCGGGTGTAAAATGCATTCGATCCCGATATCTGTCATCGGCAACTATCTCAAAAAGATTTGGATCTCTTATCTCTCTCAGATTGATGTAATTAAAACAAGATAATAATGGTATGGTATCTCGCAAAAACGTGCCTTTTGATGTCGCAAAAACGCTCCTTTTGAGGTCGCAAAAACGCACCTTTTGATGTCACAAAATTAACCTTAAAAAATCTTGTTTGTTTTGTTTTTATAATTGCCAAAATAAAGTAAAATTGTTTTTTTTTGTTCTAAAAACAGTTGTATTATAATCACTATATAAAGAAATTAATAACAAAATTATAGAAAAATCCTTATGGGCAAAAAAGGTTTATGAATGAGTTCATAAGAATATTACAGACGCCAATTTATATAACTATTGTGTGTGAGTTCCCAAGTTTTTATAAGTGTCTCTTGAAATATTTTCAATCTTATCTTATATAAATTTGTTGTTGGTTAATTAAGTTTTATAAGTGGGTTGATAGCAACATTTTAAAAACCAATCTATTATATATCTTTAATTGATAGTTACTTACGGTTTTATAGGTGGGATGACAGAAAGATTTCAAACACCAATTTATATAACTTTTGTCACTGATGACTTATATTTTTATAAATATGTTGGTGGAAACATTGTTAACACCAATTTATATAACATTTGAACCGATGACTTCAATTTTTATAAAGATGTCCGTGGAAATATTGTTAACGCCAGTTTTATGTTACTTTAGGGTACCATCAATTTAGAGCCTTTAATAAAACAAATATACAAACTCAATTCTTGTAGGAAACTTCTAAATACCCTAGGGTATCAATGGAACCCTCTTTATAATAATTATATAAATATCTGTCACCAGAAGTTTCTGAAAATGTTCATTGGGAAGTCTACGTACTGTGTTCACAATGGAATGTTTTGTCAAGAAAGACTTTACAAATTCTATCTACAGTTAAAGTATTTCTAGGGAATTTTAAAACACCCCGCATATGCAACGAGGTATCTTTTCATTTTTAGGGATAAAGTTTTTTGGGGGTAGCTTCATAGAGTGTACCCCGCCAAATTCGAGTAGATTAATCAAGTTTCAACATATCGAGAGAAGTAACAACTTATCTGGATAAACAACAAAGCTGAAGCCCAGTGTAGTTTGTAATATTTAAAAGAAAAATTTATGTAAAAAAGGGATTTAGCGAGGGTGAATAAATGACAAAATCAATGAATAGCGATTTTTCCCTCAAAAAAGGTAATGGTAACCATAGATCCAGGTCACACCGAGCTTTGCAGACGAAGTCAAAATTATACCACAAAACTTAACAAACCAGAAGACCAGCCACAGAGAAAAAAAAAACCAAATTGCTTCATGTTTGTGCAACACTGATGAAATCATAAAAAGCTGTACTATTTACTTACCGTAACTATTTTAGGTTTGGCATCTGTCTTCACAGACTTCGTACCATTCTTCGATTCCGGTACGGTTTGATTCTGATTTACAGTCACGTTTTCCGCTTTCTCCTTATCCCCAGTTTCGGGAGTTTTCGGAATTGTCTCTTCATTTTCCTCGCCAACAGGTTTTTCGTCTGACGGGAAAGGTTTTTCTTCTTCCACTAACTTTTCCTCTTGTTGGCCGCCGAATAATTTGCTAAATGTGCTACCTGTTAAATCGAAATAAATGGGGTTTGCGCTCAATAGATCTAGGGCGGATCATCACAAGTTTCTATTTTAAAAGTTTTTTGCCATGTTTGTTGTGTTTCGAACTTCCATTGTCTATATTTTATTTATACACGACGTTTCGATCAGTACAATCTCTGATCGTCTTCAGGTGCAAACTACAATCTATTCCTAAGGCTACGTACTATGGAAAATCACTCAACCATGAAGTTTAAGAAGTTGGCTCCGCCCAAGAAGGGGCTTCCAAATATTTGGAATTTGAACACTTGGTTTACTGAAAATACCCTGATTTTCTCCAATAAAGGCAGCTTCAAGGAATTTTCGTTTCTTCCAGTGTGACTCCTTGTGCAAAACGTTTGCTTCTGTCCACTTCATTCGGTGTTGTTTTGACCATGCATGGTCGGCGATTCCTGATTTCGTTGTTGGGCATTCGTCTTTTTGTTTCACCTATGTACGATTCACCACACTCACAAGGAACTTGTTTGTTCTCCCGTTTTGTTTTACTAAGAAGGCTTCGAATGGTATTATTAGATTGAAAAGCTGTTTTAATATTAAAGTTTGTTATATACTCTTCGAATTTTCTCTGATACTCGTTTAATGTATGTATGTTTTGGTCTTGTAATTTCTGTCCTGTTTGCTGAAATTTAGAAATTGTCAAATTCCTTTTCTTAATGTACTTGTCAAACGAGTAGAAAGCGACATCAGAACAACAACAATCTATCGTAAACCCACTCACACAAGACAATATTTAAATAAAGGTTCGAGACATAATAAGAACTTTGTATAACAGAGCCGTTCAAATTTGTAACAATTCTCACGACTTGGAAATCGAAATAAGAAACATTAAGAAGGATCTGCAGCAGAATGGTTACAACCTTAAACGTATAACAGATACTATTTCTAAATTTCAACAAACAGGACAGAGATTACAAGACCAAAACCAGGCAAATGCATTCCTTACAATTCCATGCGTTAAAGGAGTAACAGAGAAAATTCGAAGAGTAGCGAAAAACTTTAATATTAAAACAGCTTTTAAATCTAGTAATACAATTCGAAGCGTTCTTAGTAAAACAAAAGCGGAGAGCAAACAAAATAAGGAATGCATTTACCAAGTTCCTTGTGAGTGTGGTGAATCATACATAGGCGAAACAAAAAGACCACTATCTGTTAAGCTTAAGAAACATCAAACGAATACTCAAAGAGGTGAAACAACAAAATTAGGAATCGCCGAACACACTGAATGTGGACAGAAGCAAAGGTTTTGCAAGGAGTCACACTGGAAGAACCGAAAATTCCTTGAAGCTGCCTTTATTGGGCAGAATCAGGGTATTTTCAGTAAACCAAGTAATGAAATTCCAAATATTTAGAAGCCCTTCCTTGGCGGAGCCAACTTCTTAAACTTCACGGTTAAGTGATTTCCCATAGCATATAAGTACGTAGCCCTAGGATAGATTGTAGTTTGCACCTGAACACGATCAGAGATTGTACTGATCGAAACGTCGTGTATAAATAAAATATAGACAATGGAAGTCCGAAACACAGAGTTAATTTCAAATACATCATTGTCTCTGTGTGCTTAAACACTAAACAAATAAGGGAGTGGCTACGGATCGGCCAATCGAATGTTTGGAAATTTTGTTTAAAGTGCTGCGGCCGACAAAACCACGTTTTTTATAATCTACAAAAAATAAAGTAAGAATTGACTGGATGATTCTAAACTAATATAGCAAATTGACAGCTTTTACGAGTCTTTAAACAAAAAAAGGGGGAGGGGGGGGCACAATTTAGTTCAAACCTGCTTTTGGGGCAATATTCGGACCCCGACAATTGAATAAAAACAAACAATTTTAGGTTTTTAAAGTAGATTCTAAACCAAAAGTTGTGTAGAAGACGACGTCAGAGAATATGGTCATTATATGTCTTACCTAATTTTGACAACGTTCCCTCCTCGTCCTGCGAAGGACCGACGGTTTTTTCCACTAACAATTCGACGTTGACTAAACTGAGAATGCCCGAATCGTCCAAAGCGAAGTGCGCTTTAATACCCTTGCTTTCGATGTTTTCGCCTTTGTTTTTGTTGATTGCCTCGGCAACCTGAAACAAACCCATAATATACAGAGCTATAACAAGTACTATAATCCAATTGAAAAAAATCATATAACTACTTTAAACTAAACAAGGATCGATTGTAAAAATGCGACAGACAAAAGAAAATAATCAGCGAATAGGTTTAAAACGACATCTGTGATCTGATAATTTGGGAGGGTGGGGATTTAACCTCACAGCACGTACGCCTCATTAGCCCGTTGTGCATCCTCCTATAGGGCTTCCCCCTAGTTTGTCAGCCATCCTACGCTTCGAACGTAGTTAATAACATCGCCAAGGGGAGCCACCCGTATGTTGTCTGGTGTTGGTCAAAAGTCGTCTAGTCTAACAAAAAACGACATATTCCTATCGATATTTGTTTTTTTTTAAATTACATGCTAGAGGCGATACTTCTTTTTGAACTCAGTTAACGTGTTTTGTTAATAATCTAAAAACCACAACATTCTTCCATCAGTTTTAAGAATTGCAAAAAAGCGACAGACAATAAGCGAATAGGCTAAAAACGACATATTTCTATCGGTTTTTTTTTTTTAAATACGCTAGACAAAAGGGGATACTTTTTTTGAAATCAGCTAACCTTTTTTGTTAATAATCTAAAAACCACATTCTTCTATTACTTTTAAAAATTGCAAATCACATTCTTCTATCAGTTTTAAAACTTGCAAAAAAGCGAGATAAAAGACACAATAATCAGCGAATAGGCTAAAAACGACATTTTCTATCGGTATTTGTTTTTTTTTTAAATTACAGAATCGTGCTAGACAAAACGGTTGGAATGTGCAGGAGAAAGCCTTCTGTCTGGCCTCAAGAGAACAGGAAGTCGAACAAGCATTAAGAAATTACTTAAAAGCTTTATAAAACAAAAAGGCAGGTCGAATGAGTGCTGCAATTGTGGTGGTCAGGGATACACAAGCAGAAATTTTAGACAACCAAGATGAGCACGTTCTAAATTCGTTCGATATTCAAGAAAAGAACCAGGAAAACTAAACTCTTATCCGTGAGGAGAGATAAACCCTGGCAGATTATGTTCTGGTCTCGGTTCTAGTCCCCAGAAAAACCAACCAATTTCATCGTCCAAAAAGTCTAAATGGAATAAGATGGAACTTTACCAAACATGGTCCCAAAGACGTCCGTAGAAGCTCTTTTAAATTTAAAATTGTAATAGTTTGAGAACTTATATTAGAACCAAAACAGTCATAATATTTAATATTGTGTTCATCTTATTGCTTACCCCAGTCAGCTGATATTCAGTCAAGTTTTTCACGCCCAAATATAAGACTTCATTCTCGGGTAGATGTTCCAGTTCGCCGTAGCTGACGACGAAGTTGAAATCGTCCGTGTGCTTGTTGAACGTGATTATTTTCTTTTGCGGATACGGATTCATCAGTCCAAACAGGGTGCGTTTGACTGTCTTGGTGCCTGCAATTTTGAAGTTATTTTGTATAGTTCGCGCTACAAAAAACTAATACACTTACGGGGGGGTTTACTAAAAGGGTTTAGTCTATTTTAAAACGGTTCTAAGTTTAAGTGAAATTTTTGGTTTTAAGCATTTTAAACCAACCCTCCTTGAGTTTTGGACATAGTTTGATTTATAAGAAGAATTTTAATACATTTTTTTATTAAATAATCATCTTAACATATTATTTTGTTGGATTTAAGAAGAAACTTTTAATTTAGAAAAAAAGAAAATTAAAAAATTTAAACCCACGCGGGGTTTAAATAGTAAACATACTCTGTTGAACAAATTAAAATTAGGGTTATTTTTCCAATTAATACTTGATGTCACACAACGATTTAGATGGGTAATAATAAAATAAGGAGTAGATTAATTTTGTATTTATTTGAAAAGTGTTTTTCCCAATGAGCATTTTTGTCTATATAGAAGTTACAGCAAATAATATAAAACCTTCATAAAATAACCAAAAGTTATATTATTTAGTGTTGGTGATAATTTTATAACTCTAATATATCTCTTAAATGAGTAAAAAAGACTTGAAAAACAACTGACCAACACCATATAAAAATTTATGGTACATAGTAATGGATAGAAAAACAACATATAGATGTTATAAAAATTCCTTACCCTCAAGTCTAGATATTATTATAAAAAGGTTTTACAACTGTTTTAACAACACTACATAACAAATTAAAGGTTTTTATCGATTTAGAAATATAAATTTTCCATCTTTCTTCCCTTTGCGTGTTATGTATTATTCTTTTTCTTTTTAAAATAAAACATTTATAAAATGGTGTTTATCAATCTTCTAAAATAAATTAAAATGGAAGTGAGATAAGTTGAAGCAGGAATATGAATATTTATATACCACGGGTTAAATAAAAGCTGTTTTCCCAGTCATCCTACTCTGATAATCAGCTGCGGTCCCGTGTGTACTGTATAGTTTTCGAATACACTCACAAAATTTTCATAGGCTCCAAAAATATTTGAGAAAACGGGGAAAAAATCATTTAAATAATACTTTTTTTTTCACATATGTTTTTGGCTTTCTGGGAGAAATATTGAATTTTGTATTTAACCCTAAACAAGCCATATTTCGATGAAAACACATGTTGAAACCCCATAAATAACGTTTTTATTTTGGTCAAAAACCTATTGTTGGAATCCAAAATGGCGAAAAATTACGACAATTCTATAAAAAAAACAATACAATTATACCACTGTTTACCTCTTTCAACACTATTTTATCAACGTTTTAAAACATGATACTAGTTGGAACAAAAGGCTGCAGATGGCGCAGTGTTGAACACTGAAGGTTCGTTTCTGCGAGCTTAACATAGTTACCATTGTTCTCTTTTCCTAAATGTATTCGTCTGAGAGAGATCCAGCATACTACACATACCAGGAAAAATATCCGCCTGCACACCCTTCAACCCCGCATAACTGTCAGAGGTAACTATCTCAAGAAGATAGTTAGATTGCGGGGTCGAAGGGTGTACAGGCAGGTATTTCCCTGGTATGCTGGATCTCTCTCAGACGAATGCATTTAGAAAAAGAGGATAATAGTAACTATGTCAAACTCGCAGAAACGGACCTTGAGGCTGCGTTCCGTCGCGTCGTAAGGTGATGTATTCACAATTGCCATCGACCAGCCGTACGCACTGTATTCACTCGAAGTTTCACGGTGCATTTTTGCGAACACGGTTACTATATTGTTCTCTTTTTCTAAAACCCAGTTCCCATCTATGGGTTTCTTATGCGTGGGCTCTCCGAATCAAAACACGGATCACGTAGTCTAAGCGAGATTTGCCTATACAAGTTCATGTTGGTCCACGTGATGAGTTTTTTGAGTCAGGGTGGCCGCGCATGGGAAACGCTGGTCGGAATCGGGTGTAGAATGCATTCGATCCCGATATCTGTCATCGAAAACTATCTCAAGATTTGGATCTCTTATCTCTCTCAGATTGATGTAATTAAAACCAGATAATGATGGAATGGTATCTCGCAAAAATGCGCCTTTTGATGTCGCAAAAACGCACCTTTTAAAGTCGCAAAAACGATCCTTTTGATGTCACAAAATTAACCTAAAAAAAATCTTGTTTGTTTTGTTATAAATTAAAATTGTTTTTTTGTTGTAAAAACAGTGGTATTATAACCACTATACAAAGAAATTAATAAAAACATTATAGAAAGAATGGGCAAAAAAGGTTTATGAATGAGTTCATAAGAATATTACAGGCACCAATTTATATAATTACCTATTGTGTGTGAGTTCCCAAGTTTTTATAAGTGTCTCTTTGTTGTTGGTAAATTAAGTTTTTATAAGTGAGTTGATAGCAACATTTTAAAAACCAATCTATATATCTTTAATTGATAGTTACTTACGGTTTTATAGGTGGGTTAACAGAAAGATTTCAAAAACCAATTTATATAACTTTTGTCACTGATTACTTATATTTTTATAAATATGTTGGTGGAAACATTGTTAACACCAATTTATATAACATTTGTTACAGATGACTTTAATTTTTATAAAGATGTCCGTGGAAATATTGTTAACACCAGTTTTATGTTACCTTAGGGTACCATCAATTTAGAACCTTTAATAAAACAAATATACAAACTCAATTCCTGTAGGAAACCTCTAAATATCCTAGGGCATTAATGGAACCCTCTTTATAATAATTATATAAATTTTTGTCACCAGAGGTTTCTGATAATGCTCATTGGGTTATTTATGAAATGTATTGAAAAACTTAAATCCAAGTTCTGTTTACATTTTTGTCACTGACGAAATGTCAGTTTCAAAATACTAGCTGCGTTTAAATCACAAACAGCGAGTTCGGATCTCTTACCTCTACTTGTACCTTGGCTTGCACCAACCTCTACTGATGAAAGCTACAGCTTTGAAATGAATGGGCTTTGAATAATAAGTTTTCTTGACTGAGCTTTTAGATAACCTCAATGTTTTAATTTCAGTTTTGTAAATAAATTAATATATTTGTTTTGGGTTTTTTTTTTGTTTGCTATATTTTTCGTGCATAATCAGTGACCTCCACTTATGTTTGTTTTGCCACGTAGTGCCCTCATAAATATATTTTTTGTGCTGAAAAGGGTTTCAAAATATGGCTTTTTCTGGACCAAAT
Organism: Oxystoma pomonae; assembly: GCA_963921995.1. Classification (NCBI taxonomy): domain Eukaryota; kingdom Metazoa; phylum Arthropoda; class Insecta; order Coleoptera; family Brentidae; genus Oxystoma; species Oxystoma pomonae. Next base: position 111,591,219 of record OY998167.1, read on the forward strand.
TGGAGGTGTTTTATTGGTTAATGAACAACTTGGGATATTAAATAAGGTAAATTAATCCTTGGAAAAACGGTTACTGAGAGAAATTATAAACGAACTTATTATCAATTGCCACAAAACAATCCTTACATTTTTTTTTACAATTTTTTAAAATATTTTATCCCCCTTTTTCCCCCTTCAACCACCCTACCCAAAAGTTAATCAGTTCGGGGTCACCCGATAGAGGATTTTCAACAGACAACAGACTGATATTTTTGATAAAATTAAGAAAAGTCAAAATTTCACGATTTTAATAGTCCCCCATATTGGTATGGTGGATTAAAAAGTTTCAAAGAAATCATTGAAAAAAGATTACCTTCCTCGGCCTCCCTCTGGAACGTGATTTGAATCGGATACAACACGGCATCCTTGGTGATAAATTTGGCAACCTTGAAGCCGGTGCTTAAGTCGGCTGCCTTGTAAACGGCCCCCATTGCCGCGGCCTCGTCAGTGTTTAAGTTTTTGGCCAGCTCCTGGCCGACGGCCTTTTGCAGGTATTCTTGAACTTTCGGCACTCTCGTGCCTTAAAAAGAAATAGGGCAATATAAGAAATTGTCAAAATCAGCTTGGGAACGATAACGTTATCTACAGTTTAAAATGGAGCGGGAGAGATATAATAATATACAGGGTGATTCAAAATTCCCTAGAAAGATTTGAACAGTGGTTAGGATATCATTAAGCTAAGAAAAGCTACGTGTTTAAATTTCATATTTTTTTCTCCGAATTTAGTAGGTAGTAAAATTTTCGTACATTTTCAGGAATCGCTTTTAAAATAATTTACCAAGCAAGTCTACGTGTACTGACAATGACATGTTTTAGGTTTTTTGTCAAGCATTTTGAAATTGTCTAAGTTTTGTTTTCAAAAATTGATGTTTCTACAGGGAAAATAAAACATAAGGAATGGATATCCCAACTGACCAATCTAAAAAATTAAGGGTAAAAAAAGGCATAACGGTTGGGGAAACGTCACTTTTTCTATGCTTTAACACAAAGGGTGATATTTGATTTGATTGCAGCTTCTTAGCTTATTGTATCTCTTACTGTGTGCCTTCATAATCTAAGAGGTTTGACGACCTCACGAGGAGCAGCAGCCCCTTTATTAGGTTTCTCAGGCAGTGAGCTTCTCTGGAGGGGTCGTCCTCCAGGAGGTTTTCTGTTCTGCAGAAGGTTAGTGATGGGCACTCAAATATGATGTGAGCGGCTGATTCGTGATCCTCATCATATAGTCTGCAGGTGGGTTCGTCTCTATAGATTCCCATCCTATGCAGGTGTTATCTCAGTGCGCAGTGACCGGTTAATAGCCCCGTCACTTGTCTGATTTCTTTCCTATTCAGTTTAAGGATTTCACAGGTGAGTGGTGTTGAAGGGGATGCCACCATTCTTTTGCAGTGGTTTTGCCCCGATATTGAATGCCAGTGGTTTCGATGTTCTTCGTGCACCCATCGCTTGATAGAGCCACGTATCGAGGTTTTTGGAATTTCAAATACAGGTTCTATAAATTTTCTTTCTGATCTTCTTCTTGATAGAGAATCCGCGTGCCTGCTAACCCTGTGTGCCCCGGCACCCACGCAAGGGTGACTCTATTGTGTTTCGCTAGGGTTAGGAGGGTTTGAAGGCAGTTCCACTTTAATTTTGAGTGCATTTGTTGGCATGCCAGAGCTTTAATAGCTGCTTGGCTGTCTGAGAAGATTGTTATATCTTTGTTGAGATATCTTCTTCTCAGGTTTTCCCGCAGATCGCAGATCTATGGCATGTTTTTCAGCTTGGAATACTGTGGTATGTTTCCCCAGAGATGCAAACCAATTTGATCTTGGAGCTAGGCCATATACTCCCGCTCCTGATCCACTGTCCATCTTGGATCAGTCGGTATACCATATCCATTTTCCTGACTGGACTTCTCCGTCTTGTTTTCCCAGGATAGCTGGGTCTTAAACGGCTTGTTTGTGTTGATTTTCAGAGTCATGATGTCACTCCTGATCTCTAGCAGCGAGTTGGTGACAATGCTCGCAATCTTGGTAGGTCCCAAATGGTTATCATACCAGTTGTCATTGCATTTTAGTCTGTATGCTCCCATTCTCGCTTCCGCTTTGATGACAATGTCAAGTGTTGGGAGGGAATGGTCTCCATAGCAGCGGTTGGTCTGGTGCTCATTGCTCCCATTATGCAAATACATGCAAGTCACTGGAGTTTGGAGAGCTCCAGTTTTTTCTCGGGATTTACTTAGAAGTCTATCCGTTTTCACCAGTCTTCTACAATTGTCAGGGCTTGTTGCATTTGCCTTGATATTCTGTAAAGGTTTTTAACCATGATTTGTATGACGATATCGTCGGCTTACCCTTGGGTATAGACGCCTTTATTATTAAGTTCGTTTAGGAGTTCGTCTACAACCAGGTCCCCACAATAAGGGTGATAGGACCCCTCCTTGGTGGTATAATATATATTAAAATTCGTTTATTCTGATACAAAGGCATGAATTTAAGCTACAAATTAATCTTTAGGATACCTCATGTGTTCTTTGCAGAAAATACTTACTTTCGTGGAATTTTTATACAATCCATGAAGCAGGACAACTCTAGAAGTTGAAATGGAGCAATTTATTAGATATTTTAGAGAAAAGACTCAAAAACAAGGCCACGAAATTCCAACTTTAAAAGTAAACAAAAAAGTAAGGTTATATGTCAAGTCGGACCAGGGAATACAAATTTACCTAACCGTTATGCTTCTCAGATTGCTCCATCCGCTTATTCAAAATTTGCCACTTTTCCTTTCTGTGTTTCTACCACATAGTAAAGGGTGCTTCTCAGAAAATATTGACAATATTTAAATGCAAATATCTCTGAAACGAAAGAGTTTACTAAAATATATTTTACTAATTCTTGTTCAGAACAACAAGTTCTACCTACAGTCTAGGGAATCTTGAATCACCCTGTATATATTTTGTTAGACTGCAACGGTGACAATAAAATTTATTTAATTAAGGGCCGGTTTAATAATTTCAACCCTGGTTCAAGTTAACCGAGTGTGAAAAACGCCAATTTTTGTATTTTTTTATGTAAGTGTAAAAAAAATTAAGTAAAAATTATCTGACGCAAGCTCTCGACTTAGGGTCAATTTAGCCTTGGATTGCCTAAAAAGTTTAACTTTCTTGAATAAACCTAAATAATTGTTTTTGTATTCGGAATTTTTTATTTTACTTTACTTATTTTAGCCGACAATAAAAAAATATTGCATTTTTGGCGAAACGGTGATTAAAAAATGTATTGAAGTTAGGGCTGGTAACCATGCGTTAAAAATTACAAAAAATCGAATGAAAGTATATTACATTTACAAGGGATAAAATTGGCACTTTGTATACCTGGACAAAAAGTTCGTCGAGAGATAAAAAGACATCACGAGTTAGATAACACGCTATTTTTCGCACCTTGGACCTTTCTTGTTATAAAATCCTTGGAAATTATGTCAAGTGGCTTTAAGGTACTCTGCTAAAGGAAAAATGTGAAAAAGCTTTTGGTTGGTTGCAATTTACAAAGTGAATTCTTCATTTAATATCAAGTGTCATATTATTTCAAAATATTTTAAATGCCTTGAAAGAGGTCACAACAGAATTATTACCTGAAAAAGACTAGGAAAAACGTTAAGAATTATGATGAAACATACTGTTGGCATATTTTCTAAAGAAATCGAATGTTTGTTATTTTTTTTTACTTTTTATCCCTACTTTTACCTTTCATCCGTTTTTTTTTTATTTTTTAACCCTCATTCTACTTTGTGTCCCCGTTTTGACCTTTAGGAATTAATCCTAATCCTTTAATCCTTAAAATGAGGGTTAAAAGGTACGCTTTTTATCGCTGAAGTTGAAAAAGATTTTGACAATATTTTTCAAAAAAAAAGTTGGATTGCTAGTTTTTTTTACCTGCTCCGACTAGAACAACTTGGCTCACAACGTCCATAGTCAAATGAGCGGCCTTTAGGGCCTGTTCTACAGGATTGGCCACTCTTTCCATCAAGTCTTTAATAAGGTCTTCTAATTCTTCCCTCTTAACTAACAGTTTAAAGTCCTTAAATTAAAATAAAAACAGGAATTACATTTACATTTATGAAGATAGATTTCTTGTCCGTGAAAAATAAACTAAAAAAAGGTTCATGGCATCGAGACACACATTTTGCTTTTCAATTCATTACGACCCGTCCTCCAAGATCTAATGGATAGTCCCGAAACCTACAGACCTGTTTCATCCTTGTTAGGAATCATCAGGGTAACATAGCATTGTAGCTGGCGTATGAAGCATAACATAAGCAACCACACCCAACGAATTTAAACAACTTTCGTCGTCAAATAACGCGGGACGTTGGCATGGCTCAGTACCCTCTCCAGATAGGCCGATCAACTCATACCGATTTAGTGTCCTTTTATCCACCTACGCCGCCATTTTCACTCAAAAGTGACAGATAATCCATTAGTTTTCTGTCAAAATGGCGGCGAAGGTGGATAAAAGGACACTAAAACGATAAGAGCTGATCGGCCTATGTGGAGAGGGTAATGCATGGCTATATGCAACGCGCCGACTGGCGGAATAAAGTGAAAAACAAAAGGTTAAAGGATGCAAATATCAATAAGAATGAAATTTGCGAGCAGGACATAAAAAGCGGAACCTGCGAAAAGGTTTTTTCGCGAAAATTTGAAAACAGACTTTGATGTGTTCAGTGCTGTTACACAACCGGAATTTTTTGACCTTTCATAAGTGCAGTGCGATAATCCTTTTTATGTCAGATACATGTAGCAGTCATTTTCTTTCTAGGATATTATCATTCTACCTATTTTTACTTCCGTGCTTTAAACCACAAAATCCGTTTTATATCCACTCAAAGAGCCTTCAGTATATCCCAATTTATAAATCACCCTGTATAGCAGGAAGTTTAGGAAAAATCATATAAAATTTCCGGAAACTATGAAATATCAGACTTTTTCAAAATTCTCTACTTTATTTCGGATCTCTCAGATTTCCGGACCTGTTGACACCCTGAACAATTGTTTGAAAGTTTGAAACAATGATGTGTTTGAAATTAACTGTGTTTGGGACACGACGTTTCGATCAGTACAATCTCTGATCGTCTTCAGGTGCAATATTTAAATCAAGGTTCAAATTATTCTGCTACAACCAAATAAGGCATAACAGAGCCGTTCAAATTTGTAACAATTCTCGTGACTTGGAAATCGAAATAAGAAGCATTACTAAGGATCTGCAGCAAAATGGTTACAGCCTTAATGTTATAACAGATACTATTTCTAAATTTCAGCAAACAGGACAGAGAATACAAGACCAAAACCACGCAAATGCATTGCTTTCCATACATTAAAGGAGTATCAGAGAAAATTTGAAGAGTAGCGAACAACTCTAATATTAAAACAGCTTTTAAATCTAATAATACAATTCGAAGCCTTCTTAGTAAAAACCAATGTAAAACAAAACCGGAGAACAAACAAAATAAGGAATGCATTTACCAAGTTCCTCGTGAATTTTGCGAATCGTACATAGGCGAAAAAAAAAAGACCACTATCTGTTAGGCTTAAAGAAATACCCAAAGAGGTGAAACAACGAAATCAGGAATCGCCGAATACGCATGGTCAAAACAATACCGAATGAAGAGGACAGAAGCAAAGGTTTTGCACTGGAAGAAACGAAAGTTCCTTGAAGCTGCCTTTATCGGGCAGAATCAGGGTATTTTGGGTAAACCAAGTGTTGAAATTTGTAATATATTGGAATTTCCCGCGCAGTTGCGCGCCCGAAATATGTCAAGGTCAAGGACGACCTCTTTGTTCCCGGTTCAATGATAAGCACATTTTCTAATGGTAAAAGCATCTCCATTTCGTGGATAACCCGCTAAAACTGTAAGTAATATTGGCGACGAAGATCAACAAAGCCGGAGCCAGAACTTGAAAGATAACCTCAAAAAAAGTCAATTTTTTGAAAAGTGAGGTTAAGTTCGCCGCCGCGTAACTTAAAAAAAGCCCTAAAATAGACAAAACTCGAGAACAAGAGCCGATCGGGCAGTTTAAATAGGCATATTCCAAATATTTGGAAGCCTCTTCTTGGGCGGAGCCAACTTCTTAAACTTGACAGTTGAATAATTTCCCATAGTATATAGTAGCCGTTGGAATAGATTGTAGTTTGCACCTGAAGACAATCAGAGATTGTACTGATCGAAACGTCGTGTATAAATAAAATATAGACAATGGAAGCCCGAAACGCAGAGTTAATTGACCCTGAACAATCTTTGGACATACCTGTTCGTCGAGCAAACCCTCGATTTGCGCATAGTGCTCGGCGTTGGCAGATAGCACGTTTTTCAGGCGACCGGCTTCTTTAAACAGTTTGGCCAGAGCCCTTGGATTCGTGAACACGTCAGTTGGGGTTTTTTTCAGTGCGTTGAATTTCTTGGCGAGAAAGTCTCTTAACCTAAGAGAGAAACGGTTCGAAGAAACAACAAAATCAATAAACAGGGTGTACAGGGTGTTACAGGTGTCCATGGTTTTGGAGGTTTTTGAGTACTTGTAGAGGGGATACAGAAAATTCGACCCCGTTTGCGCGGCTCAAATTTCAAGACAATATTTTTGGTAAAAACCACACTTCTTCGAGCTAAGTTTTTGAAAAGTCTGCATTTTGGGATAGGCCCTAAAACTTTTTTATTTACGAAAATATCTTCGTGGTTTTAATTGCATTTTTGTAGAGTTTTTAAACTGGAATTTAATTACCAAATTAGATTTTTTGAGTCACTTTTAGTTTCCGAGATATAACACAAAGTTGGTATTTTTCTTATGGAACACCCCAATTTTTTGAATGCTTTTTTAATTTCTTTCAAAACAATGTACCTCTTACAAAAATCGGATGAACAGTTGGCGAGTTATTAAATATTTTCCATAAATCATATAGTAGGATGTGATAAAGGCGGCACGCCACATTATTAAAAAATCTAGAACGCCTTGGTTGGTACCCAATGAGCATTTTTGTCTATATAAAAGTTACAGCAAATAATATAAAACCTTCATAAAATAACCAAAAGTTATATTATTTAGTGTTGGTGATAATTTTATAACTCTAATATATCTCTTAAATGAGTAAAAAATACTTGAAAAACAACTGTTCAACACCAGCTTATAAAAATTTATGGTACATAGTAATGGATAGAAAAACAACATATAGATTTTATAAAACTTCCTTATAGTTATAGTTCTCAAGTATAGAGATTATTATAAAAAGGTTTTACAACTGTTCTAACAACACTACATCACAAATTAAAGGTTTTTATGGATTTAGAAATACAAATTTTCCATCTTTCTTCCCTTTGCTTGTTATGTATTATTCTTTTTCTTTTTAAAATAAAAAAATTTATAAAATCGTGTTTAGCAATCTTCTAAAATAAATAAAAATGAAAGTGAGATAAGCTGAAGCAGGAATATGAATATTTATATACTGTAGTCAAATAAAAGCTGTTTTTCAAGTCATCCTATTCCGAAAATCAGCTGCGGTCCCGTGTGTACTGTATAGTTTTCGAATACACTCACGTAAATTTCATGGGCTCCAAAAATACTTAAGAAAATGGGAAAAAAAATATTCATTTAAATATCATACACGTTTTTTTTTCTTTCTGGGACAAATATTGAATTTTGTATGTTGTTCTTAACCCTAACAAGCAATATTTCGATTGAAACACATGTTGAAAACCCATAAATAACGTTTTTATTTAGGCCAAAAACCTATTTTTGTAATCCAAAATGGCGAAAATTTCCGACAATTCTATAAAAAAAAACAATACAACTATACCACTGTTTACCTCGACAAACGCTATTTTATGACCCTTTTAAAAAATGATGCTACTTGGAACAAAGGCTTGCAGATGGCGCAGTGTTGAACACTGATGGTCCGTTTCTGCGAGCTTAACATAGTTACCATTGTTCTCTTTTCCTAAATGCATTCCTCGAGAGATCCAGCATACTACACATACCAGGAAAAATACCCGCCTCCACACACTTCAAGCCCGCATAACTGTCAGAGGTAACTATCTCAAGAATATAGTTAGATTGCGGGGTCGAAGAGTGTACAGGCGAGTATTTTCCGGGGTGTTCACATTTGCCGCCGACCAGCAGTATCAGCGTATGAGCTCGACGTTCCACGGTGCGTTTTTGCGACCATAACACGGTTACTATATTGTTCTCTTTTTCTAAAACACGGTTCCCATCTATGCGTTTCTTATTCGTGGGTCCCCCGAATCAAAACACGTATCACGTGGTAAAATGCATTCGATCCCGATATCTGTCATCGGCAACTATCTCAAGAAGATTTGGATCTCTTATCTCTCTCAGATTGATGTAATTAAAACAAGATAATAATGGTATGGTATCTCGCAAAAACGCGCCTTTTGATGTCGCAAAAACGCTCCTTTTGATGTAGCAAAAAGGCGCCTTTTGATGTCACAAAATTAACCTTAAAAAATCTTGTTTGTTTTATTATTATAATTGCCAAAATAAATTAAAATTGTTTTTTTTTGTTCTAAAAACAGTTGTATTATAATCACTATATAAAGAAATTAATTTATAAAAAACCTTATGGGCAAAAAAGGTTTATGAATGAGTTCATAAGAATATTACAGACACCAATTTATATAACTATTGTGTGTGAGTTCCCAAGTTTTTATAAGTGTCTCTCGAAATATTTTCAATCTTATCTTATATAAATTTGTTGTTGGTTAATTAAGTTTTATAAGTGGGTTGATAGCAGCATTTTAAAAACCAATCTATCATATATCTTTAATTGATATTTACTTACGGTTTTATAGGTGGGTTGACAGAAAGATTTCAAACACCAATTTATATAACTTTTGTCACTGATGACTTATATTTTTATAAATATGTTGGTGGGAACATTGTTAACACCAATTTATATAACATTTGAACCGATGACTTTAATTTTTATAAAGATGTCCGTGGAAATATTGTTAACGCCAGTTTTATGTTACTTTAGGGTACCATCAATTTAGAGCCTTTAATAAAACAAATATACAAACTCTATTCTTGTACGAAACTTCTAAATACCCTAGGGTATCAATTGAACCCTCTTTATAATAATTATATAAATATCTGTCACCAGAAGTTTCTGAAAATGCTCACTGGGTAATAGTAAACCTTGAATTCAGTTTTTCAGTTATAGCAAAACAGTTTTTTTATTTCTTCGTAACAAATGATTATTTTTATGTTCCTCAGTTTGAGGCGGTTTTGAGACCATTTAGAGAACATTAATTTTGGTTATTTAATGTTTTATACTCACACGATGCGGACGCGTTGTTGGGCAAAAAGGAAGAGAGTGTTGACATATTTGAATTTTCGCGGGTTATTACAATTTTTATCATCTCAGATTGACAACCATGACACTCTAGATTTTTTTAATAATGTGCAGTGCCGCTTTTATCACATGGTGCGTTCGTTTTTAGACCGAGCGAGCGAAGAGCTCCTCGATTAGCTCGATGCTTTTTGAGCGAGTATATCGAGGTCTGTCAAACTTAGGGTTGCCAAGCCGTCCCGATTTGTCGGGACTGTCCCTTTTTGGACCAAAATGTCCTGCGTACTGACAAGACCTTTGTCAGTACGCCAAATGTCCGATGAAAAGTTTTCAGCGAAATCGGCACTAAAAGTTTCCAATTAAAATCAGAATCCCATATCTATTGGCCAGTGGTTAACTATAAATCCTTTCTTTTTTCTTAGCCGCGTTTGAAATATTTGGCTATTGGCAATGTAGTGTTAAAAAAATCGACATAAGTTTGTTCAATCAGTTCATTACCGACCCTACTGAGTCCGTTGATCCGGGAGTTAAAACCATAGTTAGTGCGATGATGTTGAGTTGCAAATAATTTATGATTTGTGTGTTTCGTGATGGCACATGAAACTTGAATATTGATAGTAACTCTATAGAGTCAATTTCATTATTTAGTATTTTCAACAGAGTGACAAGATCATAGTATTTTCTACGATTGTCTAGATTTGTTAAGTTCAACAGACTCATTAGCTAGTCATAATCAATTGACTCAATAGGTAATAGGTAATTTATAGCATATAAAGCGCAAGAACTTTCTTTGTATTTTTTCCAAACGGACTGTATGAATCTCATATTATGGAGACTAAATAGTACAACCATATTCTAGAATTGACCTTACAATTGCAAAGTAAGCATTTCTCAATGTAAAAATGTTTACGTCTTTCAATGTTCTAAACAAAAATCCTAGCAATATTATAGCTTTATTTGCAATAGTATCTATGTGTTCAACAAAACTGATTTTTGTATCAAAAAAGACACACAAGTTACGCATGATAATTGCAAGGTTTCTCCAAATTGGAGTTATCCAACTGTTAAGTAAAATCTATATGGTTTAATTTTCTATAAAAATGTACAGTTTCACGTTTGTCAACATTCAGGGATAAATTGTTATATTCACACCATGCTGAAAACCCATTCAACTCTTGTTGCAAAATATAGCAATCCTCCAAACTTCTTATAATTCTAAAGAATTTTAGATCATCAGCAAGAATCACAAAGTAACAGTTTTCTAATTATAAATGCTTTAAACAACAATGGACACAAATGTCCACCCTGGGGACACCTGACAAAACGTTAAAACTCGGCGGAGACAGCATTCTTTATTTTTATTGCCTGGCGTCTTTCAGTTAGATTAATCCGAAACCAGTTGAAAGATGAGCCATGGATACCCATGACTTTAAGTTTATCAAGTATTAGGTTATGATCGACCCTGTCGAAAGCCTTGGAGAAATCGGTATAGATGACATCTACCTGATACCCACTATCCAAGGCTTCCAACAAAGTTTCTTCATATATCAAGAGATTAGTAATTGATGATTTACCTTTTGAAAACCCGCGTTGTTGGTTTATAATTATGTTTTGAAACTATGGTGCAATTTAGGAAATCAAGAAATTTTTGAAATACCTCTGTAGTTATTAACGTTTGACTTATCTCCACTTTTGAATATTGGGGTCGGAAAATCTCCTGTAGAAAATGATGTATTAAAAATTTTAGCCAAAATACTGGACAAGAAAAATTTACAGTTTTTTTATGAAAATTATTGGTAAACCATCCGGGCCACAGGTTTTTGTGTAGTTTAACTATTTTTTCCTACGACCACATATGAAAACAATGGATTTCACAAGATTTGCACCCTTAGAAAATGTTAAATTTCACCAGTGTGCAGAAATTTTGCGCACATATGCGGAAAAGCAGCTTCATTTGATTTGTGCGAAATTAAAGACCAATTTTTTAAAAAAAATTGTGCAATTCAACAGCGTTCGTAGGAAAAGTAGCGCACACAACTCGATAGAAAGTAACTTTCTTACACTCGCGTTTTGTTTTACTCGACTAACGCCTCGTTCGCAATATTCACGCTCGTGTGAAATTTGTCACTTTCTTTTCTTGTTATGTAATACAGGGTTCCTAAGATTTTCCTTAGGGATAGGATTTCAATAAATCAAACAGAAATGACATAGAAAGTTCTGCGCGCACAAAAGAAACAGGTATATTGAGCAATGGTGCCAGTTTGTTATTATCTCCGGACTGCTTTCATGAGAAAAAATTGTCGCCACTCTTTCATTGTGAGCATAAATCATAGTTGCAATAATAACCGTTGACAAGATGTCTGCAAATTCCGCTAGATGGCGGCCACACCATGAGATTAAAAATTAGATGTTTTCAGGTCCAAACCACAGCTTTTTCTTGCTTAAAGGAGGCGGCATGGTCCATTATTTACGATACTGAGCGATAAACTCGTGAGGTTGTTCAAATTAGAAAGAAATATCTTCGCTTTTAATTAAATTTCTTTCCATTCTGTTCTACTAGTGACATCTATCCGAAAACGGCCAAACTATGCAGCTAGCACTAGCTGGCAAAGAAATCAATAAACGGCGCTGTTTTTTCTGCAGAGCTTTTTGCTTGCGATATTATTGATTTTAAATAAAGGTGGCCCTACACTACATTTGATATTTTCGAGGTGTTTTATGACATGATCTCGAAACATGTAGCGAACCAATTCTTCAAAACTAGCGGGAGGGTAAAAGCGAAAAATAAGGGGCTGCCAATATTTGTAACACCCAAAAAGGGGTGAAAAGATTTATTTTGCTCTGTTTCTTTACAAAAAACGTTTTTTTTACGAAAAACTTGAGCTCTGCCACTTTTTTTATTTTTTTCTTCAACTTTCTCGAAATTTTCGTCATACCGTAGAAAAAAATTATTTCCCCCATGGTCATACACTACTTTTATTCGAAAAAATTTAGAAACAGAGACGGGGTCAGTTTCCTAAAACGGGGGATCTTGGTTTCGAGTGAGAAGATAAAGGGCGCCGCAGGCAAAAATTTTTCAATTAAATTAGCCGAACGCAAAAATATTAGAAAAGCAAAGCACGAAATAAAAATGGCGCCGCTTACAATTTTTTTTCAAAAATTACGTAATTTCGGGAACGCAAAGAAATAGGCCTAAAGAGTATAACTTTTATGAAAAAAATATCAATTTTCTAGCCCTCCTCCACTGGGACTACAGGGGCCGTGCACAAATTACGTAATGGTCATAGGGGGGAGGGGGGTTACAAAACGTTACGTAGGGGGAGGGGGGTTTTCGACAGCGTTTGCATTTGTGTGAAACTAAGAAAATTTGGAATGAAAATAAGTGAAAAGTTTTTTTTGGGGGGGGGGGTAGTGGTCTTGAAATCGTTACGTAATATTAGGGGAGTGGCGTGCCAAACCGTTACAAAACATTACATAGGGAGGGGGTCAAAAATTGGTAAAATCACCGTTACGTAATTTGTGCACGACCCCACATCTGACTGTTCCTCCTTTTTGATTTCGAATCAAAGTACAAAACCCGGGTTGGACGTTCGAAGGCGTCAACCCGTCCTATTTTCTTGATAACGTTTCTATGGAAATATCTCAGTCGATTTCTCCGGCCGTGTATGAACGCTTTAGGTTAGGCATTTGCATGTATCTCAGTCCCCAGCCTGTAAATAGTGCGTAAGGACAATGGTTATAAAATGAAAAGCCGAAAAATATTTTTTTTTACGATATCTTTCATCAGTTTGGTATTAAAGTCGAGCAAAAACAATTTTTATTCCAGTCCTACAGGTATGAAAATGGAAAACATTAGAAAATAACAACCTGGAATGGATTTGCTACGTGTAAGATGTAGTGACAACATCGCCCCATGCCCATCCTTTTCTGCCTAATGTGCTTTTCCGTTTGTCTGCGTCTTATACACGGCTGCTTGGCCCCCTAAGGATTTGCTTAGGAACCCTGTATACTATTACTTTGCTTTGTTTCGATAGAATTTCTGAGCTAGCTTGTAAATTAAAATTAAAAAAATGATCCGATTTTGCATCACATGTCCTGATAATTTAGAACAAATGTCCAGATATATTAAAATTAAAAGTTGGCAACCCTAGTCAAACTGCGGAAATTCTAACCTAGAAATTTTGTTTATTTACCTTAACGTTTCATTAGTTTCTACAATGCCGTTCGTTCAAATTTTCGACGAAGAAAATGTTTTATACAACATAAGCGTAAGCGCCGAACAATACTACAAGATTATTGTGCAACAAGGTAAGTAAAATTATTTTTGGTTCATTGATGGGGCAAAGACAGTCTTCGTGATGGAAAACGTTAGCGCCTGCGAGCGAAAAATGGAAACACAAACTTTCCAAAAACAAATTTAAAGGTTAGGTTCAATCAAAAAATCTCTGTGCGGGAAAAAGGCGTTCGTTTTTTGTTTATCGCACCGTGAGCTCGATCCATGCTCAATCAAGCTCTCCGCTCTGCGCGCTCCGCTCCCTGAGCAGATAAACGAACGCACCAACAGCCCACCATATGACTTATGGAAAATATTTAATAATTTGACAAGTATTTATCCGATTTTCGTAAGAGGCACATCGTTTTGAAGGATGTTGGGAATTTGGAACATTTGGTTGCACTAAAACAAAGTTTGATGATTGTTTTCCACAAACCAAAACTACACTTTTTTGCACTCGACGCGCGTTTCGCTAACAACGTTAGCATCATCAGGAGACGATAAACAATAAACTAAATTAACCTACGCTCTATCTTATATACAATCTTTTAGTGGGCGGAGATAGGACCAATCATTTGTGATTAATAACGATTTTTAATCCTATCTCCCCTCAACTAAAGAATAAAGTGTACTAAACGAGATGGGTCCTTTATCTTTATTTAAACTATTTCTGTTTTTAATGATTTCCACTATAAATACACGATACACTTTTAGTTGAGGGGAGATAGGATTAAAAATCGTGATCAATCACAAATTATTGGTCTTATCTCCGTCCACTAAAAGATTGTATACAGACCGCTTCAAGCTACTGCGAACATAGGGCGGAAGAAGGCTAATTTGCCAGTGTACGTACATGCAGAGACACCGCACGCCTATCAGTGAAGCAACCAATACTCAGGCTTGCGATCACCACTTGCATGACTTTCCTTTGGTATTTAGTACGCCTCTAACCACGGTGCTGTGTGGAGCGTAGTCAATGAAACCGGAATTTGGTCAATAAATACGCAAATTTTTATAACGTAATTTTCTTATTTTTTGTCACTGATAAATAAGAGCGTTTTATTGTCAACTGCTCAGATTTATCAGTGACGACGTGTTACAATGAAAATAATAAGGAGAAACAAAATAAAAGCAAGTTCTCAAAATAAAATAATACATTCTAAAAACCAAAAAGATTCTCCCAGTCAAAAAAAAATTAAAGCAAATGTTCGAAAAGTCCTCCTTGCTCGGCTAGACAATATCCGAGCCTACTATAAAAACCCCTTCTAACGTTTCCAAGCATGTTAGGTGTGATAATTTGAAAAGCTTCTTCAAAAACAGATAGAAGTCATTAGGAGCAAGATCGGGAGATCGAGCTGGCCATAAAATAGTTCCCCGTGTACTTATAACCCGATTAGGAAATACATTATCAAGATATTCCCTAACAAGGCCAACATTGTGAGCGGAACAACCATCTTGTTGAAATCATGTTTCACCAAATCTTACACCTAACAACTGCCTAGAAGTTGGAATAATGTGCTGCTGCAGTAGATCCAAGTATCTAGGACCATTCAAATTGCAATTGCCGTTAATAAAAAATGACCCAATTACGTGTTCCCCTACAATACCCTCCCCCCAAACATTTAGTTTTTGGGGATACTGTGTTCTTACGTCAAAATACAAATGCAAATTTTCCCTCGACCAATATCGAACGTGTGTTGGGTTATGACGATTTGACCATTTGACCATCTGCACTTTTTCGGCAACTTCGTAGACATCCATTTTTAGTTTTAAAAATGTATTATTTCAATTAAGAACTTACCCATCTGTTTCTCGAGCAAGGCAGAAATAAAACAAAATAATAAAAACAAAATGAATTTCCAAAAGATAACACTGCAGCGTGCTTCGAATCCACCTCGGTCGTACGGCACGGAGAGTAAATTGGACTTGATTCCCCCTATGTTCGCAGTAGCTTGAAGCGGTCTGTATAAGATAGAGCGTAGGTTAATTTAGTTTATTGTTTATCGTCTCCTGATGATGCTAACGTTGTTAACGAAACGCGCGTCGAGTGCAAAAAAGTGTAGTTTTGGTTTGTGGAAAACAATGATAACTTTGTTTTGAAGGAAATTAAAAAAGGATTCAAAATATAAAAAAAATTGGGGTGTCCCATAACAAAATACCAACTTTGTGTTATATCTCAAAAATTAAAAGTGACTCCTGAAATCTGATTTAGTAATTAAATTCTAGTTTAAAAACCCTACAAAAATGCAATTAACACCACGAAGATATTTTCATAAATAAAAAAGTTATAGTAGCTCTAAGCCGCGGTGACATATTGATTGATTTTTACCAAAAATCTTGTCTTGAAATTTGAGCCTCGCAAAGCAGGCTCGAATTTCAAACCATCGAATTTTGAACACTCTGTACAGGGTATGAGTGCAATAACAAGAAAAAAGAGTGTCTATAATGTACGTACCGGTTTAAACTCCTTTGTTTCTAAAATATTTGATTTATAAAGTTCGATGAATGAGGGAAAAAAGGACAATCCAAAAGCAAAAAAAAATTGATGACGCCAAATAGTTTTTTAATTTATTATGATCAAACATGTCCTATTTTTCAAAAAAATCAACAGATTATGGAGATTCAGGCTACCAAAACAACCTCTGCAATAAGTAAAAAAAAAACATTTTTATTAATCTTATTTTATGAAAAAAAACTTAAACATTTAGAAAAGTACCAGAATTTTATTTTAAAAATAAATGGCGCTAGCAGGCACGTATAGCCATCCATAAAAAAAATTTCAAAAAATTAAAAAAAAGTTTTTTTTTCCACAAATTATTTGTGGCGTCCGAGGCGCATGTAATGGCCGATAAAACACTTAAACGACGGTCGAGATTGGCGGCCATCTTGGACCGAATCAAAGGCTTTTTTCTTAGATTAAAAAGAGACAAAATATCTGGTCCAACAAAAACTCCTTGGCAAATAATAACCAGTGTTTATTTCAAAAAAAATCACAACAAAACAAAGGTGAGAAATATCGATTTTGAACAAATCGTTCAATGTTTTGAAAACAAAGGGAGAGCAAGTGAAATCAGTCAGTGGCGGTACATGCCGGTAGGTACACAGAAAATTAAAAAAAAGTTTATGAAATATACTGAGATTAGTAGATCCTTAAATTAAAATATCAAAAAACATGTTTTTTTTTTTTTTGATGAAGTAGTTAATCCCTAATGCCTCAAATGAGGTATTTTCGAACGTTTTTATAAGGTTTTTTTCGAGGTTTTTTTTTTATAAAGACGATAAAATAAAGCATACTTTTGGTGAAGTAGTTAATGCGCAAATAAGATATTTTAGAAGGTTTTTTTTATAAAGACTATAAAATTAGGTACAGTCCTTAAACCAACTTGCAAACAACAATAAAAGTTAATTCACATGTGTTCACGTTTGTAAGAATATTGAATTCCTACCTCTTATCAGAATATTAAGGTTGATTTATACCGCCGCCGTTGCCATCTGCACTCGCCCTCCGAATTGATATTTAAATCTTTTTATCTGTCTTAGATGTCTCCATATATGCTAAGCATTATTGACTTTATTGTGTACTGAAGAAGTCAGCATAAGTAAGTTTAATGACCAAAAGAAATAACAAAATTAACAAACACAATAAAATAATTTTTAGCTAGTAGGTAATATTATATTTTTTTTTTCTTGATGTTCCAGGTGCTATGAACTGTGTTTCTTTGTTTTAATGTTTGCCATAATTTTATTGTGTTAAAAATTGAAACTGCTATAAATCATATACAAGCTTTGTAATAAATTTATTTTGTATAAAATTATACTACAAACATTTCTTATTAGGAAGCTTCCAAAGCTGAAATTGGCAAAATCATTTTTTGCATGTTTTTTAAATTATTTTGCAGATTTCGTATTATAGTAAAGTTTTAATAATATAATTCATGTGTAAATTTATATTTACGTAGGTACGCCACTGGTGTGTTTACTGTAAACAACAGAAAGGTAAACATTGTTCCATATAATAATATAACCAAAGTCTCCGTAACTGTCAGGTATCTTGTCTCTTTTTAATCTAAGAGCCTTTTTGTAGAGGCGTTGTCGACTCACCTTAACTGGATTTCCAAACCGCCGAGGGTCCTGTCGAACCCGACGCCGAGAACGGACAACTGGGGATGGGTCTCTACAAAACCTCGTTCTTTGGTTTTGACCGTCTGGTAACCTACCAGGGTGGCTGTGGTCGACGAAGCCCCCATGTCGTAAAACATGACGTACTGAACGGTCTCGTTGTATGTTTTGGATCTGAAGATACCTATTTAACGAGTAAATATAAAAATTTTTAACACTAGTTAAGTAAGTTTTATAACAACGTTATATTTTTCACCAGATGGAACTGAAATAAAGGTCACGCTTTGTTGAGAAAATACATTCTTGCCGATCTTTGCCACTTTCCATTTCATATTTATTTTTATTTTTATTTATTTATTTATTCAAATTTACAAACATTAGCCATGTAGGCTGGTGGTTGCACATAATACAAAAAAAACAAAAAAATACATAATCAACAAAAACATAAATCTAAAACTTAAGTAATACAGATAAAAACAAAAAAGACTAGGCGATCTGCTTACTAATTTGTTAACTTATTCTTGAATGAGAGGAGACTGGGGAACCCATCCTCAAAGATTGACTTGTCTAGTTTGTTCCACAGTCCCACACCCACATTCAATGGTGAGTAGAATCCTGTCGAGTATTGCGGTTGTCAATTGCGCAACTTTGCCCTAATTTAAACCTTTTCATATCTCCTACCGTTTAGGAGATTCCCATTGTGAGCATCGAATTTGGAACACCCTGTATAGTAAATCAATCAATCAATCAACGTACCATAGTTTAAGGCCACTGCGGTGTAGTCGTTAATTAGCTGCAAGACTTTTAATCCGGACAAGTGGGCTGCCTGCAACAAGGCTCTCCTTTCGATTTGATTAAAGAATCCAGGCACTGCTAAAACGCATTCTTTGATTGGTTGTTGAGCACCTAAAAAATAAAATTACAGTAACCAAGAACTTTTGTTGGTTAAACAAACATGAAAAATATATAATTTTAGTTTAATTAAAAAGAAATCCAAAGTTTTATTTTGTAAAGTTAAAGTTTTCCCAAAGCATTTAAAAACTAACTAAGTAAAGTAAGTAGTATGAAAATAGTAAATTTGCGCAAAGTGATACTTTCGCACATGAAAAAGCAGTTAAACGAACGACGCGCAGCGGAGTTTGGGTAAGCTTTAAGTGCAGTACCACTACAGAACCCTAGATGCAAGCTTTATCTTTAAAATGAAAATAGAATGTTTGAAAAATGTCTGTATTTAGATGGAAAAATGTGCGGCCCAAAATACCCTTGCAAGCAAAATTTTTTATGAGTAAGACTATAACCTTAAATACGAGTATGAAAAAATAAAAACATTACTTTAGATTAAGAAACTTTTATATATTGTTAAACAAAAACTAAACAATATTACTTAATATTAAAAACACGAAAAAAGAAAGCAGTATTTTAGAGAAAGGAGATTATTATGGCAAAATATTTTAAGGATATATTCTCGGATATATCAGATTCATAATTATCATATCATATACAAATTATTATAAAATATATTTTAATTTTACAATTTGCATAAAAAAAAAATCCTTACCTGCTTCGGCAAATTCTCTGGCTTTGGTCAACATCTGAGAAATCAACTCTTCCGGGCTGTAAAAGACCCCATCATCTAGCTTGAATAAAATCGTATCTCGATCAGGGTCGGCGACGATTTCGTAGTACGGAAACCGACTTTGATACAGCTTTACTAAGGGGTGGTCTATACTTTTTCCCAACAGGTCCAACAGGTAACTGTATGCTTGTTTGGGGAAACGTAGGCCGATGGTTTGGGCGTCTTCACCAAATAACCTGTTTAATATCAAGTTCAAATATGCTTTGTTATTAAAAAAAAGTACAAGAATTTTTACAGACAAAGCCCTAAATTAATAGTAAATAAATAAAACTATAAAACAAAATACAAGAACAAAAGCCAAACAACACTAATAAAAAACACAACAAAATAAGAATAATTAGGTAAAGACATGTTTCAAAACTAGATTAGAGCAAAAATTAATAAAAACAGTCATCAGACTGCAAATTTAAATAAAAATGTACTTACAGTGTTTCAAACTGGCTACTTCTAGGGGGGTTTAGAGGACTACCAGGGGAGATCCCCTGGAAATACTTTAGACCCTCCAAAATTGCCCAACTTGGAACACCTTGTAGAAAATATATAATAATGTAAGTACTTATATTTTGTAGATTCTTCAAAGTTAGAGATATGAATGACAAATATTATACTGCAGGTAAATCTTACCTTAGATTATCCCTAAAACTGATAATGGCAGGAGTTTTCCTTTTGGATTCTTTATTAAGTGCAATCTCCATTGGCACTCCAGGGGAAACATACCCCACTTTCATCCATTCACTTCCAAGGTCTACAGACATGACAGCAATGCCAGCTACATTAATAATGCCTAGATAGGCCAGAATAAAAGGCAGTATTGCCATTATTGTGATCCTCATTTTGACCTGGAAGTGACAAAATTAAAAGGATAGGTATTTAAATAAAAACATTTCTGTTCATTTTTTAAAACACATTTGAAATATCTCATTGTGCTTCATGAGCCTTGCAGAGACTTCATTGTTTTTTTTGTAATTCTGATGTATAAATATTTGAATAGAAATAAATTATTACCCTAGATTTTGAAAAATTTAAATAAAACCAAGGAAAAATTTAAACTATACAAAACAAGATATAGTAGTATACATGGATAATATTTCAGTACCATTATCATCTTCTCTACACCAGACACCCTTGCTTCTGTGCCGATATTTACCCTCTTCCAAAAGGAGTTAAAAATCCTAGCAAAAATCAATCAAATTTTAGAAAATTTAAAGCTTTTGATTGGAGTTTTATTACTGGATTCCTTCAGAGTCCAGAGCAGCTTTATTTCATCAAAATCGGTTCATGGAAAAAGAAAAAATGGGTAAAATCACAGGCGAAGATGCGTGGTCTTTAGCTAGTATAAAATAAATCTACAAAAAGAAGCCTTTTTTTCCGGTTTCAATAGATCTTAGAATTTTGGCTTTATAAAAACTCTGGTTCGGTTAAAAAAAAAACATTATTTAGAAAAGACTCTGGTTCGGTTAAAAAAAAAACATTATTTAGAAAAGACTCTGGTTTAAGTAGTTTTTATTAAAAATCTTGGCTAAAATAGCTCCAATGATATTTCTGGACACTTATTAGCAGTGACATGTAGATACATAGGAAGCTTGTACCAAGCTACCTACTCTTTAAAAAATCTACTGCTCATTTTTTCACTAAAGCTAGTATTCACAGTATCTGACAAACTTAACAGATAATGCATAAACTCTCACATACTAAAACATGATTGGGGGAGGATACAGGCAATTTTTCCTTCTTTTTATTTGTTGTTTTAAGAAAACAAAAGTTTTGGAAAATGATTAACAAATGTATGTTGCAGCTACTTATTTCCCAACTCATCCTCCTTATATTTCCCAACTATAGGGAGGCTCCTACTTTACATTAGAGGAGACTTTAATTTTACAAAGCTTTAAGATTATTTTTATGCCTGCAATGTAGATCAATGTACCTTAACATACTTATTTTTTCCACAAGGGTTAAAAATCTGCACACTCTTTTTAGGGTCAAACAAGGAGTCAATTCATGCTCACAACCAAGATCAACTCAAGACAATGTGCTCTGGTTTTTTACCTTAATTCAAGTTGCGAGCATGAATTGGCCTTAATGCTGTTATATATTAGCATCATAAATTGACCCTTAAGTGCATAATTGATGACAGAAGAGTGGTGTGGTTTTGGTTAGAGGAATAGGGGTAAAAACTTAGAAGTATGAAGTGTGGCTTGTGATGAATGAACTAATTGTTCCCGATAGGTCTGTGTATTTATATAATTATGGAAATTCTAAAAACCACAAAAAAATCAATGGTACTTGTGCATATTGTATGATTTCTGCTTGTTTTCTTTTGACTGTTTATTCATTTAAAGCCTTTATATTTTTGTTGGGATGGTAATTTAATTAATTAAATATACTTACATATAAAACAACCTTGGTACACAATTTTTTTCCACTTTTTTATTCAAAATTTGTAATTTGTTCGAGAAATGTTCAAAAAACTGCTTAACCACGTCAGAAAACACGCATTCTGTCAAAATCAGCTGTGAAAGCCGGCTACCAGCTGTGGCGATTTGCGATTGGTTGGAAATCAATGGGGCCTCTTTGTTATTTTCCAGGCACCAGAAAAGGATAAACGCTCCAATTATCGCTCACCACAGGGGGCCGTCCACTACATCAATTGCCACCCGTGATTCCACCCCAGTTCAGTTCCGAATCTGCACTGTTCTAAAATTATTTGTCAAAATTTTTAGGTTAGATTGATCGGTTTTGTTGATTTTTCAGATTTTTTTAGCACATGATATTTTTTTTAATTCTTGAGTAGTTTGTGACACAAATTTAGTTGGTTTTTGACCGGTAAGCTGACTCAAATTTAGAGTATTATTTTAAGAAATAAGTAGCAATTTGTTTTTTTTTTGTAATAGAAAAATAATGAGAAAATTAATGTGATTTCCAGATTATTTTCTCTTCCTACACAGTCAACGGCCTCTGGACCAATCCAGCATCGACACGCTCTTTTATGACCTATAATTAATATAGTACTTATTTTTATGCCTTTCTATGTTATTTTATAAATTTGTATAGATAAATAAGTATTTATAACTTGCAGACAGTCTGTGCATGTGACATAATTGTAGAGAGTATTTTCTTTCCAAAAAGTAAGGCTTTCTTATTTTGTTTTAGTTTTCTAGAATAATAAATCACCAGAGAATCTCATAAAATGTCCCCTAATACCACTTTGTTCCTATGTTTATTGAGTCTTGTGGCTATCATAAATTGTGTTCATAACCAGTCACATGATGCTGGTGAAAAGAAGCATTACGAAAGCGACCAGCATAATGTGGAATATGATCATGAAGCCTTTTTGGGTGCCGATGAGGCCAAGACCTTTGATCAACTGCCCCCAGAGGAGAGCAAACGACGTCTTGGGTAAGATAACATGTCACTTATCAATAAATAAATGTCTATTTAAGATTTTACCATTTACACATGATATAAATCTAGTACTAGAAATGGGGCAGCTAGTTACCTGGCAAGTAGGGCTCTTTATATAACTATAAGTATGTTTATATGCACCTAAAACTGATTTTATATAGGGCAGTTTTAAATAAAATCGCTTTCTCCAAGGGTTTATACATCCTTCATTAAATGTCATTAAATGAAGTTAAACCTTTCTTATTTTGTATACTCATTTATTTATTTATAAATGGGTTTTACCCACTTTCAAAGTATACAATAAAAAATACAATAACAAGGGTTTATACATCCTTCATTAAATGTCATTAAATGAAGTTAAACCTTTCTTATTTTGTATACTCATTTATTTATTTATAAACGGGTTTTACCCACTTTCAAAGTATACAATAAAAAATACAATAACAATAAATAAATAGGCAATTTAAATATTTTATCTAAGTGTAAAGTTCTTAAAGATAAACAAAACAATATAGGAACATTTAATATCTATCATTAATCTACAGCTAAATCCTTATTATTAGGTTTGCATTGTTCATCATTCGATTGATGGATTTATTTATTCCATAATTCGTTCTGTGTTGCTCAGTTTTAAACAAAACAGGATCGTCTCTGAACCTTCTTCTTCTTCTTAGAGAGTAATTCTGGACAAGAAATTAACTCATTGACCAGTTTGTACACAAAAAGCTGATCTGACACAATTCTTCTCTGTTGAAGTGTTTCAATTTTGAGTAGATTTCTCAATTCGCCATAGTCCAGCTGATCCCATGGTATTCCAATCTTGACTGCAATGTATCGCAGGAAACGTTTTTGTATTTTTTCTCGTTATTCTATGAATAATGCATAATAGGGAAACCAAACAACAGCTGATGTCTCTAGGTGTGATCTAACTAAACTGATATACAAAATTTTAATAGCTTCAATGTTGGTAAAGTCTTTTGTTTTTCTTTTAATAAAGCCTAGCATTTTCAATGCTTTGTTGGCCATTATATGAATGAATGAATAAGTTAACAGCAGATTTTTCAGTTTTTAAAGTATTTATTCCAACCCTAAAATCAGTTTTAAGGTGATGAACTTAATTAATTTGGTATTTTTTTAGTGGTTTAAATAAAAAGGTTTAACAACATACATAATTCTTTTGGGGTTTCACAGGTTCCGAGTGAAAATTTTAATTCAATGAAAAAAAAATTATTAAAAAACTTATGATAACAATGTATTTTAGTGTTATAGTGGACAAAATTGACAGCAACTCCGATGGTTTCATTTCAAAAGAAGAACTAAAAGATTGGATCCAGTACACTCAAAAGAGGTATATTACCGAGGACGTAAATAGGCAATGGAAACAAATAAATCCCGACGATAAGCCAAAGATCCTGTGGGAAATGTACCAAAAAATGGTAAGAAACAAATGTGTGAAAAACACACCAAAGCTTGAATGATAGATTAATTGATTGTTAGGCAGCTGCAAATAGCTAAAATTTACCAAAATTTGATGGCCGGCATCTCGGCCGCCATAGAATAATGTTTATTTTTTTGTGCAACTCAAATACACACAAAACCCTTACAAAAAAATTATAAAAGTTACACACTAGTTACTCTTTTAAAGGAACTTAAAACTCTGGAACTATTAAACATTTTATCATGGTTACTGAGGCAAATATTTAAAAAAATTACATTACCAACATGATTCAGTAGTTTTTTATTATGTGAGTTAAACCATTTTTGAGTTTTTGGGTCAGATTTTTCAGATTTAAATTCTTTTATTTTATAAATTGATAGGCAGTTACAAAAATTGCTTAAAGCTACAATATTGTTATTTTTCAAGAAAGCAGCACTTTAAATTAAGAATTTGTGCTGTGCTG
The DNA here is from genome assembly GCA_963921995.1 of Oxystoma pomonae. NCBI lineage: Eukaryota > Metazoa > Arthropoda > Insecta > Coleoptera > Brentidae > Oxystoma > Oxystoma pomonae. The sequence goes on from OY998167.1 coordinate 111,615,921, forward strand.
CTTAGCTAGTTTTTTTAAATAATTTTTATAAATACTTATTTATTATACAACAATACTATAGAAATTAATAGAAATTAAATTTTTCATCAAATAATAATTCATACCAGTAAGCCAATTATCTTTGATATACAAGTGTAGATTAGATTAGACTACTTAGTTAATTGAGAACTTTTATAGTTAACAAAAATAATAAAAAAAATACTACCACTAATTATAGTAATGTAAATTTTTAAAAATAATATTAACAATAAAATAACTCAAATATTTACATGCCAATTCAAAGTACTATTTGTTAGGTACATAATCAATTGAAAAAACTATCCAATAACAGAATAACGGTAAAAAATAAAACTTTATGAGCTTTAATTTAGAAATATATATTTTTTCTTTTGTTAAGAAAAAGAAAAGACAAAGGAAAAGAAAAATTACGTAAAAGTTTCACAAGAAAAAGATAAAAACACATAGGTTTTTATAAGCTGGTTTCTTTAAAGATGTCATAGTTACTAAAAAAATGTTTTTTAAGATTTCTTTTAAAGCTGTTTAATTTAAGGTTCCTCAATTCATTTGGTAGTAAGTTAAATATTTTAGGCCCTATGTTCATAGTATGTCTTTAAGTTAGTGAAAGATTAAATCTATGAGATTGGAAGTTATTTTTTTTATTTAAAGAAATTTAAAGAAAATGACTGCAGTTTTAAAGTATATTAATTTGAAATGCAAAATATTGTTTTGTTTAAATAATATTTCTGATGGATATCTAAATGGCCAATAATTCCATAGGCAAATATAGATTGAAATGGTGAAAAATAAAAAACTTTTGAAAGTCTCATATTAACAATTTTGGAAATTAGTTTAAGTTTATATATAAGTTCTAAGTATTTAGTGTTGCTAGCTGCTAATATTTTTTGGTTGCATTTACATGGAAGAAAGGAGGGCACAGTTTGGTTCATGTATTTTAATTTCTTTTATTTTAGGATTCGTATCTTTATAACAAGTAAAAGTCATGAAGTTTGTTTTACTGAGATTTAGTGTTAATAAGTTTTGATCTAAGCTGTTTTTTAAAATTGTGAGTCCCTGTTCTGTTTTTTCTACCGTTTCTTTCCAAGAGGTTCCAATTACTATGTAAACAGTGTCATCAGTGTATGAGATTAGTATGCCTGGGAGTTTGTTTAAAAGAACGTCATTTGTATAAATGAGGAACAATACCGGACCAAGTACAGCTCCTTGTGGTACTCCGCACTTAACATATTCAATATAACTCAGTATATTATTAATTCTAACACGTTGTTCTCTGAATTGAAGATATCCTTAAAAAGTTCATATTGTTCCTTATGTATTACAATTTTGTTCAATTTTTTATGTGATACTGTGTCAAATGCTTTTTTTAAATCTAGAAATGTTGCTAAAACTTTTTTATTGTTATCCTAATGAAATTTTAATATTTTGTCTAGAACCATATTGTTGACTAGATAAAATGTTGTTTTTTTTTTAAGATATTCCATAAGTCTTTTTTTAATGCATTTTTCTAAAATTTTTGCAATGTTTAAGTTTGTTACAGGGAATGTAAAAAAATATATAATTCCAAATACAACTTTTAATAATAAAAAATTAAATTAATATAATTTTTTAGTGATAAAAATTGTATAAATGGGATTTTGAATACCTACCTATCTATATCGTATTCAATATGTGCACAGAAATGGCCTATCTAAAGATTTATTACATGAATAAGTTATGAATTATTTCCTGTAGGTCTATGGATTCTTAGAAAATGATCATCATCCCTCTGATAGTGAGGAAGCAATATCTTACCATAATATGTTGAAAAGGGATAGAAGAAGGTAAGTACAATGTGTTAACTGATTTTACATCAGTCACCTTTACTGATTTAAATTTTACCCTCTTATTCCAACTTTATAATTAAACAGGGTTGTCACGATCCTTGAAAACCAGGAAATCCGGGAAAAAGTCGGAAAGTCGGTGGGGTCGGGAAATATCCGGGAAAAAGTCGGGAAATTTGCTAAGAATCCTTGAACTTTTCAGATACTTTTGACCTGGTTGAGATTCCCTTGTATCTATATAAAATTTACAAATTACTTTTTTGCCAGCCTCCGTAGCGCACTGGGTTTGCTAAATTGGGCATTGATCCTACTAAGGCTGAAAAGTCCCAGTATCAAAAAAAAAGATATAAATTTCAATGAAATTTTCTCCTGCAAATAATAGAAAGTATATTTTTATGAAATATTTTAAATTTTACGGTTTTTTTTTAATTTTAAATACAGGCTGTCCCAAAAGTTCGAGTCCATCCTAATATCTCCAAAATCAAAAGAAAATTTCACATAATTAGATGGTTTAGAAAAAAGTATCTTTTTGTATGCTAATCATTGCACCCTTCATTAAGGGTGTGGAGCTAGTGCGGCGACGATACTTTTTTTAAATGAGATACCCTGCATAGTTTGGAAAATTTAAATAGAGCTTTCCCTTCTGTTTCCGAAAACACCTAATATGTTACTTTTTTCTGTAACGGTTTTTAAATAAAATGGGAAAATCATCTCTGTAAGACCAGTGAGTTAAACAAGAAAACCAATATTCGGTGATTCTTTGTCTAAATTGTTGTTTTTATTTAAAAGATTTTGTGATTGATTTTGTGAGGTATTTTTGGAAACATAACGAAAAGCTCTATTGAAATTTTAGAAAATATATCAAGGGATCCCATTAAAAAAAAGTATTATCTCCTCCCTAGCCCCGCCCCCTCAATGGTGGCATAATTAGCATCCAAAAAAATTGTTTAAAATTTTACTTCTCTGCCTCTTTTGGTTCTGGATATATTAGGGTGGACTCGGATTTTTAGGACACCCTGTATAATATTACACACTACTTTTTCTACAATTTTACACTCTGTGGTGTTTATTTGATCACAATATTAGATAATTTTTTTTAGTGGGCAATCTCTCATTCCTCCTTTGCTCCTCACCAAACCCAAAAGTTTCAACAAAATTTGCTTTTGGGACTCGCTATAATATCATTAATTGTTACAATTTCAGTTAACAGTTTTTACCAACAGCATTCAAAAAAATAGATTTTTTAGTATAACTTTTTGAAAATTTTTGACATTTCACCAACACATAGAACTAAGACTAGATCCTACCCTCACAACCCAAATTTTTAAAAATAATTACGAAAAACTTGTAATACATCTTATAGGTAGGTAATGCAAACATGTTTGTCTGCGGCACTGTAACATCACTGATTGTTTCAATTTTAGTTTAATTTTAAGCATACTTATGACAGGATATTGGCAACATATTCTAGGATTGAGACCAGATCCCACACTAAACAAGCATTTTCTGCTTAAACTGTAAAAAATTGCCTGCAGCGTTATAAGATCGGGATTTTTTAAAATTAATTCGGGAAAAACCATGAAAAAGTCGGTAATTTTATCTAGGGAATCTGTTAAAGCATTAATAATTAATTTCTTACCTATTATTGCAACATGATAACTGTATGTTGTTAGTACCTACCTACTTTACGTATAAGGTCAAATTCTTCTTAATCTTATTGCAAACAATACATAAAGTACCCAGAGGTGTATTTAACTTCTAAATATTTAAAATTATTAACAAAACCTATTAGACCCTTAAAATTAATATGATCACACTTTTTTATATTTCTCTGACATTAAAAATAAAGCTTCTTGTAAAATTTCTTCTGAATCGAACTCTTTTATTAAATGAAAAAACTAAAACATTTTGTTTATGTAAAAAGCAGCCACATTATTTTTTTTGAAAATGTCAAAACTACAGATTAGATAAAAATAAAAATGTGAACACTTTCAAAATTAATAAAATTTAAAAGCTGCAAACAGAGTCATGGCCAACTTGTAGCTGTGGGCAGGGCTTATTACAGAAAATAAAAAAAAAAACATATTTCAAAGGGGATTTCTTTATCTGGAAATTATAGGCTAATTCAAGGCCCCATTTCCAAACTTGTCGCTCATGGATTTTGAGATATGGTTAAGATAGCTAAAACACTTAGCAGCGGAAATGATTTACATTGATTTGGGATTTAAAAATTTGGAAATGGTGCCTTTAATTAGCCTGTCATTTCTAGATAAAGAAATTCTCTTTAATAATAAAATAATAAAAATAACATTTGTTCTTTTCTATTTTCTTTCATAAGCATTGCAGTGCAAAAAAAGGTTTTAAATAAGAACAAAAAATCGAAAAAAGTTACTTCTGAAAATAGGAACTTTAATTAGCCTATAATGTTAATTCAAATTTATTGCATAGACTCACGATTTGAGAGATTTATTGTGATATTGTTTTTAACTAATATTACGGGTTTTCATAAAATACCATATATCTACATATTATAAATAACCCCAATAATAAAAACGCTAAAAAACTGCGAGCAGATATGGTAATTGCTAATTACTCGTTCATTTATTCTGAATGAGTGACAAATCTGTTTCTTAATGTTAGGTTTTTACTAGGCCATAGTTTGCAGGTATAACCACTTATAAAAACCTTATAAACTTCATTACTTTAACTAATATATAATTTTTCTTCTTCTGTTACTGTTAGTATACCAAATTTATGTTTTTCTTCTTATTATAAACGGTTTTTACTTCCCTCGCTAAGGGAAGTAATGTAATCATCTAAAAATCGCACTTCGAGATTTTCATGATCCTCCACGAATTTTGAGGTTTCGAATAGTGATAAGCACGAATCCAAACGCCGTCGCCATGTCTGTCGGTCGGTCTGTCTGTCGCCTACTTTGTAGCCACTCTAAATGAAAAACTTCTGCACCAATCGTAACAAAATGTTTACATAGGTATTACTTGTGTTGACGCGCAGACCCCTATTGTTTTTGAGCATTCCCCTATTACAACCTTCGGAGCTACCCCCAAAAAACTTCATCCCTAAAAAAAAAATTTTTTTTCTTACCGTGTGATGCCTCTTTGGAAAACTTATAAAAATCGTAGTTGAATGGCGCCAAAATTTTTGACTACATATATATATATATATATATATATATATATATATATATATATATATATATATATATATATATATATATATATATCACATAAAAAATGCAGAAAACTCGTGCAAAATTCAAGTTTCTGTGCCATATATTTCGAGTTATGGAACGAAATGTTAAATGAAAAGTAGCTTAAGTTAAGATCCATCTCACACCCTATTGTCTTATCAAATTTCATACAAATCGGTTTAGCTGTCTGGATACGCCCTATAAAAGTCTGGAAAAACCCAGGAAAAGTCAGTATACACTCCGGAAAAGTCTTGAAATACCCTGGAAAAGTCTGGATACACCCTGAAGAGTCTGGATACATCCAGGAAAAGGATACACTCTGAAAAGATCCTAGAAAAGTGTGAATACACTCTGGAACACCCTGGAAAAGTCTGGATACCCTCTGGAAAAGTCTGGAAAGACCCTGAAAAAGTCTGGATACACTCTGGAAGAATCTAGATACACTCTGGAAAAGTCTGAAAACATTCTGGAAAAGTCTGGATACACTCTAGAAAAGTATGGAAAGACCCTGGAAAAGTCTCGATACACTCTGGAAAAGTTTGGAAAGACTCTAGAAAAGTCTGGAAAGACCCTAAAAAAGTCTGGATACACTCTAGAAAAGTCTGGAAAGACCCTGGAAAAGTATGGAAATATCCTGGAAAAGTCTGGAAAGACCCTGGAAAAGTCTGGATACACCCTGAAAGAGTCTGGAAAGACCCTGGAAAAGTCTGTAAACACGCTGAAAAAGTCTGGAAAGACCCGAAAGACCCTGGAAAAGTCTGGATACACTCTGGAAAAGTTTGGAAAGACTCTAGAAAAGTCTCGAAAAATCCTAAAAAAGTCTGGATACACTCTGGAAAAGTCTGGAAAGACCCTGGAAAAGTCTGGTAAGACCCTGGAAAAGTCTGGAAAGACCCTGGAAGTCTCGATACACTCTGGAAAAGTCTGGATACACTCTGGAAAAGTTTGGAAAGGCTCTAGAAAAGTCTTGAAAGACCCTAAAAAAGTCTGGATACACTCTGGAAAAGTCTGGGAAGACCCTGTAAAAGTCTAAAAAGGCCCTGTAAAAGTCTAAAAAGACCCCGGAAAAGTCTGTAAAGACCCTGGAAAAGTCTGGATACCCTCTGGAAAAATCCGGAAAGACCCTGGAAAAGTCTAGATACACTCTTAAAAAATCTATAAAGACCCTGAAAATGTCTGGATACGCTCTGGAAAAGTCTGGATACACTCTTGAAAAGTCTGGAAAGACCCTGGAAGAGTCTGGATACACTCTGAAGGAGCCTGGAAAGACCCCGGAAAAGTCTGGATACACTCTGTAAAAGTCTGGAAAGACCCTGGAAAAGTCTGGATACACTTTGGAAAAGTGGGAAAACCTTGGAAAGTCTGGATACACTCTGGGAAAGTCTGGAAAGACTCTGAGAAAGTCTGGAAGGACCCTGGAAGTCTGACTACACTCTGGAAAAGTCTGGAAAGACCCTGGAAAAGTCTGGATACACTCTGGAAAAGTAAGAGTACACTCTGGAAAAACCTGGATACACTCTGAAAATGTCCGAGTACAAGTCTGAATACACCCCTAAACAGTGTGGATACACCCAAGAAAAGTCTGGATATAACCTAGAAAAATCTGACCGATCCAATGTGGTTTGTTATATATGTTCTTGAGCGAGGAAAGTTTTAGAGTAGACCTTTACTCGATTTATTGTTATATGCAAATGGCTATGAATATAATTTTTTTTTCTATTTTTGCAATATTCTGTTAGGTTAAGTAATTTAAGTGACTACTGACTGTATGTAGGTGGTCAACATTATAATTATACTCGTATTCTATTGTGTAAAACAATTGTGTTTTTAGATCAATAAAATATATTCAATTGAATTATAAGAACTACTCGAGGAACTACTATAGTTAATGATTAGTCAAATATTAAATCTTATTAACTAATAGCTAATTAAAATAATGACAAATTCAACTAATCACTTTTCTCTGATGTCTTTTTAAGCTTCTCTTTTACACAGCCTCTGGTTCGTCTCGACAACGCGTCCAACAGTAATCCGCTAACATTGAAACATTCTACTTTCCTTAATAATTTAGTTATGGTAAAGCCATGATGGTAATTTAAGGCTTAAAATATTTTAGCATAATTTAAGAGGCAACGTTTTTGTTTAAGCATTTTTTTACTAAGTTTTTCACATTTTTATGTCATGATTTTGCTCACATTTTTAAGCTTTCTTTCCAAACTTTCGATTTCTAGAATAAAACACTCACTTTTTTGAAGTTTTCACTGGTTTTTTAGCGTTCAAAAAAAGTACTGACAAAAAACATTTTTTTTTCTGTTATCATAAAAAACATTTAGAGAGAGAGGGCAGAATTTTAGAGGTAGATGAAGAGATAATTCAGTGAAGTGTAAAAATATTTAAGGTTGTTGAAGAGACACAGCCGGTTATAAAAAAGTATTTTAGAGAAAGATGAAAATAATTTAAGGCAATTGTTTAATAAAAAGGTCTGTCATGTCATTTGTCTGTCATCTTCAGTGGTGACGTGCATTTGATTTTTATTTTGCCATTTTTATAACAAAAACAGCAAGAATTGTAATTTTTCTAAGCATAAAATGTGTGAGACATAAGATGGTATTAATTCCTTTGAATCAAAGTTCTTTCCAGTCTTTAAATTTACCAAAAAACGTGTCCTACTATAAGTGTATTTAAGCACATCTAAAACTCATTTAACAGGTATTTAACTAAATTATTTTAAGGGTCATCGTGGCTTTACCATAAAGTACCTGTTAGATGTGCTAAAATACACTTATAGAACACTTTATGCTTTGAACAATTACAATTTTTGCTGTTTTTTGGATAAAAATCATATGCACGACACCACTTAAGATGACAAAACAGAAATTTTTATTAAACAATTGCCTTAAATTATGCCCATCTTTCTCTAAAATACTTTTTATAGCCTGCTGTCTCTCTTTAACAACCTTAAATATTTTTGCACGTCACTAAATTATCTCTCCATTTACCCTACCCTCTCTCTCTAAATATTTTTTATTTTATCAGATAAAAAATGTTTTATGGCAGTACTTTTTTTAAACGCCTAAAAAACAGTCGAATCTTAAAAAAATTGAGTGTTTTATTCTAGAAATCGAAAGTTTGAAAAGAAAGCTTTAAAATGTGATCAAAATCATGGCATAAAAATGTGAAAAACAAAGAAACATAAAGTGTGCTTAAACAAAAACGTTACCCCTTAAATTATGCTAAAATATTTTAAGCCTTAAATTACATTCATGGCTTCCCATTGAAGACGTTATTTTGTAGATGGAGCGCGGCCGACTCCGACGACGACGACCAGTTGACGAAAGAAGATTTGGCCGTGTTTTTACATCCAGAAGAATCCGACCACATGCGAGACATTGTCGTGCTAGAAACCATGGAAGATATCGATAAGGACAAAGATGGAAAGGTAATAATGCCTGTTTTACACTGAGAATTAATATATGGGTTTCTTGATGGCCAAAAGGTTTGAACTTAATAAATAAATTTCAAAAATACAAAAACCACTGACGAAAGAGTGTTGTGAGGCTCACAGCACACTACGGCGGAGAAGCTCCTATATTTTTCCAAATTGACAATTTTGAAAATAAGAATTTGACTCTATAAGAATTATATTTAAACTGACAAATCACCATTTTTCCTTAAAAATCTTACTCAAATGTCTAGTAGACAGTGTGTACCCAATGAGCATTTTCAGAAACTTCTGGTGACAGATATTTATATAATTATTATAAAGAGGGTTCCATTGATACCCTAGGGTATTTAGAAGTTTCCTACAAGAATTGAGTTTGTATATTTGTTTTATTAAAGGCTCTAAATTGATGGTACCCTAAAGTAACATAAAACTGGCGTTAACAATATTTCCACGGACATCTTTATAAAAATTAAAGTCATCGGTTCAAATGTTATATAAATTGGTGTTAACAATGTTTCCACCAACATATTTATAAAAATATAAGTCATCAGTGACAAAAGTTATATAAATTGGTGTTTGAAATCTTTCTGTCAACCCACCTATAAAACCGTAAGTAACTATCAATTAAAGATATATAATAGATTGGTTTTTAAAATGTTGCTATCAACCCACTTATAAAACTTAATTAACCAACAACAAATTTATATAAGATAAGATTGGAAATATTTCGAGAGACACTTATAAAAACTTGGGAACTCACACACAATAGTTATATAAATTGGTGTCTGTAATATTCTTATGAACTCATTCATAAACCTTTTTTGCCCATAAGGTTTTTTCTATAATGTTGTTATTAATTTCTTTATACAGTGATTATAATACAACTGTTTTTAGAACAAAAAAAACAATTTTAATTTATTTTGGCAATTATAATAACAAAACAAACAAGATTTTTTAAGGTTAATTTTGTGACATCAAAAGGCGCGTTTTTGCGAAATCAAAAGGAGCGTTTTTGCGACATCAAAAGGCGCGTTTTTGCGAGATAACATACCATTATTATCTTGTTTTAATTACATCAATCTGAGAGAGATAAGAGATCCAAATCTTCTTGAGATAGTTGCCGATGACAGATATCGGGATCGAATGCATTTTACACCCGATTCCCACCAGCGTTTCCGATGCGCAGTCACCCTGACTCAAAAAACTCATCACGTGGTCCGACATGAACTTGTATAGGCAAATCTCGCTTAGACCACGTGATACGTGTTTTGATTCGGGGGCACCACGATAGGGAAACGCATAGATGAGAACCGTGTTTTAGAAAAAGAGAACAATATAGTAACCGTGTTAAGGTCGCAAAAACGCACCGTGAAACGTCGAGCGCATACGCTGATACTGCTGGTCGGCGGCAAATGTGAACACCCCGGAAAATACTCGCCTGTACACCCTTCGACCCCGCAATCTAACTATATTCTTGAGATAGTTACCTCTGACAGTTATGCGGGCTTGAAATGTGTGGAGGCGGGTATTTTTCCTGGTATGTGTAGTATGCTGGATCTCTCGAGGAATGCATTTAGGAAAAGAGAACAATGGTAACTATGTTAAGCTCGCAGAAACGGACCATCAGTGTTCAACACTGCGCCATCTGCAGCCCTTTGTTCCAAGTAGCATCATTTTTTAAAAGGGTCATAAAATAGTGTTGACGAGGTAAGCAGTGGTATAGTTGTATTGTTTTTTTTTATAGAATTGTTGGAAATTTTCGCCATTTTGGATTACAAAAATAGGTTTCAACATGTGTTTCAATCGAAATATTGCTTGTTAGGGTTAAGAACAACATACGAAATTCAATATTTGTCCCAGAAAGAAAAAAACGCGTATGAAAAAAAAACTGATAGTTAAATTAATATTTTTTTTCACGTTTTCTCAAGTATTTTTGGAGCCCATGAAATTTACGTGAGTGTATTCGAAAACAGTACACACGGGACCGCAGCTGATTTTCAGAGTAGGATGACTTGAAAAACAGCTTTTATTTAACTCTAGTATATAAATATTCATATTCCTGCTTCAGCTTATCTCACTTTCATTTTTATTTATTTTAGAAGATTGCTAAACACCATTTTATAATTTTTTTTATTGTAAAAAGAAAAAGAATAATACATAACCAGCAAAGGGAAGAAAGATGGAAAATCTATATTTCTAAATCCATAAAAACCTTTAATTTGTTATGTAGTGTTGTTAGAACAGTTGTAAAACCTTTTTATAATAATCTCTATACTTGAGGGCTCATAAGGAAGTTTTATAAAATCTATATGTTGTTTTTCTATCCATTACTATGTACCATAAATTTTTATAAGCTGGTGTTGAACAGTTGTTTTTCAAGTCTTTTTTACTCATTTAAGAGATATATTAGAGTTATAAAATTATCACCAACACTAAATAATATAACTTTTGGTTATTTTATGAAGGTTTTATATTATTTGCTGTAACTTTTATATAGACAAAAATGCTCATTGCTCAAGAACAAGTTGACTTTGTTTATAACAACATCATATTCAATACATATCGAAAATGGAGCATTTTGTTCTTTCATATATCAAGCTCTCTGTCGGAACAGAGAACATGCTCTATGAAAGAAAAAGAAGACAATATTTTCAATACGTATTGATTACGATGTGAAAACATACTAAAGTGCATTCGTTGTAAGAAGTCCGTTAAGCAATAAAACCTCTTGAGCAGGTAAGTCGGTGGTTCTCAAACAATAAATTATATTTTTTATTTTATTTTATATATTTTATATATACATCGCTATGGTACCCATGGTTATTTCATTTACCAGCCACCTTGATTTATAGTGTAAAGATGGTCTGTTTTGCGAGAAGTGCTCTTCGTTCGAGATTTTTAATTTTCCTTTTTTTCTTGGGTTTTTTGATAAAGGTATTAAAAAATTAGTGTTCACAACTCGTGGATAAACTGTCCTTTTTTTACTCGCGTTTTTAAATACCTCGCTGCGCTCGTTATTTAAACCAACGCTTGTAAACAAAGCACTATTTCAGCCACTAGTTGTGAAAACTACTATTTTTTCATCGGTAATTAGGAAAGTAATGGTTTGAACATTTGTACATAGTACTTAAAAAATCATTTAAAGTTAATAAAAATAATTAGGTAAAAAAAGATTATTTCTTAGCTTTTATAGTATTTAGGCAAATTAGTTTTATGAATTCTTTTTTATAAAGTTTTGGTTCTAAAAAGAACCGATATTGCAGTCTTGCGATAGAACGCACCTACTTATAAATGCATACTAAAAATAGTCTTCGTCTGCATCTGAAATATCATCCATGCTTTCAGAATCATTATCATCATCCGTAATAATTAACGGTCTTACTTCATCTATAACCTGTTCTGTCTCATAAGATTCAAAAATAATTTTTTACGCGTGTTCAATGCATTTCCGCCATTCTTCTTTGCCCACTGTGCTAAGTGCCTCCTTCCACAACTTTATAACGCTAGGCTCACCGATATTTTTACAGGCATGTTTGTCATAATAATTTTTGCTAATACCCCATACCAATTCAATTGCGTTGTAACAATATATTTTTTTTAATGGCTGCTCTTTACACTTGCTTAAAAGATCACTTTTTAAAAATAAATTTTCATTGTTTATGTTCTTCTTTGACAACCACTCTCTTATTTCCTCTTTTTTCCAGCTGCTTGTAGAAAATTTCTCTTCGAGTCTCGTATAGTAAGACGCATTGTCCAAAACAATTAAGGAAGGGTTCTCTAAACTTTTGAAAAGTTTTTTTGTTTTTTATGTAATCTCTCATCTCAAAAATTGCTTCTTGACACAATATTGGATTGCTCGCAAAGCACTTTTCTGTTATTCGTTTTTTTATATTTAAAGCTCATCTCTTTTAAAATTTTGGACAAACTGGTAATTCCAATATCGCAAAGTTGTTTTTCCTTTATCTTTTCTAGAATAGCTTTGAGGGTAACATATTCCGTTGACTTCATCATAAACAATATTTCTAATCGATAGTTTAATCCCTTGGGATAGAGGTTTTTGAATGCTGTCGAACCCTTTTATATGGTCTGTCCAATTCCTCTTCACTCTGTTTTCGAAGTCTTCTTAAGGTCTTATCTGAAATGCCGCAAGCATCAGACGTTCGTTTTTGCACTGCCAAAACAGACATTAACGGGCCCGAGTTATTTTTTTCTAACGTAAAATAACGTTCCACTTGTAATACCAAACGGCGTTCACCTGGAGATAAACACCTTCTAGGCGTTGTGTCACCTTGCTGAACATTTTCCATAACTTTGCTTTATTTTAAATTCCGTAATTCACACACAATGAGAAACAAACTAAAAGCAAATAAAAGCATACCTACTTATTTAAAATAGAACATACCATCCCCAACTGGAGTAAATTTTAATTATTTCTTGGAAGCAATAAAACCTATTTGCAGTGATTATTAGCATTGACGACAGATCCAGATTTACCTATAATGACCCCAAAATAATTAAATTCTCGGAAAATATACCCCTCAAAATCTTTAACTTATTGACGCAAAAAGTTTTTCGAAAGTATAAGTGAAAAATAAAATAGTAATAGTAAGGCGTTATTCTTAAATAATTTTGTTTTAAATACAGTACACTATCGGCATCATAAAAGTGGTACGTGATAAACATAGGTTTTTTTAAATTGTATGGTTAACTACTAAATATTGACATTAAAGATTGCTTTCAAAAATAATTTTTATATTACAATAATATGCTAACGCATAAAACAACTGTAACAAAAATTAAAAACACCACTGTATCGAAAATTATAAAACAATAGAAACAAATTATTAGGTTTATAAATTTTAATATCTAGTCATTGCGCCATTCACCTCAATTATACCGTTTAACCTTCTTGGTAGAGAATCAGCCAAAATTTCAAAAAGGTTTTCATTTTCATCAATCACTTCTTCATAAGCATTGACTATTAACTGGACCAAGTGATGTTGATTTCCCGGCACAATATTAAAGCTTTGCAGCTCTTTTGAAATTAAACCCCAGATATTTTCCATAGGATTGGCGTCTGGGGTTTTCGCAGGTCAAGGAAGAACTTCAATATTTTGCTCCCGAAAACAAGTTTGGCAAATTCTGGTCGTATGAGCAGGGCAGTTGTCTTGTTGAAAAATAAAATGGTCTTGATAAAGTTCTGTGACGGCTGGAAGCATGGTGTTCTCTAAAATGTCCACGTAAAGCTCTGCTGTGAGCCTTCCATTGATTCAAAATAGAGCACCATGACCTCTAGCAGAAATCCAACCCCACATATTTACCGAAAATCTTCCAGCGCGATCTCATGGTCAAAATATTACCTTTCACCAAAACTCTGGTTCCTTCTAGAGAGTAATTAAGGGCAAAAAGTAACCTGACCTGTTTTTTTTTTCATTCGTAAGTTTAATTTTTGTAGCGGCTACACGACATCTTAAATTAGAGCCGTTCCTTACGCGATTTCGTGCCACTCTTACACATCCCGAAAATTGGGTTAATCTCTTTGCCTGTTTTTCATAAAAGCGATAAGGTCATAATCTTGATCGTAAGTTGAAACTTTCAATAAACCAGTCCCTTGTTTTCTCTCTATTGTCTGATCTTCTTCCCATTGTTTTTTAATTTTTATAATCGTGGTTTTACTGCGTCCATAATGTCTAGCCACGTCCCTAATTGACCATCCTAGTTGTAGTTTTGCCAGGAGTTGGGCTTTATCAAATAAAGAAATTTGTGGAGGCATTTTTTATTTATTTGTCAGACTGAAATACAGAATGTCATACTTTGACAGTTTAAGAAAAATACAATAATGGGTGACTTTGTTTGCAAAAACAGACCAAGGTATTACAACAAAAAGTATTGTGTACCGCTTTTATGATGCCGATAGTGTACATACATACAGTGAACCATTGGGATGTCTGACACGATCAAGTACAGCGAGGGCATTCTAACTTAACTGACTTACTGTTCAAAAAGCGATAACATCTTTTGGAGATTTAATCCGATATAGGACTTCATACAGCGAACCGACTTTAATTCTTATTTCATTTATTCGATCAAATTGTAGGTGATGATTGTAAAATGTGCCATTATAGAACTTTTTTGACAAATGCTGATCGAAGTGAGGTTGTATTATTTATTATGCTTAACAAAATAAGATATTCCTACTTCAAGTTAAAGTAAAAATAATTTTGGATCTTGTCTGTTGCATTTTTGATACATAATTTTACAAAAAATGTCAACAAGGTCGCGATTCTTTAAAAACCGTCAGAAAATCTCGCCTTACAAAAAATCTGATGATTTTTAAACACAAGTTCTAATAATCTTAAAACTTAGTTTTTGTTTTATTTATTTATTTCTAAATTTCCTTAAAATTATTAAATTCACATTTTGTATTTGATACTTCAACATAATCATAGTATTTTCTCATTTCAAAAAGCAAGAAAATTAATCCTGTGTGCTTTTTAAAATTAGGAAAAAATAGAAAACATCATATTATAGGTTTCAAATTTTTTAAATGTTCATTTAAACAAATTAAAATTATTGCTAATTAATTATTTAGACACTTGTAAAATTGCTTCCACTATGGAGTTTGAAAAAAATAATTCGTTTACCTTTATTTTAAATTTTTTAAACGATAAAATTTGAATTTCTTTTGGAACTGAATTCAATATTTTTGGTGATAAATACATAAACATCCTTTGACATGTTTTTGTTACTCGTGGTATAATATAATTTTGATGATTTGCTGTATGCTTTCTCATTTTTAATTTTTAAATTATATAAAGTTTCCTCATAAATTCCACCCCATATACTGTTTCCGTAACTTAATATCGATTGCACCATTGCAAAATAGAATGTTCTTTTTAACGATACTGGTATTGTATGTTTTAATATGTTCTTTAAAATTTAGGTTCTCATCAAATATTATTCCTTACTTTCTTAATGCTGTTCCAGTAAATGTGTAAATTTTAATTTTTGTAGACAGTTTTTGTGAAAACCCCTTTTTTTTATTTAAAAGTGTCTGTAATTAAGCTTATTTTTTTGTTTAACATACAAAACCATAGATTTTTTCGTTTATTTCGTTCAGGTATCTCTAAAAGAATACATCGGTGACATGTATCAAGGCGAGGATGGAGACGAAGAACCTGACTGGGTGAAGAGTGAGAGGGAGCAGTTCAACATCTACAGAGACAAGGACGGAGACGGTTTTATGGACGAAGATGAGGTGAGCAAGAGTTTCTGGTATAAATTGGGATGGATAGGTAACCCCCACCATTTTTTTGCTGCGTTTTTCCAACCGAAATATGAAATTATAATACAGTCTTCAGGGTTTAAAGGTACCTGGAGATCCTGGGAAACCTGGAAATGTCATGGATAGTTTTTTGAGTCCCAAAATGTCATGGAATGGGGTTCGTGCGTTCAAAAAAATGCCGATTTTTTTCCTTTTATTATATTTTCGGGACCCTTAAATTACCCAAAAGTTTTCTCACAACATTTTTTTTCTGCTTCTTCATCGTGTAATTTCGCTTCAAATTGGTACCCTGGAAAAAACCTCGTGACCTCACTGGTGCTTAACGTTACAAGCTTCAGAGTAAATACGGCCGGATTTTTTCGCTAGCCGCCCGAAATTACAGTCAACCATCCAATTGATATTAGGGAAATTTTGGTCAGGTTTTTTGTCAGTATGTTACCCAATGAGCATTTTCAGAAACTTCTGGTGACAGATATTTATATAATTATTATAAAGAGGGTTCCATTGATACCCTAGGGTATTTAGAAGTTTCCTACAAGAATTGAGTTTGTATATTTGTTTTATTAAAGGCTCTAAATTGATGGTACCCTAAAGTAACATAAAACTGTCGTTAACAATATTTCCACGGACATCTTTATAAAAATTAAAGTCATCGGTTCAAATGTTATATAAATTGGTGTTAACAATGTTTCCACCAACATATTTATAAAAATATAAGTCATCAGTGACAAAAGTTATATAAATTGGTGTTTGAAATCTTTCTGTCAACCCACTTATAAAACCGTAAGTAACTACCAATTAAAGATATATAATAGATTGGTTTTTAAAATGTTGCTATCAACCCACTTATAAAACTTAATTAACCAACAACAAATTTATATAAGATAAGATTGAAAATATTTCGAGAGACACTTATAAAAACTTGGGAACTCGCACACAATAGTTATATAAATTGGTGTCTGTAATATTCTTATGAACTCATTCATAAACCTTTTTTGCCCATAAGGTTTTTTTTATAATGTTATTAATTTCTTTATATAGTGATTATAATACAACTGTTTTTAGAACAGAAAAAACAATTTTAATTTATTTTGGCAATTATAATAACAAAACAAACAAGATTTTTTAAGGTTAATTTTGTGACATCAAAAGGCGCGTTTTTGCGACATCAAAAGGAGCGTTTTTGCGACATCAAAAGGCACGTTTTTGCGAGATACCATACCATTATTATCTTGTTTTAATTACATCAATCTGAGAGAGATAAGAGATCCAAATCTTCTTGAGATAGTTGCCGATGACAGATATCGGGATCGAATGCATTTTACACCCGATTCCCACCATTCCCATGCGCAGTCACCCTGACTCAAAAAACTCATCACGTGGTCCGACATGAACTTGTATAGGCAAATCTCGCTTAGACCACGTGATACGTGTTTTGATTCGGGGGACCCACAAATGAGAAACGCATAAATGGGAACCGTGTTAAGGTCGCAAAAACGCACCGTGAAACGTCGAGCGCATACGCTGATACTGCTGGTCGGCGGCAAATGTGAACACCCCGGAAAATACTCGCCTGTACACCCTTCGACCCCGCAATCTAACTATATTCTTGAGATAGTTACCTCTGACAGTTATGCGGGCTTGAAGTGTGTGGAGACGGGTATTTTTCCTGGTATGTGTAGTATGCTGGATCTCTCGAGGAATGCATTTAGGAAAAGAGAACAATGGTAACTATGTTAAGCTCGCAGAAACGGACCATCAGTGTTCAACACTGCGCCATCTGCAGCCCTTTGTTCCAAGTAGCAAATATTCATATTCCTACTTCAGCTTATCTCACTTTCATTTTTATTTATTTTAGAAGATTGCTAAACACCATTTTATAAATTTTTTTATTGTAAAAAGAAAAAGAATGATACATAACAAGCAAAGGGAAGAAAGATGGAAAATCTATATTTCTAAATCCATAAAAACCTTTAATTTGTTATGTAGTGTTGTTAGAACAGTTGTAAAACCTTTTTATAATAATCTTTATACTTGAGAGCTCATAAGGAAATTTTATAAAATCTATATGTTGTTTTTCTATACATTACTATGTACCTTAAATTTTTATAAGCTGGTGTTGAACAGTTGTTTTTCAAGTCTTTTTTACTCATTTAAGAGATATATTAGAGTTATAAAATTATCACCAACACTAAATAATATAACTTTTGGTTATTTTATGAAGGTTTTATATTATTTGCTGTAACTTTTATATAGACAAAAATGCTCATTGGGTACCCTTGCCTTTATTCTGGGCAGGCGCAGTAGCGCTCTGTCAGGCTGTTACCTTTATTAACGGTAACCACTGGCGCTAATTAGCGTCGAATAGCGACTATCTTTACCATTAAAAAGACAACCAACCAAACTTGATGTGATTCTGTGGTGGAAGATTTTTAGGTTATAAAAGTTTGTTTTGTTACAAAAATGTTGTGTATTTGGATTTTATTTTTTGTTAACCGTGTTTATAGTAGTAGTCGGGTGCATTTTTTACCGTTTTTTTTTGGTAAGCAGGTGAGTAAGTACAAATACGTTTCCAGAGGCTCGATTTCTTCCATTACTCCACCAAAGATATCTTGCAAAATCATTTGCCTGACTAAATTTATGTTATTGGGATGTCCGTCTCCTAGTCCTATCACTAAATTAATATTTTCCTCCATGATATAGTTAGAAAAACAAATAAAGAGTAACGAAATTTGACCAAAATCTCCCTATTTTATGGCCAGCGCAGGTTCATAACCTATAATATTTGTTTGCCACTTTTTTTTAGTTTAAACATCAATTTTGCTTGCTTGTTATCAATGGCGTTTTTGTTGGTTTCAAACTAGCGCATGCGTGTTTCGCCTAGACTCTACCTTGAAACTTTTTGCCGCTGCCTTCTATTACTTCTCACTCTTTTCGACAAAGAAAGTAACAGAAATCAGTGGCAAGACGTTGGACTCTGGACTAGATACTACTTACACGACCACATAAAATGCGTACAGAAGTTAGCTGCAGGTCTGTCAAATTTAAGTTTTGCTAATTGCGTTGCTTATTGTAAATGACTTTGACCTTTTTGGGATTACAGGTTAGATCTCTTGACATTGTAAACAAAAAAATAAGGAGACTGGCCACACTTTACTATAAGACTAATATACTAATGAATAAAACAATTTTTTTAAAATTATTCAACATTTTATTATAAAAACTTATTCTTGGAGCTCATTATGGACGAACAAGACCATAAGAAAAAGTATCAAGAACAGGGAACTGTTTGGCGAAAGGAAAGGATCGGTAAATTTGAGTAATCTGTGTCGTTGCAGACAACTAAAAATGATCAAAAGAAAATGTTCAGTAGCGTGTCATTGCCCCGTCAGCCTTGATAATGTTTGCCAGTCTTCGTGGCATGGAATCTGCTAAATTTTGAAATAAATTTGGATTTGAAACAATGACTTCGTCATATCTTCTCACTACTCTCTGGAAACAATATTCATTCGTGTCAACTTTTTTGCTGTAAGGCCCCACACATTTTCCATGGGACTGGCGTCAGGAGTTTTTCCCGGCCATGGTAAAACCTCGATGTTATTTTGCTGGAACCACTGTTTAGTAATGCGTGCGGTATGGATAGGACAGTTATTCTGTTGATACACAAAACCTTCTGGATGAAGAATGGTTACATACCCTCTGACTACTTTTTCGGAACAATATTTATTCGTGTTAACTTTTTTGCTGTAAGGCCCACACATTTTCCATGGGACTGGCGTCAGGAGTTTTTCCCGGCCATGGTAAAACCTCGATGTTATTTTGCTGGAACCACTGTTTAGTAATGCGTGTGGTATGGATAGGACAGTTATTCTGTTGATACACAAAACCTTCTGGATGAAGAATGGTTACATACCCTCTGACTACTTTTTCGGAACAATATTTATTCGTGTTAACTTTTTTGCTGTAAGGCCC
Source organism: Oxystoma pomonae (assembly GCA_963921995.1). Classification (NCBI taxonomy): domain Eukaryota; kingdom Metazoa; phylum Arthropoda; class Insecta; order Coleoptera; family Brentidae; genus Oxystoma; species Oxystoma pomonae. The sequence continues at coordinate 111,635,672 of OY998167.1, forward strand.
CACACATTTTCCATGGGACTGGCGTCAGGAGTTTTTCCCGGCCATGGTAAAACCTCGATGTTATTTTGCTGGAACCACTGTTTAGTAATGCGTGCGGTATGGATAGGACAGTTATCCTGTTGATACACAAAACCTTCTGGATGAACAATGGTTGCATACCCTCTGACTACTTTTTCGGAACAATATTTATTCGTGTTAACTTTTTTGCTGTAAGGCCCCACACATTTTCCATGGGACTGGCGTCAGGAGTTTTTTCCGGCCATGGCAAAACCTCGATGTTATTTTACTGGAACCACTGTTTAGATGCGTGCGGTATGGATAGGACAGTTATCCTGTTGATACACAAAACCTTCTGGATGAACAATGGTTGCATACCCTCTGACTACTTTCTCGGAAAAATGCTCATTCGTGTTAACTTTTTTGCTCTAAGGCCCCACACATTTTCCATGGGACTGGCGTCAGGAGTTTTTCCCGGTCATGGCAAAACCTCGATGTTATTTTGCTGGAACCACTGTTTAGTAATGCGTGCGGTATGGATAGGATAGTTATCCTGTTGATACACAAAACCTTCTGGATGAAGAATGGTTGCATACCCTCTGACTACTTTTTCGGAACAATATTTATTCGTGTTAACTTTTTTGCTGTAAGGCCCACACATTTTCCATGGGACTGGCGTCAGGAGTTTTTCCCGGCCATGGTAAAACCTCGATGTTATTTTGCTGGAACCACTGTTTAGTAATGCGTGCGGTATGGATAGGACAGTTATCCTGTTGATACACAAAACCTTCTGGATGAACAATGGTTGCATACCCTCTGACTACTTTTTCGGAACAATATTTATTCGTGTTAACTTTTTTGCTGTAAGGCCCCACACATTTTCCATGGGACTGGCGTCAGGAGTTTTTTCCGGCCATGGCAAAACCTCGATGTTATTTTACTGGAACCACTGTTTAGTAATGCGTGCGGTATGGATAGGACAGTTATCCTGTTGATACACAAAACCTTCTGGATGAACAATGGTTGCATACCCTCTGACTACTTTTTCGGAACAATATTTATTCGTGTTAACTTTTTTGCTGTAAGGCCCCACACATTTTCCATGGGACTGGCGTCAGGAGTTTTTTCCGGCCATGGCAAAACCTCGATGTTATTTTACTGGAACCACTGTTTAGTAATGCGTGCGGTATGGATAGGACAGTTATCCTGTTGATACACAAAACCTTCTGGATGAACAATGGTTGCATACCCTCTGACTACTTTTTCGGAACAATATTTATTCGTGTTAAGTTTTTTGCTGTAAGGCCCACACATTTTCCATGGGACTGGCGTCAGGAGTTTTTCCCGGCCATGGTAAAACCTCGATGTTATTTTGCTGGAACCACTGTTTAGTAATGCGTGCGGTATGGATAGGACAGTTATCCTGTTGATACACAAAACCTTCTGGATGAACAATGGTTGCATACCCTCTGACTACTTTTTCGGAACAATATTTATTCGTGTTAACTTTTTTGCTGTAAGGCCCCACACATTTTCCATGGGACTGGCGTCAGGAGTTTTTTCCGGCCATGGCAAAACCTCGATGTTATTTTACTGGAACCACTGTTTAGTAATGCGTGCGGTATGGATAGGACAGTTATCCTGTTGATACACAAAACCTTCTGGATGAACAATGGTTGCATACCCTCTGACTACTTTTTCGGAACAATATTTATTCGTGTTAACTTTTTTGCTGTAAGGCCCCACACATTTTCCATGGGACTGGCGTCAGGAGTTTTTTCCGGCCATGGCAAAACCTCGATGTTATTTTACTGGAACCACTGTTTAGTAATGCGTGCGGTATGGATAGGACAGTTATCCTGTTGATACACAAAACCTTCTGGATGAACAATGGTTGCATACCCTCTGACTACTTTTTCGGAACAATATTTATTCGTGTTAACTTTTTTGCTGTAAGGCCCCACACATTTTCCATGGGACTGGCGTCAGGAGTTTTTTCCGGCCATGGCAAAACCTCGATGTTATTTTACTGGAACCACTGTTTAGTAATGCGTGCGGTATGGATAGGACAGTTATCCTGTTGATACACAAAACCTTCTGGATGAACAATGGTTGCATACCCTCTGACTATTTTTTCGGAACAATATTTATTCGTGTTAATTTTTTTGCTGTAAGGCCCCACACATTTTCCATGGGACTGGCGTCAGGAGTTTTTCCCGGCCATGGTAAAACCTCGATGTTATTTTGCTGGAACCACTGTTTAGTAATGCGTGCGGTATGGATAGGACAGTTATCCTGTTGATACACAAAACCTTCTGGATGAAGAATGGTTACATACCCTCTGACTACTTTTTCGGAACAATATTTATTCGTGTTAACTTTTTTGCTGTAAGGCCCCACACATTTTCCATGGGACTGGCGTCAGGAGTTTTTCCTGGCCATGGCAAAACCTCGATGTTATTTTTCTGGAACCACTGTTTAGTAATGCGTGCGGTATGAATAGGACAGTTATCCTGTTAATACACAAAACCTTCTGGATGAAGAATGGTTGCATACCCTCTGACTACTTTCTCGGAACAATATTCATTTGTGTTAACTTTTTTGCTGTAAGGCTCCACACATTTTTCATGGGACTGGCGTCAGGAGTTTTTCCCGGCCATGGCAAAACCTCGATGTTATTTTGCTGGAACCACTGTTTAGTAATGCGTGCGGTATGGATAGGACAGTTATCCTGTTGATACACAAAACCTTCTGGATGAAGAATGGTTGCTTCTGGAAGTATAACATTTCTCATCATATTAACATAAACCTCAACCGTAATTCTTGCATGGAATCTAAAAAGAGCCCTATGTCCTCTCGCCGATATACAACTCCACCCTTTCACGGAAAATCTTCCAGCCCGGTCTTCTTTCCCAGAAATATATTTTTCGAGATCGTGTGTTCTGGTGGGTGATATACGTTTGCTGTCATTGTGGGATTGAAAGATTTTTTCATGCGTGAAGACCACCTGTTGCCAAAATTCTTCTTCATGAATAGTTTAGTGCAAAAATTTACCTGGCTTGCTTCTTTTCCGCACTAAGTAAGATTTTATTGGCAGCAATGCGACATCTAAGCCTAGAACTGCTTATCCGTCTGCGTGTCATTCTTATGGATCCCAGGAAAATGTGCCTCAATCTTCGCCTCTGGGGCCATCGCAAATGGGTGGTCTTCAGGAAAATCGATCACTTGCTGATGCGCACTGACTTGGGTTAAGCCAGTGCCTCGCCTTCGTCGAACAATTCCTTCTTCTTGATACTTTCTTCTTAATCTAACAATTGTTGCCTTGTTTCGTCCATAATGGGCCGCTACTCTTCGAATCGACCAACCACCGTCTAACTTTGCCAAAATTTAGGCTTTTTCGAATTCGTTTAGTTGGAGAATTTTTATCAATTTGAAATACCTAAAAGGTTATTGAGTTGCGAGGCTCATAATACACTATATAAAATCGGCGTACGCATTTTATGTGGCCGGAAGTGTACGTCAAATACTTCTTGTCGACTCTTAGCGTCTTCTTATCTGCGTTTTTCCCCCTTCAAGATTAAGCAAAGTGATTTTTTTTACAGTAACCCTTTCTGAATTGGGGGAAAACAAGCATTTTTCCGAAATTTTGACAATAAACTCAAAATTCGCAATTAAACATGGAAATGTCCCTCTACCTATCTCTGTCGCACCCGTGTAATTACATATAACGTCATCTCTCTCAAATCAGATAGCACAACTTCGAGCGCAACTGTCTCTCTTCAAGCCGATCTTCACACTATCGTAGATAGAGGAAATACTGAAGATAGGTAACCTTACGGGCTAAAATGTTAGCAAAAATTTCGTTCGTGGATAACTCCCCAGAGCGCGCATAGTCGCTTTTGGACAACTCGACTGTCATCAACCCAGTGCATTTCTCCGCAGCGAAATCTGTAAGCATAGAAGACATAATCAATTTTCCTTTGCAATCTGTAATAACTCTCCAATGTTTCACTTGACTTCGTATAGGTGGCGCTATTAACTTAGCATTAACATTCCTCCTGCGCTAGATAGCGTAGAAAATAGAAATATCACTGCCATTGTTTAGATTTGGTGGAAATCGAACCGTATATCATTGAATTTAACTTTTTATGACGACATAGAGAATATTCTTCTTGTTCTTATCAGTACTTTTTTAGTGTTAGAAAAAAAAAGATGATCTTGTTGATTTTGTGATTTTTGAAACAAAAACAGTTTTATTCTTGTGATTTATTAACGCTTACAGGTAAGTGTTCCTTATTTTGAATGTTTTTTTTTTATAGTAACAAAAAACTGTTGGTAAATGTTTTCTCGGTAATTATGCAGTATACGGTTTTCTGCCATTTTTGATTTTTTATGAAAAATTCTTTATGGGGGCACCTATACTAGGGTCCCTAGGACCCCAAATCCGCCTGCGCCCGATTTTTTTTTAAGAGAAAAAAGGGTGCCCGGGGGGGGGGTTGTAATGTTTTTCTGATTGTTTTGGGTTGGGTTGGGTTGGACTGTGTTGGATTGGGTGGTTTTAGTGAAAAAAAAATAAAAAAAAAACATAAAAAAAATAAAAAAAAACAACCGGCGCAGGCGGATTTGGGGTCCTAGGGACTCTAGTAGGTGCCACCATAAAGAATTTTTCATAAAAAATCAAAAATGGCAGAAAACCGTATACTGCATAATTACCGTTTTTTCGCATTAATAATTAAGTAGGTAGGAACTATTTAAAAAAAAAACATCGGGAATTTCCTAGAAAATTTCAGTTATAAACAAAATATTAAATATAAATAAATTTGGCTTAAGATATTTTAGCATAATTAAAGGGGTAACGTTTTTGTTTAAGAAATTTTTATGCCAAGATTTTGTTCCCATTGTATAGCCTTCTTTCCAAACTTTCGATTTTTAGAATAAAACACTCAGTTTTCTCAAGTTTTCACTTTTTTTTAGCTTCAAAAAAGTACTGCAATAAAACCATTTTTCTCTGTTAAAATGAAAAATATTTAAGGTTGTTGAAGAGAGACAGCAGGCTATTAAAAAGTATTTTAGAGAAAGATGGAAATAATTTAAGGCAATTGTTTACTAAAAATTTCTGTTTTGTCATCTGTCTGTCATCTTGAGTGTTTTTTTTTATCCAAAAAACGACAAAAATTGTAATTGTTTATCGTGTAAGTCATAAGGTGGTATTAATTTCTTTCAATCAAAGTTCTTTATAGTGTTTAAAATTACAAAAAAACGTGTATATAAGTGTATTTTAGCACATCTTAAAATAATTGAACAGGTATTTAACTAAATTATTTCCAGGTTCATCATGGTAGATGATTCTATTTTGTAATGTGGCCGCTAAATATTTAAATTTGAAAACAAATAGTTTTTAAGTTAAAATAAAAAAGCATATTTAAAAAAATTAAATACAATAAATACCTATAATAGAAATAAGATTATAGCATTTATTATATTTATGCTCATCAACTAATATAATATATAATAAAATAATTTTTTCCGAAATATTTTTGCAATGCTTAAATGCGACACTCTTGTATCCCAAAACTAAATTTTTGGAAAAAAAGGAACTTTTAATCCAAATAGCTACTGTCATAGGGAGGAGAATTTATAATAAAATGGCAAAATAAAAATCATATGCACGACACCACTAAAGATGACAGATGACAACTAAAATTTTTAGTACACAATTGCCTTAATATTTTTGCACTTTACTAAATTATCTCTCCATCTACCTCTAAAATTCTGCCCTCTCTCATTAAATATTTTTCATTTTAGCAGAGGAAAGATGTTTTTGCAGTACTTTTTTGAACGCTAAAAAACCGGTGAAGGCTTGAAAAATTTGAGTGTTTTATTCGAGGTTTTTTTCATAATATTGTATTGTCATCGGATCTACTTTGCTGTGCCAAATTTCACTAAAATCGGTTCACGGGAAGTGTGTCAATGAATTTAGCCCCCTATTTTTAAACCTTAACCACCCCCTACCCACCAATTTTTTTTTCATAATATTGTATTATCATCCGAACTACACTATTGTGCCAAATTTTATTAAAATCGGTTTACGGGAAGTGTGTCAAAAACGAATCGCAAAATTTGATAGTCAGGCAGACTGTAAAGTTAAATATAATCGTTTAATAATAATAAAAACTGTCTTGCTTCATTCAGCATATTCATGAATTTATATTATGATCTCTCTACCAGCTCCCATTCCCTTAGCAACAAGTTCATTCATTTACGCCACTGATAAACCGGTATTCAGCAAAGAATCAAAAACTTGCGGTAATTCCCCTTTCATGGCTTGGCTGGCTGTTCGGATACCGTCGGCTTTCGTCGGATATTAGCATGTATCCTCGTTGCCAGCACTACCTATTTATTGCGGTCTCCGCTAGCGCCCTCTAACAGTTACTCGGCAAAACAAAATTTTTGATTTCCATACTTTCCGCAAGGTAAATGGGGGGCACCACTTGCCTGATCAGGGTTTATAACGAGTGGAAGTGCAACGGACTATTCTCACTTCCACTTATCAGTTACATATCTTAAGTATTTTCTATCTACGACACTATCCACCCTGTGCAAGTGCAGACATTGCCTCTTTATACTGTGAATTTTGAGTTCATTTCTAACATTTCAACAAAATGCTCGTTTCTCCCCGATTTAGAAAGGATTAACTCTGCTTTTTTCTGCACTTTGCCTAATCTGAATCTTTTTCCACTTTCCCCGCTTTTTTTACCCTACAGCCACCACTTTTAAAGGGCCATCACGTGATTAATGACTGACTTTGACAATTTCTTAGACAGCCCTATTGGAGCCATTCGAGCGAAGCTAGCCACAAGCGACTTGTCAAGCTAATGACGTAGTATGCGACGTCATTGTTTTGAAACTTTCTCCGTTATCGAAAATTACATATCAGTATCACAAAATCAGGTGTGGGTTTGCCTTTCAGGTGAAAGAGTGGATCATGCCCCAAAACTTTGATCACGCAGACGCAGAGGCGCGTCATCTTATCTACGAAGCTGACACCGACGCAGACGAGAAGCTCAGCAAGGAGGAAGTAATGAACAAGTTTGATCTGTTCGTTGGTTCGCAGGCTACTGACTTTGGAGAGGCTCTGAATCGACATGACGAATTTTAGGAGAAATATTTCTGGTAGAGTAATGTAAGGACAAGAATGCTTAAATCCGGCCAGAGGATTGCTCAACGCATCAGATGGGAATTAGCTGACGTAATTCGTTGGGAGAAACTTAGCCTAAATGATTTGTCACTGTTTTTTGTGGCTAGAGGATGGTTTCAAATTTATGTAATTGTCAATTTTATAATTTATTTGAAAGATTTGCATACTTTTTTTAAACCTAACCACAAAAATTTGTGAAAAAGATCAAAACTGACATAATTCTGAATGAATTTGACTGTTTCCTTTTTTCAGAAGGAACCCTTCACATAAAAATCAGTTAATAATCCCACACGATCCCTACGCATGCCCAAAAGAGTCCTTTGTTATAGACTGGAGACTGGCAGAAACTTATAGACATAAAGATCAATCCTCTGTCCGGGTTTACAAATTCTTGATCTAAAGGGAAGTACAGTGTTTTCCCAATCGAATTGGGCCGTTTTTTTACAATGACATTGACAGAACAAAAACAAAAAAGGACAGAAGCTTATTTCGAAACAACGAGGCAAATCTGTGGATTATTTCGATAATTATCCATAAAACTCAAAAGTCTACGCTGAGCAATTATTTCGAGTTTTTTTTAGCAAAGTTTTAGGCTATAAAGATTAAAAATCTATTTTTATATTAAATAAGTTTTTACTTTTAAGCGTAAAAAAATTAATCCGCTTTTTAAATGTTATTTATTTTTAGTATATTTTATAATTGAATCTCTCTATATATAGATTTTTATGTCATTGTGCAATATTAAAAAATTAAAATAAATAAACTGTGCATCGTTTTTAATTTATGGGAAAATTTTTCTACAGCAAAGTATGCTATGAAAATGTTCACATACCTACTTTGGTTGTTTTTCAACTCTCTCTTGAACCTTTTTTTTAATATGGAAATAGTGCTTTTTTTTAGAAGCGTTGGTTTAAATAACGAGCGCAGCGAGGTATTTATAAACGCGAGTAAAAAAAGCACAGTTTATCCGCGAGTTGTAACACTATTTTTTTAAATACCTTTATCAAAAAATCCAAGAAAACCAGGAAAATATTTTTAAAAATCTCGAACGAAGAGCACTTCTTGCAACACACCATTTTTATACTATAATTCAAGGCGGTTGGTAAATGAAATAACAATGGTTTCCCTAGCGACGTGCCTTTTTACTCGGTGACGTTCATTGTTGCGACATTTTAATCTTTGACAGTTTGATATTTTGCCGATGTTTTTAAATGATTTTTTCGTAAATACTTGGTGAACCAACACCGTACTCAACTAAAAAAAGCCACTGCACTCGATTTGACGTCATCAATATGGCGTCGAAGTTTGGCTGACGTTTCCAATTGATTCGTTTTTTATGCGATATTGATTTTCTATGTGTTTTTCAGTAAATTGTGAAAAGTGAATTATAAATTGTTAAAAAAGATAATAAACTAGTAAAATCATTATGCCTGTGCGGCATGCCAAAGTTTCGCGCGAATTACGAGGGGGGCCAAAGGTTTCCGTTTTTGACTTCCCATCAGACGCCAATTTATCCAAAAAATGGGGCTATGCTATAAGAAGAAAGGATTTTGCAATCACGAAGAATTCCAGGGTAAGATTTGCAACAATTTATCCGTTTTATAGCTTATAAGACATAACCTACTGGTTTTGTTCTTTTTGTTAAGTTTTGTTTATTGTCTATTCATATTCAGGTAGGGTTGAGTTTTAATTTTCTGATTTTCTTGTCTGAAAATGCCTTTGAAAGTGATTATGGCTAAAAACCATATGAAAACGGTGAAATTTTTTTTTATTTATATAAAATATTAAAGTTGGTAACCTATAATATAACCTATGATAAAAAATTGAAGTATAACATAAAAAAATTACAATAAAAGCAGATGTCCAAAAAAGAAGTTAAAAAACCTCCAAATCAGTAACATCAACCGAAAAGAATCTAAAAACAAAAGATAAAAGATCTTGGGTGGAAATAACGAAAATTCAAAACTGGATGAGCATCCCACAAGGAACACACAAAGGACCAAAGCGAAAAGAGAAATGATTAAACGATGTTTCGCTCTGGGTAACCAGCGTGAGCTCGTCAGTGGTTCCACTGGTCACCCTCCCCATACATCATTAAAAACCATCATACATTTTGATTTCCAACTTTCCGCACTGGTACTTATCCAAGTAACCTGATTACCTGAATTTTCGTTATTTCCACCCAAGATCTTTTGTTTTTAGATTCTTTTCCGTTGACGTAACTGATTTGGAGGTTTTTTACCTTCTTTTTTTGTTTTTTAATTGCCTTAGGAGCATAATCCTATTGGAAATATTAACACGCCTGGACGAATCTGTATCAGGTAACTTGGATAAATACCAGTGCGGAACGATGCCTATTTGTGAGTGATTCAAAGTTGGAAACCAAAGTGTATGATGGTATTTAATGATGTATGGGGAGGGTGACCAGTGGAACCACTGACGAGCTCACGCTGGTTACCCAGAGCGAAACATCGTTTAATCATTTCTCTTTTCGCTTTGGTCCTTCGTGTGTTTCTTGAGGGATGCTCATCCAGGTTTGAATTTTCGTTATTTCCACCCAAGATCTTTTGTTTTTAAATTCTTTTCGGTTAATGTAACTGATTTGGAGGTTTTTTACCTTCTTTTTTTGTTTTTTAATTGCCTTAGGAGCATAATCCTATTGGAAATATTAACACGCCAAGACGAATCCGTATCAGGTAACTTTGATAAGTACCAGTGCGGAACGATGCCTATTTGTGAGTGATTCAATGTTGGAAATTAAAGTGTATGATGGTGTTTAATGATGTATGGGGAGGGTGACCAGTGGAACCACTGACGAGCTCATGCTGGTTACCCAGGGCGAAACATCGTTTAATCATTTCTCTTTTCGCTTTGGTCCTTTGTATGTTCCTTGTGGGATGCTCATCCAGATTTGAATTTTCGTTATTTCCACTCAAGATCTTTTGATCTTTTATTTTTAAAATCAGATGTGTTTCAGAAAAACACTTAGAATTGGTAAGGCTTAGAAATCGAGCATTAATAAACCATACAGGCCAGTATGAAAATCCATATCGGTGGTCACTCTTAATCAATGCCAGTGCTAAGATAGTCCTTGGAATAGTTTATGGTGATGGTTCAAAAATTTTGCGGGTCCGAGAAACACCTAGACCTCAACATTCTCTATAAAATATTTGGCTCAACTTTCGTTTACATAAAATGTGATATTAAAAAAAAATTATTGGGGGTCTTCTATAGGACCCCCTGAGTTTGAATATAAAAGCAAAAATCTGCGGAAATGCATTATCACATTTATACAAAAAGTGTCTTTTTTTCACTTTTTCTCAAAAACAATGCATTTCCGGAGATTTTCATTTCCATATTTGCATTGAGGAGAAGAAGTGAAATCTAGAACCGTTTCAATTTTTTTCATATCACATTTCTACAAGAAGTTCAAAAACGGTATATTTCCGGAAATTTTCCAAAATCGTAATAATTTTTTTTTAAAACAGATTTCTATAGAAAATTGTCTTTTTTTTTCAGTTTTTCTCAAAAATAATGCATTTTCGCATATTTTCAATTCTATATTTCCATTGAGAAAATCAAGTAGAAACTAAAATCGTTTTTATTTTTTCTGTAACACATTTTTACACAAAGTTTCCATTTTTTTCCCATTTTTCTCGAAAACGGTGCATTTCCGCAATTTTTTATGTCATTCAATTCAGAAGGCCTTCCACAAGGCATGCAAAAAAATATTTTTCAAAATTTCATGTAAAAAAAAATTTGACCCAAATATTTTTTATGTATGATATATAATGTGGTAAAATTTTATATTGTTTATTTTAAGGTTTGTTAAATGTACTTCAGAAAAAATGAAATTTTCAACCAAATTTTATACCGCCACCGGAGATGTTCTTGATATCCCATTAAAAATACCTCGACTGGTAATCATGTTTTATTTTGTTTTATACCACATAAGTAATAACCAAGGAGGGAAATAAAGTAAAAATTCAATTTCAGGGATTCAAAGATCCATTTTATTTCTTAAAAACAGGGATTAAAAGTTACTTTTTAATACCTAAAGTACAAAAGATATATATTTTTTTAAATATTTACTTATGCATCAGTTATTATGTTCAGTTTGTGTGTGCTAAAACGTAAAAGTACATAAAGGTAGGTATATAAAGCATATAAAGGTAAGTATTACTATATTTAAAAAAATTTGATTTTTCACTGTTAGTATTTTATTTATTCTACTGAAAATCTTATCAGCCAACCTAGGCGGCCATCTTGAAATGAGTTCATTGGCTTTTTAGTTAAGAAGGCGTTGGGTGAATACTGGCGGAAATGGCTTAGTTTTTAGGCAAGAATGATTAGATTTTTTCAATGTTACTATTTTCCGCTATTTCTCTTTAATTCTGGGTTAAAAACGGACACAAATCTTTTTTTGCACCCGTGATCAAAAAAGTTTTTCATCGGTAACCAAAAAAAAACATACTTTAGTTAATATCTGCAGACAGTTACTAAAATTATGTTTTTGACGAAAGTAAAAAAAAAAAAACTATTTTTATTGGTGTTGTTCATCTATGTCCTTTCGTAAAATCAGTATTGTGAGAGAGCGCTGTGATTGGTCGAGACAGAATTCCAGAAAATTCAGAAAATAATTCTCATTACAGAATTGCTGCACTGCGAATTGCAAGAGAAGGAACGAAGCAATGGTTTTTTCGGGCACAATTTTAATTTGAAAATGAAAGGTTTTAAGCACTATGGATATACAGTGTACAGTCTATCATGTTATGAAACTTTTAAAATACGCGCCAAACTGAGTACGCCCCCAAACATTTGGCTGAAAAAGAGATAGGGATAGGTTAGAGAAGGATGGAGTGATCTGATTGGCGGTAGAACAAGGGTAGTCGTGCGGCAGTCGAAATCAAAGATTAAATACTATTAATATAAAAAATTTTGTTGAAATCATTAAGAACGGTGGTAGGATTAAGTTTAGAATAGTGTTAAGTGTTTATTTCCTAAAATAAAACTGTTTCAGACTGATTATCGGTGAGTGTTCTTTAAAACTGTAGAAAGTGAATAAAAACTATAAATTCGAATGATTAAAAGAAAGACAACAATCAAGGTAAGAGATTAACATAATACTGCCCTTAGATGGAAAAGTAACATCATAAAATTTTACATTTTCGGTTTTTCAGCTTACACAGTGTAACTTTTTAAGCGGTTAAATGGTATTCTTAACTTTTCGATAGCTTTTTTAGTTTTGTTTAATTTGCAGTGACAAATTAACGTATAACCAAAATTTAACAAAAAAACAATGGAAGAGAAACGTATAAGCTTCATCCGTATGCATTTTGTTTAACTTTTCCCGTGTAAAATAGTCGTAAATGCTATATCATCAGGTATTTCGTCATCGAAACTTAACAGGGAAAAACAACGTATCGTCGATTACGCGTTTTCTCAATTTTTTTTCTGAAGGTTTTATATCTACCTTTTAAACGGAAATAAAACGTACCCAGCAAACACGGTTCCCTCCGGCCTTCGTCGCCGATGTCGATTGCCGAATTTGCCGTCATCGGCACGACGTCGATTTATGACATCGGACCAGCAGTATTTTTTGTCCGCTTTGCGATGTAGGTCCAATGTATGTTTGTCGACGCAGCGTTAGACTGTGGCCCGTCGTCGGACCATGGTAAATTTTACTTTTTGCTGACATCGGCATACCGTCGCCGTACGATGAAGGTCCGAATAAACACATGGTACCGACCATCCGCCCTTAAAGCTGCTTAATTTGGTCGGTCTAACGTAGGCAAGCTGGTCTCGGTACGACATCGGTAAACTATTCAATACCGACATTGGTTTCCTAAAGCGGTCCAACGTCGGTGATTGACGAAGGTCCGTCGGTGGTAGCTTAAAGCGGCCCGACAATGGCAAACCACAAAGGTCCGATAATGGGTGGATAATAAGGCCCCACATCAGCCTCTCAAAGCGTCTTGACGTCGGTGATTGACGAAGGTCCGTCGGTGGTTTGCTTGACACGATCCGACATTGGCAAACTACAAAGTTTCGATAATGCGGGCGCTTAAGCATTTGGGATAGTTTAAGTGGCAGAAGAGGTGATTCTTGTAGAGAAGTTCCACCATCTTGTCAAGTCCGCATTCTAGTTTGAAATATATTTGCTCATTATATATATAATATTATCTTCCACTGTAGTGACATTAGCGCCATCTCTACATACTAGGAAGAAACTATTAAGCAGTTTAAACATTTTAAGGTGACATAATCGGACCATCGTCGGCCATAAGGCAGATGTTGCAGAAGTGGTCGTCGGCATAAAGTCGACTATAGTAAATCGGGCTAGCGTCAGTTGCCGATTCTCGACCGATCAAACCAAGTTCCAATCGGACCATCGTCGGCCCTAAAGCAGATAAAGTGGTCGTCGCCATAAAGTCGAATATAGTAAATCGCGCCATCGTCAGTTGCCGATTCTCGACCGATTAAACAAAGTTCCAATCGGACCGTCGTCGGCTCTAAAGCAGATAAAATGGGCGTCGGCATAAAGTCGACTATAGTAAATCGAGCCATCGTCAGTTGCCGATTCTCGACCGATTAAAGAAAATTCCAATCGGACCATCATCGGCTCTAAAGCAGATAAGGTTTGCGTTGGCATAATGTCGTCTATAGTAGGCGGGCCATCGTCCACTTGCCGATACTCGTCCGATTAAACACAGTTCCAATCGCACCGTCGTCGGCCCTAAAGCAGATAAAGTGGGCGTCGGCATAAAGTCGACTATAGTAAATCGGGCTAGCGTCAGTTGCCGATTCTCGACCGATCAAACAAAGTTCCAATCGGACCATCGTCGGCCCTAAAGCAGATAAAGTGGTCGTCGCCATAAAGTCGAATATAGTAAATCGTGCCTGCGTGCGTGATTAAACAAAGTTCCAATCGGACCGTCGTCGGCTCTAAAGCAGATAAAATGGGCGTCGGCATAAAGTCGACTATAGTAAATCGAGCCATCGTCAGTTGCCGATTCTCGACCGATTAAAGAAAATTCCAATCGGACCATCATCGTCTCTAAAGCAGATAAGGTTTGCGTTGGCATAATGTCGACTATAGTAAATCGGGCCATCGTCAGTTGCCGATTTTCGACCGATTAAACAAAGTTCCAATCGGACCATCGTCGGTCCTAAAGTGGTGTCGGCTTAAAGTCGACTGTAGTAATGTGGACCTCCGTCAGTTGCCGATTATTGACCTAAAACTGAAAATCGCAATCTGTCCAACATCGGGCCAGCGTACGTGTAGCGCCGATGCCGACACACTTCCGACGTTATCGACATTGACCTGATTCAATGCCGACGAGTTGTGTTTCCTGGGAAGCTTTATCTTTTGACCGTATGCCATGGAAAAAAGCTGTATATGTTATTTACGCTACTTTTCCAGTGGTTAACGAATCGTCATGTTTTATTGATATACAACTTACGTTAGATTTTCATTGTGAAAGTATTTGTTACTAAGAGTCTATCCATGGAAAATCAACTGTCGCGTTTACGTGTTTTTACCAATGTATATTGGTATTTGAAAACAAACGTATGAGTTAAAATAACAAGAAAGAATAAAAAAATTACAAAATTTTAGACATAATAACGAACGAGGAAAAATATGTATCTATACCAACTTTTAACTTTTTAATGGCAAAAAAAAGCTTGGCAGTTATGTGATTTTAAAACGAAAAGTTTGAAGACCATTTATTCAAAACCATTGTTTTCGGCATACATTACTTTTCCATTGTAGGGCAGAATAGGTACTCTGAGAAAACAATAACACCAATTTTTTGTGATGCATTCTTTATTAAATAGATCTTACACGATTTATTACAGTCAACTATATCGCCATTTTTAATAAAAAAATGGCAGTGTTATATTTTTATAGGTAGATACAACTATTTTTGATAAAACAAATTCTAAAAAATATATGATATTTTTTGTTTAATACCTTTAATTAATTTTTCGACTAAAAATACATACAATAAGGTCCCTAAGAACATGGAAAGCCTCTTGCTAAGTTTATATAGAGTGTGTTTCAAAATTCAATTTCGAAGCACCCTGTTTTTTTTATTTTTAACGGTTTTTAGTATGGATATCTTTTAGGTGGTTAGTAAAGTACTAATTTTAATTTGTAAATACCTAAATATCTAGAACGCGTCTTGTTTTGGGCTATCTTAGAGGTTATACATCTTCTTTTCTTCTTCCACGGTCATTCTTAAAAATTAAAATTCCACAAAATTAGTGATAATAATTATTATTATTAATTATTAGTACAGGGTGCCCGCCACTTGCGAGCCTTAATTTTCAAGAGAGGTTCAAGTGGCATCATACAGGGTGACCCAAAGAATGTTAATTTGAAATGTAAAGAGTCACTTGCCTAATAACACGCACCCATTAACCTAACGACCCCCCCTCAAGAAAATCAAAATTTAGTCACACTATAATTATGTGCTAATTTCGTCCCCAATCAAAAAATTTTGTGCTCTTCTGGTTTCTGAGAAAATCGAAAAAGAAAATGGGGTAGCTAGGTTAATATTAACTTAGCAACCCCATCAGAAAAAATGGCAAAAATTTTTGGTTTTAAAATTATCTGCTAATTATGTGCTCCACGAATATATAAGAAAAAAAGAGAGTTTTTTCTTTTAAATTATGTTTTTCTAAAAAAAAGGGTGGGGTAGCTAGGTTAATATTAACTTAGCGACCCCCCACATGTTTAGGTATCACGGAATTTAAAAATTTCAAAAACCAGTATTATCTGCATATTATGTGCTAATTTCGTCCATGATCAGAAAATTTTGTACTCATCTAGTTTTCTAGTAAATCGAAAAAGAAAGTGGGTTAGCTACGTTAATTACTCTACTAAAAGAGCTGCACTAAAAACGAATAATTCGGTTTTTTCTTACAAATATTCGTGGAGCACATAATTTTGAATAATATATTTTTATTTTGGAATCATACTTCAGATTGCGAATGATAAGTTATTACAAATGATGTAATGTAATATCCTTTTTATTGATTTTCTAAAAAACCGGACAAGTACAAAATTTTCTGATCATGGACGAAATTAGCACATAATATGCAGAAATTATTAAATTCTGTGATACCTAAACATGTGGGGTCGCTAAGTTAATATTAACCTAGCTACCCCACCTTTTTTTTTTTAAAAAATCATAATTTAAAATGAAAAAAATCGATTTTTTTGTTACATATTCGTGAAGCACATAATTAGCACATACATTTAAAACCAAAAATTTTTAGTTTGGTGCCATATTTCCTGGTGGGGTTGCTAAGTTACTATTAATCTAGCTACCCCATTTTCTTTTTTGATTTTCTCAGAAACCAGAGGAGCACAAAATTTTTTGATTCAGGATGAAATTAGCACATAATTATGGCATAACCAAATTTTGATTTTGTTGGGGTGGGTTCGCTAGGTTAATGGAAGTTAATAACACACTCAAAAACTATTACAATCCTATTACAAGAAGCGTCAAAATAGCCTTTTCAAAATTTCGTTTTTCAAAACTTAGGTACGATTTCTGCCTCACCCTGTACACATTAAGAAGTCTAAGTACCTCAAACAAAAAAATGGCGTATTTTCGCTACGCTAACAATTCAAAGTTGATTAAAATCTGTCGAACAAAATTTTGTGTACAGGGTGTTTGTTTATAACTGGAACACTCAGTATCTTTTATTATTGAAAATAAAGGGTAGGTCTAAATTCAAAAATTTCTTGGCGAATTACAACAAATTTAAGCGCTATAAAAACTTTTTTGTTGCCCTTGGCATACAGTGTGTGGCAATAAAGAACTTTTTTTAAATAGAATACCCTGTATATTTTTGCATTTTTGAATTTTTAAAAAAATTAGCTTTACAAAAATATCAAACACTATTTCAATATATTTTGTAGTTCCTGACGAGGTATTTGCGTTTAAGTTTTATTAATTATCAAAATGAAAATATAATGGAAATGACCAACTCGTCACATCAGAATTACAAAGTTCTATCTACAACATTTTAACTTTTTTGTAAAAATGAATGTATAAATATGAGCTTTATCAAACAAAAAATAAAAAAAAAACCCGGTGGATAGTTTCAGATTTATTAAGAAAATTACAAAGTTGCAAGTGGATGATTTTAAATTATTTTAGAATTACAAAGTTCTATCGACAAAATAATTTTAGTCGCGATTTTGATTATACTTTTTTCCTCTGCCAGTCCTGACTTTTAAATTATCTTTTTGTCGTTTTAAGGTACGTTTTCTATGATGCGGCGGACGCATCGGGCGTCTGACGCAAGTAATCGTTTCGTTTGGCCCGTCTGCGTTTCGTGCCTATATTCAACCGTATGAGTCAGACGCAGTCCGTCAGCCGCATGCGTCCGCCGAATCATAGGAACCCTAACTTTAGGTAAGTATTCTTTTTTAGCAAACTAGTGCATTTAAAAGCCCTAAAAATTTTTTTTTTATTAAACTTGGATTCATTCATTTAATTTTCTTAAATTAATGCCAATAAACTTATTTTGTTTTAAAACCAATTTTATACAAAAAAAGTTAAATTAAATTATGTTCTTAGGTTTATTTATTGCATGCGACTCAAGTTTTTTTTATCGTTAATCTCCACGAACACAAATTATTTTATAGTTTTTAGTCCGTTTCAAAAACGGAGAGCTTTATTAAAACTTATTTTTTATTTAATTAATAACTTTCTACTTCTTAGTGTATTTTTTTTTGTTTGGGAAATACTGAGTAAATTTAAATCTAAAAACTGCAGCTTTGGTTCAGAAGTTACGAATTTTTAAATATATCAACCCCTCTCACCCCTACACCCATCATCATAGCTTTTTTATCCATTATAAGGACATATTTGGTAAAACTCAAATCTGAAAAATGCATATTCATAGCACTCCCTAGAGTACACAACAATATCGTTTTTTTGTTATAAAATTAGAAAAAACTTGGGGAAACTTAAATCTAAAGACTGCATATTTGTAGCAGCTATGATTTAAAAGTTATGATTTTTTAAATTTTTAAATAAATCAACCCCCACTCACCTCGTTAACTACCCCCCACCAACGCAGTTTTTATTGTAATAAGTTTACCAAATTTTATTAAACTCGGTTAACGAGGAGTTAAAAACTTCTATGTACCAAAGTTCTGTCTACCAGTTTCATTATTTGTGGAAAAAAATAGATCAGACCAACTTTTTTGAAATCTTTGAAATTAAGTCAAATTAAATTATTAGTTTAAAATATTTAAACAAAACAGGTGGCATAGTTGTAGAGCACGATTTTTTAAAAATGAAATTGCCAAAAGTTGCAAGGCAGGTAGATAGAACCTTCCCAAGCAGCATTTTTCTGACTTCTGACTAATTACAACCTAACATGAAGTCGGTTTTGGTGCAAATTTAGGTCGGCAGCTGGTTTTTTCATCAAACAACGTATTTTTTACTAAGACCTGACGTCGTCAACAACTAGTGCGTCAGTTGCGACGTCGATACTTACCAAAACTGACGTAGCCAAATGTTGGTGATGTTCGCTACTTATCAGCGACGTAAATTAACGTTAATTTCGGCGACGTAATTTTTAGAATAAAATTTAAGGTCAGGCCAAAGTGAAAACGGACGTCAATAAATTTAGTTGTTGCCAAGATTTTCTGTAAATGGCAACACTGCCAATACGAAAGTATTTTATAAATATACTTTACATGGACTTATGTTAGAATAGAAAGTTTAAAAGTTTCTATTGTATAGTTTACAAAATAATCTTATAGGTCAGTCACCTCGGGACACCCGGTATAACGTCCAATTCATGAGACGTTATATTTAGTATGAGTTTTAAAGTAGAATTGTAATAAAATTGACGTTGCCAAACTTTTATTTATTAAATGTAACTATTCCGAGGTCCACCGACGTGGGTGCGTGACCTACAATTATACTACAATATTCTAGGTCGGGTCGTTCTACAAGGCGACGTCGCAGGAGGTGTTCTTGTCCGAATAGGTAAATAATCATTAGAAATTTGGTCGGCGCCCGAAACGCCATTTTAAACGTTTAGCATCGATGCGCCATTTCAACAGTAAATTTTATTTTTTAATTTTAAAGGCTTGATATGTAAATTAACTCATTTGTTGGCAACTAAAATGCATTTTTAAAATGCCTATAATGTTTTACTATAAGAAACGGGCTTCCTTATAAAGATTTTATTTTTAGGTTAATTTTTTTAAAATTAATTTCTTAATATTTTTGAATTATTTTTGTGGGTTTCTGTTTTTTTAATATCTATTTTAATTATATTTATCAGTAAACTGACCTTCGTTGGAAGATTCGCATCCATAGAATGTGTAAAACTAACTTTTTTCAGTTACCTACGGGTCAAACCATATCAAGTCAACCAGGCAATAGTTTTGACCATCTCCGATTTTGATGATTTTTGGTACACTTATTCGTCTTATCAAACTCAAAAATCCAAAAAATCAAATTTTTTGGATAAGCGGTTTTTGTTTTATTGATTTTTGAAAATCAAGAAATTGACCAATATGTCCTTGACACACACTTACAAAAATAGTAATATCTCAAAAACTATTGATCCTTAGAAGCGAGTGATAGCTCATTTTGAAGGTTTTTTAAAGACCTTTTTAAAGATGTGTGACACAATATAGTTTGTTTAATTTTTTTTTTCTTAATTAAAAAAAAAATTTTTTTTTGAAAAATCTCAAAAACACATTTTTTAATTTTTTTCAAAAAAATATTTCTTTTTTTTTCAATGTTTTTAACATTTTTGGAAAATTTTAGGATGGAGAAATAATGGAGTCATACTTTAAAAAAATAATAAGATATTTAATACAGGGCTAATTTACCTAATATGGGTATAACAAAAAAATGAAAAGTAAGAATAATAGAAAATTTACAATAAAAAATATTTAGGTTGCTAATTTTTTTTGTAAAATATTTGAGGAAATGACAGATTCTTCTGCAGTTAGCGTATATGTCCTACCAGTGGCAGTATTTGGGTTGACCTTTCTTAAAAGAGAATTTTGATCTATGACCAATATATCAGCTTTTGGCTTTGGAAAGTAAAAAGACGTAGAGGGACCATGAGTATGTAAAAAAGTAACTTTTAATTCCCCGCTTTCTATATTTTTGCCAATGATACATCCCATCCACCAAAGACAGTCATAGTTTATGGTTACAAAACCGGAGTCGATGTTTTCAATTTCTGTGTTTGACAAACCACAGGTTGCAAAAAGACATTGAATATTTTCCTCTTTACTTAGTGAAAATGGTTTTGTAATAATTTTTTCATTACTGAGGGGGATAATCGAGTGCAATTTTTGAGTCCCAGGTATCGATTGTGCTTCCAGGTATCTTTTTTCCAAAAACTTCATGTTGCTGGTGGTCATTTAATGAACAATATTTAAATGTTATACCAGGAATGTTTTCTGTTGCAAATTTCAAAAGATCTTCGAGGGTCATAATCTGTTCATTATATAGTCTCTGCAGACTTGCTTTAGCAGCCAACCTTTTTACGGTGCCTCCCAGTCCATCGCATGCACTCTTCCCGTGGGAGGTGGCAAAAAAATTCCATTCTGTTTTAATTTTAAATTCCTCGAGATGGTACGCAATATTAACAATTTTTTTTTTATTTTTATACTGTGCGGCACAGCCGTTTGAAAAATAGAAAATATTTTTCTAAATTATCAATTTGCCTCTTTAGTTCAGGCATGAGGTGGCTTAAAAAAAGATGAAATGCCACAGTGTTGTGTACCAAACAGTCTGAAATAAATATATAATTTAAATGACCCAGTTTTCCCTCATGAGTTTTGTAATATATTACAAAAGATGTAGGGTTGCCTGGCTATTTGTCCAGTAATAGGACTGCACTTCATCCTGCAAAATAAATGAATAATTTTCAGCGAAGTCGCATGTGATTAGTGCTTCCCCCTTTTTTAAATTGTCTTTTACCTCATTGTAGTATTCTTTTTGCATGTGAGTGTAAAAAGAATGAGATTTTAATTTAATCAAGTCGTTTGAAAATTCTTCAATGAAGTCCTCTGCTGGTTTAATTAATGTCTCCATATTGCATCTATCTACAGATATCCACTTCTTAAAAGTCACATTGTCAATCATTGCTTCTTCGAACTTTTGTCCAAAAAGCAGTGATCTTGGGTGGAGGGGAGGACAATTGAAGAAATACTCAAAATTTTGCAGGAATAAACAAGTTTGGAAAAACCTTTTATGTATCTTATTTACAAGACTGTGAGCAATTGACAAGTTTTTAGATATAAAGAGTAAATATATAGGTATTTATCAAAAAATGTATGGTTTTTTCCTGCAAGGTTTTTTATATTATTTTTTTAAAAATAGAACCAATAACTTCTCCATCCTGAAATTTTCCAAAAATATTAAAAAAATACTGAAAAAAAATAGTATTTTTTTGAAAAAAACTCAAAATGGTGTTTTCAAGATTATTCAAAAAAAAAAAATTTAAAAAAATTAAAAACAAAAAATTACATGTTGATACACATCGTTAAAAAGGTCTTTAAAAAACCTTCAAAATAAGCTATAACTCGCTTTTATAGGACCAATAGTTTTTGAGATATTGCTATTTTTGTAAGTGCCTGTCAAGGGCATATTGGTCAATTTCTTTATTTTCAAAAATCAATAAAACAAAAACCGCTTATCCAAAAAATTTAATTTTTTGGATTTTTAAGTTTTTGAATCAGAAGAATAAGTGTACCAAAAATCATCAAAATCAGAGATGGTCAAAACGAAAAGTGCCTTTTTTTTGGTTGATTTGATATGGTTTGGCCCCTACAATAACTAAGATAATAATATTGTCATGTGTTTGTTTAGACATATCAAAGTTTTTACCTAATAAGTTTAAACTTGGTGTGCACAGTAAAACTTTGGGTCGTGGGTCTAATTTTAATATATTTAATATTAATAATAGTAATATTTGACCAAAACATAGTGCAGCACCCGCCGTCGAAACGACTCGAATTTTGATTCCCCACTTCGGTGCTAAATCGAGTCCTCAGGAAGACTGATGGACGTCGGAGCCGACGTCAGGTATTTCTTGCCCTACGTGACCATAACGTAATATAACGTCCAAATGCTTGTTGGGTTGTAATTCTAAGGTGACGAACTGATCAAGCCACCAAGTGGGGCATGAATGTATTTCTTTATTTTAACAATATGAACTTAAAAATTTAGTGGCCTTGAAAAAAAAACGATTGAAGGCAGCTTGATCAGATGGTTGATTTCTAATGTATTTGATTAAAATTTTAAACACAAATATCTCAGAAACTACAAAAGATATTTCAATAGTGTTTGGTATTTTTGTAAAGCTAATTTTTTGAAAAATTCAAAAATGCAAAAATATACTGGGTATTCTATTTTAAAAAATTAGCTTTATTGCCACACCCTGTATACCCAGGGGAAGAAAAAAAAGTTGTTATAGCGCTTAAGTTCGTTGCAATTTGCCAAGAAATTTTTGAATTCGAACCTACCCTATATTTTCATTAATTAAAAAGACACTAAGTGTTCCAGTTATGAACAAACACCCTGTACAAAACTGTTTGCACAATTTTTTATTATCATCATCTAATTTTAATAACAATTGATAAAAAAGGGAGTATTATAAAATTTCATCCCATTCCGTACTTTTTTTTCACTCCTGCACCAGTATTCTTGAAACACTAAGAAACAGAGGACTTATTTCACCTGGTTCGGAATAGAAGTCCTGTATACAATTTTTGACAGTTATTGTTTTACCGGAGGTAAGCAACTCGATTTGCCAGGTGTTAGGGAGATGTTGATAATTGTGTGTGTTGGCAACCATGCATTGGAAATAAATAATTTTGTCAGTGTCACATTTTTGATTAGTAAATGAAGGTACATCAAATTTTATGGTAAAGCCATGATGACCCTTAAAATAATTTAGTTAAATACCTGTTAAATGATTTTTAGATGTGCTTAAATACAGTAGGACACGTTTTTTGGTAAATTTAAAGACTGTAAAGAACTTTAATTGAAAGGAATTAATACCACCTTATGTGTCACACATCTTTTTGCTGTTTTTTTGTACAAAAATGGCAAAATAAAAATCATATGCACGATACCACTCAACCAACCAATTGTCTTAAATTATTTTCATCTTTTTCTAAAATACTGTTTTATAGCTCCAACAACCTTAAATATTTTTGCCCTTCGCTAAATTATCTCTCCATCTACCTCTAAAATTCTGCCCTCTCTCTCTAAATATTTTTTATTTTAACAGAGAAAAAAATGTTTTTGACAGTACTTTTTTTGAACGCCTAAAAAACAGTGAAAACTTGAAAAATTTGAGTGTTTAATTCTAGAAATCGAAAGTTTGGAAAGAAAGCTTTAAAATGTGAGCAATATCATGGCATAAAAATGTGAAAGGGATAGTAAAAATTGCTTAATCAAAAACGTTTAAATTATGCTAAAATATTTGAAGCCATAAATTACCATCATGGCTTTACCATATGTAATCAAATTGGCATGTTGACAAAATTCTTTATTTCCAATGGTTGCCAACACACAAAAAAATTATCAAGATTTCCCTAACAACTGCCAAATCTAGTTCCTTACCTCTGGTAAAACAATTGCTACGTTTTCATGGGAATTGAGTCCGTTCTGAAAACGATTTCATTCCGATACCGTCCATGAAAACGCCTGTTTTTCCAGTATTCAAATCGATTTCAATCTAGATCCGACCGTGAAAATTTTTAGGGTTGGATCAAGATCGTATTGAGATCGAAATACCGATTTTCCATGAAAACGGGGATTGAGTTGACACATGCGTATTGCGTCGGATTACCAGACAGCCGCCAAATTATATTTTATTGCTCTCACTCTTTTTGAGAGAGAGAGAGAGAGAGAGAGCGAGAGAGATAGAAGTGAAACTGGCATTCTAAAATTTGGTGGAGTGTATAAAAAAAAGAAGATTAATAACATAACCTTACTTAAATAACTAGAGATTTGTTTTTTTAAAGACTTTAAAAAAATTCATAATGGAAAATAAAAGAAATATTTGGCTCGAAAGTGTATGTGCTATGCACATATGCCAGTCCAGCATTTCTTTCTTCACTTCCACTTGCAAACAGAATAGTAATTAAAATTTAAAAAAAATGTGTGGCAATGGCCAACATCATCTTTTGAATAAAATACATTTTAAAAAAAAATACCAAAACTCAAAAATGAATATGTGACAACTATGACATTTGTCAGTTGCAAAATCGATTTGAAAACCTGTCATGAAAACTCATGAAAAAAAAGTTTTCAAAACATATTGAAAAAAAATTCAATATCCATGAAAACATAGCAAATTGCTACGTTTTCATGGGAATTGAGTCCGTTCTGAAAACGATTTCAATCCGATACCGTCCATGAAAACGCCTGTTTTCGCAGTATTCAAATCGATTTCAATCTAGATCCGACCCTGAAAATTTTTAGGGTTGGATCAAGATCGTATTGAGATCGAAATACCGATTTTCCATGAAAACGGGGATTGAGTTGACACATGCGTATTGCGTCGGATTACCAGACAGCCGCCAAATTATATTTTATTGCTCTCACTCTTTTTGAGAGAGAGAGAGAGAGAGAGAGAGAGAGAGAGAGAGAGAGAAATATAAGTGAAACTGTGGAACTGGCATTCTAAAATTTGGGGGAGTGTATAAAAAAAAGAAGATTAATAACATAACCTTACTTAAATAACTAGAGATTTGTTTTTTTAAAGACTTCATAATGGAAAATAAAAGAAATATTTGGCTCGAAAGTGTATGTGCTATGCACATATGCCAGTCCAGCATTTCTTTCTTCACTTCCACTTGCAAACAGAGTAGTAATTAAAATTTAAAAAAAAATGTGTGGCAATGGCCAACATCATCTTTTGAATAAAATACATTTAAAAAAAAATACCAAAACTCAAAAATGAATATGTGACAACTATGACATTTGTCAGTTGCCAAATATCAAAATTTGAAAACCGTTTTCAAATCGATTCAAAATCGATTTGAAAACCTGTCATGAAAACTCATGAAAAAAAAGTTTTCAAAACATATTGAAAACAAATTTAATATCCATGAAAACATAGCAAATAACTCTCAAAAATTGTGATAACGCGGGTGATAACGCGTGCGCATGCTTTCTGTCACTTAAATCTCGGGGAGTACTCTTCAGGTGAGATTTCAAGAATATTGGCCCTGAAGATGCTAACGTGGTTGACGAAACACGTGTGTATAATTAAAATATAAATTTTTGATGAAGCAATAAAACGCTTTTGAATGAATCATTCACACCAAAGGTTCCAGTCGGCTTGGTGGTAATTTTTTATCAATCTATTTATCTAATCTAATCTAAGTTTTATCACAATACATCACGCATGATTGCTATCTAAACCATTCTAAATATTATTTGTTATTTTTTTTTGTTAGTTCTTTTGACATACATGCCCTAACCAAATATCTTTTCAATCTTTTTGATTTCGAAATTGTTAAATTTATTTTTGGGATCCCAATTTATAAAAATATTGTTGGCAACATAAAATCCTGTTTTTAAGTTACAGGGCAATTTTGAAATTTAATTGGTTTTGCTTAAAAAAATACCCCATGTCATGGGGTTCCCTCACTTGTTTTCAAGATATAGGCCGTTAAAATTTAAAAGCGAATATCTCAGAAACTAAATTGTCGTCATTTTGAAGTAATTTATTAAAAAATGGAGATCATCATGGGTACCTGACGTTGAAATTTTGACAGTTTTTTGCTGACAATAATAATATGTCCAAGTTTTTTTGAAATGTGAAATGAACGCAAAAGAATAATGCAAAACATTTACTTTGTAGTTTCGCTAACGGTTCGACGTTTGCAGTCAATGATGATCTCATCGCCGGATCGAATATTGTAGCTGTAAAGCTGCTTGTGGGGGAATTTCATTTCCTCCGGACCCTAGAATAGAATATAATAAAATAAAAGTATTTTGAATCAAATGAAATTTTTGCTTTTTTATCCAAATTTATTGAAACAAAAACGGTTGAGAGTAACTCTTCGATTTGAAGAATTTGCAAAGGTTCATAATAATTTACCTGAATGTCTCTCAGGTCCTGATCCACGTAAAACAACCTCATCTTAGCCGCCGAAAATCCGGCGAAACCTTCCAATTTACTCTTAAGGTCACTGACTGTTCTGTACACGTCGACCGATCGTACTTCGCTGTTGGAGCCGCATGTGAAAGTGACCTTAACACGCTTTTCGGGTCTAAGATCTACGTTTACTAACGGGTCCAGCTTGCCGTGGGTCTGGAGCAGTTCGAAGTATCTAAAAATCACAACATTTTTTTTTAATTTCGCAAAAAAAATAAAATAAAAAAATCTAATTTGGATAAATCTCAGATTAATAAAAAAAATGAGATATAACAGTAAACAATATTACCCCGATCAACCAGCCACAATGTTTATTTCCCAAAAAATACATGGTTGCCAATTTACCGCGGGGTTTCCCTAGAAACAAAACAATTCATAAACTTCTTGAAGCTCTTTTGATAATATTATTGATTATTTGACATATTTTTATATAGGATAATTTTTCTTATGCTAATAACTTAATTCTTAGTCCTAATTTTTAGTCTCAATAATTAACTTTTTTTAATTTTTAATAAGTAGAATTTCGAGATTTATAAAAAAGAACACAAGCCGGCAACGTTTTTTCGACGAGCCGCGAATAAATGCCGACATGTTTGGTTGCAGCTGACGGCGTTGTTGTTAACGGGGGTTTGTGTTGTTCGGTGATTTTTGAATTTTATTGTGACTATTTGTGAAAAAAGAACTGTATCAAGCTATTTTGAGGACCAACAAAATGGTTTATCATTGCCTGGTATGCAATAAAAGAGGATATTCCAGCCCAGAACTAATATTTCGGATGTAAGAAAGATCCTGTCATTTTACGTTAGTCATGGGCGTAGTATGATGTAAAAAACTGCCTAAAAAGCTTATGATTATACTATTAATACATCAAAAATCTAAGACTAATACTAATCTTTTTTAAGAAACAAAAGTACCAGATAATTTTGCTCCTTTTGCAGCATGTAAAATATTTATTTATTATAATTTATACATAACAAGAGAAGACAATAAGATCAAGTGCTGATAGTCAGGTACTGGGGCAGGTATTTTTTGTATTTTAATGGGTACCTGGGTACTTTCTATAATGTGAATAAAACCGTTTTGGAGATATTTACTCTGAGCCAATCTTATTTTTATTTTCATTAATATTTATTATTTATTTTTTTGCCTTTTGACTCCTGTTTCCTGAAAAACTACTAGTAATTAATTTTTTACCTCTTCCTTAAATTTTCCTTGTGTTCTGTATTCAGAAATGAACATGCAGCCAATGTGTAAAGAATAAAATTTGTTTGCCTTAAAATTTTCATAATTAACATCACAAAAAGTTCTCTTAATTTGATAAATAAAGTTTATATTTCACTAAAGAAAACTAAAAGAGACATTATTATCATAGTGAAAAAAACGCTTAATAAGCCGTTTATTAGCGTGTTTTTTTTTGGACAAAAACGTTATAAAACGGGTTATTAACCGTTTTTTTTTGCTATGAAAATATTTTTTTTTACTTTTGTTTTGTGGGATACTGCACAATTAAAAAAAAATATATAACAGCCTTCTTGAATAATTGACCTAAAAATCATTTCAAGTGCTCTTTGGTAAACTTTTGATCTGTTCGTAAATACCTACATTCCTCAAACTAAACTTTATCCTTGAATACGTCTATTTTTTGTGGTTATGCAAGTTCTGGCAGTTAATTCTTTTGAATAAGAAAATCCGACCAACCCTACCTTATATTTCGTTTTCACATTTATGTATTTAAATTAAAATTAACGCCGCCACTGGTAATAGGAAAAGCAATTTTTGACAGTGTTGCCGTTTTATTGCTCTATCTCTTTTCTGTTCATATAATCGTCCAGAAGGGTGTTGGATTGTAAACATTAGAGGATTTCAATAGGAAATGTTTGGTCTCTCTTTAGTTATTAGTCTGAGGAATAAATCCTTTTGTATAAGAAATATTGTTACTCTATTTGGAAGCCTAATTTAACCAGGTCTATGAAATGTGTTGAAATCAATATGAACAATAAAGAAATGTGTTGAAATATGTATAAATGATAGAAAAATGTGTTGAAATCGATATAAATTATGGAAAATGTGTTAAAGTCGATATGAAACAATATACAAATTTGTTGAAATCGATATGAACGATAGAAAAATGTGCTGGAATCGAGAAAACGTAAGGAAAATGTGTTGATATCGATAGGACAGATAGAAAATCTGTTGAAATCTATATAAATGATAGAAAAAAGTGTTGAAATCGATATAAATGGTGGAAAATGTGTTGAAATCGATACGCACAATAAGAAATGTGTTTTTAAATCGATATGAACGGTAGAAAATGTGTTAAAGTTGATCTGAACAATAGAAAAATTTGTTGAATTCGATGCGAACGATAGAAAAATATGTTGGAATCGATAGAACGTAAGGAAAATGGGTTGATATCGATATGAGAGATAGAAAATGTGTTGAAATCTATATAAACGATAGAAAAATGTGTTGAAATCGATATAAATGATGGAAAATTTGTTGAAATCGAAACCAACAATAGGAAATGTAATTTTAAATCGATATGAACAGTAGAAAATGCGTTATGTTGATATGAACAATAGAAAAATTTGTTGAAATCGATACGAACGATAGAAAAATATGTTGGAATCGATAGAACGTAAGGAAAATGGGTTGATATCGATATGAGAGATAGAAAATGTGTTGAAATCTATATAAACGATAGAAAAATGTGTTAAAATCGATATAAATGATGGAAAATGTGTTGAAATCCAAACCAACAATAGGAAATGTATTTTTAAATCGATATGAACGGTAGAAAATGTGTTAAAGTTGATCTGAACAAAAGAAAAATTTGTTGAAATCGATACGAACGATAGAAAAATATGTTGGAATCGATAGAACGTAAGGAAAATGGGTTGATATCGATATGAGAGATAGAAAATGCGTTGAAATCTATATAAACGATAGAAAAATGTGTTAAAATCGATATAAATGATGGAAAATGTGTTGAAATCGGAACCAACAATAGGAAATGTATTTTTAAATGGATATGAACGGCAGAAAATGTGTTAAAGTTAATCTGAACAATAGAAAAATTTGTTGAAATCGATACGAACGATAGAAAAATATGTTGGAATCGATAGAACGTAAGGAAAATGGGTTTATATCGATATGAGAGATAGAAAATGTGTTGAAATCTATATAAACGATAGAAAAATGTGTTAAAATCGATATAAATGATGGAAAATGTGTTGAAATCGGAACCAACAATAGGAAATGTATTTTTAAATGGATATGAACGGTAGAAAATGTGTTAAAGTTGATCTGAACAATAGAAAAATTTGTTGAAATCGATACGAACGATAGAAAAATATGTTGGAATCGATAGAACGTAAGGAAAATGGGTTGATATCGATATGAGAGGTAGAAAATGTGTTGAAATCTATATAAACGATAGAAAAATGTGTTAAAATCGATATAAATGATGGAAAATGTGTTGAAATCGGAACCAACAATAGGAAATGTATTTTTAAATGGATATGAACGGTAGAAAATGTGTTAAAGTTGATCTGAACAATAGAAAAATTTGTTGAAATCGATACGAACGATAGAAAAATATGTTGGAATCGATAGAACGTGAGGAAAATGGGTTGATATCGATATAAATGATGGAAAATGTGTTGAAATCGAAACCAACAATAGGAAATGTATTTTTAAATCGATATGAACAGTAGAAAATGCGTTATGTTGATATGAACAATAGACAAATTTGTTGAAATCGATATAAACGATAGAAAAAAGTCTTGAATCGATATGAACAAAAATGGGTTGAAAATGTGTGATAGAATAATTATATCATGGATTTATTACTTGGTTTGACCTATTGGTTGATTACTAAGACCTGTGGTATTTTTACCTCTCGGGCTGGTCGCTCTCGGGCTTGTCCATATAGTACCGTATAAATGCCCTCTCCGCATCTTCTCTTTCCTCCATCGTTATGGCACCACCGCCGTTCAAAGTTCGTACATTCGGCAACCGCGCGATCAGTAGCTGTCGCCGTTCGTGTTCGGTGTATTCGTTGCTTTCCCACAAAGGACAACCCTGTATAAAATAATTTTTAATTGTTTAAAAAAAGTTTAGATTTTGGGTTCGGGATAAGAGAGGCATTTATGTCTTGGTATGTTGGTATGTCTAGGGATATTTCGGAGCCAGTATATCATAGATTATGAGAAAGATTCTGATTGAGCCCAACAGGCAGTAACCGAAAATATTTAAATGA
Source organism: Oxystoma pomonae (assembly GCA_963921995.1). Classification (NCBI taxonomy): domain Eukaryota; kingdom Metazoa; phylum Arthropoda; class Insecta; order Coleoptera; family Brentidae; genus Oxystoma; species Oxystoma pomonae. The sequence continues at coordinate 111,666,313 of OY998167.1, forward strand.
GGAGGGGTGTTCACCAGGGTTGCATATTGCCATTACTGTTGTTCAATATCTACACTAACAAAGTAATGAAGAATGCACTTTACAGCTGCGTAGTGGATATGGCTAGGCTATAAACAACAGAAAAATCAGCAAGCTGATGCTGACGACACTTTCATAATTTCAGACTGGCTGGAAAGATCTACGAGAGTTGTTGAATCAAAGTACGGTCAAAAGTTTGCAATTTGGGCTTAACTCCAATGCTATAAAAGCAGTAGGGGTTGTCAGCCTAATGAGAACTGGGACAGCATGCAATAAGTCATATTTTATCATAATGAGATCAGCGCTCTGTAGTCTTGATCTTAATACCATATCACTTTTTAAAATTGTTGCACTTCGATGTTATGTGTTTAGCAAAGCTTGGAGGCATCCGAGATGTTTCTATTTTACAAAAAAAGGTGGTTCTGCAAGATTTTGCGTTGACTACAGAAAATTAAACGACATCACTAAGCAAGACGGCTACCCTTGGCCACGGATCGATGACACGCTTAACATTTAATAGGTGCCACGTGATGTTGTACGTTGCTCCTCAAGAGCGGATATTGGCAGTTAGAGCTACACAAAAAAAATAAAGAGATCACGGCATTTACAATAGATAAGGATCTGGAACTTTTATTTACCACATTTTAGGAAATGACAATAATTATACACTCTCGCAACCAATAACAGAAGGAAAACAATCTTGGACAAATGATTTGATGTTCGAAGAGAAGTACTTGAGGAAAAAACACTAAAGACACGGCCAATTCAAGAGAACAGGCCAGTGGTGACTCAACAAACGCACGAATAAAATTGAATACACCGACTAATACACCGATTTGTAGGTTCTGTGGAGAGAAGAAGGAAACGCCATTACACTAATGAGAACAGGGGCAAAACTACTTTGCCTTGAAATGAAAGTGCCTAAGATTTCGAGGAAGTCTTACTAAACAGACTTTCCTTATCAAAAAAATTGGAGTAAATGAATTATGAGCAGATATGAGCCACCCAAACCTTTGGGTACCATGAAAAAATGTAAACTCGAATATTTTAGCCACATCTTAAGAAACACCATTTTTTAAAATCACAAAAATGCATACCTGCAACCGAACACTCTGCAAATTCGGAAACTTGGACAATTTTTCGATGTCGTTCCACGAACAGATCATCGTGGAGTTTAAATTTAAAACTTTCAACGTTTGAAAAGCGTCGTGCGGCGTTTCATTGTTCTCATTTCGTTCCGGATTATTTTCCGAAGTTTCCGGAGCGTTGTTTTGGCTTTTATCTTCGGCCGCTGTTCCCACGTCCAAAGATTTTATCGGACATTCGGCTAGCACCAGGGACTCCAGATTCGGAAAGGCATAACCTAAAAATGTTGACATAATTTACAATTTTAGGGTCATATATGGTCATCCTTCCTAGTCTATTTTTGTTTCAATTATTCAAAATAATTAGTTTCTATAATAAGACAGTTAAAAATAATTGTTCATTATGGGAGAGTTTATATACTCTTTTGGCTTTGTCTTTGTATCAGTACTAGTCTTTGTTTTAATTGGAAGTTGGAACTTTGACAAGAAGTTTCCAAAATTGAGAACACAACTTCTGATCTTTTGTTAATTTTATTTTAAAAATGAGCTTTGAACTGATTGACTTTGCAGAACAATTTAAATGATTTAGGTAAAAATCAAAGGCAATTTTTTTTTCAATAATAGTTAAAACAAATACTAGGACGAGTATGATATAAACAGTGGATGAAAAAAATGATTTGATATATTTTTTGAAGAAAGAGGTTATAACAACCCAGCATCTTATTTGTTTGACAAACATAAATCGGAAGGAGACGGAAATATGAAAAACTTTAGGAGGGCCAGAGATACACAGTAAATAATTGAACCTAACTGATCTTTATGCTCAATAGCTCGGTACAGTTTGCCAATCTCTTTATCATATACGTTTCACGTTGTGTTTCCGAAACAGAATGATATCAAACAAATGTCTATGTATAGAAATGTCAATGATATACTTACCCAATTTTTTAATTTTCATCCAATTTTCCACCGGGTTTCCAGTAAAATGTAATATTTTCACCACAGGGTGCTTATGCCTAACTTTATATTCTATATCACATTGACAGGTTTCGCTTTTATCAGCCGCCACTTCACTTGTATCACATTTATTGACATTTTCATCTTCGGCACGACTCTTTTCTTCAGCAATAGGAGTTAGAATTTCATTAGTACAGTTTTTATTTTCGTTAGAATTTCTGTTTTCTGTAAAATTCTGCTGGTTTTCCGTGACGTTTTGGTTTTGAGTACCAGCTTTTCGGTTTTTGGCACAGTTTTTACATTTTGTGTGTAATTTTACGTCGCTGTAGTCGTTAAGGCTTAAGTGGAGTTCCTCAAGGTTGGGCACTCGGTCCAGAATTTCCTGGACGGCTAAAATTAATATACAGGGTGATTTGAAAAGAGAGAAAGGCTGAAAAATCGTTAGTTATCAAAAAAGTTGCTTATAAGTGACTAATATTGCTTGCTTGTAAACGAAATCTGCATACAGATAGCATAATTGTACAGCAGGTATTTTTTTGGTTTCGATCGTTCACGTAGAGAGCGGCATCGAAAATTGTCTAATTGTTTTACAGGGTGTTCCATTTACGATGGGATTCAATGGGAAACTCCGTTGTTATTGAAGATAGAGGCATGCGGTTTTCGCATTTTTTTGAGCTTTAAAGAATGGTATTAACAGATTTATTCTGTTCCTTGTAGTTACTACAGGGGAAAATTGAAAAATGGTCGAAATTACCAATTGATGATATCTCCCTTAATTTAAGAGACAATTGAGTTCTGTAAAAACATGTCTGTGGCAAACTTTTTAGAAAAACACAATGATCTTTTCGGAATTTTAATCCGACGTTTCGTTTCGTAGATACCATCATGAGGATCAAAAAGTTAAATACGGACCAAAATGTTTTACTTCATATTTTATTTTCTTTTTAAGTTTGTTTCATAATAAAATATCTTTTTTTTATTTTGAAGTTTCGATCCCGAAGAAAATCATCTTCAGCGCATTTTTTTTCTGGTACGCCTCTGTCCCATTTTCACTTATATTTTTTTTGAGACCTTTTATATTTAGTTATTATATAGCAGACCTGGACAATCAAGATATATTATATGAACATACCGGGTGAACCGAAAAAAAACGGACAAATTATTTTTTACTTTAACTTTACCAATGTTAATTAAGAAAAACTATTGATAATAAGTATATATATATATGTATTTAGAAAAAAAAATGGCAACATGTAACAAAAAGAGGTTTAAAAAAGGTACACGGAAAAAAAGCTCTTTTTGGAACAAGATTATTAATCTTGATCCAAGAATAATTTCATCTTCGATATCCTCAACTCTAGTTATTCTTTATCCAAGTAATATCCTATTCTTAAATATAATGCATGACTAGCGTTGAGAAAAGTGTAATTTATATTATAATTCAAATATAGGTCTATACTTATTTTAAGACAATGTGGTTTTTTACCTTAAGCGGACGCTATATATATATATGAATCACATGTTTTTAACGCAAAAGTAACTATACTTCAATTGAATAATATTTTATACTTATTAAGAAAAAATTATACTTAACTCAAATAGTTCTTATACTTGACTGAAACCGACCTTATATTTCGCTTAACACCAATTGTAATTAAAGCAAAAGTAGCATATATCTAATATATGCTAATGTAATAATGTTATTTTACTATAACGTAGCGTAAGCCCGTCACTTGCAAAATAACCCTTCCCCTATAACCATGCTGATTCAGACCCGTAGTAGAATCAAATCAACACGATTATTGGATACAAATTTGAAAAGACTAACATTTTCATAGGCAGATGATGTGGTGTACTTTCAGTGCCAAGTTTCTGCGCCTCATGCATATATTACAAAACTTCCCCAAGCTGCCAGCGAGATGTTATGACCACAATTTCAAGACCGTGCCAAACAATAGGTGCTTTCGCCACTTCATCCACACTTCGTAACAACCGTGGGTATACATAATGATACTCGGTTTCTCCTATTAATATAAGGGAAGTATTTAACTTTTTAGGCGTTTATAATAATCCGAATCTTTAAACTAAAAATATAGCAGTATAGTTTTACCTATATTAAATGATAGATGTTGAGATAAAAACCTGAAACTGAAGGCCATTAAGTATTTGTTGCCCCCATACCAAACAACAAAGAGGGAGAATGGATTAGTCAAGCGGTCTTACGGTGCGATTCGATATTGGGATATTTCTTGTTTTTAGTACAGCTCTTCTTATTTTAAAAATAACTAAGGCTTTGTAGCAATAATAAAAGGACTTGATCCAAATTAAACCTTTGTAGTTAAACTAAGTTTAAAGTATGATTCAATCAATTCGTAACATATTTTAGGTCAAGATTTATCTTTTTCTTGTGACAAGTTCTTTTTCGACTTGGTTTTAATATGTTTTCGCTTTCAAAGAAGAATTTCTGGTTTTAGTCCAAGTAAACTACCTGTTTTTTAAAAGAATAATAAACTCTTCTTATTTAAAGTATATTTGGTTTCTATTTAAGTATAAGAGCCTTCGTAGATCAAGAATAGGTAATTGCTTAATTATAATAATCCCTATTCTTATACTAAGAATAATATATTTAAAGCAAATGTAATTTTTCAAGAATAGAGCTATTCTTAAATATAGAATAGATTTTTTTCCGTGTAGGCATTTGATTTTCTCCGCCATCTTGGATTTAAATATGGCGGCAAAGCGAATGTATTTTTTTCAATTGAAATTGGTAAAGTTATAGCAAAAAACAATTTTTCCGGTTTTTTTCGGTTCACCTGGTGTGTTCATGTAATGTATCTTGATTGTCCAGGTCTACTATATATATATATAGTAGTTAAACATAAATGGTCTCAAAAAAAAAAAATTAAAATGGGACAGTGCCGTACCAGAAAAAAATGCAATAAAAATGATTTTTTTTGGGATCGAAACTTAAAAATAAAAAAATATATATTTTATTATCAAGCAAACGTAAAAAGAAACTAAAATATGAAATAAAACATTTTGGTCCGTATTTAAAATGTATTAAAATTAATTAAAATTGATTATTTTAAAATTTCGTAAAGACCATTGTGTTTTTATAATTGAATCCCATCGAAAATGGGACACCCTGTACACCTGGCTGATGAGTCTCTAACAAGGACGAAACGGCGTCGTCCTAGGTTCGATCTTCTATGTGTGCAAGAAACTCCTGTTTCAAACTTTTTAGCTCAAGGTAAATATTAAAGTATTCCAGTATATATTTTTTTTATAATTGAAGAAAAAGACTTACTATCCCAGTTAATATAAGTAGAATTCAGCACTAGGCTTCGCAGTCGTTCCCATTTTGTTTCTTGGTCCAAATTGTTATCGAACGGCTTTGACAAAATGTTAAAGCTTAAGTTTACGAATTTCAGTCGAGGCATTTGTTGTAAAATACTGAAAACCTAAAAATATTTTAAGAAAAAAATTAATTTGAATAAAATATGATGTCATTTTTGTTTCTGAGAGTCCAAACTTTTGCATACATTTTTAATATCGCTGTAACGTGTTTAAAACAACATATAAATTTTTTTTGATGGTAATAAGCTTACTATTTTTATGTAATTCTTGTCAGCCTTTTCCTAAATCAAAATGTTCAAATGTTATTTAGTAAATGTTCTTAGCGTTGTATGTACCGAAATAAGAAAAGAATATGCTATTCACTAATAGCGCAGAAAAGACCACCTCTTATTGTAATCTATTTATATCACATTATATTTTATAACTTCTAATAAGAATATTTCTAAAATATTTTGGTGTTCCAGGAATATCTAATATGCCAAAGGAATATTCTGCCGATAAATACTCTTATCATATTCCAGGAATATTCACAGCCCACAGAAATATTCTTCTCATATTCCAAAAATATTTAAGTTTCAAGAATATTTACGTTTCCCCAGAAATATTCTTATAACATTCCACAAAATTTTAAGTTCTTAATAAGTATTCGAATGTTATTCCAAGAATATTTAAGTTATTTCAAGAAAAATTACGTTCCAAAACGAAATATTCTTAACTTATTCCAAGAATATTTACCTTCCAAAGCAATATTTTTATCATATTCCAAAAATATTTATTTTCAAAGCAATACTCTTATGTCACTCCGAGGACATTTACTTGCCAAAGAAATATTCGTATCATATATTACCTCATCCCAACGGTTAAGCTTATTATTGGCGAGGTCGAGTTCTTCGACGTTTGAACATTTTGCGACGAGGGCTTCTTTTTCTCCGGCAGTTGCAATGTTGCAGTCATTTAACACCTGCAAATACAAAGAGACAATTTTATGAGCAGAGGGTACGTTGTAAGAGAACCCTGCCAAAAAACCTCATAAAAGATCATAATCTATGCGCATATAAAATTATGATATTTTATAACTTTTGACTAGTGAAAGTGAAACACAAATCCCGCATAGGAGTACCTCATATTTTATCAGCCAATTGGCTTATAAAAGTTTACAATATTTTATGATTTTTAATATGACAATTCCTCATAAAGGTTTAAAATATTTTATAAGATCTACCTGTAACATTCTAAAATAAAAAATGACGGCACAACTTTAGCAGTTGCAGTAGTAGTAATAGTAGTAAAAGTAATGTAATAGAGATTAATATACAGTCAAACTAAACTATAAACTACGACGAGCTAACCCACTATAATACAATAACACTTCTTGTGCTTGCACAATATCTCGATCGTCTCCTGATGATGCTAACGTTGTTAGCGAAACGCGCGTCGAGTGCAAAAAAGTGTAGTTTTGGTTTGTGGAAAACAATCATAATTTTGCTTTACTAGGTAATAAAATAAATAAAGAAAAACTTGCCAGTAATGCGGGCACGAGCGCCCTTGGTGACTTGCAAGGCACAAATATGGCAACAGAAATTCCGGCTTCGTCGGACGCATCAGGATCAACGGTCCCCTCGCCGTACTTCTCCTCCAAGGCCTCCAACAGCGACGGCATGGTTATTGGGGCTTAATTCTGAAAGGAAGAAAAATGTGATGGTATAAAGACCGATATAGTATAACCATCGATGTACTAGTATAACCATGGTGAACCTTAAAATAATTTAGTTAAAGATCTGTTAAATTATTTTTAGATGTGGTGTATAAGTGTATTACTTATAGTAGGACACGTTTTTTGGTAAATTTAAAGACTGCAAAGAACTTTGATTTAAATAAATTAATACCACTTTATGTCTTAAACAATTTATCCTTTGAACAATTAACATTTTTGTTGTTTTTTTTGGATAAAAATGGCAAAATAAAAATCATATGTTTTTTTGCATCGGTAACCAAAAAAGCCATTCTTCAGTTATCTGCAGACCGTTACTAAAAATCATGTTTTTGATGAAGGTATAAAAAAAAATTCACAGGTGCAAAAAAACATTTTTGACCCTTTTTTACCCAAAATAAAAGAGAAATAGCGGAAAATAGTATTTCTGAAAAAATCTAATTATTCTTGTCTAAAAATTAAGCCATTTTCACCAGTTTTCACCAAGTATTTACTTAAATATCAAACTGTCAAATATTAAAATTTCTCAGCAATGAACGTCACCGAGTAAAAAAGCACATCGCTACGGCAACCATTGTTATTTTATTTACCAGCCGCCTTGATTTATAGTGCAAAGATGGTCTGTTTTGCGAGAAGTGTTTTTCGTTCGAGATTTTTAATAGTAGTTATAATATAGTGCTTTTTTTACAAGCGTTGGTTTAAATAACGAGCGCAGCGAAGTATTTAAAAACGCGCGTAAAAAAAGCACAGTTTATCCGCGAGTTGTTAACTACTAAAAAAATAGTTTTTTAGTACCTTTATCAAAAAATCCAAGAAAAACAGGAAAATACTTTTAAAAATCTCGAACGAAGAGCGCTTCTCGCAACACACCATTTTTACACTATAAATCAAGGTGGCTAGTAAATGAAATAACAATGGTGGCTTCCATGGCGATGTGCCTTTTTATTCGGTGACGTTCATTGTTGCGACATTTTAATCATTGACAGTTTGATATTTTGACGATGTTTTTAAATGATTGTTTCGTAAATACTTGGTGAAAACTGGCGAAAATGACTTAATTTTTAGGCAAGAATAATTATAACAAAGTTATGATTGTTTTCCACAAACCAAAACTACACTTTTTTGCACTCGACGCGCGTTTCGCTAACAACGTTAGCATCATCAGGAGACGATAAACAAACATTGTTTATATATATATTGTTTATCGTCTCCTGATGATGCTAACGTTGTTAGCGAAACGCGCGTCGAGTGCAAAAAAGTGTAGTTTTGGTTTGTGGAAAAGAATCATAACTTTGTTTTAGTGCAACCAAAGGTTCCAAATTCCCAACATAGAAGAATAATTATATTTTTTCAATATTACTATTTTCCGCTATTTCTTTTTAATTTTGGGTAAAAAACGGACCGAAATCTTTTTTTGCACCCGTTTTCAAAAAAAAGTATTTTTGCATCGGTAACCAAAAAAGCCATTCTTTAGTTACCTGCAGACAGTTACTAAAATCATGATTTTAATGAAGGTATAAAAAAAAGTATTTTCCTGTTTTCCTTGGATTTTTTGATAAAGGTATTAAAAATAGTGTTCACAACTGTGCTTTTTTTACTCGCGTTATTTAAACCAACGCTTGTAAAAAAAGTACTATGTAAAAAAAGTACTATTTTAGCCACTAGTTGTGAAAACTACTATTTTGTGCATGCACCAAAGAGTAGTCACACGACTTGAGACAAGAGATTAGAATGTGGTAAATTATTATTATAGAATTTTTGAAGAAAATCGATGCAAAAAAAAATCACGGACTTAAAAAATAGAACTGAAGTTAGTCACTATTATCCAAACACAAATAAGAGTATTTGAACACAAACTAATTTTAAAAACTTACGTTTTCTTTATTTAAATTTTGTTAAAATGCTTTAAACGTAACTGTCAAAATCAAAAACAATGGCCATTGGCGTTTATAATCAACGTCGATCACCGGCCTACCTGATTGCGAATAAGGCGGAAAATCTACTGCAGAGATCAGTGTTACCAAGCACAAATATAAATTTTGTGCTCTTGGTCACTTGAAAATGTGCGATTTTGCAGAAAATTATGCTTCTTTACTAAAAATATTTCAAAGATATGAATATGAATGAATAAAAAACTATGTGTAAAATTAAATTTGATATTAAATTACAAAAATGGCAGCTCGGTATTAGTCATGGACAATTGCAAATCAATAAAAATGTTCGTCTTCTTTTTTTTTAATTGGCTTTTTGTTTTGATCCGAGAAAATGTGCGAATTATTTTTAGTATGCTCAAATTGTGCTACAGCCTTAAAATTATGCTGAAATCGCACAATTATGCTACAATTGGTAACACTGGCCCATATTATCTACTGACGTAGTCTGCTAGCGCCCAGATTTTCGGGCAGGGCCGGTATAGTATCTCATAGTTTTTTTTTATGAACTTAAATACTAAATTATATAAAATATTAAAAATAGAAAATAAAAGAACCACTTCTACCAAATTTTGAAATAAATAAACAATGAAATAACTTTGGAGAACCCTCTGAGCACTAAAGGAAAAAGACCTCGTCCAACGGCTGAAGGTCGGGAATTGTACCCAAAACAGAGGCAGCGTTACCCCTCTGGTTAGCAAGGTTTATTCTCTGCTTCAAAAAATAGGTGAATCTAGGTTCAAATGTTTGTCAAAAGTCTTTGTTTCGATCACAATATCAGATAATTCTTTTCAGTGGGCAATCGCCCCTCCCCCCTTTGCACCTCGCCAAACCCAAAAGTTTCAACAAAATTTACTTTTGGCGCTCGCTATAATGTCATTTTATCAACAGCATTTAAAACGTGTAAAAAATAGCTTTTTTCTATGAGCGTGCGGAAAATCGCATTTTCCAAACTATTTTTGGTGCGATTTTTCGCACCAATATGTCAAATTTCAAAAAACCTGTACTGATTCGAAGTTTCTGTTCATCATATTGCCTATGAAATGCCTTAGTTGCTATGATGTGACTAACCAGTTGTTTATGCATTTATTTGTCAGTAGTAAAAAACCACTTTCATTGTATTTTCCTCATGCTCGTAGAAAAACAATTGTTCCTAACACGTGCGAAAACCTTTTTTTCCGCTCGTAACTGCTTGACAGAACTCCGCTGCGCGTCGTTCGGCACGGCAGTTGCGTGCGGAAAAATCGATTTTCCGCACTTGTTAGGAAAATAGCTATTTTAGTATTCAACATTTTAGCCTGCTGGAATTTATGACATCTCTGACCCAAATTTGTAAAAATAATTACGAAAAACTCGTAAGACATCTTATAGCAGTGGCGCACCGAGGGGCGGTTGGGGCTAAAATCCCCCCCCCCCCCCGAGAAGCCTGCTTATATACAATTGGCACAATCAAATAACAGCAGAAATTAAATATATAGGGAATAAAATGCAAGAGCCTGGACTCTAATATTTAACAGAAATTAAAAATCATAAATCATGACCGCTATAAAATTGTTTGTTTTTTTTTATTTGTTTTCAATTTGAATTTTATCAAAACATTTTGCCTGTGATTTGGTGTCAAAAATGGCAGTTTAAGTGTAATTTTCGCAAAAATTTTCCACTGAGGCGCATTTTAACATTTTTACAGACAAATTAAGGATAAATAAACAACTCAAATTTTCAAAACCCTATCAATATATACGATTTTAGTTTAATTTTGACTCAAAAATTGCTTGGGGCCCATTGAACCATGATTTTGACATCAAATTTTGGATAAATATACTTTTGAATTTGTTTACCCCCCCCCCCTCTTCTTCATTTGAGCCCAGGTCTTGGCTTGTAAGCACTTGTTTCCTTGTATCAATTATGGTTACATTTTTACAAAAAAAAAAGTTAAAAAACCTCCAAATCAATTACTTCAACCGAAAAGAAACTAAAAAACAAAAGATCAAAAGATCTGGACCAAAGCGAAAAGAGAAATTGTTAAACGATGTTTCGCCCTGGGTAACCAGCGTGGGCTCATCAGTGGTTTCACTGGTCACTCGCCCCATACATCATTAAACACCATTATACACTTTGATTTCCAACCTTGAATCACTCACAAATAGGCATCGTTCCGCACTGGTACTTATCCAAGTTACGTGGTACGGATTCGTCCTGGCGTGTTAATATTTCCAATGCTTCTAAGGCAATTGAAACAAAATATGGATGTATGGGGCGGGTGACCAGTGAAACCACTGATGAGCCCACGATGGTTACCCAGAGCGAACCATCGTTTAATCATTTCTCTTTTTGCTTACAACGTGAACCCGTTTTCAGCACAAAAAAATATATTTATGAGGGCACTACGAGGCAAAACAAACATAAGTGAAAGTGAAGGTCATTGATTATGCATTTTTTTACAAACTTAAATTAAAACTTGGAGGTTATCTAAAAGCTCAGTAAAGAAACCTTTCCTTACTCAAAGCCCACTCATTTCAAAGATGTAGCTTTCAACAGTAGAGGTTGGTGCAAGCCAAGGTACAAGCAGAGGTAAGAGATCCGAACTCGCGGTTTGTGATTTAAATGCAGCTAATATTTTGTAACAGTGACCGAAATGTAAACAAAACATAACTTAAATAGAGACATTATGTTTACCACAGTTACGATCAGACGTAAGGTAAACAATTTGGCGACAATGCCAGATTGCGTTGAAAGTTGTATCTCTACACGTAATGTTTTTAAAAACATATTATTTTTATAACTTTATCATTTACATGCAATTATGCAAATTCTCCGGTTTGTTTTTTTAAACATGAAGAAACACCTTATTATTATTCAAATATATAAAGAAATTTAGGTATATTATATAATTGCATTTAAATTTCCTTGAATCTTCACAATTTTAAATCAATAAAGAATTTATAATGTGGAGGTACGTGTTATGGTACCTGAAATATACCTCATTTTTTAGATCAAAATATTATATAAAATACCTGATATTTTGGCCGAAAGAATAATTATTTTTATTTCCCAATATATATCGGGAATAAAACCTACAACAATGTGACAACCTCGCATTTGTACGCTGCTCCATTCATAATTTCTCTACGGCGTTGTAGCTTTAGCATAATCGAGGTTTTTGTATATTTTACAGATTATTGTAATCATATGTTTTTTCGACGCCATCTTGTGCTAGGCCGCCATAGGCGTGCAACTAGTGTCGCAATAAATACAAAATGTAATTAATAAATATAGGAAAGAAATAAGTTTTCTTGGGATATTTTTGCGAATTTGTGATAAAAACAATATGGTAAGCACTTATAATTAATTACAATTAACCCTAGCTGCGACATTTTTAAATATCCTATATGAGTAGCAAAAAAATGTAAGAGTTGAGTATGATATTTATTTATAACTACATTTACAGTTTTGATACTATCTGTAGTCAGCTTATTTTTTCTGCTGAGATTTGTTTATAAATAGTACAAGCGTTCCCGGTATAAATATAAATTTTTAAAACATTATTGTCAGACACAGGATAAAGAATGTATGTTTGTTACAACTTTTTATTTATAATATTTACATAGGTAGATACTCCACATAAGATTTTTTTGTATTTATTAAAAATGTAAAGATACTTTTGTACGTATTAAATAAAAATATAGTAGAGTGTATAAATTCCATTTTTTTTACACAACGAAAAACAATCATATAGTACCTATAATATAGTATATTGTTTCAATTTTTAATTTAATCTAGTTTATAAATGCATCTAAAAACTCCAATTAGACTTAAAATTTACGCCATGCTAAAAAAATACTTTTACCTATGCTAATTTTTTAATAAAGTTTTGCAGGTCACTTGACATTAAGTAGGTAAAGAAACTACTTCGCAAATGCGTGTGAAAAAGTCTACTGTTACATATCAATTTTAATGTGGAAAGTTCAACTTCACACGTCGGCACGGCGTGCATAAAAAACTGTCATAGCGTGCATAAAAAAACGTTTAACGCACGCATTTTTTTTTTAAATGGTACTTTATGGACCAAATTTTTAAATTTTGAGTTTGAAATGTGTGTTCTAAAAACTACTTTTTGATCAAGAAAGTCATCATAAACACTCGTAGAAAAAAAATGTACCTAACCCTTGCGGAAGTGTCTTTCCCGCCCGAACTCCTCCCGTGCGTAAAAGTATCACTTTCCGCACTAATTAGACAGATAAGTATCTGGAGAACATTTAAAAAATTAATATTGTCTATGTTATCTTTAAATAAATATTTTCACAATGACAAATATAATACCTCTCCATACCCTCGGTATCAATTATTAAGTATAAAAACATTAAAGATTGTATTTCCAAAAAAATTTGACAAGTCTGAAAATAACGACCAAACTTTTTTACATTTATAAATAACGAGCCGCTTCTAGCCGCTGCTAAACGTAAGGTGGAGCATGTGAGGTGGAGCATGTGAGGAGGAGCATGTCTGGTGCAGCGTTGCCATTGGAACATAAAATGGCTTTCCCTAAATCTAATGACTGATCGCGTTTCAAAGCAATTTATGAATGACTTGATGGGTCTATTTTAGTTAAACGTCTTTGAAACAAAACTTGCATTTAAGTTTTTTAATACATTCATAAATAAAAACACCTTTTAAATAAATTCAAAATTAATCTACTCCTTATTTCTCTATTACCCATCTAAATCGTTGTGTGACATCGAGTATTAATTGGAAAAATTAATTAATAAGGGTAAGTTTTAATTAGAGTGACATACAGACCGCTTCAAGCTACTGCGAACATAGGGCGGAAGAAGTCTAATTTGCCAGTGTACCCCTTGCATGACTTTCCTTTGATATTTAGTACGCCTCTAACCACGGTGCTGTGTGGAGCGTAGTCAATGAAACCGGAATTTGGTCAATAAATACGCAAATTTTTATAACGTAATTTTCTTATTTTTTGTCACTGATAAATAAGAGCGTTTTATTGTCAACTGCTCAGATTTATCAGTGACGACGTGTTACAATGAAAATAATAAGGAGAAACAAAATAAAAGCAAGTTCTCAAAATAAAATAATACATTCTAAAAACCAAAAAGATTCTCCCAGTCAAAAAAAAATTAAAGCAAATGTTCGAAAAGTCCTCCTTGCTCGGCTAGACAATATCCGAGCCTACTATAAAAACCCCTTCTAACGTTTCCAAGCATGTTAGAGGTGATAATTTGAAAATCTTCTTCAAAAACAGATAGAAGTCATTAGGAGCTTACACCAAATCTTACACCTAACAACTGCCTAGCAGTTGGAATAATGTGCTGCTGTAGTATATCCAAGTATCTAGGACCATTCAAATTGCAATTGCCGTTAATAAAAAATGGCCCAATTACGTGTTCCCCTATAATACCCCCCCCCAAACATTTAGTTTTTGGGGATACTGTGTTCTTACGTCAAAATACAAATGCAAATTTTCCCTCGACCAATATCGAACGTGTGTTGGGTTATGACGATTTGACCATTTGACCATCTGCACTTTTTCGGCAACTTCGTAGACATCCATTTTTGGTTTTAAAAATGTATTATTTCAATTAAGAACTTACCCATCTGTTTCTCGAGCAAGGCGGAAATAAAACAAAATAATAAAAACAAATTGAATTTCCAAAAGATAACACTGCATCGTGCTTCGAATCCACCTCGGTCGTACGGCACGGAGAGTAAATTGGACTTTATTCCCCCTATGTTCGCAGTAGCTTGAAGCGGTCTGTATAACCCCAACGTTAATTTGTTCTACAGAGTGTTTACTATTTAAACCCCGCCTGGGCTTAATTTTTTTTTTAAAATTCTTTTCTTCCAAATTGAAACTTTCTTCTTAAATCCAATAAAAGATTGTGTTGAGAGGATTATTGAGTAAACAAATTTATTAAAATTCTTCTTATAAATCAAACTTGTTATTTAAAATGCTTAAAACCAAAAACCTCACTTAAACTTAGGGCCGTTCTAAAATAGACTAAACCCTTTTAGTAAATCCCACCGTTAGTGTCTATTCAAAGGTTTTACTAACTTCTTTGGGAATTTTGAAATTAATCCAACACTTGTTAGAATGTTGAGTAGCTGATTTCAAATTAGCTAGACTTCGCCCTTTGAGAATTAGGCTAATTTTTTCCCCTATATTGCTCATTTAGTTTTAATTATGACCTATTGTTAAATATTTTTCCTCATTCTCAATATACCGACCGCTTCAAGCTACTGCGAACATAGGGCGGAAGAAGTCTAATTTTCCAGTGTACGTACATGCAGAGACACCGCACGCCTATCAGTGAAGCAACCAACACTCAGGTTTCCGATCGCCATTTGCTGCCGTTCGCCGCCGTTCGCCTTGTATTTAGTACGCCTCTAACCACGGTGCTGTGTGGAGCGTAGTCAATGAAACCGGAATTTGGTCAATAAATACGCAAATTTTTATAACGTAATTTTCTTATTTTTTGTCACTGATAAATAAGAGCGTTTTATTGTCAACTGCTCAGATTTATCAGTGACGACGTGTTACAATGAAAATAATAAGGAGAAACAAAATAAAAGCAAGTTCTCAAAATAAAATAATACATTCTAAAAACCAAAAAGATTCTCCCAGTCAAAAAAAAAATTAAAGCAAATGTTGGAAAAGTCCTCCTTGCTCGGCTAGACAATATCCGAGCCTACTATAAAAACCCCTTCTAACGTTTCCAAGCATGTTAGGGGTGATAATTTGAAAAGCTTCTTCAAAAACAGATAGAAGTCATTAGGAGCAAGATCGGGAGATCGAGCTGGCCATAAAATAGTTCCCCGTGTACTTATAACCCGATTAGGAAATACATTATCAAGATATTCCCTAACAAGGCCAACATTGTGAGCGGAACAACCATCTTGTTGAAACCATGTTTCACCAAATCTTACACCTAACAACTGCCTAGCAGTTGGAATAATGTGCTGCTGCAGTAGATCCAAGTATCTAGGACCATTCAAATTGCAATTGCCGTTAATAAAAAATGGCCCAATTACGTGTTCCCCTACAATACCCCCCCCCCAAACATTTAGTTTTTGGGGATACTGTGTTCTTACGTCAAAATATAAATGCAAATTTTCCCTCGACCAATATCGAACGTGTGTTGGGTTATGACGATTTGACCATTTGACCATCTGCACTTTTTCGGCAACTTCGTAGACATCCATTTTTAGTTTTAAAAATGTATTATTTCAATTAAGAACTTACCCATCTGTTTCTCGAGCAAGGCAGAAATAAAAATAAAATAATAAAAACAAAATGAATTTCCAAAAGATAACACTGTAGCGTGCTTCGAATCCACCTCGGTCGTACGGCACGGAGAGTAAATTGGACTTGATTCCCCCTATGTTCGCAGTAGCTTGAAGCGGTCTGTATAACCCCAACGTTAATTTGTTCTACAGAGTGTTTACTATTTAAACCCCGCCTGGGCTTAATTTTTTTTTTTAATTCTTTTCTTCCAAATTGAAACTTTCTTCTTAAATCCAATAAAAGATTGTGTTGAGATGATTATTGAGTAAACAAATTTATTAAAATTCTTCTTATAAATCAAACTTGTTATTTAAAATGCTTAAAACCAAAAACCTCACTTAAACTTAGGGCCGTTCTAAAATAGACTAAACCCTTTTAGTAAATCCCACCGTTAGTGTCTATTCAAAGGTTTTACTAACTTCTTTGGGAATTTTGAAATTAATCCAACACTTAAACAAAATTATGATTGTTTTCCACAAACCAAAACTACACTTTTTTGCACTCGACGCGCGTTTCGCTAACAACGTTAGCATCATCAGGAGACGATAAACAATGAACTAAATTAATCTACGCTCTATCTTATATACAATCCTTTAGTGGGCGGAGATAAGACGACTAATAAATTGTGATTGATCACGATTTTTAATCCTATCTCCCCTCAACCAAAGAATAAAGTGTACTAAACGGGATGGGTCCTCTATCTTTATTTAATCTATTTCTGGATTTAATGATTTCCATACTTTCATATGCATTCAAAAGTCTTTTGTTTGGTACACTTTTTAAAAGTTTTAGGTTATCTAATGTGAATCTATGATTGTTTTTAAAAGCATGCTCGGCCACACTTGACTTTTCTGTTCTTCCGTATTTTAAGTGTGCTAAGTGTTCTTTAAAACGTGTTTGAATAGAGCGTCTCGTTTGGCCAACATATTTTTTGTCACAATCCATGCAACTAATTTCGTAAATTCCACTTTTTTCTAGAACTGTAGTTTTATCCTTGGGATTTCCTAGTAAGCTTCTTATTATGTTACCGGATTGATATACTAATTTAAGACCGGTGTTATTAAATACTTTGTGTAATCCTTTCGTATAATTAGGATTATAAGGAATTGATACAATTTTTATTTTTTTTTCCCAACATAATCCAACACTTGTTAGAATGTTGAGTAGCTGATTTCAAATTAGCTAGACTTCGCCCTTTGAGAATTAGGCTAATTTTTCCCCTATATTGCTCATTTAGTTTTAATTATGACCTATTGTTAAATATTTTTCCTCATTCTTAATATAGAGAGATAATGATAATAACAATGTACCGGTAAACAATTAATTATCGTAACGTAATACATTTACTTTATAAAACTAAAAACCCCAGAAACTAAGCTAGAAATAAAGCAATAAGACATGAATCAATCCATATCATATCCGCATTAAATTACCAAGTAAATTAACTTTAACTAATTGCAGCAGATGCAATACCGTAAGTAAAGAGATACAGGTTGGATTTTAAGGAAATTACCCAAAATAATGGCGTAGGTATAATAATACATAAATAGTATAAAAAATAGTGCTTATATATACCGGGTGTCCCAAGGTGAGTAACCTATTAGAGTATTTTGGAAACTATACAATGGAAACTTTTCAAACTTTCTATCCTAACATACGTCCATGTAAACTATCTTTATGAAATACTCTCATATTTCCAGTGTTGCCATTTGCAGGAAAACTCGGCAACAACTTTCTTGTTTTAAATTGAACATCCTGTATATTTGATTCTGCAAAATATTTTAGGTACATTTTATACATAATGTCCTATACCTATGTTCAACTGTTCTATTGACAGGCGATAATTGACATTTCTTTGACTTTGACAGAAGTAAAACGGTTTTTACATTCCTATCTTGGTTTCGCACAAGCTATCGTTTTATACTACTTTTAACCCAGGGTTCAACTAACCTTGGGATATTTTACCCCTGGGTTTAGATATAGAACGATAGCTTGTGAAAAACCAAGATAGGAATGTAAAAACCGTTTTGCTCTATCCTTAACCGTTTCGATGTTACGGGCCGTCAAAGTTAAAAAATGTCAATTTTCACCTGTCAATATTTTAAAAACAGTTGAACATAGATATAGGACATTATACAGACCGCTTCAAGCTACTGCGAACATAGGGGGAATCAAGTCCAATTTACTCTCCGTGCCGTACGACCGAGGTGGATTCGAAGCACGCTGCAGTGTTATCTTTTGGAAATTCATTTTGTTTTTATTATTTTGTTTTATTTCTGTCTTGCTCGAGAAACAGATGGGTAAGTTCTTAATTGAAATAATACATTTTTAAAACCAAAAATGGATGTCTACGAAGTTGCCGAAAAAGTGCAGATGGTCAAATGGTCAAATCGTCATAACCCAACACACGTTCGATATTGGTCGAGGGAAAATTTGCATTTGTATTTTGACGTAAGAACACAGTATCCCCAAAAACTAAATGTTTGGGGGGGGGGTATTATAGGGGAACACGTAATTGGGCCATTTTTTATTAACGGCAATTGCAATTTGAATGGTCCTAGATACTTGGATCTACTGCAGCAGCACATTATTCCAACTGCTAGGCAGTTGTTAGGTGTAAGATTTGGTGAAACATGGTTTCAACAAGATGGTTGTTCCGCTCACAATGTTGGCCTTGGAATATCTTGATAATGTATTTCCTAATCGGGTTATAAGTACACGGGGAACTATTTTATGGCCAGCTCGATCTCCCGATCTTGCTCCTAATGACTTCTATCTGTTTTTGAAGAAGCTTTTCAAATTATCACCTCTAACATGCTTGGAAACGTTAGAAGGGGTTTTTATAGTAGGCTCGGATATTGTCTAGCCGAGCAAGGAGAACTTTTCGAACATTTGCTTTAATTTTTTTTTGACTGGGAGAATCTTTTTGGTTTTTAGAATGTATTATTTTATTTTGAGAACTTGCTTTTATTTTGTTTCTCCTTATTATTTTCATTGTAACTCGTCGTCACTGATAAATCTGAGCAGTTGACAATAAAACGCTCTTATTTATCAGTGACAAAAAATAAGAAAATTACGTTATAAAAATTTGCGTATTTATTGACCAAATTCCGGTTTCACTGCCTACGCTCCACACAGCACCGTGGTTAGAGGCGTACTAAATACCAAAGGAAAGTCATGCAAGTGGTGATCGCAAGCCTGAGTATTGGTTGCTTCACTGATAGGCGTGCGGTGTCTCTGCATGTACGTACACTGGCAAATTAGACTTCTTCCGCCCTATGTTCGCAGTAGCTTGAAGCGGTCTGTATATAAAATGTACCTAAAATATTTTGTAGAATCCAAAAATGCAAAAATATACAGGGTGATCAATATAAAATAAGAAAGTTGTTGCCAAGTTTTCCTGCAAATGGCAACACTGCAAATATCAAAGTATTTCATAAAGATAGTTTACGTGAACTTATGTAAGAATAGAAAGTTTAAAAAGTTTCCATTGTATAACAAAATTATGATTGTTTTCCACAAACCAAAACTACACTATTTTGCACTCGACGCGCGTTTCGCTAACAACGTTAGCATCATCAGGAGACGATAAACAATGAACTAAATGAATCTACGCTCTATCTTATATACAATCCTTTAGTGGGCGGAGATAAGACTAATAAATTGTGATTGATCACGATTTTTAATCCTATCTCCCCTCAACCAAAGAATAAAGTGTACTAAACGGGATGGGTCCTCTATCTTTATTTAAACTATTTCTGGATTTAATGATTTCCATACTTTCATATGCATTCAAAAGTCTTTTGTTTGGTACACTTTTTAGAAGTTTTAGGTTATCTAATGTGAATCTATGATTGTTTTCAAAAGCATGCTCGGCCACACTTGACTTTTCTGTTCTTCCGTATTTTAAGTGTGCTAAGTGTTCTTTAAAACGTGTTTGAATAGAGCGTCTCGTTTGGCCAACATATTTTTTGTCACAATCCATGCAAGTAATTTCGTAAATTCCACTTTTTTCTAGAACTGTAGTTTTATCCTTGGGATTTCCTAGTAAGCTTCTTATTGTGTTACCGGATTGATATACTAATTTAAGACCGGTGTTATTAAATACTTTGTGTAATCCTTTCGTATAATTAGGATTATAAGGAATTGATACAAATTTTGAGTCGCAGGTATCTTTTTGTAGTTCATTGTATAGTTTCCAAAATATTCTAATAGGTACTCACCTTGGGACAAAAAACAGAGACCAAATGAATAAAAAAAAAACAGTTTTTAATATTTTTTATAATGAAAGGTGCTACAGCATATTTTAAGACCCATAGAAAACATCTGTACTTTATGGCTAGGGTTACAGTTTGCGTACCTCTTTTCTTACTTTTGAACGAATTCAGTTGACTTCAATTCAATTTTTTGAGGTGAGACCATAAGGTCACCAGCAACTTAAAGTTTTTATTATTTTTGAGTAATACTATAGGTAATACGTAAACTATAGTAAAAAAACTCATAACTCTGTAAGTCGTAAACCGATTTAAAAAAAATTAAATTTTAAATTGGGAATTAAAATACCTTTTAAACAAGGTATCACTCGACCCCCCTTTCTATTTAAAATTTTAAGGAAGTTAGTGACCTTACAGACTTACGTCAATATGACGCTTGTAAAAAATACGTCAAAAAGTAAGGCGAGGTGCGTAAACTATAGTAAAAAAAACTCATAACTCTGTAAGTCATAAACCGATTTTTAAAACAAATAAAATTCTAAATAGGGAATTAAAATACCTTTTAAACAAGGTATCACTCGACCCCCCTTTCTATATAAAATTTTAAAGTAGTTATACAGGGTTCCTAAGCAAATCCTTAGGGGGCCAAGCAGCCGTGTATAAGACGCAGACAAACGGAAAAGCACATTAGGCAGAAAAGGATGGGCATGGGGCGATGTTGTCACTACATCTTACACGTAGTAAATCCATTCCAGGTTGTTGTTTTCTAATGTTTTCCATTTTCATACCTTTAGGACTGGAATAAAAATTGTTTTTGCTCGACTTTAATACCAAACTGATGAAAGATATCGTAAAAAAAAATATTTTTCGGCTTTTCATTTTGTAACCATTGTCCTTACGCACTGTTTACAGGCTGGGGACTCAGATACATGCAAATGCCTAACCTAAAGCGTTCATACACCGCCGGAGAAATCGACTGAGATATTTCCGTAGAAACTTTATCAAGCAAATAGGATGGGTTGACGCCTTCGAACGTCCAACGCGGGTTTTGCACTTTGATTCGAAATCAAAAAGGAGGAACAGTCAGATGTGGGGCCGTGCACAAATTACGTACCGTTGATTTTACCAATTTTTGACCCCCTCCCTATGTAATGTTTTGTAACGGTTTGGCACGCCACTCACCTAATATTACGTAACGATTTCAAGACCACTACCCCCCCCAAAAAAAAAACTTTTCACTTATTTTCATTCCAAATTTTCTTAGTTTCACACAAATGCAAACGCTGTCGAAAACCCCCCTCCCCCCTACGTAAAGTTTTGTAACCCCCTCCCCCCTATGACCATTGCGTAATTTGTGCACGGCCCCTGTAGTCCCAGTGGAGGAGGGCGAGAAAATTGATATTTTTTTCTTAAAAATTATACTCTTTAGACCTATTTCTTTGCGTTCCCGAAATTACGTAATTTAAAAAAAAAAAATTGTAAGCGGCGCCATTTTTATTTCATGCTTTATTTTTCTAACATTTTTGCGTTCGGCTAATTTAATTGAAAAATTTTTGCCTGCGGCGCCCTTTATCTTCTCACTCGAAACCAAGATCCCCCGTTTTAGGAAAACTGATCCCGTCTCTGTTTCTAAATTTTTTCGAATAAAAGTAGAGTATGACCATGGGGGAAATAATTTTTTTCTACGGTATGACGAAAATTTCGAGAAAGTTGAAGAAAAAAATAAGAAAAGTGGCAGAGCTCAAGTTTTTCGTAAAAAAAACGTTTTTTGTAAAAAAACAGAGCAAAATAAATCTTTTCACCCCTTTTTGGGTGTTACAAATATTGGCAGCCCTTTATTTTTCGCTTTTACCCTCCCGCTAGTTTTGAAGAATTGGTTCGCTACATGTTTCGAGATCATGTCATAAAACACCTCGAAAATATCAAATGTAGTGTAGGGCCAGCTTTATTTAAAATCAATAATATCGCAAGCAAAAAGCTCTGCAGGAAAAAGAGCGCCGTTTATTGTCTTCTTTGGCTGCTAGTGCTAGCTGCATGGTTTTGCCGTTTCCGGATAGATGTCACTAGTAGAACAGAATGGAAAGAAATTTAATTAAAAGTGAAGATATTTCTTTCTAATGTTAACAACCTCACGAGTTTATCGCTCAGTATCGTAAATAATGGACCCTGCCGCCTCCTTTAAGCAAGAAAAAGCTGTGGTTTGGACCTGAAAACATCTAATTTTTTCCTCGATCATCTCATGGTGTGGCCGCCATCTAGCGGAATTTGCAGACATTTTGTCAACGGTTATTATTGCAACTATGATTTATGCTCACAATGAAAGAGTGGCGACAATTTTTTCTCATGAAAGCAGTCCGGAGATAATAACAAACTGGCACCATTGCTCAATATACCTGTTTCTTTTGTGCGCGCAGAACCTTCTATGCCATTTCTGTTTGATTTATTGAAATCCTATCCCTAAGGAAAATCTTAGGAACCCTGTATTATATTATAGACTTACGTCAATATGACGCTTATAAGAAATAAGTCAAAAAATAGCAAATGGTTTTATTTGAGGTCGATACCTCAATCCGTTCAAGAGTTAGCAGGGGGGGGGACTTTTTACGTCCGCACTGTACAAGTTTGCGATTGTCATCATTTTAAACTAAGGTCTTTAAAATCGAGTCACGAAAATGGATGAAACCGCGCAAAACCACCGAATTTGGGACACTCTGTACAAATAGGAAACAAAATCGCCTGAGAGGCTATAGATAAGTGTAATAACACCGCAAATTATTGTTTTATTGTTCTAAAGCGGTAATCGAAATCTGCAAAAATGAAAGTAACTCCTTGGCTATAAAATATATGGCAAAAAAGTTAAACATTGAATACAGAATTCATTGTAGAAGCGGTAGGACATTTATATAATAATATATAAAGATATGCATACAAGGTAGACTATTCATTTTTTAAAAACTCTTAGATTAAAAAGAGACAAGATATCTGGTCCAACGAAAACTTGGTAAATAATAAAACAAAGGTGAGAAATGTCGATTATTGTTCTACCCTTTTAAAAAAGACGTTAGAACGATAGGGACAGAGAATTCTGGCTCAATCACTTGGTCGTGATTGGCTTGTGGGTGGTGAAAGTCGGCAGAGCGCAGACGGTCGGATGATATTTTTATTGACATAAGCTTTTTTCAGGATGTTTTAAGCAGTTTACAAATCGTTTTAAAACCACATTTTATCAAAAAACGTTTATAGTGTGTTTTTTTACCGGTAGGAGGAAACAAAGGGAGAGCAATTGAAATCAGTCAGCACCGGTACATGCCGGTAGGTACACAGAAAAAAAAAGTTTATGAAATATACTTAAATTAGTAGATCCTTAGATTAAAATATCAACAAACACGTTTTTTTTTTTTGATGAAGTAGTTAATTCCCAATGCGTCAAATAAGATATTTTCGAAAGTTTTTATAAGGTGTTTTTCGAGGTTTTTTTTTATAAAGACGATAAAATGAAGGATACTTTTAACGAAGTAGTTAATGAGCAAATAAGATATTTTCGAAGGTTTTTTTTTTATAAAGACTATAAAATAAAGGTAGGTAAAGCTCTTAAACCAACTTGCAAACAACAATAGAATTTAATTCACAAGTGTTCAGCTTTGTAAAGGCGCAATTACACAGACGAACATGCTCAAAAAAAAGCTCGTGCAAAAGATGTAAAATTTTTTGCGTGAACATTTTTGTGAGCATCTCTTTGAACATTTTGTTCGGGTAAATTTTTGAGCAAATTATTGCTATCTGTTTTGGAAACATATTTTTACAGATGAGAATAAATACAATTTTACATCAGTGATCAGTGATCTCAATTCTTTAAAAAAATGGAACACCAACTTTTATTTTAAATTTTTGTGAAAAAAAGCCGACGGCAAGCGAAACATTATTCTTGACTATCAGTTTTGTCACATGGATTAGGGTTACTTATAATATTTTTTTCTTAGGGTTTTTCTCGGACTTTTTTGCCAGGGATTTTTTTGGGTTTTTCTTGCGTGTTTTTTTATTTCCAAGGGTTTTTTCCTAAAGTCAAAAAAAAACCCAGGAAAATTTTTCTTTTCCAAAAAAATTTTGAGTTTTTCAAATATCGGCAAAAAAATAAAAAATTGCACTTTTAAGCGGTAATCCGCGCCTCACGACTATGAGGAATGGTGGGGAGGGGGATTTTTTTTAAACATATTTTTGTAACTTTACCTTTAGCTTTTATTTTTGTTTTTTAATACCTCACACCAGATTAATCTAGTTAGTTTAAACTTAATTAAACTACAAACATTTATTGTTAGGAAGCTTCCAAAGCTCAAATTGGCAGAATTATTTTTTGCATGGTTTTTAAATTATTTAATAATATAATCCATGTGTAAATTTATATTTAAGTAGGTACGCCACTGGTGTGTTTACTGTAAACAACAGAAAGGTAAAAATTGTTCCATAACCAAAGTCTCCGTAAGTGTCAGGTATCTTGTCTCTTTTTAATCTAAGTAAAAACTTATACAGTGTTTCTCAAAAGTCTGGAATAATGGATTTTTGGGAGAACTATGGTTAACAAAAAAAAACTTAAAAAACCTCTGAGTCAGTTACTTCAGCCGAAAATAATCTAAAAACAAAAGATCAAAAGATGTTGGGTAGAACAAACGAAAATTTAAACTTGGACGAGTATCCTACAAGGAACACACAAAGGACCGAAGCGCAAAAAGAAATGATCAAATGATGTTTCACCCTGGGCAACCAGCGTGGGCTCATCAGTGGTTCCACTGGTCACCCTCCCCAAACACCATTCAACACCATCATACAATGAAATTAACTCTCTGACTTCCATTGTCTATGTTTTATTTATACACGCCGTTAATTTCAAATACATCATTGTCTCAAACTTTCAAACACCATCATACACTTTGATTTCCAACTTTATATCACTCACAAATAGGCATCGTTGCGCACTGGCTTTCCAATAGGGCTACGCTCCTAAGGCGATTAAAACAAAAAGAAGTTAAAAAACCTCCGAATCAGTTGCTTCAACCGAAAAAGAATCTTGTTGCCAGATTCCCACCATTGAATCGAACCCTGTCTTTATTATTGTTTTCTCTATGTAGTACACTAACTCGCATGTTATGGTCATTACACGCTCAGATAAATTAAGACACTCGCCTGCGTCTCGCGTCTCAAAACTTTATCTTCGCGTTTAATGACCATCATAACACGCTTGTTATGTAAACTGCTATTATTGCATATGATAGGTTTATTGGCATAAGATATCTAGTCTTTGTATCCTGTTCAGTCAATGCTAACAATACAGAATATTAACTAATACATCATAATGCAATATGATAAAAAAGTAGGTTTTGTTACAAGGTAAAAAGTTATGTTTCGCTTTCAGCAGTTGATATCCATATCACTTTAATAGTTATTTAAGGACAGCGTTTAACGCGCGTGGCGTGAAAATAAAGACCCGAGCCAGTAGGCGAGGGTTCTTACACGATGAGGTCACACACCGTGTTTTTTAGGAGAAGAAAAACTTCATAAATTATTCCATAAAAAAAAATTGTTGGTCTAAAGCTCTCTAATATTTTGACACAGTCCATTCATGTCACTTTTTAATCAAGCAATCTGACAAAAACATTGACTAAGTTTCTTCTAAATTTTCATACAAAACACAAAACATATACCTACGGACTTAGAGAAAACTCTTACTAAGGGCATCGAAAAAAACAAGTTATAGCGCCTCTGGGGACTCGGTCTCGAAGCTCACACGACAAATTACGTCGATGACATCTATCTTAATCAATCCTCATCAATGTCATCGCCTTTTCGTTCTGTTCATGAGGTCTTTTTATTGAAGTTTTTTAGTTTTGTGGGTTTTTGGCCTTTTTTGAACTGTTACAGTAATTTCTTGGATTTTTTTCAGAAGTACAATTGCAAAACTATGCCCAAGTGGTGTGTCCCAGTGATCCTCTGCTTCATCGCTTTCCACACCCTAGATATAAAGCTCTCTAAAGACAATGGTTTGCCATCTGAAACGCTTTATAGGTTTAGAGTATGCACCCAACATTATTGCATCCTTGCATTTACCGTCAGAGCATGAAACAAACCTTAATGGTAAGTACCTACCGGGCTATTCAATAGAGAGTTAATAGACCACTAATTTATCGTCACCTTATTTTCTTACCGAATTACCGTAACCGTATTCTTTTGCCCACATATAAACGCCAATGTAAATAGAATAAAAAAGAAAACAACAATTCCTGTTTTTGCAAATTCACTTTCACAAAAAAATTAAAAACATAACTAGACAAACAAATAAATCTGGTTGGTTGCAAAACATAACCGAGCGGGCCCCGTTAAGCCTCGCTCCGTAAGTAACGTATTTAGGTTCGGTTATTTTTCGTTCGGTTATAATCGTTACGTAATATTAGGGGAGTGGCGTGCCAAACCGTTACAAAACATTACATAGGGAGGGGGTCAAAAATTGGTAAAATCACCGTTACGTAATTTGTGCACGGCCCCACATCTGACTGTTCCTCCTTTTTGATTTCGAATCAAAGTGCAAAACCCGGGTTGGAAGTTCGAAGGCGTCAACCCGTCCTATTTGCTTGATAAAGTTTCTACGGAAATATCTCAGTCGATTTCTCCAGCCGTGTATGAACGCTTTAGGTTAGGCATTTGCATGTATCTCAGTCCCCAGCCTGTAAACAGTGCGTAAGGACAATGGTTACAAAATGAAAAGCCGAAAAATATTTTTTTTTACGATATCTTTCATCTGTTTGGTATTAAAGTCGAGCAAAAACAATTTTTATTCCAGTCCTAAAGGTATGAAAATGGAAAACATTAGAAAACAACAACCTGGAATGGATTTACTACGTGTAAGATGTAGTGACAACATCGCCCCATGCTCATCCTTTTCTGCCTAATGTGCTTTTCCGTTTGTCTGCGTCTTATACACGGCTGCTTGGCCCCCTAAGGATTTTCTTAAGAACCCTGTATAATTATCTTCTTAAAGGAATATTATAATATATTAAATAAGACGCATTTGGTTTATTTCTTAAATTTATAGTCATTAGAATCAACAATATTTTGGAAAATAAAATTAATTATTGATGAATTAGGTTTTCCAAAATAATGTTGTTTCTAATGAACTGAAATACTTTAAAAAATACCCGAATTCAAATTTGGCGCCGGCGCCGCTATCCTAATTCAAGCTTCGAGACCGAGTCACTAGAGGCGCAACGGTAGCAAAAAACTTATAACAGGGCCCTAAGTCGTCAGATCGCCTTCTATGCCCGTAGGTACATATTTTGTGATACAAACTGCATTGTTTTCCCGATTTCAATGGATATCGAGTTCACCAAGTCTCCCCAGGGAAATCCTGGATGCCGCTGAAGAGGCAAAGAAGGAAAAGGTAAATAAGGACTATTTTTTGTGGTGTTCAGAGAAGAATATTGCTGAAAGTGGACACTGCTGGTGTACTTCAGCGAAATCCAGACAGCACAAAAACGTTCATTGTACGTCCATTGGACTTCCATGTCCGCTACTGGACACTTTCTGGACATTATGTACTACCATTGAAAGTCCAATGGACGTGTTTTGTACAATCATTTTTTTTAAAATTTATTGCCCGATTGGACGTCCAATGGGCGTGTTTTGGACCCATTGGACGTCCATTTAAGTTTGAAGCTGTAGGTTTTGTGCTCAAAATAAAAAGGATATGCACATGTATAATAAATAATTATATCACCCTATACCTTGTATTTTTTTTTAAATTAATACCCTTTTACAAATGTGTGGGCACTTTACAGTCTTTAAATGTATCCTACTAAAGCCAAGTAAAAATAATTTAACAGGTATTTAAGAAAATTATCTTAAGGGTCATCATCATAAGGGGTACCGTTTTTGATTAAGCAATTTTTACTATGTTTTTCACATTTTTATGCTATGATATTGCACGCATTTTAAAGCTTTCTTTCCAAACTTTCGATTTCTAGAGTAACACACTCAAATTTTTCAAGTTTTCACTGTGTTTTTAGCGTTAAAAAAAAGTACTGCCAAAAAACATTTTTTCTCTGTTAAATGAAAAGTATTTAGAGACAGAGGGCAGAATTTTAGAGGTGGGGGGAGAGATATTTTAATGACGTGCAAAAATATTCATCATCTGTCTGTCATCTGATATGATTTTTATTTTGTCATTTTTATAGAAGAAACAGCAAAAATTTTAATTTTTCAAAGCATAAAGTGCGTGAGACACAAGGTGGTATTAATTTCTTCCAATCAAAGTTCTTTACAGTCTCTAAATTTACCAAAAAACGTATCCTACCACAAGTGTAATTAAGCACATCTAAAAATCATTTAACATGTATTTAACTAAATTATTTTAGGGGTTGTCATGGCTTTACGATTACATCTATGAATAAAACTAAAAAAAAACATAGCTAGGTAAAAAATCCGTTTGTTTTGAACGAACAAAATGCAAGCCAAACAGAAAAAGCAAAATTACTTTAATGCCCGCGGGCGTTAAGTGAGCTCTAGGGCGTTACAGTGACCCTTATCGCTCTAAAACGCGGGCGGTAAAAGGCATTTTAACGCCCGGTTGGTCATAAAATGCTTTAATAACAAAATTTGGTATAAGTTTTAAATAAAATGCATTTATTTTGATGTAAGTTTTGATTTGAAAAATAATAGACATCAGTTAACCTGGGAGGACCACCATAAGGAGCACAAATATAGGGTGAGCTTTAAAATTTTGAACTGTTTTGATTTTCTAATAAGTTTTTTGGAAATTTTTATAACTGTTAGCTTTTTGGTAAGGTAATTTAACAGATTTTCAAATTTTTTGACAAAAACCGTTATATGTCGAAAATTCAAGATGGCGGAAAAATTCAAAATCAAATAAAAATTTTTTTTTTTACCACTTTGTATTTTTTTTATAAAAGTAAGAAAGCACATGCTATTTCATGTTTAACGAAGTACCACTCATAAAATTCGGTTTACTTATACAAAAATTACGTTTGCTCATATTTCCTCTAAATAGAGAACCTATTCTAAATACCAAAAAATGTTTTTTTATTAAATTTTAAATTTTTTATCCGATTTTTATACAGTAAGCCTTTTTGCAACAATAATTGTTCAAAATTTACGATTTTTATATAAAAAATTTGGAATTTGGAAAAATTCTCTGTGCAAAAAGGCTAACTCCGATAAAAAATTATTTGAAAAAAAATTTTTTGGTGTTAAGAATAGGTTCTCTATTTAAAGGAAATTTAAGTCAACGTAACTTTTTCATAAATGAAACAAATTTTATGGGTGCTACTTCGTTAAACGTCGAATGATAAAGGCTTTCTAATTTTTATTAAAAAATTTAACAGGGTGCTCACAGGTGTTGTTATTTCCGCCATCTTCGACTTTTGACATTTGACATTTTTTATATAAAAATCGTAAATTTTGAACAATTTTGAATAAGTGTTGCAAAAAGGCTTGATCTATAAAAATCCGATAAAAAATTAGAAAGTTATTTAAAAAAACATTTTTTGGTATTTAGAATAGGTCCTGTATTTAGAGGAAATTTGAACACACGTAATTTTTGTATAAGTAAACAGAATTTTATGAGTGGTACCTCGGTAAACGTGAAATAGCGTAAGTTTTCTTAAGTTTATAGAAAAAAAATACAGGGTGGTCAAAAAAAAGTTGCTCTTTTTTAAAAAATTTGATTTTTCTATATGACTGTTTTTGGTAAAAAATTATAAAATTTGTTTAGTTACATTTCAAAAAAGCTAACATTTATAGAAATCGGTTAAGGAACAAAAAAGTTATAAGAAAATCAAAAAAGCCCAAAATTTTAAGGCCCACCCTATATTTTCAATGCTACGTTTTGTAGCCAAAATAGTTACAATTTTGTTACGGTTGAATTAATTTTGTAGTTGCAGCTGTTTTCGATAAAACTCGACCTCTCTTTAGCTTAACCCATTGAAGGGCCACCACATAACTTCAGTTCTGTTAATGCAAGGCAAATAAATTCAAATAAACCCTTTATTTTCTAGCTCGCCTTGTTCGAGGGAATCACATATTAAAAGTTTTCAAAATATTCCTAGAAGTTAGAAAAAACATTAGCCATTTATTCTAAGTTTTTTTAATAAATAAATAGGACAAAAATGTGATATATTTTTCTAATTTACCAGGGGGCCCACACAATCTAATAGTTGGTGCAAAGAGCACAGCTTTAGCTGTCATATGACGTAGTAAAACATTTTCTAATAGGCAAAATATATAGAACAAATTAGGTGATATACAGAGTGATTCAAAATTCCCTAGAAAGAAATTAACTGTATGAAATTTAAATAAAATAATCACGTATAACTCTCACGTATAATTCTTCTTAGAGCACATCTCTATCACTTGATGTATTAAAACATTTTGTAGCTGTTTGGGGTTATTGCCGTTTACAAGATATTTTTATTTCATTTTAATAAGTAAAATATATACAGGGTGGATTCTTTAAACGGAACCGTGCTTCTAGCGGGTTAGAATTTGGTTGAGTTTTCCATACGGATTTCGATAAAAATATCTTGATTATCGTAAAAGATAGATCCTACTGTGTGGTATTGCTGAAGAGAGAATTGTTTGCAGATTTCAAAAATTGCAAAATATACAGGGTGTCCTATTTAAAAAAAAATTAAAAATTGCCATACCTCGTAAACAAAACGACATAAAAAAAATACAAGAAAGAAAATTAAAAATCTTAGTTGACGGTTTTAGGGATTTTTTTATAAAACCAAATATCTGATGTAATAAAACATTTTGTAGCTGTAAATATATATGCAAAACATTGTATGTGATAGGGGGCCCACACGCTTTGATCGCGATCAGACTGTGTTATCCTCCTAATAAATAAGAAAAATATAACACATATTTCTCTATTAAAATAAAATAAAAATATCTTCTAAACGGCTAAAGCTACAAAATGATACGTCACATGATAGCTAAAACTGTGTTTATAATCGGAGAACTTTAGGGCTGATGCATTCAGACACAAAACCCAAAAAAGTATCAGTTACACGTTTCCCATGAAACATCCTGTATAGTTTGTATAGGTATGTGCGAAAAGAACATTTGGGGTTATTGGCTTCTTAATCATAAGTTGTTCTCAATAGAAACCCCGCCTACACTTTGCAAAATGCATTGCAAAGGGCGCAGAGCTTATATTCTTTGTTTTATAATTATATTTATCTGGTTTAAAAAAAAATTAATTAACTAAACGACCCGGATGATTTGTTGGGTAACTTTGATGTATTCACAATACTTATATAATGATAGGGAAGCTTTATTGTCAATTAAATGGTTATGAAATTAGCTTTTTTATTACTTTCCATGCAAGAGCCTTGGCCTAGATTGCATCAAAATAGATTAGAACCCCGGATTCATAAACTTGACGTTTTTAACATTTAAATGATTTTTGTTGGAAATTTAACAATCTTTCTTTGTGTCAAAACCGTGTATTGATAGCTGTTAAGGTTCGTGAGTTATAATTTTGTAAAAATTTCAACCCCCTTTCCTACCGTCTTTATAACCCCGGAGCCCCATCAGCTCATTGTTGGGTCCCAAATAATCTTTGTGCCAAATTTTATAAAAATCGGTTGAGGGACTTTTGAGTAATCGTGTCACAGACAGACAGATACCATCAAAAGATTTTGTATTTATGTCTTTTTGGACCCAAATAATTAATTTTTAGTGAAAATCTTTTGCCGAGCCCAATAGTCTCCATACTAATTAGTATGAACGGCTAACAATTTGTTTTAAAGTTAATCCCTGTTTATATACTCCCGCACCCCCTGCTACTTTTCGTTAGGTTTTTATAAGTACATTTTTATTTTTCTTAGATATCTAAAAAACTACGAATCTGACAGACTTTAACATTGATATAGTTTCTGTTGAAAATGTAATGTTCCGTCTAAATATTAAAACCGTGCGTCCCTAGCTGCTACAGTTCGTGGGTTACGATTTTTATGAGTGTATTTTTGTTTTTCTTAAATATCTCAAAAACGAGGTTCTAGGGTGAAAACCGCGCGTTGCTGACTGCTACGGTTGGCGAGTTACGACATTTTAAAAAGTTTAACCCCGATTTCTACTCCCTTCGCAACCCCCCACCCATACCAAAAACAAATCAGCTCACCGCCTGGTGCCAGAGAATTTTTGTGCCAAATTTGATAAGACTGGGTCAAGCGGTTTTTGAGTAATCGTTTTACAGTCGCTTTAGGTCTTTTTTAAAAAAATCTTTTTTTATACCTTAATCAAAAACATGATTTTAGTAACTGTCTGCAGATGTCTGAAGATCCAGGACCAGTATTCTCGTAATTAAATACGCTCGGCGTTTCATACTCGCTGACCGTATGATAACGTAATATTCGCATACCACGTGACCAAAGTAACAAAAATGGTATTCAGGTATATTGAACGCAAGGCGTCGACGAAGTGCGCTCAGCGCGTGGCGACCGTTTGAGAAACACCTACCATTTGCCAGCTGTTTTGCCCTCCGCGCGTACGATTTTCCTACCCTACAATACTTTGTAGAGTGCTGCAGAAAATATAGTAGTTTTTTCAGTTTGCGTTTTTATTAATAATTAGAAAAATAAAAATCTCTTATTAGTAGCTTGGGGACGGGTGACAAACACGTACACATCATCCTTACTATTTGATGCTCGATGTAAGACAACTTTTTTTTCCAAAAAATTGCAACAAAAACTTTTCTTATCAAAATCGACATCGAAATAATTGAGCATCCGTATAATACTAGAAATAGAAGCAATAAAAATTCTGTAAAACCAAGGGTAAAAAAAGCCATTGGTCACCGGTGCTTTTTGTATCTTTCATCGGATCTGTACCAAAAAATATCTGGTTTTGTTAGGCTCCTGCCCACATTGATTGTTTTCTTTCAAAAATAAACTAAAAGCTTTCATGAAATATGAAATTAGCAAACATGAAATAAATAGCTTAGCTTAGCTTGTCATTTTATTTATTCATAAATGTACTAAAAATAACTATTTTCTTTTTTTAATTTAACAGTTCCATGAAAACATACATTTTTCCACGCGCGAGGTTTCTCTTGTGGATGTATGAATTCTGTGTTTGTTGTTGAATTGGTTAGGTTATTTTTTGGGTAAAAAAATACCTTAGAGTTTTATTTTCTGTTTCTGAAAATGTAGAAAACGCATGTTCACTATAATTAAAAGGTATAACTTACTAGATTTATAAGTAACTATTGTGAAACCTTTTTAACCATAAATGCTACATAATAAGGTATCAATATGAATATACGACCGTGCCGGAAACACCACTTCTTTCCCTGACTGAGTGCCGGAATAAATTTAAACTTTCCCGCACTGAGTGCGGAATTTTTTTGTAGGTGTGCGGTTAAGTCTCGGGGTAAACATTTTCCCGCACACTGTGCGGGAACGTGCTACTAGTTTATATCAGAGGGTCAAAGGGCGGGTTTAACTGAGCTAAATCAAACCATCAAGTAATTTTTTAAAGGATCAACATGTACTTGTGCAAGTCACTATTTGATTTACCCTTTCTGAACTACGGATCGAAATCGATCACGTAATGGCCTCTTTCTTACACATAGAAAAAGAAAAGGAGCGACAAGACTAACAAGAAATAAAAATGCAAAATTCGGTGATGCCAAGATGTGCTAAGCGAATTTGATTCTGTCTGCTCGTAGGGCAGCGCGTTCGGCAGAGCGAACACGAAAAGTCGTCGGTCAGCGTGCCGCTGAGCGCGCTGTTCGCTATTCGTTTCGCTTAGCGACTTCAAAACGTTACGTATTACGAGAATACCGGTCCTGGGTGCAAAAAAAGATTTCTGTCCGTTTTTTTAAATTAAAGGGAAATAGCGGAAAATAGTGATATTGAAAAAATCTAATTATTGCCTAAAAATTAAGCCATTTCCGCCAGTTTTCACCAAGTATTTACAAACAAATCATTTCATCAAAGACTAAAATGTCGCAACAATAAACATCACCGAGTAAAAAGGCACATCGCTATGGAAACCATTGTCATAAGTATTTTCCTGAATGAAAATATCTCGAAAAGTGTAGCTTTGAGAGATTTGAACCTTATAACAAAATTTTTGGGTATTATGTATTTACGAAAACCAAAACCTGAAAACCGCATATCAAGAGCTGCCTTACTTCAAAAGTTATGATTTTTTTATATTTTAACGTTTTTTCAAATAACTCGGGAACTAAAGCTCCCACGAATTTGGACTTTATAACAAAATTTGTAGGACATATTCATGGGAACTTAAATCTGAAAACCGTATATCGCTGCTTGCTTTTGTTCCAAAGTTACAATTTTGTTAAATATTTTATCCCCATTTTCCCCTCTTTAACCCCCTAACTCTCTACCCAAAAGTTAATCAGTTCATGGTCAGCCGATAGAGGAGTTTTGTACCAAATTTCGTTAAAATCGATTAAGGCGTTCTTGTGTTATCGTGGGAGCTATAGTTTCCGAGTTATTTGAAAAAACGTTAATATATACAGGGTTCCTAAGCAAATCCTTAGGGGGCCAAGCAGCCGTGTATAAGACGCAAACAAACGGAAAAGCACATTAGGCAGAAAAGGATGGGCATGGGGCGATGTTGTCACTATATCTTACACGTAGTAAATCCATTCCAGGTTGTTGTTTTCCATTTTCATACCTTTAGGACTGGAATAAAAATTGTTTTTGCTCGACTTTAATACCAAACTGATGAAAGATATCGTAAAAAAAATATTTTTCGGCTTTTCATTTTGTAACCATTGTCCTTATGCACTGTTTACAGGCTGGGGATTGATATACATGCAAATGCCTAACCTAAGGCGTTCATACACGGCCGGAGAAATCGACTGAGATATTTCCGTAGAAACTTTATCAAGCAAATAGGACGGGTTGACGCCTTCGAACGTCCAACCCGGGTTTTGCGCTTTGATTCGAAATCAAAAAGGAGGAACAGTCAGATGTGGGGCCGTGCACAAATTACGTAACGGTGATTTTACCAATTTTTGACCCCCTCCCTATGTAATGTTTCGTAACGGTTTGGCACACCACTCCCCTAATATTACGTAACGATTTTAAGACCACTACCCCCCCCCCCAAAAAAAAACTTTTCACTTATTTTCATTCCAAATTTTCTTAGTTTCACACAAATTCAAACGCTGTCGAAAACCCCCCTCCCCCCTACGTAACGTTTTGTAACCCCCCTCCCCCCTATGACCAGTGGAGGAGGGCGAGAAAATTGATATTTTTTTCTTAAAAATTATACTCTTTAGACCTATTTCTTTGCGTTCCCGAAATTACGTAATTTTTGAAAAAAAATTGTAAGCGGCGCCATTTTTATTTCGTGCTTTGTTTTTCTAACATTTTTGCGTTCGGCTAATTTAATTGAAAAATTTTTGCCTGCGGCACCCTTTATCTTCTCACTCGAAACCAAGATCCCTCGTTTTAGGAAAACTGATCCCGTCTCTGTTTCTAAATTTTTTCGAATAAAAGTTGAGTATGACCATGGGGGAAATAATTTTTTTCTAAGGTATAACGAAAATTTCAAGAAAGTTGAAGAAAAAAATAAAAAAAAGTGGCAGAGCTCAAGTTTTTCGTAAAAAAAAACGTTTTTTGTAAAGAAACAGAGCTAAATAAATCTTTTCACCCCTTTTTGGGTGTTACAAATATTGGCAGCCCCTTATTTTTCGCTTTTACCCTCCCGCTAGTTTTGAAGAATTGGTTCACTACATGTTTCGAGATCATGTCATAAAACCCCTCGAAAATATCAAATGTAGTGTAGGGCCATCTTTATTTAAAATCAATAATATCGCAAGCAAAAAGCTCTGCAGGAAAAACAGCGCCGTTTATTGATTTCTTTGGCTGCTAGTGCTAGCTGCATGGTTTGGCCGTTTCCGGATAGATGTCACTAGTAGAACAGAATGGAAAGAAATTTAATTAAAAGCGAAGATATTTCTTTCTAATGTTAACAACTTTACGAGTTTATCGCTCAGTATCGTAAATAATGGACCCTGCCGCCTCCTTTAAGCAAAAAAAAGCTGTGGTTTGGACCTGAAAACATCTAATTTTTTCCTCGATCATTTCATGGTGTGGCCGCCATCTAGCGGAATTTGCAGACATCTTGTCAACGGTTATTATTGCAACTATGATTTATGCTCACAATGAAAGAGTGGCGACTTTTTTTGTCTCATGAAAGCAGTCCGGAGATAATAACAAACTGGCACCATTGCTCAATAGACCTGTTTCTTTTGTGCGCGCAGAACTTTCTATGCCATTTCTGTTTGATTTATTGAAATCCTATCCCTAAGGAAAATCTTAGGAACCCTGTATAAAAAAATCATAACTTTCGAAGTAAAGCAGCTATGCGGTTTTCAGATTTTGCTTTTCGTAAATATTACCCAAAAATGTTGTTATAAGGTTGAAACCTATAGTTTTCGATATATTTTTATTTCGTTTCAACATAAAATAATTGATTGTTTGGTGAGCTATCCGTGCTTTCTAGCACCAATTTTTAATAATTGAAATTTTGCGATAAACAATGTACTATTTCATAAATTCAAAAAAAAAAAATGACACGGACCTGTTTGTTTGAAAACCTGTAAAGGCGCAATTACACAGACGAACATGCTCAAATAAAAGCTCGTGCAAAATATCTAAAAATTTTTGCGTGAACATTTTTGTGAGCTTTTCTTTGAACATTTTGTTCGGGTAAATTTTTGAGCAAATCATTGCTATCTATTTTGGAAACATATTTTTAAAGATAAGAATAAATAAAATTTCACATCAGTGATCAGTGATCTCAATTCTTTAAAAAATTGGAACACCAACTTTTATTAAAAATTTTTGTGAAAAAAAGCCGACGGCAAGCGAAACATTATTATTGGCTCTACTATCAGTTTTGTCACATGGATTAGGTTTCCTTATAATATTTTTTTCTTTTTTGGGATTTTCTTGCGAGTTTTTTTCCTAAAAAAAAACCCAGGAAAATTTTTCTTTTCCTAAAAAAAACCCAGGAAAATTTTTCTTTTCCAAAAAAATTTTGAGTGGGGAGCGAGATTTTTTTTAAACATATTTTTGCAACTTTACTTTACCTTTAGCTTTTATTGTTGTTTTTTAATTCCTCACACCAGATTTACCTAGTTAGTTTAAGGTCCCAAGGGTTGCTTAAAAAAGCAAAAGGTTCATGAAAATGCTGAAGATATAGATATTTACTGTCAATTTAATGTAATAATCAAGGTCAATTACTGACACTTAACCAACAATATGCAAAGGGCAACATTGCGATTCAAAAGGGTGGCCGGCCTACTACCTGTGAAATCCAAAACGCGGGATGATAGATCGGCGACACAGTCTACTAAATTACTGCTAAATTATATTTTTTAGACAAGGGTCGGGTTCGTAGGGTTGTAGAAGAATTCCTTATAATCCTAATTATACGAAAGGATTACACAAAGTATTTAATAACACCGGTCTTAAATTAGTATATCAATCCGGTAACACAATAAGAAGCTTACTAGGAAATCCCAACGATAAAACTACAGTTCTAGAAAAAAGTGGAATTTACGAAATTAGTTGCATGGATTGTGACAAAAAATATGTTGGCCAAACGAGACGCTCTATTCAAACACGTTTTAAAGAACATTTAGCACACTTAAAATACGGAAGAACAGAAAAGTCAAGTGTGGCCGAGCATGCTTTTGAAAACAATCATAGATTCACATTAGATAACCTAAAACTTCTAAAAAGTGTATCAAACAAAAGACTTTTGAATGCATATGAAAGTATGGAAATCATTAAATCCAGAAATAGTTTAAATAAAGATAGAGGACCCATCCCGTTTAGTACACTTTATTCTTTGGTTGAGGGGAGATAGGATTAAAAATCGTGATCAATCACAAATTATTAGTCTTATCTCCGCCCACTAAAGGATTGTATATAAGATAGAGCGTAGATTAATTTAGTTCATTGTTTATCGTCTCCTGATGATGCTAACGTTGTTAGCGAAACGCGCGTCGAGTGCAAAAAAGTGTAGTTTTGGTTTGTGGAAAACAATCATAATTTTGTTTTAATTATTATTGTAAAAGACTAAACTAGGAAGTAAAATAAGAGATATTCTTTTAAACGTAAATTTTTATCATTGTATTTTA
Source organism: Oxystoma pomonae (assembly GCA_963921995.1). Classification (NCBI taxonomy): domain Eukaryota; kingdom Metazoa; phylum Arthropoda; class Insecta; order Coleoptera; family Brentidae; genus Oxystoma; species Oxystoma pomonae. Next base: position 111,705,082 of record OY998167.1, read on the forward strand.
CAGGCAACAACAATAAATAAGTGCCAATTATTATTTTTTTTATTCTCGTTTTTTTTACAACCCCAAAAAAGTTACAAGTATACTGGCATATCCCCTATAAAAAACAGATCAATCGAAGTTGCTTGTGAGGTAAAATGTGAATTTCGATATCAAATAGTTTTTCCGTACGAAAGTACTTGATTAAAAATACCTTATTTCAAAACTTTGTTTTTCTATTTTCAGTTAAGTTCAATGAATTCCGATAACAATATATATTTTGAATTTGTAAAGAAATTTTTATACCCCCAATTCTTCAAACAAATTTTGCTCAACATTCTCTCCAAAATTTACGTGTGTTTTTTGGTACGAGATTTTGCTCGAACATTTCTTTGAACATTTTGCTCAAAAGGCTCGTGTAAATGTTTGTCGGCATTTCAACATCAAAGGAAAGTTTGTCTGTGTGAATGCGCCTTAAAGGCTAGCCGCTGTTGTCGCAATCGTCTTTTGGTCGCAAAAGTTTATCTATCTCTTGGCCTATTGTAAAAGCCCTATTGCACACAGCGAGCGTCCTTGCGTTGTTTACATAACAAAGCGGAAACTCACGACCACCAACGATCAACCACTTACCTGGCCAAACAAAGGATACTGCGTCGATAAAGTGAAGGCTCCTGAGAAGTCCAGTTTTTAACTTTTTTAAAGTAATGACAACCGATATATTGAGTTCGCCATTAATTTAAAGCTATACGCGGACGACTTTTTGGCAAAAATAGCCGAAAAACGCTCAATTTTCGATTAATAAATGTGGTAGAATCGCGGAAAATGCGCGCTCGAAACCACCTTACGATCGAAACTGGCTCGGTCGACTGTTGTCGTCCCCCAATTCCCCCAGTTCCCCCTAAACGGTCGAGTGTGGCTCGGTTATTCGCTCAAGTCGTGTGCACCTCGTTTGGAGGTCATGGAAGATGACCCTTAAATACACCACTTCTCTTGAGAGGAGGGGGGAGAAGTGGATTGCTAGATCCCCCAATTGCATCTTATATGCATAACATATCAATTTCACACTACGTACATCTCTTAAATGAATCTAGGAAGAAAAATCAGAAAAAAAATCGGGAAAAAAACCCTCGGAAAGAAACCTCCGGAAAACACCCGCGCAAAAAATATCCCGGAGAAAAGAACCTTCAAAAATTATTATAACTAACCCACGCCCAACCTAATCCATTTCAACCACAGAAAATAGAACATAGGGAATGGATATCACCAAAGAAAAAGTAGCAAAGTGGCATAAGTTAGGTAAACTTATATTGTTGTAATTTTTTATCCTTTGAGTCTTTTCTCTATAATATCTAATAAATTAGTCTATTTCAACTTCTAGAGTTGTCCTGCTTCGCTGATTATATAAAAATTCTACAAAAAGTAAGTATTTTCTGCAAATAACAGATGAGGTTGATATTTAATCACTCCAATTAAAAAAATTAAATACTATTTTTATAAAAGTTTCGCTTTTTATCTAGAAATTTATACAGAGATGAAAGATAAAAAGAGGTTTAAAAAGTCAAAAGGGGGGAGGAAAATGAAAAAGAAGGCATAAAAAGTTAAAGCTGGATAAGATGTTAAAAAATAGAAAATTATAATTGGCTATTAAACAGTTTTTGACAGTTTAATTTTAGTAGGTGATGTCTATTTGAATATGGACTTATATTCTGAGGGTTATACGCTACTTTTCTCACCTTTAATAAATATACTAATATACTTCACTATAAAAGCAAACTTTTTTCTCCCCTACTTTTATAATACCTTTTTTTACTTTTCATCCCTATCCTTGTTACTTTTTATTATAGTGACGCTTCGAAATGAGGAATAAAAAGTGCAAATTTTATCCTTACAGTTTCTCACACTTATCATTTTCACAGGGAGTAGAAGAACAAAATATATTCCCTACATTTCTCTAGCACTATACATTAGGCATTTTATACAAAAATTGCAGTGCCTTGCAGTGCCAAAATAAAGTAAAGCATTTATACCTTTGTGCTGATAACTTGGCTGAATGTGACTTTAAAGCGTTTTGTTTTGGTGATCAGCTGTGCGCCGCGCTTGAATTTACGTTTGGTAATGACAGTGACATATCTTTCGGATAGAATAGGCGATAATCGTATATTACATAACGAGTGACAAATTTCACACGAGCGGTAATGTTGTGAACGAGGCGCTAGCCGAGTGAAACAACACGCGAGTCTAAGAAAGTTACTTTCTATCGAGTTGTGTACGCTTTTTTCCTACGAACACTGATCAATTGCACTAATTTTTGTAAAAATTGGTCTTTACCACGTGTGGAAATGTACTTTGCAACACATGTGCGGAAAAATTTCTTTACACGGGTGAAATTTAACGTTTTTCAAGTATGAAAATCATGTAAAACCCATGATTTTCATATGTGGTCGTAGGAAAAACAACTTTTACACTGAGAAAAATATCCACTAATCGTGAGTAAGAATTCATTAGCCCCAAGTAGAAACTTAAGGTTATAAAATAACATATTATCCATAAGTAAAAACTTCCCTTACCGTAAGTGAAGTATCTACTAACCGTTAGTAAATCTATAGTAGCGCAAAACCAGTATACCTCGTAAAATATGACTTTAAATAAAATAAAAAATATATTTTTGAGCTCTAAAAACCATGTCCTACCACAATACACCTTAAGAAAAAAAAATAAAAATAAATAATAAAAACGCGCCGACGGGGTTCGAACCGACAACGTAAAGGTAAATAGACCCATGCTTTATTCCCTGTACCGTGCGCTTATAAAGAAATAGGTTGAAACCGCGGAATATAAGCTTTTTGGCGGATTCTTATTGGTCGACTGAAGAGTGTTAGTCATGATTAAAGCTTAATCAGAGAATTTTCGTGTTTGGTGAATATATATAGAATATAGACAAGCGTCTTTAAACCAAGGACTCCTGGGTTCGTTTCCGGTCACTGATTTTTTTTTTCGAGTTTTATTTCCATCATGATCTCCCTATAAATAGAATAGAATGCAAATGGAATTGTCGAATTCTTATGATGGCAATTGTCAAATCAGTATAGGCATGCATTATTATTAGGATGAATATATTTTTCCCGCATGATTTTTTTAATATTTCATGCCTTCACTTGTCCTTAGTAGAAAAATTCACTAACCATTGTGAACAACGGCCCTTAAGGGTTATTTCTAAAGTTCGAGCGTAAAACTTTTAACTCCTTAAGAGACGCCACATATTTTTCTTACACTGTTTTGGACATGAGCGTTTTAGTGTGCATAGTAATATTTAATTTTTGGGGATGTATGTACAAACAGACAATTCGATTTTTCATTGCTAAAGTTCAAATCCATTGTGATATAATATTCGGTTAAACAAACAGTCCTCCACTAATACAAGTATTTTGCATGAAAAATTTACCATTACACAAAGTCTGACCGATACAGTAGTCCAGGAAATCTCCGACTTACATCTTGCATCCTGCCTAATCACTATACTACACTTTTTAACATTTTTACATTATTTGGTTGATTCTTAACTTCCACACGACAGTTCTTATACCGGGCTTCCAAAATTTTAACATTTTAAAATACTTTCACAAACCAAACTTCACTTTTTACATTCTAACTATTTTCTTTTGAAGAAGAGAATGAGTTAAGATTCGATTTTAATACTGACTTCGTTATACCCAAATCTCGGCTTTTATATCAAAATGTGACCCGATTTTTGGGTGGAATGTTCGACGTAAGCACCGAATTTCCACGAAAAAAAAACGTGCTTTCGTGTTTAAGTGTATTCTTGAACAGATAACGGCGTAAACCGCTATAGCGAATGACCACATATCGTATGACTTTCAAGAATACACGTCCTATCGACACGGTTCTAGAATGATCTCGCGGGCATGTGATGCAAAATTCTAGTTAACTGACCAAATAAGGTGAAGCGCAGGTATGATTTTTCAGAGCGCTGCAAATTGAATTTAGTTTTTAACAATTTGTTGCCGGAGCAACAACTCGGTAGTGCGCGCTATGCCTATAGACATATAACACAGTGGGTGTTTAAACTTAGATACTTTTTATTTTGGTTAAGAAATATTTCTTTAGAATAAATTTCCCGTTTTTACAAAAGAAAATGTTGAAGAAAAAATTTATTAAAATTTTTTTTGATGAAAATTATTTTGGAAAACTTATGAAACAAAGAAAAAAATATTTTGAATATTTAAATTTTCAAAATCATTAACTAAAATTTTTATAACAATCGTTGAGGTTGGCTGCTAAAAAGAAAATATTTTTCAAAAAAATATCGAAAGAAAACAAAAATATTTTCAAATTTATCATACCTAGTTTTTTTTTCAACTTATTTTTTATTTATTTTACTACTTCTGAAACAAAAAAACATTTAATATATAAATTTATAATCACTTTTGGGGAAAGAAAATATTTTGGCAGTTATTAAAACAAAATAATTTTTAAATTTGTTTATAACTGGGATTTTAAGAAAAATTCTGTTTTAAGTTTTGGTTTTTTTTAACGACTTTTTTTTTTTTAAAAAGAAGTACTAACTTTTTTTTTTGAATTAAATAATTTGACTTGAAATTTTCGACCTTTCACACCATAAACAACCAAACCATAAGTGAAGGGAAAGTTAAATGACATATGACACATACTGGTAAGCGGATAAATTACAAAGGGTTTTACATAAAGCACCCGGCCCTTGTCAATTTATTATTATTTTTAACAGTAATATTATACATAAATAATGTGCATGCGCATATAGTTAGGGGGGAATGTCCATTTTCAACTTATTTGAGAAAAGGCGCTTTTTAACTTTCAATCTATTGCTACTGAAAAAATATGTTTTTTTGTGTTTAATCATCATCATATTATCTGTCGATCATGCTGTAATCTGATTTTATTTATGCTTCCATTGTTTAAAAAATATTTTGTTAAAATGAAGTCCTAGTCAACAGGTGGCGAACGGAAAATGAGACATTTTTGACAGTGGAGTAACTTTTAAATTCATTAAAATTAATTGGAAAGTCCAAATATCCAAATTCTTAAAACTTGATATGTCAAAAAATTAGTGACCCTCCAATTGTTGAGTAATTTTCCACAAAATTTATTTGAAGCATTTCTTGATTAAGTTGATAGGAACGGCTCAGTTTTGTTCCGCATTCAGTATTGAAATGTATAGTATGTAAATAAATTATTTGAGAACTCAACAACACATCAACTAACCAAATTCAAAATAATGACTTGCAAACAATATTTTTTATCGTTTTATAATTCTTCAACTTATTCATTTTTAACTGTCTGATTGATTGATTTTTTTCCCAAAAGGAAAAAATACCGATCGATTTTTTTTTGAGTAATTGCTCCAAGATTTAAACAATATGTCATTGTCATCCAGCTCTTTTCACTTTTGCGTTCTAACAGCTGATCCGGTGCAAACCAGAATATTTCTGTGGAAATATTGGTTTTAAACTTTTCCGGAATTTTTTGTTTTTGTTTAAATAATGATTAATAAATACATCAGCTTTAAAAAATATTAGAAAAGTGCATGTTCTTTAAAAATACAAAATGTTTTCTATGAGAATGTGGAAACAAAAATCAAACTTTTTTTTATTAAATTTCAGTGTAATTCAAAACAATTTGTACTCATTTTTGTAGGTGTAATTTAATGCGTAGTAACATTAGTTAGCGGTGTTGGCAGTTCATTGAGTTTCTTTCAGTATTTTTATTCCAGTATTATTATACAAATAAGTAAACTTGTTTTTAGACCACCATACCAATAAAACAAAATTATGATTGTTTTCCACAAAACCAAAACTACACTTTTTTGCACTCGACGCGCGTTTCGCTAACAACGTTAGCATCATCAGGAGACGATAAACAATCATCAACATTGTTTATCGTCTCCTGATGATGCTAACGTTGTTAGCGAAACGCGCGTCGAGTGCAAAAAAGTGTAGTTTTGGTTTTGTGGAAAACAATCATAATTTTGTTTTAGTGCAACCAAAGGTTCCAAATTCCCAACACACCATACCAATATGACTTTTTTTAATTTTATCAAAAATAAGTTACTAAGGTTCGAAAACACCTTCATCGAAGAAAAAAAAAGTTGTCTGTCGGTCTGTTGTCTGTCTGTATACACGATAATTCAAGAAAGCCTTAATCAATTTTAACGAAATTTAGTACAAAAATCTTCTATCGGCTGACCATGAACTGATTAGTTTTTGGGTAGGGTGGTGGGGGGTTGAAGGGGGGAAAGGGGAGATAAAATTTAAAAATTGTAACTTTGGAACAAAAGCAAGTAGCGATATACGGTCTTCAGATTTAAGTTTCCATGATTATGTACTACAAATTTTGTTATAAAGTCCATATTCGTGGGAGCCTTAGTTTCCGAGTTATTTAGAAAAACGTTAAAATATATTAAAAAAATCATAACTTTAGAAGTAAAGCAGCTATTGATATGCGGTTTTCAGATTTATATTTTCGTAAATATTACCCAAAAATGTTGTTATAAGGTATAAATCTTTCAAAGCTACAGTTTTCGAGATACAAGGATGTCCAGTGAAGAGTGATTTCTGGACAAAGCAGCTCATGGAAATCCCAAAAAAGTCCAAAGTTTCAATATTTTGACTATTGTACCACTATACTAAATCCAATGGTTATCCAGTGGAACGAAATTCTGTTCAAAAGTTATCCATTGATCACGGGTGCAAAAAAAGATTTTTCCCAAAATTAAAGAGAAATAGCGGAAAATAGTAATATTCAAAAAATCTACTTATTCTTGCCTTAAAGATTAAGGTATTTCCGTCAGTTTTCACCAAGTATTTACGAAAAAATCATTTAAAAACATCGTCAAAATATCACACTGTCAAGGATTAAAATGTCGCAACAACGAACGTCACCGAATAAAAAGGTACATTGTTATTTCATTTACCAGCCGCCTTGATTTATAGTGTAAAAATGGTGTGTTGCGAGAAGTGCTCTTCGTGCGAGATTTTTAAAAGTATTTTCCTGTTTTTCTTGGATTTTTTGATAAAGGTAGCTTTTTTTACTCGCGTAACGCTTGTAAAAAAAGCACTATTTTAGCCACTAGTTGTTAAAACTACTATTATGGCTCACTGTTGAAAAAAAAATTGATAATTACAATATATATCCGTTAGTCTAATTTTCTTAGTACACTGGATATATTTGTTCCAATGGATATCCAGTGGACAGGTTTGTCAAAACCACTCCAACATCATAAGTCTGATTGTCGATCTCCGAGGATGCAGTTCCTAGCAAAGGATGGGTATTAAAATACTAAAATACCAATTAGTCTAAAATAATGAAAAATACTTAATTATAATATACAAATGATTCGGCTAGATATGAGAGAAATGTTATTGTTGGTAATGAATAAAAAAAAATATGATCCATTGAATATCCAAAACAGTTCGGACAAAAGACCTATTTATTAATGTGCCAACCAGGCCAAGCCCGATTGACATAGATTTTTTGATAAATATTCAATGTTTATATAGTCAATGTACAAAGTACTTCACTTTTGCAGGACAAAAAGTGGACGTACGCCGGATATAGTTTATTTGTTTATTGTTATCCATTGGATAACCAAAAACTAATTGAAAAAAAGCAGTTCTGTCTGTATACACGATAACGACGAACAAATTGGAAGTCCTTTGGACTCAGTTTTTTGTCATCAGGAAAAACCTTTGTCCATAAATGGTCTATGAACAATGCGGGCGGTTTTGGACAAAAAATGGCTGTCCGATGGACAATTTTTGCTGTCTGGGTATTTTCATTTCCTTTCAACATAAAATAATTAGAGGAAAGATTTGTGGCGTAGAGGGCAAAGGGTGAGGGAATAAATCGGAAAAAAAGTTTTTCCTCGACCAGTATTTGAATCCGGGACCTCTAGAATACTAGTCTAATGCTGAGCTACCGAGGAACCGGGGTTTTAACTGGCTATTCGGAAATCCTTTTGTCCTTCCGTCCGATTCTTTTGTTAGTAGTGGGGAGATCTTTAAAGCCTACTGCGGCTTTAAAAACCTAGACATATTATAAAGACAAATTTTCCCTTCATTTTATAAAACAATTGATTGCATGGTCCGTGCTTTCTAGGACCAACTTTTTAGTAGTCAATTAGTCAAAAACTCCGTGTGAGAGAATAAGGATTTGGAAGTAATTGAAAAAAATTGAAGAAGCTGCGAAACCGCAAGCTAATGTTGATGCGCATCGCAAGAGAGGTATCTACAAAATCAGTTCAAAATTGTTCGAAAAATAAGTTAGATTGTGTTTACCACAAAAATGCACCTAGTAGTGCACAAATAAGTGGGAAAAGTGCTTTTTCGCGCGGGCTCGTAGGACATTTACGCGTTTCACAACTTTAGTCAACCAGGGACTATTGCGCGTAATTAAAAAAAAAACAATTATTATTTTTTTTTTTAATTTCCACTCCTTCCCAGGGCTTAAATTATTTCCTAAAATTTGTGTTTGTTGGTTGACCACCAAAAACTGTTTTTCACGGAAGGCACTTCATAAAAAATGACTCTGTATGAAAATCATATCTGGCACATTCTATAATGACTTTCTTCTTCTTCAAGTGCCATGCTCTCATCAGCGCGATCTGCACCCTGTCAATTTATAATTTTATCTATCAATTTCAAAAGTTTATATTTGTCATTTCTCAAAATATGGCCAAAATATTCAAGTTTTCGTTTTTTGATGGTAAATAAAACTTCAAAATCTTTATTTATTCTAAGTAGAACATCCACATTAGTTACTCGGTCCATCCAACGATAACACCACATCTCGAATGCCTCCAACTTTTTGCACATGACCTCAGTCAGTATATAACACCGAAGCACACGAATTCGGAGAGTGGTATTAAGATCGCGACTACATAATAGCATGTTGTCCCAGTTCGACTTGCTGCCCAATTACTTCTAACATGCCTCGAATGTTCTTTTTCCTGGATATGAACATCCATTTTGTTTTTCCAACATTTAAGTTAAGCCCGAATTGCGAACTTTTGGTAGCAATTTGATTCACCAACTCTCGCAGTCCTTTCAGTGTGTCTGCTATTATGATAGTGTATTATTTTGTTACTATAGATATTAAACAACAGCGGGGATAATATACAACCTTGGCGTACTCCTCTTCTTGTTTGGACCTCTTCGGACAGTTGACAATCAACCTTTATTTCAGCAGTCTGATTCCAGTATAGATTAGCGTTCATCTTTAGATCTCGGTCATCTAGACTAACTTCTTTTAGCGATTCTATGAGCTTTTCGTGTTGGACTCGATCAAATGCTTTCTCATAATCTATGAAACAGGCATATACTGGCACCGACACATTCCTAGAACGCTGAACCAAGAATTATCATTCTAAAACTACCTAAAAGAAAATCTGATCGTTTTTGCAAAAGAAAACATTTTTTTAGTAAAATTATGAAAAACGTGGATATTCCATTCCTCTAGATGGTTATTCTAAAAATATTAGGTGATTTATGGTAGCCAGTTTCATAAAAAATGTGTGTATTGCAGAACAAAATATTAAAAGATTTATGTTAAAAAAATTAATGCCCGAGGCAGTGGCCGAGGTATACCTATAAGTTTTGTACGTAGGTAAGATAAACTTAAGACACTTCAAAAGTAAGCTTGCGCTTAGTGTTATTTTGACGAATTTAACACATAAATTATAGTGTCATTTTGGTCCAACTGACTCAAAAAATTTATCAAAAATATGAGATTTGCAAGTAGCTAATATAATATTTTGAGAAAAAGTACAACAACAAAATATTTATTTTTTAATTAAGGTTTTATATTACAGATGGCTAGAAATAAATTCAAGAACACATTTTAGCAATTGTTGTTTATCTTATGTCTACTCCAAAATTGCCAAAATTATTATGTATTGACTCGAGTGATTGTTCGGACCATTTGCCCAATCCTCTGTTATCTTCTAATTCTAAGCACTGGATCAAATGATTTTTGAATATATGGATTTTTAATGTTTCGCTGCTCTCTGTTGCTTCAAGAACTTTTGAAAGAACGTGTGTATTTTTCTGTAAGACTCCTTTATTAGTAACTGAATTGGAAGAAATTGTTTTTTTCTGCCCAAGCATAAAATACAAAATAAACGCGTGAGCAAATCCTTGTTTTCTCTGAGCATTTTCCATTCAAAAAAATAAAAAAAAACGCCATTTTTTTGATATATTTTTGGTGTCAAAAATTTTTGGTGTCAAAAATTACATTATAGTTGTGATTAAATGACATATTTATCAAAATGCCACTAAACATTGGCTTACTTTTGAGGGTTAATAAGTATCTGGCGCCTATGTATACAACAAATAGATGTACCTCGACCACTGCCTTGGGTTTTTATCTTTTTAACATAAGTGTTTTATTATTTTTGTTCCGCACTAAATATACACATTTTTTTATGAAATTAGCTACCATAACTCACTTAATTTTTTATGAATACCCATCTAAAGGAATGGATTATCCATGTTTTTCATAATTTTACTAAAAAATGATTTTTTTGCAAAAACGATCGAATGTTTGATAGTTTTAGAATGAGGAAAGGGTCTAGAATCCCATGATATGAGCAGATTTGTGCGACACTTTTGGTTGACTTTTTTTATGTTCAGGGTAGGTGTGTTGAATGCCAAACAAGGCCTCTCTTTAATGACTTTAGACTCCCTATATTAATAAAAATATTATCCTGAGAGGACTTCAGTCGAAGTGGCTTCGGCGACAACGTGGACTTTAGTCGCAGGCAACGTCAACACAACTTAAAAAATCTTCGCCAAATTGGTGCAAAACCGAGTTAAAGGTTAAGTCGCCTTTGGCAATGTTAACCATCAAAGCCTTTTCGTAATTTGTTTTCCAAAGCAAAGTTACATCAATTTCGCCTAATTTTTTCGATTTTTTAGGTCACGGCTTTCTAAATATCCAGCGTGCCAAAAATTTCCGCAGAAATATCCAGGCATTGAAATTGCTCTCTATTAATAAATCTTTATTACAACATAGAAGTGACCTTTCTTAATTACCAATGTGTTTCCAGTAAAACAAATTTATATAATAATAGACACTAATGGTGGGATTTACTAAAAGGGTTTAGTCTATTTTAGAACGGTCCTAAGTTTAAGTGAAATTTTTGGTTTTAAGCATTTAAAACCAACCCTACTTGAGTTTTGGATGTAGTTTGAATTATCAGAAGAGTTTTAATAAATTTATTTATTGAATAATCATTTTTACACAACCTTTTGTTGGATTTATTGAGAAAGATTCAATTTAGAAAAAAAAATTAAAAAGATTTAAATCCACGCGGGGTTTAAATAGTAAACAATCTGTAGAATAAATTAAAATTGGGGTTATATGTCACTCTAATTAAAATTTACCTTTGTTAATTAATTTTTCCAATTAATACACACACCGATTTAGATGAGTAATAGGGAGTTATCGATAAAGAAAGTCGGCATAGCCTATCTTTAATATAGAAGGCACTATTTTTGACAATTTCGCATAAAGTTTAAAGGGATTCTGACATTGTTGTTGTCTAAATATGTCATCTTTGCTATCAAAATAATGTCGACTTTCATAATGTTTGTGCCTGCCTTTAATAAAGGACGGCATTAACTATAATTTGTCAATTTTAAGAATGGCACAATATGAGCATGTTTAGATGACATGTTTACATGCCAAAAATTTCAGAAACCTTTCAACCTTCGTGCGGAACTGTCACAAGAAATAGTATGCCGATTTTATGTACCGATAAGTCCCTAATAATAAAATAAGGAGTAGATTAATTTTGTATTTATTTAAAAGGTGTTTTTATTTATGAAATGTATTAAAAAACTTAAATGCAAGTTTTGTTTACATTTTTATCACTGTCGAGATGTCAGTTTCAAAATATTAGCTGGGTTCGAATCACAAACAGCGAGTTCGGATCTCTTACCTCTGCTTGTACCTTGGCTTGCACCAACCTCTACTGATGAAAGCTACAGCTTTGAAATGAGTGGGCTTTGAGTAAGGAAAGTTTTCTTGACTGAGCTTTCAGATAACCCCAATGTTTTAATTTCAGTTTGTAAATACTTGTTTTGGGTTTTTTTGTTTGGTATATTTTTCGTGCATAATCAGTGACCTTCACTTATGTTTGTTTTGTCTCGTAGTGTCCTCATAAATATATTTTTGGTGCTGAAAACGGGTTCAAAATATGGCGTTTTTCTGGACTAAATTGGAGGTGTTCTATTGGTTAATGAACAACTTGGGATATTAAATAAGGTAAATTAATCCTTGTAAAAACGGTTACTTAGGGAAATTATAAATGAACTTATTACTAATTGCCACAAAACAATCTTTTCTGGGGGCTATAAATTTAAACCACCCCCCAGAGGTGGTCTAAAAAATCAGCAACTTTATATCCTCAAACACAGATAATGAAGTTATTATGTGCCAAATTTTTGGCGTATTCACCATTTGCCATTTTGAAACCTGTCAAAAAATTATTTTTAGGGCATTGTCTCCTAAAATATGGTATATTTTGAGAAAAATGCAGTTTTTCAGTGGTATTTTGCAATAACAATACAAAATAGTCAATAACTTTGTGTCTTTTTTGTATGGGTAAGTGTTTTTTGAAAATTGGTTTTAGAATTTAGTACCCCCCATAGGTGTAAATATTTAGACCTGTGGGGGGCACAATTTTAGATCTTAGTAAATCCCACTGTTAAAGTTGCACAAATAAATCTCAGTGCGCATGCTCAGAACAGATACGTCGTACAACAGCGACTACGTCTCACCTAACTCAACGACCACCCTTGCAGTATTCGTACGCAGCTAGTGATCCTAACCATTTTGTTATCTCCTTCTATTTTCCATTCTATTGCCCTCTCACTTTTTTAGACAAGGAAGGAAATAGAAGTGAGCGGTATGAAGTAAAACTGCGCATCGAACACTGAACAAGAATTGGTTTGGTGATGTCGTACGTTGTAAGCACACTCGTAACTCTTTGTTTGAGGACGCTTTCACAAACGCATCAAAGATACGCTAAAAACAAGGAATCAAAAATAGCTTGCCCACTTTAAGTGCCTAACTCATTGTTAAAATTGTTTAGAGTTATTATATATATGCATGATTATGTATACTTTTTTACTTGAATAAGACAGTATTTTAACGATATAAAACATCAAGGTGACCAAGTTCTAGAAATAAATATCCGTGTCCCTTATATGGATCAAAATAATGAGAAATGCCGAGACAAGGTCTATGCCTGAAAGTTCACTGCCTCAGTACGGAAGAAAACAAATCAAGTAAAGATTTACTCCAAAACTTCCCTAGCTCAAGAAAATACAGACTTTTCCAGGGTGTATTCGGACTTTTTCGGGATGTATCCAGACTTTTCCAGGGTGTCTCCGGACTGTTTGGAGTATATTCAGACTTAAAGGGTGTATCCAGACTTCTCCTGGCTATATCCAGGCTTTTTGAGGTGTATCCAAACTTTTCGAGGGTGCCTGAACTTTTTTACAAGCGTTTATTTAACTTCACCTCTATGTATCATTAATTAATTACTAATTAATTATTAATTATTTATTAATTATATATATAAATTAGTTAGGCCGCTTACTTTTTGCAATTTTTATCTAGTCTTGTTGAGTAGCTGTTCTCAACAAGACTTCGCTCTTTTAGAGTTTTTACTATAGAATAATATGCAGGTAGTTTCTTAACTCGTTTATAGTTATTATGATCTACAATTTCTCAATAAAGACTATTGATGATTATTATTATTATATGAGCAGGAAAAATACCTACGCCATATTATTGTAAAGGGGTCAGTCCATATCAAGTCAACCAGGGTATTTTACCACACCATCTCCGATGTTGATGATTTTTAGTATACATGTTTTTCCTACCAAAAAACTGGAAAATCCAAAATTTCAGACTTTTTTGACCAGTTGTTTATTTTGAATTAATTTTTGAAAATCGAAAAAGTCACTTATTTGTCCTTAACATGTGCGCACAAAATTAGGAATATCCAAAGAACCACTTATAATAGAAAAGTAGGTGAAGGTTCATTTTAAAGCTCTTATAAAGACCTTTCATATGAGAATATTGCATAACATATATTGAAAAAAAAAATAAAAAAAAAAATTTTTGATTTTTTTTTTGAAAAATTTCAAAAAGGCCATTTTTAATTTTTTTCAAAAAATTATATTATTTTCTTTAAAGTGTTATTAAACTATTCACAAAATTTTGAGATGGACAAATCATGGGTTCAATGTGAAAAAATTTATTAAAAATGTCACATGCATGAAAAATCGCCTATAAATGGACAATGCATTTTGGTAATTAGAAGAATATAATGGGGTTTAAAGCGATATTATAAAAATATTTAACAATATTTTATTTAATAAAAAATTATATCCTACGTTTCATTCTGTATCAGTAATCAGATTAACATTGCCCCCCATTGTAATATTTACTTACAAAACCTCTTTTCCACCGGAGACGTACTATTGGATGTTCCAATTCTTAGGAAAATATGTCTGTATAAACCTGCCAATACTTTTGTGAAATACTGCCTGTTTATTCCTGTTTAACATTAAGGACACACCTCCTTCATTTTATTGGTCTGTTTAGGTACATTGTGGGGATTTGCTGACATGAAAATTCCTGCATAAATTGATTTTAAATTTTTGGCAAGTATCTTCCTGATACAGCTCCAAATAATCGATACATAATAGTTCGACTGAAGGTTTATCAGAAGTCATCTCTGTGTAATTTTAAAAGTTCAACTATGGGTGAGGCAAGTGGATGGACTAAATATAAAGTAAAGTGCTGTGATCCACTAGAGTTAAAAATCAAGCATTTTGGGAAATTAAAAAATGTGACCAAGTGGATGTGCAGTTACAAAAATGTCAAAATGGGAATGAAAATCTGTGATGGTTGTAGACTAAAGCTTTCAAAGGAGTTTAAGGCATCTGAAGAAGATGAGGCAGGGTAAGTAACAAATAGTATTTTTTAATATAAAATTAATAAACTAAACCAATTGCGTCAAGTACGGAGTGGAAAAATCTCATGGCATTATTTTGCATGGCATTATTTTGCATGGCATTTTGAGAATACAGACATTATGTACAAATTTCTTGGCATTATGTACACATTTTGGGTCAGCTGTTACCCCCTTTTTAAGTTCTTATAAAAAACTAACTTTTTAAATTTTTTTAGACCCAGTCAAGTTCCAGAAAATGATCCAGATTTTCAAGATCCTGCTGAATCATTTACTCTTTTAAACAAGTCATTGGAGCTTCTTGGTGTGTCGCCGATTAAAAGAAAAAATGTATACAAAGAAAAAATTGATATTGTACAGCATACAATTGCGAAAGCATTTACAAAGGAATCAGATTCAACGCTAGTAAAGGAATGCCAGAGTGACGAAAGTGAAATGATTAAGCAGTTAAAGGACAAATTTTTAAAAACCGAAAAGAGGAGTGAGAAAATACTAGTTTTATCATGTTTACCTCAAAGTTGGAGTAGAAAGAAGATTGAAGAAGAATTTGGAGTTTCTCAATATTTGGCCAGAGCTGTAAAACAGTTAGTTAAGGACAATGGGATATTATGTTCTCCTAACCCCAAACCGGGAAAGACCCTTAGTGATAGAGTGGCCCAAATAGTGGTAGATTTTTACCAAAGGGATGACATTAGCAGGACCATGCCAGGTAAAAAAGATTATGTTGTTATCAGAAAATATGGAGCTGAAAAAGAATATGTACAAAAAAAATTAGTCTTAGCTAATTTAAAAGAAATTTATGCATTGTTTAAAACTGAGTACCCCAATGAAAAAATTGGGTTTTCAAAATTTTGTGAACTGCGACCCAAAAACTGTATACTGGCAGGAAAAAGTGGGACTCATACTGTATGTGTATGTACTATACATCAAAATATAAAACTAATGCTCAATGGCTCCAAAGTAAATAAGCTATATGATGAAAATAACAGGCCTCTTGCAATATCTTATCATGATTGCCTTTATAAACTAATGTGTAATCCACCTTCAGTGGACTGTTTTTTAAGCAATAGATGCAATCAATGTCCTGGAGTAGAACAGTTTAAAAATACGTTAATAGAAAAATTTGAGGAAGAATTAATTGATGAGGTCTCATTTAAAAAGTGGGTCTCAGTAGATAGGTGTACTATGGAAACCGTTGTTAAGAAAAGTGATGATTTTGTCCAGGAATTTACTGATGATCTTGTAAAACTTAAATCACATTCTTTTATTGCAAAAATGCAAAAAGATAGATACAATGAAATAAAAATTAACCTTAAACCTGGAGAGTCTTTGATCACTTGCGACTTTGCGGAAAATTATTCCTTTGTTATGCAAGATGAAGTCCAGTCATATCATTGGAATAACAGCCAGGCAACCCTCCACCCTTTTGCCATTTATTTTCTAAGTGATGGTAAACTGCACAACCTGAATTATGTGTTTATTTCGGAAAGCTTGACACATAATACAATTGCATTTCATTTATTTTTAAAAAAATTAATGCCTGATTTAAAAATCAAAATACCAGGACTTAACAAAATTTTTTATTTTTCGGATGGATGTGCTGCGCAGTACAAAAACAAAAAGAATTTTCTGAATATATGCCTGCATAAAAAAGATTTTGGTGTTGAAGCAGAGTGGCATTATTTTGCCACCTCGCATGGCAAAAGTGCCTGCGATGGCTTGGGAGGAACTGTTAAAAGACTTGCTGCCAAAGCCAGTTTGCAGAGGCCCTATGACAATCAAATAATGACACCTCTACAATTGTTTACTTGGTGTGAAGAAAACATATCTGGCATTGATTTTAAATATTGCACAGAAGCAGATTATACAAATCATGAAATAATTTTGAATAAAAGATTTGCGGAAGTCTTAACAATACCGGGGACACAAAAAATTCATGCTGTAATTCCTCTTACAGAAAGCACGTTTTTGGCAAAACAGTTTTCTACATGCTTAGAGGTCGAAACACATAATCTTTTTAAAGGTGGAAGCATTATTTTGCAAAATATCGAGTCAGGGTTTGTCACTGTAGAATATGACAGTGCTTGGTGGCTGGCTTGTGTCTTGGGGAAAAATAATGAGAGCGGAGAACTGAAACTAAGCTTTCTTCATCCACGAGGACCTGCCTCATCATTTTTTTACCCAACACCTCAAGATATTTTAATTATTAAACCAGAAAGTCTTATAAAAAAAGTTGAACCCAACACTGCTACTGGCAGAACTTACAATGTCAGCAAAAAAGAAATGTCAGATTCATCAGAAATTCTTAAAAGAAAGTTAAAAAAATAAATTTAAGGTATATAGTTAGTCTAAGTGTTTTCTGTCTAATTTTTATCAACGAAGTAGAAAAGTTTGTTTATTTCTTTTGCGAGTTTAAAATAAAATAATTTGTAGATAAAGCCTCTGGGTATTTTTTAAAACCTGTATCCATCCAACAAATTTATTTATTTTAATATCCAGTGCACTATTGGTGCTCCTAAAATATGTTTATTTTTTTAAATGCATGATTTTTAATGTACTTAATATTTTTGATATTTTTTTTGACATTGAACCCATCATTTCTCCATCATAAAATTTTGTGGATAATTAAGTAACACTTTGACCAAAATTATATATTTTTTTCAAAAAAATTAAAAATGGCCTTTTTGAATTTTTCAATTTTTTTTTTCAATTTTTTATTTTCAATTTTTTTTTTGTTAAAATTATGTTGTGATATTTCATAAAAAAGAGCTTCAAAATGACTTTAAAATGAGCCATTTATTACTTTCCTAGTGTAAGTGGTTCTCGAGATATTGCTAGTTTTGTACATTCCTGTTAAGGTCAAAATGCTGACTTTTTTATTTTGAAAAATTAAAAAAAAAAAACTACAAATCAAAAAAATCTAAAAATTTGCATTTTCAACTTTTATGGTAAGAAGAAAATATATACCAAAAATCATCAAAATTGGAATTGGTCGCGTAAAATTTTTGTGATTTTTTGGTTGATTTGATATGGAATGACCCAAAGGCATGATGGTGATTCTTAAAATATTTAAGCATTTAAGAAATTTTGACTATGTTTTACACATTTTTATGCCATGATTTTGCTCACATTTTAAAGCTTTCTTTCCAAACTTTAGATTTCTAGAATAAAACACTTATGCCGGTATCCACCAACGCATTTTTTCTCCAATTAACTTTTAATTGCGGTTAGCGAGTAAATTCGGTATCCACCAACAAAAATTTTGCTTTAATCGCGCCGTTTACCAACCCGGCCGATGTTGGCCGATTAAAGTTTAATTGAGCAATTAAGTCGCTGTCATATGCATTTTGTTGGTTATGTTTTCTGTTTATTTTGATTTCCAGTTTGATTTGTTAAATTGTTTTTTTTTTAAAATGTGGAAGATATATTGTATCATGACGATTTGGATGTATTGGACATAATCAATGATGGACTTCCTAGGCGATGGAACGAGATACCAAATTATTTTGAGACTGGACAACAGGGGGATCTTTGGAAGGTTTCGGCTCACAAAGCTTTCAGACTTCAGACTTATTTCACTTTCATAAGCTTTTTTTAAGTTTATTTTTATTTGTTTCACCTTTTATTTAAGTGTTGATTAACATTTGGGTAATTATGCAGTATACAGTTTTCTGCTATTTTTAATTTTTTATGAAAAATTATTTATGGGGGCACCTACTAGGGTCTCTAGGACCCCAAATCCGCCTGGGCCCGTTGTTTTTTTTTAAATTTTTTTTGGTTTTTTTAAAAAAATTTTCACTAAAACAACCCAATCCAACACAGTCCAACCCAACCTAATCCAACCCAACCCAAAACAATCAAAAAAACACATTACAACCCCCCCCCGGGTACCCTTTTCTCTTAAAAAAAAAAAATTGGGCGCAGGCGGATTTGGGGTCCTAGGGACCCTAGTAGGTGCCCCCATAAAGAATTTTTCATAAAAAATCAAAAATGGCAGAAAAGTGTATACTGCATAATTACCAACGTTTGTAGTTAATAATTTTCATAAAATAAAAATAAATACAATTAAAAGTGAAGTAGATGTTTTATTTATCTAAAAACCAAACAAATACATTAATAAAACAAAGAACAAATGCAGACAACTATTGCACATAGACATGCCTAAATAAATCACGTTGGTCAGTTAGATATTACATATCACAAAAAACATTGTCTTTAAACAGCAGAAAATACACCTAAATTAGTAAACTCATCAATTAGGATCATAATAAAAAACAATGGTCCAACCAATTTTGTTTAAGTTTTTAAAACTGTCTATATGGTTTAATGGTATTACATATAGGCTTTTTGCTCAAGGACAATAGTAACTTGTTTGGGTTACTTGTCATGACGTCACGGTTACTTTAAGTGACCATACATAGTTATGACATCATCATAGAAAAACATGAGATTTATAAAAAAATAATACAAATTAAAAAACCATAAACATCGGTAAACCACACTTTGAACATTTTTTAAGTAACCACGTCCCATAGGCTGGTAACATAGTCTGGTTACTCGTGACGTCATGACTTGGATTGGTGTACGAAGAAAAACTGAAAACGAGCAACTGGTTTACCTGGTAACTTGTGGTTACTTTGAGGAAAAACCTAAAATTTTAAAGTAATGAGAATGAAAGAAAAAAATTAAAGATCCTGAAACATTCTAATCTAAAACTTTTAGGTTTTTTTTCTCTTTGTAACACAAAAAAAAACATTTTTTTTGAAAGACAGTGTGTACAAAACTTCATTGCTGCAACCTTCAAGTCGAGGTCCTATAAAACTTGATTTTTCTAAATTCATATCTTATAATTTTTCTTCTTTAATTATTATAACTTTTAAACCTTTTTTTTCTTAGAGTGGTTCTGTCACCTAGGGCATAATTTTTGGTGATAAGAGTTTCAAAATAAAACTGTCAAAATTTAACTAATTTCAGTAATATTTGGAAGCGCAACATGTTTTTCTTGATCTAAAAAGTATCTCAACCTTATGAACTACTTTCTTAATTATAAGGTACTCAATATGTCTAAAAATTAAGAAACATCCTAAATAAATCACTTTTAAGCTGAGAAGATTATTACCCACAGACCTTCTAGGTAAGTAATAACTGGAAACAAACTTTTTTGACGTTTTATTAACAAAAGTGGGTTGTGCTCCTCCTCAAGTAAAAAGCCCCATTGCAGCACCTACCATAATGTCGTTGTTGCAGTAAACAATGATGTGGTGCCTTAGATAGATTTAATTTTGGCGGTCTTGCTTTATTAAAGATTTTTTAAGTAGATTTTGCAATGGGGACCTGTCAAGTAATATAAGGGAATAAGTATCCTATTCTAAAACTATACAAATACTGAAAGTAACTTAAAAAAATAAAAAAATAAACATAACAAATATTTTCAAACATCTAATCTGATAATTCTCCCATACATATCATATCACATAAAAATTCACATTAAAGAACCGTGTAAACTTTTATTTGTTTGTAACGACTTTTTGGGCTGATAAAATTTAAGGCACTTTTACTTTAACTTAACCCTCTTATCTGAACGCATGTGAGTTACAAAAAGTCACTATGTTGACTTCGTTGCAAAGGATTTATTTTTGAAAAGGCCATTTATATACACATTTTGCAAACCTTGGGCCATTATAGGTAGTATTTCATAGTTATATGCACCCAGCATACTGTTCAATGCCTACTTTTGTTTACCACATACTGTGTTAAAAAACAAACTTTAGGCAAATCCACTTTTTTACACTACACGACTGAAAATGAGCAGTTAATTATTGGAAATAATGTTGGCGACAATAAACTGATCAGCTCCAAACAGCACCGATTCGGCCATCCCCGTTTAACTTGAGAGTTTCAGTCGCAACAGCTGGGGAATATATTTTCTAATAGGTTTTAAAAATAAATAAACAAAAACTGAAAGAAAATTAAAAAGTCAACAGAGAAGATAACCTTTTACATCAAATTTTTTGACATATCCAGTGTTACCAATAGATACACACCAAATATGCTGCGTTGCCAGCTCTTTTTTTTTTTAAATCGAGTTACTTAACCCTGATTAGGTAATTATTTCATAAAAAAAGTTGGTGGATAGGTAAACTTGTTTAGCCGCGATTAGCAAGTTAATTCCAATTAGCTAGCCCTGATTAGAGTGTTTAATGGTGGATATGGGCATTACATTTTTCAAGATTTCATTGTTTTTTAAGCGTTCAAAAAAAGTACTGCCAAGAACTTTTTTTTTCTGTTAAAACGAAAAATATTTAAGGTTGTGGAAGAGAGACAGCAGGCTATAAAAAAGTATTTTAGAGAATATGGAAATAATTTAGTGGTGTCGTGGATATGATTTTTATTTTGCCATTTTTACCCAAAAAAACAGACAAAAATTCTAATTGTTCAAAGCGTAAAGTTAACTGTATTTTAGAACATCTAAAAATAATTTCTTCTAGTTCTAAATTATTTTAAGGTTCATCATGGCTCTACCATAAAATGTTTGAAAAATTTCTGTATTTGGATAGAAAAATGCTTACCTAAAATGAGTTTCCCCTTGTACTGATTTTCAGGTGAAAGGCTCAAAAACGTTCGGCATAGTTTTGTTTGCGCACTTTGAATTTAATTTTTAAGACGTTTTGACAGTTATGACAACAAAAACAACAAAACACATCTTGGCAAACGCTGGGTCACTGTGTGCACCTGACAAATTCTCAGACATATAGTCGAAACGATACCTCCGACCAACACCGTTCTCAACTAAAAAGCGAGTTAACTCTTAACTTGTGGTTGCCATTTTTATAACCAAACTGACAAGTAAAACATGGATTTTCTGTCGGTTTGGTGTCAATATGGCACCGATCATAGGCCAGAGGATACTAAAACGAAAATGAGTTAACTGCCTTTTTAGTTGAGAACGGTGTTGCTCCGACATTACCATCGATATTTCTTTTGCAACAAATAACTGGTGGCCAATTAACGGTGATACTTTTACTATAGGGTGCAGGTCTGTTGAATTTAAGTTTTGCTAATTGCGTTGCTTATTCTAACTGCCTTTGATGTTTTCGAAATACAGGTTAGATCTTTTGACATTGTAAACACAGACATAAGGAGACTGGCCACACTTTTCTAAAAAACTAATAGACTAATGAATAAAACAATTTTTTTAAATTATTCAACATTTTATTATAAAAAATTATTCTTAAAGCTCATTATGGACAAAACAAGACCAAAATTTTGCGAATAAGAAAGAAGTATGGCGAAAGGAAAGCAATAACTTAATCATAGTCAGCGCACCTCTGCAGGATCAATGACTTCGTCGTACCCTCTAACTTTGAGCTCTATTAAGTGGTTGGAATTTCTGGGAACAATATTCATTCGTGTTAACTTTTTTGCTATAAGGCCCCATACATTATCCATGGGATTGGCGTCAGAAGTTTTTGCCGGCCATGGCAAAACCTCGATGTTGTTTTGCGGGAACCACGGTTTAGAAATGCGTGCGATATGGATAGGACAGTTATCCTGTTGATACACAAAACCTTTTGGATGAAGAATGGTTGCTTCTGGAAGCTTAATATTTCTCATCATATCAACATAAACCTCAGCCGTAAATCTTGGATTCTAAAAAGTCCTCTCGCCGATATCCAACATCACACATTCACGGAAAATCTTCCAGCCCCGTCTTCGTCCCCAGCAATATATTTTTCGAGATAGCGTGTTCGTGCCGGGCGATATACCAAAATTTGTTTGCTGTCATTGTGGGACTGAGAGATTTTTTCATATGTGAAGACCACTTATTGCCAAAATTCTTCTTCTTGTAATGAATAGTTTAGTGCAAAAGTTAACCTGGCTTGCTTCTTGGGTAATTGTGCAGTATACGGTTTTCTGCCATTTTTGATTTTTTTTGAAAAATTCTTCATGGGGGCACCTTCTAGGGTCCCTAGGACCCCAAATCCGCCTGCGCCCGATTTTTTTTTTTAACGAGAAAAAGGGTGCCCAGGGGGGGTTGTAAAGTGTTTTTTTAATTGTTTTGGGTTGGTTTGGATTAGGTTGGGTTGGACTGTGTTGGTTTGGTTTGTTTTAATGAAAAAAAATTAAAAAAAAACAAAAAAAATCAAAAAAAAAAACAACCGGCGCAGACGGATTTGAGATCCTAGGGACCCTAGAAGGTGCCCCCATAAAGAATTTTTCAAAAAAAATCAAAAATGGCAGAAAACCGTATACTGCATAATTACCGCTTCTTGTCCTCCCTAAGTAAGATTTTCTTGGCAGCAACGCGCAAGTCTAGAACGGCTTATCCGTCTGCGCAGCGTTCTTCTGGATCCAGGCGTCAATTTTCCCTGGGGGCGATCGCAAATTGGTGGTCTTCAAGAAAGTCGATCAGTTGCTGATCCTGCTGAGGCGTACTTACTTGGGTCAAGCCAGTACCTCACCTTCGTCGAACAGTTCCTTCTTCTTGATACTTTCTTCTTATTCTTATATTTGTAGCCTTGTTTCGTCCATAATGGGCCGCTACTCTTCCAACCGACCAACCACCGTCTAATTTTGCCAAAATTTGGGCTTTTTCGAATTCGTTTAGTTGGGTCAATTTTAAATATAAGCGTATGAGAACAACAAAATCTGACAGTGACATTTTTTGTCAATTTGAAATACCTAAAAGGTTACTGAGTTGCGAGGCCCATAATACACTATAGAGACCGCTTCAAGCTACTGCGAACATAGGGGCAATCAAGTCCAATTTACTCTCCGTGCCGTACGACCGAGGTGTTATCTTTTGGAAATTCATTTTGTTTTTATTATTTTGTTTTATTTCTGCCTTGCTCAAGAAACAGATGGGTAAGTTATTAATTGAAATAATACATTTTTAAAACCAAAAATAGATGTCTACGAAGTTGCCGAAAAAGTGCAGATGGGGTCATTCCATATCAAATCAACCAAAAAATCACAAAAATTTTACGCGACCAATTCCAATTTTGATGATTTTTGGTATATATTTTCTTCTTACCATAAAAGTTGAAAATGCAAATTTTTAGATTTTTTTGATTTGTAGTTTTTTTTTTTAATTTTTCAAAATAAAAAAGTCAGCATTTTGACCTTAACAGGAATGTACAAAACTAGCAATATCTCGAGAACCACTTACACTAGGAAAGTAATAAATGGCTCATTTTAAAGTCATTTTGAAGCTCTTTTTTTATGAAATATCACAACATAATTTTAACAAAAAAAAAATTGAAAATAAAAAATTGAAAAAAAAAATTGAAAAATTCAAAAAGGCCATTTTTAATTTTTTTGAAAAAAATATATAATTTTGGTCAAAGTGTTACTTAATTATCCACAAAATTTTATGATGGAGAAATGATGGGTTCAATGTCAAAAAAAATATCAAAAATATTAAGTACATTAAAAATCATGCATTTAAAAAAATAAACATATTTTAGGAGCACCAATAGTGGATATTAAAATAAATAAATTTGTTGGATGGATACAGGTTTTAAAAAATACCCAGAGGCTTTATCTACAAATTATTTTATTTTAAACTCGCAAAAGAAATAAACAAACTTTTCTACTTCGTTGATAAAAATTAGAAAACACTAAGACTAACTATATACCTTAAATTTATTTTTTTAACTTTCTTTTAAGAATTTCTGATGAATCTGACATTTCTTTTTTGCTGACATTGTAAGTTCTGCCAGTAGCAGTGTTGGGTTCAACTTTTTTTATAAGACTTTCTGGTTTAATAATTAAAATATCTTGAGGTGTTGGGTAAAAAAATGATGAGGCAGGTCCTCGTGGATGAAGAAAGCTTACTTTCAGTTCTCCGCTCTCATTATTTTTCCCCAAGACACAAGCCAGCCACCAAGCACTGTCATATTCTACAGTGACAAACCCTGACTCGATATTTTGCAAAATAATGCTTCCACCTTTAAAAAGATTATGTGTTTCGACCTCTAAGCATGTAGAAAACTGTTTTGCCAAAAACGTGCTTTCTGTAAGAGGAATTACAGCATGAATTTTTTGTGTCCCCGGTATTGTTAAGACTTCCGCAAATCTTTTATTCAAAATTATTTCATGATTTGTATAATCTGCTTCTGTGCAATATTTAAAATCAATGACAGATATGTTTTCTTCACACCAAGTAAACAATTGTAGAGGTGTCATTATTTGATTGTCATAGGGCCTCTGCAAACTGGCTTTGGCAGCAAGTCTTTTAACAGTTCCTCCCAAGCCATCGCAGGTACTTTTGCCATGCGAGGTGGCAAAATAATGCCACTCTGCTTCAACACCAAATTCTTTTTTATGCAGGCATATATTCAGAAAATTCTTTTTGTTTTTGTACTGCGCAGCACATCCATCCGAAAAATAAAAAATTTTGTTAAGTCCTGGTATTTTGATTTTTAAATCAGGCATTATTTTTTTTAAAAATAAATGAAATGCAATTGTATTATGTGTCAAGCTTTCCGAAATAAACACATAATTCAGGTTGTGCAGTTTACCATCACTTAGAAAATAAATGGCAAAAGGGTGGAGGGTTGCCTGGCTGTTATTCCAATGATAAGACTGGACTTCATCTTGCATAACAAAGGAATAATTTTCCGCAAAGTCGCAAGTGATCAAAGACTCTCCAGGTTTAAGGTTAATTTTTATTTCATTGTATCTATCTTTTTGCATTTTTGCAATAAAAGAATGTGATTTAAGTTTTACAAGATCATCAGTAAATTCCTGGACAAAATCATCACTTTTCTTAACAACGGTTTCCATAGTACACCTATCTACTGAGACCCACTTTTTAAATGAGACCTCATCAATTAATTCTTCCTGAAATTTTTCTATTAACGTATTTTTAAACTGTTCTACTCCAGGACATTGCTTGCATCTATTGCTTAAAAAACAGTCCACTGAAGGTGGATTACACATTAGTTTATAAAGGCAATCATGATAAGATATTGCAAGAGGCCTGTTATTTTCATCATATAGCTTATTTAATTTGGAGCCATTGAGCATTAGTTTTATATTTTGATGTATAGTACATACACATACAGTATGAGTCCCACTTTTTCCTGCCAGTATACAGTTTTTGGGTCGCAGTTCACAAAATTTTGAAAACCCAATTTTTTCATTGGGGTACTCAGTTTTAAACAATGCATAAATTTCTTTTAAATTAGCTAAGACTAATTTTTTTTGTACATATTCTTTTTCAGCTCCATATTTTCTGATAACAACATAATCTTTTTTACCTGGCATGGTCCTGCTAATGTCATCCCTTTGGTAAAAATCTACCACTATTTGGGCCACTCTATCACTAAGGGTCTTTCCCGGTTTGGGGTTAGGAGAACATAATATCCCATTGTCCTTAACTAACTGTTTTACAGCTCTGGCCAAATATTGAGAAACTCCAAATTCTTCTTCAATCTTCTTTCTACTCCAACTTTGAGGTAAACATGATAAAACTAGTATTTTCTCACTCCTCTTTTCGGTTTTTAAAAATTTGTCCTTTAACTGCTTAATCATTTCACTTTCGTCACTCTGGCATTCCTTTACTAGCGTTGAATCTGATTCCTTTGTAAATGCTTTCGCAATTGTATGCTGTACAATATCAATTTTTTCTTTGTATACATTTTTTCTTTTAATCGGCGACACACCAAGAAGCTCCAATGACTTGTTTAAAAGAGTAAATGATTCAGCAGGATCTTGAAAATCTGGATCATTTTCTGGAACTTGACTGGGTCTAAAAAAATTTAAAAAGTTAGTTTTTTATAAGAACTTAAAAAGGGGGTAACAGCTGACCCAAAATGTGTACATAATGCCAAGAAATTTGTACATAATGTCTGTATTCTCAAAATGCCATGCAAAATAATGCCATGCAAAATAATGCCATGAGATTTTTCCACTCCGTACTTGACGCAATTGGTTTAGTTTATTAATTTTATATTAAAAAATACTATTTGTTACTTACCCTGCCTCATCTTCTTCAGATGCCTTAAACTCCTTTGAAAGCTTTAGTCTACAACCATCACAGATTTTCATTCCCATTTTGACATTTTTGTAACTGCACATCCACTTGGTCACATTTTTTAATTTCCCAAAATGCTTGATTTTTAACTCTAGTGGATCACAGCACTTTACTTTATATTTAGTCCATCCACTTGCCTCACCCATAGTTGAAACTTTTAAAATTACACAGAGATGACTTCTGATAAACCTTCAGTCGAACTATTATGTATCGATTATTTGGAGCTGTATCAGGAAGATACTTGCCAAAAATTTAAAATCAATTTATGCAGGAATTTTCATGTCAGCAAATCCCCACAATGTACCTAAACAGACCAATAAAATGAAGGAGGTGTGTCCTTAATGTTAAACAGGAATAAACAGGCAGTATTTCACAAAAGTATTGGCAGGTTTATACAGGCATATTTTCCTAAGAATTGGAACATCCAATAGTACGTCTCCGGTGGAAAAGAGGTTTTGTAAGTAAATATTACAATGGGGGGCAATGTTAATCTGATTACTGATACAGAATGAAACGTAGGATATAATTTTTTATTAAATAAAATATTGTTAAATATTTTTATAATATCGCTTTAAACCCCATTATATTCTTCTAATTACCAAAATGCATTGTCTATTTATAGGCGATTTTTCATGCATGTGACATTTTTAATAAATTTTTTCACATTGAACCCATGATTTGTCCATTTCAAAATTTTGTGAATAGTTTAATAACACTTTAAAGAAAATAATATAATTTTTTGAAAAAAATTAAAAATGGCCTTTTTGAAATTTTTCAAAAAAGAAAATCAAAAATTTTTTTTTTTATTTTTTTTTTTCAATATATGTTATGCAATATTCTCATATGAAAGGTCTTTATAAGAGCTTTAAAATGAACCTTCACCTACTTTTCTATTATAAGTGGTTCTTTGGATATTCCTAATTTTGTGCGCACATGTTAAGGACAAATAAGTGACTTTTTCGATTTTCAAAAATTAATTCAAAATAAACAACTGGTCAAAAAAGTCTGAAATTTTGGATTTTCCAGTTTTTTGGTAGGAAAAACATGTATACTAAAAATCATCAACATCGGAGATGGTGTGGTAAAATACCCTGGTTGACTTGATATGGACTGACCCGATGGTCAAATGGTCAAATCGTCATAACCCAACACACGTTCGATATTGGTCGAGGGAAAATTTGCATTTGTATTTTGACGTAAGAACACAGTATCCCCAAAAACTAAATGTTTGGGGGGGGGTATTATAGGGGAACACGTAATTGGGCCATTTTTTATTAACGGCAATTGCAATTTGAATGGTCCTAGATACTTGGATCTACTGCAGCAGCACATTATTCCAACTGCTAGGCAGTTGTTAGGTGTAAGATTTGGTGAAACATGGTTTCAACAAGATGGTTGTTCCGCTCACAATGTTGGCCTTGTTAGGGAATATCTTGATAATGTATTTCCTAATCGGGTTATAAGTACACGGGGAACTATTTTATGGCCAGCTCGATCTCCCGATCTTGCTCCTAATGACTTCTATCTGTTTTTGAAGAAGCTTTTCAAATTATCACCCCTAACATGCTTGGAAACGTTAGAAGAGGTTTTTATAGTAGGCTCGGATATTGTCTAGCCGAGCAAGGAGGACTTTTCGAACATTTGCTTTAATTTTTTTTTGACTGGGAGAATCTTTTTGGTTTTTAGAATGTATTATTTTATTTTGAGAACTTGCTTTTATTTTGTTTCTCCTTATTATTTTCATTGTAACACGTCGTCACTGATAAATCTGAGCAGTTGACAATAAAACGCTCTTATTTATCAGTGACAAAAAATAAGAAAATTACGTTATAAAAATTTGCGTATTTATTGACCAAATTCCGGTTTCATTTTTCATCACAGCACCGTGGTTAGAGGCGTACTAAATACAAGGCGAAAGGCGGCGAACGGCAGCGAATGGCGATCGGAAGCCTGAGTGTTGGTTGCTTCACTGATAGGCGTGCGGTGTTTCTGCATGTACGTACACTGGCAAATTAGACTTCTTCCGCCCTATGTTCGCAGTAGCTTGAAGCGGTCTGTATAGTGGAATATGTTACTTTCGTGTATAATTTTATATTTTTAGGACACCGTGGTAACTTTCTAACCGTAACAGTGCCAACAATAACATTTTTCCTATAGTTTTCTTGTAGGAAATATTACTACGCTTTAACCTATTTTTGGTGGCAATGACAATAGCACCAGTGAAATTGACTATAATTGTTGCTTGGAGTTTTGACGAGGGTTCTTTAGAACGAGCGCCGTAAAACTCAGGGTGTCATACTTATTGATTTTTTGAATTGTGGCTAAAAACAATTTCTCTGTACTTAGATCCAATCTGTGGTCTTAAGTTTTACCCCTTTGTGTGACTATTTGGCGGTTTCAGAAAACAGGTTTTCGAATTTATTACCTATTCTGCTCTTGCTCGGGGCGTTATCCTTCGCGCACGCTAATGAACCTGCTGGATATTGGCTTTGTCCTTCGCAAGACATCTGCATGTAAAGTAAGCATCGCATGATGTCTCGAAAATGCCGTGTTCTGTGTGGGAGCGAAAAGTTTGTTTGCTAAAAAGTCCTCCAATTTTCTCCCGTTGATGTAGGTAATGAGTAAAAATAAAAGCTCATTTAGAATATCACGTGGCAGCTTACGCTGACAGGTGTCAAATTTTTTATTTGTTAATTTATAAGTGAACAGTGCCAGTTTTTTGGAGGACGGCTCTGATTTTGAAAATACATTTTAAATAGAACTTTACTTTCGGCACTTAAAATACTCAAATATTTTTTTTTGCATTTTAGTGCAATATTTTTTTCTTGAAAATTATCACTGGGTAAGGCCGACTTCACTGACCTGGATCAGGTCGCAGACGAATATAGTGATTAAAAATTCTTGACAATGGCATGAGGAGAACGACACTTTTTTGAGAATTATGTTAGTTAGTAGAGATAAAGCAGTGGCGGTCCCAGAGGGGGGGCATCGCCACCTCTTTGTTCCAGAAAAAAGTAGACAATAAAGAAGCTGGTGGTAACCCTGGAGAGGAAACAAAAAATTGCAGAAAGTTCCTTTAACGGCCCAATTACATCGTTAAGCCGGCAACGCTGTTGGGTCCGTTTATTAGGCAATTCTTTTTCCGCATGTTTCTCGGAAACGGGACTTCCAAATGGCCTGAAATTTTGCCTAAATTGTTTATTGGACTATGATTTTCCATCAAATCTTGGTACTCTTTTAAAATTTTGTTTATTTTTTGAAAAAAACTGTTTTAGCTTTTGTGGTGTTTCAAAATTGGCGCGCCCATATTACGTCAGAAACAGTCAGAAATACCCTTTATAGAGACCTGTAAAACTAAATTGGAAATATTTGTAATTTTCCAAATAATGGACACCTAATTTAAAAAACTCTCTAGATTGTATTAATAAGCTTTCTAATCCTCTTCCTTTAATAAAAAACAAATTGAGTATTATTTTCCTCTAAAGCTAAAACATGCGGAAATGTAAAAACATGGACTATACTGGTTACCTATCAATATTAGTTATATGCCTAGCATCAAAAAGTGCTTAAATGGTTATATTATAGATACCGCCACCATCAAAATTAACCACCCACGTCTTTTTTTTGTGAGCTTACCCTAGGCATAGTTTCTAGTGTTCTCCTTTCCTAAATGTATTCGGCTAAGAGAGATTTAGCATATATACCTAGGTAACACCCCTTACCAGGAAAAAAAATTTATGCCATGCTAACATCGAAATTGGTCGACTCACTGTATTTGCAACTAACCAATGTCAGTGTGTCTGCCTGACATTCTTCATAACCTTAGTTTTGTCGTTTTGTTTTGGAGTTCGTCGGCCTGGTTTTTGTGTTTTGTTTAATAATTTTTCCTTTGGTGAAAAGCTACTTTTTAGAACCCTTAAGTGGTCTGTGTGTATGGCCATTTGACTAGTTGTCGCTGCTCTCAATTCGATCACCTAGGTGATAAATAAAAAATCCCCCATAGGGTCACTGGATCCTGAGACCTGCGGTCCCAGCCGCAGGTTTTAGGATCCAGTGACCCTAATCCCCAATGATTCGCCGCGCAATCTGTGAACAGGAGAATACAGTAAAGAAACCAGAGATAGATAATGAGTGGTAGATGACGCATTGAAATCGATTGACAAATTTATATTATCTCTGGATTGTTCTTGCGCCGTTAAAGGCATTCGGACAGTTTGACCTTCAATTCGTCACACCAAGAATAAACAAACGCATGAAGTACTAACCGCGAAAACCATTGGAAATACAGAACAGTGTTTCTATTTATAAACAAGTTTTAGACAAAATTTTACGGACATAAAAAATTATTTCTGATCCGAACATATTCATACCAAGTTTTATACAACGTGGAGCCAAAATCAACGCAAAATTAACTAGAGTCGTTTCTAAATGCTATAAACTGTTTGAATAATTCAAAACACAATTTCTTGAACTTTTATTGGGGGAAGTAAACAATATTGGTCAGAAGTAGGCAAAAGCTTAAATCAAAACATACCTGATAACGTTTTCGAGGCAATGAACAAGTGTGGCGATATTTTTCCGTTGATAAGAACATTATTGGATATTTGCCAGTCAGTAGATAGATAGATAGATATTTGCATATTAATTATACGATACAATAGTATTTTATAAATATGGTTTGTCAATATTTTAACTAAATTAAACTGTACAAAATCATTAAATATTAAAGAAATAATTGTATAGTAATTGAAAATAAAATGTCTGTAAAAAAATTCGCACAAATATATAATATATAATATGCTCGTCTAGCAAAATCTCAGTATAAAAGAATAAAAAATAATTTTTAAAAATTTAAAACTCGAACAAATATGCATTAAAATATAATATTATGCTCTTGTATAGAGATCTCTCTGTATCAACACTATAAGTATTACTTTGTTAAGAGACACTAGTGTTAATAAAATAAATAACAATAAAAGATACAATATAAAAAACCATATAAATTTGAAATGCACAATACGTAAAATATAAAATATGTAAATTCCTAAGATTAAACGGAAAAAAATTGCACTGGATAAAAAGCTCACACTCACACTTACCTAAGCTTTTTGACTAGTTATTTTGACTTAATTATATATATGCCCTAAATATTCGTCTATAGTATATGGCTCAATATCACAGATATAACTAAAACATGCTTTTTTAAAAGCTTTTATACCATTTATGCTTCTAATACTACTTGGCAATTTGTTAAAGAATTTCACAGCAGCATATTGCGGACCTTTCTTAGTTATCGCCAGCCTATGCTTTGGATAATTAAAGAAATCTATTTGAGTATTATTCCTTGTTTTATGGTTGTGAGCAGGTTTAAGTTTTTGAAATTCTTTAATGTTTTTTCTCAAGTACACACATTCAAAGATGTAGATACCCAAAACTGTCAAATGCTTGTTCGATGTAAATATGTTTCTACAAGTTTGGCCAAAGCTAAGTCCGAATATGATGCGCATTACTTTTTTTTGAATCAAAGTGAATAGTACATTCCATAGTAGATATCCCTGAGCTCCCTACTAGTTCTGAGTACCTTTGACATAACTCTTATCGCATAGCTTGCTCTGCTTAATTTGGTACAAAGTTCTTGTATGTGTTGAGAATACAAAGTCTATTTATTTTTGATTAAATAAAACTTTTTGATCAGTAATATGTGTATTGTTAGTTATTAATAAGATTTTAGTTTTGTCCTCGTTGAGTATTAGTTGGTTTTTATTTAACCAGTCTTTTGATTTGTTTAAGACTTGAGCACATCTGTCCTGAACGCTTTCATTTTTGTTAATGGGCACTACGACATTAGCATCGTCAGCAAAATTAGCCGCAAGATCTGGATCTTTATAAAGCATGTCAAGATCATTTAAATAAATTACGAAAAGTAGTGGACCTAGAATGCTTCCCTGCGGCACTCCAGTTAACATAATAGTAAATTCTGACTCATAGTCTATACCCACAGTACTTTTAATGACAGTTTTTTGTCTTCTGTCTGTTAGGTAAGAAGCAAACAAAATCTGCGGAATTCCCCTTATGCCGTATGCCTCAAATTTCTTTAATAGAATATCATGATTTATCGTATCAAACGCTTTCGATAGATCTAATAAAATACCGCAAGCTTTTGACTTTTTTTCTAGCGTTTG
The DNA here is from genome assembly GCA_963921995.1 of Oxystoma pomonae. NCBI lineage: Eukaryota > Metazoa > Arthropoda > Insecta > Coleoptera > Brentidae > Oxystoma > Oxystoma pomonae. The sequence goes on from OY998167.1 coordinate 111,738,320, forward strand.
CACGATTTTTTTATTAAAAGCAATAAGTGCCGTTTCAGTAGATCTTTTTGAGATGAAACCGTGTTGAAAATTTTTGAAAAGATTGTTTTTTTGAAAAAAAGAAATGCTTCATCAGAAAGAAGCTTCTCATGCCTCAGAAGATTAAAAACATAAATACTTAAAAACACTATGACGGAAATTCGTCTGACGGCCTAGCGTTGCTGCATATCAACAGACATATTGAATGTTTGAAAGTTTGAGACAATGATGTGTTTGAAATTAACTCTGTGTTTCGGACTTCCATTGTCTATATTTTATTTATACACGACGTTTCGATCAGTACAATCTCTGATCGTCTTATATTTACATGGAGTGGTTCGAATCACACGCGGTTGATACCGCAACATATAAACCTAAGCTCTGGCTGAGATATGTTGATGATACTTTTATTGTCTGGACCGGGAATGACCAACAACTTTCAGAATTTCTTCACCACCTAAATAACATAAGACCCACCATTAAATTCACAATGGAGTTGGAGCAAAATTGTCAAATTCCTTTTCTTGATGTACTTGTCACACGAGTAGAAAGCGACATCAGAACAACAGTCTATCGTAAACCCACTCACACAGGACAATATTTAAATCAAGGTTCAAATCATTCTGCTACAACCAAACGAGGCATAATCAAAACTTTGTATAACAGAGCCGTTCAAATTTGTAACAATTCTCATGACTTGGAAATCGAAATAAGAAACGTTAAGAAGAATCTGCAGCAGAATGGTTACAGCCTGAAACTTTTAAACAGATACTATTTCTAAATTTCAACAAACAGGACAGAGATTACAAGACCAAAACCAGGCAAATGCATTCCTTACAATCCCATATGTTAAAGGAGTATCAGAGAAAAATCGAAGCGTAGCGAAAAACTTTAATATTAAAACAGCTTTTAAATCTAGTAATACAATTCGAAGCCTTCTTAGTAAAACAAAACAGGAGAACAAACAAAATAAGGAATGCATTTACCAAGTTCCTCGTGAGTGTGGTGAATCATACATAGGCGAAACTAAAAGACCACTATCCGTTAGGCTTAAGGAACATCAGACCAATACCCAAAAAGGTGAAACCACGAAATCAGGAATCGCCGAACATGCATGGTGAAAACAACACCGAATGAAGTGGGCAGAAGCAAAGGTTTTGCACAAGGAGTCACACTGGAAGAAACGAAAATTCCTTGAAGCTGCCTTTATTGGGCAGAATCGGGGTATTTTCAGTAAACCAAGTGTTGAAATCCCAAATATTTGGAAGCCCCTCCTTGGGCGGAGCCAACTTTTTAAACTTCAAGGTTGAGTGATTTCTCACAGTATATAAGTACGTAGCCTTAGGAATTGATTGTAGTTTGCACCTGAAGACGATCAGAGATTGTACTGATCGAAACGTCGTGTATAAATAAAATATAGACAATGGAAGTCCGAAACACAGAGTTAATTTCAGACATATTGAAATTGACATTGAGCCAGTCATTGACCGGTTTACCCAAAAAAAAAAAGTTTCCAGTTTTTTTGGCATCTTATGTTTGAGATATGCAATATAAAAGATAATGTTTCAACTTAAAAAGCTTTTTAGACCTAAAAAAAAGCATTTAGCTATTAGGTTTTGTTTGTGGTTTGTTTGTTATCTATGTTTTTTATAACTAAAAAAATTATATGTGATTACTCAACCGCGGATTTCAGGAGGATAGGGAGGTAGTTATGAAAACATTTAGAAAATCATAAGTAGGACGTAAATTGCGGCGCTATAACACCTTTGATATTTACGGTATTAGTTTAATTTTGTGTTAAAAATGGCATTTTTGAAGTGTCATTTTCTTAAAAATTTTCGCCTGCTGCGCTTTGAAACCATTGATTTATTTACAATTTTAGTTTAATTTTAAATAAAAAAATGCATTTTTCAGTGTAATTTTCTTAAAAATTTTCTCAAAAATTTTCGGCGCATTGAAACATTTTTTAAAATACAGGGTTCCTAAGCAAATCCTTAGGGGGCCAAGCAGCCGTGTATAAGACGCAGACAATCGGAAAAGCACATTAGGCGGAAAAGGATGGGCATGGGGCGATGTTGTCACTACATCTTACACGTAGTAAATCCATTCGAGGTTGTTTGTTTTCTAATGTTTTCCATTTTCATACCTTTGGGACTGGAATAAAAATTGTTTTTGCTCGACTTTAATACCAAACAAAAAAAATATTTTTCGGCTTTTCATTTTGTAACCATTGTCCTTGAGCACTGTTTATAGGCTGGGGACTGAGATACATGCAAATGCCTAACCTAAAGCGTTCATACACGCATAAGCAAATAGGACGGGTTGACGCCTTCGAACGTCCAACCCGGGTTTTGCACTTTGATTCGAAATCAAAAAGGAGGAACAGTCAGATGTGGGGCCGTACACAAATTACGTAACGGTGATTTTACCAATTTTTGACCCCCTCCCTATGTAATGTTTTGTAACGGTTTGGCACGCCACTCCCCTAATATTACGTAAGGATTTCAAGACCACTACCCCCCCCCCCCCAAACAAAACTTTTTAATTATTTTCATTCCAAATTTTCTTAGTTTCACACAAATGCAAACTCTGTCGAAAACCCCCCTCCCCCTACGTAACGTTTTGTAACCCCCCTCCCCCCTATTGACCATTACGTAATTTGTGCACGGCCCCTGTAGTCCCAGTGGAGGAGGGCGAGAAAATTGATATTTTTTTCTTAAAAATTATACTCTTTAGACCTATTTCTTTGCGTTCCCGAAATGACGTAATTTTTGAAAAAAAATTGTAAGCGGCGCCATTTTTATTTCGTGCTTTGTTTTTCTAACATTTTTGCGTTCGGCTAATTTAATTAAAAAATTTTTGCTTGCGGCGCTCTTTATCTTCTCACTCGAAACCAAGATCCCCCGTTTTAGGAAAACTGATCCCGTCTCTATTTCTAAATTTTTTCGGATAAAAGTAGAGTATGACCATGGGGGAAATAATTTTTTTCTACGGTATGACGAAAATTTCGAGAAAGTTGAAGAAAAAAATAAAAAAAGGGGCAGAGCTCAAGTTTTTCGTGAAAAAAAAAGGTTTTTTGGAAAGAAACAGAGCAAAATAAATCTTTTCACCCCTTTTTGGGTGTTACAAATATTGGCAGCCCCTTATTTTTCGCTTTTACCCTTCCGCTAGTTTTGAAGAATTGGTTCGCTACATGTTTCGAGATCATGTCATAAAACACCTCGAAAATATCAAATGTAGTGTAGGGCCAGCTTTATTTAAAATCAATAATATCGCAAGCAAAAAGCTCTGCAGGAAAAACAGCGCCGTTTATTGCTGCAATTGCAAACCATGCAGCTGCTAGTGCTAGCTGCATGGTTTGGCCGTTTCCGGATAGATATCACTAGTAGAACAGAATGGAAAGAAATTTAATTAAAAGCGAAGATATTTCTTTCTAATGTTAACAACCTCTTGAGTTTATCGCTCAGTATCGTAAATAATGGACCCTGCCGCTTCCTTTAAGCAAGAAAAAGCTGTGGTTTGGACCTGAAAACATCTAATTTTTAATTAGATTAGATGTTCAAATCTGTCCCCTTCTTGAGCCTCACAATATCCCAATCTATTGTAAAACTCTTGGCGCGTAGCAGCCAACATTTCAGGGGTGATAGAGTTGCCCGCCTCCAAAATTTTCGCCCTCAACTCCTGTATAGTCATAGGCCGTAAGTGAGGGTGTTGGAAAATTTTGTCGTGCCAACAACCCCATAGGAAAAAGTCATTTAGCGCAAGATCTGGTGATCGAGAAGGCCATCGGATATTTCCATACGTGGAAATAATTCTATCACCAAATACCTGACGAAGGTAATTTGTAGCCTGGCGTGAATTGTGGGATGAACAGCCATCTTGCTGAAACCACAATTCGTCCAAATTTATGTTGAGTTCCCTCAACCGTAGTAAAACCTGGTGTTGGAGAAGATCAACATATTTTTGGCTATTCAAATTCCCTTCAATGAAAAAAGGTCCAATAATGTGATCCCCGACAATACCGCTCCAAACATTTAATTTTTGAGGATGTTGCGTTCTAACACTTGCGTGCAGATGTTTATTTTTGCGGGACCAATAGCGGCTATTTTGTGGATTGTGAGAGCTATGAAGTTCAAATGTCTTCTCGTCACTAAACAAAACTTTTGATAGGAAATTTTCGTTCCTGTCACATTTATCCCTCATAATCTTACAATATTCTAACCGGTGAAAATAATCACCTGGTTGCAATTCCTGCGACTTCCCAATCTTAAACGACTTGTAGCCGTATTTTTTTAGGCACCATTGCTCAATATACCTGTTTCTTTTGTGCGCGCAGAACGTTCTATGCCATTTCTGTTTGATTTATTGAAATCCTATACCTAAGGAAAATCTTAGGAACCCTGTATATGTATGAAATAAACGACTTAAAAGCAGAGTAACCCCCCCCCCCCATAGATTTAAGACCAAATCTGCGCTTGTGGTTTGGTTTGCATTGCATTCTAGTTTTTTTTCGTATCGAAACCGACCCCCCCCCCCTTTCAAATGGCTGGGACCGCCACTGGATAAAGAAGGATGAGCTAAGGCCAAACTACATCTAAGCGTATTGGCAAAATTTTATTACTTTTAGACAACACAGTTGGTCTAGAGAGGGGTTTTAAGAAAAAAAATATATAATCTTTAAAACTTACACGTTTGTTTTTAATCCATCGCCAACTACTATTTACCGTAAAAAGTAAAATCCCCTATGTAGCGCTTTTCTGGGGGGCTATTTTTGGAAAATATTCTGGGAACCTTAAATGGCAACCCCCTATTTTGACTTCATATTTGAATTCTCATAAGGTTTACTTTACTAATTTTCAAGATATTGACCTTCAAAATGTCAAAAATTCAATTTTCAAAGGCTACCATATCTTAGAAACTAAACAAAATATCTCTATTGTGTTTATTATCGATTTTAGTGGTTTTTTGGAATAATATCGTCAAAATCACTGAAAACCAATAAACTATAAACAGGAATGTGCAAACGTCAAACTATTGTCATTTTTTATTTGCTCTTATAAAACCCTCAAAATCGATAATAAACACACTAGAGATATTTTGTTTAGTTTCTAAGATATGGACCTTCGAAAATTGAATTTTTGACATTTTGAAAGCCAATATCTCGATAATTAGTAAAGCAAACCTTATGATATGGGGTACCATTCGAAAGAGAATTTCAGCGAGAATTCAAATATGAAGTCAACATAGGGAGTTACTATTTAAGGTTTTTAGAATATTTTCCAAAAATAGCCCCCCAGAAAAGGGCTACATAGGGGATTTTACTTTTTACGGTAAATAGTTGGCGATGTATGAAAAACAAAAGTGTAAGTTTTAAAGATTATATATTTTTTTTCTTAAAACCCCTCTCTAGACCAACTGTGACAACATGGACGCGATTCTTCAAAAACCGTCAGAAAATCTCGACCTTGCAAAGAATCCGACGATTTTTAAACACAAGTTTGCACTAACTCTTTTTTTCAAATATTTCTTAAAATTTAGTTTCTTAATATAAGGCTGTATTATTATTATACTCTTTTGGGCCTAAGAAAATCGAGTACTTTATTTTTCTTCTAAACTACACCAAAAATATTCTTTGGTTATCTACTTCCAAAAAAATTAAATTATCTCTACCAAATAAACAACCTTGGTAGGCCATAAAAAACCGGAAAAAATGTTTTCCGTTATAACTTTCGAACCATACCACCGATTTTAATGCAACAAACTGTTCTTTGCAGGGACTTGAGCAAGACTTTGAGTAAACAAACTTTACCCTTCAAAGAGCCACGTTTATTATTATGTTAAGAAAGATTTTTGATTCCTTTATGAATTCGTAAAAAGCTCTATTTCTGCCACGCAGAACGAGGTGTGAATTATTAAAATCGGTTAAGTGGTTCCCAAAAAAAAAAATAAAAAAAATTCAATCAGTGTTTTACGGATTATGCGATTGCCGTCTCAGTTCTGTCTGCATACATTTTCTCATAAATTAATTATTATTAAACCGATTTTGATGAAATAAAAATCATCATGGCGAAAATCGACTGTTCTTTAACTACTGCTACTGAAATTTGCCGCCATCTTGAAATCCAAGATGGCGAACAGAATCAAACTTGACCCTTCAAAGAGGCTCGTTTATTCATATGTTCTGTAAACTTTTAAATATTTTTTTAAATTTGTACAAAAGTTCTACTTTCGCCACGCACAACGAGGTATAAATCATCAAAATCGGTTTGGTGGTTCTCCAAAAATTAATTTTTGTTTCCAGCACTGTTTTCCAGATTATACGATTGCCGTGAAATCGCTATGATCGCTGACTTAGAATCGATTTTTGATTCGATTGACGAAATTATTGACATTGTCGAAGCACCAAGAAGACCAACAATTATTCGTTCCAGAACAAATCCTTTGGAGGAATACGATGAAGTAGATGTTAAAAAGAGGTTTAGATTATCTAAAGAGACATGCGAAATTGTGCACGAGGAAATTCGACAAGAGTTGGAACATCCCACAGACCAGTAAGTTTTATTCTCAGACCGATCTCATACGTATATATACAGGGTTCCTAAGATTTTCCTTAGGGATAGGATTTCAATAAATCAAACAGAAATGGCATAGAAAGTTCTGCGCGCACAAAAGAAACATGTATATTGAGCAATGATGCCAGTTTGTTATTATCTCCGGACTGCTTTCATGAGAAAAAATTGTCGCCACTCTTTCATTGTGAGCATAAATCATAGTTGCAATAATAACCGTTGACAAGATGTCTGCAAATTCCGCTAGATGGCGGCCACACCATGAGATGACCGAGGAAAAACTGGGATTCACAGGCATTGCATTTTTATTTCCTTTCGAGTCGCTTCAGTTTCGTAAATTTTGTGTTTTTAAAATGCCGTATACTCGAGAAGAAAAGATTTTTATTATTAAAAACTACATAAAAAGTGACAGTGCGGACGAGGTCATTGGGCTTTTTGTTTTTGCGTTTCCAGATCGACCGGTTCCTGTGGCTCACACTGTCTACAACATTTATCATCGTTTTGAACGGCGAAATACCAGAGCATCCCGTTCTTCCACACAGGGTGGAACGAGACGAAATGGTATGCGCTTACGTTGAGGCACATGAACCATGTTCGACGAAACCGATTGCGGAGGCACTGGATATTCCCAACAGTACTTGCCAATGGATCCTAAAAAAATACGGCTACAAGTCGTTTAAGATTGGGAAGTCGCAACCAGGTGATTATTTTCGCCGGTTAGAATATTGTGAGGTTATGAGGGATAAATGTGACAGGAACGAAAATTTCCTATCAAAAGTTTTGTTTAGTGACGAGAAGACATTTGAACTTCATAGCTCTCACATTCCACAAAATAGCCGCTATTGGTCCCGAAAAAATAAACATCTGCACGCAAGTGTTAGAACGCAACATCCTCAAAAATTAAATGCTTGGAGCGGTATTGTCGGGGATCACATTATTGGACCCTTTTTCATTGAAGGGAATTTGAATAGCCAAAAATATGTTGATCTTCTCCAACTACTTTACTACGGTTGAGGGAACTCAACATAAATTTGGACGAATTGTGGTTTCAGCAAGATGGCTGTTCATCCCACAATTCACGCCAGGCTACAAATTACCTTCGTCAGGTATTTGGTGATAGAATTATTTCCACGTATGGAAATATCCGATGGCCTCCTTGATCACCAGATCTTGCGCCAAATGACTTTTTCCTATGGGGTTGTTGGCACGACAAAATTTTCCAACACCCCCACTTACGGCCTACGACTATACAGGAGTTGAGGGCGAAAATTTTGGAGGCGGGCAACTCTATCACCCCTGAAATGTTGGCTGCTACGCGCCAAGAGTTTTACAATAGATTGGGACAGATTTGAACATCTAATCTAATTAAAAATTAGATGTTTTCAGGTCCAAACGACAGCTTTTTCTTGCTTAAAAGAGGCGGCAGCGATAAACTCGTGAGGTTGTTAACATTAGAAAGAAGTATCTTCGCTTTTAATTAAATTTCTTTTTATTCTGTTCTACTAGTGACATCTATCCGGAAACGGCCAAACTCTGCAGCTAGCACTAGCAGCCAAAGGAATCAATAAACGGCGCTGTTTTTCCTGCAGAGCTTTTTTCTGCGATATTATTGATTTTAAATAAAGCTGGCCCTACACTACATTTGATATTTTCGAGGTGTTTTATGACATGATCTCGAAACATGTAGCGAACCAATTCTTCAAAACTAGTGGGAGGGTAAAAGCGAAAAATAAGGGGCTGCCAATATTTGTAACACCCAAAAAGGGGTGAAATGATTTATTTTGCTCTGTTTCTTTGTTTTTTTTACGAAAAACTTGAGCTCTGCCACTTTTTTTTATTTTTTTCTTCACCTTTCTCGAAATTTTCGTCATACCATAGAAAAAAATTATTTCCCCCATGGTTATACTCTACTTTTATTAGAAAAAATTTAGAAAAGAGACGGGATCAGTTTTCCTAAAAAGGGGGATCTTGGTTTCGAGTGAGAAGATAAAGGGCGCCGCAGGCAAAATTTTTTCAATTAAATTAGCCGAACGCAAAAATGTTAGAAAAACAAAGCACGAAATATTACAAAATTACGTAATTTCGGGAACGCAAAGAAATAGGTCTAAAGAGTATAATTTTTAAGAAAAAAATATCAATTTTCTCGCCCTCCTCCACTGGGACTACAGGGGCCGTGCACAAATTACGTAATGGTCATAGGGGGAGGGGGGTTACAAAACGTTACGTAGGGGGGAGGGGGGTTTTCGGCAGCGTTTGCATTTGTGTGAAACTAAGAAAATTTGGAATGAAAATAAGTGAAAAGTTTTTTTTTGGGGGGGTAGTGGTCTTGAAATCGTTACGTAATATTAGGGGAGTGGCGTGCCAAACCGTTACAAAACATAACATAGGGAGGGGGTCAAAAATTGGTAAAATCACCGTTACGTAATTTGTGCACGGCCCCACATCTGACTGTTCCTCCTTTTTGATTTCGAATCAAAGTGCAAAACCCGGGTTGGACGTTCGAAGGCGTCAACCCGTCCTATTTGCTTGATAAAGTTTCTACGGAAATATCTCAGTCGATTTCTCCGGCCGTGTATGAACGCTTTAGGTTAGGCATTTGCATGTATCTCAGTCCCCAGCCTGTAAACAGTGCGTAAGGACAATGGTTACAAAATGAAAAGCCGAAAAATATTTTTTTTTACGATATCTTTCATCAGTTTGGTATTAAAGTCGAGCAAAAACAATTTTTATTCCAGTCCTAAAGGTATGAAAATGGAAAACATTAGAAAACAACAACCTGGAATGGATTTACTACATGTAAGATGTAGTGACAACATCGCCCCATGCCCATCCTTTTCTGCTTAATGTGCTTTTCCGTTTGTCTGCGTCTTATACACGGCTGCTTGGCCCCCTAAGGATTTGCTTAGGAACCCTGTATATACTGTATATTTTTACGTTTCTGACAATGCTGAATATTCATTGTTGTGGCGTCTGTCTGTAACCAACGCTGATATCTCAAAAACTACTTGACTAATTTTTAACAAATATGGTGACCATGCTGGGCTTGGCTCTAGTTGGTGCCATTTTAAATATATGGTTAAAATAATCAATTCTTTTCTTCCTGCGGCTTATAAAATTGAGCAACTTGTTTACCAATGGTTTAATCCAAAGTTTAATCTGAAGTTTGAACTATGGTTTAATCTGGAGTTTTACCATTGGTTGCAAAATTATCCTTATATAAGAGAGATAGAGAATAATTTGGTCATATCATATCAGAACTTTTTGAGACTTACCTAAATGTAAATGTTTTGTCTAGTGTTCACTATTTTTCATTAAAAAATGTCTCGTGGAAAGTGCAGATATAGCGAACTCTTTGAGGAACCGTACCCATTTATAAAAAAGTCAAAATCAAGCGATGTTTGTTGCTTTCAATATTTAATTTTTTAACAGTTTACGTTATGTTCGTTTACTAGTAGCTAATTAATAGCTAGATTATACTATTTTGAGGAAAAAAAATCTGCTCAGCCTACTTAATACTATTCCAGTAAACAAAAAATATGTCAATTTTGTGGGCAGTTTTTGTCCAACTAACGCTTTTCTTATTTAAAAATGTATGTTATAATAAGCTTATTTTTGTGTGTAAACAAACCTTTAAAACTTTTAATATACAAAACCTTATGGTCACCAATTTTAGCATAATTTAAGAGGTAACGTTTTCGTTTAAGCAATTTTTACTATGTTTCACACATTTTTATGTCATGATTTTGCTCACATTTTAAATATTTCTTTCCAGACTTTCGATTTCTAGAATAAAACACTCACATTTTTCAAGTTTTCACTGTTTTTTAAGCGTTCAAAGAAAGTACTGCCAAAAAACATTTTTTTCTATGTTAAAATGAAAAATATTTAACGTTGTTGAAGAGAGACAGCAGGCTATAAAAAAGTATTTCAAAAAAAGATGGAAATAATTTAAGGCAATTGTTTAATAAAAATTTCCGTTTTGTCATCTGTCTGCTATCTTTAGTGGTATCGTGCATATGATTTTTATTTTGCCATTTTTATCCAAAAAACAGAAAAAATTGTAACTGTTCAAAGTGTAAAGTGTATAAGACATAAGGTGGTATTAATTTCTTTCAATCAAAGTTCTTTTCACTCTTTAAATTTACCAAAAAACTTGTCCCACTATAAGCTCACATAGCAATTAAACATTCCTGTAATGTAATAATCATATACTTAGAGAAGAAAGAATGTGATAGGAATGTTACATTTTACCATTGGGAATATTACTAACACATGCCGGAGAGAAGAAAGAATGTGATAGGAATGTTACATTTTACCATTGGGAATATTACTAACACATGCCGGCAATAAGTTACATTCTAGCTCATACAGGTGATATAATGTGATAGAAACGTGACGTGACTATAATAAGACCAGAACGTTTTTTTAAAAGAATTATAGTAATATACCTAGGCACTGACTATAATATACCACATAGCAATCTCGATGAAACTTGGTTTGACACCCCTGAAGTTCCAGATAAAGGTTGGATAGATTCGTCTGGTCGCTGCACAATTAAAGCTCCATCAAATAAAGGAAAGCCTATCACAATAATTCATGCTGGAACAAAAAATGGGTTTATACCAAATGCGTTGGCCTTATCAGCCAAAAATATAAAGGATTGGCATACTGTCTACCATGACAATACCACAGCCAATACAGTGTTGGGAGTTCCTTCTTACCATTGCATGTTTAAAGCAGCGGTTAAAAGAAATAAAGTTTCGCCAACTTTAAATTCTTCTGTGGTAGCTTTAATTAGGTCGGCGGAACAGAATACAACAAAATAGAAAAATCATATGTAAATATAGATCAGCTGCTGACTAATGACGACAGTGACAGTGAAACGGACTTGGGTTAAAATTTGTTAATTTTTTTATTATGCCGTATGTTTTTGTTATGTTTGTGTTTTTTATTCTATGAGCAAATATATTTTGTAGGTGTAGGATTTGTCTATTAGATTAAAATAATTTTTTTTTTTAATTGTTAGACCGAACCGTCAATAAAACATATTATCTTCTTCACCTTTAAGGTGATCCGTTGTAGAAATTCACTGATCTATTACAACACTAAGTGCGTCCCTGTTTGCATTCGAACACCCGCTGAGTCGCAATAAATGCTTATCGGCCATGAATAATAGTGAGTCTCCCAGATCGATGGTCAGAATATATCAAAATAATCACAAAATATTTGTAAGACAAAACCCACAGGTGCTTAACTATATTAAGGCGATGTAAACTAATGAAATAGAGGTACAGTGTGAAGTGCTGATAAAGACATACTTTTTGCTAATCATTCTCAGTATTCCCAGAGAAAAATGGGAGTTAAAATGGGAATTTTGTAAGATTGTTTTATTAACTGTTCTTATCCAAACTATTGAAACGTTTTTGTAAATATTTTTTCCTTCGCAAAATTCATTTAGCATTTGGTTATTTTGAATCAAAACGCCTAAGGACACAAAATTAAGAAAATTTTGGAACGCTTAAAATTTTAACAACTTTGACAGCTGCTGTGGTAGCGTTCAGCAACTCATCGATTTTTGGAACACATTAAGAACTGTCACTTGTAAAAAAATAGAGATGAGAAAAAATAAAAAATTTGGCGTTATTTTACAAAATAAGTATTTTATATGTTGGAACCTGGTAAATATTTTATTATTTTTAAAATTAATTGCGCCAATATTCTCTTAAATTATCCAGAAATTTAATTACCACAATGGAATGACGTTGAGCTATTGCGCAGACGCAGTAATTACCACAAACCCTACGAAGTGTCAAATTAGTGTTCCAAAATTCTTCTTCCTATTGTATACCATTCAAAGATCCCCATTTCGCTCGGCAAAAAGTGCTTTATTATAATACCATCTAATAGAGGCTGATTATTATTTTAACATTTGTTCTTAATTATGAGACCTTAAGGGCTTACTTTTTCATGCCAGACATAAGAGAAACATAGGAATGTGCCACCTTGATTCTCTAAAATAAAAAAAAATGTGTTTTTATAAAATGGTAATAAGAAATTAAACTGGTACATTTTACTAGCCCATACCATATTATAACTATGAGATACTATATATAGTATATGCATTCCTGATTTTGTTGGGTCTCCGGTTTTGTTTTACTAAGACGGCTTCGAATTGTATTATTAGATTTAGAAGCTGTTTGAATATTAAAGTTGTTCGCAAGACCAAAACCAGGTAAATGCATTCCTTACAATTCCATACATTAAAGGAGTATCAGAAAAAATTCGAAGAGTAGCGAAGAATAAGAGAATGAGCATCTTCTTTGCTTGTTTGCGCAATAGTTAGTGCCTATTTTCATATTGTAAACTATTGTTTTTTTAGTGTTACTTATACTGACTATACAGCAAATAACATAACAAATAAGATAAGATAAAATAACACATAAGTTAACCTTATGGGAACCTGTACAAGTGTTTATATACAATAAATTAGAAATAAAAAATGGCCTTAAAGTTCACCAACTTTTAACTTTTTATCTTATTTGTATCTCAAAATGCATGTGCGCATACACACACGATGCCATTTTTTGGCAAAACAGATGACTGCCTTCTGGTTTTGTTAAAATTTTCATTTTCTTTTCTTTTGTGGGATCTTTTCCACTACTCGTGATTAAATTAATACAAAAATTGGATTCAAAGCTAATGTTATACAGGGTTCCTAGCAAATCCTTAGGGGGCCAAGCAGCCGTGTATAAGACGCAGACAAACGGAAAAGCAATTAGGCAGAAAAGGATGGGCATGGGGCGATGTTGTCACTACATCTTACACGTAGTAAATCCATTCCAGGTTGTTGTTTTCTAATGTTTTCCTTTTTCATACCTTTAGGACTGGAATAAAAATTTTTTTGCTCGACTTTAATACCAAACTGATGAAAGATATCGTAAAAAAATATTTTTCGGCTTTTCATTTTGTAACCATTGTACTTACGCACTGTTTACAGGCTGGGGACTGAGATACATGCAAATGCCTAACCTAAAGCGTTCATACACGGCCGGAGAAATCGACTGAGATATTTCCGTAGCAACTTTATCAAGCAAATAGGACGGGTTGACGCCTTCGAACGTCCAACCCGGGTTTTGCACTTTGATTCGAAATCAAAAAGGAGGATCAGTCAGATGTGGGGCCGTGCACAAATTACGTAACGGTGATTTTACCAATTTTTGACCCCCTCCCTACGTCATGTTTTGTAACGGTTTGGCACGCCACTCCCCTAATATTACGTAACAATTTCAAGACCACTACCCCCCCCCAAAAAAAAAAAAAACTTTTCACTTATTTTCATTCCAAATTTTCTTAGTTTCACACAAATGAAAACGCTGTCGAAAACCCCCCTCCCCCTACGTAACGTTTTGTAACCCCCCTCCCCCCTATGACCATTACGTAATTTGTGCACGGCCCCTGTAGTCCCAGTGGAGGAGTGCGAGAAAATTGATATTTTTTTCTTAAAAATTATACTCTTTATACCTATTTCTTTGCGTTCCCGAAATTACGTAATTTTTGAAAAAAAATTGTAAGCGGCGCCATTTTTATTTCGTGCTTTGTTTTTCTAACATTTTTGCGTTCGGCTAATTTAATTGAAAAATTTTTGCCTGCGGCGCCCTTTATCTTCTCACTCGAAACCAAGATCCCCCGTTTTAGGAAAACTGATCCCGTCTCTGTTTCTAAATTTTTTCGAATAAAAGTAGAGTATGACCATGGGGGAAATAATCTTTTTCTACGGTATGACGAAAATTTCGAGAAAGTTAAAGAAAAAAATAAAAAAAGTGGCAGAGCTCAAGTTTTTCGTAAAAAAAAACGTTTTTTGTAAAGAAACAGAGCAAAATAAATCTTTTCACCCCTTTTTGGGTGTTACAAATATTGGCAGCCCCTTATTTTTCGCTTTTACCGTCCCGCTAGTTTTGAAGAATTGGTTCGCTACATGTTTCGAGATCATGTCATAAAACACCTCGAAAATATCAAATGTAGTGTAGGGCCAGCTTTATTTAAAATCAATAATATCGCAAGCAAAAAGCTCTGCAGGAAAAACAGCGCCGTTTAATGATTTCTTTGGCTGCTAGTGCTAGCTGCATGGTTTGGCCGTTTCCGGATAGATGTCACTAGTAGAACAGAATGGAAAGAAATTTAATTAAAAACGAAGATATTTCTTTCTAATGTTAACAACCTCACGAGTTTATCGCTCAGTATCGTAAATAATGGACCCTGCCGCCTCCTTTAAGCAAGAAAAAGCTGTGGTTTGGACCTGAAAACATCTAATTTGGTGATTGTGGATGGTGTGGCCGCCATCTAGCGGAATTTGCAGACATCTTGTCAACGGTTATTATTGCAACTATGATTTATGCTCACAATGAAAGAGTGGCGACAATTTTTTCTCATGAAAGCAGTCCGGAGATAGTAACAAACTGGCACCATTGCTCAATATACCTGTTTCTTTTGTGCGCGCAGAACTTTATATGCCATTTCTGTTTGATTTATTGAAATCCTATCCCTAAGGAAAATCTTAGGAACCCTGTATTATTCTGGATGTAAATAATATATATAATAGGTCATTTCTTATTTTATTTTATTTACCTGTATAAACAGTGTTATTTTTTGTTTTTTTGTGTTATTTCTTATCTTATTTGCTGTATAAGTCCAGCATTACTCATACATTGTACAGTGATCTTACCGATAGGGCTGCCTCTACCGTTAGGTTTCCAAATGGACCAATCTGAAGTTTCAGAGGGCGCTGCGCTCTGGAAATCATGAAGAGGATCATTTTTTTGTTTGCGGTGTTTTGCTCGTACCATTTGCTGTCGTATAACGAATTGGCAGTTTCCAAACTCTACAAATATATGGTGCTCATTAATAACATAACCACGTTTGAATTAGCTTAAATAGGCAACCAAACGAGGATGACAAAATATCCTAATATCTTAAAAAATCCTAAAATTTTGACTGCGTCCTAAAATTTTAAGTAAAAATGGTCAAAAATCCTAAAATTTTCAGAAATTAACATTTTTTCCTAAAATTCCTTTATAATGTCCTTACATTTTAACTAAAATAAAAAAGTTATTTTTTCTCTGATTTTTCTTCGAGTTTATTCTATCCTTTTTGTCTAATGTCTACGGTAGGGCTCATTGAACTTCCATTCCGATTATAGACCGGATGGCATCAGTCATATATTAAGGAGCTTCAATAGATGCTACAGTTATGTGTTAAACGGTTCGGAACTATTTGGAGTTTGACGAGTCTGCGCAGATATGCACGCTACCAATAACCATACTTTTTTTGATTTTTCTTTTTTAGTTTGTAATATGACCACTAGATGACACATGGTTCAATTCGCGATAACCGTACTATTGATTTTTTGTTAGTTTGTAATATGACCACTAGATGGTGTTCTTTTTTTAAAATAAAAATATGCTTTTTTGCTAGACACAAAACAAAATTGTTAATTATGTTAAGTTAAATTAAAAAAGCATATTTTTAAAAAAATAAATACAAATTAACCATAATAATGCACTTGCAGTACAAAACCTCTGGTTGTTTTATTATAGAAGATTATGGCATTCAAAAAAAGTTTATATTTTTGTTAACAAAAAAAAATCATATAACTTATATAGTATACATATAGTAACTTCTTCTTGCTAGTTCTGGGCCCGTTTATGCTGGGCATAAGTCTTTGTAGTTCATCGAGTCTTTTAGTTGCATTTTTAGTGGTTTCTTCTATATGCTTTCCGAATTTCTGGTTTTAGTCGAAACTCAATGTTTTTCCGGTCTCTTTTTCCGCTTAGTATAACGGCTTCGGTTTTTTTCTGGTCCTAATTCTAGGTGGTTGTTTGTCCTCCATTCGTTAATAAGTCTTGTTGCCTCGTTCGCTCTCTGCATAAGATGTATGTATTATCATTAGATAATTAATTTCGAAGTCGTAATATCACCAAAAAGAATTTCGAAAAATCCACTAGTAACCCGGTTTTTTTTTTAAATATGGTGGGGGTGCAGGTTGATGCCAAGCCACACCCCTTAAAATTTTGGACAACTTTAAAAAAATTGTAACCACCCTAATTTCTGTGATTTTTTTGTTTTTATTCAAAACTAAAATCTTTATTAACGCAAATAGCAGTTACAAGTAAAAAGTAGGTCATCATCAATAAAAAATATAATGTCAATTCGTAATTAAAATTACTAAAAGCCCAGTGTTTATCAGAATATCACAATTTATCACTAATTATTATTTATTTATTTATCAAGATGGCGGTTTAACACACAAAAATAATCATTACTCAACAGTACATAAAATCAAACCATAAATTACAACAGAAGCAAAAAAGTAACAAATTAGGTAAATATAATTTTTTTAACTTGTTTGCAAAATACATTATAACTACAATTAAAAAGTCAATGTTATTATTCTCTTGCATTAGAGAATTTGCAATTTTACACAACCGATTTATAGGAATATTAGTGCCATAATTTGTTCTATGAAATATTTGGCTAAATAAATCTTTACTTCTCGAATTCCTAGGTGGAATGTGGAAGCCAACCTCTGAAAGAAGCTCTGAGATATCAATCATACCATTCAGAATTTTAAAGAGAGTGCAAGCATCAAAAAATGTTCTTCGATTTTTTAATGTAACAAGTGCACAATAAATATCCTTTAATACATAAATATTTGCTATGTTTTCATGGGTATTGAGTTCGTTTTCAAAACTCATTGTATCTTTTTCTTTTATATAGCGTGTTCTTTATCAAGACCAAGAACACGCTATATAAAAGAAAAAGATAGAATGAGTTTTGAAAACGAACTCAATACCCATGAAAACATAGCAATTATCTATGTCTCTCAGAGTGCGAAAGAGAAACCCCAGCAATCTCATAGCTTTATTGGTGATTTTTTTCAATATATGTACTAAAAGATAGATCACTTTCAATCCAAAATCCTAGATCTTTATCTAAAGTTTCTCTCCCTAACTCATCGAGGAGTCAATAGAATATTTAAACAGAATTGTTTTTTTTTATTTTACTAAAAGTAATTATATTGCACTTCTTAATATTTAAAGTAAGACCATTCTCTTTGGCAGTCAGTCAAATTAACAATAAGTTTATAAATTTTTAAAGTCATCTGCAAAAGCCTTAAATTGGCAGTGATAAAAAATATTTTTTACATCATTTACAAATATATTGAACAACAGAGCTGACAGACGTACACCTGATGTTACAGTGATTTCTGAAGATATATAATTTTTAATTTTATCAGCTTGTTTCCGGTCAGTTAGATTACTCCCAAACCAATTAATGATAGAGCCATGAAGTCCAACTGCCTTTAATTTAGATATTAAAATTTTTTGATCAACTCTGTCGAATGCCTTTGAGAAATCGGTATAGATAGCATCAACCTGATACTTATTCTCAAAGTCATATGTCAAGAGATTTGATACAGTGGATCTTCCTTGTATGAAGCCGTGCTGTTAATCAATTATATTATTTTTAAAAAGAGGAGTTCATCTGTCAGCTACTAATGATTCAAAAATCTTTGCCATCAATGAGATTTTACTTATGGCTCTGTAATTTTTTACATCAGCTCTGTTTCCATGTTTCAAAATGGGAGGTTTAGCCATTTGAAATCCAGTCATTTTGAAAGGCATACAAATATACTAGAAATGACTAGAAATCACGTAAGGAAGATCTATTTCAATCTTTAATTGGAGGGATAAGTTAGGTTAGGTTTGTTATGAGTGGTGCAATTTACAGCTCCCTCCACTGCGACCTCAGAGATCTATTTTGGCTCATTCCCCCCCTTACCCCACTTACCAGACCGGTCTGATGAGCACCCCCTAGGAAAGCAGTTTTCTTTTCCTAGAGGGATTTAGACCTAAATCCCTTTTTCGGGGCTAGGGATCTTTAACGTGCTCCACTATCAATATATGGGGTTGCGGACAACTGGTCGTAAATTTAAACTCGCGGGTTCATTTCGCCGCAGAGGACATTGCGACCTGGCCACTAGCGTCACAAACCATTTCGTAGCAGATCCACATCGTCGCAAACAATTGGGTCGCGGATCATCTCCATCGCATAGGACATTGCGACGTGCCCACTAGCGTCGCAGGCAATTTCGTCGCAAATCCACAATGTCGCAAATACATTCCGTCGCATTGGACATTATTAGGTTCGGTTGATTAGGTTAGAATTTTCCCACCCAGCACCTCAAATTCTCCACCGGTCCCGTAAGCTTCTGATAATTTAATACGCTAGTTTGTTGTATGCGACGGAATATATTTGCTACGTTGTGGATTTGCGACGAAATTGACTGCGACGCTAGTGTGAACGTCGTAATGTCCTATGCGACGGAGAGGATCCGCGACCCAATTGTTTGCGACGAAGTGGATCTGCGACGAAATCGTTTGCGACGGTAGAGGGGACGTCGCAATATCCTATGCGACGGAGAGGATCAGCGACCCAATTGTTTGCGACGAAGTGGATCTGCGACGAAATCGTTTGCGACGGTAGTGGGGACGTCGCAACTGCTTGCGACTTTAAATTTACGGGCAGTTGTCCGCAGATCAATATATGGGGATCACACGGGACCGTCCTCTTAACGTGCTCTCCGAGGGACGGTATGGAATCGAATTAGCCTGCCTTCTAGCTAACTCGGCCTACTCCGCTTCATACTGCGTTTTACCTTAATCTTACAAAATTTTGTAATATTATAAGAAAAAGTCCAAGTAGACTACCTGCAAAACCCGGGGCTTGAACCCGGCATCTCCTGCTTGAAAGTCGCGGCGTTAACCCCGACACCAAGCAGGCAGGCGAGGGATAGGTTGAATGGGGTAAAAAAAGCACCTAACCAACTAAGAAAATTTCAATCTTTGTTGGACTTTTGGCACCTAATATGTGCACGTGCAAAGCACCTGATTTTTCCAATGGTGCTTCTTACTTGATGCGGACTATATGAGCAGAGAGATCTAGTTCTTAATTTTGGGTTAGTTATTTTTCTCTACGCTCTACGCCTTTGATCTGGATCAGAAAACAAGCGATGGCGACCCACCTCCGGCTGAGAGATACAGGTCAATGGAGAGGAAGAGGGGAAGCTGCGGGGCATCTTAGGA
Source organism: Oxystoma pomonae (assembly GCA_963921995.1). NCBI lineage: Eukaryota > Metazoa > Arthropoda > Insecta > Coleoptera > Brentidae > Oxystoma > Oxystoma pomonae. Next base: position 111,758,049 of record OY998167.1, read on the forward strand.
TTGCCCAAATCGCCGAGAGAAAAATCCCTATGGCAGCGATTAAAACACAAAGATTAAAAAACCCCTGGAGATTCAACAAGAGGTACAAAGTAGTCAGCCCAGACAGGGAACTATGGCAGAGCGAAAACGCCGTGATTTGCTACACCGACGGGTCCAAACTGTCGAAGAAGCAAACCACAGGATCGGGGGTTTACGTGGAAGACCAGGAGGTTCGAAAGAGCTACCCGCTCGAAGAGCAAGCCACGGTCTTTCAGGCAGAGGTGTATGCCATAATAATGGCTGCAACCGTGGAGGAAATAAAGAATGGTACGGAGGAGCATGTTTATACAGGGTTCCTAAGATTTTCCTGAGGGATAGGATTTCAATAAATCAAACAGAAATGGCATGGAAAGTTCTGCGCGCACAAAAGAAACAGGTATATTGAGCAATGGTGCCAGTTTGTTATTATCTCCGGACTGCTTTCATGAGAAAAAATTGTCGCCACTCTTTCATTGTGAGCATAAATCATAGTTGCAATAATAACCGTTGACAAGATATCTGCAAATTCCGCTAGATGGCGGCTACACATCTAATCTAATTAAAAATTCGATGTTTTCAGGTCCAAACCACAGCTTTTTCTTACTTAAAGGAGGCGGCAGGGTCCATTATTTACGATACTGAGCGATAAACTCGTGAGCTTGTTAACATTAGAAAGAAATATTTTCGCTTTTAATTAAATTTCTTTCCATTCTGTTCTACTAGTGACATCTATCCGGAAACGGCCAAATCATGCAGCTAGCACTAGCAGTCAAAGAAATCAATAAACGGCGCTGTTTTTCCTGCAGAGCTTTTTGCTTGCGATATTATTGATATATATCTACATTTGATATTTTCGAGGTGTTTTATGACATGATCTCGAAACATGGAGCGAACCAATTCTTCAAAACTAGCGAGAGGGTAAAAGCGAGAAATAAGGGGCTGTCACACACCCAAAAAGGGGTGAAAAGATTTATTTTGCTCTGTTTCTTTACAAAAAATGTTTTTTTTACGAAAAACTTGAGCTCTGCCACTTTTTTTATTTTTTTGTTTAACTTTCTCGTCATACCGTAAAAAAAATTATTTCCCCCATGGTCATACTCTACTTTTATTCGAAAAAAATTAGAAACAGAGACGGGATCAGTTTTCCTAAAACGGAGGATCTTGGTTTCGAGTTAGAAGATAAAGGGCGCCGCAGGCAAAAATTTTTCAATTAAATTAGCCGAACGCAAAAATGTTAGAAAAACAAAGCACGAAATAAAAATGGCGCCGCTTACAATTTTTTTTCAAAAATTCCGTAATTTCGGGAACGCAAAGAAATAGGTCTAAAGAGTATAATTTTTAAGAAAAAAATATCAATTTTCTCGCCCTCCTCCACTGGGACTACAGGGGCCGTGCACAAATTACGTAATGGTCATAGGGGGGAGGGGGGTTACAAAACGTTACGTAGGGGGGAGGGGGGTTTTCGACAGCGTTTGCATTTGTGTGAAACTAAGAAAATTTGGAATGAAAATAAGTGAAAAGTTTTTTTTTTTGGGGGGGGGGTAGTGGTCTTGAAATCGTTACGTAATATTAGGGGAGTGGCGTGCCAAACCGTTACAAAATATTACATAGGGAGGGGGTCAAAAATTGGTAAACTCACCGTTACGTAATTTGTGCACGGCCCCACATCTGACTGTTCCTCCTTTTTGATTTCGAATCAAAGTGCAAAACCCGGGTTGGACGTTCGAAGGCGTCAACCCGTCCTATTTGCTTGATAAAGTTTCTACGGAAATATCTCAGTCGATTTCTCCGGTCGTGTATGAACGCTTTAGGTTAGGCATTTGCATGTATCTCAGTCCCCAGCCTGTAAACAGTGCGTAAGGACAATGGTTACAAAATGATTTCTTTAAATTCGTTTCAAAAAGGTAAACAAACATCAATTTTGAGTTAGGTATTTGTCAAGAATCCGTACGTTAGCTACATCAGTGTAATCTACAACCTACCTAGATTATTTTTGAAGGCTTTTAGGGCTAGAAGGTGGCCTTTTCTTTGCGAAAATAATTTTTTATTTGACATTTCATTGTTTTTCCAAAACAAACTTCAAGTAGAGTATAAAAATTGGTTCTAAAATAATAATGTCAAGACCTACAATTTTTCAAAGTTTTAGAGGTTATGTTTACAAACAAAGGGTCGAACCAACGTCTCAGGTTGGTTCTAAAATTTTTTAACCAGAACCAGGACCAATTGTAATGAAAACTGATGTGGCTAACTGCAAAAATAGGCAATTTACCCATTTTCAACTTCTATTTCTATGCAACCCACCTACCACGTTAAAAATTACAATTGGAAATGGTAAGTGAGAACTATTTATTAATCCTTTATTTAGCAAGAAAGCACTGTGAAGTAAGCAGGCGGGTAGAGGCACGTAAGAACCTAAGAAGTGAGAAATTTTCCGTTTGTGATTCCAGAAGTGCGAACCGAAAAGTGAGCAGGGGCCACCGTAGCTTATTTTTTTACTTTACGGAACTCTGACTTCACCTTTAAACTTTTAACTTACATGAGCATACCAACCTGGGAAAAAGCATTTCTACACATTGAACTGCTGCACATTTCGAGGCATATCTGTAACTGGCTGGATTCCTCATCAGAGCAGTAAAAAGTCTGTATGCTACGTGTGTATAGAAGCAGGGAAATATAGGTCTCTGATAGAAGCCAAATCTTTACAACTCGTTTTTGAACATGTTTTGGAGCATGAGCTGATCTTTAAACCAGCAGCAGTAACCTCGCGGGGATTTTATTACACTATACCATTGGGTTTTATGTAAATTTTAACTTAAATTTACTGAAGTGCAAATTAAAAACAAAAAAGTTTGGTTATCTCGAAAATCAGGGTTCCCAACCAAATTTACCTGTCAATTTTTTTTTTTTGTTGGTCATTTGTATTTAGTTTGGTGGCAAACGTTTTTTCTACCCAGCCTGTCAAAGTCGGAAAATGGTCGATTTGGAATGCAGTGTATTATTGTTACACTTTTTGCGACACTTTTGGACCATATTGACAGTTGTTGTTTTACCAGAGGCGGGCAACTCATATTGCCCTCTCTTTCTAGTTTTTTGCATATTTGCATGTAAAACGGATTTTATGAAATGGACTGATGTTGTGTTGTCTCCTTTTATAATTTTCCCAGACAGTTTTTGAAAGATTGATTTTTTTTTTGGTTAGTAAAATATGTCAAGCTTGAACAAAAAAAAACAAACAGTGAATACACAAGGAAGATATTAAAAATGTAAATAATACGTAACATATAAAGACGTTTTGAAAGATTGATTTTTTTTTGGTTAGTAAAATATGTCAGGCTTTAACAAAAAAAAAACAAACAATGAATACACAAGGTAGATATTAAAAATGTAATAGTAAATATTTCAACGCATCGGTATCGGTATATGTAACGCGTTCGAAACAAGTCAAAATACACTACATTTTCTTGAAGATTGCGATGACAGAACTGCTGATTAAAATGTTGCGTATGTTAGTGGATCCGTAACGATACGTACATCCTTCCGTACGCAACGAGATTCTGTCATCACACCCGTCAAAGAAGCAGGAATCGTTCGAAACATGGCATGAGCAAGTAAAAAATGTAGCGTATTTTGACTTTGTTTCGAACGCGTTACGTATACCGATACGGATGCGTTGAAATATTTACTTTAAGTGTCTACTGTCTTTTTTTTTTCGTTCTAGCAACGTATTTACCTGCACTTGGATCTGGTTGGCATTCCATGCCATCGTCATGAACTGGAATACAATTAAACATAAATAATTACAGTTGAAGACAACTTCCCTTCCCTAAAATGAATGATAAAGCCTGCTGTTTACTTCAAGAATTTAGCGGTTTGTCAGTTAGATATACAGAATTTGAATGAATCTCATTGTCAAAGAAATGGTCCGATTCGCCTGGGAATTAACCTTAAGTAAGGTGACCAACCGTCCCGGTTTGGCCGGGACAGTCCCGATTTTTAACCATTTGTCCCGGGGAAAAAATCCGTCCCGGATAGTCCCGATTTTTCAGTAAAAGTTTCGTTTTGTCCCGGTTTTGATACCACTGTATTTTGTAACTTTAAAATCATTGCATGCAATTAAAAAAGCGGATGTTCTCTGCCATCTATAAATTTGAATGGAAAACTTACTTAAATTATTTTTCTTTAATAAGTATTTTGGAAAATACATCTTAATATTATTAGGGGTGCATATAAGAAAAAATACATGATATACAATACACTGAATGGCCAGAGTGTCCCGGTTTTGCCCCTTTAGGAGTTGGTCACCTTACCTTAAGCAATCCTTAAGGAACAAATTTCTCCTACCGGATTTATTTTATATCTTTTGATATTGATAAAATGTTAAAATATAAAGGTCAAGCCTTTTGACAAATGAAATAAAATTCCAATTCGCTAGTTGCATTTTTGCATCTAAATCTTCCAACCTGAATAAAATTCGTTTAGTCAGAAAAGTGGATTTTGTGCTTTTTTGGACCATCCGTGTTACAAACAATAAGAGGCAATGCAAACCACTTATATGTTCTTTTAGTGGGTTTATTTTTTTTAAGTTTGAACTTTACCAGCACTATTTGTATTACCACCGTGGCGATCAGCAAGGAACATACAGTGTATTCCAATAATATTAGATAGGTTAGAGAGTTGCTTAGGTTGTCCATCTGCCTAAAATGTAATTTAAATATAGGGAGGGCTTTAAAATTTTGGATTCTTTTGGTTTTCTAATAACTTTTTTGTTTCTTAACCGATTTTTATAAATGTTAGCTTTTTGGAAAGGTAACTACACAGATTTCATAATTTTTTAACAGAAACCGTCATCTGTCAAAAATTCAAGATGGCGGAAAAAAAGAGCTGCACCTTTTTTTTACCACTCTGTATTTCTTTTTTATAAAGGTAAGAAAGCTGAGGCTATTTCACGTTTAACGAGGTACCACTCATAAAATTCGGTTTACTTATACAAAAGTTACGCGTGTTCAAATTTTCTCTAAATACAGAACCTATTCTAAATACCAAAAAATGTTTTTGTAAATAACATTCTAATTTTTTATCTGATTTTTATAGAGCAACACTTTTTGCAACAAAAATTGTTCAAAATTTACGATTTTTATATAATAAATGTCAAATGTCAAAAGTCAAGGATGGTCAAAATAGTATAAAACAAGACTTTCAGACACAGATCTGCAACTTTTTTGTGAGCACCCTGTTAACTTTTTCAATAAAAACTAGAAAGCCTTTACCATTCGACGTTTAACGAAGTATCACTCATAAAAGTTGGTTCATTTATGCAAAAGTTACGCTGACGCAAATTTCCTCAAAATACAGAACCTGTTCTTAACACCAAAAAATATGTTTTAAAATAATCGTAAATTTGAAAAAATTGTCTTTGCAAAAACGCTTATTCTATAAAAATCCGGTAAAAATTAAAAATTTGTTTCAAATTAGGAGTTTTAACAACTAGTGGCTAAAATAGTGCTTTTTTACAAGCGTTCGGTAAGTACATATTTATTATAAACCAACGATCAAGAGATCTTGGGTCGAAATAACGAAAATTCAAACTTGGATGAGCATCCCACAAGGAACACACAAAAGATCAAAGCGAAAAGAGAAATGATTGAACGATGTTTCGCCCTGGGTAACCAGCGTGGGCTCATCAGTGGTTTCACTGGTCACCTTCTACTTCTAATGATGTATATTAAACACCATCATACACTTTGATTTCCAACTTTATCTTTGCGAAGTTAAAGGAAGGAATTTTTATAGGACCTGATATTCGTAAATTGATGCGTGATGAATTGTTTGAAAGAACTTTAAATGAAAAGGAGTTAGATGCATGGCGTGCCTTTGTCAATGTTACGAAAGGTTTTTTGGGCAAAAATAAAGACGAAAATTACGAAGGACTGGTGCAGCAACTTCTGGTCTCATATAAAGCTTTGGGATGTCGCATGTCCTTGAAAATCTATTTTCTTCGCTCACATCTCGACTTCTTTCCAGAAAATCTTGGAGAAGTTAGCGATGAAATGGGAGAGTGGTTTCATAAGGATATAAGAACGATGGAAACTCGATATCAAGGACGTTGGGACTCTGCAATGATGGGAGACTACTGCTGATCAGTGAAAAGAGAAGATCCGTCGTTTCATAAAAGAAAGAAGTAAAACTGATGGTCTTTTTTGCATTTTTATTGAAGTACATATTGCACACATTATGTGTACGTAATACTATTATACTGACTTAATAAATAGTTTTTAATTGATTTTATTTAACAAATAATAATCGTCAATAAATGTATTCTAGTTCTACTGGTGTATTTATCAAATTAATTCTGTATTCATCCTCACTTACGTCATTTATTTGGCTGGTAAACATGATAATAGTTTATGCGCCCAGTAAATAATGGTAAAATTGGCAACTATGCGTTACTCAAAAATACGAGCTAATGGAGGATAACGGTTATCATATTCGCACTAAGTAACCCTAAATTAGTTAGAAACACTGGATTTTATTCTCTCTCTCTCTCTCTCTCTGTAACTTTTCAAAAGTTCAAAAACGTCGGCCTGTGATTATATGAATGATCATATCGTTGACACCCTGTATTATGATCAAGGGCGGCTGTGGATGACAAAAAAATGATTTCAACGGTAACGTTACTTTTTGTAGGCCATTTTGAATAGTTTTTTATTTTGAGATATTTTCGAAACGATTTTTTTGGGAATACTTGAAAAACACTTAATGAAATGGCTTCATTTTTGAGGAAAGTTAAAATTTAGGAGGAAAGTAATATTATATATTACTATTTCACTTCTCTTACTTTATTAACTGTTGATGTTTGATGATAAAGAACTTCAGCGTAATCTTAACCATGTCGTCATTATTTCCCTGGAGTGTTTCCGGAACGTACAGGTGGAAATTTTTCATATAGTGTTGCAAAATTTCGAACTGAGCAACCTACAAAATTATAAAATGTTAAGCGTTCTGCAGTTACGCGGTACGATGGTTTTTTTAACAGGCTTAGGGCCATTCTACACGAGCCACAAAAACGCGACCGGTTAGTTGCTCAGTCGCTTGAAAATTTTGCCCATTCTATACGACGCCTCTACTTTGTACCGCATATAACCGGCGAGTACAAGTAGGGTGTATCGCTTTTCACCAATTAACTTTATTAAGTTTGTTGGCCAAAAAACGTAGAAAAAGACGTTGGTGGGTACACCCGGTTGTTGCTAATCGTTTGACCTTAGGGGTGTTTCATCTTAGCTTCGTGGAACATCGAAGATCTGCACTACTAAGCGTGGATTGGTGAAGGATAAATCGGCTCGGACGGCCAGACGCTTGTAAGTTACTACATGTAGAATGGTACGCTGGCATCCGGCAACCTCTTGCGTTCAAAACGCCGGCACGCCAACGAACGCGTCCACACGTGACCGCAAAGTTGCACACGTGTCGCTCGCAGGCAAACGGTCGCGTTTTTGTGGCTCGTGTAGAATGGCCCTTACTCTTGGCCTATTAATGTTCAAAACGATTTTACCATATAACTTTTTGTCAAAAGACTGAAAATAAACATTTCTAATTTTACAAACTTTTAACTTTACTTTTATTGACTGGTTCTTTATCCAAGAGGTCAGCGCTTAAAATCGGTTGATCATAAGTTACATTTTATATATGCACAGGGTGGATTTTTTAAATGGAACGGTGCTTCTAGCGGCTTTCGGGAAGAGGTTTTAAATAAAGCTAAATGCGAATCTTTAATGATTTTTTACGGACTTTCCGCCCATGATAAAAAAAAATTTTGGGGCCCCCAACTGAAGGCCCAGGGCCCACCAACTATTTTTTTTTTAAATAAGAAGGTTCCACTTGTGGCACCTTTTTGGAAAGCTTGTTAAAAAAAGAAGTTAAACGCACTAGTTTTTTTGACATCTGTCCATCAATGTCTAAAAAAAGACATTTTTTGTCAATTATTTTAGCTTCAAAATAAACTACATATTTCTTTATTTACTAAGTGGAATAAATAAACTACCACACAAAGATATTATTGGCGCCCTGTTTGAAGGACAAAAAAAAATATATGAAAATTTCTAACATATGGGTTGACAGATGTCAAAAAAGTTATTTAATCGAATTTATTTTTTAACAAGCTTTCCAAAAAGGTGCCACAAGTTGTACCTTCTCATGAAAAAAATGCTGGTAGGCCCTGGGCCTTCAGTGAGGGACCCCAAATGGGCCGCCTATAATGTCCTTTTGGAGTATTTTTTATTATTCCGCTTAATAAATAGGGGAACATGAAGATGCCACAAGTGGTACCTTCTTGAAATTAACTCTGTGTTTCGGACTTCCATTGTCTATATTTTATTTATATACGACGTTTCGATCAGTACGATCTGATCGTCTTCAGGTGCGTACGTACTTATATACTATGGAAAATCACTCAACCATGAAGTTTAATAAGTCGGCTCCGCCCAAGGAGGGGCTTCCAAATATTTGGAATTTCAACACTTGGTTTCCGCCCAATAAAGGCAGCTTCAAGGAATTTTCGTTTCTTCCAGTGTGACTCCTTGTACAAAACCTTTGCTTCTGTCCACTTCATTCGGTGTAAATTCGTTGTTTCACCTCTTTGTAGTGTAGGGGCATATGTCGATAATTTCTATCCCGTGGGATTTTTTAAAAAGGAGTTTTATGACTATGTGGGATTGATAGATTTTTAGTCACACAATCAAGTGTAACCGAGTGTTTTGTTCGCATTCGTGTAGAAGGGGCTGATATGGCGACATCTTTCGAGATGGCGGCCAAAAATCATAAAAATTACAACTTTCGCAACCGGAGAAGATTATACTCGATTCAAGGTCGACCTTAATTGACCTTGAAAATCGCAAAAAACAAGATTTTTACCATTTTCCCTTCAAAAAATCTTAATAATTCAACGTTTTGTCAGACCAACTTTAAATGTACCTCAAACTATTAGGCATGTATGCCAAATTCGATCACTAGAGTTGGATGCAGATAAAATTAAGATATTGCAAAAATAACATACTAAAGAGCGCTATTCTTCAACTATTAAAGCGAAGAGAACCAAATTTGATAGGAGAGATAAGAAGGTCAAGTCCAATAATATTGTTAAAAAATTGGGTTCAGCTGTGACGCGTCTCAATATGGCGGCTAATATATCAAAATGGTGACCTATAACCACATTTTATATAATCCAATTTTTTTAAAGAGAAAATGGCAAAAATTGTGTTTTTTGCGATTTTCAAGGTCATTTGAGGTCCGATGACCTCAAAAGTGATTTTTTTTGGAATTCTCGTCCTCGAGTTGTATAAAATCGAGTATAACCATGCACCGGTTGCAAAAATTGTATTTTTTATGATTTTTCGATCGCCATTTTGGAAAATGGCATCTAGAACACCTGGTCCAGAATATGGCAGTGTATATCTAACTTCTGCTAACTCTCTTATAGGTAATTTAAATGACTTTGTTGGCTAGACAAGTGAGTAGGACATAAAATTATAGGTTATTTTTAACGGAGAATAGCTTAAACATCTGGGATGCCAGTGAAGTGTTTATTTAACGCTAACATATTAATTTCATCTCCGGAACTTAAAGTTTTTCGTAGTGGTGAATTGAGATTGACACTACAAAAAGCTGGTTTTTCATGTGTACATGTTATTTTCAAGGTCAATCAAGGTCATGTATCAACTAAACTTTTTTTTTCATAGTCAGCGGCGATAAGTCAACAAGAATTGATCGCCATCTTGTCATTCTTGCTTTTTTACGAAATAGGATAAAATAAAATGTGGTTATGGTTCACCATTTTGATATATCAGCCGCCATATTGAAACGCGTCATAGCTAAACCACAATTTTTTAAAAGTATTATTGGCCTTGACCTTTTTATCTTTCTGAACAAATTTGGACCTCTTTACTTTAATAGTTGATGAATAGCGCCCTTTAGTATGTTATTTTTGCAATATCTTAATTTTACTAGGGTATTTTTCAAGGTCATGAAGCTTCCAACTGCATCAAACTCTAAGGATCGAATTTGGCATACATGCCTAATAGTTTGAGGTTCTTTTGAGGTTGGCCTGACAAAACGTCGTATTATTAAGATGTTTTTAAAAGAAAAGGTTATTTAAAGTCGGATGACTTTGATGGTGTTTTTTTTTGGATCCTCGTCCTCGAATTATATGGAATCGAGTATAATCATGCTCCGTTTGCCAGAACTGTATTTACAAAACACCCGGTAACACTTGATTGTGTGACTAAGGAGCTATCAATCCCACATAGTCACAAAACTTCTTCATAAAAAATTCCACGCCCCTTCACTATTGGGTATTCGTCTGATGTTCTTTAAGCCTAACAGATAGTGGTCTTTTTGTTTCACCTATGTATAATTCACCACACTCACAAGGAACTTGGTAAATGCATTCCTTATTTTCTTTGTTCTCCGGTTTTGTTTTACTAAGAAGGCTTCGAATTGTATTATTAGATTTAAAAGCTGTTTTAATATTAAAGTTGTTCGCTACTCTTCGAATTTGCTCTGATACTCCTTCCTTTAATGTATGGAATCGTAAGGAATGCATTTGCCTGAGTTTGGTCTTGTAATATCTGTCCTGTTTGCTGACATTTAGAAATAGTATCTGTTATAAGTTTAAGACTGTAACCATTCTGCGGCAGATCCTTCTTAATGTTCCTGATTTCGATTTCCAAGTTATGAGAATTGTTACAAATTTGAACGGCTCTATTATACAAAGTTCTTATTATGCCTCGTTTGGTTGCAGCGGAATGATTTGAACCTTGATTTAAATATTGTCCTGTGTGAGTGGGTTTACAATAGACTGTTGTTCTGATGTCGCTTTCTACTGGTTTGACAAGAACAGCAAGAAAAGGAATTTGACAATTTTGCTCCAACTCCATTGTGAACTTAATGGTGGGTCTTATGTTATTTAGGTGGTGAAGAAATTCTGAAAGTTGTTGGTTATTCTCGGTCCTGACAATAAAAGTATCATCAACATATCTTAGTCAGAGCTTAGGTTGATATGTTGCGGTATCAACCGCGTGTGATTCGAACCACTTCATGTAAATATTGGCCACCACTGGCGAAAGCGATAAACCCATTGGCAGACCGTCATTCTGAGCATAAAACCTATCTTTCACCTGAAAATAAGAGTTATATAGACAGCACTCCAACAACTCCATCACTCCCTCCAGTGGCAGGCCTGTACGTTCACGAACAGGATCTGCAGCAGAATGGTTACAGCCTTAAACTTATAACAGATACTGTTTCTAAATTTCAGCAAACAGGACAGATATTACAAGAAAAAAACCAGGCAAATGCATTCCTTACAATTTCACACATTAAAGCAGTATCAGAGAAAATTCGAAGATATTAAAACAGCTTTTAAATGTAATAATACAATTCGAAGCCTTCTTAGTAAAACAAAACCGGAGAACAAACAAAATAAGGAATGCATATACCATGTTCCTTGTGAGTGTGGTGAGTCATACATAGGTGAAACAAAAAGACCACTGTTAGGCTTAAAGAACATCAGACGAATACCCAAAGAGGTAAAATAACGAAATCAGGAATCGCCAAACACGCATGGTCAAAACAACACCGAATGAAGTGGACAGAAGCAAAGGTTTTGCACAAGGAGTCACACTGGAAAAAACGAAAATTTCTTGAAGATGCATTTATTGGGCAGAATTAGGGTTTCTTCAGTAAACCAAGTGTTGAAATTCCAAATATTTGGAAGCCCCTTCTTAGGCGGAGCCAACTTTTTAAACTTTACGGTTGAGTGATTTCCCATAGTATATAAGTACGTAGCCTTAGGACTAGATTATAGTTTGCACCTGAAGACGATCAGAGATTGTACTGATTGAAACGTCGTGTATAAATAAAATATAGACAATGGAAGCCCGAAACACAGAGTTAATTTCAAATACATCATTGTCTCAAACTTTCAAACAAACGTAGGAACATTTTTGTTTGTTTTGATGTTTCCAGTCGCCCCTTAAAATTTTTGCACTCAAACCAATTACTACCTGTATTTACCATAAAAATAACCACAGAGTTAATAAACGCATTAACTGAAGCACTATAAATGCCTGTTAACAATATTTCAGATAATTGATAAACCATTGACAGATAGTAATGCTTTTGTTTATCAAACGGAAGCCACACATTTATGAATAATGGTCGTTCTAGGGTCGTATCATTAGAATATTTATGCTTCTGAGAAAAACTGTAGCTCTCGGCCAAACCTGAAAGAATTGATGATTTAGCAAGCCTTCTATCGCCTAAACTATTGCAACATTTCCTTAGTTTTCTTTCCAATGTTAACTTTTAGAAAAGTAATAGTATTTGTTACAAAATTTGCAAAGAGTAGTGCGTGATATTAAAAATGTTGCCAAGTTTTATAAAAAATTGGGAACATAAAGCATTTTTCTGTGTTTTAGCTCTCAGCCTTGCAAATCATCGTTACACCATCCCAGCATAGGTCAACACCGTTCTTAACTAAAAAGCCTGTTAACTCCTACCGCCTCAGTGCCCTTTAGCCTAATGTGGCTGCCATTTTTATAACCAAATTGACAAGTAAAACATGGATTTTCTATGTTGGGAATTTGGAACCTTTGGTTGCACTAAAACAAAATTATGATTGTTTTCCACAAACCAAAACTACACTTTTTTGCACTCGACGCGCGTTTCGCTAACAACGTTAGCATCATCAGGAGACGATAAACAATGAACTAAATAAATCTACGCTCTATCTTATATACAATCCTTTAGTGGGCGGAGATAAGACCAATAAATTGTGATTGATCACGATTTTTAATCCTACCTCCCCTCAACCAAAGAATAAAGTGTACTAAACGGGATAGGTCCTCTATCTTTATTTAAACTATTTCTGGATTTAATGATTTCCATACTTTCATATGCATTCAAAAGTCTTTTGTTTGGTACACTTTTTAGAAGTTTTAGGTTATCTAATGTGAATCTATGATTGTTTTCAAAAGCATGCTCGGCCACACTTGACTTTTCTGTTCTTCCGTATTTTAAGTGTGCTAAGTGTTCTTTAAAACGTGTTTGAATAGAGCGTCTCGTTTGGCCAACATATTTTTTATCACAATCCATGCAACTAATTTCGTAAATTCCACTTTTTTCTAGAACTGTAGTTTTATCCTTGGGATTTCCTAGTAAGCTTCTTATTGTGTTACCGGATTGATATACTAATTTAAGACCGGTGTTATTAAATACTTTCTGTAATCCTTTCGTATAATTAGGATTATACGGAATTGATACAAATTTTGAGTCGCAGGTATCTTTTTGTCTGAAAAAGGTAGAATTCCGAAAGGTCTTTTGAAAAGAATGTCTATTTATCAGCTTATTTATTAAGCCTTCGTCGTAACCGTTTTCGCCAGCTATATTCCTAATCCTATTCTTTTCTGCTTCAAATCTTTCTTTGTTTAAGGGGAAATTTACTAATCTATATGTTAAAAAGTGCAAACTTGCAAGCTTATGTTGTAAGCAATGAAAAGAGTCATTTGGAATATACCTGTTGGTGGCCGTGCCTTTTCTGTATAGGTCAAAGTCCAATTTATTTTTATTTCTTATAACTAAAGTGTCTAGAAACGGCAGTGTACCGTTGTTCTCTGTTTCATAAGTAAATTTAATAGTGGGAAATTTGTTATTTATTTTTTCCATAAAATTTTCAACACTAGTTACTTTAGTGTTGAATACTGCAAACACATCGTCTACATACCTGAACCATACTCTGGGGAAATACTCAAATTCTTTACTTATATCTGATTCAAATTTGCTCATAAATAGGTTTGCGATAAAAGGTGATAAACTATTACCCATTGTGGTTCCTTCTAATTGCTGGTAGTAGTTATTTTTATATTGAAAGTAATTTTGATTCATGCAGAGTTTTGTTAAAGATATGTATTCTAAAGTCTGTTTGTCTTCTAGATTGTTTTTTCTTAGTAGTTCCTCCAGGTATTGTAAGGTATTGGGGATTTTCTGTCAGTTTGGTGTCAATATGGCACCAATCATAGGCCAAAGGATACTAAAACGAAAATGAGTTACCTGGCTTTTTAGTTGAGAACAGTGTTGGTTTGCCTCGCTTTTGTCATGGGCGGCTCGTTCTTATTTTAAATATTTTACTGAATGATGAAAACGATAAGAAAGTATTTCTCGAAAGCGCGACTAGTCCATTATCATACAGTCGCGAGTTACTAAAGTAAAAAATATACGCAAAAATTATAATTCTAACAGATTTTACTCCTAGTCGTTCTCTGTATTTTGATAAAGAAGTAAAACGACAGGCATTCAGAATTACTAAAGTTATGAATAAATTATCAATACGAAAAGTTGGGTAAACCCTATGTAAAACCGGACAACAAAATTTTGAGGTAAGGTAAGTACTATTCACAGGAACTAAAATCTGTAAACGTATATTGATATCTGCTTCTTTCCTTCAAAAATTATGTAACAATATTTTAACACCTCTTTTAAATATTTCAAAAACTAAAACTCTTAGTAATTTGAACCAAACTGCAGAAAAATGTTTATTTCAAAGTTACAATTTTTTCAATTATTTCACACTTTTCTCTTCCTAAACCCCCATCATTCTATCCAACCTTTACTTGGTGGGTGGCCAAAAAAACGTTTTGCTACCAAATTTTGGTTAAAATCATAATACATAATGCCTTCTCTATCATGTGAGCAGAACGACAGAAAATCCTTTTTTTTTTTGTAGATGTAGGTGTTTTAGGACCTAAATAGCAACTAAATTTTTGATGAACTACCGTACCATACATTGGTATGATGATTGTGTCACTGTGTTTCAAGTAAGAATTAAAACAGTTTTTTTCTTTCTTTTGACTATTATATTTATACTTATAAACGTAAAAAAAATTATTATTCCGTAATAATTACAGAAAACTGATTAAAGTTATCTAAATTATTCAAATGAACTTAAAACTCCATTAGATTTATAATGTTTAAAATCTTTTACCAATACACCGCGGTTTTTCCTAGTAAAAACTAGTTATAACTGTTAACTCTATATTAGATTAGACTAAATTATATAAGTCTAGATTAGATTTTAATCTGACCTAATCTAAACTAGTTTTTCCTAGGAAAACCAGGTTGTAACTGAAATCGGGGTTTTACGGTAACATATATACAGGCGAATACTTGCTCCCAAAAAAGTACTTAAATTCTTACCATAAACTAAATAACTATATACCTATATCTTTAAAAAATGATTCTTTTTTACCAAGAATAGCTAAACTCGACTAAAGATCAACTTTCACAACGGCGTAATAATTTTTTTACGAATTTCGGATATAAAATGGGACACAAGTTCACACACCAGCCACGCATATACACAAGGAATCGAATTTATACTTCCACTTTATTCAGCACTATCGTCGGGGAAAAATAGGTACTGTTATTAAACTTGCCTCACAAATCCTTTAGTTTTCGTGCTGCTTAAAGTCTTGTCCGAAGGCTTCCAGCCAAGCTCTCCTTCTATTGCTGTTTAATTTTCCTGATAGAAATACTTCTTAACTCATTATAACTTACCTTTAATAGGTAACTGAAGGAGCTGAACTCCGTCGCAGGACTATATTTTGCAGCCTGGCACACAACAGGAATAAATAATAAAATTAAATCGTTTGATAAAAAAACTACTTACAATAATAACGAGCCGCCGATCACAAAAGCGAGGCAAACAAATCAAAAATGACAACGCAAATGTCAGGCTTCGCTTCCTTTAGAGCTTGCTCTAGAATTAGTGTCCTTACTTGTCTCCCCAGTAGAAAAAAAATGCAAAAACAAATAGCAATAACGAAACAAAGGAGAAATGACTGAAAATGGGCATAATTTAATGATAAAGGAAAACGCTAAAAGTAGAGATTCTTTTTTTTCTCTCATTGACCTTAGCTCTTCTTTCTAAGGCCACCAATTCGAAATATTCAAACATTTGAATCAGTGGTCTTAATTTTAGCATATCCGGCCAGTACCCTCTCCAGATAGGCCTATCAACTCATACCGATTTAGTGTCCTTTTCTCCACCTTCGCCGCCATTTTCACTCAAAAGTGACAGATAATCCATTAATTTTCTGTCAAAATGGCGGCGAAGGTGGAGAAAAGGACACTAAAACGATAAGAGCTGATCCGCCTATGTGGAGAGGGTATTGATCCGGCAAAAAATCAAAAAAGAGATCCGAGCTGTGTCTTAGTTGTCCACTTTTAAATATTAACATGTTATTAATTTATACTATGAAACATCTTGTGATGCATGCAACGACCCTTGTTTTAAAATGAAATTTTTATAACTCAATAATTTTTTTTCTCAAGAAGCGTCTAAATTAGTGTTAAACATTATTTGTATAGTTTTAACAAGAAAAAAAATGGATATTTGTCCTTACCCTTGAAGCATAAGTAGAATGCAATTAAATAAGAATATACACATATCATCGATGCAATTTTAGTACAATAATTTACCCTCTTTTCATAAATTTGTTTGGGAGCTTCATCTTGACCATTAAAAATGTTGTCCTCTTCTTTAATGGCTGCGCTCAGAAAACTTACCAATTTCTTTGACTGGCAAAGGGCAAATTTGGTCACCAATATAATATTGAATAATATTCTTGAAAAAATAGTTACAGCTAAAAGTAGCAAGATTATTTTAATTAGCGATCGAAAAACACTCTCAAAAACAACGCAATGCTGATGCATTGTGTTAAGTTAGTTTTTATGTATTTATTTTTTTTTGTTATAAAACGCTTAAAAAAACCTAGATTAATAATTTTTGAAATATATTTGAAGCTAGTATAAAGTTTGTATAACGATTTTATACTGCGCGTGCGAAAATAATGGCACCATATGAAAAACTTTTTTACTATCGACTTTAGCAAAAAAAGCTACTCCTATATATATATATTTAAAAAAAGTTGTTAATTTTACGTCAAAATGTAATGGAGGTTTGAAGAATCCTATGTGACTAAATAATGAAAACAACATACAAAAGTACCAAACAAAATACAATGCTTATTAAGAAAATAAAAAAACAAATTTTTTTGCTAAAATCGATATTTTTTTAGATATTTTTTTTTGAATATGAAACTTAAAACAACTTAAACGCACTTATTCAGAATCATTTTCACTCAAGAAAGAGAAGACACAACATTAATAATTATTTATTATTATCGACTTTCTATGCACCATTTTAGAAAGAGGTTCGTAACTATGCCACTGTTTAAAATTTTTGATTAACTCTGCAGGAACATCAAACCTACCCACCTGCCAAAAATAAATTAAATCACATCAAAACTTATTAATCCTAAAAAATGTGGAACTTTAATACGACGTAACTTTAATTTGTCTCACAGTGTATGAAATGGCAGTAAATCAACAAGTAGTACAAATTATTTTATTTTATTGAAAGACTATAAGATCAGACAAAACAACTAGGTATCAAAAAATATGTGTCTATATGTAGGTCATTCAAGTATTTCTGCAAAGAAGAAGTTAAAAAACCACCAAATCAGTTACTTTAACCGAAAAGAAACTAAAAAACAAAAGATCAAAAGGTCTTGGGTGGAAATAACGAAAATTCAAACTTGGATGAGTATCCCACAAGGAACACACAAAAGATCAAAGCGAAGAGAAATGATTAAACGATGTTTCGCCCTGGGTAACCAGCGTGGGCTCATCAGTAGTTTAACTGGTCACCCTCCACTATACATCATTAAACACCATCATACACTTAGATTTCCAACCTTGAACCACTCACAAATAGGCATCGTTCCGCACTGGTACTTACTTATCCAAGTTACCTGATACGAATTCGTCCTGGCCTGTTAATATTTTCAGTAGGATTATGCTCCTAACGCAATTAAAACAAAGAAGAAGTTAAAAAACCTCCAAATCAGTTACTTCAACCGAAAAGAAACTAAAAAACAAAAGATCAAAAGATCTTGGGTGGAAATAACGAAAATTCAAACTTGGATGAGTATCCCACAAGGAACACACAAAAGATCAAAGCGAAGAGAAATGATTAAACGATGTTTCGCCCTGGGTAACCAGCGTGGGCTCATCAGTAGTTTTACTGGTCACCCTCCACTATACATCATTAATCGTTATTTCCACCCAAGATCTTTTGATCTTTTGTTTTTTAGTTTCTTTTCGGTTGAAGTAACTGATTTGGAGGTTTTTTTTAACTTCTTCTTTGTTTTAATTGCCTTAGGAGCATAATCCTACTGGAAATATTAACACGCCAGGACGAATTCGTATCAGGTAACTTGGATAAGTAAGTACCAGTGCGGAACGATGCCTATTTGTGAGTGGTTCAAGGTTTGAAATCTAAGTGTATGATGGTGTTTAATGATGTATAGTGGAGGGTGACCAGTAAAACTACTGATGAGCCCACGCTGGTTACCCAGGGCGAAACATCGTTTAATCATTTCTCTTCGCTTTGATCTTTTGTGTGTT
Source organism: Oxystoma pomonae (assembly GCA_963921995.1). Taxonomy (NCBI): domain Eukaryota; kingdom Metazoa; phylum Arthropoda; class Insecta; order Coleoptera; family Brentidae; genus Oxystoma; species Oxystoma pomonae. The sequence continues at coordinate 111,776,583 of OY998167.1, forward strand.
CCTTGTGGGATACTCATCCAAGTTTGAATTTTCGTTATTTCCACCCAAGTATTTCTGGTCAAATTAACTAAATATGTACTTCATTGCTAACATTTGCACCCATTTCTAATATTTCCAAATATTCTCGCATTCATAAATGAATGACAGAAAACTAATGGCTTAAAAGCATCACCTGCTTGAACGCTATTCATCACAAAATATTTTGTAATTCGCTAAAATGTTGTACGCATTTACGTGTCTGGCAAAGCATCAATATGATTCGATTGATTTGGGATGCTTCATAGCCTACTTAACCACGATATAAAAAAATTGGAAAGATATTTTTTGCAGTTTCATATTTTTGAATAATTCACTATTTTAAGGAATTTATGGCCCAAACACAGAGGGCGAAATGACGAAACTGGGAGGACAAAAACCCTAAAATGAAACTTTAAATAAAGTATTTTGGAACAAAAAGAGAAAACGGATTTTTGAATTTCTGTATTCAAAATGACTGCTACGCCGTTATAGTGCTTTTGTCCGTCATTGCCTGCGTAGTAGACATGGTAGTCGTCTATCTGGCATTTGCCTGAGTTAGGCCATCTAACCTGGCTAACTCCCAAGATCTCTATGTCCAATCGGTCCATTTCTCTGATCACATTGTGGACTTTTCCAGCCTGAAACATACTTTGTAAGTTCCAAGTAGCAATCTTCTTCATGACTGGTCCGGAGATTCTTAGCACCCTCTGGTCACTTAAGACCTGCCGGCGACTGAGGGCCTGCGCTTTTGGTTTTCCAGTCATGATGATGATATTTCCTGGGGACGGTAATGAGACCGTTAAAACAATCCTTGTCACGCCTTTAACTATGTTGTTGCCGTTTTTGTTTTTATATCTAAAAGTACGCCGAACAATTACTTTTAGTGTTACTGCTTCCCAACACTAATTTTCTCGCCATATCTGGCTACCTTCACATAGTTTGGCCTGTAGGTTGATGGAGTTATTGGGGTGTGGCTCGTGGAGCCATATGTGAGAGCTGACCGCCCTATGGGGACTAATTGTTTAAAACCTTCTCCAGTATATGACTCTCGATGCAACCGTCTTAAACAAGAGATACTACCTCTACAGCGCAGCCCATATAACCCCCAGCAGTTTGAATGGAACATGCAAAAAAGCTGCACCCACACCAGAAGATATGAAAGTAACTTAAAACCATTGCAAAACTATTTCTAAGGTTGGATAGTGTGCTTTGACTTAAAATAAAAGGTGGGAAAAAGTTTTCTGTGTGGCACGAGCCCTCAGGGCCGGTGCGGAAAAAGTTGCACTCGGTGCAAAACTGAACAATGGAACACGAAAACTGAAAAAGTGCACCTTAATGGAACAGCAGCACCGACTCAGTCGTCCACCAGTTTTACCAATGGAAACCGAAACGATAATTTTAGTTTTGCCTTGCACTAAATGCAACTTTTTCCGCACCGGTCCTGAGGGCTTGTGCCGAACCGAAAACTTTTTCCCGCCTTTTATTTTAGGTCAAAGCACACTATCCAACCTTAAAAATAGTTTTACAATGGTTTTAAGTTACCTTTATCCTCCATTTAGTTTGTTTTTGAGTGAAACGAGTGTTCTGGTGAGGGTGCAGCTTTTTTGCATGTTCCATTCAAACTGCACTCGTACTGCACTAAGGAAATTTTTTGACAGCACTAGCCATTGTCAGTGCACTATCCAATTCCGCACTTGCCTGGTTCTAGTTTCGCACTGACACTGGCCCGGTGCTGTAAAAAATGCCACTGGTGCTGGTTCAATGGAACGCGACTGCAACACATTTTCGGATTGAAAAAAAAAATTGAAATTTCGCGACTCTTTTGCTCTATAGTGAAGGGGCATGTGTAAGTTCGTGGGATTTTCAATGAAGGAGTTTTGTGACTCTGTGGGATTGATATCTCTTTAGACGTCATCTTTTAAGATGGCGGCCAAAAATCATAAAAAATACAACTTTTGCAACCGGGGCATGATTATACTCGATTCCATATAACTCGATGACGAGGATTCCAAAAAATGACCTTGAAAATCGCAAAAAACAAGATTTCTGTCATTTTCTCTACAAAAAATCTTAATAATTCGACGTTTTGTCAGACTAACTTCAAATGTATCTCAAACTATTAGGCATATATGCCAAATTTGATCCTTGGAGTTTGAAGCTACATGAGCGTGAGAAATACCCCAGTAAAATTAACATATTGCAAAAAAAAATGGCAAGGTGGCCATTAATTCTTGTGGGCTTATCGCCGCTTACTATGAAAAAAAAGTTTAGTTGATGCATGAATTTTATTGACCTTGAAAATACCATGTATAAGTGAAAAACCAGCTTTTTGTTGTAATTTTTCCAACTTACCACTACGCAAAAACTTTAAGTGCCGGAAATGAAATTAACATTGCGTAGTGGTTAATTGGAAAAAAGACTACAAAAATCTGGTTTTTTACGTGTACATGGTATTTTTAATAATAGTTGATTAATAGCGCCCTTTAGTTAGTTATTTTTGCAATATGTCAATTTTACTGGGGTATTTTTCAAGGTCATGAAGCTTCAAACTGCATCAAACTTGAAGGATCGAATTTGGCGTATATACCTAATAGTATGAGGTACATTTGAAGTTAGTGTCACAAAACGTCGAATTACTAATTATAATATAATTATTTACTTGTACATGGTATTTTTAAGATCAATCAAGGTCATACATCAACTAAACTTTTTTTTTTATAGTAAGCGGCGATAAGTCAACAATAATTGATGGCCACCTTGTCATTTTTGTTTTTTTACGAAATTGGATAAAATAAAATGTGGTTGTAGGTCGCCATTTTGATACATCAGCGGCCATGTTGAAACGCATCATAGCTGAATCAATTTTTTTTAAAAATGTTACTGGACTTCTTATCTTTCCTACCAAATTTGGTCCTCTTCGCTTTAATAGTTGATTAATAGCGCCCTTTAGTTAGTTATTTTTGCAATATGTCAATTTTACTGGGGTATTTTTCAAGGTCATGAGGCTTCAAACTGCATCAAACTTGAAGGATCGAATTTGGCGTATATACCTAATAGTATGAGGCACATTTGAAGTTAGTGTCACAAAACGTCGAATTATTAATTATAATATAATTATTTACTTGTACATGGTATTTTTAAGATCAATCAAGGTCATACATCAACTAAACTTTTTTTTTTATAGTAAGCGGCGATAAGTCAACAATAATTGATGGCCACCTTGTCATTTTTGTTTTTTTACGAAATTGGATAAAATAAAATGTGGTTGTAGGTCGCCATTTTGATACATCAGCGGCCATGTTGAAACGCATCATAGCTGAATCAAATTTTTTTAAAAATGTTACTGGACTTCTTATCTTTCCTACCAAATTTGGTCCTCTTCGCTTTAATAGTTGATTAATAGCGCCCTTTAGTTAGTTATTTTTGCAATATGTCAATTTTACTGGGGTATTTTTCAAGGTCATGAAGCTTCAAACTGCATCAAACTTGAAGGATCGAATTTGGCGTATATACCCAATAGTATGAGGTACATTTGAAGTTAGTGTCACAAAACGTCGAATTATTAAGATTTTTTGAAGAAAAAATGGCAAAAAATCTTGTTTTTGCGATTTTCAAGGTCATTTAAGTTCCGATGACCTTAAAAGTTTGAGTATAATAAGCCCCGGTTGCGAAATTTGTATTTTTTAATGATTTTTGGCCGCCATCTTGAAATATGACGTCATATCAACCCCTTCTACACGGATGCAAACAAAACACGCGATAACACTTGATTGTGTGACTAAAGAGCTATCAATCCCATATAGTCACAAAACTCCTTCATTCAAAATCACACGGGATAGAAATTATCGACATATGCCCCTACACTAATATTTACACGTTCCGTTTATCAACTTTATAACCATTGAAGTACCTATAAAACATATTTCGATGTTTTTATTTTTGGGGTTTCTGTGCGACGATGTATGGCACAAAATTGTTCTTCGTCATCTTTATCGCTGCTACTGCGAAAAAAATGTAAAAAAAATTCTCACACTTGCACAGAAGTAAAAATAAAGGTGGAATGATAATAACCCCTGAGAAGTTTCACAATAATTACCGCTATCAATCGAATCGACTTGACGTTAATTTTTTTTTATGATGTGTCTTTTCATAAATTCGGTAAATGATATTTTTTACCATGATTTTTCGTAATATAATAAAATTTTATTTTTGAAATTTTTGTTAAGAGAAAACGTAAAGTTACATCATTTTAAGGTGAGTTTCAAGTCCCCCTGTAAACATGATATACAGCTATCTCGGTAACTATAAGAACTACAAGGTTGGTCAAATTAGACAAAATGTGCAGTTTTTGAGGGACATTGAAAATCTGATTTCAGATTTAAAAAAAAATATTCTAGCCGAGCTACGGGGGTTTTTCGAAAAACTGCTGAAAACTATTTTATCAAATATCTCAAAAAGTAATATTTTTACAACACCACAATTTTTAAATACGGACCTGTATTTTTTATTCCATTTTTTAAAAACACTCTTTTTCTAATTTTAACGACGTATCACGTGTCCACATTTATTTGCATTTTAATGGTAAGAAATGGTTATTTATGTTTTTTCGCACTTTTTCCGTTTTATTATAGGTGGCTTAGAAAGCTAAAAGAAACAATTGCTTATAAAAGCCTATGATACGTAAAGGTGAAATTACACAGACGAACATGCTCAAATAAAAGCTCGTGCAAAATATCTAAAATTTTTTGCGTGAACATTTTTGTGAGCTTTTCTTTGAACATTTTGTTCGGGTAAATTTTTGAGCAAATTATTGCTATCTATTTTGGAAACATATTTTTAAAGATGAGAATAAATAAAATTTCACATCAATGATCAGTGATCTCAATTCTTTAAAAAAAATGGAACACCAACTTTTATTTAAAATTTTTGTGGAAAAAAGCCGACGGCAAGCGAAACATTATTATTGGCTCTACTATCAGTTTTGTCACATGGGTTACTTATAATATTTTTTTCTTAGGGTTTTTTCCGGATTTTTTTGCCCGGGGTTTTTTTTGGGATTTTCTTGCGAGTTTTTTTTTATTTCCAAGGGTTTTTTCCCTAAAGTAAAAAAAAAGCCCAGGAAAATATTTCTTTTCCAATAAAATTTTGAGTTTTTCAAATATCGGCAAAAAACTCAAAAATTGCACTTTTAAGCGGTAATCCGCGCCTCACGACTATGAGGAGTGGTGGGGAGGGGGATTTTTTTTAAACATATTTTTGTAACTTTACTTTACCTTTAGCTTTTATTGTTGTTTTTTAATTCCTCACACCAGATTTGCCTAGTTAGTTTAAGGTCCCAAGGGTTGCTTAAAAAAGCAAAAGGTTCATGAAAATGCTGAAGATATAGATATTTACTGTCAATTTAATGTAATAATCAATGTCGATTATTGACACTGAACCAACAATATGCAAAGGGCAACATTGCGATTCAAAAGGGTGGCCGGCCTACTACCTGCGAAATCCAAAACGCGGGATGATAGATCGGCGACACAGTCTACTAAATTACTGCTAAATTATATTTTTTAGACAAGGGTCGGGTTCGTAGGGTTGTAAAAGTGGGTAATAAACGGGTATTATTTAAACCGAACGTGCTTTTGTTCATATATTTGAGATTTAATAAAATGTCTATAGGTTTTTTAATTTGACTTAATTTTATTGTAAAAGGCTAAACTAGGAAGTAAAATAAAGGGATATTCTTTTAAACGTAAATTTTTATCATTATATTTTACAGACATCAACAATAAATAAGTGCCAATTATTATTTTTTTTATTCTCGTTCTTTTTACAACCCCAAAAAAGTTACAAGTATACTGGCATATCCCCTATAAAAATCAGATCAATCGAAGTTGCTTATGAGGTAAAATGTGAATTTCGGCATCAAATCGTTTTCCGTCGGAAAGCACTTGATTAAAAATACCTTATTTCAAAACTTTGTTTTTCTATTTTCAGTTAAGTTCAATGAATTCCGATAACAATATATTTTCTGAATTTGTAAAGAAATTTTTATACCCCCAATTCTTCAAACAAATTTTGCTCAACATTCTCTCCAAAATTTACGTGTGTTTTTTGTACGAGATTTTGCTCGAACATTTTGAACATTTTGCTCAAGAGGCTCGTGTAAATGTTTGTCGGCATTTCAACATCAAAGGAAAGTTTGTCTGTGTAAATGCGCCTTAATACATCTGTCAACCTAAGTTTAAATCAACACGGCAGCGTTTTCAAAAGGTGAAAAATTAGATTTAAATTTTTGTTATACAAAAGCATTTCGAAATGCTGAAAGAGCGCTTCAAATGTATTAAAATTCGTACCCCAAAAGGCGAGTACCAAATAAGGTTTATAAAACTGCCCCTCGAGATTTGGACGACCTAATTCATAGAATAAGGCAAGCCAACCCTAGGACGCTAAGCAAAATCCAAAATAAAATAAGGCTGCTTGCAACAGAATGGTGGACATTTTTTGCATTTGGATAAGTAAATAAAATAATAGTAAATACTGTTAAATAAGTTTAATTTAATTAAATGTTATAAACAGTTTAAATACTTAAAAAGTTAACAAATATTTTTTTTTATACCTTCATCAAAAACGTGATTTTAGTAACTGCCTGCAGATAACTAAAGCATGGCTTTTTTGGTTACCGATGCAAAAAAACTTTTTTTTGATCACGGGTGCAAAAAAAGATTTCTGTCCGTTTTTTACCCAACGTTAAAGAGAAACAGCGGAAAACAGAAATATTGGAAAAAATCTAATTATTCTTGCCTAAGAATTAAGCCATTTCCGCCAGTTTTCACCAAATATTTACTAAAAAATCAGTTAAAAATATCGTCAAATTATCAATTTGTCAAAGATTAAAATGTCGCAACAATAAACGTCATCGAGTAAAAGGGCACATCGCTATGGAAACGATTGTTATTTAATTTACCAGCCGCTTTGATTTATAGTGTAAAGATGGTGTGTTGTGAGAAATTCTCTTCGTTCGAGATTTTTAGAAGTATTTTGCTGTTTTTCTTGGATTTTTTGATAAAGGTATTAAAAAAATTGTGTTAACAACTCGCGGCTAAACTGTGCTTTTTTTTACTCGCTATTTAAACCAACGCTTATAAAAAAAAGCACTATTTTAGCCACTAATTAAGACTACTATTTTTCATTAGACGCGGCATCAGTCTGTTTATATGTTATTGAAACAGGCAATTATTTTATTGGTCGTCTAAAGCTACCTCTGATGCTCTCATTTTTTTTTTAAACCCAATAAAACCTAAATTTTATTTTTTTATCATTAAACCACAAACAAATATGGACATGTACTACATCGTTAAAATCAGAAAAAAAATAAAATAAAAAATAAGGTCCGTATTTAAAAAACTAGACGTAGTAAAATTTATGGAAAACCCCCAAATTCAAAAACGTCATAAATGAAAAAAAAATTGTTTACGAATTTTCCGTAAAAATTATACTTTTTGAGATATTTGATAAAATAGTTTTCGGCAATTTTTCGAAAAACCCCCGTAGCTCAGGATAGAATATTTTTTTTTAAATCTGAAACCGGATTTTCAATGTCCCCCAAAAACTGCACATTCTGTCTAATTTAACCAACCTTGTAGTTCTTATAGTTACCGAGATAGCAATAGTGGCCCATGGCAATCAAGACACCCTGTATATTTGTCTGTTTTTTTTTATTAGCCACACACTAGTTTGAACCAAACCAAAAGTTACTAGGATGTAACTCCGTTGTTTTTTAGTCAAAATAAAGTGTTTTCGTGGATACGCTATTAGAAAAAGAAAACTTGCATTCTGAAGGCGCAATTACACAGACGAACATGCTCAAACAAAAGCTCGTGCAAAAGATCTAAAATTTTTTGCGTGAACATTTTTGAGAGCTTTTCTTTGAACATTTTGTTCGGGTAAATTTTTGAGCAAATTATTGCTATCTGTTTTGGAAACATATTTTTAAAGATGAGAATAAATAAAATTTCACATTAGTGATCAGTGATCTCAATTATTTAAAAAAATGGAACACCAACTTTTATTTTAAATTTTTGTGAAAAAAAGCCGACGGCAAGCGAAACATTATTATTGGCTATCAGTTTTGTCACATGGATTAGGGTTACTTATAATATTTTTTTCTTCGGGTTTTTCCCGAATTTTTTTGCCCGGAGGTTTTTTGGGACTTTCTTGCGAGTTTTTTTATTTCCAAGGGTTTTTTTCCTAAAAATTCCTCACACCAGATTTACCTACTTAGTTTAAGGCCCCAAGGGTTGCTTAAAAAATCAAAAGGTTTATGAAAATGCTGAAGATAGATATTTACTGTCAATTTAATGTAATAATCAAGGTCGATTACTGACACTGAACAAACAATATGCAAAGGGCCAACATTCCGATTCAAAAGTCTAGTCTATTACTGCTAAATTATATTTTTTAGACTAGGCTTGTAAAAGTGGGTAATAAACGGGTATTATTTAAATCGAACGTGCTTTTGTTCATATATTTGAGATTTTATAAAATGTAAATAGGTTTTTTCATTTGACTTTATTATTATTGTAAAAGACTAAACTAGGAAGTAATATAAAGAGATATGAGTGGTAAGGCGTTTATAACTAACGTATCAAAAAGACAATAAATACCATGAGTACAAAAAATACTCTCACCACAACTATGACGTGTAAATATAAAGAATTCTTTATCTGGTATTGTAAGTTCAATTTTTTGTGAAGTAAATCCAACCCAACTCGACCCAAACTACTCTACGTTTCTCTGATATATGGATGGACATTTTTAGTTTTAGTTTGCACCCGTCGCTTTTATTATTATGATATGAGAATGCTAAAATTTATTTTCTACTTTTTAGTGCACTTTATATTTTATAAAAGCTTCTTTTTATTTAAAATAATTTTTTAATTTTTAGACTATCATAAATCCATCCTTTCGATAATTCTCTTCCCTAAAAACCCCTGTATGCCAATTTTGATTGAAATCGAACAAAATAAATCTTTTTCTTCCTCCACTTCCCTCGTTAGCGGGAGGGGGTGCTTAATAATACCATTTTATTGTATTGTTGCCGCAACTATAAATACACACCGAAAACTGAAATTGAATACCAAATTTGAGTTGCAAGATTTGAGCCGAACATACAAACATACATAAATCAAAGCTTGTAAAAATCGCCAAAAATTTCAATATTTAAAAAATCGGAAATGCAAGTTCTACGCGTCAATAAAATAAAACGAATTTCTTTGTTTTGCGTCGGAGAGCCCTTTCTTTATGGAAAGATTTGTTCTAAAACTTTCATAAAAAAACTGCGTTGACCCTTGTTTGTTGTCATGTAATTTTGTGTGTCAATGTTCATTTGACCAAAACCCCCTCTCACTAGTCTACGGTTTTTACCTTCTCCTAACCCAGCATCAGCAACAAATAAGTGCCAATTATGGTATACTGGCATATCCCCTATAAAAATCAAGTCAGTCGAAGTTGCTTATGAGGTAAAACGTGAATTTCGACATCATATCGTTTTTCCGTCAGAGAGCACTTAATTAAAATACCTTGTTTTAAAACTTAGTCTTTCTATTTTCAGTTAAGTTCAATGAATTCCCATAAAACTATAAAATTTAAATTTGTAAAGAAATGTTTATACCCCCAATTCTTCAAATAAATTTTGCTCAACATTCTCTCCAAAATTTACGTGTGTTTTTTTTGTACGAGATTTTGCTCGAACATTTCTTTGAACATTTTGCTCAAGAGGCTCGTGTAAATGTTTGTCGGCATTTCAACATCAAAGGAAAGTTTGTCTGTGTAAATGCGCCTTAAGAGGCACGTGCATCAATCGGAGGTAGATAGGGATTTGGGTAAAAAGGGTGTATACTTAAAGTCTCTAATATAGCCTATACCTGTGTTAATATCATCTCCGGTCCTATGGAAAAACTCAATGGTAAACGTCAACACCAACGATTGGAAAAATACTTGAATGAAAACTGAGTATAACTTGTAGATAACGGTGTTTGAAAACCAGTCACTCTTTGACTTTATCCTCCAGGTTCCGCTTATGATCATTGACCATTTAACAATCTTGAATAGTTCCTGATTGCGAGTGACAGCAGACATTTTTACTGCTAACAACAATAAAAAAAAATCGCTGTAAGCATGCATAGTACTTGCGCCAAATAAGGCGCGTCTCTCAATAAGGCTCGTCTTAGTTTTCCTGGACTATTGGCAATATTTTAATTTATTGTGCAGAGTGGTTTACCGATCGTATTTTTTATTTTCTGGAAAATGTATGTTTGTGCCAACGTTTCTGAAAATTTATGTGCCTCTTAAGGGCTATTCAAGATGGTAAAAAGGAATTATTTTTAGACAAAGTAACGTAATTTTGATTAAAACTTTTAAAAAGACGTTTATTTTTCACACTGTAAAAGTTTTAATCAAAATTAAATAATAAAAATAATATAATAAATAAACATACACCTTACAGAAAATTTACTTTGAACTAGAACATCTGTTAGCTTTTCATTTTAAAATAATCTAAACTTTTATACAAAATATTTTTTGATAAATAATGTATATCTATCCAGCAAGATGCAAAATGTAGTGGAAAATCCAACTGAAATGCCACACTTCCTAACCCAAGGAGTAACAAATAGGCTACCGAAAAATATTGATACGAATAATCCAAAAAATTGTCGCCCAATCACTTGCTTACCGATGGTGTACAAAATTCTAACTGCTGTTATAGCAAAAAAAGTCACGGAGCACCTTAAAACCAAAAAACTTATCGCTATTGAGCAAAACGGTGCGAGAGAGGACAGTAAGGGCAGCAATGAATGGCTGGTGATAGACGCTGTTATTACAAAGCAAGCGAAAAAACGGAAAAGAAACTTATCCATCGCTTGGATAGATTATCAAAAAGCATGACACGGTGCCGTACTCATGGCTCATGAAGGTACTACAAATGTATAAGGGCAATTAAGTGAATTCCTTAATGTGACCATGGCGCAATGGAGAACATCCCTTAAAGTTAGCATAAATAACGAGCACTACATAACCGAGAATATACAAATAACCAGAGGGATATTCCAAGGGGATAGTCTTAGCCCTCTACTATTTTGCATGGCAATCAACCCGTTGAGCACCATGCTGAGGGAGAGTGGCTATGGCTATACTATTACAGAAAACCCTAACGTGACTATAAGCCATTTGCTGTTTATGGATGACGTTAAGCTTTATGCTGCAAATGAAAGCGAACTGCAGAGTGAACTTGAGCTTGTATCAAAATTCACAAAAGATATTCAAATGGAATTCGGTATACAAAAATGCGCTTTCATTAACATGAAAAGGGGAGAAATTCAGAACCCACAATCCATCCAGCTAATGAGCGGAACAGAGTTTAGTCCGCTACCACCAGGAGAACTCTAGAAATATCTAGGAGCAAAGCAGAGTATAGTGATAGATCAGAAGGAGATGAAGAATGCAGTCGAAAAGAACCTTGTAGAGCGTGTATACAGAGTACAGCGATAAATACCTGGGCTATACCAGTGCTCAGTCACACATTCGGAGTTGTGGAATGGACCCAGACAGACTTACAAAATCTAGATCGAAAGATCAGAACGATGCTCATAAAATATCGGTGACACCATCCTACAGCGTCAGAAAACTGACTCTACCTACCTAGAAGAGAAGGAGGAAGGGGACTTTTAAACATGGAAATACTACATGGAACACAAGTAAACAAACCACGCAATTATTTCAGAAGTAAAGATTCCAATATTCACAGAGCTATAGTACAATCAGATACCAAATTATCGACGCTCAACCTATCCTCAGCGGAAATCATCCAGCCTCAAAAGTCTACCACCACGCTTAAAGATGAATGGCGAGGTAAACAACTCCATGGTAGATATGCTGCAGCACTAGGTAGCAAAGAAAGCGAAACAGCCCTATCGAATACTTACCTGACGCCGGGAGTACTGCGATCGGAAACGGAAGGGTTCTTGCAATCCATCCAAGATCAAGTAGTACCCACGCGAACCTACCGAAAATATATTCTCAAGGACAACACCAATTGCAGAATGTGTGGAAAAGAAAGGGAATCCATTCAGCATATCATAGCGGCTTGCTCGGCGCCCCCTAGGAACTACTTGGAACGCCACAATAAAGTTGCCGGAATCATCCACCAGGAACTTTGTAAAAAAGAAAACCTAATTAAGGAAACAACACCGTATTACAAATACTTACCTGAAACCCTGAGAGGGAACGCAGAAGTAAAGATATATTGGGACAGTGCAATGGTAACCGATAGAGAGGTCATTCACAACCGACCAGACATAATGCTGATGAACCTGAAAGAAAAAATAGCATTTATTATCGATATTACCATTCCACTCGATGAAAACATAAAAAAAGGAAGAAAAGATAAAATAACAAAATACCAAGAGCTACGAGATGAAATAAAGCGTATATACAAACTTGAAAGCGTTAAGATCATACCAGTAGTAATATCCGCAAATGGTTTGGTGGATAAGAAACTTCCCAGCTACCTGAAAGACTTAAAAATAAAAAGCATAGAAAAAATCATTGGTCTTGCACAACAAGCTGCTATACTTGCCACCTGCAGTACAGTCAGAAGGGTGAGGGCACGAGAGTAACCCGTTGGAAAAACACCTCGGACTACGTTCGAACCCGCCGAAGAATTTCGTGAAACTACAAAAAAAAAAACAAAAAAAAAACAAAAAAATAATAATAAATCAATTACTTTATGAAAAAATTATTTACAGGACAGTTGCTACCAAGACATTATTTTTTACTTGGCTAAGCTTGGCGCAAGTCTAGCAATTGGCTACTTAACGCTTGAGGGAAAAGAAAAAGAGGCATGGGAAACTTTTAGAATGGGGGTGACCAAAATAAAAGAGCAGGAAATTATCCAGAGATTGTAAACAAACTTCCAATCATATGAAAATATTTTCTTTTCTATACTCTCACTTCGATTCGAAAACTGTGGAGATGTGAGTGACGAAAATGGAGAACTATTCCATCAAGGAATTGAAAATATGGAAAAAAGATTCCAAGGGCAGTGGAATGTTTCAATGTTAGCGAATTACTGTTGGACGCTTTGTCGAGAGGAACCAGAGGCTTTGTGTAAGAGAAACTTAAAAAGAAATATGAAAAATTATTAGTTTAATTTATCATTATTTTAATTAGCTATATGTTAATTAGACACTACTCACCATTAAGTAAGTATAGTAGTTCTTATAATATGTATGGCGTGTCTATGCAAAAAATTGTAGTCGTATTTTATTCACGACCAAAGAAAAATTTTCAAAAAACAGTCAAAAAACTGACGATCTTAAAAAAAATTGTTGCCTAGTGTATTCTATTTTACTATGCCACTCAAATATTTTGAGACACCCTGTATAATATATGGCGACCCACTAGATAGACAAAGTTCTAAATACCTTCCTTAAAATAATCTTTATTTTTTTAAGGGAAGTAGGCAGTAGACAGCAAATTTTTAAGGGTTGATTTTTTGCCGAGACATATTTTGAATAGAATTTTAAAGAAGTTTATTGAATGTTATTTAAAAGGGAAATCTTTTGTTTACATGTTAAACCACCTACCTATAAAATAGTAAACCATTTCTTTTAGAACAAAGTTATGATTGTTTTCCACAAACCAAAACTACACTTTTTTGCACTCGACGCGCGTTTCGCTAACAACGTTAGCATCATCAGGAGACGATAAACAATGAACTAAATTAATCTACGCTCTATCTTATATACAATCCTTTAGTGGGCGGAGATAAGACTAATAATTTGTGATTGATCACGGTTTTTAATCCTATCTCCCCTTAACCAAAGAATAAAGTGTACTAAACGGGATGTGTCCTCTATCTTTATTTAAACTATTTCTGGATTTAATGATTTCCATACTTTCATATGCATTCAAAAGTCTTTTGTTTGGTACACTTTTTACAAGTTTTAGGTTATCTAATGTGAATCTATGATTGTTTTCAAAAGCATGCTCGGCCACACTTGACTTTTCTGTTCTTCCGTATTTTAAGCGTGCTAAGTGTTCTTTAAAACGTGTTTGAATAGAGCGTCTCGTTTGGCCAACATATTTTTTGTCACAATCCATGCAACTAATTTCGTAAATTCCACTTTTTTCTAGAACTAGTTTTATCCTTGGGATTTCCTAGTAAGCTTCTTATTGTGTTACCGGATTGATATACTAATTTAAGACCGGTGTTATTAAATACTTTGTGTTATCCTGTCGTATAATTAGGATTATAAGGAATTGATACAAATTTTGAGTCACATGTATCTTTTTGTCTGAAAAAGGTAGAATTCCGAAAGGTCTTTTGAAAAGAATGTCTATTTATCAGCTTATTTATTAAGCCTTCGTCATAACCGTTTTCGCCAGCTATATTCCTAATCCTATTCTTTTCTGCTTCAAATCTTTCTTTGTTTAAGGGGAAATTTACTAATCTATATATTAAAAAGTTTAGATTAGTAAATTTCCCCTTAAACGAACAAAAATTAGTAAATTTCCCCTTAAACAAAGAAAGATTTAAAGCAGAAAAGAATAGGATTAGGAATATAGCTGGCGAAAACGGTTACGACGAAGGCTTAATAAATAAGCTGATAAATAGACATTCTTTTCAAAAGACCTTTCGGACTTCCACTTTTTTCAGACAAAAAGATACCTGCGACTCAAAATTTGTATCAATTCCTTATAATCCTAATTATACGAAAGGATTACAAAAAGTATTTAATAACACCGGTCTTGAATTAGTATATCAATCCGGTAACATAATAAGAAGTTTACTAGGAAATCCCGAGGATAGAACTACAGTTCTAGAAAAAAGTGGAATTTACGAAATTAGTTGCATGGATTGTGACAAAAAATATGTTGGCCAAACGAGACGCTCTATTCAAACACGTTTTAAAGAACACTTAGCACGCTTAAAATACGGAAGAACAGAAAAGTCAAGTGTGAACGAGCATGCTTTTGAAAACAAAAGAAAAAAGTGTACCAAACAAAAGACTTTTGAATGCATATGAAAGTATGGAAATCATTAAATCCAGAAATAGTTTAAATAAAGATAGAGGACCCATCCCGTTTAGTACACTTTATTCTTTGGTTCAGTGAGGATAGGATTAAAAATCGTGATCAATCACAAATTATTAGTCTTATCTCCGCCCACTAAAGGATTGTATATAAGATAGAGCGTAGATTAATTTAGTTCATTGTTTATCGTCTCCTGATGATGCTAACGTTGTTAGCGAAACGCGCGTCGAGTGCAAAAAAGTGTAGTTTTGGTTTGTGGAAAACAATCATAACTCTGTTTTAGTGCAACCAAAGGTTCCAAATTCCCAACATACATTTCTTTTAGATCTGCAAAAAAAAAACCTGTGCAGCTAAAGTCCTTTGGTTACTTAATAATAAGTGATTTGTTATAAAATTGTAGAAAAAAATAAAATATACTCAGTCGAAAAAAATATTTGTATAAGAAGAGAGGGAAAACAATAGAATAGGGAGGGAAGAATTCTTTTTGTCATTTTATAGTGTATTTTTGTGATACCTATTTGGAAGAATTATTACTTTGAAAAATATGTGTCAAGTGCAAGTCGAATTTATTCGAGTCACAGTCTACTAATGCTATTATATGACAGTCTGCCCCAGTTGACTATGTACTTCATGATAGCAGGCGGTATCTGGAAAGAAGCATTTTCAGGTGAGAGTGCTACAAGGTCCCCCCTCCAAAAAAAAAACGGGACTTTTTTTACTGTTCCTACTGTAAAAAAATGTCAATATTTTACAAATACATCCAAATAATAGCCAAGTAATAATGTTTACCTACTACCAACGAGTAATATTAATTTTACGACCATCTCAACACGATTTTAATAATAATAAAGCTTAGACGTAAACCACAAGATGGCGTAACAAGCGATGAAACTTTATTTTATAAGGGCATTAATTGACGCAAAAATGTGAATTATTTTGTATGTTACTAAGACAATAAATATTTATTAAACGTAAATAAATCCAATCTAATTTTAGTACCTAACCAAAAAAACTTTTTCGTTGGTCATAGGTATCATCAACTCGCATGTTATGGTCATTACACGCTGGGAAAAATTAAGACACTCGCCGGCGGCTCGCGTTCATCTTCGCAATTAATGACCATCATAATATCCCACCAGAAATAGTAACAAAATAATTATTCTATTTAGAAGAGTAGAAAAAACAAGAATTGGTTCTGACTTCTATGGTATTAAATTTTACAATCTTCTTTCAAGCAACATTTTAAGTAAATAAAATCTATATGTTTGTGGCGGATTCATAATGTCGAAACTACTTTTTTTGGGTTTTTCGCCACCAAGTTAAGGAAATTTTTTCAAAAATATGTTAAAACCCACTGCGTAAATTCCTAAAGAAAAAAATTTGTTCGTTTGTCAGTGGTTTTTAAATAAGATAAAAAATTTGCCTACACACACGCAAATCCTAACTAGATTCTAAGTACTTATCTGACGTTTCGGCAGAAATTCTACTGCCGTTATCAAAGAATTTTATCCTTTTCAAAAACTTTTCGATTCTTTTTTTAAAATATCTGTCTGTTGTCATACAACTGACTGACTTTGACTGATATATATTTCAAATATTAACTTGAAAGTTTGATATTTTAATAAACAAACAAAATACATTACAAACCTCAGTTTATAGAAAACCAACACATACAAATAGATATCTAAATTTTAACTCAAATCATTGCTCATCGGTTAAAAAAGCAGTAATAAAAAGTCTATACGATAGAGCTAAAATTATTTGTTCGGACAATAACACATTTTTACAAGAAAAACAAATAATAAAAGAGGTCTTAATTAAAAATTCGTATCCAAATAACTTCATCGAAAATTCTTTTAGACAAATCGAATTTCCAAGACAACGCGAACGTAGACATAATAATGTACAACCAACAAATTTAATAATTCCTTTTATACCAGGTACTTCGGAAAAAATTAAACGAATCGCTAATACTTATAATACTAGAACAATTTTTAAAAAATCAAATACTCTTAGATCAATTCTAACCAAAACAAAACCATTAAATGCTGAGCAAAACTCAAAAAATATCGTTTATAAAATTCCTTGCGAGTGTGGTAAATTTTATATTGGAGAAACTTCAAGGTCTCTTGAAGTTAGAATAAATGACCATAAGGGTTACCTCAGAAGGGGAGACTGGGAGAAGTCTAAAATTTGCCAACATTCTTTTGAAAATGATCATAGAGTAATGTGGGGAGAAACCAGTATATTACAAAAAGAACCAGACAAAATTAAACGAAAAATCAAAGAAGCAGCTTGCATCTATCTTAACGAAGATGAATGCATAGCTAGCATATCAGTTGATATAAATACAGTTTGGCTTCCAATTTTAAAACAAGATTTTCAAAAAGGTTTTTTTAAAATAAATTAAAAAATAGCATTGATGTTCTTTGGGTTTCTAATATATTTTTTCTTAAAGTTAGTCAAAAGATAATTTTTATAATTGATATTTTAAAATAAAAATTTTGTATTTTTATAAAGTAATCTAAAATCGAAAACACTCTAACAAATATAATTTTGATTTTAAATTTTACTAAATTCACCCAATACCTTGTTGGCTACTATCGACGCACCAAACTGTCAAGTTAATATTTGAAATATATATCAGTCAAAGTCAGTCAGATATTTAAAAAAAAGAATCGAAAAGTTTTTGAAAAGGATAAAATTCTTTGATAACGGCAGTAGAATTTCTGCCGAAACGTCAGATAAGTACTTAGAATCTAGTTAGGATTTGCGTGTGTGTAGGCAAATTTTTTATCTTATTTAAAAACCACTGACAAACGAACAAATTTTTTTCTTTAGGAATTTACGCAGTGGGTTTTAACATATTTTTAAAAAAATTTCCTTAACTCAGTGGCGAAAAACCCAAAAAAAAGTAGTTTCGACAACATTATAAGTCTCGATGCAAAACACTTTAAAGTTACATTAAAAAAGTTTTTGACAAAACATGCATCAATAACTTTTTTGATGCAGATCTCTCTAATATGTGCTAATAGGTAAATTTATCATGTTTTTCTGTCATTTTAATTTTTTTGTTAATTTTTTTTATAATTTTTTTACAGTACAATATGAAATTAGAACTTTTTTCAGTTGTATTAATTTAAGTCATATTATTTTTATAATGCTTATTTTATGTGTAATAATCTTTTTATATTTATTTAATTTTAATATTGACTTTATTGTATTTCTTGACTTTCGTAAGTTCTTTATGTATGATAACGCCAATAAGAATTGAATTGAACTTATAACTTTCTTATTTTTGGCCATATCCATACATAGTAAGGAGGCTATTGGGATCGTAAAAAAAAAAGTATTTTTATTTCCACTAAAAATAAATTATTTGGGTCACTACATCGCGACGGTAATGACTACTTTTGATATAGGAGTTAAGTCGTGGCCGGTAGTAAACGGGCTCGTAATCCCGACGTCGTGTTTACCACATAAAGTAGTATTTCTGACTTTATAGGCTTTTTATAGGTTTTCTCTTTCCCACATTATTAATTAAAAATATGTTAATCTTTTTCTAAACTATATCAGGACACACACCATAAAATATGTGAAGACATGACGGAAAACAAAAATATTATCTATATCATAACCTATACCTAATAATTACCATTTTATTAACCACTTTTCTGAAGTCACACCATCTTAAATTTATAAATGCATAGCACTTTACTGATCAAAAATGCTGATTTTATGATAAAAAAAAGGCGCGCTCCCCAGTTTTGACCTAATTTTATTTAAAATTTATTATTTAAGTTAGGATTTCCAAATTAAGTTTTAATATGTTTTATTAACTAAATATTAATATTTTTACTTTATTGATACATGCAACTACTCATCAGTGATTTAATGAGGTATTTTTAAATTTTCACCTGATTGAATGAAAGCAGCGATAACTTCGAGACAACGTTTTTTCACTATATGAACAGTTATTTCTTACTACGTGGTAGATAGGCGACCGTGTAGACTCCATAACTTTGTAGTTTTTTATTGAGTAGGGGCTACTGAATTGCAACTTAATTAATATCAGTAGAGTCGTTATCTCGTAAAAGTAATATGAAGTATGAACTAGGAAGTAAGCCTCCGACTGTAAAGTTTTTTTGTGCTTCTAGTAATGTTATATACAGGGTGGATTCTTTAAACGGAACTGAGATTTTTAATTTCCTAAGTCTATGTCATTTAGGTTACGACGTATGACAATTTTTTTTTAAATAGGACACCCCGTATATTTTACAATATTTGAAATCTTTAAACCATTCTCTCTTCAGCAATACCACACAGTAGGATCTATCTTTTACGATGCCTCTATCTTGGAAACCATAAGAGATAGAGTATTAAAAATAAAAAAAAAACAATAAATTAAAAAAAAAATAAAAAAAAGTTCAAAAATAAAAATAAAAAAAAAACATAAAATAAAAAAAGTTTTAAAACTGTTAACTCAAGTCATAGCCAACTAAAAAATGGGACCGGAAAATGATCATTTTCCGGTATCTTCTTCCTTTTCCGGTCTATGTTTTATTTTCCAGTCCCATCTTTGTACCCACCTTTGTAAAGTTACATTAGCCGTATAAAAAATAGTACGGAACGTATGCCCTTTGCGGTTTGTTGAAAAAAAATCAAATTCAGTCAGGTAAAAAAAAACCATTATTACTTGGCTATTATTTGGATATATTTGTTTTGTAATTTTATGTAAATATTGACATTTTTTTTTGACAGTAGGAAACAGTAAAAAAAATCCCTCTCTATAGCACCTCTCACCTGAAAAATGCTTCTTTCCAGATCCTTTTTGCTATCATGAAGTACACAGTCAACTGGAATAAATTCGCCTTGACACGCATTTTACAAAGTTATTATAAATAATTCTTCCAAATAGGTATTACAAAAATATACCATAAAATAATAAAAATAATTCTTCTTCCCCTATTCTATTGGTTTTCCACTCTCCTTATACAAAATTCTTCTTGACTGAGTACATTTAATTTTTTTTCTATACTTTTATAACAAATCATTTATCATTAGGTAACAAAAGCAATCTAGCTGCACAGGTTTTTTTTTATAGGTATGTGGTTTAAAATGCAAACAAAAGATTTCCCTTTTAAATAACATTCAATAAGCTTCTTTAAAATTCTATTCAAGATTTGTCTGACAATGCAAAGAGTATATTATATAGGGTGTTATCATTTATTCCTGTCATTTTTTGAACTCAGCAAAAAAATCATCCCTTAAAAAACGTTAAAAAGAATAACGAATAAAATAGAATACACTAGGCAAGAATTTTTTTTTAAATGTCGTGTAAAACGTGGGGAGTTTTTCGACTGTTTATGATTGACATAGAGGCAAAATATTTTTTGAAAAAATTTATAAATTTATTAGGTCGTAAAGAAAAGATACGAAATAAAGGGAAAATTCTAAAAAGTTCTGTAAACCTTACTTTCGATTGATTGGGTCGGGTCTTTTGAGAGAAGTTCATAATTTCCTTTGGCAAGTACCTCTTCAACTTTCTGGTCATAGGTTTCCATGTCCAAAGTCACTGTTGAATTGCCCTTATCTGCCGGTACAATGGAGTTGGAGTAAAATTGCCAAATTCCTTTTCTTGATGTACTTCTCAAACCAGTAGAAAGCGACACCAGAATAACAATCCATCGTAAGTCCACTCACACAGGACAATATTTAAATCAAGGATCAAATCATTCTGCTACAACCAAAGAAGGCATAATAAGAACTTTGTATAATAGAGCCGTTCAAATTTGTAACAATTCTCATGACTTGAATATCGAAATAAGAAACATTAAAAAGGATCTGCAGCAGAATGGTTACAGCCTTAAACTTATAACAGTTACTCTAAATTTCAGCAAACAGGACAGAGATTACAAGACCAAAGCCAGGCAAAGGAGTATCAGAGAAAATTCGAAGAGTAGCGAACCAGCTTTTAACTTGCACATTCCACCAAAAAGTAGCCGTCAAAAAAGCAAATCATAAGAAGATTCAATGTAGAACGCCTTAAAGATGATCAAACCAGAACAAAATTCCAAGTCTCTCTGAATCAAAAGTTGGGTACTTTAGAATACCCGGAGAATATTGACGATCACTGGAGAATGTTGAAGACAGCAATAACATCTGCCTCCAAAGAAACGGTCGACTGCATACAAAGAAAACATCAAGACTGGTTTGATGAGCATGACAAGGAAATTCAAGACCTTATTGTAAGGAAGAGAAAAGACCATAATGCTTGGAAAAGCCACCCTAACTCTAACGAAAAGAAAAGGCAATATCAAAAAGCCAAAGCAGAAATACAAAGGCAAACACGTAGATTAAAAAACCAATGGTGGACAACAAAATCACATTAAATGCAACATCTAGCTAGTCCAACAACACCACAGCCTTCTTTCAAGCTAATAAGATGGTATGTGGTCCCACTATACAAGGTATCAATCCCCTACGATCCAAAGATGGAACAAGGCTGCTTAAAGACAGATCCTCAATCAATTCAGGATGGAAAGAACACTTCCAAGAACTACTCAACACAAAGTCTCAGGTCGATAATGACATCTTCAACAAAATTCCGGAGAAAACTACACAACAACACCTAAGTGAGATTCGGAGATTAGAGGAGGTCGAAAAGTCGAAAAGGCAATCACACAGCTAAAGAATAACAAGTCAGCAAGCACAGATGGTATCGCTGCTGAACTCTACAAACAAGGGGGTCCCGCACTTAATTCCCCGATGCACACTCTAATAAGTAAAATATGGACCACTGAGACCATTCCTGTCGAACTCAGAGACGTCTCTATAGTTACCATTTTCAAAAAAGGCGACAAGGCCCAATGTGGAAACTACAGAGTATATCTCTGCTTTCTGTTGCTGGAAAAGATACTTGCACAGATACTATCAAACCGATTAATTCCGATTGCTGAACAAAATCTGCCAGAGACACAGTGTGGATTTAGGCGCAATCGAGGCACAGCTGACATGATCTTCAGTACCAGAGAAATGCAAGAGAAATCTAGAAAACAAACTCGCCCCCTCTTCATGGCCTTCATAGACCTAGTGAAAGCATTTGACTCAGTCAACAGAGAAGCTCTTTGGCAAATACTGGCAAAAGCTGGATGCCCTCAAAAATATATTCAAGTTCTTAGACTACTACACGACAATATGAATGCAACAGTCCTGAGCAACGATGAACCAGGAGAGTCATTCCAGATTACGACAGGCGTTAAACAAGAGTGTGTTATTGCGCCCACTCTATTATCTATATTTTTAGGTGCCATGCTTCACTTTGTTGAGGAACATCTACCGCCGGGAGTGGAAATTCTATATAGATTCGACGGTGGCCTACTTAACCTAGGCAGACTGCGAGCAAAAACTAAGGTCTCGACGACCTCGGTTATCGAACTGCAGTACGCCGATGACAACGTCGTTATGGCCGATACAGAGGAAAGTCTACAGCTGGTAATCAACGAATTTAACCAAGCCTACAAAAGCATTGGCCTAGAGGTCACTCTTGCCAAAACGCAAATTCTTCACCAACCAGAACCAGGTACAAATCCCCAAGCTCCAAACATTTCCATAAATGGCCATCCTCTGCAGAACGTGGAACATTACCCATACCTTGGAAGCCACCTGTCATCAAATGCAACTATTGACGCAGAAATACAGAATCTCCTAAAAGGTACTAGCGCAGCGTTAAGACGGCTTTCGGAGAGAGTCTTCAACGACTTCAATGCGGAGACCAAGCTTCGTGTCTACAACACAGTTGTAATACCAACTCTAACATACTGATGCGAAACGTGGACCACCTTCTCCTCCTGAGGATCAAATGGCAAGACCGACGAACAAACATAAGTGTTTTAGAAGAAGCCAGAACAACTAGTATAGAAGCTCTTATCTTCAAGCACCAGCTTCGTTGGACTGGTCACGTTATCCGCATTCCCAAAACACGTCTCCCAAAGCATATATTTTATGGACAACTGAAGTAGGCAAAGAGAAATAAAGGAGGTCAACAAAAAAGGTACAAGGACGTCATCCGACATTAAATGACCTTGAAAATCGCTAAAAACAATATTTTTGCTATTTTTTATGAATTATTTTATTTTATTTTATCCAGTTTCGTAAAAAAGTAAAAATGACAGGGTGTCCATCAATTCTTGTTGACTTATCTCCGCTTACTATGAAAAAAGTTTACTTGCTGCATAACTCCGATTGACCTTGAAAATACCATGTAAAATTGAAAAACTCGCTTTTGGAGTGTTTTTTCCAAAATACGCAAAAACTGTAAGTGCCGGAGATGAAATTAACATCTTAACCATAAAAAAAACACTTTATTTTAAACCTCCCTATCATTTATTTTCATCTGGCGTTCCAGATTGTATAACCAAACGTTAAATTATGGAGATTTTTTTAAAGAGAAAATGGTAAAAATCGTGTTTTTTGCGATTTTAAAGGTCATTAGAGGTCGAATAACCTCGAAAGTAATTTTTTTGAAATTCTCGTCCTCGAGTTTTATGAAATAGAGTATAATCACGCACCGGTTGAAAAAATTGTATTTTTTATGATTTTTCGACCACCATTTTGGAAAATGGCATTTGACCGAGGTATAGCATAAAAATCTGGGGCGCCAGATCAAAAAAAAATGGTAGAGAGGTTTAAAATTAAGTGTTTATATATGGCTAAGATGTTAATTTCATTTTCTACACTTAAAGTTTTTGCGTAGTTGTAAATTGTAAAAAAACACTACAAAAAGCTGTTTTTTCAATTTTACATGGTATTTTCAAGGTCAACCAAGGTCATGCATCAACTAATTTTTTTTCCATATTAAGCAGAGATAAGTCAACAAGAAACAAAATGTCGTTATAGGTCTCTATTTTGAGATATCAGCCGCCATATTGAAAAGCGTCATAGCTGAACAACATTTTTTTTAACAAAATTGTTGGACTGGACCTTTAGTATGTTATTTTTGCAATTTGTTAATTTTGCTAGGGTATTTTTCAAGGGCATGAAGCTTCAAACTGCATCAAACTCCAAGGAAACATTATGCATAACATTTGAAGTTGGTCTGATAAAACGTCTAATTATTAAGATTTGTTGAAGAGAAAATGGCAAAAATATTGTTTTTTGCGATTTTCATGGTCATTTAAGGTCGGATGACCTTGAAAGTATGTTTTTTAAAATCCTCTTATTCGAGTTATATGGAATCGAGTATAATCATTCCCCGGTTCCGAAAGTTGTATTTTTTATAATTTTTGACCGCCATCTTGAAAGATGTCGTCAAATCAACCCCTTCTACACGGATGCGAACAAAACACCCGGCAATACTTGATTGCGGGCGAGTTTTTAAATCCATCGGTGGATCCACCGGTGCCAATACAGTTCGGAAAAATTTATGTTGTCCACCGATAGGGTTTCTAAGTTTCTGATGGATTCACCGATTGGTGGAACCGATGCCCACTATTGTCCACCGACCCCAGAGGTTGGTGAAAAGTTTTGATGGATGATGTAACCTCAAAAACTACCAGCTGAGTTTTGTTTTTTTTTTGTTTTTTGATCATGAGGGTTTATTTTTTTTTGTAATCGGGGATGGAACATAAATTAAAAGGAGTGGCTGCACTAGTGGTCATGAAACTCTTTCAAGAAACTAGTTCCTCTGGTGATGAGGAACTGGATTTAATTGTAACTTTGCGACGAAAAAGACATGCTAAGCCAAATATTTATTTAACGGACTTCAAATCCCACAATGCATGTCGTTCCTTTTTAAATAAAAAAAAAATCAGCTTCTAAAAAAACTGTTGTTACGTTCGTAGTTTTTGTCGGTGAAACATTTGACTTCCACCGGTGCTGAAGTCACTCCACCAATTTCACCATACTGATGCAATCGAAGTCACCTTGTCGGTGAATTTCAGTGGACTTTTAAAAACTCGCCCATTGTCTGACTAAAGAGCTATCAATCCCTTTATACCTTTATCCCTTTATACCTTTACTCCTTACCAAAACTCCTTTATACCTACACTAAAAGCAAAAGCTTCAAAATTTATAGGACCATAGTCAAACTTCCTTCAAATCTAAGATGGCGGACTTTTAAAAAAATGGGCATTTTTAACCCCCCTAGATATTTTGTTATGTGCGAAACTGTAATAAATCTGAAAAAACAGTTACGAAACCACATTCTTTTAAAGCACATCGATATATCATTTTAAAAGTTTGGACAAGAAATAAAGAAGTTTTAAATATTTATATAGACCAGATTTTTCATGCAAAATCAAGCTTATAAAGAAGAAAATTGCAGGAAAACTTTGGTCCATATAAAGATTTGAAACTTCCTTATTTCTTGTCCGAATTTTTAAAATATTTCATTGGTGTTCTTGGCAAGAATGTCGCTTTGTAACCGATGTTGTTTGAGATTGAATACGGTGTTGCAGAAAAAGTTTAAACTTATTAAAATTGATCAATTTTTGAAAAAGTTATTGCTATTTAAACAAGTAGATTTTTCCTTAATAAGCCTCATTTTGCGGGTAAACTCTGTTCCATATAAAAGATGCAAACTTCCTTATTTGTTGTCCGAATTTTTAGAATGTTACATCGATCTGCTTCGAATGAATGTGGCTTCGTAATCAATGTTTTAGATTTATTACAGTTTCGCACCACGGATGTAGAAACCTTGGATTGCTAATACCTATGGAAAATTTTCATAAAAATCACTGCCACGTGTCTTCCGCCATTTTCGCCGCCATGTTGTGGAGATTTAGGTCTCATATATGATATACATTTAGGTTGGCGACATTGGTTTCCTTAATTTTAAATAGTAGTGTGGGAACACTGACTGTCAACAGTGTCAAAATATGATTGAATTTGACGTTTCTTTGAAAGATTATTTTTGTTGTTGTTTTTTAATACAAAAACAAAAAAGTAAAGAAACAAGCCATAAACAAATGCTCCAACGGTCACGCCATTTATCTCTCTTATTTGGTCTGGAGTATGTGCAGGTTTCGAACAAATAAATCACAACATGGAAACATTGCCCCCCAATTTATAAACTTAAAGGGTACTGTTAAGCCACACGTTATAAATTGTAAAAAACGCTTGGTTCAACCATTGCTGCTGTCGCTCCCGCTGAAGATACACCTTGATTACGTTGATCTGAATCTGCACAGGAACTAAAACAGCGAAGAACAGAGGCATTAAGGTGATACAGTAATAAAAAATTAATTAATAGAGGAGATACTGACTTTGATAATAGCATAATGGCTCAGCTGAAAGCCCGAGCCATGGCAAGTGAAGCAACATTTAGCGATCACAAAAAAAGTACATCTTTGGCACATGGAGTCGAGTATGGAGTTTTACAATATTTGAAGACCTTGGCAGAAAATACCTTCTCTAAGTTAACAAGTTATGTTATTCAACATTTTTTTTGTGGCTCTATCTTTTATGAAGGATGTGTGATTTTGCCAAAACTGCGTATGTTGTAGGTCTCATTGTCCTGATAAAAATCTATCATTGCGCCACAGTGATCTTGTATGTGGTTTTCGAGATACTGCGGTCAAAGTTAGACATTTTGGTATTCTGGTTTTTCCCTAAAATCAGTTTTTTTGCAGTTTTTGTGAAAATGTTGATAATTTTTATGAACCAAATTGTACTCTGAGAATAAGTAGCAGAAAAATATAGGTTGCATCGCACTGGCATCACAAACATAAAAAGTATTAAATGCATATGACCAAAAAATGACCTTTTTTACAAAAGGCAAATTTCAATTGTTATGTTGCCACTTAGTATTTAACAAACATGCTTCAAAACAAAAACTTTTGTAACATTTTTAGCCATTTTTGTTGATTTTAGTAAATTGGGTATATAGTTTACGATGGGGCAATGATAGATTTTCATCAAGACAAGGAAAATCCCACAGAAAGCCAGTTTCAATAAGGAAAGAGCATCATCCATTATAAAAGACGAATCGCAAAAAAAAAATGTCAAATACTGAAAACTTACCAAACCTCAAGGATATCTTAGTAATAACTTTTTCTGCTGAGGTCTTTAACAAACAAAAAACATTGTCACAATTGAATAAATAAGAGTCAAAATGAAGTTTTAAAAATTTACATTAAGGTAAATTTAACCTAAGAATGTCTTTAAAATATCATTTAGATATTAAAGAATGTTAACATTAAGGTTTTGTTAATGAAGATTAAAAAATAAATATTGATTTTTCTTTATTTCTACTAAACTGGTAAAACATCTTATAATTACTGGTCTTAAAATCTCAAAAAAAAATACTGCCTACAATATCAGAAAGTTACAAACACGTGGAAATGATAACAAAAAAAAAGAAAAAAATATACTGATAAAATTAATATTAAAATTGGTGGTTTAGGAAGTCTTGAATTGTAGATGGTACTATCTCTAAAATAATTTTTTTAATGTTCTTTTTAAAGTATTGTTCTAATATTGTAAAACTCCATGGGCCAAAGATGTTTCAGCTGATACATATATTAAGGTGACCAACCGTCCCGGTTTGGCCGGGACAGTCCCGATTTTTAACCATTTGTCCCGGGGAAAATTTGAATTGAAACCTTACTTAAATTATTTTTCTTTAATAAGTATTTTGGAAAATATATACATCTTAATATTATTTTGCCCCTTTAGGAGTTGGTCACCTTAATATATGCTATTATCAAACTCCGTATCCGCCTCTATTCATTTATTTTTCTTGTCCTATAACAACCTCGGATTTATAAACTGTTGGCGCATATCTGTCCCTAGCCATTTTAGTTCCTGTTTCAGATTCAGATTAACTTAATGAAGGTTTATCTTGAGCGGGAGCGCCAGCAGCAATGGTTGACAGTACCCTTTGAGTTTATAAATTGGGGGTAATGTTTCCATGTTGTAATTTATTTGTTCAAAACTTGCACATTCCCCAGACCAAATGAGAGAGATTACCATGGCGTGGCCGTTCGAGCATTTGTCTGTCTTTTAAATGGTTTTTATTGCTTGGTTCTTCCCTTTTTTGTTTTTGTATTAAAAAACAACAAAAAACATAACCTTTCATAGAAACGTAATTTTTTGACACTGTTAATAGTAGGTGTTCCTACACTAGTATTTAAAATTAAAGAAACCAATGTCGCCAACCCAAATCTCCACAACATGGCGGCGAAAATGGCGGAAGACTTGCGGCAGTGATTTTTTCACAATGGTATTAACAATCCAATGTTTCTACATCCGGGTTTCTATATCTAGGGGGGTTAAAAATGCCTATTTTTCAAAAGGGTCCACTATCTTGGATTTTTAGGAAATGTTAAGTTCGACATTGTTCCTATAAATTTTGAATCCTTGGCTTTCTAGAAAGCTAAATATTATTAAAATCGCACAATTTTGCGCTAAAGGAATAAAATGTGTGAATGTGTAATAAAATCCCCGCAGGGTTACTTCTCACCTTACAGAACTCTCATACCAACATTGGAAATGGCATTTCCACACATTGAAGTGCTGCATATCTCGAGGCATATCTGTAACTGGCTGGATTCCTCATCATCAGAGCAATAAAAAGTCTGTATGGTCATTTCTAAGAAGCCAAATCTTTACCAGCTTTTCATGGTTCTCACTTTGCAGCTCAGTAACCCCGCGGTGATTTTATTACACTATACTTTTATAGTTTTTATGTAAATTTTAACCTAAATTTACTAAGTGTCCGTTTGTTTGCAATCGGAAATTAAAAACATAAAAATTTGATGTCGAAAATCGGGGTTCCCACCAAAATTTACCTGTCAATTTTTTTATTTTTCCTGTTGGTCATTTTGCT
This sequence comes from Oxystoma pomonae, assembly GCA_963921995.1. NCBI lineage: Eukaryota > Metazoa > Arthropoda > Insecta > Coleoptera > Brentidae > Oxystoma > Oxystoma pomonae. The sequence goes on from OY998167.1 coordinate 111,805,516, forward strand.
TTAGTTTAGTGGCAAACCTTTTTGCTATCCAGCCTTGGAAAATGGTCAAATTGATGCTTCATGAAAACAGAAAATAGAATTGTGTTGAAAACGTACTCAGTTCTAATGTTCTTCCACCAAATGTTACTTCATTTAATGACGTCACATAAACCCAACAAACATTTATATTTACTTACATGGCATACGTGTCAGATATTGCTAGGAAATAAATTTTTAATTTATAAACCAAAATATTATCTATATACATACCTAACATAATACGTGTATGTGTGGTATTGGTTTCGCCATCTTTATTAGATTTAATTATTAATTTGGCAGAGAAGTTTGGTTGGGAAAATAAATAATTAAAATTCTTAAAACTCAGTGTCGTGATATATTTTTTATATTTAGAGGGATAAGAGTTTTTGCTAAACTAAACTAAAAATGGAAACCCTGCAGGCAAGTTTTTTAACAAAAATATGAAGAAACATTTTTCAAAGATTATCTATAAGCGAATTTTTGGAAAAGGCGGAATCTTCATAGGAGATACAAGTCTTTTTTTATTTGCTTTTCTAACCATGTCATGGAGAAAATTATCAATTTAGTGACAGGACTGGGAGACGGACACCCCAACATAAATTTAGTCATCAGGCCAATGATTTTGCAAGATAACTTTGGTGGAGTAATAGAAGAAATCGAGCCTCTGCAAACTTATTTGTACTTACTCACCTGTTTACTAAAAAAATGGTAAAAAAAGGCACCCCACTACTACTATAAACAAGGTTAACAAAAAATAAAATTCAAATATAGTCGCAGCATCGCAAAATGCCTTATAAAAACTGGCCATAAAAGTGGCACGCGCTACCGTAATCATAATAAAAATTTTGGGTTTTCCAGGAGTATGTGTAAAAACTGAAAATTAATTTTTAAATTTCGGAAAACATTTCAGTATTTTAAAAACTTCTAAGTATTCCTAATTCGTTTGTGTCAAAGTATCGAACGTGCCTAATTACTCCTTGACGGCTGTCGACAGTTACTACCTTCACCCCTTAAGACAGGGCCACACTCATTTTAAAAATGATAGTGGTTCTAAGAGTGTCTACACAGTAGTCTATACAGAGCGCTTCAGACTACTGCGAACATAGGCCGAAAGAAGTCCAATTTGCCAGTGTACGTACATGCAGGGACACCGCACACCTATCAGTGGAGCAACCAACACTCAGGCTTGCGATCACCGTTCGCGACTCTCGAACCACGTTGCCATGTGGAGCGTAGTTAATGAAACCGGAATTTGGTCAAAAAATACGCAAATTTTTATAACGTAATTTTCTTGTTCTTTGTCACTGATAAATTAGAGCGTTTTATTTTCAACTGCTCAGATTTATCACTAACAACGTGTTACAATCAAAATAATAAGGAAAAATAAAAGCAACTTCTCAAAATAAAATAATACATTCTAAAAACCAAAAAGATTCTCCCAGTCAAAAAAAAATAGAGCAAATGTTCAAAAAGTCCGCCTTGCTCGGCTGGACAATATCCGAGCCTATTATAAAAACCCCTTCCAACGTTTTCAAGCATGTTAGGGGTGATAGTTTGAAAAGCTTCTTCAATTTTAATCCGAAGTTCTTCCAAATTATTAGCCCGTTCATGCCCGTGAACTTTATTTTTGATATAACTTCACAGATAGAAGTCACTAGGAGCAAGATCGGGTGATCGAGGTGGCCATAAAATAGTTCCCCGTGTACTTATAACTCGATTAGGAAATACATTATCAAGATATTCCCTAACAAGGCGAACATTTTGAGCGGGACAACCATCTTGTTAAAATCATGTTTCACCTAATATCACACCTAACAACTGCCTGGCAGTTGGAATAATATGCTGCTGCAGTAGATCCAAGTGTCTAGGACCATTCAAATTGCCGTCAATAAAAAATGGCCCAATTACGTGTTCCCCTACAATACCCCCCAAAAATTTCGTTTTTGGGGGGTATTGTTCTTCTTCTCAAGTATCAAAAGGCTACAAATTATAAAATTTAAAAAAAAAATAAATATAGAAAATTATAGAAATATTTGTTTAATTACTGATTTTTTTGTGGAAAATTATACCTTGTAAATTAAGAATGGTAGAATGAACTCATCATCATCATCCTATTTGAAAAAAATGGAGTATTTTCATTTTAACATTTAAAACTGCGATCAAATTAAGCGTAAAGCATTTACAGGGTGTTTTATTTTTGTTAAATTAATTTAGATCGAAATATTAACTTTTGGTTCATCATAGCCACCTAAATCAAAAAAATATTAATTTTTTATTTTTGTAAAGCTGTCAAATTTTGACATATGGTATACTGTTGAACGTAGAATATTTCCAGGAATCCAAAAATGTAAAAATATACAGCGACCGAAAGTCACGTGACCTGTCAGAAAACGTCAAATTTGACATAATATGTTATTCAAAAGTTTCAATTTTCTATCTTTATATTTGTGGAAAAAAAGGGGGTGAACCACGCCCCTGAACCACCCGGTATAAAAGCAGCCTATACAGGTTGTTTCAAATTCGATGCTCGCCACGAGAATCTCTTAAACGGTAGGAGATACGAAAAGGTTTCATACATCTTCTCTTGACGCTATTTTCTGCATTAAGAAGTTCTACCGCACGAAGCTGCCTCAATGCAGTACGAAGTGCCTCTTCCAATTCCCTTCTAGTAGTTGGGCGATTTCGAAATGCAAGGTCTTTGACTCTCCCTCACAAAAAGAAGTCGCAAGGGGTCAGGTCTGGAGACCTGGGGGGCCAATATATAGGACCTTTATTTCCGATCCAGTTTTCGGCAAACACAATATTTAGCAAATTAGTAATGTCTCGTGCATTGTCATGTTGAAAGTATAGCTCATTATTTTGCTGAAGTGGAAAATTGTCGATAAACGGAATCACCTGCTCTTCTAAAATTTGTTGGTATCTTTCGGCATTTAAATTTCCATCAAAAATGTATGGCCCAATAATTTGTCCTCTGTAGATGCCTACCCATACCTTAAAACTGAACCTTCCCTGATTCGCTTATTCCACCATAATATGGGGATTTTGCTGTTTCCAGTAATAGCAGTTATATCTGGTGAATATTCCATCACTAGAAATCGTTGCCTGATCCGTCCCAATAACTTTTCTGGCAAAATCGGGTTCTTCTTGGCTTTTATTCAGGTACCACCTACAAAATGCACGTCTTGGAACAAAATCTCGTTGCCGTAATTGGTCCACCCGTCGGGATAGATAGGGCCTAAACTTGTGTTTTTTTAAGTACCCGAACGGCATTGCTGCGTGGAATTCCAGTGTTTCTCTCCACAGCCCTGGTGGAAGTATTCGGGTTAATTTCTATTTCTCCTAGAACCGTTAGTTCTTCCAACTATATATCTCTGGCTAAGCTTCTATACGTCCTAGGCCGGTTTTGTAAAGGATCCGTATTCTTATATTTTTGAGCTAGGTTGCTTTCTTTCCGGATATCTCTGGAAATATAGATTTAACGCCGTCTGTCGATTTTCGTTACTTTCAATATAACATTTTATCATGTCGTACTTTTCAAAGTTTTCAAACATTTTTATATCTTGACGAAGATGCCACTTTTGACACTTGGGCTCGTTTATCATGGCAATTGTTTTTATTTGATCATAGCTACCTAGATAGATACCCTAAAACTGCATAGGTCAGAGAGACACAGCCTACTATGGTAATTTAACTACTTAATAAACAGTAAATTTTATTACAAAACTATTTTTTTTTAATTGGGGTATTCCATTCAGAAAAATGTAACTTTATGATATATCTCGTGAACTAAAGGCTTTAAGACAAAATCGGTGAAACAGGTAGATTTGTCCTTAAAAAATCTTCAAAAAATGTTTTTAATGAAAATCTCTGTCTTTACAAATAAAAAAGTTGTAGAGGGTTTTTAGAAACGCACATTTTTGAGAATCACCCTGTAGCTCAGAAGCGCTTTGACATATCGCAATGCGGTTTTTAGTTTTCGACTTCTCTTGAAAATCGAGCCCGTAACATGTATATTAGTTTTGGGCCCCCTGTACATTGTATATGCACAACTTTACCTCGTTTTTCTAGGGACGTTTTACAAGTACATGACGCCGTTATAATATCTTATAGCTATATTTTAAAACGGGGGGGGGGGGGGTTTAGGCGCTCGAGCAAGGCATCAAAAAAAGTACGGCACTGGTCCGTTCTAAAATAAGCACCTTATAGTTTGCCCTCGAGACAGCCCACCGCATGAAAAATGCAACATGAAGCAGTATGCAGATATTGAGCATTGTATTTATGGAGTTATTATTTGATGCCAAAAGCCTATTTAACAGCCCATGCATGTCCCTAAAAGGGCGTGTATTTCCCTAGTCTTTGCCGGCAGAACTTTGACGGGAGCTTTAAGGTCCGCATAAAATTTAACAGTTAAAGTAAAAGCGGCTACAAACAGTGGCAAAAACCGGATAAAGAAGTAAAAATATATGGCAGTTTGAAACGAGCTATTTTAAGCTTGTGGTAAAAATTAGTAGCTTGTTGTAAGTATAGAACCTTGTAGAGGGTTAATTTTTTGAAACAAAAATGCACTGTTTCGATATTATATTTGTAAGACTCATTAAATTTGCTTTCTACGTGGATAAAAAAAATTAAAAAACAAAAGGAAGATGGCTGTGGCACCGTGAATCTAACGAAAAAGCAAGAGTTTTTTGTACTTCGGTGCAAAATGAACTTTTTGGATTTCGATTGCTCACATAGAGGGTGGAACCTAGGACGACGCCGTTTCGTCCTTATTAGGGACTCGTCAGCTAGGTGTACCACAACAACAGAAAACCTCGGTCACGCTTATGTGCCAAAGATCACGGCTCAAGCGGAGAGAATTTCTGTCGAGTACCGACCATGGTTCCCTCTGTGTGAATCTTCGACAACCAAGAATGAGACCCACTGCATAAGCAGTAGGTGCAAAGCGTAGCATATATGCAGGTTTCGTCTACAAGCGTGCGAATATAATCGCAAAACAACCGAAAGTGCCGTACTGCACGATTTAGAAAACAAAAGGACGACATTTCTTATAAAACTTTTAGTGTAAAGTTGACAAGTTTTATAAGATCGTAATCAAAACCTTTTAAAAACTATTCTAATAAAACTTTTAGCTTAAACTGGTTCAAGTTTTATAAAATAGTTAGCAACAAATTTTAGAAACTCTTCTTATAAAACTTTTGGTTTAAATTCATTTAAGTTTTATAAGATAGAAATAAAAACTTTTTAAAGATAATCACTACAAAACTGTTGGTGTCCATAGCAAGGAAAACTTTCTGAAGATTTACCCTAAGTTTTTCAATGCTTGGTTTACCCATCAAATTCTATATGGCGGTCTCTTTCTTTTGTGAAGGAAAAAAAAAGGATAGACCTATATATAAGAGTTTTTTAAGTTGTTAGGTAGTAACCAAAACCTGTTCAATAATTTTGATATAAAACCTTCGCTTTAAAGAGAACGCCAAAATCATGTGACTAGGTAAATTAGCCATGCAGCAGACACGCAAAAGGCCAAGTGCCCAATACATAAGGGGCCTGAATATTTTTATGTTGTTCGCGCGTGTGCACGATTTTAAAGCCATACATTTTATCGATTTTATTTATAAAAATCAAATTTTTCTGACGAAATTATCCGCGCGCACTGACAATGACGGAAGATGCTGTCAAATATCAAGTGGCCACTAGCCAGTATAATGATAATTACAACTTCTTGGGATTATATAAGGGTTTTGATAACCCTTATAAAACTTGACGTAAAATATCTGACTGGCAGCCATTTTCCTAAACTGTTTCATTTTTTGGCTTTAAATTTCAAACGGTATAATAAGTTATGTAATAATAGTTGATTTATTAATCGTTCGACCTGCATTTTGTTATTTGTTCACTATTGTTTGAATTGCAGGAACTTTAAGAAAACTAACCTTACTTTTTTCTCCATAAATTTGGTTAAAAATTCTTTAAATTACGGTTTTTTTCAATCGCTCATGTTTTTGGAAGGCAGAAATGAATTCTGCACGATAAAGACGACGTGGCTTATAGGATTTCTCGTAGAGAATCGATATAAATGTCAATAAAATATTATAATGATATAACCTATAAATATTTGTCGAAATTAATATCCATCAAAAGTTTCATCATTTCTGTAAACATTTTACTTGATGCATTTAGACAAAGATGAAATTATAAAAAAACACATGCATTGTAAATCTAAAGAAGGAAAGCATATACCATATTTATTATATGGTTAAATCAATAAGGGGCGGGGTCAAATTGGACGCGCTAAAACCCTCTGACAATCATTTTATAAAGGGTTAGTTTTTAAAGATATTTTTTAAAAGTAAAACTCATGTGAAAGTAGTAACGTATTCCTTTATAAAAACTGACACTTAAAACGTATAAGGGGTTTATAAGAGTCCTGAAAAGGTTTTAAAGAGAACCTAATACAACTTTTTGTTTTATTAAGTAGTTGCCAGAAGGCATTGATGGCCATTATAAAAAAATAAATGTTACTTGGGTAGGTACTTCAGAAAATATATCTATAAAACTGTTTCCGGCCCATAAGTTTCTTTTCAGGTATTGGAAAAATGTACGCCTTTTATATTACCTATAGAAAGACTGTTCGCAAAAAGAGAGTCAACGAAAATATTTTTTTAAAGAAAAGCAGTCTTCCAATAACTTGTGGATTTCATTTGCTTCAGTAAGGCCTAATTTTTACATTTCTGTAAAAAAACGGCGAAAATCGCAAAAACAAAATAGGCCGGTATTAGATTAATATCTTATTACGGCTCATTCAAAAAAAAAACCTTGCGTTTAAAAATATGGAAAACTTTTTCCGGTCCATAAGTTTTCCGGTAAAAATACACCTCCTTTATGTTCATGTTTTGGATAGTGTTTACGACAAAGAAATGTTAATAAAAAGCATTTTTGAAGCAGTTTAAATCAAATACTATTGCCCGTATCGTAAGTAAGAAAAATGTTCTTACCTATTTAATTTGAAAATGTGTACTTACCTCTTTCCTGCAGTTTAATTATAATCATAACAATAATTATACAGACCGCTTCAAGCTACTGCGAACATAGGGCGGAAGAAGTCTAATTTGCCAGTGTACGTACATGCAGAGACACCGCACGCCTATCAGTTAAGCAACCAATACTCAGGCTTACGATCGTCTTTCGTCGCCGCCGAATTTGGTCAATAAATACGCAAATTTTTATAACGTAATTTTCTTATTTTTTGTCACTGATAAATAAGAGCGTTTTATTGTCAACTGCTCAGATTTATCAGTGACGACGTGTTACAATGAAAATAATAAGGAGAAACAAAATAAAAGCAAGTTTTCAAAATAAAATAATACATTCTAAAAACCAAAAAGATTCTCCCAGTTAAAAAAAAATTAGAGCAAATGTTCGAAAAGTCCTCCTTGCTCGGCTAGACAATATCCGATCCTACTATAAAAACCCCTTCTAACGTTTCCAAGCATGTTAGGGGTGATAATTTGAAAAGCTTCTTCAAAAACAGATAGAAGTCATTAGGAGCAAGATCGGGAGATCGAGCTGGCCATAAAATAGTTCCCCGTGTACTTATAACCCGATTAGGAAATACATTATCAAGATATTCCCTAACAAGGCCAACATTGTGAGCGGAACAACCATCTTGTTGAAACCAAATCCACCAAATCTTACACCTAACAACTGCCTAGCAGTTGGAATAATGTGCTGCTGTTAATAAAAAATGGCCCAATTACGTGTTCCCCTATAATACCCCCCCCCAAACATTTAGTTTTTGGGGATACTGTGTTCTTACGTCAAAATACAAATGCAAATTTTCCCTCGACCAATATCGAACGTGTGTTGGGTTATGACGATTGGACCATTTGACCATCTGCACTTTTTCGGCAACTTCGCAGACATCCATTTTTAGTTTTAAAAATGTATTATTTCAATTAAGAACTTACCCATCTGTTTCTCGAGCAAGGCAGAAATAAAACAAAATAATAAAAACAAAATGAATTTCCAAAAGATAACACTGCAGCGTGCTTCGAATCCACCTCGGTCGTACGGCACGGAGAGTAAATTGGACTTGATTCCCCCTATGTTCGCAGTAGCTTGAAGCGGTCTGTATATATGAACAAGAATATTTTCTGGGTTTAAGAGAAGACATCGTATTACATAAAAGCAATTAAAAAAATTGGAAGTCATTGGAAATGCCCTCATACTATTTTTTAATTAAAACGCATATTTACTTGTTACTTGTCTTTAAATGTGCAAAGTTTTTCAAAATGCAAATCGGCGATTTTATTTATTTTTCGCGAAAAAACCCAAATTTTTTCAATAAGCCGGAATTAGAGTACACTTAGGCCTGCGTTAGATTAAGAGATTTTCTGATGGGCCGGTAATAGAAAAAAAGTGACTTTTTACGGAAAATAATTTTCATGGCTATAAAAAACTATAATTTAATCTTTATTTTTGTTGAAATTTACAAATAACTCCGCCCTTAGCGTTGTAGAATAATAAATTTACACAAACTATACACTCTTTATAGTAATTTAAGCAGTTAAACCTAAAACTTCCTTAACTCGGCCTGTAATACCCCATTTTACTTTAGAACTAATTCTGAAATTATCATAAACGCAACTTAAATTTAAGTTTCAGTCATTATTTGGAATCAGAATTTGGAAAAAAATACAAAGCGAGTCGCAACCAGCAGGGGTCTGATTTTCGAATCCATACGAAAATATCCGCATACGTGTATTAAATAATAGCCAATTTTTATGTAAGTCTCTTTCTATACCGTGTGAAATGAGAGGCGAAAGATAAGCCAGTATGTGTGAACCGCGTTCGAATTCGACTGGTTGAAATCAATATTGCACGAGTGGGTGAAGGGTATTCGTGTTGTTTCGCATGAAAAACCGGTTATTCTTTCACGTACTACCCATGAATCAGCATATCGGCATATGTTTTGACTCCTCTTCTATACGGTATAGGAAGAGACGGAAGTAGTCGCATGCGAATAATTTCGTATGGTTTCAAAAATAGGACACCAGGGGTCGTATTTTCGAAACCATACGAAATTATTCGCATGCGACTACTTCCGTCTCTTCCTATACCGTATAGAAAAGGAGGCAAAAGATATGCCGATATGCTGATTCATGGGTAGTACGTGCAAGAATAACCGGTTTTTCATGCGAAACAACACGAATGCCTCCACCCACTCGTGCAATATTGCGTTAAACCAGTCGAATTCGAACGCGGTCCACACATACCGGCTTATCTTTCGCCTCTCATTTCACACGGTATAGAAAGAGACTGATATAAAAATTGTTGATTATTCAGTATACGTATGCGGATATTTTCGTATGGATTCGAAAATCAGACCCCAGGACCGGTATTCTCTCTAAATACGCTCGGCGTTTCGTACTCGCTGACCGTATGATAACGTAATATTCGCATACCACGTGACCAAAGTAACAAAAATGGTATTCACGTATATTGAACGCAAGGCGTCGACGAAGTGCGCTCAGCGCGTGGCGACCGTTTGAGAAACACCTACCATTTGCCAGCTGTTTTGCCCTCCGCGCGTATGATTTTCCTACCCTACAATACTTTGTAGAGTGCTGCAGAAAATATAGTAGTTTTTTCAGTTTGCGTTTTTATTAATAATTAGAAAAATAAAAATCTCTTATTAGTAGCTTGGGGACGGGTGACAAACACGTACACATCAACCTTACTATTTGATGCTCGATGTAAGACAACTTTTTTTTCCAAAAAATTGCAACAAAAACTTTTCTTATCAAAATCGACATCGAAATATTTGAGCATCCGTATAATACTAGAAATAGAAGCAATCAAAATTCTGTAAAACCAAGGGTAAAAAAAGCCATTGGTCAGCGGTGCTTTTTGTATCTTTCATCGGATGTGTACCAAAAAATATCTGGTTTTGTTAGGTTCCTGCCCACATTAATTGTTTTCTTTCAAAAATAAGTTAAAAGCTTTCATGAAATATGAAATTAGCACACATGAAATAAATAGCTTAATTGATATAAAAAATAATTAGCAAACAATATAGGTAACTACCTTTATTTCTGTGTTTTCGTCTGTATTTTCTTTACTTTTCTGAAATATCACATTTTTCACATTAATTACCATTTTTATGTTTTTTATCTTTTGTCATTTTATTTATTCATAAATGTACTTAAAATTATTATTTTTTTTTTTAATTCAACACTTCCATGAAAATATAAATTTTTCCACGCGCGAGGTTTCTCTTGTGAATGTATGAATTTTTTGTTTTTTGTTGAATTGGTTAGGTTATTTTTTGGGTAACAAATACCTTAGAGTTTTATTTTCTGTTTCTTAAAATGTAGAATACGCATGTTTACTATAATTATAAGGTATAACTTACTAGATATATAAGTAACTATTGTGAAACCATTTTAACAATAAATGCTATATAATAATGTATCAATATCAATATACGACCGTGCCGGAAACACCACTTTCCCTGACTGAGTGCCGGAATAAATTTAAACTTTTCCGCACTGAGTGCGGAATTTTTTTGTAAGTGTGCGGTTAAGTCTCGGGGTAAACTTTTTTCCGCACACTGGGCGGGAACGTGCTACGAGTTTATATCACAGGGTCAAAGGGCGGGTTTAACTGAGCTAAACCAAAGCATCAAGTAATTTTTTAAAGGATCAACACTTGTACAAGTCACATTTGATTTACCCTTTCTGAAATACGGCTCGAAATCGATCACACAATGGCCTCTTTCTTACACATAGAAAAAGAAAAGGAGCGGCAAGGCTAACAAGAAATAAAAATGCAAAATTCGATGATGCCAAGATGTGCTAAGCGAATTTGATTCTGTCTGCTCGCAGGGCAGCGCGTTCGGCAGAGAGAATACGAAAAGTCGTCGGTCAGCGTGCCGCTGAGCGCGCTGTTCGCTATTCGTTTCGCTTAGCGACTTCAAAACGTTACGTATTACGAGAATACCGGTCCAGGTACGTGCCGCCGTACATCGTCAATCCTGGAGAAAAACGCGGTATAACCACCCACCCACTTAGGATGAGCGCCTTAACTTGTCAAGCAGACGGTAGGAGTTTTGTATAGAGCTTTAAGTAGTTTTATCAACAAGAAAAAAGAACAGTTGGCTTTCAGGTTCAAAACTTCTATATTTAGCATAATGATTTAGTTTTTACATGTGCTGACGCGTTTCGGATGTAAATCCATTTTCAAAACAAGTCAGCCACAATGAACCAAAAAAAGGCACCGTTTCCTAAAAAAATACATTGAGCCAATGTATTTCGTATATGATTTTTGCTCCGATGTAAAGTTTTATCAATATCATAATCAAGTTTACATAAATTTTACAGCCAAAACGAGTTATTGGTTTTACTGCTGCCTGACGCAGTTTCAAAAAAAAGTTGTTACAATATAAAGACAAAACTACTTTTTTTGGGATTTTCGCCACTAAGTTAAGGAAATTTTTTCAAAAATATGTTAAAACCCACTGCGTAAATTCCTAAAGAAAAAAAAAAGTTTTTGTTCGTTTGTCAGTGGTTTTTAAATAAGATAAAAAATTTGCCTACACACACGCAAATCCTTACTAGAATCTAAGTACTTATCTGACGTTTCGGCAGAAATTCTACTGCCGTTATCAAAGAAGTTTTTTTTTTTTTTAATTTTTACGGCTTGCCCAAAATTCATAAACCAAATATTCTTTTTAGACCAATAGTTAGTAGCATTAATTCTCCATGTCATAAACTCGCAAAATATTAACTTAAAATTTTAAATCCCTTAGTAGGAAATACAAATTGATTTATATTTCTCAACACTTTTTAGAAAAACTATCCGAGGTAAGCCTTTTCACAAATGTACCTGTAGATAAAAGCCTTTCTATAGTAAGACATCGATTAGAAAATGATCAAAATTTAGGCGAAAGAACTACACTGAGCGTCAATGCTATTCTGGAACTTCTCACATTATGCATGAAAACCACATATTTTCAGTGGGAAAGTTATTTTTTTCAACAGGATTTTGGGATGGCAATGGGCTCACTTTCTCCTCTAATGAGTAATATTTTTATGGAAGATTTTGAAAATAAGATTTTAGAGGAATTTGATTTTAAACCGGTCATTTGGTTTCGCTATATAGATGATATTTTTAGTATTTGGCCACAAGTTTTACAAAAACTTAATGATTTTCTTAATTTTATAAACGGTAAAGAACCAACAATAAAATTTTCTTTAGAAGTAGAAAACGATAACAAAATTTCATTTTTCGATGTTTTAATAAACAAACAAAATACATTACAAACCTCAGTTTATAGAAAACCAACACATACAAATAGATATCTAAATTTTAACTCAAATCATTGCTCATCAGTTAAAAAAGCAGTAATAAAAAGTCTATACGATAGACCTAAAATAATTTGTTTGGACAATAACACATTTTTACAAGAAAAACAAATAATAAAATTCAAATAACTTCATCGAAAATTCTTTTAGACAAATCGAATTTCCAAGACAACGCGAACGTAGACATAATAATGTACAACCAACAAATTCAATAATTCCTTTTATACCAAGTATTTCGGAAAAAATTAAACGAATCGCTAATAATTATAATATTAGAACAATTTAAAAAAAATCAAATACTCTTAGATCAATTCTAACCAAAACTAAACCATTAAATGCTGAGCAAAACTAAAAAAATATCGTTTATAAAATTCCTTGCGAGTGTGATAAATATTATATTGGAGAAACTTCAAGGACTCTTGAAGTTAGAATAAATGACCAGAAAGGGTACCTCAGAAGGGGAGACTGGGAGAGGTCTAAAATTTGCCAACATTCTTTTGAAAATGATCATAGAGTAATATGGGGAGAAACCAGTATATTTTAGTATAAGTATAAGATGAATGAATGTATAGCTAGCATATTAGTTGATATAAATACAGTTTGGCTTCCAATTTTAAAACAAGATTTTCAAAAAGGTTTTTTTAAAATAAATTTAAAAATAGCATTGATGTTCTTTGGGTTTCTAATGTATTTTTTCTTAAAGTTAGTCAAAAGATAATCTTTATACTTGATATTTTAAAATAAAAATGTTGTATTTTTATAATGTAATCTAAAATCGAAAACAGTCAAACAAATATAATTTTGATTTTAAATTTTACTAAATTCACCCAATACCTTGTTGGCTACTATCGACGCACCAAACTGTCAAGTTAGTATTTGAAATATATATCAGTCAAAGTCAGTCAGTTGTATGACAACAGACAGATGTTTTAAAAAAGAATCGAAAAAAGTTTTTGAAAAGAATAAACTTCTTTGATAACGGAAGAGGAATTTCTTTTTGCATGTGTGTAGGCAAATTTTTTATCTTATTTAAAAACCACTGACAAACGAACAAAATTTTTTTTCTTTAGGAATTTACGCAGTGGGTTTTAACATATTTTTGAAAAAAATTCCTTAACTTAGTGGCGAAAAACCCAAAAAAAGTAGTTTCGACATTATGAATCCGCCACAAACATATAGATTTTATTTACAATATAAAGAGTCTTTAAGAATGATTTTTGTGGAGGGTGTTATAAAATCAAGGATTAAGAGACATGTTTTCATAGCTTTTAGTTACACCTTCGAATGAATTTAGTAAAAGACTGTTACGTACATAAATTTCATAACCATGTTTATGTATTTTGTATGCCCGGTTCATAATTTTCATAAACTTGTACATACATTCCATAACAACTTTTAAACGAATGTCAATGATCGCCAATTATTATATTTATTTAAGGCATAGATTAAAATCGTCAACATGTTTTATTTATTTAATATGCTCTTTATTATCTCCATAACCTTTACATACTATTAATAACAACTCTCTATAAAATGTCAAGAAACATTTTTCATTGATTTCATAACTTCCGTTTATAAATTTAATCACTTTATATGACAATTTTTATAACTTTTCTCCGATTTTCGTAACAGTTACCTGTTATTGATGTATAATTATCTATAAAAAATTAATAAACGCCTGTTATTAATACTATTTACGATATTTTTTTCAGTGCAAGAACTTTGATGGGCATTCAACCTATTACATTTAGGGTCGCACATAAATTCATACTTATGAATACTTATGTTGCACTTAGGTATATGGTACTTCCTTATCTAAGTATTCATAAGTATGAATTTATGTGCGACCCTAAATGTAATAGGTTGAATGCCCATCAAAGTTTCTGGCTGACTTGCTTTGAAAATGGATTTACATCCGAAACGTCAGCACATGTACTGCGAATAGGCCGGAAGAAGTCCAATTTGCCAGTGTACGTACATGCAGAGACACCGAACACCTATCAGTGCAGCCACCAACACTCAGGCTTGCGATCACCATTCACGACTTGCGTTTAGTATTTAGTTCGCCTCTAACCACGGTGCCGTGTGGAGCGTAGTCAATGAAAACGGAATTTGGTCAATAAATACGCAAATTTTTATAACGTAATTTTCTTGTTTTTTGTCACTGATAAATTAGAGGGTTTTATTGTCAACTGCTCAGATTTATCACGGACTACGTGTTACAATGAAAATAATAAGGAGAAACAAAATAAAAGCAAGTTCTAAAAATAAAATAGTACATTCTAAAAACCAAAAAGATTCTCCCAGTGAAAAACAAATTACAGTAAATGTTCGAAACGTCCTCCTTGCTCGGCTAGACAATATCCGAGCCTATTATAAAAACCCCTTCTAACGTTTCCAAGCATGTTAGGGGTGATAGTTTAAAAAGCTTCTTCAATTTTAGTCCGAAGTTCTTCCAAATTATTAGCCCTTTCATGCCCGTAAACTTTAATTTTGATATAACTCCACAGACAGAAGTCATTAGGCGCAAGATCGGGTGATCGAGCTGGCCATAAAATAGTTCCCCGTGTACTTATAACCCGATTAGGAATTACATTATCAAGATATTCCCTAACAAGGCCAACATTGTGAGCGGGACAACCATCTTGTTGAAACCATGTTTCACCAAATCTCACACCTAACAACTGCCTAGCAATTGGAATAATGTGCTGCTGCAGTAGATCCAAGTATCTAGGACCATTCAAATTGCCGTCAATAAAAAATGGCCCAATTACAATACCCACCCAAACGTTTAGTTTTTGGGGATACTCTGTTTTTACGTCAAAATACAAATTCAAATTTTCCCTCGACCAATATCGAACGTGTGTTGGGTTATGACGATTCAATAATGGAAAAGTGCTTTCATCTGTAAAAAGAATATATCTCAGAAAGTTTTCATCACGATTAGCCATTTCCATCATTGTTTCGCAAAATTCCATACGACGATAGTTTTTGACGCTTTTTGAGAACACGTAAGACAGTGGCTGAAGACGTATCAACTGCTTCGGCAATTTGGTGGCTAGTTAACTTTCGATTTTCCTCCACTGCATCACAAATCATCACACTTCCTGCTCGTCATTCAAAACAGTGGGTTTTTTTATGGTTTCTTGGCGCTACACAACCAAACTTTTCAAAATTCTGCACAAACCTATAAATCGTTGATAAACTAGGTTCTGGGCGATTTTCAAAATTCTCCAAAAAAAGTTCTTGAATAAGTCTCAATGGTCTGCCTTGATAGTACCATTTGACCATCTGCACTTTTTCGGCAACTTCCTAGACATCCATCTTTAGTTTTAAAAATGTATTATTTCACTTAAGAACTTACCAATCTGTTTCTAGAGCAAGGCAGAAATAAAACAAAATAAATTTCCAACCGATAACACTGCGGCCTGCTTTGAGTACAACTCGGTCGTACGGCACAGAGAGTAAATTGGACTTGATTTCCCCTATGTTCGCAGTAGTCTTTTCTTTTTTCTTGTTGATAATGTCGTTTTACTTAAGATAAGGCATTCATATGTGACACCTAGCTTAAAGTAAAAGAAAGTGTCCGGCGTTCATCCTTAGGACGGCAGCATAAGGGGTCCAAGTATTTTCAATGCTACGTTTTGTAGCTATTTTGTAAAGGTTAAATTAGTTTTTGTAGCTGTAGCAGTTTTCGAAAAAACGCGACCGCTCTAGCTTAACCATTAAGCTGAGGGGCTACTTCATAACTTCACTTCTGCTAAATCTAAAAAGTTAAAAATAAACACCACATTTTGTAGCTCGGCTTGTTCGAGGGAATCACATGTTCATAGATTTTTTTTAATTTAAAATACCTGTTTTTTTTCTTTAAATATATAGGCCAAATGTAACTAAGTATGTTTTTTTTTTCTTATTTACCATGGGGCCCCCACACTTTAATGGTTGTTGCATAGAGACTCACGTATCAAAACATTTTGTAGCTGTTGCCGTTTACGAGATATTTTTATTTTATATTAATGGGCAAAATATACCGGAGAACAAAAAAAATGCAACACCATGTATATGGATACTTATTTGAATAAAAGTTATTTGTGTGTATACCTTATCTCAAAAGAAATATTTGATAAATTTTTTGTCTTCTAATCTACTTTTTTCACAGATTTTTTCTATTCATTTTCAAAAACAACCAACACATAAAAGACCTTTTGTTTTCCTCATTTAAACGACTTCGTAGAAGGACGCATTGTGGGCATGAAAGAGGCTGGTTTTGGTTTACGGAAAATTGCAAGAGCGGTTAATGCCAATACATCAACAGTGTTAAAGAGTTTGGAGAAGGTGGTCCAATAATGAGACTTATAGACATCGTGCGGATTCTGGACGCCCTAGATCATTACAAGGTCGTGATTTACGGTATCTCAGACTTCTTGCTCTTAGAAATCGATGGGACAGTATACGCCAAGGAAGAGATGTTCTAGTTGCAGCTACAGTTAATCGAAGATTGGTATGGGGCTGAGGGCTTACCGCCCGCTTTTGGTGCTTGCTACCTTTGGCCCCCACAATAGGCTTGCCGCTTGGAGTGGTGCAGAGCTCGGCAAAACTGGAATGACGAATGGAATACCATAAGCTTCAGCGACGAATCCACGTTTTGTTTAGGCGGCCATGATAGATAGAGGGTTAGGCGATTTCGAGGTGAGAGACGAAATGTAGACTTGGCTGTTGAACCTGATACAGCAACACAGCAAAGTATCATGGTATAAAGTGCTATATGTTTAGGAAGCAGATCACCTCTAGTCCTCATCAACGGCAATCTGACTGCTCTGCGATATATCGATGACGTGCTACATCCCTACCTACAAACTATCCCAAATGCGATCTTTCAACAAGATAAATCCAGACCGCATATTGCTCGGGAAACAATGGACTTCTTATACAGGGTTCCTAAGATTTTCCTTAGGGATAGGATTTCAATAAATCAAATAGAAATGGCATAGAAAGTTCTGCGCGCACAAAAGAAACAGGTATATTGAGCAATGGTGCCAGTTTGTTATTATCTTCGGACTGCTTTCATGAGAAAAAATTGTCGCCACTCTTTCATTGTGAGCATAAATCATAGTTGCAATAATAACCGTTGACAAGATGTCTGCAAATTCCGCTAGATGGCGGTCACACCATGAGATGATCGAGGAAAAACTGGGATTCACAGGCATTGCATTTTTATTTCCTTTCGAGTCGCTTCAGTTTCGTAAATTTTGTGTTTTTAAAATGCCGTATACTCGAGAAGAAAAGATTTTTATTATTAAAAACTACATAAAAAGTGACAGTGCGGACGAGGTCATTGGGCTTTTTGTTTTTGCGTTTCCAGATCGACCGGTTCCTGTGGCTCAAACTGTCTACAACATTTATCATCGTTTTGAAAGGTACGGATGCATAAATGGTTGTAGAAAGTGTTACCACGACGGCGAAATACCAGAGCATCCCGTTCTTCCACACAGGGTGGAACGAGACGAAATGGTATGCGCTTACGTTAAGACACATGAACCATGTTCGGCGAAACCGATTGCGGAGGCACTGGATATTCCCAACAGTACTTGCCAATGGATCCTAAAAAAATACGGCAACAAGTCGTTTAAGATTGGGAAGTCGCAGGAATTGCAACCAGGTGATTATTTTCGCCGGTTAGAATATTGTGAGGTTATGAGGGATAAATGTGACAGGAACGAAAATTTCCTATCAAAAGTTTTGTTTAGTGACGAGAAGACATTTGAACTTCATAGCTCTCACAATCCACAAAATAGTCGCTGTTGGTCCCGCGAAAATAAACATCTGCACGCAAGTGTTAGAACGCAACATCCTCAAAAATTAAATGCTTGGAGCGGTATTGTCGGGGATCACATTATTGGACCCTTTTTCATTGAAGGGAATTTGAATAGCGAAAAATATGTTGATCTTCTCCAACACCAGGTTTTACTATGGTTGAGGGAACTCAACATAAATTTGGACGAATTGTGGTTTCAGCAAGATGGCTGTTCATCCCACAATTCACGCCAGGCTACAAATTACCTTCGTCAGGTATTTGGTGATAGAATTATTTCCACGTATGGAAATATCCGATGGCCTCCTCGATCACCAGATCTTGCGCCAAATGACTTTTTCCTATGGGGTTGTTGGCACGACAAAATTTTCCAACACCCTCACTTACGGCCTACGACTATACAGGAGTTGAGGGCGAAAATTTTGGAGGCGGGTAACTCTATCACCCCTGAAATGTTGGCTGCTACGCGCCAAGAGTTTTACAATAGATTGGGATATTGTGAGGCTCAAGAAGGGGACAGATTTGAACATCTAATCTAATTAAAAATTAGATGTTTTCAGATCCAAACCACAGCTTTTTCTTGCTTAAAGGAGGCGGCAGGGTCCATTATTTACGATACTGAGCGATAAACTCGTGAGGTTGTTAACATTAGAAAGAAATATCTTCGCTTTTAATTTAATTTCTTTCCATTCTGTTCTACTAGTGACATCTATCCGGCCAAACCATGCAGCTGGCACTAGCAGCCAAAGAAATCAATAAACGGCGCTGTTTTTCCTGCAGAGCTTTTTGCTTGCGATATTATTGATTTTAAATAAAGCTGGCCCTACATTACATTTGATATTTTCGAGGTGTTTTATGACATGATCTCGAAACATGTAGCGAACCAATTCTTCAAAACTAGCGGGAGGGTAAAAGCGAAAAATAAGGGGCTGCCAATATTTGTAACACCCAAAAAGGGGTAAAAAGATTTATTTTGCTCTGTTTCTTTACAAAAAACGTTTTTTTTTACTTAAAACTTGAGCTCTGCCACTTTTTTAATTTTTTTCTTCAACTTTCTCAAAATTTTCGTCATACCGTAGAAAAAAATTATTTCCCCCATGGTCATACTCTACTTTTATTCGAAAAAATTTAGAAACAGAGACGGGATCAGTTTTCCTAAAACGGGGGATCTTGGTTTCGAGTGAGAAGATAAAGGGCGCCGCAGGCAAAAATTTTTCAATTAAATTAGCCGAAGGCAAAAATGTTAGAAAAACAAAGCACGAAATAAAAATGGCGCCGCTTACAATTTTTTTTCAAAAATTACGTAATTTCGGGAACGCAAAGAAATAGGTCTAAAGAGTATAATTTTTAAGAAAAAAATATCAATTTTCTCGCCCTCCTCCACTGGGACTACAGGGTCCGTGCACAAATTACGTAATGGTCATAGGGGGAGGGGGGATACAAAACGTTACGTAGGGGGGAGGGAGGTTTTCGACAGCATTTGCATTTTGTGTGAAACTAAGAAAATTTGGAATGAAAATAAGTGAAGAGTTTTTTTTGTGGGGGGTCTTGAAATCGTTACGTAATATTAGGGAAGTGGCGTGCCAAACCGTTACAAAACATTACATATGGAGGGGGTCAAAAATTGGTAAAATCACCGTTACGTAATTTGTGCACGGCCCCACATCTGACTGTTCCTCCTTTTTGATTTCGAATCAAAGTGCAAAATCCGGGTTGGACGTTCGAAGGCGTCAACCCGTCCTATTTGCTTGATAAAGTTTCTACGGAAATATCTCAGTCGATCTCTCCGGCCGTGTATGAACGCTTTAGGTTAGGCATTTACATGTATCTCAGTCCCCAGCCTGTAAACAGTGCGTAAGGACAATGGTTACAAAATGAAAAGCCGAAAAATATTTTTTTTTACGATATCTTTCATCAGTTTGATATTAAAGCCGAGTAAAAACAATTTTTATTCCAGTCCTAAAGGTATGAAAATGGAAAACATTAGAAAACAACAACCTGGAATGGATTTACTACGTGTAAGATGTAGTGACAACATCGCCCCATGCCCATCCTTTTCTGCCTAATGTGCTTTTCCGTTTGTCTGCGTCTTATACACGGCTGCTTGGCCCCCTAAGGATTTGCTTAGTAACCCTGTATGAACATGGCATAGAGACTTTGAAATGGCCAGCAAGATCGCCTGACTATGGCCTGACGTATGGGATATGATAGAGCGCAATCTTAGTCGATTACCACGTCCCCCTGGAAACTTAGAGGAACTCTGGCACGCCGTAAGGAGAATTTGGATGAGTGTTCCTCAATATGATAAAAACCATCTTATTTTGTCAATGCCCCATAGAACAAACGAGTGCATAAATAACCATGGAGGAGCCACTCATTATTAATTTTTTGATGATTATATATCTTCTTCTTCTTGGAAATGTAATCAATTACTATATATTAATATATAAATAAATTATTTTAAAAATATTTGTCCTTTCTGGTGTTGCATTTTTTTTGTTCTCCAGTATATATAGGCTAAGTATACTATGTGATATATTTTGCCCAACCCAACTCTAGGAATATTTTGTGATCCTCTCGAACAAGCTGAGCTATAAAATGTGGAGTGTATTTGAACAGAATTGAAGTTATGGAGTGGCCCCTCAGCTTAACGGTTAAGATATGGGGGTCGCGTTTTTTCGAAAACGGCCACAGTTACAAAATTAATAAATTAATTTAACCGTAAAAAAATAGCTACAAAAAGGCTACAAAATGTATACTCCAATAGAGTAGTCAGAAAATCGCGATTTATCTACAAAAATGACTTAACAGCCAAATTTATTACAGCAAGTAGAAGGTCATATAAGACTCTTCAAACCACATTTTTCCAAAAAAATTGTTCTCTAGGTTCGCCGCCATCTTGAATTTATGCTTAATTACGGTTAACTCGGTTTTAGTTCGGTATCTCATTGACCATTGGTCCAATTTAAAAAAAAAATTGTTTTGTTTTATTAAAAAGTGGTTTCTCTACGATTTTTGATTTAATTTTTTTCCCTATATGTCTCGGATAAAAAGTTAGTTCACATATACCATCGAAAATAATGATTATTCAAGGTGACATATATATATATATATATTGACATATAATTTGTTACCATGAATCTTAAAAAAAAATGTTCGTATAAAATAGTTAGTGGGTTAAATTTTCTTTAAATTTTGGTAATAAAAAGTAAATAAAAGTTTTGATAAAAATAACGGTGACAGAGGGCGCCACAAATGTGTATTTTTTTATAGAAAAAAAGTGTAGATCTTTCTTATGTACATATTTTTACATAGGCATAAAATACACTTATATTAAGAAATATGTTATAATACACACTAAGCAGCACTTAAGGAGAAAAAGTTTTCAGAAATAAAAATGAGGGAAGATACGAAAAAGTGGTAATAAATAGTAGGTATATCTACACCAAGTTATATAAGTGGTATTTTTAAACCCTATAGGCGAAGTAGTATACAGTGGCGTATCCAGCACCAAGCTATGAGGGGAGTTGGTAAGAAGAAGTAGGTAAGAAATGTTAACGCAGGCAAGAAATATAAAAATACTGTTTCGATTTATAGGCACCACTCTTTAAAAAGTGTCAAACATACTTATATCATAGAAGAAGTTAAAAAACCTCCAAATCAGTTACTTCAACCGAAAAGAAACTAAAAAACAAAAGATCAAAAGATCTTGGGTGGAAATAACGAAAATTCAAACTTGGATGAGCATCCCACAAGGAACACACAAAAGATCAAAGCGAAAAGAGAAAAGATTAAACGATGTTTCGCCCTGGGTAACCAGCGTGGGCTCATCAGAAGTTTTCGTTATTTCCACCCAAGATCTTTTGATCTTTTGTTTTTATACTTATATCATCTCTAAAAAATGCCGCAGGCAAACATTTTCTCAATAAGACTTTTTATATCTTTATTCTTTAGGAAGGTTATTGGTAAATAAGTACTCAATTCAAGTTATCAGTATTTGCTTACGTTGTGTTGTAATAGTTTGTTGCAAATAATTATTTTCCTCGTTTTCCTCGAAATCCATAAGGACGAATATCGAATTTTACTCAAAAAATTTAAATTTTAAAAGTGACTACGCAGAATATTATCTAATATTCCAATATTCCAGAATGGAAAAACACTCACTGTTGTGAATCATAGGTGAGTAGGTACACAAAAAGTGAGTAATATCTTACCTCAAGAATTTGTAATGTCAGCTTTGCAGCACTCTATCTCAGCTATTTTTTACTATACAGAAAAGTATTTAAAAAAAAAATGATAGAGAATTTTGATATCTACAATTCTTTTCTTCTCAGGTCTACACAAAGAGAAATATTGGCTAGTAAGTACTCATATATCACCATTTTCGGGAGTCTTTTAGGTATAGCTTTTTTTAGGACACATACAAAAAAAAATATTGAATTAAAGTTTAAAAAAATAATTTTGTATAGCGACCAAAAAAAACCGTTTTAAAATCGAACAAATATTTACCTAAATTAGTCCAACACAAAATCCAAGATGGCGGCGAACCCAGAGGGAAATTTTGTTGGAAAAATGTGGTTTTAGGTTTCTGGTATGATCCCCTATTAGGCCTGAAAAGTGTGGCTGTGTAGTCAGTTTTGCCATTTTAAAGTACTATTCTATTGGACTAGTAGTCTTTCTGTAGCTTGTGTTTTCTTTTAACCTTTTATTAGAAAATTTGATGTATAGAAAAGTTGCATAGTGAGAACAGGGCATAAGACGAGCCCTATTAAGAGACGGGCCTTATTTGGCGCAAGTACTATACTATACAGACCGCTTCAAGCTACTGCGAACATAGGGCGGAAGAAGTCTAATTTGCCAGTGTACGTACATGAAGAGACACCGCACGCCTATCAGTGAAGCAACCAACACTCAGGTTTCCGATCGCCATTCGCTGCCGTTCGCCGCCTTTCGCCTTGTATTTAGTACGCCTCTAACCACGGTGCTGTGTGGAGCGTAGTCAATGAAACCGGAATTTGGTCAATAAATACGCAAATTTTTATAACGTAATTTTCTTATTTTTTGTCATTGATAAATAAGAGCGTTTTATTGTCAACTGCTCAGATTTATCAGTGACGACGTGTTACAATGAAAATAATAAGGAGAAACAAAATAAAAGCAAGTTCTCAAAATAAAATAATATATTCTAAAAACCAAAAAGATTCTCCCAGTCAAAAAAAAATTAAAGCAAATGTTCGAAAAGTCCTCCTTGCTCGGCTAGACAATATCCGAGCCTACTATAAAAACCCCTTCTAACGTTTCCAAGCATGTTAGGGGTGATAATTTGAAAAGCTTCTTCAAAAACAGATAGAAGTCATTAGGAGCAAGATCGGGAGATCGAGCTGGCCATAAAATAGTTCCCCGTGTACTTATAACCCGATTAGGAAATACATTATCAAGATATTCCGTAACAAGGCCAACATTGTGAGCGGAACAATCATCTTGTTGAAATCATGTTTCACCAAATCTTACACCTAACAACTGCCTAGCAGTTGGAATAATGTGCTGCTGCAGTAGATCCAAGTATCTAGGACCATTCAAATTGCAATTGCCGTTAATAAAAAATGGCCCAATTACGTGTTCCCCTACAATACCCCCCCCCAAACATTTAGTTTTTGGGGATACTGTGTTCTCACGTCAAAATACAAATGCAAATTTTCCCTCGACCAATATCGAACGTGTGTTGGGTTATGACGATTTGACCATTTGACCATCTGCACTTTTTCGGCAACTTCGTAGATATCCATTTTTAGTTTTAAAAATGTATTATTTCAATTAAGAACTTACCCATCTGCTTCTCGAGCAAGGCAGAAATAAAACAAAATAATAAAAACAAAATGAATTTCCAAAAGATAACACTGCAGCGTGCTTCGAATCCACCTCGGTCGTACGGCACGGAGAGTAAATTGGACTTGATTCCCCCTATGTTCGTAGTAGCTTGAAGCGGTCTGTATATATATATACTGTTGCATCCTTACAGCGATTTTTTTATTGTTGTTAGCAGTCAAAATGTCTGCTGTCACTCGCAATCAGGAATTATTCAAGATTGTTAAATGGTCAATGATCATAAGCGGCACCTGGCGGATAAAGTCAAGGAGCGATTGGTTTGCGAACACCGTCATCTACAAGATCTACTCATTTTTCGTTCAAGTATTTTACGGATCGTTGGTGTTGCTGTTTGCCATTGAGTTTTTCCATTTAAGCGGGGGTGATATTGACACAGGTATAGACTATATTAGAGGCTTTGTATGCATTTGACAGTTGCTGTTTTACCAGAGGTGGGCAACTCATATTGCCCTCTCTTTCTAGTTTTTTTTCATATTTGCATATAATACCGATTTTATGAAATGGACTCATGTTTTGTTGTCAGAGAATTTTTGGTCATTAAAATATGTCAAATTATCACAAAGAAAAATGAGGTACGCAGCTGATGTTAAAAATGTTAGTAGGAGGTGAAATAAAAAAGCTTTGCTGATCTATCTTTTTTTACTCATTTTATTAAAGTCTTGGTACATCAAATGAACGTGGAGATCGCCGTTTCCAGTTCTGTCAGAAAAGGGATTTTATCGTGTCAAATACTTTCTTTAAACTTCCAGCTAGACGCCTTTATACTTGGACTTCTAAATCCGACAATCCTGAGAGTATCATTAGAAACCAGATAGACTTTATGTTAATTAATAAACGATTTAGAAACATTATTAGCAGGCTCGGATCACAATCCAGTTATGGCGAAAATTAAATTTACCCTCAAGAAAAATCGCGCCCACATAACAAATTCAGATCCAGGTTGGACGAACTTCAAGATAACATGATAGCAACTAAACTTAAAGTCGAACTTAACAAAAAGCTTAAAGATATTAATAAGTCTACCGAACAAGATGCAGAAATGGTCTGGACAAAGGTTAAAAGTGCCATAGTCGAAAGCACAACACTTTTAGGCAAGGATGAAACAAGAAATAAAAAGGATGTTTGGATGACCAATGAAATCCTGGAGTTGATGGATAAAAGATGCAGTAAAAAAAGGCAAAGATCAGTATCATGAAATCAATAGAGCAATAAAAAACAAGATAATGTCAGCAAAACAAGACTGGATAACAGATCAATGTCAAGAAATAGAAGATCTAGATGCTAAACATGACACTCTCAATTTACACAAACGTTCGAACAGCCAGAATATTCCTCAAACCAAGGTATAGATATAACACCAGAGGAAGTAAAACACGCAATATCTTCAGCTAAAAACAGAAAAGCGGTAGAACAAGACGAAGTATACACTGAGGTTTTAAGGCTAATAAAAACGAAGATTCGCTAAATACGCTGGTCAAACTTTTTAACTTGATTTACCGTAGCGGTAAAATCCCTGCTGACTGGCTAAAATCAACCTTTGTTACGCTGCCTAAAAACATTCAGCAAAGAAGTGTAGTGATTACCGCCTAATTAGCCTAATGAGCCATATGTTTAAAATATTTCTAAAGATTATCCACAAAAGAATTTATGGGAAAGGCGACACGCAGTTTGGATTTCGTGTTGGGTTCGGGACAAGAGAGGCCTTGTTTGGCATTCAAGTCTTAGTTCAGCGGGCTAGGGATGTTTTGGTGTCAGTACAGGCCTGTTTCATAGATTATGAGGAAGCATTTGATCGGGTCCAACACGAAAAGCTCATAGAATCGCTAAAAGAAGTTGGTCTTGATGACCGAGATCTAAAGATAATCGCTAATCTATAGTGGAATTAGACTGCTCAAATAAAGGTTTGTAGAGAAACTGTTTGCTCAGGGGGTTCTTTGGGTAAGTGAAAAGAAAACCGGCGGAGGATTGGGTTGGAACTTGTTTGTATTTCAATATGGAGAGCCTTGAAAAAGAAAATAAATTACAGTTAGACAATATTCAGGAATAATTTGAGCAAACAAATATTATTAATATCTTAGAGTAACTTAAGTATTCAATGCTTACTTAAATATTAAACAACACACACAATTATAAATAAATACTAATTACCTTGAAAGACCAGGCCGTGCTTGTTCAAAACGTAAAGTTTTTCGGAGCGAGAAACCCATAAGGTTCTTTCGGGCTCTCGTTGTTATTAATAAATCGGCATACCTTTGGTTAATTACGAGCAGGCACGGTAGCATGCTAAAGCAAGCAGTACTCGGCAGTTCCCCCTCTCCCTCTTGAATTAAACAATGTGCGTCGGTTGAACCGCGAATAGAGATTTTGAATAAACGCGGGAAAATGTAAAATGATTCTAAATTAAATAAGTAATGGGGGTGTATCCCTGTTCCGTTACAGCTTGCTCCCCTCCGACTTGCGTCCGAAAAATTACCAAAAATTTTTATAGGATGCAATAAATTTATTTAAACCACGACCAAGCTCTCAGTAAATAATAAAGTATTGAGCATTTAGTGATACGCTAATAAATAATATTTTAAGCTTTTAAAAGAAAAAGGATAAAAATTAAAATTTAATACGAAATAAATTCAAGGTTCAAACTTTTGTTAAAAGATAAGGCGCATCTAAAAATGAAAGGTTTATTTTATCAAAATTCCAACTGATTAATACAAAGCAACATAAAAACTTTTTGCGAAGAAAAGGAGCCCCAAGTACAGGACAGAAATCCTTATCTTTTAGTTTAGAAGAAAGAAATAAAAAATGTTTATATTTTTATACGGAATTGAATATTAAAATTGTCCAGAAAGAGCAAAATCGCATGTTCCAAACCCAACTATATTTTCCTATTTAAAAATTTTACCACTTTATCATTTAAAAAATCCGTAAAATTGTTTTAAAATTTTCTTTTGTCTTGTGACAAACGTCTCCCAAAATACAGACATTTAAAGAATGTTTTCGATTGCTATGGTTGTGACTAAAATGATCTCGTGCGTAAAAATTAATTGTTTTTTTACAGAAAATCTATATGTCTAGATCTTTTATTTAATTTAATATTCTCCCCGGATCTCAATTTTCTTTTGAAAATAGGGGAAAAAAATATGTTTTCTTTTTTTTTTACGACTGCTTTTACCCACCAATCTTGATTTTTTTTTAAAAATGGGATGTTCAGAATAGGAAAATTATGTAATTTTTCCTAAACATACTAGTTTAATCCGTAATTGGCCAACTTTCTACAAAAGAAAGCTTATATTTAAAAACTTAGAAAGGAGTAAATAAAAATAATTAGAAGCAAAATAATTTTTAGGTCCATACTGCTTCTGGACACTCACAATCTCACGACATTCATACCCATATGATTAACCAAAGATAAATACCATTTTACTGTTTTTTTTACAAACTCGTTCGACACAAATAAATCGCCGGTAAAGATTGAAAAATGTATGAAAAATAAAATTATCGTTGGATGAACTTCCTGGTATTTCCTATGTTTAAAAACAAATATAAATATAATTTAAAAACTATATCTACTAAGTAAATTTCACAACGCTACTTAATCTGCTACTCTAGGAGTTAAAAAATCGGCGTTCCAGGGTGTATCACAGGATGTTTTGACCGGAATTTTGTTCTCAATGGATTTCACCCCTGGATTTTTTTTTATTTTTTAAAATTTAATACCTGATTTAGCGGGCTCCTACATCGTTGGGGAAGGGTCGCTTGGTGGTGAATTTCATTTTTTCTATCATATTCCTTCACTCGATTGCACAAGTTGGGCGCCAGATGTAGAGAAACTGTTTGCTCAGGGGGTTCTTTGGGTAAGTGAAAAGAAAACCGGCGGAGGATTGGGTTGGAACTTGTTTGTATTTCAATATGGAAAGCCTTGAAAAAGAAAATAAATTGCAGTTAGACAATATCCAAGAATAATTTGAGCAAACAAATATTATTAATATCTTACAGTAACTTTAAACCACACACACAATTATAAATAAATAGTAATTACCTTGAAAGACCAGACCGTGCTTGTTCAAAACGTAAAGTTTTTCGGAGCGAGAAACCCATAAGGTTCTTTCGGGCTCTCGTTGTTATTAATAAATCGGCATACCTTTGGTTAATTACTAGCAGGCACGGTAGCACGCTAAAGCAAGCAGTACTCGGCAGTTCCCCCTCTCCCTCTTGAATTAAACAATGTGCGTCGGTTGAACCGCGAATAGAGATTTTGAATAAACGCGGGAAAATGTAAAATGATTCTGAATTAAATAAGTAATGGGGGTGTATCCTTGTTCCGTTACAGGTTGATAACTAACTGTCCAAAGAGGTCCAAATAAGAAGAGGAGTACGCCATGGTTGTATATTGTCTCCGCTGTTGTTTATTATCTATAGTAACAAAGGTAAATAATAGAGAATTCACTTCATAACTGCGAAGAGGGTCTGACCATAAACGGCATAAAAATCAACAACATACAACAACTGTCATAATAGCAGACACGCTGGAGGGCCTGCAAGAGTTGTTGAACCAAATTGCCGGCAAAAGTTCACAATTCGGGCTTAACTTAAATGTTGGAAAAACAAAACGGAGGGTCATATCCAATGAAAAGAATATCCGAGGCATGTTGGAAGTAAATGAGCAGCAAGTCGAACGCGTGAATTCATACAAATACTTGGGTTGTCTCCTCAATGAGAACTGGGACCACATGCAAGAAGTTCGTGCAAGAATTGAATAAATCAGATCATCTTTTATCAAAATGAAATCATTGTTGTATAGTCGCGATCTTAATACCACTCTTCGAATTCGTGTGATTCGGTGTTATGTTTTAAGCATCTTATATTATGGCATGGAAGTATGGACACTGACTGAGACCATGTGCAAAAAGTTGGAGGGATTCGAGGTGTGGTTTTATCGTAGAATCTTGGTTGGACTGAGTAACTAATGTGGATGTTCTGCTTAGAATAAATAAAGAGCTTGAAGTTTTATTTACTATCGAAAAACGAAAACTTGAATATTTTGGCTATATTTTGAGAAATGACAAATATAAATTTTTAAAATTGATAATAGAAGGCAAAATTGAAGGCAGAAGAGTTCCGGGTCGTAGAAGTTTACATTTAATGCTTTTTTGTCAGGACTAGGAGTATATATACTACAATTTGTCAGTTTTAATTTTTGTAGGCTCTTTTTCTGAAAACCCTGTTTTTTATTTTAACATGTATGTTATTAAGCTTATTTTTATGTGTAAACAAACCTTTGAAACTTTTAACATACAAAGCCATAGATAGCCATGGAATATTTCGCTGTCACTGCTGAGAAAAGTAATAGAAATTCTGTCTTTCCTTCTACATAGTGAGAATTTTCGACATTTTTTGACGTTTATTGGTACGCGTAGTAACAATTTAGCTCCGCCATAAACTAGTCCTGCAGAATATCTTTAAAATATTAAATTTACAAAATGTTATTAAAAAAATGATGCGGTTTCTCTTACAACGTTAGGATAAATATGAAGGACGCAACTTTCCAGAATTCTGACGGGTGAGATTTTCTGTCATTTCTGAAGAATCGCTACCATTATGTCTAGATGTAGTAAAGCAGCATCTATTAAATGCAAACTTTAGCATATTACAATTTCACCTTCACCTCACACTGTCTACAAAGAATAAAAACAAAATCATTCAACACAAACTTGCGGAAAAAATCTTGGATTGATACCAATATTATTAAAAAAAGCAAGGAACTCAAAATATTTTACAACTTTGCAAAAAAACAAAATAGTTCTGTAATACTAAGTGAGTACAAAAAAGAAGAAAAAAAAAACAATAGTCTAGCCTGGTTCTACGAACAAAAAGGGAGTACATCAAAAATATAATTAGTTCTTGCAGCAACAAACCAAAGACAGTTTGGAATATAGTAAAAGAAACTAGAGGTCAAATTACAAAAAACATTTTCCTTTTGTTAAAAATGTTAGTGGGCAGCTAATTACAAAGCATCAAGAAGTGACAGAGAACTTTTGCTCCCTTTTTGCTAATAAAACTAGGCTATTGTTGACAGACAATAACAGAGCTAGATCTGATCAGTGTAGTGTTTCCAAACATAACATAAATAACATCTTTCATTTAACACCAGTCGATAGGGAAGAAATTAAAAGCATTATTGTTCGTCTAAAAAATAAAAACAGATGTGGGATCGACAACATGTGATGTTGTGATATTTTAGCTGAGCTTCTAACTCACATAGTTAATTTATGTTTCCAAAAGGAAAAGTTCCCCGACGCACTGAAAATTGGTAAAATTGTCCTAGTTTTTAAAAAAACAAACCCAACATTAGTTGAAAACTGCAGGCCAGTAACTGTTGTAAATACGATTTCAAAAATACTAGAAAAAGCGTTGTTTACTAGAATAAGTACTTTTTAAAATAAGAATAGCATATTAAACTCAAACCAATATGGATTTAGGCAGGGTCGATCTACCGAGGATACAGTATGTGAGTTTATGCAGGCGGTCTACGGTAGATTGGATAATGGCGAGTTGGTGATAGGGTTATTTTTTGACCTCTCGTCTGCGTTCGATTGTTTGTAAACAAATTTTCTACTGGATAAGATAGAAACCTATGCAATAAGAGGTGTACTAGAACAACTTATTAACTCGTATATTTGCAGACGACAAATCAATAGTTATCTCAGGGAAAACAAAAGGCGAGGTACAGAAGAAAGTTACCACAGTATTAAAAGAATTTAAAAAATGGTGCGAATCAAATAAACTAATATTAAACCTTGACAAATCTTGTGCTATAAATTTCAGATGTAAAGAATATTCAAAGATAGTTCAACTAAACAACCAAATTAAAGTAGCAGAAAATATAAAATTTCTAGGTGTCACGGTTGACCAGCTTTTATCATGGAACCAGCATATAAAACAAGTGTTTGGGTAAACTTAGCAAAAGTTTTTATGCCATTTTGAAAATGAAGCAACTTTTAGAAACCTCTACTATGCATTAGTTTATTCACACCTGACATATTCAGTGATTTTATGGGGGCAGAGCACAGAATGGCAGTCAGTCTTTTCTTCTTCTTCAGGTGCCATGCTCTCTTCGAACGTTGGCGCAATCTGTACCGTATCCACTGCTTTTTGGAAAAGTGTCGTTCTAAAATATTCAAGTTTTCGTTTTTTGATGGTAAATAAAACTTCAAGCTCTTTATTCTAAGGTGAACATCCACTTTAGTTACTCCGTCTATCCAAGATATCTTTAGTATTCTACGATAACACCACATCTCGAATGCCTTTAACTTTCTGCACATGGCCTCCGTCAGTGTCCGTGCTTCCATACCATAATATGCCAAAAACATAACACCGAAGCACACGAATTCGGAGAGTGGTGTTAAGATCGCGACTACACAACACTGATTTCATTTTGATAGAAGGTGATCTGGTTTGCTCAATTCTTGCATGCAACCCAAGTATTTGTATGAATACACGCGTTCGACTTGCTGCCCATTTACTTTTACCGTGCCTCGGATGTTCTTTTCCTTGGATATGACCATCCATTTTGTTTTTCCAACATTTAAGTTAAGCCCGAATTGCGAATTTTTGGCAGAAAATTGATTCAACAACTCACATGCCTTCCAGCGTGTCTGCTATTATGACAGTGTCGTCGGTATATCGTATGAAGTGCATTCTCTATTACTTTGTTACTATAGATATTAAACAACACCGGAGACAATATACAATCTTGGCGTACTCCTCTCCTTATTTAGACCTCTTCGGACAGTTGGCCATCAACCTGTATTTGAGCAGTCTGATTCCATTATAGATTAGCGATTATCTTTAGATCTCGTTCATCTAGACCAACTTCTTTTAGCGATTCCATGAGCTTTTCGTGTTCGACTCGATCAAATGCTTCCTCATAATCTATGAAACAGGCATATACTGGCACCGACACATCCCTAGAATGCTAAATTAAGACTTTAATGCCAAACAAGGCCTCTCTTGTCCCGAGCCCAAGAATTCGCATTTCCTATAAATTCTTTAGTCAGTTAGTCAGTCTTTATAAAACAAAACAAAATCATTAGACTTATATTTTCTCTACAGTATATCTACATTTACAAGAATCTATTATTTGCCAAGCACCATCCAAACAATTTTACAAAAATTTCAGACCATCACAATTACCGAACCCGTTATGGTAAAAATTATCTTCTACAAAAGCACAATTTGAACAATGTCCAAGTTACTCTGCAGCCAAACTGTATAATGTCCTGCCAACAGAAGTCAAAGCACTACCTAGAATAAGGTTTAAATATATAGTTAAAGGTCTTTAGACAAAAATTTTTTATTATACAGTAACAGATTTTATTGACGATAGAATTAATGCAACCGATTTTTAGTCTTACTCCATTGTTATGATTAGGTTAAGGTTTATTTTTAAAAGATAGTAGACATTAGCTATTTGTAACTCATCGCCGTATACGTATCCGCATCTAGCGAGAACGAAGCACATTAATTGGTCAGCAACTTGTACCACGTTCGAAAAGAGCAGACATATGCTAATCTAAGGTGTTCTTGAACGCGATAGGTGTTGAGATGCGTTAGGTATCACGTATCGTTACGGCACACGTATCGTATCTCAGCACCTATTGCGTTCAGAAACACCTTAAATTAGCATATATCTGCTCTTTTCGAAGGTGCTACAAGTTTCTGACCAATCAATGTGCTTGGTTCTTGCTAGATACGGATACGTATACCGCGATGAGTTACAAATAGCTTTATGTCCCTATTTAAAGTAAATATTTCAACGCATCGTTATCGGTATACGTAACGCGTTTTTTACTTTTTTATGCGATGTTTCGAACGTTGCCCGCTTTCTTGAAGGTTGGGATTACAGAACTGCTGATTGAAATCGTTGCGTATGTTCGTGGGTCCGTAACGATACGTACATCCTTCCGCACGCAACAAGATTCTGTCATCACACCCGTCAAAAAAGCAGGCATCGTTCGAAACATGGCATGAAAAAGTAAAAAATGTAGTGTATTGTGACTTTGTTTCGAACGCGTTACGTATACCGATACCGATGCGTTGAAATATTTACTTTAAGTGTCTAGTTTTTATTCGTCAATGTTGTATATTTTAGTAAACTATTATTTGTTAATATTTTTCTTCTATGTTGGGAATTTGGAACCTTTGGTTGCACTAAAACAAAATTATGATTGTTTTCCACAAACCAAAACTACACTTTTTTGCACTCGACGCGCGTTTCGCTAACAACGTTAGCATCATCAGGAGACGATAAACAATGAACTAAATTAATCTACGCTCTATCTTATATACAATCCTTTAGTGGGCGGAGATAAGACTAATAAATTGTGATTGATTACGATTTTTAATCCTATCTCCCCTCAACCAAAGAATAAAGTGTACTAAACGGGATGGGTCCTCTATCTTTATTTAAACTATTTCTGGATTTAATGATTTCCATACTTTCATATGCATTCAAAAGTCTTTTGTTTGGTACACTTTTTAGAAGTTTTAGGTTATCTAATGTGAATCTATGATTGTTTTCAAAAGCATGCTCGGCCACACTTGACTTTTCTGTTCTTCCGTATTTTAAGTGTGCTAAGTGTTCTTTAAAACGTGTTTGAATAGAGCGTCTCGTTTAGCCAACATATTTTTGTCACAATCCATGCAACTAATTTCGTAAATTCCACTTTTTTCTAGAACTGTAGTTTTATCCTTGGGATTTCCTAGTAAGCTTCTAATTGTGTTACCGGATTGATATACTAATTTAAGACCGGTGTTATTAAATACTTTGTGTAATCCTTTCGTATAATTAGGATTATAAGGAATTGATACAAATTTTGAGTCGCAGGTATCTTTTTGTCTGAAACGGTACACTGCCATTTCTAGACACTTTTGTTATAAGAAATAAAAATAAATTGGACTTTGACCTATACAGAAAAGGCACGGCCACCAACAGGTATATTCCAAATGACTCTTTTCATTGTTTAGAACATAAGCTTGCAAGTTTGCACTTTTTAACATATAGATTAGTAAATTTCCCCTTAAACAAAGAAAGATTTGAAGCAGAAAAGAATAGGATTAGGAATATAGCTGTCGAAAACGGTTACGACGAAGGCTTAATAAATAAGCTGATAAATAGACATTCTTTTCAAAAGACCTTTCGGAATTCTACCTTTTTCAGACAAAAAGATACCTGCGACTCAAAATTTGTATCAATTCCTTATAATCCTAATTATACAAAAGGATTACACAAAGTATTTAATAACACCGGTCTTAAATTAGTATATCAATTCGGTAACACAATTAGAAGCTTACTAGGAAATCCCAAGGATAAAACTACAGTTCTAGAAAAAAGTGGAATTTACGAAATTAGTTGCATGGATTGTGACAAAAAATATGTTGGCCAAACGAGACGCTCTATTAAAACACGTTTTAAAGAACACTTAGCACACTTAAAATACGGAAGAACAGAAAAGTCAAGTGTGGCCGAGCATGCTTTTGAAAACAATCATAGATTCACATTAGATAACCTAAAACTTTTAAAAAGTGTACCAAACAAAAGACTTTTGAATGCATATGAAAGTATGGAAATCATTAAATCTAGAAATAGTTTAAATAAAGATAGAGGACCCATCCCGTTTAGTACACTTTATTCTTTGGTTGAGGGGAGATAGGATTAAAAATCGTGATCAATCACAATTTATTAGTCTTATCTCCGCCCACTAAAGGATTGTATATAAGATAGAGCGTAGATTAATTTAGTTCATTGTTTATCGTCTCCTGATGATGCTAACGTTGTTAGCGAAACGCGCGTCGAGTGCAAAAAAGTGTAGTTTTGGTTTGTGGAAAACAATCATAATTTTGTTTTAATATTTTTCTTGCTGTTATGTACGCTGTGAATGTCTCTAGGTATATTCTATGTAGGAATTTTAATTCTAGTTCTAGTTTTAATTTTATTTTTTTTAGAATTGACAAAGTATATAAATTTATAGTATTTTCAGACTATCTACTTAAATAATTTTAAGTTTTAAATGTAAAATCAAATTGACGTGTACAGGGTGGTCCAAATTCGAGGGGCCTCTATAGCTTTGGGCTTTTGCAGCATAGTTGGCCCAAAACTAATATACATGTTACGGGCTCGAGTTTCAAGAGAAGTCGAAAACTAAAAGTCGCATTGCGATATGTCAAAGCGTTTCTGAGCTACAGGAGGATTCATAAAAATGTGCGGTTCTAAAAACCCTCTACAACTTTTTTATTTCTTTGAAAGATTTTCATTAAAAACATTTTTTGAAGATTTTTTAAGGACAAATCTACCTGTTTCACCGATTTTGTCTTAAAGCCTGTAGTTCACGAGATAAAACACAAAGTTACATTTTTTTAAATGGAATACCCAGATAAACAGATATCTGCAATTTTTAATAATTACCATAGTAGGCTGTGTTTAACTCTGACCTATGCAGTTTTAGGGTATCTATCTAGGTAGCTATGATCAAATAAAAACAATTGCCATGATAAACGAGCCCAAGTGTCAAAAGTGACGTCTTCGTCAAGATGTAAAAATGTTTGAAAACTTTAAAAAGTACGACATGATAAAATGTTATATTGAAAGTAACGAAAATCGACAGGCGGCGTTAAATCTATATTTCCAGACATATCCGGAAAGAAGGCAACCTAGCTCAAAAATATTTTTGAAGTTAAAACGTCATCTACAAGAGTACGGATACTTTACAAAACCGCGGCCTAGGACTAGCCAGAGATAGAGAATTGGAAGAATTAACGGTTCTAGGAGAAATAGAAATTAACCCGAATACTTCCACCAGGGCTATGGAGAGAAACACTGGAATTCCACGCCGTTTGGGTGCTTAAAAAACACAAGTTTAAACCCTGTCAACCCCGACGGGTGTACCCATTACGGCAACCAGATTTTGCTCCAAGACGTGCATTTTGCAGGTGGTACCTAAATAAAAGCCAAGAAGACCCAGATTTTTCCAGAAAAGTTATTTGGACAGATGAGGAAACAATTTCTAGTGATGAAATATTCACCAGATATAACTGCTATTACTGGAAACAGCAAAATCCCCATACTATGGTGGAACAAGCGAATCAGGGAAGGTTCAGTTTTAAGGTATGGGTAGGCATCTACAGACGACAAATTATTGGGCCATATATTTTTGATGGAAATTTAAATGCCGAAAGATACCAACAAATTTTAAAAGAGCAGATGATTCCGTTTATCGACAATTTGCCACTTCAGCAAAATAATGAGCTGTACTTTCAAAATGACGGTGCACCTCCTCACAATGCACGAGACATTACTAATTTGCTAAATATTGTGTTTGCCGAAAACTGGATCGGAAATAACGGTTCTATATATTGGTCCCCCAGGTTTCCAGACCTGACCCCTTGCGACTTCTTTTTGTGGGGGAGAGTCAAAGACCTTGTATTTCGAAATCGCCCAACTACTAGCGCACAAAAAAATTATCAACATTTCCCTAACAACTGCCAAATCTAGTTGCTTACCTCTGGTAAAACAGTAACTGTCAAAAGTTGTATACAGGGCCTCTAGGCTATATTAAAGACTATAATTATAGACTCTCTAACACCTGAGGCGTTTTCTCGCGTTGAAATTGTTTTTAAAAAGTTTGAAACATTTGTTTTCTAGCGTTGCAACGGTGACGTCACATCTAAACGGTTTAAAAATATTTTGAACTCTAGTTTCAAAACTGACGCGTGCGTAGAAGATACGTCAAAATTCTACATTTTTGTTTTAACCTAAGATTTTTTTTTGTTTTTGCGTGAAAATGGATGAAAAATCGTATTCTAGATATCTTGTTAGCCATTCTTCATGGTATCCCTGTGGTCTTATATGATTTTCGGGGCTTAAAAGAACAGTACATAAAAAAACTTCACTATCCATGTAGCTTCTATTGCTTGCCATCCATGCTACTAAAACTGGCCGTACACTCGAAGGTTTTGTTAAATAAACCAGTAGTTGATCCATTTTATTTTAAACATCAAAAAAAATAAACAGAAAAACAAAAAAGCGAGGTTACACCAACTACGTCAGCGTTTTGAACCACTCATTTTTTCTCGGTTCTAAATGATGACGTCACATCTAAATAGTTTCAAATAATATTTCAAAATAATTTCAACGCGAGAAAACGGTCCCACCGGTTCCCACCCACGACTTTTTCGTGCGTGCTGTCATGTGACGCGTGAGCGGGCACGCACGAAAAAGTCGTAGGTGGGAACCGGGTGTGAGAGGGCAGGTATCTTTAGACTGCGTAGCAAGTGGGGATGTTGGTATCGAATAAGGGTATCGATATTGGTATCATTTGATATTTTTTCAAATCGTTATCGATTTTCTTCGATACTTAGCTTTGAAGTATCGATATGTTTAAGAATCGACACCACCGGGGTTAGGATATTTATTTTGACTTTTCATGTTCTGCGCCGCTAAAAAACCAAGTAAAATACTAAAATAAAAGGAAATGCTACCCAACTACGTATTAAAGTAACTGGGTGTAATGTTTAAGGTTGCATTTACAGCTGCATTTATAATTGAATTGGAAACCCTCCCGCTGGCTAATACCGACCATAGGTTGACTTAAAACAGTGGCGGCCCCAGCAATTTTAAAAGGGGGGGGGGCGGTTCCTATACGAAAAAAAAACTAGGATAGCTTTTATGAGGAACATATCCATATATGCAAACTAAACTTAGTAACTACAAGCGCGGATTTAACTTCAAATCTAGGGAGGGGGGGATTTTAAGTTGTTTATTTCATAAATTTTTTATTTTAAAAAATGTTGAAATGCGCCGAAAATTTTTGAGAAAATTACATTAAAAAGGCAGTTTTTGAGTTAAATTAAACTAAAATCGTGAGTATCAACGGTATCATAGCGCCACAGGCGAAATTTTTAAGGAAAATTGAGCAATTTTTTATTTAAAATTAAACTAAAATTGTAAATATATCAATCGTTTCAAAGCGCAGCAGGCGAAATTTTTTTTAAAAAATGACACTACAAATGCCACTTTTAACACAAAATTAAACTCTAATACCGTAAATATCAAAAAGGTGTTATCGCCACACTTGTTGTTGTTTCCAAATACTGACTTCTCCGAATAAAAGTTCAAGAATTTGTGTTTTGAATTAATTCGTATTTAGCCCAGTGGATAACCGAAAAAGCCCACTGGTTTTTTTTTTTGGGTAAAACCCACTTTAAAAAAATACGTAGGGCTTTTTTAAAATTGGATTTTTTCATTATTAATAAAATAAATAAACGTAAAAAAAGGTATAGTATTACTAGTCGTTTGAATCTGATCGTAAGATTCGATAAACTTTCACCAGTTGCAAATCTTTTTCTAATCCAAAACAATTTCTTCCCAATACCAGCAATGCAAATTATAAAAAAAAAAACGATTCTGGTTCAGTATTAGCAGACTCTACTTTTATTACTGTATTCGATTCTGGTTCAGTATTAGCAGACTCTACTTTTATTACTGTATTCTAAAACCTCGGTCCATTCTGAAGCACTCTTTCTAGCGCTACTCTAAAAAAACATGGTTTAGAGTTAATAACCTCGAAAAAAACGAAAACTTGAATCGTATACAGTGTTGTAAATACACAAACTAAAGACTAAAGCAAAACTGCTTTGATTTATTAAAAAACACACAAACTGTCGATTTCTGTATTACACCTATTTTATGTCGTATTTTATAGTTGATAAACGATCGCGAGAATAAGTCCTAATTTTAAAGAAGAACTACAATCTGTATATAATTTAAAAAGAAAACCATAAAAAACCCAATAAAACCCAAAAAAGCCCAGTGCGTTGGATTTTATATAAAAAACCCGTTTTTTTTAACCCTGTTTTAAAGGAACGTTCTACAATTTCTCGATTTTTCTCCAAAGACTTCAAAGTTACCACCAGAATCTTTGTTGTCTACTTTTTTCGGGAGAAAAGGGGGGGCGATCCCCCCCGCCCCTCCTGGGACCGCCACTGCTTAAAAGCATGCAGATTTAAAAATCAACGACTAGCAAGAGTCTTTCCAACCTCTAAATGGAGCTTCACTGACCTGTTTTGTTAGTACTCAAGTATACGTGTGTTTTTGAAACTGAGGTTCTAAAATCTATCCTTTGCACTCCAAGATTTCACTAGTATACTTGCACATAACTATGCCGCAATAATTTACATTAAAAAAAAAACGGTTGAATCAAAATAAAAACAAAAATTATGTGGGGTTATGGGCGCCGAATGTTTCTATGCGAATTCCTAGTAATCCCAGCGAGCCAGTAAAGTTCTCTTGGTTCTTTGATAGACTCCGGGTAATGCCCGCGCAGCGCTAGGCCTTTTCCGACCGGCGACCGCACACGCGTAGTGGATTCATATTTGTTTTAGAACAATGTTTTTGAAAACACATTTTTGAAAGATAAACATAACCTTTTTTTTCTGTCAGAAAACGTAAAAATATTCTTCTGTCCCACTGCGGCCCGAATCAAAGTTTGTTGACAAAACACCTGCAGTTACCATGGAATCGTATAAATTCTGCGATTTATCGGCCAACACTTCAACTGCGTGTGTCTCCCAAATTCAATGAAGTATTTTCTTTTCCGGAGTGCACAGGCTTTTAGAAAAAAGGAAATTTATTTTCTCTAAAGCAAGGAAATATAAAAAGGAAAAATGTATTCCAGGGGAAATTGTGAGTGTTTTTCTATTTTTTTTTGTAAATCGGGTTTGTTCTAATCCGCAATTATTTTGAGGCTTTTGGGATAGATGACAGCACCAGAGCTTTTATTTTGAAGACAAAATAATTGAGAATTTTGAAAAATCCTTCTGATATTTTTGTTAAGCATTTAAAAATTTCAGCTAATTCTGATGTTTAGTTTTCCCTGTGCACTCTGGCAAAAGTTTAAAAAATTAAAGAACAAGGCGTTGCCAGTACTTTTTTTTACTTAAAATCTGGGGAGAAACTATAGCTTTAAGAAAAAAAAACTACATAGTACTTGCTGTTTTTAGCCATTGAAATGGTTTCAAAAATGTTATTTGCTCTTATATTGGTGATCAAATTTTCCCTTTGCCAATCAAAGAAAATGCTAAATTTTTTGAGCTCGGCCATCGAAGAAGAAGAAAACATTTTTAATAGTAAAGATGATACTGCCAAACGAATATATGGAAAGGGAGTAAGATATTGTACTAAAATTGCATCGATACTGTGCGTATATTCCTATTTAGTTGGAATGTACTTATGCTTTATAGGTAAGGACAAAAATAAATTTTGGTCTAATTAGAAAACAAGGTCGAATAAAATTTATTTTTTCTTCTTGTTAAAACTATACAAATTATGTATACACACTATAAAACAATTTCAACTTGCATCAGTTGCGTAAGAACCTATACTGCCGACCTAAAAGGCAGTAAATCCAACTTTGACACTTTTTAAGATAATAATGTCACCTCTCGGCTGTGCAGTGCATAAATCAAATTAAAGCAAAGTGATGCGGTGCTAAGTAGGCTGTGCTTAAGACAAATAAAATCTAAGCGTCGCTCGATGTGTCATTTAAATATCTTGGATTGCAGTTTGTTTGGAAGAGTAATAATATTCTAGATATCGTTAATTAACCGCAGAGTAACAAGTCTTAAAAATTTCTTTTAAAAAGTTAGTTGACTACGAAATTACCGATTCTTCTAGTTCTGAAGACGACTTGCCTTTGGCCGATCTTATGAAAAGAAGTAGCTATGTTCGGGTTCAAGAAAACAAAGAGAAGTTACCAACAACAAAGAAAGGAACTACAGGGTTCCTAAGATTTTCCTTAGGGATAGGATTTCAATAAATCAAAAAGAAATGGCATAGAAAGTTCTGCGCGCACAAAAGCAACAGGTATATTGAGCAATGGTGCCAGTTTGTTATTATCTCCGGACTGCTTTCATGAGAAAAAATTGTCGCCACTCTTTCATTGTGAGCATAAATCATAGTTGCAATAATAACCGTTGACAAGATGTCTGCAAATTCCGCTAGATGGCGGCCACACCATGAAAAGGGGACAGATTTGAACATCTAATCTAATTAAAAATTAGATGTTTTCAGGTCCAAACCATAGCTTTTTCTTGCTTAAAGGAGGCGGCAGGGTCCATTATTTATGATACTGAGCGATAAACTATAAAGAAGAAATATCTTCGCTTTTAATTAAATTTCTTTCCATTCTGTTCTACTAGTGACATCTATCCGGAAACTGCCAAACCATGCAGCTAGCACTAGCAGCCAAAGAAATCAATAAACGGCGCTGTTTTTCCTGCAGAGCTTTTTGCTTGCGATATTATTGATTTTAAATAAAGCTGGCCCTACACTACATTTGATATTTTCGAGGTGTTTTATGACATGATCTCGAAACATGTAGCGAACCAATCCTTCAAAACTAGCGGGAGGGTAAAAGCGAAAAATAAGGGGCTGCCAATATTTGTACCACCCAAAAAAGGGGTGAAAAGATTTATTTTGCTCTGTTTCTTTACAAAAAACGTTTTTTTTTACGAAAAAGTTGAACTCTGCCACTTTTTTTATTTTTTTCTTCAACTTTCTCAAAATTTTCGTCATACCGTAGAAAAAAATTATTTCCCCCATGGTCATACTCTACTTTTATTCGAAAAAATTTAGAAATAGAGACGGGATCAGTTTTCCTAAAACGGGGGATCTTGGTTTCGAGTGAGAAGGTAAAGGGCGGCGCAGGCAAAAATTTTTCAATTAAATTAGCCGAACGCAAAAATGTTAGAAAAACAAAGCACGAAATAAAAATGGCTTACATTTTTTTTTCAAAAATTACGTAATTTCGGGAACGCAAAGGAATAGGTCTAAAGAGTATAATTTTTAAGAAAAAAATATCAATTTTCTCGCCCTCCTCCACTGGGACTACAGGGGCCGTGCACAAATTACGTAATGGTCATAGGGGGGAGGGGGTTACAAAATGTTACGTAGGGGGGAGGGGGGTTTTCGACAGCGTTTGCATTTGTGTGAAACTAAGAAAATTTGGAATGAAGATAAGTGAAAAGTTTTTTTTTTGGGGGGGGGAGGGTAGTGGTTACGTAATATTAGGGGAGTGGCGTGCCAAACCGTTACAATACAATACATAGGGAGGGGGTCAAAAATTGGTAAAATCACCGTTACGTAATTTGTGCACGACCCCACATCTGACTGTTCCTCCTTTTTGATTTATAATCAAAGTGCAAAACCCGGGTTGGACGTTCGAAGGCGTCAACCCGTCCTATTTGCTTGATAAAGTATCTCAGTCGATTTCTCCGGCCGTGTATGAACGCTTTAGGTTAGGCATTTGCATGTATCTCAGTCCCCAGCCTGTAAACAGTGCGTAAGGACAATGGTTACAAAATGAAAAGCCGAAAAATATTTTTTTATACGTTATCTTTCATCAGTTTGGTATTAAAGTCGAGCAAAAACAATTTTTTATTCCAGTCCTAAAGGTATGAAAATGGAAACATTAGAAAACAACAACCTGGAATGGATTTACTACGTGTAAGATGTAGTGACAACATCGCCCCATGCCCATTCTTTTCTGTTTGTCTGCGTCTTATACACGGCTGCTTGGCCCCCTAATGATTTGCTTAGGAACCCTGTATAAGAAAAAGAAGAAAATTTATTCGTAGTGTTAAGGAAAGAAATTTATGTAGAAGAAGTACAGAGTAAAATTAGCATGCAAAGCGTGCAAGTATGATTGTCACAAGAAATTTGATAAGTGTCAAAGGGTAACAATAAACGAACAATATTACCAGATGAATTGGCTAGAAAAACGCATTTTTGTGTCGTCATGTGTTTCCGTCATAGCGGTAAATAGAAGAAGAGCAGGAGACAGCAGCAAACCTAACAGAACATTTAAATATATTTTAAAACCAGAGCTTGGGGAAAAAGTCCAGGTATGTAAAACTTTTTTCTTAACAACGCTGAGATATGGACCAAAAAATGACAAAATAATAATGAACGCTGTGGCTAAAGAATATAATGAAAATATTTTGCCCCGATATGATAAAAGAGGAAAAGGTTCCGTTATTTAATAGAGAATTAATAAAAGCTCATATCGAATCTTTTTCACCGACCATTTCCCACTATCGCAGAGAGCATTCGCCGAATAAAAATTATTTACCGAGTGACTTGTCAATATCCGAAATCTATAAAAACTTTAAAGAAACTTACCTCAATTTTAAATGCTCTTATGATGTTTATCGAAACTATGTAAGCAAAGAAATGAACTTATCATTTACTTGCTTAGGCCACAAAAAAAGGATTCTTTAGATCCTGAATGCGCAAGTTGCTCATTATGGAAAATCCATATTAAGAAATCTGAAGAGGCCAGACAAAAATATCAACAAGACGCGGTTAAAATTGCAAATGATGGTACCATTTACTTTGTCAATGAAAGTTTTGTGCCGCTGGGAAAACATCAAAAGCAGAGATCCTTCGCGTGTTTATGGAATGAGTGCATATCAGGGAGAAGAAAAGAAGATCTTATTAGCAAGAAAAAAGTTTATGACTTCTCAGATTTTTTTAACTGTGTCCAAGATGCCGGTAAAGTTGATGTGAAAGTAGTGCAACCTACAGATTTTTCTCAATGGCCTGATCATTCTTCGTCATATAAAATCAGCCACACGAATCCCAGACCATATTTAAAGGATATGGTAGAAGTGGTGGCTGAGCGAGGTCAATTATCAATTCGATACAAAAAAAGCTTTCAAAAGTTAAAATCTTTGCAAGGGGA
Source organism: Oxystoma pomonae (assembly GCA_963921995.1). Classification (NCBI taxonomy): domain Eukaryota; kingdom Metazoa; phylum Arthropoda; class Insecta; order Coleoptera; family Brentidae; genus Oxystoma; species Oxystoma pomonae. The sequence goes on from OY998167.1 coordinate 111,849,390, forward strand.
ATAAAGGCCGATCGAAAAGACATGATAATTAAATATCTTCTATGTCTGATGCCTGAAAATCGACATCAATGGTGGATAAATCTCCCAATAAACAATTCTGCAGTAGATTTGCGCAATTCCAGGGAAGCCAATGAAGTCGACGAATAAATAATAATTTTTAAAATTATATTATTGTTCTTATCATATTAGGTTTAGAGATTTTCGTTATGTATTATGTGGTTTAATAAATTAATCGATATTTATGGTTCTGGCTTTTACTACCTTTTTAATATTGCATGAATAAAAATATATTCCTTTCAGTCCTAGTCTAAAAAGCAGTATGTGTCATATCTCCCTCGAGGATTAGGAAACTAAGGTTATATTTATATTGTAAAAAATTTAGTCAATTTGCCTAGTTTTAGAACCATTGCCTTTAAATTAAAAAAAAAAAACATTACAGGGTGGCATAGCGCATTTAGTGTTTTTTGCTAATTTCTCAGTTTACTTAAGAGTGGAGATACTGCCTTTTACTTAAGGACGGCAGTATAGGTCTCCTACACTTATAGATTTGCATAGGCTCTCCTTGTTCAAAAAAATTTGGAGGGATGGATTAGATGCATAGCAACAGGTTTCATAGTGAGTAAACTAGATTTTCGAACTTCCATTGTGTTTATTGTTTGCACGACACCACTCATAGTCGTCCGGCTTAGGTCCTAAATAGCAATCATTTGTTCATTTTGTGCCGAAAGCATGAAATTTGGCACACTTATTTTTTAAACAATTCTTGAAAATTTAGGTCGAGGAAATCGATGATCGGAGGTATAGGACCGGCGATTTTTTCATATATATACTATATATATCATATATTTTTTTTAATTCGATAGAGAGGAATTGAAAAAAAAATGGCTACATTGACGTACGACGTTTATCGTCCTTGAAAAGTGACCTTTTATTTTAAAAAAATGCATTTTGAGAATTTTTTTTTTCTTTTGTTGTAATTTTATAATTTAGAAAGAACATCAAGATAACGTTTCTTATTGACTTTTTGCTTACAGGGTGATTGGTTTAGTTATAGTAAGATTTTTAAAAAAAGCTACATTATCATCCGTATCTTTTTTAGTTTTTGAGAAAAAAATGTCAAATTCGGTACGATTATTTCAATTGTCAAGGTATATTGATATTGTAAAAAATAGGTGGCGCTGCAGACGACGTGGCACCGAAATTTCCGATTTTAAATTTGATAGAAGTTCATATTTTTTTAATACCTTAGAAAAGACATGCATATTTAATAAAATAATCAATTATCTATAGCTAAAGTATGTAGATTTTTATAAAAATAATTTAAGTTTGACATGGTCATTGGTCGCCTAATTTTTTTTTTGGTATGAAAAAAAACGGGGTTTTCAACGTTTTCTTCAATTCTTTCTAGCGACCAAAAATTTGGCTGGATATACACGTTGATGACTTCTGATGAATGAGAAGGCCACAGCAAGTCGATTGAGATATGAAATTCCCAATTCTATCGGGCCGTTTTCACACTATAGGCCAGTAAAGTTGACCCAACATGTGTTTAGTCGCACTGATTAGTACTCTAATGGACACTATTGTTAATTTTTTGTGGAAAGCACCAAATTTGGTACGCTTACTTTTTTAACAATTTTTTAGGATCGTGGTCAAGAAAATTTATGATCGGATGTACAGAAACCAAGTTGGCGGCGAATTCTTCAAAATGGCGGTCTTATATCGAAAGATACTTATTACAAAAAAAAATTTACTCGGATCTATAGAACTTAATGAAGAAAAATTTGACAATACTAGTTAAATTGACGTGCCACCTTCGATGACCTTGAGAAATGTCACTTTACTTTAAAAAAATACTTTTCCAGAGCCTTTCTTTTAAAATGTTTTATAATTCTGAAAACGGCGACAGGTCTTGTTTTATAATTTTAACATGGCATCAACACATCTCTCCCAAGTGACTTTTTACTTACAGTGTGATTGGTTTAGAAAGATTACTTTTTAAAGTAGAATTTTCAAATTTGTTATGATTTGTTATGATCAGACAATGACGGATCATTACCCTATCTATTTACAGATTTATAATAAAAACCAAAATAGACCACTGACCACTGAAAAAACTATATCAAACTTTGACCATATTAAATTTAAAAACTTAATCAGTCAAGAATCTTGGAATTCTGTCATGGCAGAAAATGACGCGCAGACAGCCTGGAATATATTTAACAACATTTTTTGTAAAGTACATAAAGAATGCAATACTACGAAAGTTATCAAAGTTCGCAATCATGTCAAAATCAAACCTTGGATTACAAATGCAATTATATCCTCTATTAAATATCGTGATCAACTTAAAAAAACAATTTTAAAAAATAGATATAACAACACACTCCTTCAAAGATATAAAACATATAGAAACAATCTAAAAAAAGTTATAGTTGAAGCTAAAGCCAGATACTATCGTGAAATTGTAAATAACAACAAAAATGACATGAAAAAGATATATAACATTATAAATGAAGCTACAAACACAAATAAAAACAAAAACAGTGACATTAACATATTAGACGACAATAAAAAACAGTTTGAAAATACGAAACAGATGGCTAACTACTGTAATGAATACTTTGTGCAGATAGGACAAAAAATGGCAGCGAAAATTAAACCTCCCACTAACTACAGAAGCTGCAATAACCCTCGTGTCACTAAAAACATGTTTTTTATGCCAGTTACTAAAAACGAACTTATTTTGCATATAGCATCTCTCAAAAACAATAGTTCCCCGGGATATGATGGCATTGGTTCAAAGCTCATAAAAGATTATCATTTACATATTATTAATCCTCTCATGCACATCATAAACTTAATATTTCTGCAAGGTAACGTTCCAAAGGATTTAAAAAAATCAATAGTAGTCCCAATTTATAAATCCGGCAAAAAAACTGAAATCAGCAATTTTCGTCCTATAAGCTTAATAAGCACTTTTGCCAAACTGTTTGAAAAATGCCTTAAAGATAGATTATTTGACTTTTTCGTAAAAAACAAAATCTTGAATGAAAACCAATTTGGCTTTCAAAAAGGTTTAAGTGCTGATCATGCTATATTTAAACTTGTTGATTGTATTAAGTCGGATCTGGACAAAAACAAAAAATGTGTGGGTGTATTTTTGGACCTTGCGAAGGCTTTTGACACAGTGCCTCATAAAAAATTGCTAAGAGTGCTTGTAACCTACGGCGTTAGAGGCACTGTGCTGAAAGTCTTCCGCAGCTATTTGGAGGATAGAACCCAACAAGTTAAAATAAAAGAATTATTGAGTGACTGTCAAGGAGTCCATCTAGGCATCCCGCAGGGGACGGTCCTAGGACCGCTTCTATTCATCATATATATTAATTCATTATTAAAAAACAACATACAAGGCTTAATTATATCATATGCGGATGACACAGTTTTGATTTCAGTGATAATACTTGGCAAGGTGTAAAAACTAAAGCAGAACTTGGGATTGAAATGGTAAAAGACTGGTTAGACTTTAATGAGTTAACACTTAACATAGATAAAACCAAATATATTGCATTCTCGCTTACTGATGTTAACAGACCAAACTTTAATGTTTTGCAGTTATTAGGACAGGGGCTCAAAATTAATGAAGTTGATCATATTAAATACTTGGGTGTAACTGTTGACAAAAACTTGAAATGGTCCTATCATGTAAATAGTTTAGCTGTTAAAACAAGAAGGCTTATTTACAAATTTTATCAGTTACGTAAGTTTATGAATAAAAAGCTACTATTATCAATATACAAAACGTTAGTTGAATCTATTTTACAGTATGCCATAGTTGTGTGGGGTGGTCTGTATATCAGTTCACTTGAACCTCTAAATGTGGTGCAAAATTACATATTAAAAGTTATATTTAAAAAACGTAAACTTTTTCCGACTGACCAGCTTTATAATGAAAATATACTAAACATTAGAATGTTATATTTTTATAACTCCTGTCTCTTCTTATACAAAAACAGAAATTTACAAACAAAACTTGAACACACATACCAAACTAGACAAATATCTAATCAGAATTTAGTTGTTCCCTTCTATAGAAAAGATGGTAATCAAAGATTTGCTACGAGCTTAGCTCCTAAACTATACAACTCTCTACCAATTAGCCTGAAAAATATACCTAAATATAAAATATTTGCTAAAAAGTGCAAGCCACTTATTTTTACTAATTATAGGGCTTATCTCAATTTACTATGAATCTCAGCATTCTGGGCTTGAAAAAAACTCTTTTTGTTTTTTTTTTATTTTAGAAATTTATATGTTATTGTTTAATTCATTTTTATTTTTCTTAATACTTGTAGATTGTCGAATAATATTTCTATTTTTATTATATAAATTTTTTAGAGTGTAATTAACCTGTAGATTTTTTGCACATACAGATTGTTAGTAATCTAGGTGCAATATTTATTCTTATGTAGAAAAAAAAATGTATTTTATTTAGCTAAGTATCTATTGTTAATTTTTTAGGAACTTTTTTTTTGAATAAATTTGAATTTGAATTTGAAATTTTAATTTGAATTACTATTGTTAATGCCACCTTATCGACTAAAAATATTTCACATGTTGGAGCAATTCACCATTAAACTTTACGACGCAAAAGCTGAAGTAGATAGTATCAATGAACTGCGAAAACAACTCTTCTGTAAATATAACAAAAAGCTTCAGTTATTGCCTCCAACATTCGCAGCGTTAATGCAGATTTCTTTACGGAGCATTATTATCAAGCAGGACATATTTGGGGTGGCGTGTTGGACATGACAAACTTACCTAGTCCTAACCTCTGGGGATGGATCAAAAAAGAAAGCGGCTGTTTGGAACCGTGTTGGTCAGAGCTGTCACCACCTTTGAGAAACATGCAGAGAGCTAGCCAGTCTAAACGCTGCTCATGCAATCGTCTAAACCTTTCCTGCACCCTTTATTGCAAATGCACGGGAAGCTGTGTAAATAAATTGTGAATTGTGAGTAGCAACTTCTAGGTCTACTTGTTATTTATTATAACTATAACTTCTTTATTATTATTTTATAGGTCTTTTATAACTTTTTTTATTGTTTATGGAAACGTAGCAAAACATCTTATTAAATTTAATTACAAAATATTTTATAAGATTTAATACCGAATGTTTCTACGGTACGTCGTCCGCAGCGCCACCTATCCAAAAAAAATTTACTTGATAAGGTAGCATTAACAATACGTAACAAATTGGAAAATTCCACTTTAAAAAGTCAGAAAAAACCAGATGTGGCTTTTTTTTAAATCTTAATAAACCAATCACCCTGTAAGCAAAAAGTCACTTAGGAGAGATGTGTTGATTCCATGTTAAAATTATAAATCTGTCGCCGTTTTCAGAAATATAAAACATTTAAAAAAAAGGTTCTGGAAAAGTATTAAGTAAAAGGTCATCAAAGGTTTCACGTCAATTTAACTAGTATTATCAAATTTCGCTTCATTAAGTTCTGTAGACTCAAGTATATATACATACCGCTTCAAGCTACTGCGAACATAGGGGGAATCAAGTCCAATTTACTCTCCGTGCCGTACGACCGAGGTGGATTCGAAGCACGCTGCAGTGTTATCTTTTGGAAATTCATTTTGTTTTTATTATTTTGTTTTATTTCTGCCTTGCTCGAGAAACAGATGGGTAAGTTCTTAATTGAAATAATACATTTTTAAAACTAAAAATTGATGTCTACGAAGTTGCCGAAAAAGTGCAGATGGTCAAATGGTCAAATCATCATAACCCAACACACGTTCGATATTGGTCGAGGGAAAATTTGCATTTGTATTTTGACGTAAGAACACAGTATCCCCAAAAACTAAATGTTTGGGGGGGGGGGTATTGTAGGGGAACACGTAATTGGGCCATTTTTTATTAACGGAAATTGCAATTTGAATGGTCCTAGATACTTGGATCTACTGCAGCAGCACATTATTCCAACTGCAAGGCAGTTGTTAGGTGTAAGATTTGGTGAAACATGGTTTCAACAAGATGGTTGTTCCGCTCACAATGTTGGCCTTGTTAGGGAATATCTTGATAATGTATTTCCTAATCGGGTTATAAGTACACGGGGAACTATTTTATGGCCAGCTCGATCTCCCGATCTTGCTCCTAATGACTTCTATCTGTTTTTGAAGAAGCTTTTCAAATTATCACCCCTAACATGCTTGGAAACGTTAGAAGGGGTTTTTATAGTAGGCTCGGATATTGTCTAGCCGAGCAAAGAGGACTTTTCGAACATTTGCTTTAATTTTTTTTTGACTGGGAGAATCTTTTTGGTTTTTAGAATGTATTATTTTATTTTGAGAACTTGCTTTTATATTGTTTCTCCTTATTATTTTCATTGTAACACGTCGTCACTGATAAATCTGAGCAGTTGACAATAAAACGCTCTTATTTATCAGTGACAAAAAATAAGAAAATTATGTTATAAAAATTTGCGTATTTATTAACCAAATTCCGGTTTCATTGACTACGCTCCACACAGCACCGTGGTTAGAGGCGTACTAAATACACGGCGAAAGGCGGCGAACGGCAGCGAATGGCGATCGGAAGCCTGAGTGTTGGTTGCTTCACTGATAGGCGTGCGGTGTCTCTGCATATACGTACACTGGCAAATTAGACTTCTTCCGCCCTATGTTCGCAGTAGCTTTCTTCCGCCCTATGTTCGCAGTAGCTTGAAGCGGTCTGTATATATTTTTTTGACAATAAGTAACTTTCGGTATAAGACCGCCATTTGAAGAATTCGCCCCCAACTTGGTTTCTGTACATCCGATCATAAATTTTCTTGACCACGATCCTAAAAATTTGTTAAAAAAGTAAGCGTACCAAATTTGGTGCTTTCCGCAAAAAAATTAACAATATGGTACATTAGAGTACTAATCGGGGCGACTAAACACATGAATTTGGAATTTCATATCTGAGTCGATTTTTGTGGCCTTTTAATTCATCGGAAGTCAGCAATGTGTATATCCAGCCAAATTTTTGGTCGCTAGGAAGAATTAAAGAAAACGTTGAAAAACCCGTTTTTTCTTACATTCCCAAAAAAAAAAATTAGGCGACCAATGACCATATCAAACTGAAATTATTTTTATAAAAATGTACATAGTTCAGCTATACATAATCGATTATTTTGTTAAATATGCATGTCTTACCTAAGCTATTAAAAAAATATGAAGTTTTATCAAATTTCAAATCGGAAAGTTGCGTGCCACGTCTTCCCCAGCGCCACCTATCCAATTTTTTTTTTAAATATCAGTTGACCTTGACAATTTAAATAATCGTACCGAATTTGACATTTTTTCCTCCAAAACTAAAAAAGATACCGATGATAATGTAGCTTTTTTAAAAATCTTAATTTGACTGGCCTGGTATAACTAAACCAATCACCCTGTAAGCAAAACGTCAATTAGAAAAGTTACTTTGATGTTCTTTCTATATTACAAAATTACAACCAAGGCGGCATACTAAATTATGAAAAATTATAAAAAAAAAATTCTCAAATGCATTTTTTTACAATAAAATGTCACTTTTCAAGGACGATAAAGGTCGTACGTCAATGTAACCATTTTTTTTTCAATTCCTCTCTATCGAATTATATGAATTCTAGTATAATCTTGTTTTGATGGCAAACCTACAATTTAAAAAAAAAATAGACGTCCATTTTGAAAAAATCGCCGCCATCTTGGCTCCTATACATCCGATCATCGAATTCCTTGACCAAAATTTTAAAGAATTGTTTAAAGAATAAGTGTGCCAAATTTCATGCTTTCTGCACAAAATGAACAATTGGGGACCTAAGCCGGACGACTATCAAGATGACAGACAAAAGACATAACAGAAATTTTTATTAAACAATTGCCTTAAATTATTTTCATCTATCTCTGAAGTACTTTTTTATAGCCTGCTGTCTCTTTTCAACAACCTTAAATATTTTTGCACTTCACTAAATTATCTCTCCATCTACCTCTAAAATTTTCCCCTCTCTCTAAATATTTTTCATTTTAACAGAGAAACAGTAACGCTAAGAAAACAGTGAAAACTTGAAAAATTTGTGTGTTAAAACACACTAGAAATCGAAAGTTTGGAAAGAAAACTTTAAAATGTGATCGAAATCCTGGCACAAAAATGTTAAAAACATAGCAAAAATTGCTTAAACAAAAATGCTACCCGCTAATAAATTATGATAAAATATTTTAAACCCTAAATTACCATCATGGCTTTACCATCTGCAATCAAATACTTCGCAATTTCTGTAAAATAAAGTATTAGGTACTTTTTCAAAATTTAAGATTTTAAAGGAAAGATTTCAATATTTATAGTACAACAAAATCATCCTTTAGAAGATAGGAGCCTTAGTAGTAGTAGTAGTAGTAGAATAAGGGGGGGGGGCTCCCGGCCCGGCGACTAGGCTCTACGCGAGCCCTTTGCGCCATCCCCCAGAGCTTCCCCCTGACGCTCCCACTCCACCACGGTCGAACCTTCCCGTCCTTTGGATAAAGGTCAGGATATCCGACCATTTTAGCGTCGTGTTCCGGCTCGGACACTTCCTCTCCAAAGATTACTTCTCTGATTCCTCTGTAGGCCGGACACCTTGCAAGATAGTGGTGTGAGGATTCATCCTCTTCCCAGCACTCTCCGCAAGTTGAGTCCCGCACTACTTTCATCCTTGCCAGGTGCTTTTGGAGCGCGCAGTGTCCAGTGAGAACTCCTATTAGGGGTCCTATCTCTGTTCTAGATAGGAGCCTCCCACTCCACCACGGTCGAACCTTCCCGTCCTTTGGATAAAGGTCAGGATATCCGACCATTTTAGCGTCGTGTTCCGGCTCGGACACTTCCTCTCCAAAGATTACTTCTCTGATTCCTCTGTAGGCCGGACACCTTGCAAGATAGTGGTGTGAGGATTCATCCTCTTCCCAGCACTCTCCGCAAGTTGAGTCGCGCACTACCTTGCCAGGTGCTTTTGGAGCGCGCAGTGTCCAGTGAGAACTCCTCTTAGGGGTCCTATCTCTGTTCTAGATAGGAGCCTCCCACTCCACCACGGTCGAACCTTCCCGTCCTTTGGATAAAGGTCAGGATATCCGACCATTTTAGCGTCGTGTTCCGTCTCGGACAGTTCCTCTCGAAAGATTACTTCTGTGATTCCTCTGTAGGCCGGACACCTTGCAAGATAGTGGTGTGAGGATTCATCCTCTTTCCAGCACTCTCCGCAAGTTGAGTCCCGCACTACCTTCATCCTTGCCAGGTGCTTTTGGAGCGCGCAGGGTCCAGTGAGAACTCCTATTAAGGGTCCTATCTCTGTTCTAGATAGGAGCCTCCCACTTCACCACGATCGAACCTTCCCGTCCTTTGAATAAAGGTCAGGATATCCGACCATTTTAGCATCGTGTTCCGGCTCGGACACTTCCTCTCCAAAGATTACTTCTCTGATTCCTCTGTAGGCCGGACACCTTGCAAGATAGTGGTGTGAGGGTTCATCCTCTTCCCAGCACTCTCCGCAAGTTGAGTCCTGCACTACCTTCATCCTTGCCAGGTGCTTTTGGAGCGCGTAGTGTCCAGTGAGGACTCCTATTAGGGGTCCTATCTCTGTTTTAGATAGGAGCCTTGATAAATCTCGTTAATTCTTTCAGGTTTGGCTCAAAGCTCCAGTTTTTCCCAGACGCATAAATTTTCTAATGATACGACCCTAGAACGACCATTTCCCATGCCTTTATGGTATCCGTTTGATAGACAAAAGCATTACAATCTAGCGATGGGTTATCAATTGGCAGAAGTAATGTTAACGTCCATATACAGCGGTTCAGTAAATGCGTTTAATAACTCTGTGGTTATTTTTATGGTAAATATAAACTACAGTCCATTCCATTTTTTTTAAGTTGCCAAAATCAAATGCCCCTATACTTTGGTAATTGGAATTATACACTGATAACCTTAAATCACACCTCATATTATGCTTTCATTACAGAATATAGAATAAACACGGTTTAGCAATTTTTTTGCTCTGCCATCTGATGACGACACAAAGATATCAGCCTGCTTTCTTTATCGATTTTTCTTGTTGACATTTGGGGTTATGTTATTTTTGCAGAAGTTTTTGCAATAAAAATCGTATTTGTTCATCATTTCTTTTCTTCCAGCCTTAATTAAATACCCTGTCATATTACTTACATTATTTTCGTCATAGGTAGCTGCATTTATGCGTCTTTTTTAGTGAAACGGCTCATCATTAAATATTGAAAAAACCAATGAACAAGGCATCTTATAGTTTTAAATTTGCAATCAGATTTATTGCATATAGTATGCACGACAAGTCTTTCCTTGTTTGAAAGTTTGGGACAATGATGTGTTTGAAATTAACTCTGTGTTTCGGACTTCCATTGTTCATATTTTATTTATACACGACGTTTCGATCAGAGATTGTACTGATCGAAACGTCGTGTATAAATAAAATATAGAGTTAATTTCAAGTCTTTCCTTCTAAATAAACAGGAAAACTAAAAACTGCATAACCTAACTTCTGAACTACGAACACGAACTCCAACTCATCCGATGAGTTTCTTGACGGAATCGAATACCAACTAATAATCTTAATTTTTATTTGGTGAAAGATCAACGCATGCAGGCCAAAAATAAATTATATTTACTTATACGCAAAAAGTGATGATAAAAGGTACAAGCAAAAAATAGGTCTTGCATCAATCACTTAAACAAAAAAAAAAGAAAAATCAGAAAAGTTAATTTAATTGGGCAAGCGTTTATACAATTTTTAAGTGGCGGACAAAAATCAGCTGCTATCTTTGTGTCGTCATCGGGTCGAAGAGTGGGGCAAATTTACTACACCGTATCTAATCTAGGGACAGTGAGGGATACTAGGGGAAACAAACAACTAAACGTCAAACTGAAAATTCTCGTTGACAGTTGACGTCAATCAATGTGTATAAATTTCGGGTGGAAAATACGTGGAAAATACTGTAAACGCTTTCGCCTTTTCCTTATTTTAAATCAATTGGATCTGCAACTGACGCAATGTTCAGGGTGTCCCGTTTTATTTTCACCCCCCAGTTAGCGCCGTTATTATTAATGTTAAATCTCTATCGTAAGTTTAGTACTAAGATTAGGCTAGTTGGTGCAGATATTTTGTTTCTAAAATCTTGCAAAAAATTCAAAGTTTTTCCAAACTTTGTTCAAGTAAAGTTGCCGAAGTCTACAGTTTCTTCAAAAGTAGCCCTGTTTGTAAAACAGAAATGGTTAGATTTAGAAATCAAAAATTTGTACGCAAAACGAAGTATGTTGAGCTTGAAGCATACCGACTGTTTAAAAAGTTGACATTTAGACTTAGTGATAAGAACTTCGAAGAATGGTGTGATTTCCAAAGACATATGTTTGTAGTAATTGAGAAAAAAATTACGAAAAAGATGTCTTCACTTAATAAAAAAGCTACAAAAGTTAAAAGGTTCTGAACCAAAACCAAAAGAGTCGAAGGAAATCGCAAACATTGTAGAAAACCTATTCTCTCAAACTTTTAATAACAAAGAAATATCACTTTTAGACAAGGGTCTTAATTTTGCTATGCCCCCACAAAAAGATAATTTAAGTGATATTGCAAATATTGAAAGTTCAATCTCTAATCTTTCAGAAGGCACAAAGGGCTATGTGCGAGATGCTTGCCGATATCAGATTTCTCAAAACACCATTCAAAGTAACAAAAATAGTACATTAAATCACAATAAAACAATTAAAAGTTTGAGAGAAAAAGATGTTTTCTATCTAAAGGCTGACAAGGGTAATAAAGTTGTTATATTAGAAAAAACAGATTATTTCCAAAGGGTAGATAACCTAATAAAAAATGGACCCTACAAACAAGTCCCAAAGAACCCCGTACCAAAAATGATTAACGAAGTAAAAAACAATTAAAAAATGTATCAATATTATTACTGACAATATTAAATATAAGCTACAAGTAAGCAATCCCACTATGCCGAAACTGTATTGTTTTCCGAAAATCCACAAGCCTGGAAAATCGGTTAGACTTATAGTTTCTGCTGTAGGATCACCTACTTACAATATTTCGAAATGGCTAGCAAACAAGTTTGAAAATTTACCTATAAAGGAAAAAGGTTTTTCTGTTCAAAATTCCCTTGAATTTATCCACAAAGTTAAAGGTATTTCACTCCAAGAAGGGAAAATTTTAATCTCGTTCGTTGTTCCCTAGTGTGCCGATCCCCAATACCTTACAATACCTGGAGGAACTACTAGGAAAAAACAATCTAGAAGACAAACAGACTTTAGAATACCTATCTTTAACAAAACTCTGCATGAATCAAAATTACTTTCAATATAAAAATAACTACTACCAACAATTAGAAGGAACCACAATGGGTAATAGTTTATCACCTTTTATCGCAAACCTTATGAGCAAATTTGAATCAGATATAAGTAAATAATTTGAGTATTTCCCCAGAGTATGGTTCAGGTATGTAGACGATGTGTTTGCAGTATTCAACACTAAAGTAACTAGTTAAACTTCCAAATCAGTTACATCAACCGAAAAGAATTTAAAAAAGATAAGATCAAAAGATCTTGGGAGGAAAGAACAAAAATTAAAAATTGGATGAGTGTCCCACAAGGAACACACAAAAGGGCAATGCGAATTGTCTAGTAGTATGGATTGCGACAAAAAATATGTTGGCCAAACGAGACGCTCTATTCAAACACGATTCAAAGAACACTTAGCACACTTAAAATACGGAAGAACAGAAAAGTCAAGTGTGGCAGAGCATGCTTTTGAGAACAATCATAGATTCACATTAGATAACCTAAAACTTCTAAAAAGTGTACCAAACAAAAGACTTTTGAATGCATATGAAAGTATGGAAATCATTAAATCCAGAAATAGTTTAAATAAAGATGGAGGCCCCATTCCCTTTAATACACTTTATTCTTTAGTTGAGGGGAGATAGGATTATAAAGCGTGATCAATCACAAATTATTAGTCTTATCTCCGCCCACTTAAAGATAGTATATAAGATAGAGCGTAGGTTAATTTAGTTTATGATGATGCTAACGTTGTTAGCGAAACACGCGTCGAGTGCAAAAAAAGTGTAGTTTTGGTTTGTGGAAAACAATCATAACTTTGTTTTAATTTATTAGATATTTTAGAGAAAAGACAAAAAAAAAACACGAAACTCCAATTTTAAAAAGTAAAAAACACAAAAGAAAAAATAAACAAAAAAGTGGGGTTATACGTCATATCGGACCAGAGAATAAATTTACCCAGGGAATATAAATTTACCTAATCGTTATGCTTCTCAGATTGCTTTATCCGCTCGTTGAAAATTTGCCGCTTTTTCTTTGGTCATATCCATTCCTTATATACATGTTCTAATTTTCCTGAAAATAAGTAAGTGTGGCCCTAGCTTATAACAAGATGGCGCATTTCAGTTTACTACCTTCCATTTTAAAGGTAAGAGGGATTAAGGTTAAAGTTTATTATTAGCTGCAAGGCCATGTTAAAATAAATGCCAGAGTTAAATTGGATAGGATTGAAGGGAAACAAAAGGTCCAGTCGAATGCAAATTTGAAAAATCATTATAAATTCCGAATATATTCAGGAAGTTTAGATTTACAATTTGAAATGCGTATATTCCCTTTAATCTGTCGTATTTTTAACAGAATTATAGTGTAGCATAAAGAGCAGTTTATCCAGTATAAATATAAGATACTTAATAATAGCTTCATTACCTGTGTTTGAGGTTATAAAGTTGGTGATTTTTTAGACCACCTCTGGGGGGTAGTTTAAATTTATAGCCCCCAGAAAGGATTGTTTTGTGGCAATTGGTAATAAGTTTGTTTATAATTTCTCTCTGTAACCGTTTTTACAAGGATTAATTTACCTTATTTAAAATCCCAAGTTGTTCATTAACCAATAAAACACCTCCAATTTTGTCCAGAAAAACGCCATATTTTGAACCCTTTTTCAGCACAAAAAATATATTTATGAGGGCAGTACGAGGCAAAACAATTATAAGTAAAGGTCACTGATCACTGATGACACAAAACAATTATATTAATTTATTTACAAACTGAAATTAAAACATTGAGGTTTTCTAAAAGCTCAGTCAAGAAAACTTTTCTACTCAAAGTCCAATCATTTCAAAGCTGTAGCTTTCATCAGTTGATGTTGGTGCAAGCCAAGGTACGAGCAGAGTTAAGAGATCCGAACTTGCTATTTGTGATTTGAATGCAGCTAATATTTTGAAACTGACATTTTGACAGTGACAGAAATGTAAGCAAAATTTGCGTTTAAGTTTTTTAATACATTTCATAAATAAAAACACCTTTTAAAGAAATACAAAATTAATCTACTCCTTACTTTATTATTACCCATCTAAATTGTTGTGTGACATCAAGTATTAAGGCGGGTTTACCCAACTTTTTATATTGATAATTCATAAGCACAATTTTAGTGTTAATACATAATTTAACAGCACCTGTTTATCCAAGAGTTTATAAGCATAGTGCACTAGGATAAATTTTGAAAATTGACATACCAAATTGACAAAAAAGAAGAACAAAAAATGTTATTCTTTACCTAACCTCAACAGGTTAGGTATTATTCCTTCTTGCTAAATTTCTGTTTTCTAATATCAGCTAAAATCAATCATTCCCATTTTAAAGTGAACCAACCAAAATGTTTTCTTTGCTTTTTTCATATTGATAGTGCATAAAGTTAAAATTAACCAACTTTTAAATTATGCACTGTGCTTATGAATTGTGAATTATAACTATGAAAACTTGGGTAAACACTTCTATTAAGAATAATGTATTTAACTTTATGACTAGGACGAAATTGTGCTTAGGTTATAAATTAATTGGATAAATTAACAAGGGTAAGTTTTAAGTAAAGTAACATATAACTCCCATTTTAATTTGTTCTGCAGAGTGTTTACTATTTAAACCCCGCCTGGGCTTAAATCTTTTAATTTTCTTTTCTTTTAAATTGAAACTTTCTTCTTAAATCCAACAAAAGTTTGTGTTAAGATAATTATTAAATAAACAAATTTATTAAAATTCTTCTTATGAATTAAACTATCTATAGTCGACGAAAGTAGCGGAGAGGTACATCGAACAAACCAGAAGTTCCAAGCAAAAATTTGCAAAAAAAATTATGTCAGGGACAACTAACCAACAGCCGTCTTCATCTTGCTATGGCAGTTATGAGACCACTATTCCAGATCTTCCACACATAGTAACCACAGCTGAAAGAGAACCAAACGAAAATCGCTTAGCAGCACTGCCATTGCCAGTTCCATCGACAGTTCCATTATGCATAAATATGGCTAATTGCTGTAACTGTATTATTAATTTTAAGTTTGAATAGGTTTTTTACCATAGGTAATTTTGTAGATGCATTCGTTTAATAAAAATTATTGAAACAAAAATTTGCATTTTTTCGTCTAGAAATTCAAGAAAAGAGTATTACAAAAGACTATAGAATGCCTGCTTTTCATAAATAATCATAAAAGCCCCTAAATTTAACACATGCGGGCCTTAAAATAAGTTTTAACTCCCGATGGCGGTAAATTACTGTTTTAAGGCCCACGGGCGTTAAAGTGCACTTTAACGCCCGGTTGTGCATAAAAGACAATTTACGCGTGTCTTGTCACGAGGTAGCGTATACATGAACGTATATAAAAGCAAAAATGTTTATTTTCGTTATTTTGGCAAAATGTTATGATCTAAAATCCTTTTGAACATTAACGGGCTAACAGGAAGCCTGTTAGAAAAACCCTCGTACCGGATAGCTGCGCTTAACACATCATCATTTTGCAGGTCACTCAGTGCGAAATTTTGCAACACTATCTGAAAAATTTCCACCTGTACGTTCCGGAAACTCTCCAGGGAAATAATGACGACATGGTTAAAATTACGCTGAAGTTCTTTATCGTCAAACATCAGCAGTTAATAAAGTAAGAAAAGTAAAATAGTAATATTAGAAATTTTAACTATCCTTACCAAAAACTGTGTTTTTCAAAATTGTGCTGAAAATATCTGAAAATAACCAACTGTCAGAAATCAAAATGGCCTACAAAGTAAAGTTACCGTTGAAACAATTGTTTTTCATCCACAGCCGTTCTTGATCATAATATAAAAATGTCGAGCTGTCAGTGGATGTTGTGTTCGAGTTTTAGTTTTTTCCTGTTTTTTAGAATTGATTGACAAAGGTAAAAAAATAGTTTTTACAACTCGCGGCTAAATTGTGCTTATTTATATTATGGGGGAAAATATTAATTTAGTGATACGACTGGGAGACGGACACTCCAACATAAATTTAGTCAGGCAAATGATTTTGCAAGATATCTTTGGTGGAGTAATAGAAGAAATCGAACCTCTGCAAACTTATTTGTACTTACTCACCTGTTTAACCAAAAAAAAAACGGTAAAAAAGGCACCCCACTACTACTGTAAACACGTTTAACAAAAAATAAAATGCAAATACACAAAATTTTTGTAAAACAAAACAAACTTTTATAACCTAAAAATCATCCACCACAGAATCACATCAAGTTTGGTTGGTTGTCTTTTTAACGGTAAAGGTAGTCGCTATTGGACGCTAATTAGCGCCAGTGCTTGCCGGTTTCCTTTAATAAAGGTAACAGCCTGACAAAGCGCTACTGTGCCTGCCCAGAATAAAGATAAGGGTAACAGACTGACAAAAAACCTGACCAAAATGACGAAACTTCAAAACTAACTACTATTTGAATTACGTTTTAGGTGGATGGAAAACCTCAACAACTCTCTAACCTATCTAATATTATTGGAATACACTGTATGTTCTTTGCTGATCGCCGCGGTGGTCATACAAATAGTGATGGTAAGAAAATAGATCAAAACTTAAAAGAAAAATAAAAAAAAACTGAGAAAAAAACATGTGAAGGGTTTGCATCCCAACAAACATTTAAAGTTGTCACGACGTAACCGGTACCACATAGAATATCCTGAAAGTAACCACAGCTTGCCTCGTTCCAAAATTTCTATTCGGTTCTATTTGGTACCTAGCATAAATTCATACATGACAAAGGGATTAACAAAACAAACAATGTCTCAAATTTCGCTAATCTGCATTATATATGTGATCAAAAAGTGTGAAGTTTTACAAGTAGTGAAGTACTGAAAGAAACTGAAGTTGATAAAGCATATGTCATTTTTCTTAACGTTCTGCATACTAAAATCAACATATTTTTTCAAAAAAAAAAACAATAAAACACGATCATAAAAGTAGGTCTTGGATGACGAATGTATCAGGACTTCTTGCCAAAACAAGCGTGAACTTTTTACAAAAATGATAAATGGTATGATTTCACAAAAGTATTTTAACACATACAAAAGTATTCTAAAAAAAGTAATAAAGGCTGCAAAACTCTTAGCAAGCTCTAGGGAGATACACATGGCTAACAACAAGACAAAGGCTACATGGAATCTGGTAAATAAAATTACAAAACTAAACAAAATATGTAAGTCTATTTTGCTGTTCTATTATTACATCATCTTTCTCTAAATCACAAAACAACATTAACACTGACAAAATTCTTAAATTTGATCCTACAACAAAAAAGGAAATTATAACCATAATTGAAACATTAAAAAACAAAAAATCGGTTGGAAATGATGAAATTCCAATTTCTATTCTAAAATCAACAAAAACAATTCGATTCCATTAAGCCACATAATTAATCGCTCTTGAAACGAGTTTTTCCCACAGCTCTAAAACATGCACATGTGAAGCCCATCCATAAAAAAGGAAAAAAAGATCAACTTAACAATTACAGGCCAATCTCTTTATCATCGAATGTCAGCAAAATATTTGAAAAAGCAATTAGTGAAATACTGGCAAATTTCTTTGAAAAAAACAACATGTTGAGCGACACTCAGAATGATTTTCGAAAAGGAAAATCCACGATACGAGCGGTTTATCAAGCATTAAACGAAATTGTACATGGGCTTATTTCAAATAAAAAAACGGTTTAATTGTGCTTAGATTTGTCCAAAGCTTTTGACAGTGTAGACCATAAACTATTTTGTCAGAAGCTTAATGGTTATGATGTTCGGGGAGTAGAGTTGATGTTGTTTGAGTCTTATTTGAGTGATACAAGTCAATGCATCATAGGAAGACATAATGGTGAACTTCTTAAGTCGTTGCCAATGTCTGTACAAAAAGGTGTCCCTCAGGGGTCCATTCTAGGTCCGTTATTGTATATAATTTAAACAAATGATATCACCTTAGCTACAGAACAATTTATGGCTCAATTCTGTGACGACGTGACTGTAGTCGTGCAGGATGATACTACTGACTTATGCAGGACTCGCGCAACTCATTCAATAAGCAATCTAAGGAATTATTTTAAAGAGAACAACTTACTTCTGAACACAAATAAGACTCAAGTGATTAATTTTCGTAACAATGAGGCGAAAATCAAAATTGAGCTTGCAAGTGTTGACTCTGTCCTCTTCCTGGGCCTGCTTGTTGATAAAAATCTAAATTGGAAAACTCATATTGAAAATCTGGCTAAAATTATGTGTAAATATTGGTATGCATTGAAGCTTATTAGAGACAATACAGGAGTTACGGCATCTCTGTCAGCGTTTCACGCCTATATTCAATCCAGGGTTAGATATGGAATTATATTTTGGGGTAATTCCATAGAGGCTAACAGAATCTTCATTCTACAAAAAAGAGGCTTAAGAATAATGTTTGAAATGAAGAGAAGAGATAGTTGCAAACAGGTTTTTATTGATAGAAAAATATTGACAATGATCTCTATGTATGTAATGGAATGTGTAAATATCATTCTTTCAAACCCAGATCTTTTTATTAAGTTAAAACAACAACATAAGTACGATACAAGGAACAAAAATAATCTCAAAGATGAAATTGCACACTGCACGTATATACAGAGAAATGCAATCCATGCTGTATTAAAAATTTGGAATAAGTTACCTCAGGCTTCAAGAAGTTTGCCTCCAAAAATCCTTAAAATTAAACTGAAAGTTTTCCTGATAAAAAAAGCTTTTTATACGCTAAATGATTTTTTTCATGACAGTTTACTTGATCTGCACTAACTTTAAAATGTATTTTGTGGTGTCCTTTTACTAAACTTTTAAATGTAAATTGTATTTTATTTTTTGTATGTATATTTCGTATACTATATACAAAATTGACAATGTAACACATAAAATGTTATTTAGGTTACTATAAGGCTTATATTTAATTATTATATATTTTATGTATTGTATTTACTTTACTTTATGCATGAACCAATGTATAATTGTAATATTTGACTGGATCCACGTCCATTTGGGTTCTAAGGATTTAATAAAGAATTTACTTACTTACTTACTTACTAGTCAAAACGACCTCGCTCACTTAAAGTGCATTCGTTGTAAGAAGTCCGCTAAGCCAGCGGTTCCCAAACTTTTTCAGTTTGCGACGCACTTACAGGTTTATTAATATGTCAGGGCGCCCCTACTCGCAATATGCATATATAGTTGTGTCCAACAAAGTGTTGCATATGTACAGACCGCTTCAAGCTACTGCGAACATAGGGCGAAAGAAGTCTAATTTGCCAGTGTCAGAGACACCGCACGCCTATCAGTGAAGCAACCAACACTCAGGCTTCCTATCCACGGT
Source organism: Oxystoma pomonae (assembly GCA_963921995.1). NCBI lineage: Eukaryota > Metazoa > Arthropoda > Insecta > Coleoptera > Brentidae > Oxystoma > Oxystoma pomonae. The sequence continues at coordinate 111,869,127 of OY998167.1, forward strand.
GCTGTGTGGAGCGTAGTCAATGAATTTGGTCAATAAATACGCAAATTTTTATAACGTAATTTTCTTATTTTTTGTCACTGATAAATAAGAGCGTTTTATTGTCAACTGCTCAGATTTATCAGTGACGACGTGTTACAATGAAAATAATAAGGAGAAACAAAATAAAAGCAAGTTCTCAAAATAAAATAATACATTCTAAAAACCAAAAAGATTCTCCCAGTCAAAAAAAAATTAAAGCAAATGTTCGAAAAGTCCTCCTTGCTCGGCTAGACAATATCCGAGCCTACTATAAAAACCCCTTCTAACGTTTCGAAGCATGTTAGGGGTGATAATTTGAAAAGCTTCTTCAAAAACAGATAGAAGTCATTAGGAGCAAGATCGGGAGATCGAGCTGGCCATAAAATAGTTCCCCGTGTACTTATAACCCGATTAGGAAATACATTATCAAGATATTCCCTAACAAGGCCAACATTGTGAGCAGAACAACCATCTTGTTGAAACCATGTTTCACCAAATCTTACACCTAACAACTGCCTAGCAGTTGGAATAATGTGCTGCTGCAGTAGATCCAAGTGTCTAGGACCATTCAAATTGCAATTGCCGTTAATAAAAAATGGCCCAATTACGTGTTCCCCTACAATACCCCCCCCCCCCAACATTTAGTTTTTGGGGATACTGTGTTCTTACGTCAAAATACAAATGCAAATTTTCCCTCGACCAATATCGAACGTGTGTTGGGTTATGACGATTTGACCATTTGACCATCTGCACTTTTTCGGCAACTTCGTAGACATCCATTTTTAGTTTTAAAAATGTATTATTTCAATTAAGAACTTACCCATCTGTTTCTCGAGCAAGGCAGAAATAAAACAAAATAATAAAAACAAAATGAATTTCGAAAAGATAATACTGCAGCGTGCTTCGAATCCACCTCGGTCGTACGGCAGGGAGAGTAAATTGGACTTGATTCCCCCTATGTTCGCAGTAGCTTGAAGCGGTCTGTATAATGTTTAAAATATGTGCTTTGCAACTTGACTACTGTATAGCACCAAAGCGCAAGCGTTGTACAACACTTTATTTAACACCATTGTAAATATATTGGCACTAACGCTCATATAAGTTTATTATTAAACTAACACACAAGAATACATTATTATTGAAGGAAAAAAAAATCAGTGTGATGGGTGAGCTTGGTGACCTCCACACATTTTTTCAAAGCGGGGAATAAGGCTTGACACTGCCACTCTCATTTCTTGCTCCACGTTGATCTTTGAACGATATTTGCTCTTTATCACAGCTACAGCTGAAAATCCAGATGCGCATAAATAGGATGCTGCAAAGGGGATTAGAATCCTCAAAGCTTTTAAACTTAGAACCAGATATTCATGTTTGACGGATACCCAAAACTCCACCAAATCAGAAGAAGCGAATTTTTATTTTAGGCTGTTGTCGCAAGAGAGTTCAATAAGACTCTCGTCTTATGGTGAAGTGAATTCTGGTGGAGATTGTGCATGGAAAGGATCTTGAATCCATGCAAATTTTTCGACATTTTCTTCTGTAAAGTATTTTGTAAATCATTCTGAGAGTTTCGAAAGGTGTTCAGTGAAAAGGGACAGCAAGTCTTGAGAGATAACGAGCTCATTAGAGGCTGAGAATTTATGCAATTCTGGAAAACAATCTTGACCGCCATCTTCATTAATTTTTCTTATCCACAACTGTAGTTTTTTCCTAAATGCTGCAATTTTCTCTGATAGTTTCAAGATATGCATGTTATTGCTGTGGAGAGACAGATTTAAGGCATTCAGTTTGTCAAATATATCGCACAAATATGCCAGTTTTAGCAAAAAGTCGGGATCCTTAAAGTATCTGGAGCTTGCATGTCCTTCCTCTTCCAGGAAAATGTGGATTTCTTGATGTAGCTCGAATCTACAGGATAAGACGTTTCCACGTGAAAGCCATCGTGCACTGGAGTAATATAGCAGTTCAGTGTGTTCAGCTCAGTTTTTTAGCGGCCTAGTTTTTATGTAGTTAACTACGTCTATGATACGTTTCATAACCAAATTCAATTCACAGCCAACGACTTCGATACAAGTGCTTCCCTATGAATGATGCAATGGGTCCACATGGCATACGATGCTTTACTGCGAATAAGTGCTTGCAATCCACCATAACGTCCAGACATTGATCGAACGCCATCAGTACAAACTCCAATACACTTCTCCCAATCTAAATTATTCTTTGTTATAAACTTGTCAAGAATTTGAAACAAGTCTTGAGCCTTTCCGCTTTCATCGATACTTTTGCAGAAAAGAAGGTCTTCAACAATAATATTATCATCCAGGAAGCATACGTAACAAAGAAGGTGTGTATCTTTATTATTGTCAGTAGCCTGATCAAGTTGCAGACCAAATTCCCTGCCTTTCATTTTCTTTATCAATTGATCATTAAGATCCTCAGTTATATGATGGATTCTTCAACTAATAGTGTTGTTACATAAAGGTACCTTTGAAATTAGTTTTCCCGCCGATTCTCCTATCATAATGTTAACCATGTCGACAGCAGCCGGTAAAATAAGTTCTTCTGCGATGGTGTGAGGTTTCTTGCACTTCGCCACCCTGTCTACCACTTTGAAAGATGACAGCAGTGCGTTGCTAGGTACTGAAGTTTGTTGAGTAAACACGTTCTTTTGTTTTTGTAGATTCTGCAACTTACTTGTGAAAAATTCGCGTGACTTTCCAACCATCGTAGGATGAATGGTTTCGAGATGTCGTTTTAGCTTACTTGGGAGCATATTTTTGACCGCTAGAATTTTCAAACAGAGCACACACACACAGCATGATTTAATCCTACTGAAGTAAAACCAAAGATTAAATAGCTATCATCGTATATTCCATGTTTCCTTCTTTTTACTCCTCCGTCACTTATCAATTTCCTTATTTAATAAAAATCTTTCCAACTTTTTACGAAAAAACGAAGCAACTGATCCGATATTGGAACGTTTATGTGTCCTGAGTTCGTAAATCACAACACTTTGTATCACTACTAAAACTCGCTATTACTACTTCTATTTATCATAACAGTTCGACCGCTTACAATTCCTCTTACGGTAAACTAACCTAGCAAAGCGGACTACGGCGACTTAAATACTGTCAAAGAGCGCTCGCGAAAATTCTCGTCGAGCGACGCGCAGGTCGAATACGGGCTTCTGGAAATTCTAGAAACTTGCTCTGCTCTCTCGGGCTCGAGGCTCGATTAATAGCGGATGTGGCGCCGGCGTTGCCAAACGTAACTCAAATTCTACCTTATCAGGAGCGCCTGGCGACGCCCCGGGGCGCCGCGGCGCACACTTTGGGAACCACTGCGCTAAGCAATAAAACCTCTTGAGGTAAGTCGGTGGTTCTCAAAAAATAAATTATATTTTTGGAACATGGCGAATTACATTTTCTAAATAATAGTAGTTTTTACATCTAGAGGCTAAAATAGTGCTTTTTTATAAGCGTTGGTTTAACTAACAAGCGCAGACAAAATTATTTTTTTTGCATCGGTAATTAGGAAAGTCATGGTTTGGACATTTGTAAACAGTACTTAAATCATTTAATCGATATTACGGTCTTACTTCGTCTATAACCTGTTCTGTATCATAAGATTCAAAAATAATTTTTTCCGTCTGTTCAATGCACTTCCGCCATTCTTTTTTGCCCACTTTGCTAAGTGCCTCCTCCCACAACTTTATAACGCTAGGCTCACCGATATTTTTACAGGCATTTTTGTCATAATAATTTTTGCTAATACCCCATACTAATTCAATTGCGTAGTAATGGCAATGGTAGGGTGGTAATCTCAAAACTTGATGTCTATATTTAAGGGCTAATTCGTCAACAACATATTTTTTTTTAAATGGATGCTCTTTACACTTGCTTAAAAGATCACTTTTAAAAAATAATTTTTCATGGTTTATGTTTTTCTTTGACAACCACTCTCTTATTTCCTCTTTTTTCCAGCTACTTGTAGGAAATTTCTCTTGGAGTCTCGTATGGTAAGACGCATTTTTCAAAACAATTAAGTAAGGATTTTCCAAACTTTTTAAAAGTTTTTCCTCAAACCAATGCTCAAAAATTTTAGCATCCATAGGGCCGTAAAAATCGTCAGTTTTTTTTTAGTTTTTTTTTTGTTGATGAAAATATTAAACTGGCATTTGAAATAAACCCTTCTTTATTGCCTGCATGTATTATTAAGATTTAGGTGAGACGTACTCGCTGTTGTACGATGTATCCGATTAAGCACTCTCTATTTGTGCAACTTTAATTATCTAATATCAAAAGATATAAAATAAATGCGTTAGGAGAAATTTATTTTTTACGGTTAATTCCTAGGCGAATTGGACCACTCTTTTATCCACCATACTAATATGTTATGGAGGACTATTAAAATCGCGACTTTTCTTAATTTTATCAAAAATGAGTTACTAAGGTTCAAAAAGACCTTAATCGACGAAAACAAAAGTTGTCTGTCGGTCTGTTGTCTGTCTTTATACAAGATAACTCAAGAACGCCTTAATCGATTTTAACGAAATTTGGTACAAAAATTCTCTAGCAACTGATCGTGAACTGATTAACTTTTGGGTACGGTGGTGGGGGTTGAAGGGGGGAAAAGGGGTATAAAATATTTTAAAAAATTGTAACTTTGAAACAAAAGCAAGTAGCGATATACGGTTTTCATATTTAAGTTTCCATAAATATGGACTACAAATTTTGTTATAAAGTCCAAATTCGTGGGAGCTTTAGTTTCCGAGTAATTTGGAAAAACGTTAAAATATATTAAAGAAATCATAACTTTAGAAGTAAAGCAGCTTGATATGCGGTTTTCAGATTTGGGTTTTCGTAAATATTACCCAAAAACTTTGTTATAAGGTTCAAATGTTTCAAAGCTACAGTTTTCGAGATATTTTCATTTCCTTTCAACATAATATAACTGCTTGTATGGTGGACTATCCATGCTCAATTTCTGTATATCTAACTGACATACCGCTATTTTGAACGTTGTCCGCAAAACTTGAGGTAAACAGCAGGCTTCATCATTTATTTTAGGGAAAGGAACTTGTCTTCAACAGTATTTATTTATTTTTAATTCTAAGCCAGTTCATGACGTTGGCATGGAATGCCAACCAGATCCAAGTGCAGGTAAATACGTTACTTTACTAGACCGAATCAATGAACGACACCCACCCCAAACCGAAACAATTACGTTGCTGACGCTTTTTAGATTCTTGTTGCAACAAGTCGAACGTTACTTAGACAGGGTGTTTCACAACTTATGTCAAATGATTCATTGAAGTATGATACATATAAAGTGACGAAAACCCCTAATCGCTAAATATCGTCATAACTAAATAATCGCTTTTATTATGGTATAAGAAAGATACAAAATTATTTTCTACTTTTGAGTGCATTTTATAAAAGCTTGTTCTTTAAAAGGTTTTTTTAATAAAACTTTATTTTTTAATTTTTAGATTTGTACCCTAAATCGTCCATTTTGAATGCGCCATATTGAAATTTTCAAATCTGATTAAAAATTCTTATCCCCTTCCCGAAAAACCCCTGTATGCCAATTTTGATTTAAATCGAACAAACTAAATCTTTTTCCCCCTCCACTTCCCTCGTTCCCTCGCACGAACTCTAAACGCATACCAAATTTAGACACCCCCCCCCTTATTTTTAGATTTGTACCCTTAATCGTCCATTTTGAATCCGCCATATTGAAATTTTCAAGTCTGATCAAAAATTCATAATCCCCCTCCTTAAAAACCCCTGTATGCCAATTTTTATTATAATCAAACGAACTAAATCTTTTTCCCCTTCCACTTCCCTCGTTAGAGAGAGGTGGGTACCTGAGAATACCATATTATTGTATTTTCACCGGAACTATAAACGCATACCAAATTTGAACACAATCGGATGTGGATAAGTCAGTTAAAATTGGTTAGCAAAACATGACCGAAAATTGTCCATCTTGAATCAGCCATATTGAATTTTCAAAATCTAATAAAAAATTCGTATTCCTTATCCCCAAAAACCCCTGCATACCAATATTGGTTAAAATCGAACAAACTTAGGGGTTTTCCCCCCTCCACTCCCCTCGTAGGGATAATATTGTTATGTCACCGGAACTATAAATGCATGACAAATTTGAAGGCAATCGAATGTGTAAAAGTTAGTTAAAATTGTTTAGCAAAACATGACCAAAAATCGTCCATCTTGAATCCGCCATACTGAATTTTCAAAATCTGATTAGAAACTCGATATCTCCATCCCCAAGTGCCCCGACACCTAATTTCAACGAAACTGTACCCTCCTCCTCCCTTTTTGAGTAAGGGGGAGCAGTCAATTTCACCACACTATATTCTTCTATTGTCACCGCAACTATATAAGCATGCCAAATTTGAAGCCGATCGGATGTCGGGAAGTTGGTCGAAATTAAGTTGCAAGATTCCGCCCGAACAAACATACATACAGTGCGGACGTAAAAAGTCCCCTACCCCTGCTAACTCTTGAACGAATTGAGGTATCGACCTCAAATAAAAACCACCTTTGCTACTTTTTGACGTATTTTTTATTAGCGTCATATTGACGTAAGTCTACTTTCAAATTTTAAATAGAAAGGCGGCTCGAGTGATACCTTGTTTAAAAGGTATTTTAATTCCCTATTTAAAATTTATATTTTTTTAAAAATCGGTTTACGACTTACAGAGTTATGAGTTTTTTCGTCTATAGTTTACCGCACTTTTGAACGAATTAAGATATCGGCTTTAAAAAGAAAACATGCGTAATGATGACAATTTTACCACTTTTTGACGTATTTTAGATTAGTCTCATAATGAATTAAGATTATAAGGTCACTATCTACTTTAAAATTTTAAATAGAAAGGGGGTTCGAGTGATACCTTGTTTAAAAGGTATTTTAATTCCCTATTCAAAATTTTAACTTTTTTAAAAATCGGTGTATTACTTACAGAGTTTGCGCATGCTTTTTATTTAAAGTCGATATCTCAGTTCGTTCAAAAGTAGGGTGGGGTGCGTAAACTATAGTCAAAAAAACTCATAACTCTGTAAGTCGTAAACCGATTTTAAGAAAAATTAAAATTGTGAATAGGGAATTAAAATACCTTTTAAACAAGATATCACTGGACCCCCCTTTCTATTTAAAATTTTAAAGTAGTTAGTGACCTTATAGACTTACGTCAATATGGCGCTTATAAAAAATAGTACGTCAAAAAGTAGCAAAAGTGTTATCATTAAATATGTTTTTTATTTGACGTCGATACCTCAATCCGTTCAAGAGTTAGCAGGGGGGGGGCTTTTTACGTCCGCACTGTATATACATAGATACATTGCAAGTTAAATGAGAGGTTGTAAAAAGTAGACAGTTTGAACGAAATCACTGGAAAACTTTAAGAAGGAACCCGTTAGTATGTTTGGTTGCCTATTTAAGGTAATTTCAACGTGGTTATGTCATATAAATAACCACCGTAATTTTGTAGAGTTTGGAAATTGCCTATTCGTTATACGACAGCAAATGGTACGAGCAAAACATCGGAACCAAAAAAATGATCCTGTTCATGATTTCCAGAGCGCAGCGCCCTCTGAAACTTAGGATTGGTCCATTTGGCGACCTGACGGTAGAGGCAGCCATATCGGTAAGAACACTGCACAAGACACTGTATGAGTATGTAACACTGAAAAATAAAAAAAAACAAATTGTCAGTCAGCCATTAATCACGTGATGGCCCCTTAAAAATGGTGGGTGGAGGGTACACAAAGCGATTTTTCATCAGACGTAATGTTAGTAAAAATGAAAATTTCCCCCATATGTAAAACTGTCCATAAGAGGTTTGGAGTTATCGCTGAATTAATAAGTGATAATTTCCCAGTAGGTGATAATTCCACTGCTCTGACGCGATCTCAATAATATATGAAGCGCTGCAGGTCTTTCTTCACGCAAATTTTCACAAATATCCAAATCGATCTGGTAGTAAATATGTAACAATGATGCATACCTTAACAAAATATGAACAATGTGCATACAATGCATCTGCTCTACTTTTTGATATACTACAGGCCTTTATTCTGGGCGTAATAGAACGAGCATACCCTGAGAAGGGATCCATCGCACAAAAGTCATGCGAATAACGCACGGTGGTCGATTTTCAAAAAAACGCGGACATAACTTGAAAAATTAAAAAATTCAAAATGTGTCTAAATTTGCGGCGAATAGTTGGCCAAAGAATAAACTATGCTTTTTACGAGTTTGATATTACGCATCAGTATTCAACATCAAATTTCAAATAGAAGAACCAGAGTATGACAGTATTCAACTGTTAATATCTCGAAAATAGTTGAAGATCGACATAGAGTAAGTTATAAATAATAAATAAATAAATGCAATAATATATTGGGTGTTTCATTTGAAAGTTTCGGTTTGCATTCTTTTAAAGTAAATTTGATTGTTCTAAACTAAAATTTTTAGTTTAATTTTGTGAAGTGAGCTTAAAATTAAAATATCATGTGACTTTATTCAAACTGTATTTGAAATCTCAACATTTTTGGCTTTTTTTACAAAAATCGACCACTGTGCGAGTCCTACTCTAAAAGAAGGTCAAGTTTGCCGTAGCATGCGCATTAGCGAGTTCGGTCACGTGATGGTTTCGTCCAATAGCGTGCTCTAAAATAATACGAGTGACGTTTTTCACACGAGCTTTCCTACAACTCCATACTATTGGGTCTAGTCAAGAGAACGGCTTCGCTCAAAAATTGCTATTCGAGGCAGCTCTGCGCGTTCCCATAATAGATTGGTGATTCTTCGATCGTCTCGTCACTGCTTTTAAGCGCGTTTATTGGTTGAAAATGCTTCTCTCAGGCGAACGATCACTTCCTATGACTTCCAGAATCGATACCCTGGTATGCTGGGTCTCTCTCAGACGAATGCATTTAGAAAAAGAGAATTTTAGTAACTATGTTAAGCTCGCAGAAACGCGCCTTTTGACTTGAAGGTGGTTACCGGTACCGTTCTTTTTTTGAAAATATAAGGGCGGAAGGCGATTTTGGCACGCTTTCCTTGGTATACCATTTGGTTAACCAATTGGTACATGTGACGTCATAGTAAAGACATAACATACTTTCGAAAGAGAAACGAGCCTTAACCAAACTTTTTTGTTTGTTTTTTGTGGTTATTTTCATATATTTTGCTCAAGAAGGTTTAACAAATGGCTAAAAGAAAAGGTGCTGTTGCTTTAAATCCATTCTATTCAAGAATATTTGTCAGTTGGTGGACAAATTTTTCATCACCTGTTGGCCCCTCCAACAAACGTAAACATCAGACAGAAATATTCACCTTTGAGTAACCTATGGGCGAACTCAGAGATTGGTAAAAGCAAACGATATTCCATTTAGGAAAAAAGTTACCCTGTATCGGTCGTTTAAATCCATTAAAACTGAAAACAACAAAAATTCCAAATCCAACTTATTTGTTTACATTTTGAAAGCACGACAAAACGATAATAGTGGGAGATAGCACTGTTAGACGAAACAGGGTACCAAACCATGTACCAAAGCTGGCCGAAATCGCCTATAGTATTGTTATAATATGGTATGAGCTAGTAAAAGTGGTATTTTAATTTCTTAATACCTCTTTATAAAAATTCACTTTTTATTTTTATTTTAGAGAATCAAGCTGGCATATTCCTACGTTTCTCTTATGTCTGGCAGTCAGTAAAATGTAAGCCCTCAAGGTCACATAATTTAAGAACGAAAGTTAAAATAAAAGTCAGCCTCTATTAGGTGGTATTATAATAAAGTTGCTTTGCTTTTTGCTCATCTCTTTCCTAAACGTCTAGCAAAATGGGGATCTTTTAATGGGATACATTATGTGATTATTTCCTTAAACATTATGATTAAAACTATCCAAATTTTTGCGAAGGAAAAAATATTTACAGAAACGTTTCAATAGTTTGGATAAGAACGGTTGATAAAACAATCTTACAAAATTACATTACATCCATTTTTCTCTGGGAATACTGGGAATGATGAGCAAAACCTGTCTTTATCAGCATTTTACATTGGCGCTGTATTTAATTAGTTTACATCTCTTTAATATTATAGTTAAGTACCTGTAAGTTTTGTCTTAGGACTTAGAGATATTTTGTGATTATTGTTATAAAATTTCGCCTTTATCAAACCCAGATTTACATTAATTGCTTTTTGGTCAGGAATAATTTGCTAATAATTCTTGAAAATTTAGGTTCTTTATACTGTTTCAGTAAATAAAAAATATATTAACTTTAATTCAACCTTTTTATTTAAACATCTATGTTATTAAGCTTATTTTTTGTAAAGAAACCTATAAAACTTTTAAAAAACAGAACCATAGATAGACATGGAATCTGTCACTATCACTGTTCAGAAAAGTGAGACAAATTTGTACTTTCCCAAAATTTACAATAACAAATGAGTACTGGATAAAAGTTTTAAAATGACAAAACTATGTAGCGGCAAAACAGAAATTGGTCAAAACGTACTGGGCTAAAGCCTTACAATACTAAAACCGTACAATTCTAAAACCAGTTACCAATAATAGTATAAAATATTGTGGCTAGATGGCGCTGCGGTGTGACGTACACCTTTTGATTTATTAGCCTGACAGCGCCTTCCGTATTTAGGTACAGTAAATTAGGTAGTACCTATCTGTAAAATTTTTTATAATGGCCGTCAATACCTTCTGGCAACTACTTAATAAAACAAGAAGTTGTATTAGGTTCTCTTTAAAACCTTTTCAGGACTCTTATAAACCCCTTATACGTCTTAAGTCTCAGTTTTTATAAAGGGATACATTACTACTTTCACATGAGTTTTAGTTTTAAAAAATATCTTTAAAAACATTCTTTAACCCTTTATAAAATCTCAAGCCAACTACAAGTAGTTTTCAAATGGTTGTCAGAGGGTTTTAGCGCGTCCAATTTGACCCCGCCTCTTATTGATTTAACCATATAATATATATGGTATTTGCTTTCTTTCTTTAAAGTTACAATGTATGCGTTTTTTTTTTTAATAATTTCATCTTTGTCTAAATGCATCAAGTAAAATGACGAAACTTTTGATGGATATTAATTTCGACAAATATTTATAGGTTATATTATTATAATATTTCATTGATGTTTATATCGATTCTCTACGAGAAATCCTATAAGCCACAAGGTCTTTGTCGTCTTCTAAAAACATGCGCGCTTGAAAAAACCGTAATTTAAAGAATTTTTAACCAAATTTATGGAGAAAAAAGTAAGGTTAGTTTTCTTAAGGTTCCTGTAATTTAAACAATAGTGAACAAATAACAAAATGCAGGTCGAACGATTAATAAATCAACTATTATTACATAACTTATCATACTGTTTGGCATTTAAAGTCAAAAATACAAAATTTTTTAATTATGAAACAGTTTACGAAAATGGCTCCTGGTCAGATATTTTACGTCAAGTTTTATAAGGTTTATCAAAACCCGTATAGAATCCCTAGAAGTTGTAATTACCATTATACTAGTCACTGTCGATAGTGATTAATTATTTGGTAAACTGTAGTCCTAGTGGCCACTTAGCCATTTTATCTAACCAAAATATTTTCTTTGATATTTGACAGAATCTTCCGTCATTGTCAGTGCGCGCGGATAATTTTGCCAGAAAAATTATCCGCGCGCACTGGCAAATTAAATAAAATGCATAAAATGCGCGAACAACATAAAAATAAACTAACAATAGTGCCACATGCGTGGGAAAACCACTCCTATATGATTCCAACTCCAAGTCTTTACAGGGGAGGAAAAACTACCCCTGTAAAAAAAGAGAATTGCTTGAAGATTATGATGCGGCCGAGACGGAATTGAACAAAATGTTAGATATTTCATCCACATATGGACACCATCAGTTTTGTAGTGATTATCTTTAAAAAGTTTTTATTTCTATCTTATACAACTCAAATGAATTTAAACCAAAAGTTTTATAAGAAGAGTTTTTTAAATGTTTCGCTTACTATTTTATAAAACTTGAACCACTTTAAGCTAAAAGCATTATTAGAATAGTTTTTAAAAGGTTTTGATTACGATCTTATAAAACTTGTCAACTTCACACTAAAAGTTTTATAAGAAATGTCGTCAAAAGGTTTTGATTGCTAAATTATAAAACCCAAAATCCAAAAGTTTTATAGGGAGGCTTTTTAAAATGTTTTGTTTGCTATATTATAAAACCTTAGACAAAAGTTTTATAAATATAGTAATAAGAATATTCTGATTGCTAATTTTGGACGAATAATGCTCGTCTACTTTTTCCATTACCTTTATGAACATTAACACATTAAAGTTTTCTCATAAATATTGGTATAAATATTCACGACCCTTATAAAAAAGTTCAAAAATAATAAAACTATATATTCACAGTCCTCCCTTGGAGGCAGTGTTGCCACACAGTCGGTAATTATCGGAATCTACAATAAATTTTAATTGTTTCTGATAATCCGTAATCACTCATACCATACCATAATTGTAGAAACATTCAGGTTTCCTCATTCCTTCGTAATATTCGTTTACTAACCAGGCTTTTTCCTCAGCCGCATGTTCTACTTGTTTTCTTCTTTCGTCTAATGCGTGATGCGATTGGCACTTACTGTAAAATATAAGAAGTTACAAGTAAATATATTTTCGTTTTTTATCAAAAAAGTTACTCGCATTCACATTTCCCCAACAAAATACAAAAATCGGTAATGGGCCGAAAAATCCGGTAATTTTTAATCTTTGGTCCTATCTTTTCGTCCGCAACGCGTGGCAACACTGCTTGGAGGGGGCCAACCCAACGCAGTCGTAATTCGCTACAGTAAAAAACAAGCGCAAAGCCACCGTTACTGTCCAGGCAAAAGCTCCGTGTAGAGAAAGGTCACATCGTCTGACTTTCATGAGAAAGCTCTCTCAAGATTCAAAATGCCATATTCCTGAGAGGATCACATCACGTGCACTTCTACTAAAACTTGAGAGAATCGCTTTTCTTGGTCAAAAGCAGTAGATCCAAGGGATTTCAATAGAACAGATGCGCGACGCATGCGCATAATGCGACATTTTGCAAGTAACCTCACTTTTTTGCATATTTGTTTTTGTTTTAAAAAATTTAAGAATTTGTTTTAATTTTTTAAAATTGTGATAATGAAAGATGAACTTAATAATGATGACCTGGATATAGTACAGCATAGGTTTCCCTTCTTTAGAAGATTTCGACGAACGAAACCAAATGTGGAAGGGTTATTAGAAGAACTGAAGGAACATTTGCTATACAATAATCAAGTGTAAGTAGGATACAAATGTGTGTTTTAAACATTAATTAATTTGGCGTATTTGGTTGCCAACTTTATTGGTTACCAAACAACCCGCCTGCCTTATGTTAACGACAAGGAAACAGATTCAATTGTATGAGTTGAGAGAGTACCGGGTGGTAACCACAAAGAAAAATTTGTAAACAATACATCCTGTACTTTCTAGAAATTGAACTTTGATCAGTACAAGCTGTTTTTGACGCCTTTTGTAACCGTTAACAATATACAGGGTTCCTAAGATTTTCCTTAGGGATAGGATTTCAATAAATCAAACAGAAATGGCATAGAAAGTTCTGCGCGAACAAAAGAAACAGGTATATTGAGAAATGGTGCCAGTTTTTTATTATTTCCGGACTGCTTTCATGAGAAAAAATTGTCGCCACTCTTTCATTGTGAGCATAAATCATAGTTGCAATAATAACCGTTGACAAGATGTCTGCAAATTCCGCTAGATGGCGGCCACACATCTAATCTAATTAAAAATTAGATGTTTTCAGGTCCAAAACACAGCTTTTTCTTGCTTAAAGGAGGCGGCAGGGTCCATTATTTACGACACTGAGCGATAAACTCGTGAGGTTGTTAACATTAGAAAGAAATATCTTCGCTTTTCTACTAGTGACATCAATCCAGAAACGGCCAAACCATGCAGCTAGCACTAGCAGCCAAAGAAATCAATAAACGGAGCTGTTTTTCCTGCAGAGCTTTTTGCTTGCGATATTATTGATTTTAAATAAAGCTGGCCCTACACTACATTTGATATTTTCGAGGTGTTTTATGACATGATCTCGAAACATGTAGCGAACCAATTCTTCAAAACTAGCGGGAGGGTAAAAGCGAAAAATAAGGAGCTGCCAATATTTGTAACACCCAAAAAGGGGCGAAAAGATTTATTTTGCTCTGTTTCTTTACAAAAAATGTTTTTTTTAAGAAAAACTTGAGCTCTGCCACTTTTTTTATTCTTTTCTTCAACTTTCTCGAAATTTTCGTCATACCTTAGAAAAAAATTATTTCCCCCATAGTCATACTCTACTTTTATTCGAAAAAATTTAGAAACAGAGACGGGATCAGTTTTCCTAAAACGGGGGATCTTGGTTTCGAGTGAGAAGATAAATGGCGCCGCAGGCAAAAATTTTTCAATTAAATTAGCCGAACGCAAAAATGTTAGAAAAACAAAGCACGAAAGAAAAATGGCGCCGCTTACAATTTTGTTTCAAAAATTACGTAATTTCGGGAACGCAAAGAAATAGGTCTAAAGAGTATAATTTTTAAGAAAAAAATATCAATTTTCTCGCCCTCCTCCACTGGTACTACAGGGGCCGTGTACAAATTACGTAATGGTCATAGGGGGGAGGGGGGTTACAAAACGTTACGTAGGGGGGAGGGGGATTTTCGACAGCGTTTGCATTTGTGTGAAACTAAGAAAATTTGGAATGAAAATAAGTGAAAAGTTTTTTTTGTGGGGGGGGGGTAGTGGTCTTGAAATCGTGACGTAATATTAGGGGAGTGGCGTGCCAAACCGTTACAAAACATTACATAGGGAGGGGGTCAAAAATTGGTAAAATTACCGTTACGTAATTTGTGCACGGCCCCACATCTGACTGTTCCTCCTTTTTGATTTCGAATCAAAGTGCAAAACCTGGGTTGGACGTTCGAAGGCGTCAACCCATCCTATTTGCTTGATAAAGTTTCTACGGAAATATCTCAATCGATTTCTCCGGCCGTGTATGAACGCTTTAGGCTAGGCATTTGCATGTATCTCAGTCCCCAGCCTGTAAACAGTGCGTAAGGACAATGGTTACAAAATGAAAAGCCGAAAAATATTTTTTTTTACAATATCTTTCATCAGTTTGGTATTAAAGTCGAGCAAAAACAATTTTTATTCCAGTCCTAAAGGTATGAAAATGGAAAACATTAGAAAACAACAACCTGGAATGGATTTACTACGTGTAAGATGTAGTGACAACATCGCCCCATGCCCATCCTTTTCTGCCTAATGTGCTTTTCCGTTTGTCTGCGTCTTATACACGGCTGCTTGACCCCTTAAGGATTTGCTTAGGAACCCTGTATATGCTGTTACCTATTAACATGTAATGATTGTCCTTCGCAATAACCCAATTATTTATTTATTTACAGCCAAGCAATGTGCCAGGACAAAAAGCACTGGGAGCCAAAATGTACAAATATTCTCAAATATGCGTATTCAGTAGTAGTATACCTATAGATAAGAGTTTAAAAAATTTTAAATGCATATATTTTTTTAGTAACAGCCCGCTATCACCAATGGATCAGCTGCTATTGACCTTAGGATTTTATGCGTCAAATGGACACCAAACTTCCATAGGCATAGGGTTGTGCTCAAAACACTGCTTCTCGCATAATTAATAAAGTTCCTGAAGTGTAGCTGGGTTAAGACCTCTCCATGTCTACATGCCACAAACATTAGAAGAAAAATTGCAGACCCAAGAAAAATTTTATTGATTAGCTCGATCTCCAGTTTTCGTCAGTCAAAGGCAACAGTTGATCAACCAATTTTTTAACTTGCTTGTTGAATATATTCATTATTTTAAATTGCTTTTTCAGGGCGGATTTAAGAAAAGTGTCTCTTTGTTAGGAAAAGTTTAATAATATAAGCCTGATAACTTTGTATCTAGTGTAGGGGTTCAACATTTCCTTATCAATATCCCTTAGAATTAAAAAATAACACACCTTTGTAATAGCCCTTCTAAGAGCCCGGTGTTGGGTTTGAATTATACTAAAATTATGATTATTTGAAATGAAAGCATTTTTTCCTGGTTAACGTTTTTTTTTAAATATGTCAAATAAGACAACATTAAACCCTTCATAATAAACAACTGAAATTATATGTACACTCTACAGTTCAGTGAAACGTGGTATTTTTATTGTATAATGTAACCCGTCCGCAGTGGCCTGAAACAGTCTTTTAAACCCCCAACTTACTAGGTCAGTATAGTAGAGCCTTTGTTTTTTTAGACTGATGATTTTAAGAAGCGCCAATCCTGTTAGTACCTTTGGAGATACCGCTTTTGAAGGTTGTTTATTATGGAGTCTAGGAGAGGGATGTAGACGCTCCTGCGAAAATAATATTACCGACAGCGTTCGTTTGGTTTGCACGACCCCGAAAAATAACAGTGTTCTCAATTTGCAAAAAAACCTGATCCTCATGACCCCCCCCCTGGATCCACACTTGGGTTAAATACAATTCCAACTGGTCGTGGATTGGCGATGGATCACTGAGCCTGCAGCGTGTCAGCCCAGTATTACGTCAAAACTTTGAGTGTACATTTAGGTCATCAAAAGCAATGTTAATTTTATGTAAATAATATGACCTTATAAATAAATTCTTAAAATTTACGTAAATAGTGGGACCTTAATTTTACATAAAAAATATTACATACCTATTATATAAAAAATTATATGTAATATTTAAGTAATCTAATTTACGTAAACGTTACATAAAATTATTTACTTTAAATGAAAGTAATAAAACGTACATAACTATTATGTAACAATTTAGCAATTACGTTTACATTTAAAATTTTACATAACTATTATATAAACCATTTTATGTAATATTTATATCATCTAAATTACGTAAACGCTCTATAACATGATTCACGTCACATTAAAATTTTTAAATTTACGTAACTATTACGAAAAAATGTGAACCTTAAGTTTACATTTAAAATTTTACATAATTTTTACATAACATTTTTTATGTATTAATTCTGTCATCTAAGTTATGTAATTTCCGTCTAAAATTATTTACGTCAAATTAAAGTCCTAAATTTTACATAATTATTTTATAATCAATTGAACCGTAGGTTTACAATTGAAATGTTACATTAGCACTATATAAAATATTTCACGTGGGATTTATATCATCTAAATTACGTAAACGCACTATAACATGATTTACGTCATATTAAAATTTTGAAATTTACAAAAATATTATGAAACAGTTTGCACCTTAATGTGACTTAAATGTTACCTTATTAATAAATAATTGTGGCCTCTATGTGACCTTGACCTGACAAGGTAAACCTATTATGTAAAATATAGGTAGTTTTTACTTAAGTCTTACGTAACATAAATGAAATATTTATGTAAAAGGTATTTCATTTTATCACATTTATGTAAAAATTAGGTGGGAGTTTTCGCACCTTAATGTGATTTAAATTTTACCTTATATATTATTATATGTGAGTTATGTTATGTAAATATTACGTAATATCTACATAATCGTGTTTACTGGGAGGACGTGTTCCAGACAAAGACCACTCGTGTCTTTGCAAAATTAATTGGCTAATACGTGAAAAACACAATTGTTTTAATCAACTAAGTTGTATAAAAAATAAAAAGTAAGTTGAAAGTAAAACTCGTGGCATATCGGACAAAGCGTTTTTGTTTCTCATTTCATTACGACCAGGCCTCCAATGTCTAATGGAGAATCCAGACACCTACAGACCTGTTTCATCCTTATTAGGAATCATCAGGGAGTCATAGGATTATACCTGGCAGTTGAAGCTACACAGTGACCATGCACACCTCTAGAATTTAAAACAAAAAGTTTGTAATCCTTGGGGACGTAGTAACTGTGTTCGCCACCTGTCGAATAAACCGAGAAACAAAAACATCAAACTTGAAAAGTGCAAGACACCGTAAATACAGAATCCTGCACCGTTAACACCGTTTACTTTTATTTGAAACAAAAACGCTTTGTACGATATGCCACGAGTTTTACTTTCATTTTTATTTGTGGACACGAGATTCATTTTGTTGTTTTTTAAAAAGTAAGTTGTTATCAACAAACTTTTTTCTAACAGATTACCTCACCAAACAAATTTTCGGGACTAAATTAAAGAAATGTAAAGAAAAACTTTTCTACTATTTATATTATGCTCGAACCAAAAACTGAAAATATGTCTGCAATTTTCACATTAATTAATTAAGTTTTCAGTTCATACGTGGCATTAGTAAATTACTCTGGATTTAATATTTGAGCCACATACGACTGGCAAAATTTCCGACGAAACATCCGAATGAGAATTTATTTAAACCAAATCGGAAATTATTTAAACTAAATTCAGTGACGTACTCATGGAAAAAATAATTTAAAAATTGCAATACGTCATGTTAAAGACCCCTAATACAGGGTTCCTAAGCAAATCCTTAGGGGGCCAAGCAGCCGTGTATAAGACGCAGACAAACGGAAAAGCACATTAGGCAGAAAAGGATGGGCATGGGGCTATGTTGTCACTACATCTTACACGTAGTAAATCCATTCCAGGTTGTTGTTTTCTAATGTTTTCCATTTTCATACCTTTAGGACTAAAATAAAAATTGTTTTTGCTCGACTTTAATACCAAACTGATGAAAGATATCGTAAAAAAAATATTTTTCGGCTTTTCATTTTGTGACCATTGTCCTTACGCACTGTTACACGGCCGGAGAAATCGACTGAGATATTTCCGTAGAAACTTTATCAAGCAAATAGGACGGGTGGACGCCTTCGAACGTCCAACCCGGGTTTTGCACTTTGATTCGAAAACAAAAAGGAGGAACAGTCAGATGTGGGGCCGTGCACAAATTACGTAACGGTGATTTTATCAATTTTTGACCCCCTCCCTATGTAATGTTTTGTAACGGTTTGGCACGCCACTCCCCTAATATTACGTAACGATTTCAAGACCACTACCCCCCCCCAAAAAAAAAAAACTTCACTTATTTTCATTCCAAATTTTCTTAGTTTCACACAAATGCAAACGCTGTCGAAAACCCCCCTCCCCCCTACGTTACGTTTTGTAACCCCCCTCCCCTCTATGACCATTACGTAATTTGTGCACGGCCCCTGTAGTCCCAGTGGAGGAGGGCGAGAAAATTGATATTTTTTTCTTAAAAATTATACTCTTTAGACCTATTTCTTTGCGTTCCCGAAATGACGTAATTTTTGAAAAAAAAATTGTAAGCGGCGCCATTTTTATTTCGTGCTTTGTTTTTCTAACATTTTTCTGTTCGGCTAATTTAATTGAAAAATTTTTGCCTGCGGCGCCCTTTATCTTCTCACTCAAAACCAAGATACCCGTTTTAGGGAAACTGATCCCGTCTCTGTTTCTAAATTTTTTTAAATAAAAGTAGAGTATGACCATTTTTTTCTACGGTATGACGAAAATTTCGAGAAAGTTGAAGAAAAAAATAAAAAAGTGGCAGAGCTCAAGTTTTTCGTAAAAAAACGTTTTTTGTAAAGAAACAGGGCAAAATAAATCTTTTCACCCCTTTTTGGGTGTTACAAATATTGGCAGCCCCTTATTTTTCGCTTTTACCCTCCCGCTAGTTTTGAAGAATTGGTTCGCTACATGTTTCGAGATGATGTCGTAAAACACAACGAAAATATCAAATGTAGTGTAGGGCCAGCTTTATTTAAAATCAATAATATCGCAAGCAAAAAGCTCTGCAGGAAAAACAGCGCCGTTTATTGATTTCTTAGGCTGCTAGTGCAAGCTGCATGGTTTGGCCGTTTCCGGATAGATGTCACTAGTAGAACAGAATGGAAAGAAATTTAATTAAAAGCGAAGATATTTCTTTCTAATGTTAACAGCCTCACGAGTTTATCGCTCAGTATCGTAAATAATGGACCCTGCCGCCTCCTTTAAGCAAGAAAAAGCTGTGGTTTGGACCTGAAAACATCTAATTTTTAATTAGATTAGATGTTCAAGATCTCATGGTGTGGCCGCCATCTAGCGGAATTTGCAGACTCTGCTCACAATGAAAGAGTAGCGACAATTTTTTCTCATGAAAGCAGTCCGAAGATAATAACAAACTGGCACCATTGCTCAATATACCTGTTTCTTTTATGCGCGCAGAACTTTCTATGCCATTTCTGTTTGATTTATTGAAATCCTATCCATAAGGAAAATCTTAGGAACCCTGTATACATCAGATGGCGCCTTAGAGAGCTTTCTAAGAAATTGTCATCTGATTCAATATGGCTGCTACATCAGTAGGTACACTCGAAAAAGTTAAGTTTTTCAGCAGTGGCGCACATAGAAGAATTGCAGGGGGTGTTAAAAATACCTATTTTTTAGAAATGCCCGCCATCTTTTTTTATTTGGCATCAAGGTCTTGGCTTCTCAAAATAGTTAAAATTTTATAAATTGGACAAAAACTTTTTTAGTTTTCTACAGTTATAAAAGTCCTGTTTTTTTTTGGTCTTGCACCCTATAGTTTTTTGAGAAAGTTGGCATTCTTAAATAGTCTAAACAGTTTTATATTCAGAAACAGGTTCTGGGGAGAAGGTTGAGTAGATGGTATGGAAAATTTTTACAAAATATGTAATTGCTCGTAGTGGGGGAAGTTGGATACAAATCTTAGGTTCACGAGTACTGGAGGAGAGGATAATAACAATAGTATGTCTTAGGTACCAGTTGCTGTTGCACTCTAGTCTGTATCTGTGTTTTGATGATAGTGTGAAGGGGTGGGAGGTTCAGCATGGTTTCCATGGCAGCAGTTGGCAAGCAAGTCTTTGCAGTTTGGATAGCGCCTTTTTTGCTATGCCTTGTTCAACTTTTGGTCATCAAACTGTTGATCGGTAGGTTATCTTGGGTCTTACCACATGCGGGGTGAGAATCCCCTGCTTCAAGGCAAAAGTAAGTGCTTCAAGGGTTAGTTTTGCCCCAAGTTTGGACGACAAACAGTTTTGTTTTAAATATTTTATTTCATGGTTAGAACCGCTAGGGAACCTCAAATTTAATAATTATATTTAAAATGCGGGTCAAAGTTAACTCCCGGGTAACCCTGGTTTCAAGGCGAGGGTATGTTATCTTACTCCAGGGTTAACCTAAAAAAATATTGGTTTGAACAGCAAAAACCTGAGATTTTTAACCGGCTTTAAGAGTCTAAAAATCCTTAAAATGTGGGTTAATGTTAACTCCCGCGTAACCCTGGCTTCAAGGCGAGGGTATGTTCTCTTACCTCAGGGTTAACCTAAAAAATATTGGCTTAAACAGCAAAAAACTGAGATTAGTAACCCGAGTTAATTCAACTCACTGTTATCTCGCTATTGGGAAACCGGCCCTAAGGGTCTAAAAATCATTAAAATGGTGGTTAAAGTGAACTCCCGGGTAACCCTGGCTTCAAGGCGGAGCTAAGTTATCTTACCCCAAGGTTAACCTAAAAAAATATTGGCTTGAACAGCAAAAACCTGAGATTTTTAGCCCGAGTTAATTTAACTCATTGGTAACCCGCTATTGAGAAACCGGCCCTAAGGGCCTAAAAATCATTATAGTGCGGCTTAGCTCTTGGGTAACCCTGGCTTCAAGGCGATGGTATGTTATCTCACCCCAGGGATAAACTAAAAAAATATTAGCTTGAACAGCAAAAAACTGAGATTTATAACCCGAGTTAACTCGCTATTGAGAAACCGGCCCTAAGGGTCTAAAAATCATTAAATTGCCGGTTAAAGTGAACTCCCAAGTAACCCTGGCTTCAAGGCGGAGCTAAGTTATCTTACCCCAGGGTTAACCTAAAAAAATATTGGCTTGAACAGCAAAAACCTGAGATTTTTAGCCCGAGTTAATTTAACTCATTGGTAACCCGCTATTGAGAAACCGGCCCTAAGGGCCTAAAAATCATTATAGTGCGGCTTAGCTCTTGGGTAACCCTGGCTTCAAGGCGAGGGTATGTTATCCCACCCCAGGGTTAACCTAAAAATTTTTGAGATTTATAACCTGAGTAACTCACTGGTAAATCGGTCTTGAGAAACTGGCCCTAAGGGCCTCAAAATCATCAAAATCCGAGTTAAAGATAACTTCCAGGCTTCAAGGCTGAGGTAAGTTGTCTTACCCCAGGGTTAACCTAAAAAAATATTGGCTTGAACAGCAAAAAAACTAAGATTTATAACCTGAGTTATTTTAACTCACCGGTATCCCGCTATTGAGAAACCAGCCCTAAATCAGACAGTTTTTTTTAATAGTCTTACAAAATTTCACCGCTTTCCAATAGCGCCTATCCCAATCCCTTTACTTTTTCGACAGTGAAATAAAATTTCGGGCGAAAATAAACAATTTTCCCTCTCCAACCCGTTCATGCGTTACTGCCACACCCCTCCCAACACATTTAAATAAGCAATATAGAGAAGTAAGCAAAACCATAATAACAGCTTGCCTGTGTATATATGAAACCTATAATTTTCTCTACTATATATACCTGCATTTAATATGACTTTCGGGAGTCAGTCCAAGAATCGGCTCTGGCAAAAAAGCACTTTGAAAAGGTAAGCTGAAACTGTATGTTGTGCAAAAATTGTGGATCAACTTATTGATTTTTTTTTTGCCTATTGTTTTAGGAATTTTGTTTTAAATTTTTTGTTGATTGACGGGGAATTCAAGAAACCTGTAAGTATGTATTTTTAGGAAAAATGGTACAGTTTATCAATTTTAACTTCGGGCCAAGTTAACCCAGGGTTAAGTTAACCCTGGTTTAAAAATTGTAAAAAGGTTATTTTGCACTTCACGCCGTCCAAAAATATCAAATTTGGGATGGTTAAATTCTTAACCCAAGACTTATCTGCCCCAAGTTGTCGACATTTCACCATGGGATAACTCAAAAACTTTAATTTTCCTGGGTTAACCTAAAATCTATACCTGTAAGAATGTATTTTTAGGAAAAATGGTACGGTTTATCAATTTTAACTTCGGGTCAAGTTAACCCAGGGTTAAGTTAACCCTGGTTTAAAAATTGTAAAAAGGCTATTTTTGCACTTCACGCCGTCCAAAAATATCAAATTTGGGATGGTTAAATTTTTAACCCAAGACTTATCTGCCCCAAGTGAAATTAACATTTCACCATGGGATAACTCAAAAACTTTAATTTTCCTGGGTTAACCTAAAATCTATACCTGTAAGTATGTATTTTTAGGAAAAATGGTACGGTTTATCAATTTTAACTTTGGGTCAAGTTAACCCGGGGTTAAGTTAACCCTGGTTTAAAAATTGTAAAAAGGTTATTTTTGCACTTCACGACGTCCAAAAATATCAAATTTGGGATGGTTAAATTCTTAACCCAAGACTTATCTGCCCCAAGTTGTCAACATTTCACCATGGGATAACTCAAAAACTTTAATTTTCCTGGGTTAACCTAAAATCTATACGTGTAAGAATGTATTTTTAGGAAAAATGGTACGGTTTATCAATTTTAACTTCGGGTCAAGTTAACCCGGGGTTAAGTTAACCCTGGTTTAAAAATTGTAAAAAGGTTATTTTTGCACTTCACGACGTCCAAAAATATCAAAGTTGTCGACATTTCACCATGGGATAACTCAAAAACTTTAATTTGATTTGTTTTATTTTATTGTTTGGAATTTAATTAAGCAGTTCATGAATTTGATGTTATAAAATTCCATCAAATACAAAAATGAACTTTTTGGTAATTTTTAACGGAGTTGACACTAATTTTGGACTATATCATTAAATGTGTTGGACAAGCCACTCAAATGGTGTTCAGGGGGTATTAAATACCTTCACTGTGCCTCATTTTGTTAATTTGTTATTGTCGGCGTATTTGATTTAACTTAATTAAGTACTTAAATTCCTTCAAAGAAAAATATTATAATCCCAGAGTTGTCTGATTTTATATATCAATGCTATAAAGAACATTCAATGATTTCTTTTGGTCAAAATTGTATTCTATCTCAAAGAGGAGTCCAGCAAGGCGATCCTTTAGGGCCACCCCTTTTTTGCCTTGTAATTCATCCTTTAATAAAATCCTTAGGTTTTTATAGGATTTTGAAAATATTATTCTTAACTCCTAAGGCGTTTTCTCGCGTTGAAATTGTTTAAAATGTTTTTAAAAAGTTTGAAACATTTGTTTTCTCGCGTTGCAACGGTGACGTCACATCTAAACGGGTTAAAAATATTTTGAAACGGAATCCAACCTAGTTTTAAAACTGACGCGTGCGTTGAAGGTACGTCAAAATTCTACATTTTTGTTTTCCCCTAAGATTTTTTTTGTTTTTGCGTGAAAATGGATGAACAAAACGTTATATTTAAAAAAAAGTTCGTGGAACGTGAAGGTGAAGTCATAAAAAAAATCATAAATATGAAGTCCTGTGTGAGGTTCATGTAGCTTCCATTGCTTGCCATCCATGCTACTAAAACTGGCCGTAATCTCGAAGGTTTTGTTAAATAAACCAGTAGTTGATCCATTTTAATTTTAAACACCAAAAAAATAAACAGAAAAACAAAAAAGTGAGGTTACACTAAACTACGTCAGCTTTTTGAACTACTCATTTTTTCTCGGTTCTAAATGATGACGTCACATGTAAATAGTTTCAAATAATATTTCAAAATAATTTCAACGCGAGAAAACGCCTCTAGACTTAGGATTTAAAATTAATAACAGCAAATGTGAACTATTTTTTCTTCAAAATTCAACACATTTTAGATTTTAAGTATCTAGTCCAAGACATTAACATTTGTGAATTTTCATCATTGGAATTACTGGGTTCTCTTTCTGTCATCTAATTGCATAGAAAAATCTCTTGATAACAAATTTAAAAAAAATTACCTTTTATGTAGAAATCTCGAGATTCTAGATTACCAAGACTGTCATATATTTTAAGATCTTCACCATGTTGGAAAGCTGAAACTTCTCTTTTAAAAATTAATTGTTTATCTCTTTAGGCAAACCATGAAAAACATTTCAAACATAAATCTCTAGTTAGATTTGGAGGACTTGGCATTCGTAATGTTGAAAATTTATCTTTTTCTGCAATTTTGGGCTCAGTCAACGAATCATTAATTTCTTCAATTCTTCCAAAATACATTCTTAAAGAAAATTATTACATCATGAATTGGCCTTGAAAAGCTGGATTAATCTCTGTAATTTACATTATTTTCAGTCTCCTGGCCCCAAAACCCAAAAACAATTTGAAAACCTTCTCTGTGAAAATATAATTTTATCATGGCGCCCTTTCGTCCTCTCCACTGGGTACTTTATGAGACAATAACACCTTTCGTATTTCTGTCGCTCTTCGTTTGGGTCAACCGGTGTTTGCCTGCACTTGCAGACAATTGGTTGACCCTGTCTGTGCTGTTCCAACAGTTTTTTGGTTGTAGCAGATGCACCAAATATGTTTGAACCAACTGATGTATGTAGGAGTGATGGAAAACGAGCAGATGGTTTAACATATTTTCCATGGAGGGATTGAAAACAACTCGTTTGGGATGTAACCTGTCGGGACACTTTGGCAAATAGTTGCATATACAGAAAGAGCGTTGCAAGTATATAGAGTTAGTGGATAGGTTCATTTTTGTGCCCTTTAGTGTGGAGACCTTGGGACCTTGGGGGTCACTGACTTAGAGTTTCATTGTCCAGCTGATTAGCTTAGCGGGCGAATGCGGCCTCTATCCTCGGGACCCTCCCAGACCAAAATGGCTTGGAAGAGGTATTTTATTTAACGAATTAGTTTTTGTTATTTATTTTTTAACTTCTTAAATATACTATTTTTTTGGAAATTTTTTTTAAAAATATTTCTAGTCAAAATGCCACAGACAAAAAGGAAATATTTTGGAATAGTGACAAAAAAAATGGTGAAATGTCAGCGTAGGCAGTGATCACAGCTCCTCCAAAAAGAAAGGGGGCGACAACATTATTTTTTTTAAATAGCAATAGGCAAAAAATATTGTTATTTTGTCATAAAATTTTCACTAAAAATAGCGATGAAGGCAAAATTTTGAAACATATTAATAATTAAAAAGTACACTACAAGAAAAAAATGCTAAAAAAACAATAATAATACTATTTTACCAATTTGTAAAAAGTGGGCACTTAAAGCAAAGTAAGGCAAACATTAGTAAATTTTTTTTCTAATCATATTGTATAGGCAATCTCTATCTAAATTGAAATTTATTGTTTGTCAACCAGTTATAAATATGTTACAAATTGTTACACAGTGGCGCACCCAGAAATTGACTTAGGAGGGGGGTTAAGGGTAAATAATTAAAAAAACTCAATTTGAAGTATAAATGAGACCATAATTGATACAAGAAAGCAGGGGCTTACAAGCGCGGACCTGGGCTCAAATGGAGGGGGGGGGGGTGTCAATCAAATTTAAAATTGTTTATTTACCCAAAATTCATGTAAAATCGTAAAAATGAAAGGTGTTACACATTTTGCAATTTATGATCTTTTAAAGGTTTTTGTTTTTTGTTCCCTATATATTTTATTTCTGCTGTTATTTGATTGTGCCAATTGTAACGAGGCTTTCCGGGGGGGGGGGGTGCGCCACTGTTTTAAATAACTATACATAAAGAAGGGCTAGCTTAAACATTCAACAAGATAAAAAAATAGTTCCCTAATAAAACATTCCCCAATGGTGTGTACAACATGAATGTTTGTTATTGCTTTTCTGAAGAGTTTTCAATTGCTAATATTCTGAATTTTCTCAGGTATCCAACGAAAAAACAAGAGCGTTTTTTATTATTTTTGAGAGGTTTGAAAGAAAATTTCTTTGGATACAAATAATTAATTTGTATAAATAATTTCTTTTTAGGGATAGTTATGGCTACGAATCTGTTTAGATTCACCAGATGGCTTATGATTGCCAGTGGTACTTGGCACCTGGAATCAGATACTGTTGAATTTTTTCAAAACATATACAAAATATATTCCATAGCTACTCAGATTCTTTACGATTCGGTCATTGTTTTGTTTTTGGTTAAATTGTATCAGCTTTATATCGACGAACAGAATGAGAAAGGTAACTATGAATTTATCAACAAAGTTATGATTGTTTTCCACAAACCAAAACTACTCTTTTTTGCACTCGACGCGCGTTTCGCTAACAACAACGTTAGCATCATCAGGAGACGATAAACAATAAATTAAATTAACCTACACTCTATCTTATATACTATCTTTTAGTGGGCGGGGATAAGAATAATAATTTGTGATTGGTCACGCTTTATAATCGTATCTCCCCCGAACTGAAGAATAAAGTGTACTAAACGGAATGGGGTCTCTATATTTATTTAAACTATTTCTGGATTTAATGATTTCCATACTTTCATATGCATTCAAAAGTCTTTTGTTTGGTACACTTTTTAGAAGTTTTAGGTTATCTAATGTGCATGCTCGGACACACTTGACTTTTCTGTTCTTTCGTGTTTTAAGTGTGCCAAGTGTTCTTTGAATCGTGTTTGAATAGAGCCATCCAACATCCCGCGTTGTTTGACGACGAAAGTTGTTTAAATTCGCTGGGTCTGGTTGTTTATGTTATGCTTCATACGCCAGCTCCAGTCCTATGTTACCCTGATGATTCCTAACAAGGATGAAACAGGCCTATAGGTTTCTGGACTATCCATTAGATCTTGGAATCCTGGTCGTAATCAATTGAAAAGTAAAATGTGTGTCCGATATGTCACGAATCTTTCTTTTTCTAATTTTTTATCTTTCTTATACCAAAAGCGATGGCCGCAACATGAAACTTTTAACTTTACGGTGACAGAGAGAGAACTACAAAAGAAGAACTGAATTCTTCTTCTATTTGAATGATAAACTGAGAACGGGTGAGATTGCCGTCCTTGCCAAGCCTTTGAAAATGTTCTTAGGTTATAGAGTAATAGAACAACTGCTTCATAGGTGAATCGTCGATGTGACCGATATACGATACCTAAAGTTAAAATTTTTAATTTGCGCACATCGCTTTGATTATGGTATAAGAGAGAAAAAAAATTATTTTCTACTACTAAAAGTTTTTTCTTTATACCTTCATCAAAATCATGATTTTAGTAACTGTCTGCATGACTTTTTTGGTTGCCGATGAAAAAAAAATTTTTTTTTTTGATCACGTGTGCAAAAAAAGATTTCTGTCCGTTTTTTACTCAAAATTAAAGAGAAATAGCGGAAAATAGTAATATTGAAAAAACCTAATCATTCTTGCCTAAAAATTAAGCCGTTTCCGCCAGTTTTCACCAAGTATTTGAGTCCGAGAAATGACCTATTACATCACTAGCCCGGTAAAATAACATTACCGGAGTCAAACTAAATTTCTGAATTTTTATAAGCAAAATGGTATATTTTTGAACCAATTATTATTAAAAAAATTATTAATTATTAAAAAAAAAATATTTTATACAATAAACTACTCAAAATTACTTATAAATATTCACATTAATTGTGCAATTGGAATTATTTGAAATTACATGAGCAGCAGCCGCGAGGAAGAGTAACTTTGGGTTTGCTGTTGTTGGTGTAGAACTTGAACAAAGATTTCTCCTCCCTGGATCATTCTAGCTACTTTTGTTTTTGTCTCTAAAGACTCCTCGACATATTTTTCGGCCTTAGAGGTGCTCTTCCAGCCGCCGTGACGTTTTAGCACATTAACATCTGCTCCCGCGTTTGCTAATAGCGTGGCAGACGTTCTTCGGAAGCAGTGTCCCATGTACCTTTCGGGATTGGACAAATTCAAATATTGCGCAATTTTTCGAGGCGCTCCCCCAATTGTACGGATGGCCACTCTTTGGCTAATACATTTTCCTTTTCTGTAGCCGACAAAAAACGCTTTTTCGGGAATGTTGGTGGGTCGCAGATGGCGATAACTACGGAATATGCTTAAAAATGATTCTTCAATGACTGTAAACACTCTTTTGATGTAAGTTTTTGTTTGGTTTATGCTTACAATCAACTGTGTCCCTGTATCTTGAATATCATCGTCATTTAGGTTGTAGAGCTCCTCTCTTCGACACCCTCCGGAAATACTTAGTAGCGCCACAATCTGAAACAATACAAAAAATAATCATTTAAAAAAGGCAGAAAAGTATTGCGTAAATTCAGTTAAAAAAATATATTTTTATTTAATGGAAACCAAAAAACTTACTTAATTAACAAAAATTTCTCGGTTGGAACTGTTTTCATGAATGACTCTGGTCAAAATTTTTTATTGGGTCGGTTGGTGGCCTACAGATTCTTTCTTTAAAAATGCTATCAGTTTGGGAAATCTGGATATATCCACGTTCTCATTTACTATCAACATAGATTTTACCATAGAATATTTTGCTCATAGCGTTGAACTGCTGTATTTTTGTGACTGAAAAAGTAAGGAAATTATAAATTACGAAAATACGACGTATTTTTACAAAGTAGGTATTTAACACATTTTTTTAAATAAAACTAATTGAACACTTACCACATCTAAGAAGTAGGCCAACATAACATTTTCGTTGACGTTATTTTCCACATTAAAAGTCTTTCTCCATTCGCAGAATGTTTCATATTCTTTTTTATGTCTTACTGAAGATTTGGCTGAACTTTTTTTTCAAAATTACGTCCATTTTCAATGCTCTACGTGACAGAAACAAATAAACTTTATTTTGTTTCTGTTAGCAACCAATTC
This sequence comes from Oxystoma pomonae, assembly GCA_963921995.1. NCBI lineage: Eukaryota > Metazoa > Arthropoda > Insecta > Coleoptera > Brentidae > Oxystoma > Oxystoma pomonae. The sequence continues at coordinate 111,898,932 of OY998167.1, forward strand.
AAAGATGACTGGACTTCAAAATTTTGACAATAATTTGATGGAAAATTGTAAAGTAATTGTTGAAACAAATATAGATGACATGACTTTTTTTTTGGTATATTGATTGTCGCTGTCTTCTCAAAAGAAATTATTTTTATTTTAAATTAAAAAAAACAGTATGAAATAAAACGTTGTACGATAAAGTACTTGTCTAGATATTCCATATCTAGACTTAGACCATTTCCTGGCGTTGTAACGTAAATTACTATTAAAAACTTTGTCAAAATATCAAACTGTCAAAGATTAAAATGTCGCAACAATGAACGTCACCGAGTAAAATAGCACATCGCTATGGAAACGATGGTTATTTCATTTACCAGCCGCGAGTAAAAAAAAGCAGTTTAGCCGCGAGTTGTTAACACTATTTTTTTTTTCTTTAATGGCTAATACCTTGTTCCCTCTGACTATAGCTCTTCTGATTTTTTTGTGCTGAACTGCAGCTTTCATTTAATATTATATATTCTAGATTCATATTTTTCTTTTTTTTAGCTGCGGAATCTCTTTCGAGATTCATTTTTGTTATTTTGCTAATTATGAAAATTTCTTTGTGCAAGTCAAAATCTATGGCTAAGCTTTTTAAACTGGCCATTCAAGAAGAGTCATCGATTTTTGAAACTAAAAATAAAAAGGTAAGAGAATGGATCATTCTTCTTCTTCAGATTTCTCTTGGGGGGGGGGGGGCATACCTTACTTTGAAAAAATATGAACGAAAAAAAAAACACTTTGTTGATGCCAAAATAACTCAAATAATCATAAAAAATAAAATAATTTTTTGGGAAAACATACATTAAAAAAAATCAAAAAAGCTTATACCTAATCACTAAATTAATGGTTTAGTGCTTAGATTAAAAAGATACAAGATATCTGGTCCAACGAGAACTCCTTGCCAAATAATAAAAAGGTGAGAAATATCGATTATTTTTCTATCCTTTTAAGCGACGTTAGCACGATAGGGACAGAGCAACAACTTTAGGTCGTGATTGGCTTGTGGGTGGGTTAAGTCGGCAGAGCACAGACGGTCGGATGATATTTTTATTGACATAAGATTTTTCGTTTGTTTCAAAGTTTGAGACAATGATGTGTTTGAAATTAACTCTGTGTTTCGGACTTCCATTGTCTATATTTTATTTATACACGACGTTTCGATCAGTACAATCTCTGATCGTCTTCAGGTGCAAACTACAATCAATTCCTAAGGCTACGTACTTATATACTGTGAGAAATCACTCAACCTTGAAGTTTAAGAAGTTGGCTCCGCCCAAGGAGGGGCTTCCAAATATTTGGGATTTCAACACTTGGTTTACTGAAAATACCCTGATTCTGCCCAATAAAGGCAGCTTCAAGGAATTTTCGTTTCTTCCAGTGTGACTCCTTGTGCAAAACCTTTGCTTCTGCCCACTTCATTCGGTGTTGTTTTGACCATGCATGTTCGCCAATTCCTGATTTCGTGGTTTCACCTTTTTGGGTATTCGTCTGATGTTCCTTAAGCCTAACAGATAGTGGTCTTTTAGTTTCGCCTATGTATGATTCACCACACTCACAAGGAACTTGGTAAATGCATTCCTTATTTTGTTTGTTCTCCGGTTTTGTTTTACTAAGAAGGCTTCGAATTGTATTACTAGATTTAAAAGCTGTTTTAATATTAAAGTTTTTCGCTACTCTTCGAATTTTCTCTGATACTCCTTTAACGTATGGGATTGTAAGGAATGCATTTGCCTGGTTTTGGTCATGTAATCTCTGTCCTGTTTGTTGAAATTTAGAAATAGTATCTGTTATAAGTTTCAGGCTGTAACCATTCTGCTGCAGATCCTTCTTAATGTTTCTTATTTCGATTTCCAAGTCATGAGAATTGTTACAAATTTGAACGGCTCTGTTATACAAAGTTTTGATTATGCCTCGTTTGGTTGTAGCAGCATGATTTGAACCTTGATTTAAATATTGTCCTGTGTGAGTGGGTTTACGATAGACTGTTGTTCTGATGTCGCTTTCTACTCGTGTGACAAGTACATCAAGAAAAGGAATTTGACAATTTTGCTCCAACTCCATTGTGAATTTAATGGTGGGTCTTATGTTATTTAGGTGCTGAAGAAATTCTGAAAGTTGTTGGTCATTCCCGGTCCAGACAATAAAAGTATCATCAACATATCTCAGCCAGAGCTTAGGTTTATATGTTGCGGTATCAACCGCGTGTGATTCGAACCACTCCATGTAAATATTGGCCACCACTGGCGAAAGCGATGAACCCATTGGCAGACCGTCTTCCTGAACATAAAATCTTTCACTTGAAAATAAGAGTTATGTAGGCAGCACTCCAACAACTCCATCACTCCCTCCAGCGGTAGGCTGGTACGTTCATAAAGGGATTCGTCATCAACCAGTCTCTTTCTAATAATATCTAGCGATTCCTTTATTGGGACATTGGTGTATAGACTTTCGACATCAAAACTGACAAGTCTATCCTCGGTTCCTAAAACAAAAGATTTAAGAATATTAACAAAATGGTTTGAATTTTCTACAAATGAAGCGGTCTTGCCTGCAAGAGGTTGAATAATTTTCAAAAGGAATTTAGACAGATTGCTTGTTGGAGAATTTCTGGAACTTGTAATTGGGCGTAAGGGCATTGCATCTTTGTGAATTTTGGGAAGTCCGTATAGATGAGGAGGCTTGCTATAATGTGGTGTAAGTTGAGATCTTGTATTGTCCGGAATATATCTGGAATACTTTTTCAAAATTCTATAAACCTTACTTTCGATTGATTGCGTCGGATCTTTTGGGAGAAGTTTATAGTTTCCTTTAGCAAGTACCTCTTCAACTTTCTGGTCATAGGTTTCCGTGTCCAAAATCACTGTTGCATTGCCCTTGTCTGCCGGTAAGATTTTAATTGATTTGTCCTTTTGAAGATTCTTCAACGCGATTTCCTCTGTTTTGCTTATATTAGAGGTATGCTTAATAGGTTTGTCAATAATGGTCCTTACCTGATGTCTGAACTCGTCGGCGTCTTGTCGTGGAAGAGGATGACCTTCTATGGCGGTGAGGATATCGATGGTAGGTATCTTCTTAGGAGCGATGGAAAAGTTAAGTCCTTTGGCAAGTAAGTTTTCTTCTATGGGTGTCAATGTCTTCTTTGACCCATTAACGATGGTTCTTACAACGTCGGTGGTCGATTGGCTTTGTGGCTGTTGATGGGCGAATTTCCTTTGGTGCTTTGCTTGCCAAGTCTGTCGTAGATGGTCGCAGGTTCGTGTAATTTTGTCCAGAATCGGTTGATAATCTTCCTCCATAGTATATTCTCGAATCTCCTGAAACCGATGTCTCAGTTCTTCTGTCAGTAAGGACTTGTTCCAGCGATGAAAGCTGATTTGGGACCGTATAAGCGCTTTACTGGCGTCATCTAGAATCCGCTGAACTCTTTGTCCTGGAAATGATGCCTTAAGACGAAATGCAACCGGAATAATGTTGCTGTCTCTTGCTTGGCATAGGAATTCGATGTGCGTGTCTTCTTTGGTATGCTTAATTAAAGTTTTCTCGTAGCCTCGAAAAAGATCGCTGATACCGGGTCCGTACCGGGATTCCAACGTTTGTTTGAAAGTTTGAGACAATGATGTGTTTGAAATTAACTCTGTGTTTCGGACTTCCATTGTCTATATTTTATTTATACACGACGTTTCGATCAGTACAATCTCTGATCGTCTTCAGGTGCAAACTACAATCAATTCCTAAGGCTACGTACGTGTACGTTTCGTGTTATTTATTTTAAAATTTCGGGATGTTTTAAGTGTGTGTTTTAAAACCTCATTTTGTCAAAAAACGTTTATAGTGTGTTTTTTTACCAGTAGGAGAATATTTCAGTGCATTTAAAGTGATATTTTGGAACTAATCGTCCAATGTTTTGAAAACAAAGGGAGAGCAAGTGAAATTAGTCAGTGGCGATACATGCCGGTAGGCACACAGAAAATTAAAAAAAAGTTTAAGAAATATACTTAGATTAGTAGATCCTTAAAATAAAATATCAAAAAACACATTTTTTTTATGAAGTTGTTAATTCCCAATGCGTCAAATGACATATTTTCGAACGTTTTTATAAGGTTTTTTTCGAGGTTTTTTTTTATAAAGACGATAAAATAAAGCATACTTTTGATAAAGTAGTTAATGCGCAAATAAGATATTTTCGAAGGTTTTTTGTAAAAATAAAAGCTAGCTAAAGTCCTTAAACCAACTTGCAAATAATATTAAAAGTTAATTCACATGTGCTCAGGTTTGTAAGAATATTGAATTCCTACCTCTTATCAGAATATTAAGGTTGATTTATACTGCCGCCGTTGCCATCTGCGCTCGCCCTTCCAATTGATATTTACATCTTTTTGTCTGTCCTAGATGTCTCTATCTACTCTACTCTAAGAAGTCAGTATAAGTAAGTTTCTGGTAATGACCAGAAAAAAATAACAAAATTAACAAACACAATTACATCATTTTTAGCTAGTAGGTAACATTATATTTTTTGTTCTTGATGTTCCAGGTGCTATGAACTGTGTTTCTTTGTTTTAATGTTTAGCATAATTTTATTGTGTTGAAAATTGAAATTGCTATAAATCATATACAAACTTTGTAATAAATTTATTTTGTACAAAATTATACTACAAAAATTTATTGCTAGGAAGCTTCCAAAGCTCAAATTGGCAAAATCATTTTTTGCATGTTTTTTAAATTATTTTGCAGATTTCATATTATAGTAAAATTTTAATAATATAATCCATGTGTAAATTTATAATTAAGTAGTTACGTCACTGGTGTGTTTACTGTAAACAACAGAAAGGTAAGCATTGTTCCATACAATAATATAATCAAGGTCTTCGCAACTGTCAGGTATCTTGTCTCTTTTTAATCTAAGGTTTAGTGGGTAAGCTGGTTTGTCCAGGTCAAACTCATTAATCATATTTGATTGATTTTTGCGTGCGAATCCTCAGGGCGGCAATTGCCCCCCCCCTGCACCACTCCAATTGACGCCACTTTTTATTCATGAAATCTTCGAAATAAAGTTATTTAATAATTTTCTTATTAGGTTCAAGAAATATACCGGCAACATATTCTATATTCAAACGTCCTGACCGCACTCATTGTCATTTGTTCCGCATTTCTAGCAATGTACCTGATAGGAATGGGTAGGTGTTAAGCATGTAACTATGAGACACTTACGGTGGGATTTACTAAAAGGTTTAGTCTATTTTAGAACGGTCCTAATTTAGGTGAAATTTTTGTTTTTAAACCTTTTAAACCAACCCTCCTTGAGTTTTGGACATAGTTTGATTTATAGGAAGAACTTTAATAAATTTATTTATTGAATAATAATCTTAACACAATCTTTTGTTGGATATCAGAAGAAAGTTTCAATTTAGAAGAAAAGAAAATTGAAAAATTTAAACACGCGGGGTTTAAATAGTAAACACTCTGTAGAACAATTTAAAATTGGGGTTATATGTCACTCTAATTACCCTTAATTAATTAATTTTTCCAATTAATACTTGATGTCACACAACGATTTAGATGGGTAATAATAAAATAAGGAGTAGATTAATTTTGTACTTATTTAAAAGTGTTTTTATTTATGAAATGTATTAAAAAACTTAAATGCAAGTTTTGTTTAAATTTCTGTCACTGTCGAAATGTCAGTTTAAAAATATTAGCTGCGTTCAAATCACACACAGCGAGTTCGTATCTCTTAACTCTGCTTGTACCTTGGCTTGTCCCAACCTCTACTGATGAAAGCTACAGCTTTGGAATGAGTGGGCTTTGAATTAGGAAAGTTTTCTTGACTGAACTTTTAGATAACCTCAATGTTTTAATTTTAGTTTGTAAATAAATTAATAAAGTTGTTTTGAATTTTTTTTTGGTATATTTTTCGTGCATAATTAGTGACCTTCACTTATGTTTGTTTTGCCTCGTAGTGCCCTCATAAATATATTTTTTCTGCTGAAAACGGGTTCAAAATATGGCGTCTTTCTGGACAAAATTGGAGGTGTTTTATTGGTTAATGAATAATTTGGGATATTAAAAAAGGTAAATTAATCCTTATAAAAATGGTTACTTAAGGAAACTATAAACCAACTTATTACCAATTGCCACAAAACAATCCTTTCTGGGGGCTATAAATTTAAATTACCCCCTAGAGGTGGTCTAAAAAATTACCAACTTTATAACCTCAAACACTATAATGTGCCAAATTTTTGGCGTATTCACCATTTGCCATTTTGAAACCTGTCAAAAAAATTAGTTTTAGGGTATTTTCTCCTAAAATATGGTATACTTTGAGAAAAAAGCAGTTTTTCCGTGGTATTTTGCAATAACAATACAAAATAATAAATAACTGTGTCATTTCTGTATGGGTAAGTGTTTTTTCAAAATTGGTTTTAAAATTTAGTACCCCCCACAGGTGTAAATATTGTGGGGGTACTATTTTAGATCTTAGTAAATTCCACTGTTAAAGTTGCACAAATAATAATAATCGTATCAACAGCGACTACGTCTCACCTATCTCTACCACCACCATTGCAGTAATCGTACGCCGCTAGCGTATCCTAACCATTTTGTTATCTGTGGGTTTTCATAAATGCCTGATCCACAGTTTCACTCTTTATATTTTCCTTTCTTTTGCCCTCTCACTTTTGTCGACAAGGAAGGAAATAGAAATTAGCGGCATAAAGTACACTTGATTTAAAAAAAAAACGCATACATGCAGTCACAAAATTGACCTTTCTAAAAGTGTATAATATATACTGACTATCAGCTAAAATACCTAAAAACTTCAAAAGTACGACATTTTGCCATATTGTTTAAAAAAGGTCTCTAAAGCTGAAAATATTTTTTTACTTAAATTAAAGGCAACCTTATTTTTATATTAAATTTTGCATAATACTAAAAAATCAGCAAAAATAATGTTTTAGTACAGTCTTTATTGAACAATATCAAATTATCACTCCAGTAACGGACGAAGGCTGTTCTATAAAGAGGGCGGTAACCCATTTTGGAGTTGATAAAATAACAATAATACGATGGAAACAGCGCTGGATTGAAAACAATTCGACGAAACTTGGATTAGGACAAAAACGATGGTAAACTTAATACTAATTATTTTAACTTAAAAAATAACTGAAATAAATAATTTAGTACTTAATAGGATCATAATTTTTCTCTATTACAAGCTGCAAACGTCTGGGCATTGAAAAGGTTAAATTTTGAAAATACTGATGGTCTTCTGCGATAAATAGCATCGCTTAACTCCTCAGCATTTCGTGGTCTCCAATTCCTTTGGTATATTATTTTAACGATTCGACCCCATATATTTTCCATTGGGTTAAGGTCAGGGCTGTTGGCTGGCCAAGGAAGTGTTTCTATATTATTATTCTGAACCCATTGGCGAACAACTGCTGATAAACGAAGTCATTATTTTCATGTAAAGCCTGTTGGCAGCATAACGTTTTCAAGAATTTCAATATATCGTTCACTATTGAATCTTCCTTCAATTCTACAAAAAAAAACCCAAACCTCTAGCACTAAACCAGCCCCACATGTTTACAGAAAAATGTCTAGCTTTTTTAATTTGGTTTGTATATTCGGGTTCAAATCTAGAATTTGGTGGACGATAAACTAAAATTCTCCTGCTGCTTGAAGATGATTGAAAAACTTTTTCGTCGGTGAAAACCACCCTCTCCCAGAAGTCAGTATCACGAAGAACGTTGTTCAGTGCAAAAATCACTCTGGCCTGTTTTTGTTCTTCTGTTAGAAAAGGCTGCTTTGCAGCAACTCGACAAGAGACTTCTGATTTCGTTACTCTTCCATTTACTGTTGCTAAAGAACCCGAAAATAATGTTACATTAGCTGCTTCAACCGACGTTGAAAAAGGATTTTGTCTGAGATGGTCAATAAGTATCTCGTCTTGCACTTCAGAACTTACTTTTGGTCGTCCTGATCCATCTTTCCTATCCGTAGAATTATTTTTAATCCAGCGCTTTTTCCATCGCATTATCGTCATTTTATCAACTCCAAAATGGGTGGCCGCTCTTCTTATAGACCAGCCGTCTTCTATAACTCGAGTGATAATTTGAATTTTTGTAAATTTTAAGCTGTCAGGCATACTAAGCTGGTGGTGCCTTATAATAGTATACACTAATGGAAAGCTAAATTTTGTGGCATAGGACAAAATTTTTTTGAAATCAACTGTACAACTGTGCATCAAGCAGTGAACAAGAATTGGGTTGGTTACGTCGTACGCTAACAACAAGGAATCAAAAACAGCTTGTTAACTTTAAGTGTTTAATGACCATTTTGAAATTGGTTCGGAGAATTAGGAATTAGGTATACTTTAGTGCGTTTGACATGTTTTTAGATATGGCAAGTTACCAAATTCACAAAACCTACAAATCGATGAACAAAACCGCCGATATTACACTAGCCGTGGACGTCTGGTATCCCTTCGATAAAAATAAGCACTTCATTTCAGGTAGGATTACCAATTATTTATCAATGTTATGTTTTAGTCAAAAGAGACGTAAAAAAGGCCGAGATGCTGAAAGTCAAGCACGGCTTCTTCTCGCTATTGGTACTTTAAATCACGTGACCTTATTTTTAGCCTCATTGTTTTTGGTTTTGGTTCGGAGGAAATAGATTTTTCAATGATTTTCTTTTCAATTTAATCGAACCCGACCGAATCTCACCAAACCCAGCCAAATCCGGTAAACTGATATTTTTATAAACTTAATATACACGCTCTGGAACCCAGGAAACACAAGCGGTGTATATATGTATATATATATATATATATATATATTCTTGGAATATTCCTCAAGTATATGCTAAGAATATTTATTACAGAATATTTTAAGAATATTCGTATATATTCTTGCTACATTCTTGTATTATTTTTGGAATATTTTTTTGTTGTAATAAATATATTTTATCCCGTTTTGGTTCGTTACTAGTTTAGTAAACTCTTTGTTCTCTCTTTGAATAACATATTTTTAAATTACCAGTTGTTGTTTAATATCAAAAGCGCTTAAGAATATTCCATAAAAGATAAATTGTTCTTAGAACATTCGTAGAGTATATTTGGTGTACTAAGAATATTCTTAAATATACTGTACATGTTCTATAAAATGTGCTAACAATAATAGAACCAGATGTGATAAGAATATTTTCAAAATGTGTTTAGAATATGATGGGCACATTTTAAAAATGTGTTTGAAATATGTTTAATATTGTTCAAAGATTATTATAAAGAATGTGTTAAATATTGGTAAAATGTTATAGAAACATTGGACAAAATGTGAAATGAACTTTTAGAAAAGTTTAACATGAATATTCTGTAAAATGTGCTAAGAACATACTGGAAATATTACAAACATGCTATAGTGCTTTTTCAATTTGGAATGTTACAAAGAAAAAATCTGTATTGTAATGTGCCTTGAAGGTAATTTTCATTTGCTCAACATCTCTATAAAATACAAAAGATCAAAAGATCTTAGGTGGAAATAACGAAAATTCAAACTTGGATGATCATCCCACAAGGAACACACAAAAGATCAAAGCGAAAAGAGAAATGATTAAACGATGTTTCGCCCTGGGTAACCAGCGTGGGCTCATCAGTAGTTTCACTGGTCACCCTCCACTATACATCATTAAACACCATCATACACTTTGATTTCCAACCTTGAACCACTCACAAATAGCATGGTTCAAGGTTGGAAATCAAAGTGTATGATGGTGTTTAATGATGTATAGTGGAGGGTGACCAGTGAAACTACTGATGAGCCCACGCTGGTTACCCAGGGCGAAACATCGTTTAATCATTTCTCTTTTCGCTTTGATCTTTTGTGTGTTCCTTGTGGCATGCTCATCCAAGTTTGAATTTTCGGTATTTCCACCCAAGATCTTTTGATCTTTTGTTTTTTAGTTTCTTTTCGGTTGAGGTAACTGATTTGGAGGTTTTTTAACTTCTTCTTTATCTCTATAAAATGTTCCGAAAATCTTCCAAGTATATAATGAAAATGTATTAAATACATTTAATATAATGTTACAGTCACATATATAACACCTAAAAAACCCCCTCTGTAATCTTTTCCCTGGATATGACAGAAATATTCAAAAGTATAAAATGTCATATTCCTGGAATCAGTGACATATAACACTGATGAGGCACCAAGATATGTAAAACCCATTTGGATAATAAAAAGCTATTCTTCAAATTGCTTTAAATATAATTCGTTTTAGTCATAAAACACATTTGTAGTCAAGAAGGTTTTGAGTGTTTTTTTAAATAATTTGTGTGGAGTTATTGTTTTATTGCTTCGGGTAGATTATTGAAAAAAAAAGCATCCAGCATAGATTGGTGACTTTTTATAAATGTAAATGGAGGTCATTTTTTTGTCTGGTGTTGTACTGGTGGCTTTTTGGAATAAATATTTATTTTTATAATTATAGGTGAGTAGCTTGAGTAAGTAAATTGATGTGAAAGTTAATATTTTATGATGTTTAACAGAGTCTCTACAGCTGGTGAGGCATGGTAAGTCAAAAATCAATCTTATAGTTCTTTTTTGAAGAATAAAAACTCTGTTAACCTCGCAAGCCTGTCCCCATATTGCTATGTTGTGCTAGTGCATAATATGTTGTCATTAAGGATTTTTTGTCCAATACCAGACCTGGTCAATATGATTTGTGAATGACAAGTTTTGATCTACTTGGATACCTAAAAATTTTGCTACGTTAATTTTTTTAATATTTGTATTATTTACATGAAAAGAAAAGTCGTGAGGTGATCGGTAGATATTAAAGGACTCAGCACAAACTGTCTTACTGTAATTAATAATAAGATTATTCTTTCCGCACGACTGACCAAAATCAATTAGAATCTGACTAGCTCTCTCATATGCATCCTGTGGATCTACGACAAAAATGACAATACAAGTGTCATCAGCAAAAATAAATATTTTTTCTGCTATATAATCTGGAGATCATTAATGTATAGTAGGAATATGAGAGGGCCTAGCCCGCTACCCTGGGGAGTGCCTCTTTACACAGAACTTTCCTTCAGTTAAAAATTACATTGTTAATTTATTAGAAATTCCCCGATATCCTAGTTTTTCTATTTCTAAATCGAAGTTAATTGTATCGAAGGACCGTGTGAGATAAAAGAATATCGAAATTACATAATTATTTTCATCCATTTTATCGTTTATAAACTGAACATAGTTGATGCAGGCAGTTTCAGTAGATAACTCCCTTCTAAAGCCATGTTGGCAAGGTGTAAATAATCCGTTTGATTCTAAAAAGTCATTAAATTTTGCAACAACTACTTTTTAAATTTCAATTTTCGAGAATGTACTTAGTATCGAAATAGGCCTATAGTTTTTCATACATGTATCATCCCCCTTTTTCTACAGTGGTACTACTGTCTCTTGGCTGTCGCTTTTTGCAATTCTTTAAACCGATATTTTGGTTTTTAGAATATAAACAAAAAAAGTTATGTGAGTTCAAAAAAAGTATTGCCTTTTGTCTATCATTATTCTGTAATTTTAAAAAAAATAAAAACCAATAGAAACATGTCGTTTTTAGACTATTCTCTGATTATTTTAGCTGTCGCTTTATGCATTTTTTGGCGTTTGATAGCAGCCCTTAACAATAGCGTTAGTCGTCGGGCGACCAAAAAGCTAATAATTTTTATTTTTAGCACTGGTTTATGAACTAATCGAAATATTACTGACAGCCATCTACTCAGGATCGGTGCAAGCATTCTCAAATTCTGTAATGATTTACTTGAGAGCGCAACTAAAAATTTTGCAACACTATTTGCGAAATTTTGAACAATACCCCGAAACTGTCGAATTTTTGGATATTACAAATATTGGAAAAAGAACCCTGAAATCTTTTTCTTTAAAGCATTTAAGACTTATTAGGTTAGTACATTTAATTAGGTTAGTAATTATGTTGTGTGATATTTTATTAGTTTATATATTATATTTTTTAAATAGGTAATCGCTCTAATTTAGCGAGTCTTAAATAATTGTATTTTCAGTCGTATATCATACCTATAGTTTTTTTAAACCAGTAGCTAAGTTCGGTATATAGATCGCCGATCAGACGGATTTTTGATCAGCTGATCGTCGATTAATCCGAGCAAGTCGCATTACCGAACGGGTTCAGATTTAAACTTTCTAACCTAAGTTTTCTTTTGTTTAAAAATTTTTGTTTTTTTTTCGGCTGATGGGCTTTTGAGTCTCAAAGGTACCATGTATAACATGGTTTTAAAGGCTATTTGTGCTGTAGTGTACGGACAACAAATAATGTTTGAAGATACCCAATAAACCAAATCCCCATGGACCGAAATCGGCAAACTGAAGGCTTTCCGAAGTGACGGATTCGGGCCGAAAGTACCCTCCGAAGCGGCGCGCTTCCTCCAGGCGACCATGAGTCGGATACCCACTTGAAGTATGGTGCTTCCTGGGGCGTGCCGCCTTCATTCCGAACATCAGCCACAGGAGATTACCACTTTTGGCCATCCAGATTTTACCACTTTTGTATCATAGGCATGTGGATTAAATGTAGTGATTTATACAAATATTCGTTGCATATTGCACCGCAATATTAAACCTAGTTTAAATTTAATTGATGTTTAGAATGTGATACCTTAGCTTATTATGAGAGCACATTCTAAACCACAATTAAATTCAAAGTTTAGTTTAGTTTCTTTATCAGTAAGTATTACACAAGTGATTTTACAAGTCAAACCAGGCTTAACACTGCGGTCCAATTTGCAACAATAAGGAACACAAATTTATATATTTTTTTTATTCTTTAAAATTAGTACAGGCACTTTGATTTTGTGTATAAAAAATATCATTTAACAAACACACTAAAAAAGTACATTGCAGTTTTCCAGAACTCATCACCCTACTGCAGGTTGAATCCTGATCAAGCTATATCTGAAACAATGCAAAAAAAAGGATTTTACAAATTACATTTTTGATAAAGAATGAGTTTCACAAAATACGGTACTTATTTTTTATTGTTCTTAGTTATGACGAACATTATTCTGATAAAACCATAGTGACTCAAGAAGTTATTTTACATAAAAAGGCCTAGAAAGAACTCCTTCCAATTTATTATGGAGCGTGGGCATCCATTAAATTTTTTCAAATTTTAATATGTTATAGGAGAGGGTCAGACAATTTTTTCTATCATTACCAGCCCCCCTCTCCCTTTTTTTACGACTAGGTTAATAAGTATAGATAGTTTAAGATACAAACTTTACGTTTACTGCATAGTCATCTTTTCAGAAAACTTTGTTAGTAGGTCTGTGGAACAGAAATCTTTGTGTGACTTTGGTACGTTTTTTTTTATTAACTTTCATTTAATTAAGCTTTAGCTCTAGTGTCCAGATATGTTTAGACTTAACTTTTTTAATGCTGTAGGCTATCTTTTGCAATTCGATTTTTAATGTTATAGGCTAGCTTTTGCAATTTCAATTGTAAGTTGTATTGTATTCAAAAAAAAATTAAGTGTATGTATTGTATAATATCAAATTTTACTGAATTATGTAATATCCGTTTTATTGATTAAACCTAATATTAATTATATTTATTTATTTAATGTACTTGACACAATCGACACCCTATGGGTAAAAATATAACTTAAATCAAATAAAGAGTCTAATCTAATCTTTTGGGTTATAGAAGCCTTTATAAAATATGTCATGCTGCAATACTGACATAAGTTAATAAATACAATATGTTATTATTGTCATTTCTATATGGCACTTAACCTTCAAAAACCAGCCTACAATAGATTTAAAAAAGATAAACAGATGGTTATAATCTAAGGTTATAACGACCAAATACTGACCACCTTTAATTTTTAGAATTAAAGTTCTCAGTTATTAAAAGTGATATAAAAAAAATCAATTAAGCCACTAGTTTTAGGATCATTTCTACTACAAAATAAACACAACTTGTATTTTTACTGGAGACCCTCTTTGAGTAATGACCAATATATTATTTACCTCCAATTAATAAACCAACTTATAGAAATCCTGATGTGTTCTCAAGCTATTCTTTGGTCCCCTGTAGCTACACTTTGGTGGCAATATGCAGGTTGTTCCTTGAATACCTTGCCTATCATTTTTCTTAAAGACTTTTTGGGGAGTTTTTTGTTTGAAACTGTAAAAAAAAACAATAATACAATATAGTAACAAAACAATAGTACTTTGTTTGGTTGGGTGTTAGGAAAACAACAATTTACCCCAAAGAACTGTATTTTAGCAAGAGAAAATTAGAACTTTCTTCTTGTCTGACTTTTTAGGTTAAGCTGCAGTCTAGAGTTGCTGCACTATAAAAAGTAAGTCACAGGACGCAAGGAAAATGAACTATGGGTTATCAATGTTGATGTTTATAGTTCACAGAAGTAAGAAAAAAATTTACTCAAGTTTTAATGGATAATGCACAATTTTGTCTTCTTTGAAAAAAATTTGACAGAAATAGAAATAAAAAAAGCATTAGGCATTATGCATTAAATTACGATGCAGCAACTCTAGACTGCAAAGCTGTCAAAGTAAAACAACACAAAAATTGAAACCAAAAAAATATAAACAATACTTACATATTTTCATTCTCATCCTGTTGACTTATTTTTTGTGTTTGTATATCAATGATGATGAGGTTAACTGTTCAGAAGACTGCAATAAGCTCTTTGGCTTTGCTGAAGAAAAATTCCCACTATTAAGAGACAGAGGCAATTTAAAGAACATTTCAGAATATGCCACTCAACTCAACTCGTTTATAAATCACCCCTCAGCTTTCGATTCAATCGCGCCAGTCGTTGTCAATGGCGCGAGCGTTTTCTTACGTACGTAAACTTACTTAAATGGTTTTGATTTTCCACTACTTTTTCTTAAAATCCAAAAAAGTTCAAACACAAAAATAAAAATAAACAAATACATAACCCTAAAAGTTTAGATTAATCTGGAAAATCCGTCTAAAATTTGGAGCAGATCGATCTAGCTCCGATTGATCTGGATTCATTAAAGAAACGCGCCAGATTTACCTCCCCTACCTCCGCTATGAATTGCCGAACGATTTGGAGCAGTCTGATTGATCGGATGTATATACCGAACGTAGCTAGTGTCTCCGTAAGCATTGAGAATATTTAAGCAATTGTGCGGCTGCGCTCTTAGCAAAAAGAGTGGAGGTAAATGAAATAGGTATAAAGACAAACTTTATTAGACACGGCCGTTGTGCTTAGATTAGAATGGAGTGGTGTACACACCTTTCCACCTCGACCTGCTTAGGTCTATTGTGGTTCCCCTTTATTCTTCCCTACTTTGCTAGACCTACAAAACAAGTTGCAGCCCTGTCCTTGTCATCAAACCCAGAAGTTTTGCCAGTGTACCCTGTACATAGCTTTCTGGCCGCGGACATTCTGGTTCCCCCAGTAAGGCCCTGGTTCTAACTAGGCCTTCACATGGACATAAGACATGTAATGATGTTTCTTCCTTTTTCTTGCAGAAGAGGCATGTTGCATCTTCTACCAATCCCATTGCATACAAGTGCTTCCTTTCCTTACTAAGAAATTCTGCCGTCAGCTTTGGGGAACGCTTCTTCAATGAGCCAGGCGTTTGCTCCCACAGACCGTTCGTCTCTTCGGTGAGCCACTCTTTAATAGATTGCTTGGCTCTGGCCTTAGCCATCCCATAAAATGGTTCAAGCCCTGTGAACTTTATTGCAGAGCCTTGTCTGGCCAATTCGTCGGCTTTTTCGTTTCCAGAGTGTCCTCGATGTTCTGGGACCCAGGCTAGTGTCACCCTTTTGGTGAGCTGTTCTGCAGTCCCAAACCAGTTTGGACGTCACTTGCACTACTTCTAGAGCTTTAAGTTCAGCTTGACTATCTGAATATACACTTCCGGTCACGTAAAATGCGTACAGAAGTATGTTGAATTTAAGTTTTGCTAATTGCGTTGATTATTGTAACTAACTTTGACGTTTTCGAATTACAGGTTAGATCTTTTGACATTTTAAACAGAAAAATAAGGAGACTGGCCACATTTTACTATGCTTTACAGTTCCTTTTTCTTGATACCTTCTTCTAACTCTTACAATTGTAGCCTTGTTTCGCCCATTATGGGTCGCTACTCTTCGAACTGATCAACCACAGTCTAATTTTCCCAAAATTTGGGTCTTTTCGAATTTTAACTAAACCTGACGGTGACATTTTTTGTCAATTTGAAATACCTACAAGTTGCGAGACCCATAATACACTATAGGCGTTTTCTCGCGTTGAAATTGTTTAAAATGTTTTTAAAAAGTTTGAAACATTTGTTTTCTCGCGTTGCAACGGTGACGTCACATCGAAACGGGTTAAAAATATTTTGAAACGGAATCCACTCTAGTTTCAAAACTGACGCCTGCGTATAAGATACGTCAAAATTCTACATTCTTGTTTTAACCGATTTTTTTTGTTTTTGCGTGAAAATGTATGAAAAATCGTATTCTAGATATCTTGTTAGCCATTAGGGAATTGTTGAAACGCAGTTAGGGCCCGGCACTAATAAGGCCAGGCACTATTTTGACGCTGTTGACAGATACGCATGCGCAAGAACGGCCACATTTAGTGCCGACACTAAAAACCTGCCCTTATTTGTGGAGGAATTATACTGGACCGCATCTTGGCTGTGTCTAGCCGTATTTGACGTTTTTGACAAATATTCGCCATTTTTTTTACCTTAACCCTACTTTGGGGAATTTTTTTTTGTTGTGACGGCCAAAAAAGCAAAAATGGGGACAAAATAGTTATATTTTTATGAAATCGGGTGACATAGCACAAGAAAATTAGAAAAAGCAAGGCTCAAATACTTCGTTTTACCGATGAAGCCAATATTTGTTTGCTACGAGGAGTAGTTCAACCAGAACTCTAAATGGTCCTTCTCTCCACCCTCCTCTGCTTCCAACACATCATCCATGCTTTTGATCACTCAGAATGTAAAAAAAAACAACACAGAATTTCGAAAACAGGCAGCATACATTTGTAGGTTAGAAATAAAGTCGTATCGTCACCGTTTTGCTAGAGGCGCGTTCAATAATTCTATAATTTGCGCCTTTTAGAGCCAGGCACAGCCTGTGTTAAGGTCGGCGCTAAGTAGGCGCTATCCAGTGCTACTAAAACGGGCCGTACACTCGAAGGTTTTGTTAGATAAACCAGTAGTTGATCCATTTTAATTTTTAACACCAAAAAAATAAACAGAAAAACGAAAAAAAAAGTGAGGTTACACTAAACTACGTCAGCGTTTTGAACTACTCATTTTTTCTCGGTTCTAAATGATGATGTCACATCTAAATAGTTTCAAATAATATTTCAAAATAATTTCAACGAGAAAACGCCTAATATAAAATCGGCGTACGCATTTTATGTGGCCGGAAGTGTACAATGAAAATCAAGTCCAATATACCCTCCGTGCCGTACAACCGAGGTGGGGTCCAGGAGTCAAAGCACGCTGCAGTGTTATCTTTTTGAAATTTATTTTGTTTTTATTATTTTGTTTTATTTCTGCCTTGCTCGACCAGCGGTAAGTTCTTAAGTGAAATAATAAATTTTTTAAACTAAAAATGGATGTCTACGAAGTTGCCGAAAAAGTGCAGATGGTCAAATGGTACTATCAAGGCAGATCATTGACATTTATTCAAGAACCTTTTTTTGGAAAATTTTGTAAATCGCCCAGAACCTAGTTTATCAACGATTCATAGGTTTGTGCAGAATTTTAAAAAATTTGGTTGTGTAGCGCCAAGAAACCATAAAAAATCCACTGTTTTGAATGACGAGCAGGAAGTACGAGATTTGATGATTTGCGCTGCAGTGGAGAAAAATCAAAAGGTAACTAGCCACCAAATTGCCGAAGCAGTTGATATATCTTCAGGCACTGTTTTATGTGTTCTCAAAAAGAATGGTTATCATTCTTACAAAGCGTCAAAAACACATCAAATTTTTTCGGAGGACAACTATCGTCGTATGGAATTTTGCGAAATAATGATGGAAAGGGCTAATCGTGATGTGATCTATTCTTTTCACAGATGAAAGCACTTTTCCATTATTGAATCGTCATAACTCACGTTCGATATTGTTCGAGGGAAAATTGGCATTTGCATTTTGACGTAAGAACAGACAGTATCCCAAAAAACTAAATGTTTAGGGGGGTATTGTAAGGGAACACGTAATTGGGCCATTTTTGATTGACGGCAATTTGAATAGTCCTAGATACTTGGATCTACTGCAGCAGCATATAATTCCAACTGCTAGGCAGTTGTTAGGTGTGAAATTTGGTGAAACATGGTTTCAACAAGATGGTTGTCCCGCTCACAATGTTGGCCTTGTTAGGGAATATCTTGATAATGTATTTCCTAATCGGGTTATAAGTACACGGGGAACTATTTTATGGCCAGCTCGATCACCCGATTTTGCTCCTAATGACTTCTATCTGTGGAGTTATATAAAAAAAAAAGTTTACGGGATAAAAGGGCTCATAATTTGGAAGAACTCCGGATCAAAACTAAAGAAGCTTTTTAAATTATCGCCCCTAACATGCTTGAAAACGTTAGAAGGCGGTTTTACAATAGGCTCGGATATTGTCTAGTCGAGCAAGGAGGACTTTTCGAACATTTGCTCTAATTGTTTTTTCACTGGGAGAAATCTTTTTGGTTTTTAGAATGTATTATTTTATTTTGAGAACTTTTATTGAGAGCTTTTATTTTGTTTTTCCTTATTATTTTCATTGTAACACGTTGTTAGTAATAAATCTGAGCAGTTTAAAATAAAACGCTCTAATTTATCAGTGATAAAAAACAAGAAAATTACGTTATCAAAATTTGCGTATTTATTGAACAAATTCCGGTTTCATGGACTACACTTCACATTGCACCGTGGTTAGAGGCGTACTAAACTAAACGTAAGCCGCAAACGGTGATCGCAAGCGTGAGTGTTGGTTGCTCCACTCCGGTGTCCCTTCGTGTACGTACACTGGCAAATTGTACTTCTTCCGGTCTATGTTCGCAGTAGCCTGAAGCGCTCTGTATAACTACCGAACGAGAGTTTTCCTCTACTCTTTGTATTTTTTCGGCACATTGATGTATTGCTGCTACTTCAGCTTGGAACACTGTGCAATCGTTTGTCAGGCCGTTGTGCTTATTTCTAACCTTATTTTTTTATTTATAATTTTGGCAGTGTTTTTGAAAATAGGTGAAAACATTTTGTAATTTGTTTTACCATCAGTGTTCAAAAGAAGAAGAGCACGGTACCTCCTAAAAATGTATCTAATGTTATCCATGTCTTATGTTATCCCTATCAATAAGCATAATTACTGTCAAATTCGATCTTATTTTTGCTGGCACAAAATCTCCCTATTATCGGTTATACACACAACCTTTGTTATTATCGTTATTTGACAAGCCGTCAAGAATAAAGCTATTTCGGTTTATTTTCCTGTTTTTACGCTTACCCATAAAGCAATATATTTTGCATCTTTCTTAATCAAAAAGTAGCATTTCTAAAGATTCTTTTTGAATATTTTTTTCTAAAAATACAAACATCTTAACGGGAATCGACAGAAGGAAATATAAACAAAATTAGGTTAACCACAAGGATTTTCGTAGATATCTTTATTTCGTTTACTATTTACTTTTGTCAATCCATGTCGGGGATAATAGACACATAAAGTAAATATTTCAACGCATCCGTATCGGTATACGTAACGCGTTCGAAACAAAGTCAAAATACGCTACATTTTTGACTTGCTCATGCCATATTTCGAACGATGCCTGCTTCTTTGACGGGTGTGATGACATCTCGTTGCGTACGGAAGGATGTACGTATCGTTAGGGACCCATGAACGTATGCAACGATTTCAATCAGCAGTCCTGTCATCGCACCCTTCAAAAAAGCGGTCAAAGTCAAAAATGCAGCGTATTTTGACTTTGTTTCGAACGCGTTACGTATACCGATACGGATGCGTTGAAATATTTACTTTAAGTGTTTAATAGAACATACAGATCGCTTCAGACTGCGAACATAGGCCGGAAGAAGTCCAATTTGCCAGTGTACGTACATGCAGGGACACCACACACCTATCAGTGGAGCAACCAACACTCAGGCTTGCGATCGCCTTTCGTCGCCGTTCGCCGCCGTTCGCAGCTTATGTTTAGTACGCCTCTAACCACAGTGCTATGTGGAGTGTAGTCAATGAAACCGGAATTTGGTCAATAAATACGCAAATTTTTATATTTTCTTGTTTTTTGTCACTGATAACTTAAAGCGTTTTATTTTCAACTGCTCAGATTTATCACTAACAACGTGTTACAATGAAAATAATAAGGAGAAACAAATAAAAGCAAGTTCTCCAAATAAAATACTTCTAAAAACCAAAAAGATTCTCCCAGTCAAAAAAAATTTAGAGGAAAGGTTCGAAAAGTCCTCCTTGCTCGGCTAGACAATATCCGAGCCTATTATAAAAACCCCTTCTAACGTTTCCAAGCGTGTTAGGGGTGATAGTTTGAAAAGCTTCTTCAATTTTAATCGGAAGTTCTTCTAAATTATTAGCCCTTTCATGACCGTAAACTTTATTTTTGATATCACTCCACAGATAGAAACCATTAGGAGCAAGATCGGGTGATCGAGCTGGCCATAAAATAGTTCCCCGTGTACTTATAACCCGATTAGAAAATTCATTATCAAGATATTTCCTAACAAGGCCAACATTGTGAGTGGGACAACCATCTTGTTGAAACCATAATATGCTGCTGCAGTAGATCCAAGTATCTAGGACCATTCAAATTGCCGTAAATAAAAATGGCCCAATTACGTGTTCCTCTACAATATCTCCCCAAACATTTAAAAAAAAATACAAATGCAAATTTTCCCTCGACCAATATCGAACGTGTGTTGGGTTATGACTATTCAATAATGGAAAAGTGCTTTCATCTGTGAAAAGAATAGATCTCAGATAGTTTTCAGCACAATTAGCCCTTTCCATCATTGTTTCAGAAAATTCCATACGACGATAGTTCTCCCCCGGAAAAATTTGGTGCGTTTTTGACGCTTTGTAAGAATGATAACCATTCTTTTTGAGAATACGTAAGTGGCTGAAGACGTATCAACTGCTTCGGCAGTTTGGTGGCTAGTTAACTTTCGATTTTCCTCCACTGCATCGCAAATCATCACACCTCGTACTTCCTGCTCGTCATTCAAAACAGTGGGTTTTTTATGGTTTCTTGGCGCTACATAACCAAACTTTTCAAAATTCTGCACAAACCTATGAATCATTAATAAACTAGGTTCTGGGCGATTTACAAAATCCTCCAAAAAAAGTTCTTGAGTAAGTCTCAATGGTCTGCCTTGATAGTACCATTTGACTATCTGTACTTATTCGGCAACTTCGTAGACATCCATTTTTAGTTTTAAAAATGTATTATTTCACTTAAGAACTTCCCAATCTGTTTCTCGAGCAAGGCAGAAATAAAACAAAACAATAAAAACAAAATAAATTTCCAAAAGATAACACTGCAGCGTGCTTCGAATCCACCTCGGTCGTACAGCACGGAGAGTAAATTGGACTTGATTCCCCCTATGTTCACAGTAGCCTGAAGCTCATTGTAGAGGGAACGGATATTACCATCACCCAGCGGATCAGTATCGCCATTCAAAGGGGGAATGCGAAGAACAAGGATTGGAAGAAATTTTTTATTTATAGTTTTTTTATGATTAATTTTAATTTTGATTTTTTTTTTACTTTTAAACCAATTTTTACAATTTTATATATATATAGTAGAATAATATACACCAAAGAAAAAGTGGCAAATTTAGAAACGAGAGGATGGAGCAATCTGAGAGACATAACGGTTGGGTAAATTTATATTCCCTGTGTAAATTTGATCTCTGGTCCGAATTGACGTATAAACCTACTTTTTTCTTTACTTTTTTAAGTTGGAATTTCTTAGCCTTTTTTTTGAGTCTTTACTCTTATATATCTAATAAATTGCTGCATTTCAACTTCTAGAATTGTCCTCCTTCGCGGATTGTATAAAAATTCCACAAAAAGTAAGTATTTTCTGCAAAGAACAGAGGAGGTATCTTAAAGGTTAATTTGTAGCTTAAATGCCTGCCTTTGTGTCAGAATAAACGAATTTTAATATCTTTTCTTTGTTTTTAATTCTAAACTCACTGACTAGCGTAACTCACTTAAATTTAAAAAAAAATGTAAGGAAATTATTTGTTTGAGACAATGATGTGTTTGAAATTAACCCTGTCTGTTATTTATGCACGACGTTTCGATCAGCACAATCTCTGGTCGTCTACAGGCTATGTACTTACATATTATGGGAAATCACTCAATCGTGAAGTTTAAGAAGTTGGCTCCGCTCAAAGAGGGGCTTCCAAATGTTTGGAATTTCAACACTTGGTTTACTGAAAATGCCCTGATTCTGCCCAATAAACGCAGCTTAAGGGGAATTTTCGTTTCTTGAAGTGTGACTCTTTGTGCAAATCTTTGCTTTTGTCTACTTCATTCGGTGTTGTTTCGACCATGCATGTTCGGCGATTCCTGATTTCGATGTTTCACCTCTTTTGGTATTCATCTGATATTTTTTAAGTCTAACATACAGTGGTCTTTTTGTTTCGCGTATGTATGATTCACCACACTCACAAGGATCTTGGTAAATGCATTCCTTATTTTGTTTGTTCTCCGGTTTTGTTTCACTAAGAAGGATCCGAATTGTGTTACTAGATTTAAAAGCCAAGCTCTAAATAACATAAGACCTACCATTAAATTCACATTGGAGTTGGAGCAAAATTGTCAAATTCCTTTTCTTCATGTACACTATCGGCATCATAAAGTAATACACAATACTTTTTGTTGTAATACCTTGGTCTATTTTTACAAACAAAGTCACTCGTTGTTGTATTTTTCTTAAACTGTCAAAGTATGTCATTCTGTATTTCAGTCTGACAAATAAATAAAAAATGCCTCCACAAATTTTTTTATTTGATAAAGCCCAACTCCTGGCAAAACTACAACTAGGATAGTCAATTAGGGACGTGGCTAGACATTATGGACGCAGTAAAACCATGATTATAAAAATTAAAAAACGATGGGAAGAAGATTAGACCATAGAGAGAAAATTAGAACGGAATGGTTTATTGAATGTTTCAACTGATGAACAAGATTATGACCTTATCGCTTTTATGGAAGAAAACCCTTTTCCAGGATGTGTAAGAGTGGCACGAAATCGCGTAAGGAAAGGCTCTAATTTAAGGTGTCGTGTAGCTGCTAAAAAAATTAAACTTACAAATGAAAAAAAACAGGCAACTTTTTGCCCTTAATTACTCTCTAAAGGAACCAGAGTTTTGACTAAAGGTAATATTTTCCGAATATTTTCTAGTCCTGTAGTGATAGAAAACAAATTCGGTTGTTCGGTAAATATATGGGGTTGGATTTCTGCTAGAGGTCATGGTGCTCTATTTCGAATCAATGAAAGGCTCACAGCACAGCTTTACGTGGACATTTTAGAGAACACCATGCTTCCAGACGTCACAGAACTTTATCAAAACCAGTTTATTTTTCAACAAGACAACTGCCCTGCTCATACGGCCAGAATTTGCCGAACTTGGTTTCGGGAGCAAAATATTGAAGTTCTTCCTTGACCTGCGGAACCTCAGATGCCAATTCTATGGAAAATATCTGGAGTTTAATTTCAAAAAAGCTGGAAAGCTTTAATATTGTGCCGGGAAATCAACATCACTTGGTCCAGTTAATAGTCAGCTTATAAAGAAGTGACTGGTGAAAATGAAAACCTTTTTGAAATTTTGGCTACATACAATTTAAAAAATACCTATGTTTATCACGTACCACTTTTATGATGCCGATAGTGTACTTGTCAAACGGGAAAAAAGCAACATCAGAACAACAGTCGTAAACCCACTCACACAGGACAATATTTAAATCAAGGTTCAAATCATTCTACTACAACCAAACGGGGAAGAACTTTGTATAACAGAGCTGTTTAAGTTTGCAACAATTCTCGTGACTTGAAAATCGAAATAAGAAACATTAAGAAGGATCTACAGCAGAATAGTTACAGCTTTAAACTTATAACAGACACTATTTCTAAATTTCAGCAAACAGGACAGAGATTACAAGACCAAAACCAGGCAAATGCATTCCTTACAGTACCATACATTAAAGGAGTATCAGAGAAAATTCGAAGAGTAGCGAACAACTTTAATATTAAAATAGCTTCTAAATCTAATAACACAATTAGAATCCTTCTTAGTAAAACAAAATCGGAGAAGAAAAAAAATAAAGAATGCATTTACCAAGTTCCTTGTGAGTGTAGTGAATCATACATAGGCGAAACAAAATGACCACTATCTGTTATGCTTAAGGAACATCAGACGAATACCCAAAAAAGTAAAACAACGAAATCAGGAATCACACATCACCGAATGAAGTGGACAGAAACAAAGGTTTTGCACAAGGAGTCACACTGAAAGAAACGAAAATTCCTTGAAGCTGCCTTTATTGGACAGAAGAGGGTATTTTCAGAAATTCCAAATGTTTGGAAGCCTCTCCTTGGGCGGATCCAACTTTTTAAACTTCACGGTTGAGTAATTTCCCATAGTATATAAGTACGTAGCCTTAGGAATAGATTATAGTTTGCACTTACATACGATCAGAGATTGTACTGATCGAAACGTCGTGTATAAATAAAATATATACATTGGAAACCCGAAACACAGAGTTCATTTCAAGAAAATTATTGCCATGAAAATTACAATAAAATACGTCATTGTGAAAAGCCGTTGTCAACCCATAGAAAAAGTGACTTTCCCTAACCGTTATGCCCGCATCGTTACTCCTAATTTTTTAGATTGGTCGGTTGGGATATGCATTCCTTATATGTCCCATTTTCCCTGGTATTTTGGGCGAATTTTGCAAAAAGAAAGCTTAAAATTGTTAATTTTTTAAGATTTTTTAAGGACAAATCTACCCGTTTCACCGATTTTGTCTTAAAGCCTTTAGTTCATGAGATATAACACAAAGTTACATTTTTTAAATGGAATACCCCAATTTTTAAATAAAAATTATTTTTGTGATAAAATTTCCTGTTAAACGATGTGTCATACACCTATTTTTATTAAGTAGTTAAACAGATATCTGCAATTTTTAATAATTACCATAGTAGGCTGTGTTTAACGGACCTATGCAGTTTTAGGGTATGTATCTAGGTAGCTATGATCAAATAAAAACAATTGCCATGATAAACGAGTCCAAGTGTAAAAAGTGGCGTCTTCGTCAAGATATAAAAATGTTTGAAAACTTTGAAAAGTACGACACGATAAAATGTTATATTGAAAGTAACGAAAATCGACAGACGGCGTTAAATCTATATTTCCAGAGATATCCGGAAAGAAGGCAACCTACCTCAAAAATATTTTTAAAGTTAAAACGTCATCTACAAGAATACGGATCCTTTACAAAACCGCGGCCTAGGACGTATAGAAGCCTAGCCAGAGATAGAGAGTTGGAAGAACTAACGGTTCTAGGAGAAATAGAAATTAACCCGAATACTTCCATCAGGGCTGTGGAGAGAAACACTGGAATTCCACGCAGCAATGCCGTTCGGGTGCTTAAAAAACTCAAGTTTAGGCCCTATCGACCCCGACAGGTGCACCAATTACGGCAACGAGATTTTACTAAAAGACGTGCATTTTGCAGGTGGTACCTTAATAAAAGCCAAGAAGACCCCGATTTTGCCAGAAAAGTTATTTGGACGGATGAGGCAATGATTTTTAGTGATGGAATATTCACCAGATATAACTGCTATTACTGGAAGCAGCAAAATCCCCATATTATGGTGGAACAAGCGAATCAGGGAAGGTTCAGTTTTAAGGTATGGGTAGGCATCTACAGAGGACAAATTATTGGGCCATATATTTAAATGTCGAAAGATACCAACAAATTTTAGAAGAGCAGGTGATTCGGTTTATCGACAATTTGCCACTTCAGCAAAATAATGAGCTATACTTTCAACATAACGGTGCACCTCCTCACAATGCACGAGACATTACTAATTTGCTAAATATTGTGTTTGCCGAAAACTGGATCGGAAATAAAGGTCCTATATATTGGCCCCCCAGGTCTCCAGACCTGACCCCTTGCGACTTCTTTTTGTGGGGGAGAGTCAAAGACCTTGTATTTTGAAATCGCCGAACTACTAGAAGGGAATTGGAAGAGGCACTTCGTACTGCATTTGTTTTAGGTGTTACATAGTTTAATTAATAAAAATGTTAAATAAAAACTTTTAATAATTTTATTTTTGTTTATTATTTTAGGGTTGGTAATTATAGTAAACTAGAAGTTAAAGTTCGACGTTGCTGTGTCCCCTCGTGTCGTAGCCAACTTGATTTTGTATGAAAAAAAAACAATAAAATTTCATTTACACATTTAGGGCGCGCACAGCGCCTACTATGGTAAATATCAAAATATGCAAATATCTTTTAAACTATTTATTAAAAATAGGTGTATGGCACATCGTTCGACAGGAAATTTTATTAGAAAACTGATTTTTTTAGGAAAATTGGAAGTATCCCAGAAATATTAATTATTTAATTATTATTAAGAAATATAACTTTGTATGATATCTCGGGAACTAAAGGCTTTAAGAGAAAATCGGTGAAACAGGTAGATTTGTCTTTAAAAAATCTTCAAAAAATGTTTTCAATGAAAATCTTCAACTTTACAAATAAAAAAGTTGTAGAAGGCCTTTAAAATCGCACATTTCTGAGAATCACCCTGTAGCTCAGAAACGTTTTGACATATCGCAATGCGGTTTTTAGTTTTCGACTTCTCTTGAAAATCGAGCCCATAACATGTATATTAGTTTTGGGCTATCTATGCTGCAAAAGCCCAAAGCTATAGAGGTCCCTCGAATTTGGACTACCCTGTACATCTAGGATGTAATCAATAAGAAAAAATATTTTTAGGTGGACCAAAGACTTTAATCAGCTTTTTAAAAATCTTTTGTTTATGGAATATAGCGTAACGTCGTTGCTTTTGGCAACTGTCATATTTCAAATCAATGCCGTAAGTAACTTTCTCTATTTCCGTGCGAGAAGTACTTACTTCTCGCATGCATTTTAGTTCGCGAAGTGTCTCATTCTCGCACTCAGTGAATTTACCCCGAGACATTCCTGCACTTAGTTTTTATTTGGCAGCCTGAATCATCAGAACAACAAATAAAAATAAGCCTCTCAGTATCAGTCAAAAACGATTATTTTAATTTTTTTTTCAATAAAATTGAAATAAGTATTTTACCCCATTAGAAAAAAATTTTGTTCCTAACACGTGCGAGAAGCGTCATTCCCGCACACCAAACTTTGCAAATATGGTGAAAAGGTTTAAAAACACGTTTATGGATTCGAATTTTTATCTAAAAACGCAATGATCCATGTACTTTTGTTGGTAATTATGGGGGAAATAATATACTGGAGAAAAAAAAATGCAACACCATGTATATCGATAATGATTTGAATGAAAATTATTTGTTATCCGAAAGGAAATATTTGATAAATTTTTCGTCTTCTAATCTTTCCTTTTTTTCACAGATTTTTTCTATTCATTTTCAAAAACTACCAACACATAAAAGACGTTTTCTGAAAATTTTAAATCAATTAACGGCGCAAGAACAATCCAGAGATAATATAATAAATTTCAATACGTCATCTACCACTCATTATCTATCTCTGGTTTCTTTACTGTATTCTCCTGTTCACAGATTGCGCCGCGAATCATTGGGGATTAGGGTCACTGGATCCTAAAACCTGCGGCTGGGACCGCAGGTCTCAGGATCCAGTGACCCTATGGGGGATTGTTTATTTCTCACCTAGGTGATCGAATTGAGAGCAGTGACAACTAGTCAAATGGCCATACACACAGACCACTTAAGGGTTCTAAAAAGTAGCTTTTCACCAAAGGAAAAATTATTAAATAAAACAAAAAAACCAGGCCGACGAACTCCAAAACAAAACGACAAAACTAAGGTTATGAAGAATGTCAGGCAGACACACTGACATTGGTTAGTTGCAAATACAGTAAGTCGACCAATTTCGATGTTTGCATGGCATAATTTTTTTTTCCTGGTAAGGGGTGTTACCTAGGTATATATGCTAGATCTCTCTTAGCCGAATACATTTAGGAAAGGAGAACACTAGAAACTATGCCTAGGGTAAGCTCACAAAAAAAGGACGTGGGTGGTTAATTTTGATGGTGGCGGTATCTATAATATAACCATTTAAGTACTTTTTGATGCTAGGCATATAACTAATATTGATAGGTAACCAGTATAGTCCATGTTTTTACATTTCCGCATGTTTTAGCTTTAGAGGAAAATAATACTCAATTTGTTTTTTATTAGAGGAAGAGGATTACAAAGCTTATTAATACAATCTAGAGAGTTTTTGAAATTAGGTGTCCATTATTTGGAAAATTAAAAATATTTCCAATTTAGTTTTACAGGTTTCTATAAAGGGTATTTCTGACTGTTTCTGACGTGATATGGGCGCGCCAATTTTGAAACACCACAAAAGCTAAAACAGTTTTTTTCAAAAAATAAACAAAATTTTAAAAAGGTACCAAGATTTGATGGAAAAACATAGTCCAATAAACAATTTAGGCAAAATTTCAGGCCATTTGGAAGTCCCGTTTCCGAGAAACATGCGGAAAAAGAATTGCCTAATAAACGGACCCAACAGCGTTGCCGGTTTAACGATGTAATTGGGCCGTTAAATTATTTAAAAAATTAAAATGCCAAGAGTTCGCAGTCGCCAACAATTTCATCATTTAAACGACTTCGAGAAAGGACGCATCGTGGGAATCAAAGAGGCTGGTTTTGGTTTACGGGAAATTGCAAGAAAGGTTAATGCCAATTCATCAACAGTGTCAAGAGTTTGGAGAAGGTGGTCCAATGATAGACGTCGGTCGGGTTCTGGACGCCCTAGATTATTACAAGATTGTGATTTATGGCGTCTCAGACTTCTTGCTCTCAGAAATCGACAGGACAGTATACGCCAAGTAAGAGATGTTCTAGTTGCAGCTACAGGACGAGGTTTTTCAAGGATGACAGTTAGTCGAAGATTGCGTGGTATGGGACTGAGGGCTTACCGTCCGCTTTTGGTGCTACCTTTGACCCCACAACATAAGGCTCGCCGCTTGGAGTGGTGCAGAGCTTGGCAAAACTGGAATGACGAATGGAATATCATAAGATTCAGCGACGAATCCAGGTTTTGTTTAGGCGGCCAGGATGGACGCATGAGGGTTAGGCGATTTCGAGGTGACGAAATGTAGACTTTCCTGTTGAACGTGATACAGCAAGACAGCAAAGTGTCACGGTATGGGGTGCTACATGTTTAGGAAGCAGATCACTTCTAGTCCTCATTAACGACAATCTGACTACTCGGCGATATATCGATAAAGTGCTGGAGCCAGTTTTACATCCCTACCTACAAACTATCTCAAATGCGATCTTTGAACAAGATAATGCCAGACCGCATATTGCTCGTGAAACAATGAACTTCTTACATGAATTTGGCTTAAAGACTTTGGAATGCCCAGCAAGATCGCCTGACTTGGCGCTTATCGAACACGTATGGGATATGATAGGGCGCCGTCTTAGTCGATTACCACGTCCCCCTGGAAACTTAGATGAACTCTGGCCGTAAGGAGGATTTAGATGAGTGTTCCTGAATATGATGTAGACCATCTTATTTTGTCAATGCCCAATAGAACAAACGAGTGCATAAATAACCATGGAGGAGCCATTCATTATTCATTTTTTGATGATTATCATGGAGGAATCTTCTTGGAAATGTAGTCAATTACCAAGAGCATCGTAATGTATTAATATATAAATAAATTACTTTAAAAATATTTGTCCTTTCTGGTGCTTTTTTTGTTCTCCAGTATATTTAAAATAATATTTAAAAAAATTGGAACAAAAGCAAGTAGCGATATACGGTTTTCAGATTTAGGTTTCCATGAATATGGACTACAAATTTTGTGATAAAGTCCAAATTCCAGTCCAAAAAAACGTTAAAATAAATTTAAAAAATCTTAACTTTAGACAAGTTTTCGAGATATATTGATTTCCTTTCAACATAAAATAATTGATATGATGGACCATTACCCTCTCCACATAGGCCGATCAGCTCTTATCGTTTTAGTGTCCTTTTATCCACCTTCGCCGCCATTTTGACAGAAAACTAATGGATTATCTGTCACTTTTGAGTGAAAATGGCGGCGAAGGTGGATAAAAGGACACTAAATCGGTATGAGTTCATCGGCCTATCTGGAGAGGGTACTGGATGGACTATCCGTGCTTTCTAGCACCAATTTTTTGCTTTTGTTGTTGTTCCCTCGAAACCGCAAAAGGCGGTTCAGTCATGACAGTACTACGATGGAACTTTTTTACTCGCACAGATCCAAAAAGTTTATGCGTTCAAGTGTGAACGTAGTTGTGATCGAGACGAGTGGATATACGCAATTTATAGTGCTTGTTTGTGTAGGGTAGGTTCCAGAAATAAAGATATGGCTCTCTTTGTGTGAACTATTGTTTATTATGTATGTAGCTATCTTTGTCATATGGAATTACTTTCTACAGGGTTCCTAAGCGAATCCTTAGGGGGCCAAGCAGCCGTGTATAAGACGCAGACAAACGGAAAAGCACATTAGGCAGAAAAAGATGGGCATGGGGCGATGTTGTCACTACATCTTACACGTAGTAAATCCATTCCAGGTTGTTGTTTTCTAATGTTTTCCATTTTCATACCTTTAGGACTGGAATAAAAATTGTTTTTGCTCGACTTTAATACCAAACTGATGAAAGATATCGTCAAAAAAATATTTTTCGGCTTTTCATTTTGTAACCATTGCCTTACGCACTGTTTACAGGCTGGGGACTGAGATACATGCAAATGCCTAACCTAAAGCGTTCATACACGGCCGGAGAAATCGACTGAAATATTTCCGTAGAAACTTTATCAAGCAAATAGGACGGGTTGACGCCTTCGAACGTCCAACCCGGGTTTTGCACTTTGATTCGAAATCAAAAAGGAGGAACAGTCAGATGTGGCACCGTGCACAAATTACGTAACGGTGATTTTACCAATTTTTGACCCCCTCCCTATGTAATGTTTTGTAACGGTTTGGCACGCCACTCCCCTAATATTACGTAACGATTTCAAGACCACTACCCCCCCCCCCAAAAAAAAACTTTTCACTTATTTTCATTCCAAATTTTCTTAGTTTCACACAAATGCAAACGCTGTCGAAAACCCCCTCCCCCCTACGTAACGTTTTGTAACCCCCCTCCCCCCTATGACCATTACGTAATTTGTGCACGGCCCCTGTAGTCCCAGTGGAGGAGGGCGAGAAAATTGATATTTTTTTCTTAAAAATTATACTCTTTAGACCTATTTCTTTGCGTTCCCGAAATTACGTAATTTTTATTTCGTGCTTTGTTTTTCTAACAATTTTGAGTTCGGCTAATTTATTTAAAAAAATTTTCTGCGGCGCCCTTTATCTTCT
The DNA here is from genome assembly GCA_963921995.1 of Oxystoma pomonae. NCBI lineage: Eukaryota > Metazoa > Arthropoda > Insecta > Coleoptera > Brentidae > Oxystoma > Oxystoma pomonae. Next base: position 111,930,628 of record OY998167.1, read on the forward strand.
CACTCGAAACCAAGATCCCCCGTTTTAGGAAAACTAAATTTTTTCGAATAAAAGTAGAGTATGACCATGGCGGAAATAATTTTTTTCTACGGTATGACGAAAATTTCGAGAAAGTTGAAGAAAAAAATAAAAAAAGTGGCAGAGCTCAAGTTTTTCGTAAAAAAAAACGTTTTTTGTAAAGAAACAGAGCAAAATATATCTTTTCACCCCTTTTTGGGTGTTACAAATATTGGCGGCCCCTTATTTTTCGCTGTTACCCTCCCGCTAGTTTTGAAGAATTGGTTCGCTACATGTTTTGAGATCATGTCATAAAATACCTCGAAAATATCAAATGTAGTGTAGGGCCAGCTTTATTTAAAATCAATAATATCGCAAACAAAAAGCTCTGCAGGAAAAACAGCGCCGTTTATTGATTTCTTTGGCTGCTAGTGCTAGCTGCATGGTTTGGTCATTTCCGGATAGATGTCACTAGTAGAACAGAATGGAAAGAAATTTAATTAAAAGCGAAGATATTTCTTTCTAATGTTAACAACCTCACGAGTTTATCGCTCAGTATCGTAAATAATGGACCCTGCCGCCTCCTTTAAGCAAGAAAAAGCTGTGGTTTGGACCTGGAAACATCTAATTTTTAATTAGATTAGATGTTCAAGATCTCATGGTGTGGCCGCCATCTAGCGGAATTTGCAGACATCTTGTCAACGGTTATTATTGCAACTATGATTTATGCTCACAATGAAAGAGTGGCGACAATTTTTTCTCTTGAAAGCAGTCCGGAGATAATAACAAACTGGCACCATTGCTCAGTATACCTGTTTCTTTTGTGCGCGCAGAACTTTCTATGCCATTTCTGTTTGATTTATTGAAATCCTATCCCTAAGGAAAATCTTAGGAACCCTGTATAATTTTTGACGCACACATTTTGCAGTTATCATTATGCACAAGGTATATTTCTCTTTAAAATTTTGGCACAATTTTTTTAAATTGTAATGTAGGTAATTTAATTTTAGGGATCCGAAGTTATTTTCAATTGTATTTATTTGGTTCTCATAATCTGTCAATTGATGGCCTTGGCTTGGAATGCAAACGAAATTGCTGAGGAGGTAATTTTATGGACGTAGTTTTCATCCATACGAATTAAGTAAACATATTATGATGCTCAGGTGGTGAAGCTTTTCTCACCCGGAGGTCCGAAAACTTGCAAAAAATAAATGCTATATGAAGTCATTAAATCTCTTTTCTGATTAGTGCCATTATGTTAAGGGTCCCACTAAGATAACAAAAAAAAAATTAGTATAAACCTGTAGGCCTCCCTGTAGAAAACGCCCCCACCTAGAGGCGTCCAATAGTTGTTTTTGTTATCTTGGTGTGGCCCTTAACATGATGGTACTAACAAGAAAACAAATGAAATGAGTTCTTATGGCAATTATTTTTTGCAATTTTTGGGGCCTCCCTGTAAAAAAAGTTTTCCACCTACAGTTGTATACTACTTTCTTTTGTTATCTTAGTGGAAGCCTAAACATAGTTGGCCATAAAAATCCGGACAAGATGTTTTCCGTTATAACTTTTAAACCATACCACCGATTTTAATGCAACAAACTGTTCTTTGCAGAAAATTGAGCAAGACTTTGATTAGAAATATTTTTTTTCCGCCATCTTAAAATCTAATGGCAGACAGAAACAAACTTCTCCATTTAAAATGGCGTGCTCACACAGATATTTTAACAAAAAAATTAAGAAGGCTCATGTACGTTTTAAAAAAAGCAAAACAAATCCTTAGCATAAAATATCTCAAAGCTTTATACTTCTCTTTGGTACAATCCATAATAGAGTACGGAATTATTGGGTGGGGAGGTACTTATCCCGAACACATAAACTCTGTAGAGATAGCACAGAAAAGAAGAATCAAACTCTTATTTGGTCTTAAAACTCGTTTTCCCTCAAATGAATTATTCTCTTATTCGCAACTTACAACAATACAAAAAACATTTTACAAATTATCAATATGCCAACTACAAAAAAATAACTCTATATCAATGCTGTCAGAACATCACTAACACATTACTAGGTTTCAAGCAAATCTAAACGTTGTGATCAACAGACAAAACAGAGTTTTAGAACAGCACAGTTTCACTTATATTGACCAAACAGTTTTCAATAGAATACCAATAGAACTCAAAACCAGAATTAATCAAAAAGCCTTCAGAACAAATCTGTGCAAATGGTTTATTTCGACTAATTTTTCGATTTCAAACTAACAAAAAAAAATTGTTTGCCTGTTTTTTTTTTTAATTGGCAAATATATGTATAAATAATATAATATTTAGCAAAGATATAGTATAGTATAGATAATATAATATTTATTTTTTTTATAATTAATCTTCTACTTTATTTTGTAATAGTTTAGTTATTTTTTCTTTTTTTTGCTCACATTAGGTAAACAAAAACATGTGTAACTCAAAGCTTTTTTTTCACTAGGTATGTAGAAAGAACTTTTGAATTTGACAGACAAGGACATTATAGCCCTTAAGTCAAATCAGAAGTTTTTGATTACAAAAATAACATATTATCACTTTATTGTAAATATTTGGAAATAAATAAATTCAAAAATTCAAATAAAGAGCCTCGTTTATTCTTATGTTATGGAAAATTTTTGGATTTTTTTATAAAGTCGTAAAAAAGCTTTGTTTCTGCCACGCAGAACGAGGTACGAATCATTGAAATTGGTTAAGTGTTTCCCAAAAAAAAATAAAAAAAATTTAACCAGTGTTTTACGGATTATGCAATTCTCGTCTCAATTCTGTCTGCATACATTTTCTCATAAATTCATTCATAGTAAACCGAAATTTTGATGAAATAAAAAGCCTTTAACTACTGCTATTGAAATTTGTTGCCTCATGAAATCCAAGATGACGGACAAAATCAAACTTGTTTCTTTAAAGAGGCTCGTTTATTTATATGTTCTGTAAACCATTAAATATATTTTTTAATTTGTACAAAAATGATGTATAAATCATCAAAATCGGTTTAGTGGTTTTTCAAAAATCAATTTTTGTTTCCATCACTGTTTTCCAGATTATACGATTTCCTTCTCAAATTCATACGCAACCGATTTCAATAAAATAAAAAGCATCATGGCGAAGATCAAAAACTATTAAAAGATCACTATCGAAATTTGTCGCCATTTTGAAACCCAAGATGGCGGACACAATTCAATTTATCTCTTCAAAGGAGCTCGTTTATTCTTAGGTTTCAAGAACCTAAAAAGGCTTTTTCTCCAACGCGCATAGCTAGGTACGAATCATTAAAATCGGTTTAGTGGTTCTCAAAAAATTAGTTTTTGTGTTAACCATTATTTCCTCATAAACTCATTATTACTGAACTGATTTTTATAAAATAAAAAACGTCATGGTAAGAATCGATTTCTCTTTAAAGATTGCCATTGAAATTTGCCACCATTTAAAAAGGCGGATCTTTTTTTTGTTGCGAGTAATTTTTTTACCCATTTTTGAATTTATATTATTTTTTTAAGTTTGCCACTGCACTGAAACCATCAGCACTTTGGAAATCTCCCTCGTATCATGGCGGAAGCCGCCGCACATTCCACGTATTCCCGAGGGTTCCGGGTTACTAAGAATATTTCACCCCTTAACATATGAAACCAACAATGCCGACCTCGAGCATGGTGGGTTGCAGCTATAATAAGAAATAAACCGCATTTACTAGCCAATATCTATCTTCACTTTTCAAGGTATCAAAAGGAGACAGCCCAACGCGTAACCCCCCCAATTTTGAACTCCCGCGTTTCTCTCCTGCGAACGCCATCGCTGTACCAAATTTGCGTTTCTATTTAGGGTAGTGAACCCCTGGCTAAATTGCATTTTAAACGGTGTAAACCTTTGAGTGTCGACGGCCTGGTCATTTTTTCCCCTGTCTAGGTAAGGTTAAACATAAAACTTATCTTAAGGCTGTGAATTGTAAATTTATAAGTTATAGGTTATGTTATAACTGTGCCTTCCTGGCAACTCTCCGCCAACTCCTAAAGTTCTAAATAGATCACATTTTTTCCCCTGTCTAGATCGCCAATTTTGTACCTGCATTAAGACTGAATAAACGTAATCAAACTCCCTTGTCTGTGTGATTGCTGTAAACCCACCGATCCACCCTGAGACCAAAGCGTTTCTGTACACCACGTTCCGCGCCATGCATAACGAAAATCTCCTTAGTAATTCTTAAGATATCAGTGTTTTCTTTAACGATTGTTTGCATTTTATACTATTGCATCTCTGCATGGATTTCTTTATAAAATCATTATTACTAAACCGATTTTAATGAAATACAAAGCATCATGGTAACAACCGCTCGCTCACAAAAATCACGGAAGAAAAATGCTAGTTATACGCGGCGGAGACAGAGCTTTTTTACGAATTTAAAAAAAGTCGAAAAGGTTCTCGAAAGTCGAGAATAATCGAGCGGCTTTGAAGTGTCAAACTTGATTTTGTCCGCAATCTTGGGTTTACAAATTACGACAAATTTCAATAGTGGTCTTAAAAGTTCAATCGATCTTTGTCATAATACTTTTTTAAAATTAAAATCGGTTTAGTAGTTACGAATTTATGGAGAAATTAATGCAGACGAAATTGAGAAGGCAAAAGTATAGTCTGGAAAACTGTGATGGAATCAAAAATTAATTTTTTAAGAACCACCAAACCGATTTTAATGATTTATACCTCGTTGTACGTGGCGAAAGCAGAACTTTTCTACGAATAATTTTTCTAAAAAGTTTTTAGAAAATATGAATAAACGAGCCTCTTTGAAGGGTCAAGTTTGATTCTGTCCGCCATCTTGGATTTCAAGATTGCGGCAAGTTGTAATAGCAGTGGTTAAAAAACAATCGATTTTCGCCATGATGCCTTTTATTTCATTGAAATCGGTTTAGAAGTAATGAATTTATGAGAAGATGTATGCAGACAGAATTCAGACGGCAATCGCATAATCCAACACTGATTGAAATTTTTTTTTGGGGAATTTAACCGATTTTAATGATTCGCACCTCGTTCTGCGTGGCAGAAACAGAGCTTTTTCACGAATTCATAAAAAAATCCAAAAATCTTCCGTAAAATAAGAATAAACGTAGCTCTTTCAAGGGTAAAGTTTGTTTCTTTTCGCCATCTTAGATTTTAAGATGGCGGACAAAGAAATATTCTCACTCAAAGTCTTGCTCAATTTCCTGCAAAGGGCAGTTTGTTGCATTAAAATCGGTGGTATGGTTCGAAAGTTATAACGGAAAACATTTTGTCCGGTTTTTTCTGGCCCACTAGGTAATAGCACTAATCAGAAAAGAGATGAAATGAGTTCATATAGCAATTATAGTTTTGGGGCCTCCCTGTAAAAAAAGTCCCGCATCTACAGGTGTATTTTTTTTTGTTATCTTAGTGAAAGCCTAAGCATAATAGCACTATTCAGAAAAGAGATGAAATGAGTTCATATAGTAATTACTTTTTGCAAGTTTTGGGGCCTCTCTGTAAAAAAAGCCCCCCTCCCAGAGGTGTGTAATAATTTTTTTGTTATCTTGGTGTGGCCCTTAACATAATAGCACTAATCGGAAATGAGATCATATACCCATTATTTCTGGACAATCTGTAGGATATTTTGTCCAAGGCATATCCATGTCAAAACGTTGGACGACTCTTGTACATCCCAAAAAGGTCCAAAAGTTTCAATATTTCGACTATTGTACCACTATACCAGTGTTGCCAGGAGGTTGGAAAAAAGTATCATTTGCAGTATCAAGTATAGGGAAAAATTATCATAGTTTTTGTTTTTGCATGACATGTTCTTAGAATGTATTTGTTATTGTTGAGTGGCCGAAAAAAAAAATACTGAATTATTAATTTCAATTTTGCAAGATATACCTATAGGTTTTTGTGCTTTTTGTATCGAGGTGTTCACTAAAATGCACCTGTTTTAAAATGGTGGATAAGCCAGGCGCACGATGTAACCAGATTGCTTATTAATATTAATATACATTTTTTTATGTCAATTATAAAAATAGTCTTCACTGTGTGCGTTAGACGCAATATGATAATAAATGGCGTTTTATGTGGGGATTTTTCAAATTATCATAGATTTAGGGTTTGATAATAGGTTATCATGTGTCACCCCAAATTATCATTGAGTCTGATAATTATCACGTTCCTGGCAACACTGCACTATACTAAATCTATTGGTTATCCAGTGGAACGAAATTCTGTACTAAAGTTATCCATTGGCTATACAAAAAGTATCTTTATGGTTCACTGTTGGAAAAAATTAATAATTACAATGCGTATCCGTTGGTCTACTTTACTTAGTACACTGGATATATGGAAAGTTTTGTCAAAAGCGGCGATATTTTCAATATATAAGTATATAGGTACCTATATATTTGAACCACTCCAACATCATAAGTCTGATTGTCGATCCTAATGATTAAGAAAAAACATAATCCGTTGGATATCCAAAACAGTTTGGATAAATGACTATATTTATTAATGTGCCAACCATTGTTCATGAAACTCATTCAATATGAAACTCGTAATTTGTAAAATCCATTTTTAATAAAATCCGGATTTTGTCAAACCCTTAGATTAAAAAGAGACAAGATACCTGACACTTACGGAGACTTTGGGTATATTATTACATGGAACAATGTTTACCTTTCTGTTATTTATTATGGATTATATTATTAAAATTTTACTATAATATGAAATCTACAAAATAATTTAAGCTTTGGAAGCGTCCTAACAATAAATGTTTGTAGTATAATTTTATACAAAAGAAATTTATTACCAAGTTTGTATATGATTTATAGCAATTTCAACACAAACACAGTTCATAGCACCTAGAACATCAAGAAAAAGAATAATATTGTCCAATAGCTAAAAATTATGTTAATGTGTTTTGTTAATTTTGTTATTTTTTCTGGTCATTAGCAGAAACTTACTTATGCTGACTTCTTCAGTACACAATAAAGTCAATAATGCTTAGGGTACATAGAGACATCTAGGACAGACAAAAAGACTTAAATATCAATTGGAAGGGCGAGCGCAGATGGCAACAGCGGCAGTATAAATCAACCTTAATATTTTCATAAGAGGTAGGAATTCAATATTCTTATAAACCTGAACACATGTAAATTAACTTTTATTGTTTTTTGCAAGTTGGTTTAAGAACTTTACCTACCTTTATTTTAGAGTCTTTATAAAAAAACCTTCGAAAATATCTTATTTGCGCATTAACTACTTCTTTAAAATATGCTTTATTTTATCGTCTTTATAAAAAAAAACCTCCAAAACAACCTTATAAAAACGTTCGAAAATATCTCGTTTGACGCATTGGGAATTAACTATTTCATAAAAAAACGTGTTTGTTGATATTTTAATCTAAGGATCTACTAATTTAAGTATATTTAATACTTTTTTTTTATTTTCCGGTACCGGCATGTACCGCCACTGACTGATTTCACTTGCTCTCCCTTTGTTCCAAAACATTGGAAGATTTGTTCCAAAATATCACCTTAAATGCACTGAAATATTCTCCTACTGGTAAAAAAACACACTATAAACGTTTTTTGACAAAATGTGGTTTTAAAACGACTTATAAAATGCTTAAAACATCCTGAAATTTTAAAATAAATAACACGAAAAAGCTTATGTAGCCATATAAGCCAATCACGACCTAAAATGGTTGAGACATAATTATCTGTCCCTATCGTTCTAAGGTCTTTTAAAAGGATAAAAAAATAATCAATATTTATCACCTTTGTCTTGTTGTGATTTTATTTGTAAATAAACAGTGGTTATTATTTGCCAAGGAGTTTTTGTTGGACCAGATATCGTGTCTCTTTTTAATCTAAGGTCAAACCATTATTTATCAAAACCGGATTTCGTCAAACTCGTTGTTTATCAGAAAATATTTGCTAAATTGATAGATTGATAGCAATTGATATTGAACACTACCTGTGAATACTTTTATAGAACGACAAATGCATCGAAACGCCGTGACGCCGCGCCACCCTCGTGTACGCCTCCAGTTCATGTAAGTATTATTGGCGAATGCGCTATCAATTTAGCAAATATTTTCTGATAAACAACGAGTTTGACGAAATCCGGTTTTGACAAATAACGGTTTGACAAATTCCGGGTTTTATTAAAAATGGGTTTTACAAATTACGAGTTTGATATTGAATGCGTTTGATGAACAGTGGTTCGATTAAAAGCGTGTCTGTTACATTTCGAATTTGTTATTGAATAGGTTTGGTGAATCGTTCTGACAATGAATTTTTTTATTAAATACGGTCTGATAAATTACTGGGAACCGATTCTGGAAGTCATAAGAAGTGATCGTTCGCCTGAGAGAAGAAAAGTAAATTCAACCAATAAACGCGCTTAAAAGCAGTGACTAGACGATCGAATAATCACCAAACTATTATGGGCACGCGCAGAGCTGCCTCGAACAATTTTTGAGCGAAGCCGTTCTCTCGATTAAACCCAGTAGTTGGGAGTTGTAGGAAAGCTCGTGTGAAAACATCACTTGTATTATTTCAGAGCACGCTATTTGACGAACGACCGATCGATATTTTATTTGCTAATGCGCATGCTACGGAAAACTTGACCGTCTTTTAGAGTAGGACTCGCACAGTGGTCGATTTTTGTTAAAACGTGGACATTAAGAAAAACTTCCACATATTAATTTAATCGTACAAAATATTTGGTTTTAATAAACAGTCAGGATGATGGTGTGAAATTTCACATTTATCTTAAGACATTTTTAAGAGGAAAAAGATATATATTTATTAATTAGCTAAATGAAAGTAAAAATGTTAGTTTAGAAAAAGAAAAAGAAAATATATTAAAAAGAATGCTAACCGAAACTTTCAAATGAAACACCCAGTATATTATTGCATTTTTGCGTTTTGTTTTTAAATTCTAAGCATTTTTATATAACGTAACCTATGTCGATCTTCAACTGTTTTCGAGACATTAACAGTTGAATACTGTCATACTCTGATTCTTCCCCAATGAGCATTTTCAGAAACCTCTGGTGACAAAAATTTATATAATTATTATAAAGAGGGTTCCATTAATGCCCTAGGGTATTTAGAGGTTTCCTACAGGAATTGAGTTTGTATATTTGTTTTATTAAAGGTTCTAAATTGATGGTACCCTAAGGTAACATAAAACTGGCGTTAACAATATTTCCACGGACATCTTTATAAAAATTAAAGTCATCGGTAACAAATGTTATATAAATTGGTGTTAACAATGTTTCCACCAACATATTTATAAAAATATAAGTCATCAGTGACAAAAGTTATATAAATTGGTTTTTGAAATCTTTCTGTTAACCCATCTATAAAACCGTAAGTAACTATCAATTAAAGATATATAGATTGGTTTTTAAAATGTTCCTATCAACTTACTTATAAAAACTTAATTAACCAACAACAAAGAGACACTTTTATATAAATTGGTGCCTGTAATATTCTTATGAACTCATTCATAACCTTTTTTGCATATTCTTTCTATAATGTTTTTATACATTTCTTTGTATAGTGGTTATAATACCACTGTTTTTACAATAAAAAAAACAATTTTAATTTATAACAAAACAAATAAGATTTTTTAGGTTAATTTTGTAACATCAAAAGGCTCGTTTTTGCGACTTTAAAAGGTGCGTTTTTGCGACATCAAAAGGCGCATTTTTGCGAGATACCATACTACCATTATCTGGTTTTAATTACATCAATCTGAGGAGAGACATAAGACAAATCTTCTTGAGATAGTTTTCGATGACAGATATCGGGATCGAATGCATTCTACACCCGGTTCCGATCAGCGTTTCCCATGCGCGGCCACCCTGACTCAAAAAACTCATCACGTGGACCGATATGAGCTTTTATAGGCAAATCTCGCTTAGACTACGTGATCCGTGTTTTGATTCGGGTAGCTCACGCATAAGAAACCCATAGATGGGAACCGGGTTTTAGAAAAAGAGAACAATATAGTAACCGTGTTAATTTTGCAAAAATTCACGGTGCATACAGTTCGCACGGCTGGTCGGCGGCAGTTGTGAACACATCACCTTACGACGCGACGGAACGCAGCCTCAAGGTCTGTTTCTGCGAGTTTGACATAGTCAATATTATCCTCTTTGTCTAAATGCATTCGCCTGAGAGAGATCCAGCATACCAGGGAAATACTTGCCTGTACACCCTTCGACCCCGCAATCTAACTATCTTCTTGAGATAGTTACCTCTGACAGTTATGCGGGGTTAAAGGGTAAGCAGGCGGGTATTTTTCCTGGTATGTGTAGTATGCTGGACCTCTCTCAGACGATACATTTAGGAAAAGAGAACAATGGTAACTATATTAAGCTCGCAGAAACGGACCTTCAGTGTTCAACACTGCGCCACCTGCAGCCTTTTGTTCCAACTAGCATCATGTTTTAAAACGTTGATAAAAAAGTGTTGAAAGAGGTAAACAGTTGTATAATTGTATTGTTTTTTTTTATAGAATTGTCGTAAATTTTCGCCATTTTGGATTCCAACAATAGTTTTTGACCAAAATAAAAACGTTATTTATGGGGTTTCAACATGTGCTTTACTGGAAATATTGCTTGTTTAGGGTTAAGAACAAAATACAAAATTCAGTATTTCTCCCAGAAAGCAAAAAACATATGTGAAAAAAAGTATTATTTAAATGAATATTTTTTTTTCCCCGTTTTCTCAAGTATTTTTGGAGCCCATGAAAATTTTGTGAGTGTATTCGAAAACTATACAGTACACACGGGACCGCAGCTGATTATCAAAGTAGGATGACTGGGAAAACAGCTTTTATTTAACCTATAGTATATAAATATTCATATTCCTGCTTCAACTTATCTCACTTCCATTTTAATTTATTTTAGAAGATTGGTAAACACCATTTTATAAATTTTTTATTTTAAAAAGAAAAAGAATAATACATAACAAGCAAAGGGAAGAAAGATGGAAAATTTGTATTTCTAAATCGATAAAAACCTTTAATTTGTTATGTAGTATTGTTAGAACAGTTGTATAACCTTTTTATAATAATATCTAGACTTGAGGGTTCATAAGGAAGTTTTATAAAATCTATATGTTGTTTTTCTATCCATTACTATGTACCATAAATTTTTATAAGCTGGTGTTGGTCAGTTGTTTTTCAAGTCTTTTTTACTCATTTAAGAGATATATTAGAGTTATAAAATTATCACCAACACTAAATAATATAACTTAGTTATTTTATGAAGGTTTTATATTGTTTGCTGTAACTTCTATATAGACAAAAATGCTCATTGGGTCTATTTGAAATTTGATGTTGAATACTGATGCGTAATGTCAAACTCGTAAAAAGCATAGTTTATTTTTTGGCCAATTATTCGCCTGGTATCTGGACAACCGTATAGGGGCAAATTTAGAGACATTTTGAATTTTTCCATTTATGTCCTCGTTTTCCGGAAAATCGACCACCGTGCGTCGTTCGAATGACTTGTGCGATCGGCCGGTCCCAGAATTCGGAATTTTGGATTTTAATAGAAGTGATCCAGCGCACAAAAGTCATGCGAACAACGCACGGTGGTCGATTTTCAGAAAAACGCGGACATAACTTGAAAAATTAAAAAATTCAAAATGTGTCTAAATTAGCCCTTATATGGTTGTCAAGATACTAGGCGAATAGTTGGCCAAAGAATAAACTATGCTTCTTACGAGTTTGATATTACGCATCAGTATTCAACATCAAATTTCAAATGGAAGACCCAGAGTATGACAGTATTCAACTGTTGAAATCTCGAAAACAGGTGAAGATCGACATAGGATATGTTATATCAAAATGCTTAGAATTTCAAAACACTATATACAGAAAAAATACAGGGTTCCTAAGATTTTCCTTAGGGATAGGATTTCAATAAATCAAACAGAAATGGCATAGAAAGTTCTGCGCGCACAAAAGAAACAGGTATATTTAGCAATGGTGCCAGTTTGTTATTATCTCCGGACTGCTTTCATGAGAAAAAATTGTCGCCACTCTTTCATTGTGAGCATAAATCATAGTTGCAATAATAACCGTTGACAAGATGTCTGCAAATTCCGCTAGATAGCGGCCACACCATGAGATCTTGAACATCTAATCTAATTAAAAATTAGATGTTTTCAGATCCAAACCACAGCTTTTTCTTGCTTAAAGGAGGTGGCAGGGTCCATCATTTATGATACTGAGCGATAAACTCGTGAGGTTATTAACATTAGAAAGAAATATCTTCGCTTTTAATCAAATTTCTTTCCATTCTGTTCTACTAGTGACATCTATCCGGAAACGGCCAAACCATGCAGCTAGAACTAGCAGCCAAAGAAATCAATAAACGGCGCTGTTTTTCCTGCAGAGCTTTTTGCTTGCGATATTATTGATTTTAAATAAAGCTGGCCCTACACTACATTTGATATTTTCGAGGTGTTTTATGACATGATCTCGAAACATGTAGCGAACCAATTCTTCAAAACTAGCGGGAGGGTAGAAGCGAAAAATAAGGGGCTGCCAATATTTGTAACACCCAAAAAGGGGTGAAAAGATTTATTTTCCTCTGTTTCTTTAAAAAAAACGTTTTTTTTTACGAAAAACTTGAGCTCTGCCACTTTTTTTATTTTTTCTTCAACTTTCTCGAAATTTTCGTCATACCGTAGAAAAAAATTATTTCCCCCATGGTCATACTCTACTTTTATTCGAAAAAATTTAGAAACAGAGACAGGATCAGTTTTCCTAAAACGGGGGATCTTGGTTTCGAGTGAGAAGATAAAGGGCGCCGCAGGCAAAAATTTTTCAATTAAATTAGCCGAACGAAAAAATGTTAGAAAAACAAAGCACGAAATAAAAATGGCGCCGCTTACAATTTTTTTTCAAAAATTACGTAATTTCAGGAACGCAAAGAAATAGGTCTAAAAAGTATAATTTTTAAGAAAAAAATATCAATTTTCTCTCCCTCCTCCACTAGGACTACAGGGGCCGTGCACAAATTACGTAATGGTTATAGGGGGGAGCGGGGTTACAAAACGTTACGTAAGGGGGAGGGGGGTTTTCGACAGCGTTTGCATTTGTGTGAAACTAAGAAAATTTGGAATGAAAATAAGTGAAAAGTTTTTTTTTGGGGGGGGGGTAGTGGTCTTGAAATCGTTACGTAATATTAGGGGAGTGGCGTGCCAAACCGTTACAAAACATTACATAGGGAGGGGGTCAAAAATTGGTAAATTCACCGTTACGTAATTTGTGCACGGCCCCACATCTGACTGTTCCTCTTTTTTGATTTCGAATCAAAGTGCAAAACCCGGGTTGGACGTTCGAAGGCGTCAACCCGTCCTATTTGCTTGATAAAGTTTCTAGGGAAATATCTCAGTCGATTTCTCCGGCCGTGTATGAACGCTTTAGGTTAGGCATTTGCATGTATCTCAGTCCCCAGCCTGTAAACAGTGCGTAAGGACAATGGTTACAAAATGAAAAGCCGAAAAATATTTTTTTTTACGATATCTTTCATCAGTTTGGTATTAAAGTCGAGCAAAAACAATTTTTATTCCAGTCCTAAAGGTATGAAAATGGAAAACATTAGAAAACAACAACCTGGAATGGATTTACTACGTGTAAGATGTAGTGACAACATCGCCCCATGCCCATCCTTTTCTGCCTAATGTGCTTTTCCGTTTGTCTGCGTCTTATACACGGCTGCTTGGCCCCCCAAGGATTTGCTTAGGAACCCTGTATACTAGTATACTGTAAAACTTATATATTGTGTCAATTACTTTAAAGTAAATTTGATTGTTCCAAACTAACATTTTTAGTTTAATTTAGCCAATTAATAAATATGTAACTTTTACCTTCTTAAAAATGTCTTAAGGTAAATGTGAAAATTCACACGATCATCCTGTGTATCAGCTAAAAAAAAATAAATGCTTACTTTTTTAAATATTGTAAACTATTTATTTTTTTAATTAAAACTAAATATTTTGTACGACTATATTAGAATGTGGAAGTTTTTCTATAATGTCCGCGTTTTTACAAAAATCGACCACTGTGCGACGTCGTACTTTACGACACGGTCAAGTTGGCCGTATCATGCGCATTAGCGAGATGTGTCACGTGATGGTTTCATCCAATAGCGTGCTCTGAAATCATACGAGTGATGTTTTTCAGACGAGCTTTCCTACAAGTCCATACTACTGGGTCTAGTCAAGAGAACTCCTTCGCTCAAAAATTGTTGTTCGAGGCAGCTCTGCGCATGCCCATAATAGATTGGCGATTCCTCGATCGTTTATTGGTTGACACTGGTTCCCTTCTCTCAGGCGAACGATCACTTCCTATGACTTCCAGAATCGGTACCCTGGTGTGAACCATAAGCGTTCCCGTGTTCTACGCCAAAAAACGACTCTAATCGTTTTATAATTTTGTAGAGCAAAGATCTGGCCCTGGCTTTATATGAGAGCGTCTGGTACACGCAGGAAGTAGAAGTTCAAAAAATGGTGTATTTCATGATAATTAAATGCCAGTATCCTATAGAGCTAACGATCGGTCCATTTGGAAGCATGAATATTCAAGCTGCTTTGTCTGTAAGTATATCCGTTTTGTATTGTAGCAATAACAATTTGACACTATGGGCCCTTTGTTACAAAATCGGTTCGGAGAGGCGTTTGCATTCAGGTAGAAATTCACACACATATTAGCAATAGTTATGTAATTATAACATATAAAGGTCCAAGATGCGAGAAAATACAGTCTAGTTTCCGTGTGTTTCACAGAATATTTTAAATAACTAATCTTCCGAAACATTTCGGGGTATCCATACTTTTTCCTCACCATGTATACTTAGTCACATGTAGGTAGGATACCAAATTTTGCTCTCTAATAATACCTTTTTTTTTTGTTTCAGAGATTTAAACTAGCCTATTCGTATGTATCTCTTGTCTCTAAGTCTTAAGTTTGCTTTATTGTTATAATATTGGTAACTGACGTTTCTCTAATTAAATAAATTTGATAAAAGTCAAATAGATGTTTTCATTTTGGGTCCCCATAAAAAACCCGAAACCAAATTTGACAGAAAAAGAAAATAATTCGTTCGAAAAAAATTGTCTTGAAAATGAAATAACGGGAAAATAAAATCGCTAGAAAATATATGCATATAATTAAATTTAATCGAAACACATTTTTATAGAAACAAAAAATGTCAGAAAATGTTTTTAACGAAAATAATTTAATAGAAACATAATAATGCCGAACCACAAAATTCAATACCTCCAATCTGTCACTCACAGGTGTTATGTTTAACTGGTTTTATTAATTATCCAATAAGCAACGAATTGCGATTATAATTATAGCTACCGTAAACTTACAAGAATACTGAATATTAAAAAATGAAACAATAAAATAAAACAGAAACGTATTTTCTCTTTAAAAATACAGAGCGTGCACTGCAGTGGGGGTGTGCAAAATAAAAATTCTAAACCACAAAACAATGGCTGTATTATTTCGAAACAATATATATCAACCAGTGTCGTAACACCAATTTTTTTTTGTAAAAAAATATATTTTATTGCTCCTATAAATAAATTTTCCCCTTCCCCCCTCGTATGCTTTGTAACCGTGAGGTTGGATCCTCGTTCCCATTTTAAAAGTCATTGGTTAGTTCGTTAGTTATCAAATTATTAGTTAGGGTTGAGTTGGTCCTTGCAGGAAACTGAAAAAAAGTACACTAAACTAGTGATCACCCCCGTTGGTTTTTAATATTTAGGCAAACGTCAGCCTTAGGTGAAAAATTGTACATTATTTCGGTAGTTTTAATGAATTTAGGAAGTCTTTAAGTTCTAAGTGAGAGAACATTAATATTTTTACCATTATTACTACGACCAACAAATAATACTTAAAAAATCTTTAAGAAATCATTTTCAAGTGTGCATTCTGTAATACAATAAAAACGAGTGTTTGAAAATTAAATTTAACAAACTACACATAATTAATTAAATTAATAAATAAAACATGTCGGACAGTTAAAAACACCTTAGTCAAACATACACTAACAACTAATTTAAAAAAAGGACAAAGGACACGAGAATAATAATAAAATTCGATACGAAACAACGAGCGGCATCTAACAATTTAAAAACTAATTAAAAAATATAAATAAAACTGTCGAGACGAAACAAAGATAAAAAAAAAACAAGAAAACTATTTAAAATTATTGATAACTTTGGCTATCTCTTTATAGTGTGCGTTGATGGGTTCATTCAAACTGACAGATGTAGGATTAATTTCCAACTTTGCTATTTGAAAATTCGCCAAAAAATTAAATTTCCTGCCCTTGTGAGCATCATGTAACATTTTAAAGTTATTCGCAAATGCATACCAAACGCCGAACGCCTATCGGATGGAGATTTTTGCTTGTTATGTAAACAACTATTAAATTTTTGTATTAAACTTTTCTTCAATCTTTAAATTTATATTTCGTGTAATTAAGGTCAATTTTGACTAATCAAATCATTTGAACCTGCTTAATAGCACCAAAATAAACATAACCCCTCCCCTCTTCCCCATTAGTAAAGAATTCTGTACTAAATATCGCGAATTATTTAAAATAAAACATTATTAACATTACGGCTGACGTGAAGCAAAATTGCAGGAAATATAGTGGATTTTTATTGGCCTGGCTTTCCATCACTATGGTAACCACTGTCTGGTATGGACAGCGACTAACTACCTACTTCATTACAACTTTTCCAAAACAATTTCAATATGGCGGCTGACTTTTAAACACAGCACACTGTTAATTTCATTGTCAAACAAGTGGTCAAATTCTTTGGACCAATTGGACACTATTGGAAAAAGATAATTAATAAATAGTCAAAAACGCAGCATTGCATCATCAGGGGCAAAAGTGAACTTTTATTTTTCCTTTAAACACGCCACTGAGTCGTTCCCATAAATATTTTGTGTAGAAAAGTCCCTCAGGCACATGCATGTTTTACTGATCTGTGCCACAACTACTATTCAATATTAAAAGTGTTTCCCCCACCTTTCAAAACGCCTCTTGAGTCCTTTTAAATTCTCAGACGCTAAAAAAATATCGTCAAAAGTTAGAAAAATGTCGTTTAGATCACTACTCTGCGCGAAGAAATTTTGTACAGTTTTTGCTGAGTGGACACATACGATGAGTTATTTTTTACAGATCCTGGACGCAATACAAAAAGTTTTGTATTATTGGGACCGAATGAGTTTTGTTTTAATGATTCTAAAGTATATACGAAAATGCTATTTAATGAGATATTTGTATTTGAAATATAGCATAATATTTTTCAACAAAAGAAGGAGTTTAGGTAAGTGAAAAAAATTAAGCCCGTAGCTTAAGGGCAAATCCCACATCTGCAGAATACACGTTTAAGATAATAGTCAGAAATCTAAGCATTTTTAATTAAGAACATAAGAAAACAATTTCAATTATTTAATAATATCCCAATACTTTTAGATTTTTTCATAAGAAAAATTTACAAGTCAAAACTGACGCAGCAAGAAAAAAAAATATTTGCACCTCTCCGGATAGTTATCAAATTCTATTTGAGCCGTTTTTTTCCAGTATGCATGGTGTCGTAATTATCTTTAGATCTCGATCATTCTGACGAAATTTAAGAGGTTCTATAAGCTTTTCTTCCAATCAAAAGGTTTTTACCAATAATCAATAAAACAGACATATAGGTCGTAATTCTTTAAAAACGACAGAAAATCTCACCCGTCACAATTCCGGAAAGTAGCGAAACACAGCCACCTTAATATTTATCCTAAGGCTAGCCGTCCATTAGCAGATTTTCCGCGCGGATTTCATGTTATGGTGAAGGTGCCAATCGTTCTGTCACTGTTTTATTCACTGACAGACAAGGACAAATTTAAAAATCCGCGCGGATAAAAAGCTTATGGAAGTCCAGCCTAACGCGTTGTAAGAAAAACTTTAATATTTTAAAGAAATTCTGCATGACTAGTTTCACGGCGGAGTTAAATTATCACCATGCACTACCGTTCTTAACTAAAAATCCAGGTAATTAATTTTTTTTCTTTTTTAATTAATTTTTGTCTTAATATCCTTCTATCGGTGCAATATATTGACACCTAACTGACAGAAAGTCGATGTTTTACCTGTCAATTTGGTATAAAAATGGAAGCCATAGTAGGCTAAAAGACACTGAGATAGTAGGAGTTAACTGGCTTTTTAGTTGAGATGGTGTTGCACTATGTAAGAGGAATAGCAGAATTTGTGTGACTTTTCTGAACACTGACAGTGACATATTCCATGGTATCTATGGACAATTAGGCGCAATTTTACAACTCATAGTTACACCTCAGTTTAAACTACGGATGTCGAATCTTTTACGATTTATAGGTGCAGTTTATCAAAAAACTTCGGTTTAACCGTTACCGGCGGTCTGGGATTTACTGAAAGAGTCTAACCTCAAAATAGTTATTTAAAGTTTGTTTTTGGTAAAAAAACTGCCTGCCGTACTTGACAAGGGAACAATATTCCATTGTTTTTTAAATAACTTTTAATTTGTCTTATGATCTGAAGTAAAAAATCCAAGAAGACTAGGAATTGGCTCTGCAGAATAGTAAAATTATACTTGAAACGTATGCTCAATTCAAGTGTCTTATTGAAGCACCCCCTGTTCTAAACTCAAGAACACCCACCTCTGTAAGAATCGCAAGGACAAGAATCTACCGTTTGTCAAAAAAACTGTAATTATTTAGTGAAGTCACTATGATCGATGCCTTAGAATTTATTTTTGATCGACTGGGTGAAGATGATGACAAAATTATTGACATTGTCGAAGCAACAAGAAGACCAAAAATTATTCGTCCTAGAAAAAATCTTTTGGAGGAGTACGACGATGTAGATTTCAAAAAGAGGTTTAGATTATCTAAAGAGACATGCGAAATTGTGCACAAGGAAATTCGACAAGAGTTGGTATCCCACAGACCAGTAAGTTTTATTCTCACACCGAGCTCACACGTATATATAATATATACTGTATATCTTTGCGTTTCTGACAATTCTGAACATTTTTTGTTGTGGCGTCTGGCTGTAGGTCTGTCTGTAACTATATATCTCAAAAACTACCTGAATGATTTTTATCAAATTTGGTGACTATGCTGGGTTTGGCTGTAGTTCGTGCCATTTTAAAGAAAATGTAGTCTTTTTAAACTAGAAAAAAACTTAACAGCTAATTTAACAGCTCTTCTTTTCTTCCTGGCCCTGGTTTAACTGCGACTTATAAAATTGAGCAACTTGTTTACCAATGGATTAATCCAAGGATTAAACTGAAGTTTAAACTATGGTTTAATCGGGAGTTTTACCTTTAGTTGTAAAATTAGCCCTAAAAGTGTTAAAGGTTTGTTTACACACAAAAATAAGCTTAATAACATATACAATGTTAAATTTAAAAAAAGGGTTTTTTGTAAAAACAGTATTCAAAAATTAAATTGACATATTTTTTTTTTACTGGAACACTATCAAGAAACTAAATTTTAAGGAAAATTAGCAAATTACTCCTCACAAAAAAGCAGTTTGTGGAAACTTGTGTTTAAAAATCATCAGATTTTTTGTAAGGGCGGGATTTTTGGATAATAAAATAATTTCAGCATAGAGTTGATAATCACTACACTTCTTTGCTAAATGTTTTTAGTTAGTGTAACAAATGTTGATTTTAGCCGGTCAACTGGATTTTGACCACTGTATTAAATTAAGGTTAATCAGAGTATACAGCAAGTTTTTATTTTCTATAAGCTTCAAATCTTACTTCGTTTTGCTTTACCGTTTTTTTATTTTTAGGTGAAGCCTGTTGTACTTTTTTTAGTTCTACATCTATAGTTTGGTTTAATAATTGATCTTTTATTTCTTTTATTTCTCTATTAGTTCTTCAATTTCTTGATATTGTTCTGTTGTTTATTCTTAGTTTCCTGATTTAATCCTGTTTCTTTATTTCTCTATTAATTCCATTTAATTAACATCCAGATCTTCAATTTCTTTACATTGTTGTGTTATTTATTCATGTTTTGCTGATTTAATCTTGTTTCTTTATTTCTCTATTAATTCCATTTAACTAACATCCCGATCTTCAACTTCTTAACATTGTTGTGTTATCCATTCTTGTTTTGCTGATTTAAACTAGTTTCTCTTTTTTCCATCATAAAGGTGATCTTCTGTCGACTATGACACTTTTTTTATCTGTTCAGAATATTTCTGCATCTTGTTTGGTATATTTATTGATATATTTAGATCTTTTGTTTAGTTTGACTCTACCTTAATATCTTGATGTGCGTAAAATGTTAAAGGTTTTTTATTTGTGGGATGATTTTAATTTGGCTTCAAATGATGTAACTCTTTTCGCTTTGGTCCTTTATGTGTTCCTTGTGGGATGCTCATCCAAGTTTGAATTTTCGTTATTTCCACCCAAGATCTTTTGATCTTTTGTTTTTTGGGTTTTTAACTTCTTTTTTTGTTTTAATTGCCTTAGTAGCATAATCCTATTGGAAATATTAACACGCCAGGACGAATCCGTATCAGGTAACTTGGATAAGTACCAGTGCGGAACGATGCCTATTTGTGAGTGATTAAGTTTGGAAATCAAAGTATATGATGATGTTTAATGATGTATGTATATGTATGTATTGACCAGTGAAACCACTGATGAGCTCACGCTGGTTACCCAGAGCGAAACATCGTTTCAATGAATGAATGGATTTTCGTGATTTTCACCCAAGATCTTTTGATCTTTTGTTTTAAGATAATCCTTGTCACGCTTTTAACTGTGTAATATTCAGCCGTTCTTGTTTTTATATCTAGAAATACACTGGACAAATACTTTTAGTGCTGCTGCTGCCCAACACTAATTTTCTTGCCATATCTGGGCACTTTTACTTAGCTTACAGGTCCGTACAGTTTCCAAAATGATACGACCGTACAAAACGAGAGGGAATATATAATTGTTTATAATTTTCTTTTTTAGATTACCCCAATAAAGTAACTAAAATTAACAACCTGGACGATACCCGTAAATCCTGGCAATACAATTTGAGCAAATATTTACTGGAAATAAATTTGGACAGAAAAAAATCTCAAGCGGAAAAACTACAGGAATAAACACACCGATAACTATTAGTTTTTTAAACTTTTTAACTGATTAAATTTATTTGCATTTTAAAAGCTGCTTTTATCTAACAGAGCCTAAACCTACAACCAAAAGAAAGTGTGTGTATTATCGTGAAGAAGGCAGAGTAATATAGTTTAAGTGTCACAAACACAGGTAAAAGTTAAGTTGTAGGTACGCTAACGCAAAACATACCGTATTAATTTTTGCTTTCTATACTTGGTAAAATAAATCAGTTAGTTGTCAGTGATGCCATTTTTTCGGACGACCCAGAAATACGCACGAAATATGCAAAGGAAGCAGTCAATTTTCTATTGATGTTTTCTATAAAAAATATTAAATTCTGTACAGCACTTTCTTAAGCTGCATTCACAACAAGATTATTTAAGATAGTAGGTAGTATCTACTATTGATAAAAAAATAGAAGCAACATCATATAACTATGAAGTTAACTCTGTGTTTCGGACTTCCATTGTCTATATTTTATTTTATATATATTATTTACATGACGTTTCGATCAGTACAATCTCTGATCGTCTTCAGGTGCAAACAATTTGCCACCATGTATATGAATAATTATTTGAATGAAAATTATTTGTGTGTATACCTTATATCAAAAGAAATATTTGATAAATTTTTTATCTTCAAATCTTTCCTTTTTTCACAGATTTTTTCCATTCATTTTCAAAACAACCAACCATTTCTGAAAATTTTAAATAATTTTTCTCGTATTTTTTGGTCTTTTTGGATTGCTTACAGTTTACTTAAAAAATAAAAATGCCAAGAGTTGGCGCCCAAACAATTTCATCATTTAAACGACTTCGAGAAAGGACGCATCGTGGGCATGAACGAGGCTGGTTTTGGTTTACGGGAAATTGCAAGAAGGGTATGTATGTACATATTCAAAACTGGTGGTTAGCTCTCTACCGAAGGCTGAACCATGCACTGCGGGTTCAAATGGACCTATTGTGCCCAGGTATCTACTGCTACTACGACTATCTACCATTTGATACGACCCAGGAAACAAAAATCCTGCAGACTACAAAACTTGCTTTAGGCTTGATACGTTGTCTTCAACTTATACCAGTTGGAGCTTTAGTGAAAGCCACCAAGAAGGATTAATGCCAATCCATCAACAGTGTTAAGAGTTTAGAGAAGGTGGTCCAATAATGAGACTTATGGGCGTCGTGCGGGTTCTGGACGCCCTAGATTATTACAAGGTCGTGATTTACGGTATTTCAGACTTATTGCTCTCAGAAATCGACGGGACAGTATACGCCAAGGAAGAGACGTTCTAGTTGCTTCTAGTTGCAGCTCCAGGATGAGTGTTTTCAAGGATAACAGTTAATCGAAGATTGCTTGGTATGAGGCTGAGGGCTTACCGTCCGCTTTTGGTGCTACCTTTAGCCCCACAACATAAGGTTTGCCGCTTGGAGTGGTGCAGAGCTCGGCAAAACTCAGCGACGAATCCAGGTTTTGTTTAGGCCACCATGATGGACGCATGAGGGCTAGGCGATTTCGAAGTGAGAGACGAAATATAGACTTTGCTGTTGAACGTGCTACAGCAAGACAGCAAAGTATCATGGTATGGGGTGCTATATATTTAGGAAGCAGATCACCTCTAGTCCTGACCAACGGCAATCGGACTGCTGAGCGATATATCGATGAAGTGCTGCAGCCAGTTTTACATTCCTACCTACACACTATCCCAAATGCGATCATTCAACAGGATAATGCCAGACCACATATTGCTCGTGAAACAATGGACTTCTTACATGAACTTGGCATAGAGACTTTGGAATGTTCGGCAAGATTGCCCGACTTGTCGCCTATCAAACACGTATGGGATATGATAGGGCGCAATCTTAGTCGATTACCACGTCCCTCTGGAAACTTAGATGAACTCAGAACTTAGGATTTGGATGAGTGTTCCTCAATATGATATAGACCATCTTATTTTGTTAAT
This sequence comes from Oxystoma pomonae, assembly GCA_963921995.1. Taxonomy (NCBI): domain Eukaryota; kingdom Metazoa; phylum Arthropoda; class Insecta; order Coleoptera; family Brentidae; genus Oxystoma; species Oxystoma pomonae. The sequence goes on from OY998167.1 coordinate 111,953,817, forward strand.
GCTCAATAGAACAAACGAGTGCATAGTAACCATGGAGGAGCCACTCATTATTGATTTTTTGATGATTATCATGGAGGAATCTTCTTGGAAATGTAATCAATTACCAAGAGCATTCTTATGTATTAATATTTAAACAAATTACTTTGAAAATATTTGTCCTTTCTGGTGTTGCATTTTTGATTTTTACATTATTTTCGTTGTTTTTCAAAGTTATTATTGATACATTATAGTTTCTCATGGTTATATGGTTTACTAGGAGTTTTTTTTTTGAAAATTCAGTCAAGGGCGTTAAAATACCTCATAATTATACGGATGTTACCAACATAATACAATTGATTTTTTTTCTCTAAAAGTTTGTACGTAATTGTTTGTTTTAAGTAATTAATTAATAACTTAATCAATCCATCCTGTATCAGGTAAAGATACTATTTCATTTTTACATAATATAAGGCGATTTTCAGCGTGGAATGATTCTTAATTGGTATTTACCAATGCACTTCCGCGATTTTGGTTTTACTTAAAGTAGGGAAAATTGTGACGTAACGAATCAGCTGATTTACTTTTGGTATTTACCATTTATAACCACACTCTAGACTTGGGTTCATCTTTTGGTTATTGCTAAGGGTATGTTTTTGTTGTGTGAAGTTTTTTTTGGGTTTAGGAAATAGAAGAAAACTGGTAAACTATGAAGGATAAGGAATGTTGATTTAGGTCAACGACCTCGAAATAGCAAGTCGTCTGCTTAACGGTATGTATTTGTAATAAGAGCCCACAAATTGAGCTTTTATAATGAACACTTCCATGTTTCAATATTTATTGCAAAGGTCTCAAAAAACAAAAACATAAGTCTACATTCCTTTACTCTTAACCAATGCATTTCAGGCTCGCTGAAATGCATTGGTTATTGAGTGGTGGTGGGATATGACGTTACAGTTACTGTCAAAGTTGTCAACCGAAAGAAAAACCACGGTATATACCGAAGAAAAATCATTCCAGGCTGAAAATCGCCTATAGGCTAAGCTACATAGGAAAAATAGAAGAAAAAATTAGAATCCAATTTTTTTTATTAACAAGCTTAGAAAGGTCCACCGTTTAATATAATAAAAGTCCCCATTCCTACCCCCTCAGGAACTGGTATTTCTAACCTCCAAAATACTCCAAAAAAGCGTTTATCTTTAATAACTCCTAAACGGTGACAGACTGTCAAAAGTGACAAATAGGAAAAGTTTTGAAATTTTAATTTTCTATTAATAACACTGTCCAACAATGAAAATGTTTCGGGGTCAAAAATAGCTAATTCTTAAGTATTTTCATGGACTGAATTCAAAAATCATCATAAAAATTAGAGATTAGCTCTAGTTTTGGAGATAAGGTGATATTTTACATTTTATATCCTCTAAAAGCATCTCAGCAAAGAATTCTCTCTCTCTCTCTCTAATCGAACGCACAGTTAATGTAGTGTGTATGGTATTGTTATAAAACTAGATACATGGAGACACAATATATCATCGCAAACTGACTATAGTGTTTATGCTGTAAATCTAAGGTTTACATTTTACATACAATATTTCTATTTAGTTTAGTGCAAAATTTGTTGTTTTGAAGTGTTTTTAAAGTAAAACTTATTGCATTAACATGCCTCGTAAATGTGTAAATTCATTTAACAATTTTTGTTATATTTGTGGAGAAATAACGTTTTCTCCACAGAAACGCAATTTGACGCCTCTTGTGAAGACTGCTTACCAACATTATTTTGGAATGAAGGTAGGAGACCAGGATAAGTCATGGCCTCCACATGTATGTTGCAACTCGTGTTCAGTTCTATTACGAGAATGGCTTGAAAATAAAAAACGATCGATGGCTTTTGGGGTGCTTGGCGGGAGCCTACAAACAACATAGATGACTGCTATTTTTGCTTGACTCCGCCTATCAATGCAGGATTGTCAATAAAAAAAAGAGGAACAGTTCAATATCCGAATCTCCCATCTGCTATTCGACCTATACCACATTCAGACAGTTTACCAATTCCTACTCCACCTCAAAACTATGAACTGGAAGTAGAGAGTGAAGACAATGTGGAAGATGAGGAATTAAACATGCCTTCAATATCACACGACCCTGATTTTGAAGAAAAAGATGATCAGCCACACAGATTGAGCCAGTCAGAGTTAAATGATCTCATTCAAGATCTTGACTTGTCACAGGAGAAGTCAGAACTTCTAGGATCAAGGTTACAGCAATTAAATCGTCTTCAACCAGATGTCAGGGTCTCTAAGTACAGACAGCGTCAGCGGAATCTGTTACCTTTTTTTAAGAAGTAGAATAATCTTGTTTTTTGCTGCGATATTAATGGTCTGAAGCTTAGTTTAAAAGCTGTATTGCTTCATAATGGCAATCGTCTTCCTTCTGTTTCTGTTGGTCACGCAGTTCATATGAAGGGGACTTATGCAAATATGGCAACCCTCCTCAAGTCAATCAAATATGTTGAACATTAGTGGACCTAAAAGTCATTGCTGTACTATTAGGAATACAATTAGGGTACACTAAATATTGTTGCTTTTTATGTATGTAGGATAGTAGAGATAGCAAATCACACTATATCCAAGTAGATTGCCCTGCAAGGAATCTTAAACCTAGTGAGAAAAATGTCGTTGCCGAGCCTCTCGTGCATCCAAAAGATGTTCTTCTTCCACCCCTACATATCAAGCTCGGTTTAATGAAGAATTTTGTCAAAGGCTTAAACCAAGATGGTCAGGCTTTTAAATATTTGAGAGAAAAAATTCCCAAACTAAGTGATGCAAAAGTCAAGGAACGCATCTTTTTTGGGCCACAAATACGTGAACTCGTTAAAGATCCTGCTTTCGACCTAGTTCTGAAAGGAAAAGAAAAGGAAACTTGGGAAGCTCTTAAGGGAGTTATATGCACCCAGTTGTGGAACTGTCAGTGACGAGCATGGGGAAAGATTCCACCAGGATATTTCTCTCATGGAACGGAGATATCAGGGCCGCTGGAATGAAGCAATGCTCGCGGATTACTGCTGGTTTATGTATAGGGATGCTCCAGATATTACTTACAAGAGGAAAGCCAAAAGACAGCGATCTCATGAAGCCCCCAATTAATTCTTCATATATTCAACCACCGGTCAGTGTTCTTTTGTCATTTATAGTGTGTAACTGTCATTAAAAATACACCTTTTTATATTGTTAGCATACATAATTAATATTTTTCGTTACCTCATAATCCTTATTAAATGAAAAAATCAATATTTTTTATCACAGAAACTAGAGCTAATAAAACATTTTCTTTGTCATATTCGTTTTTCGCAACCCGAAATTGGTAGGAATTAACTCATAAGTTGAAAGAAACAAAAAAAAATTTGTTGGATAGTGTAAGTAAATAGTGATAGTGTATGTTGGGAATTTGGAACCTTTGGTTGCACTAAAACAAAGTTAGGATTGTTTTCCACAAACCAAAACTACACTTTTTTGCACTCAAACTCAAGTGATAGTGTAACTCCTTCTACCAGAGAAATTGAAAAAATCCAAGCAAAAATGACGCCAATATGAACAATTTCTCGCATCTCCGCTTTTATCATTTGCATCAAGATTTCTCAACCTACGAGTACAAAATTTGGCAGGTTGATGAAAATTAAATTTTTCCAGTGGCGTAGTCCGATTTTCTTAACTAGAAAATTTCAAAATGTACCAAAACTCTTTGATACGCCACTTACTGAAATATACAAAACAGACCCCGCTTTTTATTGGATCTTATACCAGATAAACAGAGAATTTCCAACGACACCTTCCGCTTGTATTTGCTGCTTCTAGCAATAAAATAGGAATTTTTTTAAATCATAATTGGTATTGGAAGAGTGGGGACCTTGGCTCTTTCATTTAAGAAATTTACTAAAAAAAAAATAAAAAAATTCTTATGTTATTACTAGAAGCAGCAAATACAAGTGGAAGGTTTCATTGGAAATCCAGTCAAAAGCAGGGCCTTGTTTTGTATTTGTTAATATTTTCTATGCCACTAGAAAAATTTTTTGATATAATTGAGGTCATTGCTGCCACGAAACGCCGTGACTTGCGAAGGGTAGGGGGTTGGTGGCCGGTAAAAATAGATTCACAAGACTACTCTTGATGCGTGTATTCTCAAATACTATAAAGAAACAACAAAAAACAACATCTTAAAGGTCGGAAGGCAAAATTAGATTCATAAAAAATGTTAATTTTATCTTACAAAATTTCAAAAATTTCAAGCTACTGCGAAAATAGGGGGAATCAAGTCCAATTTACTCTCCGTGCCGTACGACCGAGGTGGATTCGAAGCACGCTGCAGTGTTATCTTTTGGAAATTCATTTTGTTTTTATTATTTTGTTTTATTTCTGCCTTGCTCGAGAAACAGATGGGTAAGTTCTTAATTGAAATAATACATCTTTAAAACCAAAAATGGATGTCTACGAAGTTGCCGAAAAAGTGCAGATGGTCAAATGGTCAAATCGTCATAACCCAACACACGTTCGATATTGGTCGAGGGAAAATTTGCATTTGTATTTTGACGTAAGAACACAGTATCCCCAAAAACTAAATGTTTGGGGGGGGGGGGTATTATAGGGGAACACGTAATTGGGCCATTTTTTATTAACGGCAATTGCAATTTGAATGGTCCTAGATACTTGGATCTACTGCAGCAGCACATTATTCCAACTGCTAGGCAGTTGTTAGGTGTAAGATTTGGTGAAACATGATTTCAACAAGATGGTTGTTCCGCTCACAATGTTGGCCTTGTTACGGAATATCTTGATAATGTATTTCCTAATCGGGTTATAAGTACACGGGGAACTATTTTATGGCCAGCTCGATCTCCCGATCTTGCTCCTAATGACTTCTATCTGTTTTTGAAGAAGCTTTTCAAATTATCACCCCTAACATGCTTGGAAACGTTAGAAGGGGTTTTTATAGAGCAAGGAGGACTTTTCGAACATTTGCTTTAATTTTTTTTTGACTGGGAGAATCTTTTTGGTTTTTAGGATGTATTATTTTATTTTGAGAACTTGCTTTTATTTTGTTTCTCCTTATTATTTTCATTGTAATACGTCGTCACTGATAAATCTGAGCAGTTGACAATAAAACGCTCTTATTTATCAGTGACAAAAAATAAGAAAATTACGTTATAAAAATTTGCGTATTTATTGACCAAATTCCGGTTTCATTGACTACGCTCCACACAGCACCGTGGTTAGAGGCGTACTAAATACCAAAGGAAAGTCATGCAAGTGGTGATCGCAGGCCTGAGTATTGGTTGCTACACTGATAGGCGTGCGGTGTCTCTGCATGTACGTACACTGGCAAATTAGACTTCTTCCGCCCTATGTTCGCAGTAGCTTGAAGCGGTCTGTATATTCTTACCTATAAAGAAACAACCAGGCACTTCAGGTGATTTAGCGTACAGCTAAATCCACTAATTAAAACCGGAGGGTTCGTTTTTTTAAACAGTATTTGAGAACTTTAAAACGTGGGCGACCGATTAACCCTCTATGGTACCAATGCCCCGAACTTTATGGCGCGCAATTGCTAAAATAAAAGTTGGCAAGAGGATAAAGAGAGACAAAAATTCCCCGTACCAATAGGAAAGAACTAAGGAGCGACAAATTTAAATGTAGTATTTTAGAAAATATTTAGGAAACATGAAAGAAAAATTAAATAGGTAAAAATGTAGTAGTTGTTCTGTTACATCTTTCCCCCCCCCCTTTAAATAGACTCTAAACAGCTCTAAACCTGTTTAAGATGTCGTTGTTAAGTTGGCATACAATATTTCTTTAAATGGGAAGCATGAAAAGTAACACGCTCAATATCATTATTCACACCAGTAAGCACGAAAGTGGCATCGCTTATCTTTTTTTTAATTCTGTAAGGTCCTTCTGTAAGATGTATTGTTTGCTTTCAATAAAACGAAATCACCCGGTAAAAACTCCAAAAAGGGGCGACCCGGAAACAAAACGTCGCGACGTTGTGCTTTCCCGCGCAAAGTTGCGTCGGCTAAAATCGACTTTTCGCCGTACGTCCCGGCGCTTTTCTCCTATGTATTCCGCAGGCAAAAGTGTGGGCGGACTTTCCCCAAACTGTAACTCGTTTGACGAAAATCCAGTTGATTTATGTACAACCGTGTTTAAAAACAGTTCAAAACGAGAAACTTCCCAAGCCCAACGAGAGTGTTTTTCTGAACAGTACGTTCATAAAAGACGCCCCAACTCGCGCATCGTTCGTTCTGCGGGGTTGCTAGCGGGATGACGGACCGAGGAATATACCAATTTTATATTATTTTCTTCTTGTAATGTTTTTTTCCAAATTTTTGAGGTATATTGGTTACCTTGATCACTAAGCATACGTAGAGGCTTCCCGTTCGTAGGAAAATAGTCATTAAGGAGACGATTCAACATGGATCGCGAGGTGGCTTTTTTTAACGGAAATAATTTAACGTGTTTTGTAAAAAGGTTGACCACCACAAGTAAATACATAGCTGCGCCACGACTTCGTATTAACGGACCCAAAATGTCAGTCGCCACAATGTCATTTTTGCCAGTCGGGATTATTTGCATCTGAGGAGGTTTTGATAAAACACTTATTTTGGCTTTTTGACAAATGTCGCATTGTTTAACCCTTTTTTTAATCTCGCGGTGCATGTTATTAAACCAAACGTTTTTTAAAAGCTGCCATGTCTTGTATATTCCAAAATGACCGAAAATATCATGGTAAACATCGATAAATTTATGTATTAAAGTACGAGGAACACAGAGAAAATATCGGCCGTCAGTATTACCCGTTTTGTACAAAATTTCGTTACGTACCACAAACTTACCCTAAACATTTAAGTCAAGGGGTAATTTTTCTTTTATAGCCCGTAACTTCATCTTGACTTTGGAAATTTGACATATTTTTTAGTATTTCGAAAACATCTGATGGCATTTTCAAAAACGACATTATTTGAAAACATTTATCGTCCGGTACGGGAAAACGCGCCCCCGTATAACGGCTTAATGCGTCAGCGGCCAAATTTGTACTACCCGGGATGAAATGGATATCAAAATCGTGTTCCTGAATAACGAGAGCCCATCGTGCTATTCTCTCGGATAGTAAGCGACAACGGTAAGGTAGGCTATGGCTTTATTGTCCGTATATAAATGAAATTTGCGACCCAAAAGATAGACATGCCATTTTGAAAACGCAAAAATTATCGCCAGTAATTGTTTTTCAGTCGCAAAATATCGTTTTTCTCTATCCAATAGAGACCTTGATGCATAGGCGACAACTCGACGTTCGCCAGAGATACTTTGGAACAGAACGCCAGCTACCGCGGTGTCGCTGCTGTCCGTTTCAATTTGGAACGGTTCAGTCAGTGCAGGGTGGAACAATAAAGTTTCATCCTGTAGTAAAGATTTTAAATTTTGAAAAGCCTTTTCCTGCTTTTCCGACCACGCCCACGGCGTTTTCTTTTTTAATAAAACGGTTAAGGATTGCGAAAGTTCTGAAAATTTTGGCGAAAACATCCGGTCATACTGACAAATACCGAGGAATGCCTGTAATTGTTTAACATTTTTTGGTTGTTGATAGTCTTTCAACGCTTGTATTCTTTCAGGGTCCGGGCGAATAGACTCGCCAGTTATGACGTAACCTAAAAATTTCAGTTCTTTTTGAAAAAACGAACATTTTGAAAGTTTTATTGTCATACCAGCAGATTGTAAGCGGCTAAAAACACGCTCTAAGTGACATAAATGATCCTCAAATGAATCACTCATTATAAGTAGATCATCCAAATAATTTATTAAAAAGTCGCCAAATTCCGCGCCAAATATTACATCAACGGTATGTTTGCGTACCGGTTTGGGTAGTTCAAAATCCGGTTCCATTATCGAATTAGTTCTCCGCGCATCTAAACAAACCCGTACCGTACTATCTCGTTTAATGGTGGTCATAAGGGGTGATATGTATTGTGATGGCGCGCGTTCAATAACGCCCCACTCCAACATTTGTTCCAAAGTATCTTGGACGGCTGGCCGGTGCGCTACCGGTATCGGGTATGGCTTTATAAAAAAGTTTTATTCTATGAACGTACAAAGTTGTGCGTCCCGGTATATTAGAAAATATATTTTTATACTTTTCCAATAAATCTGAAAAAGACTGCTTTTGCTTGAATAAAAGATTTTGACCTTCAATGCTATTTATTTCAAAATTAGCATTTTTAACGGTGTTCAACGTATTTATATTTATTTCTTTTACTTCGGATTTAGCATAAAATTGCGAAAAAAACTTAACCAATTGTTCGATTTATTGACCATAGTACTAATGCTGCATGAAGATAAATTGCTTTCCTCATGTGAAAATTCTTTTTCGTGTATAACTAAAATGCTGTTATCTGATTTAATAGTTAAAAGTTTTTGAGGTAAATTTCTAGAAACATTAAAAAAGCGCAAAAAAACACACCCTAGAATCACTGAACAAGAAAGACTAGGTATTACTAACAACTCTGTCAAAAATTCTTGATTTTCTATAATAATAGGTATTTCTATTTGTAATAGGACTTTTTTATATTTAGCTTTAAAAGCACCTACCACCCTTATACTTGTACATTTCATGTGCGGTATTTGAGGGTGAAAATGGGAGAGCTGTAACCAGGTTTCCTCAGAAATTGCAGAGACCTGACTACCGCTATCTATTAATGCTGTAAAACAAAAATCAAACATTCTTACGATTATCCTAGGAGTACTATTGTCTATTTTCGAGTGATTAAAGTCGCATTCTTCCAGTAGCTCCTCTCGCGGATTATTTGACAAAATACGACCCCCCGAAGGAGCAGCCTCTCCAAAATTGGGGGTTAGTTCTGAAGGCTGTCCTCGTTTTCCGAGTTTTCCAAATTTACCTCTAAACAGGAAATATTATGTGGCCTAGGAGTTTTAGACAATTACGTTTTTTGTGGGTTAGATTGTTAGGAAAAATAATTATTTTTTTGTTCAAATTGGGGAGCTTTTTTATAACTTCTACTAAAATAGCTATCGGCCTGTCTTAATCGTTCAAGAGCCTCATTTAAAGTGTTTATCCCTATTAAAATAGCAGAAATGTTAGGGGGAAAATGCCTCGCTATTATACAAATTAATTCTTGGGTAGAATAGGGTGGCTCTAAATATTTCGGAAGGGCAACATATTTGTTAAAATGGTCAACTAAAAGACCCTGATTTTCATAGTACCTGTCCGACTCCAGCTTTAAATTAATTTTGATTTGTTTCTCGACATTCCAGTAGTTTTCAATAAATGCTTTTTTAAAATCGTTATATGTGAAAAATTGGTCATAAAAAGCGTCCCACCAGGTTTTTACTGACTTTTTTAGTAAACTATTTAAGATAAAAACAATTTTTTGATAGGGGACAGAGCTGACGTCAATAACATTTTCAATTGAGTGTAAAAATTCAATAGGGTGTAAAATACCGTCATTTTCAAAGGCGGGTAAAATTTTGAAGTTCGAACCACTAGAAGTGCCTGTTACAAAATTTTGTGAATTTTGAGCTAAATTATTTTGTAAATTTAAATTAGAAAATTGTAAAAACGCTTGATTCAAAATTCTTGAGACATCTTGCTCGGTGTAAAGCGGGGGTACTTGTTGCATACCAACTGGGTATACCGGTACTTGTTGAGAACTACTGAAACCCAGGTTCTGTGATGATCCCCCTGGATTATAGACCCCCGTGTTTACTGTGCGGGGTTGTTGTTGCTGCGACACCCTAGTGCTGTCACTGGTATTTGTTGGGGATCCACCCTGGTTCTGGGTGATGCTGTTATGGTTCGGTGGTGAATGTTCAACTCTGGAGGCACCATTTTGATGGTTAACGTTAATTAATGGAAAATTATTACCTTGGTAAACATTTGGTGGAACCTGTCTGGGAAATCCCCGAAAAGGTGACGTTTGAGTCGTTGTTGTCAAGGCTTCTTTGCCCTCGGCCTTGAGCTGATGATGGTGTGTGTGTCATTGGCATGGTGTCTTGATATTCTATCCAGTCCCTGCTCGGGCGCCAAGTTGCCACGAAAGGCCGTGACTTGCGAAGGGTAGGGGGTTGGTGGCCGGTAAAAATAGATTCACAAGACTACTCTTGATGCGTGTATTCTTAAATACTATAAAGAAACGACAAAAAACAACATCTTAAAGGTCGGAAAAATGTTCATTTTATCTTACAAAATTTCAAAAATATATATACAGACCGCTTCAAGCTACTACGAACATAGGGGGAATCAAGTCCAATTTACTCTCCGTGCCGTACGACCGAGGTGGATTCGAAGCACGCTGCAGTGTTATCTTTTGGAAATTTATTTTGTTTTTATTATTTTGTTTTATTTCTGCCTTGCTCGAGAAACAGATGGGTAAGTTCTTAATTGAAATAATACATCTTTAAAACTAAAAATGGATGTCTACGAAGTTGCCGAAAAAGTGCAGATGGTCAAATGGTCAAATCGTCATAACCCAACACACGTTCGATATTGGTCGAGGGAAAATTTGCATTTGTATTTTGACGTAAGAACACAGTATCCCCAAAAACTAAATGTTTGGGGGGGGGTATTGTAGGGGAACACGTAATTGGGCCATTTTTTATTAACGGCAATTGCAATTTGAATGGTCCTAGATACTTGGATCTACTGCAGCAGCACATTATTCCAACTGCTAGGCAGTTGTTAGGTGTAAGATTTGGTGAAACATGGTTTCAAAAAGATGGTTGTTCCGCTCACAATGTTGGCCTTGTTAGGGAATATCTTGATAATGTATTTCCTAATCGGGTTATAAGTACACGGGGAACTATTTTATGGCCAGCTCGATCTCCCGATCTTGCTCCTAATGACTTCTATCTGTTTTTGAAGAAGCTTTTCAAATTATCACCCCTAACATGCTTGAAAACGTTAGAAGGGCTTTTTATAGTAGGCTCGGATATTGTCTAGCCGAGCAAGGAGGACTTTTCGAACATTTGCTTTAATTTTTTTTTGACTGGGAGAATCTTTTTGGTTTTTAGAATGTATTATTTTATTTTGAGAACTTGCTTTTATTTTGTTTCTCCTTATTATTTTCATTGTAACACGTCGTCACTGATAAATCTGAGCAGTTGACAATAAAACGCTCTTATTTATCAGTGACAAAAAATAAGAAAATTACGTTATAAAAATTTGCGTATTTATTGACCAAATTCCGGTTTCATTGACTACGCTCCACACAGCACCGTGGTTAGAGGCGTACTAAATACAAGGCGAAAGGCGGCGAACGGCAGCGAATGGCGATCGGAAGCCTGAGTGTTGGTTGCTTCACTGATAAGCGTGCGGTGTCTCTGCATGTACGTACACTGGCAAATTAGAGTTCTTCCGCCCTATGTTCGCAGTAGCTTGAAGCGGTCTGATTCTTACCTATAAAGAAACAACCAGGCACTTCAGGTGATTTAGCGTACAACTAAATCCACTAATTAAAACCGGAGGGTTCGTTTTTTTAAACAGCATTTGAGAACTTTAAAACGTGGGTGACCGATTGACCCTCTGGTACCAATGCCCCGAACTTTATGGCGCGCAATTGCTAAAATTGGCAAGAGGATAAAGAGAGACAAAAATTCCCCGTACCAATAGGAAAGAACTAAGGAGCGGCAAATTTAATTTTATAAAATATTTAGAAAACATGAAAGAAAAATTAAATAGGTAAAAATGTAGTAGTTGTTTTGTTACATTGCTTTTAGGTTAACCCAGCCATGTTTGGTACCCGTAGGTTAAAAAATTTTGATAAAAATGCTAAAAAGGAATATAAAAGAAATTTGTTTAAATTGGCATCAGTTTTGCTTGGGTTTTTTCAATTTTTCTATTGATACTTATTGATAGAGAATTAACTTTGCAAATTTTTTCCCCTTTGTCACTTTTGACAGTCTGTCACCGTTTAAGAGTCATCGAAGAAAAACTTTTTTCGGAGTTTTTTGGAGGTTATAAATTATAGTTCCCCAGGAGGTAGGAATGCTAATGAAAAACAATTTTGGGTTCTATTTTTTTTCCGCTATTCAGAAAATTTATATCCAAATTGCCTATGCTAAATAAAAAAATAAGGAGAGCATTTAAATAATTTAGCTCGCCCACAAGCTCTAAAAACTCATTTAACAATGTATAAGTAATTGCCTTTATTCCACCATGTTAATTTCATTAATTATTCCGTTTTTCTTTCCAAGCAAGTTGTACGTAATTATTGCCTGGAGTTTTTTTCATAGTTACTTGAGCAGTCAGCGTCAACATATTTTTTTTTAAAAGTAGATTAACAAAGTGAAAGTCTTGAACTTGTTTATTGTTTATTAAGTGATAAATACTAATAATCGTAGCAGTCATAGTAGTTTGGAAACGAGGGGTGGCTCGGTGGTCATTTTGTGTACACCAAAAGGTATTTTTTATCAGATTTTTCTGTTAAAAATACCTCAGAATGCCATAAATGGCCTCGAAATGCATAAAGAGTCTTTAAAAACCCCCGAAATGCCTCTAAATACTACTTTAAAATGCCTCACCCACTCCCCCTCGTTTGGAAATGTCAGAATATAGATAATGTGTTTTTGGTAACCCTACATCGACTCTATTCCGTTCTCAACTAAAAAGCCAATTAACTCCTACCTCTTCAGCGCCTTTTTGGTAAGGTGACCAACTTCCGAATAACAAAATACCAGACGCGGTAAAAATTTTTGTTCTAGTTTTAACAGATTAAAAAATAATTTTTTTTTTATTTATAAAAATTAATTTTTTAAAAATGATGCGTCATTACTACACAGTAAAAATAATCAATTTAAACAAATCATTACCTAATAAACCTTTAAATCTAAACTACTTAACTAATATAAGTTGATAATGCCGAATAATATTTATAAACCTTTGACTATAATTATAAAACCACACAACTACGAACGAAACAAAAAGACTCAGAAATGACAAATGACACAATTACTTATTCTAAAATAAAGAAAATTAGATCTTCTAAGAAGTAACCTTCCGAGTAACAAAATACCGGACGCGGTAAAAATTTTTGGTCTAGTTTTAACAGATTAAAACTTAAAATAAAATTTTTTTTTTTTTATTTATTAAAATTTATTTCTTAAAAATGATGCATCATTTCTATACAGTAAAAATAATCAACTTAAACAAATCATTACCTAATAAACCTTTAAATCTAAACTACTTAACTAATATAAGTTGATAATGCCGAATAATATTTATAAACCTTTGACTATAATTCTAAAACCACACAACTACGAACGAAACAAAAAGACTCAGAAATGACAAATGACACAATTATTTATTCTAAAATAAGGAAAATTAGATCTTCTAAGAAGTAACCTTCCGAGTAACAAAATACCGGACGCGGTAAAAATTTTTGGTCTAGTTTTAACAGATTAAAACTTGACTATGTTGGGAATTTGGAACCTTTGGTTGCACTAAATCAAAATTATGATTGTTTTCCACAAACCAAAACTACACTTTTTTGCACTCGACGCGCGTTTCGCTAACAACGTTAGCATCATCAGGAGACGATAAACAATGAACTAAATTAATCTACGCTCTATCTTATATACAATCCTTTAGTGGGCGGAGATAAGACTAATAATTTGTGATTGATCACGATTTTTAATCCTATCTCCCCTCAACCAAAGAATAAAGTGTACTAAACGGGATGGGTCCTCTATCTTTATTTAAACTATTTCTGGATTTAATGATTTCCATACTTTCATATGCATTCAAAAGTCTTTTGTTTGGTACACTTTTTAGAAGTTTTAGGTTATCTAATGTGAATCTATGATTGTTTTCAAAAGCATGCTCGGCCACACTTGACTTTGTTCTTTAAAACGTGTTTGAATAGAGCGTCTCGTTTGGCCAACATATTTTTTGTCACAATCCATGCAACTAATTTCGTAAATTCCACTTTTTTCTAGAACTGTAGTTTTATCCTTGGGATTTCCTAGTAAGCTTCTTATTGTGTTACCGGATTGATATACTAATTTAAGACCGGTGTTATTAAATACTTTGTGTAATCCTTTCGTATAATTAGGATTATAAGGAATTGATACAAACTTTGAGTCGCAGGTATCTTTTTGTCTGAAAAAGGTAGAATTCCGAAAGGTCTTTTGAAAAGAATGTCTATTTATCAGCTTATTTATTAAGCCTTCGTCGTAACCGTTTTCGCCAGCTATATTCCTAATCCTATTCTTTGACTTTGACTTTGACCTATACAGAAAAGGCACGGCCACCAACAGGTATATTCCAAATGACTCTTTTCATTGCTTACAACATAAGCTTGCAAGTTTGCACTTTTTAACATATAGATTAGTAAATTTCCCCTTAAACAAAGAAAGATTTGAAGCAGAAAAGAATAGGATTAGGAATATAGCTAGCGAAAACGGTTACGACGAAGGCTTAATAAATAAGCTGATAAATAGACATTCTTTTCAAAAGACCTTTCGGAATTCTACCTTTTTCAGACAAAAAGATACCTGCGACTCAAAGTTTGTATCAATTCCTTATAATCCTAATTATACGAAAGGATTACACAAAGTATTTAATAACACCGGTCTTAAATTAGTATATCAATCCGGTAACACAATAAGAAGCTTACTAGGAAATCCCAAGGATAAAACTACAGTTCTAGAAAAAAGTGGAATTTACGAAATTAGTTGCATGGATTGTGACAAAAAATATGTTGGCCAAACGAGACGCTCTATTCAAACACGTTTTAAAGAATACTTAGCACACTTAAAATACGGAAGAACAGAAAAGTCAAGTGTGGCCGAGCATGCTTTTGAAAACAATCATAGATTCACATTAGATAACCTAAAACTTCTAAAAAGTGTACCAAACAAAAGACTTTTGAATGCATATGAAAGTATGGAAATCATTAAATCCAGAAATAGTTTAAATAAAGATAGAGGACCCATCCCGTTTAGTACACTTTATTCTTTGGTTGAGGGGAGATAGGATTAAAAATCGTGATCAATCACAAATTATTAGTCTTATCTCCGCCCACTAAAGGATTGTATATAAGATAGAGCGTAGATTAATTTAGTTCATTGTTTATCGTCTCCTGATGATGCTAACGTTGTTAGCGAAACGCGCGTCGAGTGCAAAAAAGTGTAGTTTTGGTTTGTGGAAAACAATCATAATTTAGATTAAAACTTAAAATAAAAAATATTTTTTTTTATTTATTAAAATTTATTTCTTAAAAATGATGCATCATTTCTATACAGTAAAAATAATCAACTTAAACAAATCATTACCTAATAAACCTTTAAATCTAAACTACTTAACTAGTATAAGTTGATAGTGCCAAATAATATTTATAAACCTTTGACTATAATTATAAAACCACACAACTAATAACAAAACAAAAAGGCTCAGTAGTGACAAATGATACAATTACTTATTCTAAAATAAGAAAAATTAGATCTTCTAAGAACTAATTTTCACCTTCACCTTACGAAGAATTACGCAACGCGATTGGCGGAACTGCATAAACTCAACCAATCGCAATCCGAAAATACATGAGTGATGTATATTGGCCCCTCACCTGTGCGCGGTAAACTGCGAAAATAGCTACAGACGAGCAACGTTGCGATGTGCAGTATTGCAACTGTGAAATACCGGACTTGACTGGACAACGTGAAAAAATACCGGACAATACCGGACGCATTTTTTAAATTGGATAATTCATTGAAATACCGGACTGTCCGGTCAAATACCGTACGGTTGGTCACCTTACCTTTAGCCTACTGTTGCCGCCATTTTTATAACCAAATTGACAGATAAAACATGGATTTTCTGTCAGTTTCGTGTCAATATGTTTGCTATAGCGAACTAAAGGATACTTAATCGAAAAATAATTATCTGGCTTTTTAGGTGAGAAGCTGTTGCTCAACTCTTAAACAAACATTTTACGTGATTTTTGACAGGCTGCCAAATTTTCATAGGGACACATGCTAAATTTTCACACAAGATTCGTAGGGAATTTTATTTTTTCTTTGTTATATTTATTTGTGGCGGTTTCCTCAATTTAGAAATTAGTGACAATTTTACATCCATCATTTTACAGCCAATCAGATACTGTTATTTTAACAGGTAGCTATAAAAGTAATCAGTGAAAATTTTTTCTGATAGCTTTCATACGGAGTTTTCTTTTTTAACGCTTCAATTTATTTTATCATAGTGGATAGCCACAAATATTAGTAAGTACATATTTAATAGTTAATATTTTACAATAATGTCTTCTGATAATGCTTAATGATTTTAAAACCCAACCCTCCGTGGCTTATGATGAATAATAAGAAAATACACGCGCAATTTAAAAAATGATTTCTTTGCCACAAACAGATGCTCTTTCTGGATATGGCTCAAAAATTTGGCACAAATTTGGCTTTTTTGAAGCAAAGAAATTAAAGTTGGTGACAAATTGCTGAAATTCAGGGTAAAAAATACTATTATGCACTTTAGGGATTAAAAATGCATTTTAATCTTTCATTTTAGGGATAAAAGGAGCACTTTTGATTCCTCAGGGATTAAAAATAATTTTAATCCCTGGGGGATTTAAAGTAAATTTTTCCAAATTAAAAAATAGTTTTATTGAAATTTTATTTATTTGTTAAAACGAATGGACGACAAAAATAATTAGCATATGCATTACTTAAATATAGTTCTTATTATGATATGTAGGAGCACCTTTTCATCCGTAAAATTCACTGCGAAACTGTTTCTTGTAAACCTCGCGAGATTTTTGTGGAAGAAGGCTAGCGATGGCCTCTTCCGCGGCCTCTTCAATGTTCATTTTCAAAAAAAATGCTGTACAATTTTTCTGGACTCACCGTTTGGTGACGCTGTTTGATAGCATCAACTGACTGACATTTATTTTGTACCATAGCAACACTAGAGTACCGTTAAGTGGTCTACTCTTGGTTTTGTGATTTTTTGTTTTTAGTTTCTCGCATTCTAAAGTGCATAAAATAGTATATAAACCTCGTGACTAAATGGTATTTGAATCCTTGGCGTATTGTAGCCCTCCCTACGGTCGGGCTACAAACCTTTCGCCACGGGATTAAAAGACGCACTTTAGTCCCTAGGTTTATAATGTACTATTTTGTGACATATTCGAGCATTTATAAACTTACACAAATTTTCTGGTTGTGAAGGCACAAAAACTTTTCCTCTCTGTTAAAAGTGCATCCAATTTTTCCCCACCTCAATCAACAGAAATAAAAAAAAACACAAATTTACCCTTTCTACTTATCACCTAACTGCTGAACAGAAAGAAAGTCTTTTCTACTTATTTTAAGAGCTGAAATGATTATGAACTCATTCTAAAACGCTTAATTAATGATTCAGGGTCGCTTATTTAACTAATTTTTGGTTTATCGTGAAATTGGTTGCCGGTAGTTTGCGTCATACACCGACAAAAAATTTCTTTGTCAGACAAGAATATTTTTTGCCTTGAGATACATTAACTTGGCAAAAATTTGAATTTACTTGTCCTAAAAAAAGAATATTTGTGTTAAAATAATGCAATCTATACTCTAATAAAAGAAAGGATGAGGCATCAGGTACTCGGACAACCGAACCTGGATGCAGAGGATCTACGAGCTCTCAAGTGGGCCAAAGCACTGGACTTCGTGAAATAGAACAGGAAGGCCTGGAGATCCCACTACCGTCCAAGCGGTACAGGTGGTGCATTAGAGGGTTTGAGCTGGGGTAAGCTAAAAAGGTACCGATTGGGCCTACTTGCCAGGTCTTGGGCCGCCCCCTGTTTACTACTATTACTATTAAAAGAACGGTAGTCAACACCATAGACCATATACCAACTATAAACGCACAGGTCAAACCATTTGACCTAGAGTTATGAAAATTTAAGGACATATTGGGTTTGAAATTGGACGAACTTCAAGATACCATGGTAGCAACTGAATTTAAAGTCGAACTTAATAAAAAGCTTAAAGACATTAATGAGTCTAGCAAGATGAAGAAATGGTTTGGACAAAGGTTAAAAGTGCCATATATAGTCGAGAGCACAACACTCCTAGGCTAGGATGAAACAAGAAATAAAAAGAAAGTATGGATGACCGATGCAATCCTTGAGTTGATGGATAAAAGACGCAGTAAAAAGGGCAGCGATCAGTACCATAAAATCAATATAGAAATAAAAAACAAGATAAGGTTAGCAAAACAAGACACACAAAGCAAGATTATTTCATAAAGGACAAGCTGGAATCAGGGCAAAATCATACACACATACATAGAACATCTCTTTACCGATAACCGATCCGAACAGCCAGAAGAATTCTCAAACCAAGGCATAAAAATAACACCAGAGGAAGTACAATACGCAATAACTTCAGCTAAAGACAGAAAACCCTGTAGAGCATGACGAAGTATACAGTATACACTGAGGTTAAGCTAATAAAAAACGAAGATTCGGTAAATACGCTGGTCAACTTTTTAACATGTTTTATCGCAGCGGTAAAATTCCTAAAGACTGGCTAAAATCAACCTTTGTTACACTGCCTAAAAAACCTTCAGCAAAGAAGTGTAGTGATTACCGCCTAATCAGCCTAATAAGTCATTTGTTAAAAATATTTCTAAAGATTTTATGGAAAATGCGAATCCTTTATCGGCGACACGCAGTTTGGATTTCGTGGTGGGTTCGGGACACGAGAGACCCTGTTTGGCATTCAAGTCTTAGTTCAGCGATCTAGAGATGTGTCGGTACCCGTATATGCCTGTTTTATAGATTATGAGAAAGCGTTTGATCGAGTCCAACACGAAAAATTCATAAAATCGCTAAAAGAAGTTGGTCTAGATGACCGAGATCTAAAGATAATCGCTAATCTATACTGGAACCAGACTGCTCAAATAAAGGTTGATGGCCAACTGACCGAAGAGGTCCAAATAAGAAGAGGTGTGCGCCAAGGTTGTATATTGTCTCCGCTGTTGTTTAATATCTATAGTAACAAAATAATAGAGAATGCTTTTCATAACTGCGAATCAGTGTGTAGTGTGTAGTCGCGATCTTAGTATCACTCTCCGAATTTGTGTGCTTTGGTGTTATGTTTTTAGCATCTTATATTATGGCATGGAAGCATGGACACTGACTGAGGCCATGTGCAAAAAGTTAGAGGCATTTGAGTTGTGGTGTTATGGTAGAATACTAAGGATATTTTGGATGGACAGAGTAACTAATGTGGATGTTTTGCTTAGAATAAATAAGGATCTTAAAGTTTTATTTACCATCAAAAAACGAAAACTTCTGAATATTTTGGCCATATTTTGAGAAATGACAAATATGAACTTTTAAAATTGATAATAGAAGGCAAAATTGATGGCAGAAGAGGTTCGGGTCGTAGACGGATATCAGAGAGCATAGCACTTGAAGAAGAAGATTGAGTTTATGATGTAGGCGCTCGCGAAAGCCCCTAAGGGGGTAAAAATAGGGGTTGAAATTTTAAAAAGGTTTTCGATATCTGGGAAACGAGAAGCCACAGAGGTCTGAAAATTTACGTATACATTCTGCCAGTAAAATAAGTAAACACATGTTTTGGCGTTTTTCGAAATTTCACCTGTGGGTGGAGAAATAGTGGTAATTCGATTTCGAAGGGTGTAAAGGGATCTTCTGTATCTCAGAAGAAAAAAGTCACAGAGGTTTAGAAATTGGTATTACAGGCTCTACTAGTAAAATAGATGGACACGTGTTTCAGCGTTTTTCTACCAACCCCGTATTAATAAGGGGGATTATCACCCAGCAGAATTGACAAAAATTTAGATTTTTTAAAATATGGGTTGTTGGGTATCAAACTGAAGGAAATAGAGTTCGGAATCAAAAAAAGTGTATTTCTAATAACTTTTGCAATTTTTTATTACCCGTCCGTCCCTTGCAACCCCATATTTATTGAAAATATTGACCGACTAAAATATGAGTTGGGTGGTATCAAACTAATGAAAATAAAGTCCGGAATCGAGAAAAGTGCTTCTTCTATTATTTTTGCTATTTTTTGTTACCCTTCTCCTCCCTCCCTACCATGTTCGATAAAAACAATGAACTGTTAAAAAATAAGTTACCTATAAAACCATAGTCAAAGAAAGTATTTTTTTTGCAAAAAAAACTGCTGGAAGAATTTTGCTGTATTATTTGGATCTCTGGGAAGTACACTATCGGCATCATAAAAGTGGTACACAATACTTTTTGTTGTAATACCTTGGTCTATTTTTACAAAAAAAGTCACCCATTATTGTATTTTTCTTAAACTGTCAAAGTATGACATTCTGTATTTCAGTCTGACAAATAAATAAAAAATTCCTCCACAAATTTCTTTATCTGATAAAGCCCAACTCCTGGCAAAACTACAACTAGGATGGTCAATTAGGAACGTGGCTAGACATTAAAACGCAGTAAAACCACGATTATAAAAATTAAAAAACGATGGGAAGAGGATCAGACAATAGAGAGAAAACAAGGGACTGGTTTATTGAAAGTTTCAACTGATGAACAAGATTATGACCTTATCGCTTTTATGGAAGAAAACCCTTTTGCATCTGTTGCCCAGGCAAAGAGATTAACCCAATTTCCAGGATGTGTAAGAGTGGCGCGAAATCGCGTAAGGAAAGGCTCTAATTTAAGATGTCGTGTAGCCGCTAAAAAAATTAAACTTACGATGAAAAAAAAACAGGCCAGGTTACTTTTTGCTCTTAATTACTCTTTAAAGGAACCAGTCCAGTCCTGTAGTGACAGAAAACAAATTCGGGTGTATCGTCCACCAAGAACGCGCTATGAGATCACGGTGGAAGATTTTCGGTAAATATGTGGGGTTGGATTTCCGCTAGAGGTCATGGTGCTCTATTTCGAATCAATGGAAGGCTCACAGCACAGCTTTACGTGGACATTTTAGAGAACACCATGCTCCCAGCCGTCACAGAACCAGTTTATTTTTCAACAAGACAACTGCCCTGCTCATATGGCCAGAATTTGCCAAACTTGGTTTCGGGAGCAAAATATTGAAGTTCTAATAATTTGTTTCTATTGTTTTATAATTTTCGTTACAGTGGTGTTTTTTAATTTTTGTTACAGTTGTTTTATGCGTTAGCGTATTATTGTAATATAAAAATTATTTTTGAAAGCAATCTTTGATGTCAATATTTTCATATAGGGGGAATCAAGTCCAATTTATTCTCCGTGCCGTACGACCGAGGTGGATTCGAAGCACGCTGCAGTGTTATCTTTTGGAAATTCATTTTTTTTTTATTATTTTGTTTTATTTCTGCCTTGCTCGAGAAACAGATGGGTCAGTTCTTATTTGAAATAATACATTTTTAAAACCAAAAATGGATGTCTACGAAGTTACCGAAAAGGTGCAGATGGTCAAATCGTCATAACCCAACACACGTTCGATATTGGTCGAGGAAAAATTTGCATTTGTATTTTGACGTAAGAACACAGTATCCCCAAAAACTAAATGTTTGGGGGGGGGTATTATAGGGGAACACGTAATTGGGCCATTTTTTGTTAACGGCAATTGCAATTTGAATGGTCCTAGATACTTGGATCTACTGCAGCAGCACATTATTCCAACTGCTAGGCAGTTGTTAGGTGTAAGATTTGGTGAAACATGGTTTCAACAAGATGGTTGTTCCGCTCACAATGTTGGTCTTGTTAGGGAATATCTTGATAATGTATTTCCTAATCGGGTTATAAGTACACGGGGAACTATTTTATGGCCAGCTCGATCTCCCGATCTTGCTCCTAATGACTTCTATCTGTTTTTGAAGAAGCTTTTCAAATTATCACCCCTAACATGCTTGGAAACGTTAGAAGGGGTTTTTATAGTAGGCTCGGATATTGTCTAGCCGAGCAAGGAGGACTTTTCGAACATTTGCTTTAATTTTTTTTTGACTGGGAGAATCTTTTTGGTTTTTAGAATGTATTATTCTATTTTGAGAACTTGCTTTTATTTTGTTTCTCCTTATTATTTTCATTGTAACACGTCGTCACTGATAAATCTGAGCAGTTGACAATAAAACGCTCTTATTTATCAGTGACAAAAAATAAGAAAATTACGTTATAAAAATTTGCGTATTTATTGACCAAATTCCAGTTTCATTGACTACGCTCCACACATGCAAGTGGTGATCGCAAGCCTGAGTATTGGTTGCTTCACTGATAGGCGTGCGGTGTCTCTGCATATACGTACACTGGCAAATTAGACTTCTTCCGCCCTATGTTCGCAGTAGCTTGAAGAGGTTTGTATAATCCGGTAGTTAACCGTACAATTTAAAAAATACCTATGTTTATCACGTACCACTTTTATGATGCCAATAGTGTACATAGTCTTTACGGCTTACGGGAACAAAAGTTATAAACATTTAAAGCAAAAAAACGGGAAAAAACTTCAGGAAAAGTGGATAGTCGAGTAGATGGAAGGGTTCAAGCGGGATAAGGTGGAGAAGGAGGGGGAAGAAATCTTTCTATTAGTGTAGATGGTTCAAACCTACAACATTATTCCTATGTTGGGAATTTGGAACCTTTGGTTGCACTAAAACAAAATTATGATTGTTTTCCACAAACCAAAACTGCACTTTTTTGCACTCGACGCGCGTTTCGCTAACAACGTTAGCATCATCAGGAGACGATAAACAATGAACTAAATTAATCTACGCTCTATCTTATATACAATCCTTTAGTGGGCGGAGATAAGACTAATAATTTGTGATTGATCACGATTTTTAATCCTATCTCCCCTCAACCAAAGATTAAAGTGTACTAAACGGGATGGGTCCTCTATTTTTATTTAAACTATTTCTGGATTTAACGATTTCCATACTTTCATATGCATTCAAAAGTCTTTTGTTTGGTACACTTTTTAGAAGTTTTAAGTTATCTAATGTGAATCTATGATTGTTTTCAAAAGCATGCTCGGCCACATTTGACTTTTCTGTTCTTCCGTATTTTAAGTGTGCTAAGTGTTCTTTAAAACGTGTTTGAATAGAGCGTCTCGTTTGGCCAACATATTTTTTGTCACAATCCATGCAACTAATTTCGTAAATTCCACTTTTTTCTAGAACTTTAGTTTTATCCTTGGGATTTCCTAGTAAGCTTCTTATTGTGTTACCGGATTGATATACTAATTTAAGACCGGTGTTATTAAATACTTTGTGTAATCCTTTCGTATAATTAGGATTATAAGGAATTGATACAAATTTTGAGTCGCAGGTATCTTTTTGTCTGAAAAAGGTAGAATTCCGAAAAATCTTTTGAAAAGAATGTCTATTTATCAGCTTATTTATTAAGCCTTCGTCGTAACCATTTTCGCCAGCTATATTCCTAATCCTATTCTTTTCTGCTTCAAATCTTTCTTTGTTTAAGCAATCCTAATTATACGAAAGGATTACACAAAGTATTTAATAACACCGGTCTTAAATTAGTAAATCAATCCGGTAACACAATAAGAAGCTTAGTAGGAAATCCCAAGGATAAAACTACAGTTCTAGAAAAAAGTGGAATTTACGAAATTAGTTGCATGGATTGTGACAAAAAATATGTTGGCTAAACGAGACGCTCTATTCAAACACGTTTTAAAGAACACTTAGCACACTTAAAATACGGAAGAACAGAAAAGTCAAGTGTGGCCGAGCATGCTTTTGAAAACAATCATAGATTCACATTAGATAACCTAAAACTTCTAAAAAGTGTACCAAACAAAAGACTTTTGAATGCATATGAAAGTATGGAAATCATTAAATCCAGAAATAGTTTAAATAAAGATAGAGGACCCATCCCGTTTAGTACACTTTATTCTTTGGTTGAGGGGAGATAGGATTAAAGATCGTGATCAATTACAATTTATTAGTGTTATCGCCGCCCACTAAAGGATTGTATATAAGATAGAGCATAGATTAATTTAATTCATTGTTTATCGTCTCCTGATGATGCTAACGTTGTTAGCGAAACGCGCGTCGAGTGCAAAAAAGTGTAGTTTTGGTTTGTGGAAAACAATCATAATTTTGTTTAAACATTATTCCTTTTTTAGGTAAATAAATAACAGCAATATGTCAGAATCGAGTCTTTTTGCGGTAGCAAAAGTGACCATGATGGGACATGGGATTTGGAGGATAAAGCTTTCACAAGAATCAAAGATTTTGGACAAATTTTACTTTGTCTACTCTTGCGTTGTTCAACTCATCTTTTACTCCGCGCCGGTGTCACTGTTGGTGTCACTGTTTCGAAGTGATTTATCTGGAGGTAAGTTGACGACCGTTTCATGCGTCACAGGTACACACTTTCCATACAATTTACAAACACATACCGAAAAAGGAAGAAGAGGCCGGAAAATGATCATCATGTTTTGTTTTCCGGCCTCATTTTTAGCCTATGACTTGTGTTGACAGTTAAAAAAAAATATTTTATTTTTTTTGGATTATTTTTGAATTTTTTTATTTTATGTTTTTTTTTTTTTTTATAATTATTTTTTTTTATTCTTAAAGTAAAAAGTTTATTGATGACCCGTAGGACCTAGAGATGGTGTAAAAATAGGCGAATAATAGTTGGTTGAAGAAAAAAATTAAGTACCACATATTTACAGGTCTCGCCTACCTGACGTCGGGCATCAAACAAACCGCGAGGGAAAAAGGGACACTTTTCTTTCTTGGTATATGAATAACTATAAAACTTTTTTTACGGTGTAATCAGATTCTATAAAGAACTTGATGTATTCAAATCTCAAAATTATTTTTTTTAGAAATTTTTTCCAGCGTATAAAATATGAAGTAATAGTATCACTTTCTTGTTTGCTAATCAGCTCGTGTGAACTGAATAAATGGACAAAGAAATATTTTTTTAACAGAATGAGAAATACATTCCAAATGTCCATATTGGAGTTAAATATATAATATAAATAAAAAGAGAGTTTTACCAACAGAAAACTATTGGATTTTTGGCCTCCTTCACCAGTTCTACCACTGACTGGTTCCAGACACAGTCCATCCACCAGTCGGGCTTTTTACTATGACGACTCGACAGCAAAAAAACGAACTGTACAAAATACACCGGAGTACCACAATAATACATACCGGTTGCGACTTGGAGACTAGACACATATACGTTGTTGTGTCATCAGTGCGCACTGATGATCCCTAACAAGGGTGAAATACTCTAGTCTTCAAGTAGCACCGGTATGTATTCTTGTGGTACTCCGGTGTATTTTGTAAAGTTCGTTTTTTTGCTATCGATTCGTCATAGTAAAAAGCTCTACTGGTGGATGGACTGTGTCTGAAACAAAAATTCAATAGGTTTCTGCTCGTAAAACTAATAAAATATGAAGTAATAGTATCACTTTTTTTTTTTGGGAGAATCAGCTCGTGTGAACTGAATTAATGGACAAACACATATTTTTTTAACAGAATGAGAAATAAATTTCAAATGTCCATATTGGAGTTAAATATATAATATAAATAAAAAGAGAGTTTTACCAACTATTGGATTGGATTTTTGGCCTCCTCCACCAGTTCTACCACTGACTGGTTCCAGACACAGTCCATCCACCAGTCGAGCTTTTTACTATGAAGAGTCGATAGCAAAAAACACGAACTTTACAAAATACACCGGAGTACCACAAGAATACATACCGGATGCGACTTGGAGACTAGATACATATACGTATTTCACCCTTGTTAGAGATCATCAGTGCGCACTGATAATCCTTAACAAGGGTAAAACATTCTAGTCTCCAAGATGCACCCGTTATGTATTCTTGTGGTACTCCGGTGTATTTTGTAAAGTTCGTTTTTTTGCTATCGATACGTCATAGTTTAGTTTTCTGTTGGTAAAACTTTTCTTTTTATTTTTATAAATATTTTTTTGATTCAAATGAACATTTTTTGAAAGCAACCTATTTTGAGTTCACATAAAAAAATTGAACTTGTTTTAAATAGTATTTATTTACAACAACTAAAATATTTGTTTGTCCATTATCAAACAAATATTTATATGAAATTAATGCATATCTTTTTTGTTAATCGAAAATTTTAGCCATTATAAACATGTCTCGGCTGATCGTTATACTAACTCAAGTCATTAAAGCCCTCACCTGTCAATCCGAAAGATTAACCGATATGCTGAAACATTCGCTAAAAATTGAATCGGACATCTTGGAAAGTTCAAGCATTCATGTGAAAAAAATATACCAACGTCATGTCCATTATTGCTGGCTTACTACATCAATTGTGACCCTTTTCTACTATGGATCCATGCCGATTCTTTCTGTTGGAGGTAAGTATCTGTAGAGGGTGGCCCCAAATTCGCAGATCCCCCTAATATCTTCAAAACGCCATTTTCAAGGTCATTTATACCATCGTTTTGGCTTAAAATAGGGTATATTTACAACGTCTTTTAAATGAACGTAAGCATTCTAAAAATGTTTTTGCTATGTTCGAGCTTACTAAGGGTCGGTTTATCAATAGAGGGTTACCCCATGAGTTAGGGATAACCGCGGGTTAAAGGATATCGCACTTTTATATGTTGTAGAACTCGTTCTAACAAGATTTTTGTTTCATTGCGCCAACTCTCTACCCCTCCTATAAGTACTTTTGAGCAATTTTTGAATTATTATACTGACCTTATTCGCAAACCGACCAGAATCTAATTTTCTTTTTTGAATTTGCCTTCTAAATTATAAAACGTTTCCAATTAACACCGTTCTTAACTAAAAAGCCTGTTAACTCCTATCGCCTCAGTGCCCTTTAGCCTATTGTGGCTGCCATTTTTATAACCAAATCTCAATATGGCACCGATCATAGGTCAAAGGATACTAAAACGAAAATGAGTTAACTGGCTTTTTAGTCGAGAACGGTGTTGTTCCAATACACCTAACTGTGACAGAAAACTGACAGTTGTCCCATTTAAACAATACTGGTGTTGCACTTAGAGCGCTTCCCAATGAGCATTTTTGTCTATATAAAAGTTACAGCAAATAATATAAAACCTTCATAAAATAACCAAAAGTTATATTATTTAGTGTTGGTGATAATTTTATAACTCTAATATATCTCTTAAATGAGTAAAAAAGACTTGAAAAACAACTGTTTAACACCAGCTTATAAAAATTAACGGTACATAGTAATGGATAGAAAAACAACATATAGATTTTATAAAACTTCCTTATGAGCTCTCAAGTATAGAGATTATTATAAAAAGGTTTTACAACTGTTCTAACAACACTACATAACAAATTAAAGGTTTTTATGGATTTAGAAATACAAATTTTCCATCTTTCTTCCCTTTGCTTGTTATGTATTATTCTTTTTCTTTTTACAATAAAATAATTTATAAAATGGTGTTTAGCAATCTTCTAAAATAAATAAAAATTAAAGTGAGATAAGCTGAAGCAGGAATATGAATATTTATATACTATAGTCAAATAAAAGCTGTTTTTCAAGTCATGCTACTCCGAAAATCAGCTGCGGTCCCGTGTGTACTGTATAGTTTTCGAATACACTCACGTAAATTTCATGGGCTGCAAAAATACTTGAGAAAATGGGAAAAAAATATTCATTTAAATATCAGTTTTTTTTTCATACGGGTTTTTTTCTTTCTGGGACAAATATTGAATTTTGTATGTTGTTCTTAACCCTAACAAGCAATATTTCGATTGAAACACATGTTGAAACCCCATAAATAACGTTTTTATTTAGGCCAAAAACCTATTTTTGTAATCCAAAATGGTGAAAATTTCCGACAATTCTATAAAAAAAACAATACAACTATACCACTGTTTACCTCGACAAACACTATTTTATGACCCTTTTAAAAAATGATGCTACTTGGAACAAAAAGCTGCAGATGGTGTTGAACACTGATGGTCCGTTTCTGCGAGCTTAACATAGTTACCATTGTTCTCTTTTCCTAAATGCATTCCGCGAGAGATCCAGCATACTACACATACCAGGAAAAATACCCGCTCCACACACTTCAAGCCCGCATAACTGTCAGAGGTAACTATCTCAAGAATATAGTTAGATTGCGGGGTCGAAGGGTGTACAGGCGAGTATTTTCCGGGGTGTTCACATTTGCCGTCGACCAGCAGTATCAGCGTATGCGCTCGACGTTTCACGGTGCATTTTTAGCGACCTTAACACGGTTACTATATTGTTCTCTTTTTGTAAAACACGGTTCCCATCTATGTCTTTCTCATTCGTGGGTCCTTCGAATCAAAACACGTATCACGTGGTCTAAGCGACATTTGCCTATACAAGTTCATGTCGGACCACGTGATGAGTTTTTTGAGTCAGGGTGACTGCGCATGGGAAACGCTGGTGGGAATCGGGTGCAAAATGCATTTGATCCCGATATCTGTCATCGGCAACTATCTCAAGAAGATTTGGATCTGTTATCTCTCTCAGATTTATGTAATTAAAACAAGATAATAATGGTATGGTATCTCGCAAAAACGCGCCTTTTGATGTCGCAAAAACGCTCCTTTTCATTTCGCAAAAACGCGCCTTTTGATGTCACAAAATTAACCTTAAAAAATCTTGTTTGTTTTGTTATTATAATTGCCAAAATAAATTAAAATTGTTTTTTTTTGTTCTAAAAACAGTTGTATTATAATCACTATATAAAGAAATTAATAACAACATTATAGAAAACACCTTATGACCAAAAAAAGGTTTATGAATGAGTTGATAAGAATATTACAGACAGAATTAAGTTTTATAAGTGGGTTGATAGCAACATTTTAAAAACCAATCTATTATGTATCTTTAATTGATAGTTACTTACGGTTTTATAGGTGGGTTGACAGAAAGATTTCAAACATCAATTTATATAACTTTTGTCACTGATGACTTATATTTTTGTAAATATGTTGGTGGAAACATTGTTAACACCAATTTATATAACATTTGTTACCGATGACTTTAATTTTTATAAGGATGTCCGTGGAAATATTGTTAACGCCAGTTTTATGTTACTTTAGGGTACCATCAATTTAGAGCCTTCAATAAAACAAACATACAAACTCAATTCTTGTAGGAAACTTCTAAATACCCTAGGGTATCAATGGAACCCTCTTTATAATAATTATATAAATATCTGTCACCAGAAGTTTCTGAAAATGCTGATTGGGTTTCAACAAAATTGACATATGTCAGTAACCATATTATATTAAATTTCTTTATATTTTGCCCGATTTAAACAAAAAAGTTTGGCTTAACCCAGATAAGGCCACCGTCCTTTTAGAAGCCTATGTGCAGATTTCTGTGCTGAATAGTTACAAGTATCTTTTGATAGATGGCAACCATCTACAGTTGTTTTAAAACATACATTTTACCAACCGAGTTTTTTATCGATTTAAGCTTAAGTTTTTGAGTGATTTTTAATTGCATTTTGTTTAACCTTCAACATGGCCAACTATTCTACTAAATTTGAGGTGTTTACTTTATGTATACCTAGAGGGTGTGGTCAAAAATATATTGGTGTTCTTTTAAAAGCACGGTGGCCCAATAGGCTGTAATTTTTATTTTTTTAATACGGGAAGAAACCGCCAAAATTTCACATTTTGAAAGAAATTGAACAAATTCATAGTGAAATTCCAGAAAATATATACATTTTTCCACCAGGAAGTGCCAATTGTGAAAATACCAAGGAAGATTCTGGAGAGGAAGGGGATGTTCAAATGATCAACTTGCTCAAAAAATATGATAGAGGCATTTTTGAATACGGTACAACTGACGACAAAAAAGTAAAAAGAAAAAAGAACATTTTTGTACGTCATCCTTTTTTTATAAAAAAATATAATGGAAACATGGGCTGCGTGGAGAGAGACGATCAAAATATTAGTTTATAGAGAACGTCAATAATAGGGAAAAAGTGGTACTTTCCACTCATCACTCATTCATTAGATATTAGCCTGCATACTGTTTGGCAAATATGCCGATGCTATGGCGGAGATAAAGATCATTTGAGCTTTAGAAGATCAGTAGCTACAGGAATTCTGGAAACCTATAAGAAGACATGAAAAAAGGGACGTAATAAATCATACGGATCGTACGGAATAAATCATTTGATATGCTATCGAGATAATTCGACACGTTGCAATATTTGCCACAAAAAAAGTAATTTCTTATGTGGAAAACCTAAAGTAGCATTGCACCCAAAAAAATGTTTTATTGAATACCATAAAGTTTAAATTTTGGTTTTATATTTTTTGTTTATTTTTAAGTAAAAAAGCATTTTAGTTATGCTCTGTAGCCGAGCAAACAAGTCTAAAGAAATAATAATTATTAAGTTGTGCTTGTGGCCACTGTCCGTTTAAAAGAACACTTTTCCGGAGTAAAACTATGCAACTTTTTAAATCATTTTATATAGACAATATGACCCCGTCAAACAAAAAAAAAATAAAAATAGTTTCGGCCCTATTTGGGTTAAATCGGTCAAAAACCAACGAAGTTCAATATGGCCAACGCAAGATGGCTACTGACATATGTATTAATTTTGTGTCAAAATTATATACTGTTAAAAACGCTTTATGTGCAAGAAAGTTTGGTACAAATCGGACTAAAACCAACGAAGTTGAATATGGCCGACGCAAAATGGATACTGACATATGTCGATTTTGGATCCAAATTGGATATTGTTAAAAACGCTTTAGGTGCAAAAAAAGTTTTGTTCAAATCGGACAAAAAAAGACAAAGTTCAATATAGCCGGCGCAAGATGGAGACTGACATCTGTCAGTTTTCTGTCACAGTTAGGTGTCTTGGAAACGTTTTATAATTTAGAGAAAGTTTTGTTTAAATCAGATAAGAAATAAAAAAGTTTATTATGGCGGATCCAAGATGGCAGTGCAATTTTGACGTTTAAAATTTTCTTTTTAAAAAGGCAGTTATGGCAAATTCAAAAAAAGAAAATTAAATTGCTAAAAAGTGCGAAATCGATGACTTTGACGTTACTTTTCGGGTACTTCTGGGAGGGTCAGAGAGTCGGCGCAATAAAACAAAAAAATTTCCAATTAAGGAGGGCGATATCATTTGTGATGTCTTGTGTTAACCTCAACATTTTTTGTTAATTTGCAGGTTTATATAATAATGTAGCTAATGAATACATTTTTAGTGCCTAATTTTATATCTCCTGTTTTTTTTTCTACATAATAAATTTTTATTAAATAATAAAAGCGATGGGCGGAAATTAAAAATTTTAACTTTAAGTATCGTCAGTGGCTGGGTATCGTATAACGGTCACATAGACGATTCACCTAGGAAACAGTTGTATAACCTAACGATATTTTCAAAGGCTTGGCAAGCACGGCAATCTTACCCATTCTCAGCTTATTTGGATGAAAGTATTATGTTTATCATTCGAACAGAAGAAGAATTTACTTCTTCTTTTGTAGTTATTATGGTATAAGAAAGATAAAAAATTATTTTCTACTTTTAAGTATATTTAATAAAAGCTTGTTCTTTAAAAGTTGATTTAAATAAAAAAAAAAAAAATATTTTTAGATTTGTACCCTAAATCGTCCATTTTGAATCAGGCATATCGAAATTTTCAAATCTTATCAAAAATTCATATCACCTTCCCAAAAAACCCCTGTGTACCAATTTTCATTGAAATCGAACAAACTAAATATTTTTCCCTCTCCACTTCCCTCGTAAGAGGGAGGTGGCTGAAACTATAAACGCATACCAAATTTGAACTCAATCGGATGTGGATAAGTCAGTTAAAATCATCCATTTTGAATCCGCCATATTTAAGTTTCAAAATCCCCCGTATACCAATTTTGGTTGAAATCGGCCAAACTTAGGTGTTTTCCCCCCTCGACTTCCGTCGTAGGGGCAAAAATAAACTAATAATGACATATTATTGTATTGTCACTGGAACTATAAATGCATGCCAAATTTGAAGGCAAAATTGATTAGCAAAAGATGATCAAAAATCGTCCATCTTGAATCCGCCATATTGAATTTTCAAAATCTTACGCGGGCGTACTTCAATTGTAACCCCCTCCACCCCCTTCGAGTAGAGCGGAGCTGTGAATTCCATCACGCTATATTCTTGTATTGTCACCGCAACTATATAAGCATGCCAAATTTGAAGCCGATCGGATTGTTGGTCAAAATTAGGTTGCAAGATTCCACCCGAACAAAACACACTAAAACAAAATTATGATTGTTTTCCACAAACCAAAACTACACTTTTTTTGCACTCTTTAGACACTTTAGTTATAAGAAATAAAAATAAATTGGACTTTGACCTATACAGAAAAGAAACGGCCACCAACAGGTATATTCCAAATGACTCTTTTCATTGCTTACAACATAAGCTTGCAAATTTGCACTTTTTAACATATAGATTAGTAAATTTCCCCTTAAACAAAGAAAGATTTAAAGCAGAAAAGAATAGAATCAGGAATATAGCTGGCGAAAACGGTTACGACGAAGGCTTAATAAATAATCTGATAAATAGACATTCTTTTCAAAAGACCTTTCGGAATTCTACCTTTTTCAGACAAAAAGATACCTGCGACTCAAAATTTGTATTAATTCCTTATAATCCTAATTATACGAAAGGACTACACAAAGTATTTAATAACACCGGTCTTAAATTAGTATATCAATCCGGTAACACAATAAGAAGCTTACTAGGAAATCCCAAGGATAAAACTACAGTTCTAGAAAAAAGTGGAATTTACGAAATTAGTTGCATGGATTGTGACAAAAAATATGTTGGCCAAACGAGACGCTCTATTCAAACACGTTTTAAAGAACACTTAGCACATTTAAAATACGGAAGAACAGAAAAGTCAAGTGTGGCCGAGCATGCTTTTGAAAACAATTATAAATTCACATTAGATAACCTAAAACTTCTAAAAAGTGTACCAAACAAAAGACTTTTGAATGCATATGAAAGTATGGAAATCATTAAATCCAGAAATAGTTTAAATAAAGATAGAGGACCCATCCCGTTTAGTACACTTTATTCTTTGGTTGAGGGGAGATAGGATTAAAAATCGTGATCAATCACGATTTATTGGTCTTATCTCCGCCCACTAAAGGATTGTATATAAGATAGAGCGTAGATTAATTTAGTTCATTGTTTATCGTCTCCTGATGATGCTAACGTTGTTAGCGAAACGCGCGTCGAGTGCAAAAAAGTGTAGTTTTGGTTTGTGGAAAACAATCATAATTTTGTTTTAGTGCAACCAAAGGTTCCAAATTCCCAACATACTTTTATTAAATAATAAAAGCGATGGTCGGCAATTAAAAATTTTAACTTTAGGTATCGTCCGTGGCTGGGTATCGTATAACGGTCACATAGACGATTCACCTAGGAAACAGTTGTATAACCTAACGATATTTTCAAAGGCTTGGCAAGCACGGCAATCTCACCCATTCTCAGCTTATTTGGATGAAAGTATTATGTTTATCATTCGAACAGAAGAAGAATTTACTTCTTCTTTTGTAGTTATTATGGTATAAGAAAGATAAAAAATTATTTTCTACTTTTAAGTATATTTAAGTTTGTTCTTTAAAAGTTGATTTAAATAAAAAAAATTTTTTTATTTTTAGATCTTTACCCTAAATCGTCCATTTTGAATCGGGCATATCGAAATTTTCAAATCTGATCAAAAATTCATATCACCTTCCCAAAAAACCCCTGTGTGCCAATTTTCATTGAAATCGAACAAACTAAATATTTTTCCCTCTCCACTTCCCTCGTAAGAGGGAGGTGGCTGAAACTATAAACGCATACCAAATTTGAACTCAATCGGATGTGGATAAGTCAGTTAAAATCGTCCATCTTGAATCCGCCATATTTAAGTTTCAAAATCCCCCGTATACCAATTTTGGTTGAAATCGGCCAAACTTAGGTGTTTTCCCCCCTCGACTCCCGTCGTAGGGGGAAAACTAACCTAATAATGACATATTATTGTATTGTCACTGGAACTATAAATGCATGCCAAATTTGAAGGCAAAATTGATTAGCAAAAGATGATCAAAAATCGTCCATCTTGAATCCGCCGTATTGAATTTTCAAAATCTTATTAGAAATTCGTTATCTCCATCCCCAAGTGCCCCAACACACCAAATTTCAACGAAATCGGGCGTACTTCAATTGTAACCCCCTCCACCTCCTTCGAGTAGGGCGGAGCTGTGAATTTCATCACGCTATATTCTTGTATTGTCACCGCAACTATATAAGCATGCCAAATTTGAAGCCGATCGGATTGTTGGTCAAAATTAGGTTGCAAGATTCCACCCGAACAAAACACACTAAAACAAAATTATGATTGTTTTCCACAAACCAAAACTACACTTTTTTTGCACTCTTTAGACACTTTAGTTATAAGAAATAAAAATAAATTGGACTTTGACCTATACAGAAAAGAAACGGCCACCAACAGGTATATTCCAAATGACTCTTTTCATTGCTTACAACATAAGCTTGCAAGTTTGCACTTTTTAACATATAGATTAGTAAATTTCCCCTTAAACAAAGAAAGATTTAAAGCAGAAAAGAATAGGATTAGGAATATAGCTGGCGAAAACGGTTACGACGAAGGCTTAATAAATAATCTGATAAATAGACATTCTTTTCAAAAGACCTTTCGGAATTCCACTTTTTTCAGACAAAAAGGGTATCTTCGACTCAAAATTTGTATCAATTCCTTATAATCCTAATTATGCGAAAGGATTACAAAAAGTATTTAATAACACCGGTCTTAAATTAGTATATTAATCCGGTAACACAGTAAGAAGCTTACTAGGAAATCCCAAGGATAAAACTACAGTTCTAGAAAAAAGTGGAATTTACGAAATTAGTTGAATGGATTTTGACAAAAAATATGTTGGCCAAACGAGACGCTCTATTCAAACACGTTTTAAAGAACACTTAGCACACTTAAAATACGGAAGAACAGAAAAGTCAAGTGTGGTCACTAAGGGCATTTCTAAGAAATGAGTGAGATGTTCTGTATATATTAATTATTAATGAAATGAAAATTATTATTCTAGTAAAGCATAACTCTGTTTCCTTAATACTTACTTCGTAATTTAGGATTTAAATTAATTAAGTTATCAAAAAATTTTAAGATGGCAGCATCTACATATAAGAAAAGATTTGTGGCGTAGAGGGCAAAGGGTGAGGGAATAAATCGGAAAAAAGTTTTTCCTCGACCAGGATTTGAACCCGGCACTGAGCTACCGAGGAACAGGGGTTTTAACTGGCTATTCGGAAATCCTTTCGTCCGATTTCATTTGTTAGTAGTGGGGAGATCTGTGAAGCCTACTGCGGCTTTAAAAACCTAGACCTGTTATAAAGACAGGGAGATACACATTCACGATTATTAGTTGTACGAAATTTCTATTTATCTATCAACCAACGATACACGACATATAGCGTTTTATTGCAGTTAGCCTCTTAAAACACCTGTTCCTTGGTAGCTCAGTTGGCAGAGCATTAGACTGGTATTCTAGAGGTACCGGGTTCAAATCCTGGTCGAGGAAAAACTTTTTTCCAATTTATTCCCTCACCCTTTAATTTATTAGGGCGCTAATTTTTTTCTTCATCTACATTTAATTTTGTATTACTCTTTTTCTTTTTCTTAAGCACATATTGTTAACCACAGAACTTAACATAAAATGAAACACTTTTTGACTTAACTCTGGAGTTAGCCTAGAGTTGAAGTTGACCCAGGGTCAGCAAACTCTGCGAGTTAACCACTGATTGATAAACTGGCCCTAAATAGGCAAAGTGCGGGTTAAGGTTAAAATCTTCTCAAATACCCAGATGCATCGCATAAAAAATAAAGACATCTTTGTGTGAAAATTTTAATAAAAAATAAGCTTTTCCAAATGGAAACAAGGAAAATATTTTTTTTTGTAAAGCCATATGCCAAAAATTTTGTACGATTTTGGTGGGCCCGTTTAATTCAGCAAGCTGTTTTAGTATATTCATATCTCTCTTAAGCAAAAAAAATATGAAGTAAAAATATTTTGGTTTCATTATTCAATGTTTATAAATCGTAAAGTAATTTATATTATTTAAAGATAGACAAAGAATCACCGAATATTATTTTTCTAATTTAACTTATTAATCTTATGGATATGATTTTGCCATTTTATTCAAAAATCGATGGTGAGAAAGGGAGCTGGTATAACATGGGTTTATGGCCTATCGTGAAAGTTAATCATTTTTTGATATTTTGAAGATATTGTACTCTTATGTCTGTGATAGGAGATATGAGCTATGAAACAACATATGTCTACTAAACACCTACGGAGAATTAAAAAAAAATACGTAAATGAGACTAAAACGTTTTTGTGTTTTATTTTCTCTGGTGGTGTTTTTTAAGGGTGAGTCTTATTTAAAAGTTAATTTAAGGGCTTAGGCAGAATATGAGAGGGAAGGGCATAAGCTTTAAAAAGTTAATTAAAAAGAAAAATGTTAAACACAAAAAGCAAATCTATAAATCTTCAAGGTATAGGCAGTGGCGTATGCAGATGTGGGTTTAGGGTTTTTTTGCCCCCTAGATCTAATGAATATTGAATTCTAAAGATTAAACTCTCCCAAAAATCACAAATAAAGTGTCACCTGAAACTATGTTGAAACCTCAAGCCTTCCCCCCTAGAAACAAAATGTCTGCATACACAACTGAGTATGGGTCAAGTTTTGGTATTAAGTTGGGTTTGGTGGGAATAAATCAGAAAAATGGAAAAAATCGGATTTAAAACATTGTTTTAGTCGGTTTAGTCTTTAAATATTTTCGTATCAATTGTTTTAATTCTATCCTTTTAGATTCTTTATCAGAGAAAAACAGCAGCGTAGTAATTACTTTTATTAGAAAGAACAAAAACTTAATAAGTAATTTAATTTTCAACAAAACTTAATATCATACTATGCATATTTTTAATAAAACAAAGTTTTTTGCTTCCTCGATCTGCTTTCTGAAACAAAAAACAATTTTCAATGACAATTACATAGATATGTCAAAAATGTATCGTGACCTACTCCTACTCCTAATTGTTTTTCAAAGCAAGCACTTATTTTAAACTTACCTAAACCTCTTGTATAAATCCTAATCTATTCGAATAAGATGAATACACCCTTGTAGCGAAAACAGGACAAAATAAAGTGTAACTTTGATTTTACATTTTTTTAAAAAGCAAATTGGCGCGGTTGTGGCCCTCATAAGCATATAAAATATAATTCTGGATACGCCCCTGTGCAGTATTCAAGTAACTTCCAAATGAGACTCCAATTACAAAAATGTACAAAGTATTTTTCAAATTACGAGGAAAATTTTCCGTATGTGTTTAGCAGACACACGCTCTTTCACGGCTCATATCTCCTATCACAGACATACGATCCTCATAGAATTTAATTTTTTTCGCCTAAAGTACACTTGATTTCAAAAAAAACTCATACATGCACTTTTTCCTATGCCACAAAATTTAGCTTTCCATTAGTGTATACTATTATAAGGAACCACCAGCTTAGTATGCCTGACAGCTTAAAATTGAGTGTGACATCCTTAAAAACGCCACATATATCAACATTTACAAAAGTTAAAATTATCACTCGAGTTATAGAAGACGGCTGGTCTATAAGAAGATCGGCCACCCATTTTGGAGTTGATAAAATGACGATAATGCGATGGAAAAAGCGCTGGATTGAAAATAATTCTACGGATAGGAAAGATGGATCAGGACGACCAGAAGTAAGTTCTGAAGTGCAAGATGAGAGACTTATTGACCATCTCAGACAAAATCCTTTTTCAACGTCGGTTGAAGCAGGTAATGTAACAATATTTCCGGGTTCTTCAGCAACAGTAAATAGAAGAGTAACGACATCAGAAGTCTCTTGTCGAGTTGCTACAAAGAAGCCTTTTCTAACAGAAGAACAAAAACAGGCCAGAGTTATTTTTGCACTAAACAACGTTCTTCGTGATAATGACTTTTGGGAGAGGGTGGTTTTCACTGACGAAAAAATTTTTCAATCGTCTTCAAGCAGCAGGAGAATTTTAGTTTATCGTCCACCAAATTCTAGATTTGAACCCGAATATACAAACCCAATTAAAAAAGCTGAACATTTTTCTGTAAACATGTGGGGCTGGTTTAGTGGTAGAAGTTTGTGTTTTTTTTGGAAAATCGAAGGAAGATTTGATAGTGAACGATATATTAAAATCCTTGAAAACGTTATGCTGTCATCTGCACAGGCTTTACAGGACAAATGTCCAGTACACACGGCTAATGTCGTTCGACAATGGTTTCAGAATAATAATATAGAAACACTTCCTTGGCCAGCCAACAGCCCTGACCTTAACCCAATGAAAAATATATAGGGTCGAATCGTTAAAATAATATACCAAAGGAATTGGAGACCACGAAATGCTGAAGAGTTAAGCGATGCCATTTATCGCGCATTGGATCAGCTCTCAGAAGACCATCAGTATTTTCAAAATTTAACCTTTTATAATATCCTATTAAATACTAAATTATTTATTTTATTTTTTTTTAAGTTAAAATAATTAGTATTAAGTTTACCATCGTTTTTGTCCTAATCCAAATTTCCTATTCGTCGAATTGTTTTCAATCCAGCGCTGCTCCCATCGTATTATTGTTATTTTATCAACTCCAAAATGGGTTACCGCCCTCTTTATAGAACAGCCTTCGTCCGTTACTCGATTGATAATTTGATATTGGTCAATAAAGACTTTACTAAAACATTATTTTTGCTGATTTTTTTAGTATTATGCAAAAAGAGATCTTTTTTAAACTATGACAAATTGTCGTACCTTTGGGCATTTTAGCTGGTAGTCCGTATATATTATACACTTTTAGAAACATCAATTTTGTGACCGCATATATGCGTTTTTTTAAAATCAAGTGTAGAATATTTTCAAAATATTAAAATATGGTTAACTTTCACGGGATGCGATATACTCATGTTATCCGTGCGGCATTCTTTACCAAAATATTGAAGACCATTTAATAGTTGTTTACATAACAACGCCAGTGGCGGTCCCAGCCATTTGAAAACGGGGGGGGGGGCGGTTTCGATACGAAAAAAAAATAGAATAAAAGTATAGCCTTTATGAGGAACATATCAAAATATGCAAACAAAACTTAGTAACTAGAAGCGAGGATTTGGTCTCAAATCAAGGGGGTACTCAGATTTGAAGTCGTTTATTTCATACATTTTTTATTTTAAAAAAAGTTCAAGACAATTTTTAAGAAAATGACACTACAAATGCCATTTTTAACACAAAATTAAACTAATACCGTAAATATCAAACGTATTATAGCGCCGCAATTTATTCCCTACTTTTGATTTTCTAATGTTTTCATAAAAAATTTAAAGCCAGGATAGGGGGGGGGGGTTAACTACACCCCTATCCTGCTGAAATCCGCGCTTTATTAACTACGTATAATTTTTTTAATTATAAAAAACATAGATTAAAAAACAAACCACAAACAAAACCTAATAGCTAAAACAAAATCATGATTGTTTTCCACAAACCAAAACTACACTTTTTTGCACTCGACGCGCGTTTTGCTAACAACGTTAGCATCATCAGGAGACGATAAACAATGAACTAAATTAATCTACGCTCTATCTTATATACAATCCTTTAGTGGGTGGAGATAAGACTAATAATTTGTGATTGATCACGATTTTTAATCCTATCTCCCCTCAACCAAAGAATTTGAATTTATCAACAAAGTTAAAGATATTTCACTCCAATAAGGTGAAATTTTAATCTTTTTTGATGTTAGTTCGTTGTTCCCTAGTGTGCCGATCCCCAATACCTTACAATACCTGGAGGAACTACTAAGAAAAAACAATCTAGAAGACAAACAGACTTTAGAATACCTATCTTTAAAAAAACTCTGCATGAATCAAAATTATTTTCAATATAAAAATAACTATTATCAGCAATTAGAAGGAACCACAATGGGTAATAGTTTATCACCTTTTATCGCAAACCTATTTATGAGCAAATTTGAATCAGATATAAGTAAAGAATTTGAGTATTTCACCACAGTATGGTTCAGGTATGTAGACGATGTGTTTGCAGTATTCAACACTAAAGTAACTAGTGTTGAAAATTTTATCGACAAAATAAATAACAAATTTCCCACTATTAAATTTACTTATGAAACAGAGAACAACAATACACTGCCATTTCTAGACACGTTAGTTATAAGGAATAAAAATAAATTGGACTTTGACCTTTACAGAAAAGGAACGGCCACCAACAGGTATATTCCAAATGACTCTTTTCATTGCTTACAACATAAGCTTGTAAGTTTGCACTTTTTAACATATAGATTAGTAAATTTCCCCTTAAACAAAGAAAGATTTGAAGCAGGAAAGAATGGGATTAGGAATATAGCTGGCGAAAACGGTTACGACGAAGGCTTAATAAATAAGCTGATAAATAGACATTCTTTTCAAAAGACCTTTCGGAATTCTACTTTTTTCAGACAAAAAGATACCTGCGACTCAAAGTTGGTATCAATTCTTTATAATCCTAATTATACGAAAGGATTACAAAAAGTATTTAATAACACCGGTCTTAAATTAGTATATCAATCCGGTAACACAATAAGAAGCTTACTAGGAAATCCCAAGGATAAAACTACAGTTCTAGAAAAAAGTGAAATTTACGAAATTAGTTGCATGGATTGTGACAAAAAATATGTTGGCCAAACGAGACGCTCTATTCAAACACGTTTTAAAGAACACTTAGCACACTTAAAATACGGAAGAACAGAAAAGTCAAGTGTGGCCGAGCATGCTTTTGAAAACAATCATAGATTCACATTAGATAACCTAAAACTTCTAAAAAGTGTACCAAACAAAAGACTTTTGAATGCATATGAAAGTATGGAAATCATTAAATCCAGAAATAGTTTAAATAAAGATAGAGGACCCATCCCGTTTAGTACACTTTATTCTTTGGTTGAGGGGAAATAGGATTAAAAATCGTGATCAATCACAAATTATTAGTGTTATCTCCGCCCACTAAAGGATTGTATATAAGATAGAGCGTAGATTAATTTAGTTCATTGTTTATCGTCTCCTGATGATGCTAACGTTGTTAGCGAAACGCGCGTCGAGTGCAAAAAAGTGTAGTTTTGGTTTGTGGAAAACAATCATAATTTTGTTTTAGTGCAACCAAAGGTTCCAAATTCCCTACATAGTTAACTAATAGCTAAATATTTTTTTTTGAGGTCTGAAAAGCTTTTCGTTGAAACATTACCTTTTATATCGCATATCTCAAACATAAGATGTCCATTTCAAAAAAAAGTCATTTCCAGTTTTTTGGGAAAACCGGTCAATGTCAATTTCAATATATCTGTTGGTATGCAGCAACGCTAAGCCCGTTAGACGAATTTCCGTCATAGTGTTTTTACGTACTTATGTTTTCAATCTTCTGAGGCATGAGAAGCTTCTTTCTGACGAGGTATTACTTACTGGCAAACATCCAAGAATGTTCTGATCAACAGAAAAATATTGCCACACTTGTTCATTGCCTCAAAAACGTTATCAGGTATGTTTTGATTGAAGCTTTTGCCTACTTCTGACCAATATTGTTTCCAAATACTGACTTCTCCCAATACAATTTCAAGAATTTACGTTTTGGATTAATAAAACGGTTTATAGTATTTAGAAACGGCTTTAGTTAATTTTTACTTGATTTTGACTTCATGTTAAACTTGGTATGAGTATGTTCAGGTCAAAAATACTTTTTTATGTCCGAATTGATTTTGTCTAAAACTTGTTTATAAATAGAAACTCTATAATACTGTACTGTATTTTCAATGCTTGTTGCGGTAAGTTCATCATGCGTTTGTATATTCTTGGTCCGACGGATCGAAGGTCAAACTGTCCCAAAAGGAACTTTCTGTAATTTCTCGTTTTTTCTTCTTCAGGGTTATTACCACCAGCATCTTTGTTGTTGTTGTTGTCTACTTTTTTCTGGAGTAAAGGGGGGGGGGCGATAGCCTCCTCCCCCCGCCCCTCCCCTGGGACCGCCAATTCCCAGGCGAGTGTCTTAATTTATCTGAGCGTGTAGTAACCATTACACCGTTAGTGTACTATACTTTACCTACGACCAATGAATATGTCATCATAAATATCAGAAATTATTACAAATATCAAATAAACAGGTTTTTTGTTTTTATGATATTGGGTTTATTTACGTTTAATAAATATTTATTGTCTTAAAAACATAGAAAAATAATTCACATTTTTGCCTCAATTAGTGCACCTTATAAAATAAAGTTTCATCGCTTGTCACGCCATCTTGTGGTTTACGTCTAAGCTTTATTATTATCCTAGGACCGTAAATGAGACATAAAAATCGTGTTTAATCGTAAAATTAGCATTATTCGTTTGTCGTAGGTAAAAAAAAATATTGTGTACCAAACCCTACATAGAACTGTTTTAATATTTAATTTTTAGCAATTCAAATGGTCCACGATTATCTCAAAACTTACAACGACACCAATGGAACTTTGGACGTGCCCCTGGCAGTGCCTTTCTGGTATCCATTTGACAAAAACGTTCACTACGTGTGGGCTTTAGTTTATCTCAATTTTCAGGTTTTATTAACATCCAGTTGTAGGTTCGTATATACAGACAGCAGTATTGCCAGATTTATTTTTAGAATAATAGTAGATCAGAGACAAAAATAATAGTGGATTCTAGAATTTTAATTAAAAAAATAGAAGGCTACAAAAAAACTTTTATTAATAAAAAACTGAAAAATAATGAATGAATGTTTTAAAAATTGTTTCCTATCTCACTTTGGTCCAAAACCATAAAAAGGATAGGAGTAATGCGACCTACGTTTCTTTTGAAACATCTGTTGCTGGTGAACAGCGGGAGCTTTTAATCCCATTAGAAATTTCCTGGGTGATGTAAAAAGAAAACAAGTGTTCTGACCCAATGAGCATTTTCAGAGACTTCTGGTGACAGACATTTATATAATTATTATAAAGAGGGTTCCATTGATACCTTAGGGTATTTAGAAGTTTCCTACAAGAATTGAGTTTGTATATTTGTTTTATTAAAGGCTTTAAATTGATGGTACCCTAAAGTAACATAAAACTAGCGTTAACAATATTTCCACGGACATCTTCATAAAAATTAAAGTCATCGGTTCAAATGTTATATAAATCGGTGTTTGTTTCCACCAACATATTTATAAAAATATAAGTCATCAGTGACAAAAGTTATATAAATTGGTGTTTGAAATCTTTCTGTCAACCCACCTATAAAACCGTAAGTAACTATCAATTAAAGATATATAATAGATTGGTTTTTAAAATGTTGCTATCAACCCACTTATAAAACTTAATTAACCAACAACAAATT
This sequence comes from Oxystoma pomonae, assembly GCA_963921995.1. NCBI lineage: Eukaryota > Metazoa > Arthropoda > Insecta > Coleoptera > Brentidae > Oxystoma > Oxystoma pomonae. The sequence continues at coordinate 111,997,256 of OY998167.1, forward strand.
TATATAAGATAAGATTGAAAATATTTCGAGAGACACTTATAAAAACTTGGGAACTCACACACAATAGTTATATAAATTGGTGTCTGTAATATCCTTATGAACTCATTCATTAACCTTTTTTGCCGACAAGGTTTTTTCTATAATGTTGTTATGAATTTCTTTATATAGTGATTATAATACAACTGTTTTTAGAACAAAAAAAACAATTTTAATTTATTTTGGCAATTATAATAACAAAACAAACAAGATTTTTAAGGTTAATTTTGTGACATCAAAAGGAGCGTTTTTGCGACATCAAAAGGCGCGTTTTTGCGAGATATCATACCATTATTATCTTGTTTTAATTACATCAATCTGAGAGAGATAAGAGATCCAAATCTTTTTGAGATAGTTGCCGATGACAGATATCGGGATCGAATGCATTTTACACCCGATTCCCACCAGCGTTTCCCATGTGCAGTCACCCTGACTCAAAAAACTCATCATGTGGTCCGACATGAACTTGTATAGGCAAATCTCGCTTAGACCACGTGATACGTGTTTTGATTCAGGGGACCCACGAATGAGAAACGCATAGATGGGAACCGTGTTTTAGAAAAAGAGAACAATATAGTAACCGTGTTAAGTTTGCAAAAACGCACCGTGAAACGTCGAGCGCATACGCTGATACTGCTGGTCGGCGGCAAATGTGAACACCCCGGAAAATACTCGCCTGTACACCCTTCGACCCCGCAATCTAACTATATTCTTGAGATAGTTACCTCTGACAGTTATGCGGGCTTGAAGTGTGTGGAGCGGGTATTTTTCCTGGTATGTGTAGTGTGCTGGATCTCTCGAGGAATGCATTTAGGAAAAGAGAACAATGGTAACTATGTTAAGCTCGCAGAAACGGACCATCAGTGTTCAACACTGCGTCATCTGCAGCTTTTTGTTCCAAGTAGCATCATTTTTTCAAAGGGTCATAAAATAGCGTTTGTCGAGGTAAACAGTGGTATAGTTGTATTGTTTTTTTTATAGAATTGTCGGAAATTTTCACCATTTTGGATTACAAAAATAGGTTTTTGGCCTAAATAAAAACGTTATTTATGGGGTTTCAACATGTGTTTCAATCGAAATATTGCTTGTTAGGGTTAAGAACAACATACAAAATTCAATATTTGTCCCAGAAAGAAAAAAACCCGTATGAAAAAAAAACTGATATTTATATGAATATTTTTTTTCCCGTTTTCTCAAGAATTTTTGGAGCCCATGAAATTTACGTGAGTGTATTCGAAAACTATACAGTACACACGGGACCGCAGCTGATTTTCAGAGTAGGATGACTTGAAAAACAGCTTTTATTTGACCATAGTATATAAATATTCATATTCCTGCTTCAGCTTATCTCACTTTCATTTTTATTTATTTTAGAAGATTGCTGAACACCATTTTATAAATTTTTTTATTGTAAAAAGAAAAAGAATAATACATAACAAGCAAAGGGAAGAAAGATGGAAAATTTATATTTCTAAATCCATAAAAACCTTTAGTTTGTTATGTAGTGTTGTTAGAACAGTTGTAAAACCTTTTTATAATAATCTCTATACTTGAGGGCTCATAAGGAAGTTTTATAAAATCTATATGTTGTTTTTCTATCCATTACTATGTACCATAAATTTTTATAAGCTGGTGTTGAACAGTTGTTTTTCAAGTCTTTTTTACTCATTTAAGAGATATATTAGAGTTATAAAATTATCACCAACACTAAATAATATAACTTTTGGTTATTTTATGAAGGTTTTATATTATTTGCTGTAACTTTTATATAGACAAAAATGCTCATTGGGTTATCATGAGATTATGCTGATTTTAGGAGATCCTATAGGCAAGAAGATTTTTTGGGGTTTGGGACCTCCTCAAATTATAGGATCTCATCGAAATCTGTTTCAAAACCGACCAAACACCCGATAAAATCTCCTCGCGCATAGGATTTTCTAAACTCATCATAACGGTAAAACCTCCTCAAATTTTCTAGAAACCAATCCAATAACAACTCCTATAATCTCCTCCAAAATCATAGACCCGTAGACCTAATAAAATATCCTAGGATCTCCTCGAAATCCGTTCCAAACCCGACCCAAAACCCGATAAAATCTCCTCGCCCACAGGATTTTCTAACATCACCATAACGATAAAACCTCCTCAAATCTTCTAAAAAAAACCAATCCCATAACAACTCATATAAACTCCTCCAAAATCAAAGACCCATAAAGGAGAGAATGTGTCTCAAGGCCCTACATTAACCAAAGAAATTAAAATAAACTATAAGGCTCACTC